>CM060911.1:134108457-135554290 GCA_030737875.1 Allium sativum | reverse complement strand
TAGGGCCTTAGCGTCCTCCTCTGCGGTCTTTTGCATTGAATTGGTGTTTGTGATTAGAGTGCGGATGATTCTAGAAAGATTGCGTGAGTACTTGAACATCTCGGTATATTGTTTTTCCACCATATCAATCTTTGCTTTGGCTTCATCTGCCCAATTAGAAGAAATAGGTTCAAGAGTGGGTAAAAAAGTCAAGGTCTCGAAGTAGTGCTCGGGAAATTGCTCCTCTAAGTATGCCAGCTTTACTGCAGTTCCCGCATCTAGCGGGGGAGGAGCGGGAATTGATAATTCGGTGTCCCTATGTGAAGAGGATTCAGTAGTCTCTTTGTCCGTTCTAGGTCGTTTAGTGGCAGGGACCTTGTGCTTACTTCGAGACCCAGTTTCCTTTGGAGGAGTTCTCTCTCTACTCCGCTTTTCATGGGAAGATGTGGAGTCTTTAGATGGTGGTCTGTCCTCTTCCCTGCGGCTCTGATAACCCTTGTATTTCTCTTGTTCTGGCCGAACTGGTGAGCGAGAACGCGAGGGTCGAGAGCGATAAGGATCATAAGGCCTTCTCTCATCCCTGCCGCGATCGTCACGACGGTCATATTCGACATCCTGAGGAGGATTGGACATGCTGCGACGAAGCTTTCTTATATCATAGTAAGATCGAGACATCGTACCTGCACGATAAAATAAACGAAGTTTAGAATTAATGGATTCACGGAGAAAGAAGTGCAATGAATGCTGATGCTGTTGTGTAAAGTGTATCCTAAGTGGTGTGTTTCCCCCAACCGACCCGAGTCTGAAGCTAGACTAGTACGGGCAGGCTCTTTGGCCTTAGCGGGAGTGGTCTCTTCAGAAGAGGTGAAGACTAGAGGATCCTTCTTGAAATCCTCTGAAGTATATATAGTCTCAGGTAAGGGGAGATCCCCCAAACCCTGAAATATTTGCTCATCAGCACTAGGAACACCCCCCTCGGAAACATGAAGTGGCGACTCTTGGGAGGATTTTGACTTGTCTAGAGAAGTAGTTTCCTCGGGGGCAATATATCCTTCACGATGCTTTTCGGCCAGATTAGCCAATTCATCATCTTGTGTAGAAGAGGGAGAAGGTGAAGTTTGAAGAGGCACTGTAGGAATTCCCGAGCCTTCTCCTGTCTCTGGAACTACCTCCACTGGAGGAATGTATGCGTAAGGGACCGTCCCATGACCGATGCTACGAAAGACGGATAGCAGCCCATGAAAGTGAAGGTATTCATCTTTAAGGACCTCGTCGATAGTCAAGAATTTTTGATCGCCATTAAGAAGTCGGTGCATCCGATCAAAGAACACCTGATCTGATATCTGTTTGGGATTGTCGACTGCAAACAAAAAGGAAAACAGGTCAAGGTGATGATTCAAGTGTATAGAGTCCGGATTTAGAAAATCAGTGCTTTACTTGATTTTGTCCATCTCCTGGCGCATCCAGGCTGTCGCTTCACGTAGAACCATTCTAATCTGGAATCTCCAGCTTTACTGCTAAATGGTGCAGAGATTATCTTCCTTTTTGGAACTGATTCAAAGTAGCAGAAAGATGGAGTTTCTCGAGTCCGATGCTTGAAATTATAGAAAAAGTGAACGTCATCGAACGTGAGCTCTATGCCTAAGATTTCACGATATGCTATGTACAAGGTGTGCAGATAGGCATATGAATTGGGGTGCAATTGCATGGGGGCAATCCGCATTTGTCTTAAAAAATCAACAATGAATGGAGAGAATGGAGGAATGGCACCGACCATGCACATCAATCGAGTGACCGTCATATATCCTTCTGGAGGGTTGTGGGGACGGTCAGAGCGTGAGGGCACTAGGGTGTCCCTTTTCATTATTCCATACTTTAAGCAAATTCGAACAAGTCGATCGTTGTCGATTGTCGATTCTACGGAATCTGGAGGTGATTCCAATATAATGGCTGATTCAAATTCGTCAAGGGCTCGATCGTCACCGATCCCTCCTTCCTCCTCAAAACCCAGAGAAACCTCGTTCTCCGAAGACGCCTCGTTGCTTTCTCGATTTCCAACCCCGTAGTCTGGACCCTCACTGTCCCATTCTGGATCAGACGAAGAAGATATATCCTCAAGAGTGATTTTGTTAGAAGTTTCCGGGGCTTCTTTCCTCTCAGCTAATCGGGAAGAGCGTCTGGGCCTCATTGTCATAGAACTATTGAAGAAGCAATAGCACGGATTAGAGTAAATTATCCCGTGCCCCCCTGTGTATGTGTGTGAACTAAAATGTGTGCAGCAAATGTGAGAAATGCAAAGTAAAAGTACAGCAATGTAAGCCGAAACTTTGAAGAGAAAGTGATAGTCAGAGTAGTTCTTAATGTTCACTTATGTCCGCAAGGCACTATCCTAACTGTTCGTAAAGTTGGAAGTAATATCTTTTAAATAGTTGGACGAGAGTTTATGTTTTAAATTGAGTAGTGCTCGGTTCGGATGCAGACACCAGGTTCGGATCGGATGAACAAAGGCCCACACTCAGTAAGATATATCCGGATCGGTTCGGAGATTGACACCCGGAGCGGGTCGGATTAACTTGGATAACCAGACCCCTATTCTCTCTTTTGTTTTTCAACCGGGTCCGATCCGAGCACATAAGTCTTGACCTTCATTGTATTCGCAAATCCGACCCGACCCGGTCAAGCGGTTTAAGACCCATTTCTTGGCCCTATTTCTCCGACCCGATCCGGCTCTGTAAATTTCCCTCTCTTCCTCTTTTCCTCCTACTATTCCCCTACCCGAACCAACCTTCTTCAGTTTTCTTCCTCTTCCTCCTCTTAAATAGCGAACCCAACTCGAAATCCCAAGCTTTAGTTAAAGTCGAGAGATTGAGCACTCAAGTGTCAATACTTTCCTCCAACGCTTCGAAATGGCGTCGATGTCATTGACGACGAAGGCGGAGGAAGGAAAAAAGCGCAGTGATGGAATTATTCAATTACTTTGTTAAAGTCGTTCAAACTAACCGTGAATGTAAATTAAAAGCGATTATGGCAACAAGATTCAAGATTACAAGACTACCTATGTGTTTGATTCGAAGATGGAAGCGAAAATTTTGAAGTTTCTTGGAAAGGCTGGAGCTTCGATATGGAATCGGTTCGGATAAACGAGAACAATAAATGAAAGAAAAGAAGGAAGAAGAAGTGAATTTATATAAACAACAAGCTGACTATTCGTATTCCCGATCGGACCGGCTCGAAAAGCCCAGTAACACAGCTTGGCCCACTGGTTCATCGCAGAGTACAGGAGGAAGGAGATCTGTTCGGGTCGGAACCCGAGCCAGAAATCCGTTCGGGTCGGAATCCGAACCGAACAGGATGAAGTACGACAACTTAACGTGTGAATTCGAAAGGAAAGATGAAGCTTTTGCGCTATGGCAGTCAAAGCATGCTCCGTTCCTCACAGAAGCATCCTTTGAGGGGGCAAAGTGTTAGCCTACTTTGTGAACTAGGCAACACAAAGTCAAAAAACCAGACATTGAAGAGCATTTTTAATTAGAAGACTTCGGTTCGGATTGGAGAAGACGCTACAATCTAGATTGGATAGCTGCAGTTGTTCGGGTCGGGTCAGAGCAACATATCGGTTCGGATCAGATAGGGTCTTCTGTTCGGATCGGTGAACTGCTGCTGAGGAAATTGGTAAGGTATATCTAATCGGATCGGAGGGCAACATGATCTCAATTGGATCGGAAAGCCACCTGTTTGCCACGAAAATGGATCGGAGCGTAGTAGATTAGAGAAGAAGAGAGCGTTGCATCCAAGCCAATCCGGGTCGGATCGGATATCCCGATCCGAACCCCTTATCTGTGCGTCTCCGACCAGAGCCCATGTTCCATATTATTCTCCTGCAAAAGCGCCTGGATATCCGGACCGGATGTGACTAGTTCCTACCCATAACGTCCGTTCCTTTGATGCGTTGTCAACATAACAGTTCATCCGAGCCCGAAGATAGTGGGATGGACGACATGTGGCCCCGACCCGGATCAAGTTTCGAGCAAATTCACACCTATAAATACCCCGTCTGGAGACAAAGAGAAGGATCTTTTTTAGGCACTTTGAGAATTCAACTACCCCCATAATCCGAACTCCATTACTCCCGAAGAATCCAAACCTTCTTTCATTACTTGTTTTAATCTATTGAGTGAATATAAGTGAGTTGTGAGTGAAGTCAAGTGACAATTACATTGTATTTGCAACTGAATCGTTGAATATAGTGAAAGATAAGTGGACGTAGGCATTTCTTCGCCGAACCACTATAAATCCTGTGTGTTCATTTTTATTTTTATCTCATCTTATTTGCTTTTAATCAATTTGGGTGTTAGAACCACTTTTGGGTCTAACAACTTTTGCAATCCATTTTTGTAAACCATTTTTTGTTTTGTATTTTGTTTAATAATACTTCTTTATTTGGTAAATAATATCCATCAAAGATTGTAGCATCATTTAAGGCTTTATAATTAAAAACTATTCTAATTAATTCATCTGTTTCTAATGGTAAAGATAATTTAGGCATATTTTCACAAATCTTTTTAATATGCTGAACATATTTTGTATCATCTTCTATCCATTGCCATTTATAATTCTTTTTAAGTTTTTGCTGCAAAGGGGCTCTTAATTTTGCTAATTTGTTGATAAATATATCAGCATAATTTAAACATCCTAAAAATCTTTGTAATTGTTTTATATCTTCTAATTGATCAGGAAATTCTTTAATTTTTGTAAGTATATGTGGTTGTAATTCTATGTCTCCGCTATCTATGGTTATGCCTAAGAAATCTATTTTTTGTACACCGATAATTGCTTTTTTAGCAGAAAGAGTTATTCCTCTTTTTATACATGTATCTATTACTAAATTACAGTGTTTAATATGGTCTTCTATATTGTCAGAAAATATTAAAATATCATCAACATATACAATACAATAATCATCATGTTGTTTTAATACTTCATCCATTCTTCTTTGAAATATTTGTGGTGCATTTTTTAATCCAATAGGCATAACTAGCCATTCATATTGTCCTTGTGGACAGCTGAAGGCAGTATATGGTATAGATTCTTCTGTTAATTTTGTTTGCCAAAATCCACTTTTGCAATCCATTTTTGTAAACCATTTTTTGTTTTGTATTTTGTTTAATAATACTTCTTTATTTGGTAAATAATATCCATCAAAGATTGTAGCATCATTTAAGGCTTTTTAATTAAAAACTATTCTAGCTTTACCTCTAACAATTTCACTGTGTTTTCTAACTATAAATGCAGGAGAACTATGTGGACTGTTAGATGGTCTAATTACTTTTAATTCTAAAAGTTCTTTAATTTGGACCTTAAATTCTTCTAGATCTTCTAAAGAATATTTCATAGGTCTTACTCATATTATTTTATTAGGATCTTTTAATTTTATTTTTGCTAATGTTTTATCCTTATCCCAAGCTGCTAAAGGGTTTTCATTATATGTTTCTTTGAATCTTTCTTTAATATTTTCAAAAGAGTCAATGCTTTCATGTTTTAAAATTGGTATTTTTTTCAAGTTTAGGGATATCACCACGCTGTGCTGGTATAGGTTGGTAACTTGGATCAACAGCATATGCTTGTTTAAGTCTAGGTGCTAAAATGGGTGTTCCACATGGTGTAGTAAATATAATATGTTCTGTTAACTGGGTCATAGGTTGATATGCAAGGCAGAAATCATTTCCTAACAATATGTCTGGACCATGAACATTACTAGCCCATAACTTTGGTATTTTAATTTTAATATTTCCTATTGTAAAGGGGACATTAACAGCATAATCTTTATAACAGATTTCCTTTTCTTGTATATCTAAAGCAATTATAGAAGATCCGTCTTGAATCCACCACTTTTGTGGTAAAATATATTTTTTACACAAAGATATTCCTGATCCTGTATCTATATGTGCATTTAGCTTTATTGGTTGGTAATAAGGTATTTCTATAGTTCCTTCGATGTATGTAGAATATGGTGACGTGACCACTGCCTTTTTTATATGTTGTTTATCAGTTCTTGGAAATTCATATTGATCTAACTATATATATGAATCTTTTAAGGTAAAAGTATATTTTGTAATAAAATTCATTCCTAATAATATTTCATTTTTTGCTAATTTGTCTTCTACTAACATTTCCATTTGTATTTGTAGGATTTTCCCATTTTTGTCTATGAGTGATAACCTTGCTTCTACGCTTTTTCCTAAAACATGTATTTGTCCAAAATAATCTACATATTAATAAGGATTTTGTATTGTATGGTATGGGTATGTTTGTACTAGATAGGGATTAATATGAGATGATGCTGCTCCTGTATCTAAGAGCACATTTACTTCTTTATTATCTAAAAAACCTTGTATATACAATTGTTTACTTGATCCTATTAAGTTTAATTTTTCTAGAGGTAGTAATTCTAAATCATTTTCCTGAGAAGATATTTTTATATGTCTTAATTGATTAGAAGTAGATGCTTCATCGTCATAACATATTCTAAAAGAATTTTTGCTATGTGGTTTTGCTATTGGTTGGGTTTTATACCTGTTTTTCCTTTGAAGGATTAATTCTTGCGGAAAGTCCAACTCTTCGTGTTTTAGCTCTCTGGGAGGTAAAACTTCACATATATCAGAAAATGGTTTAGCTATATTGATATTTTCTTCTTTGAATTTCTTTGTAGTGATATGATGTTTAGTTGAGTAAGCATATACCATGCAGGCTGTAATACTACACACTTTACTTCCTGGAGGCATTTTAAGTCTTTCAATTTTATGATACATTGTAAGTCCTAATTCTACATTCTGGTCAGATAATGAAATTGCAAAATCAGGAAATATTCTCATTTTTATTGTTTGATATGCAAAATTTCCTCTAATTACTCCTAACAGGGCATCTTTTGCATCATGAAGTATCCTATCATCTGATATCCAAAATGTACAAGGAACATTCATCCCTCTTCTACAAGCACATTTTATGATAAGTTCTATTCCTCCTAGGTGTAACCATTTTACTTGTTTATTAAATTCTTTTGAAAAGTTTTTCCTATCTTCTTTTATTGCTTTTTGTGTTAGTAATTTTAATGGAATTTCTCCTTCCATAGTAAAGACATCTATAGGTTGTTCAAAGGTTCTTATTACATACTTTTCTTTAGACATATATTTTATTAATGGCATTCCGTAACATTCCTCTCTTGATAGTGTATGTTTTATTTTTTCTATTTGATTATATTTTTCTTCTGACATTTGTATAATTTGTTCATATCCACTTTCATCAACTTTGGTCTCAGAGACTATTACATTTGTTTCCATAGAAGGTTGTTGATCTATATTTGTTTCTTCATTCATTAATTCTTGGAATTCTTTTTCAATATCTTCAGAATTATTAGACATAGTGCTTCCACTATCTGTAGAAGAGATTTCAGAAATAACTTCTTTTGGTTCTCTTTCTTTTACTACTGTTATCTTTTTTAATGCATCCATGTATGTTTGCACACTATACTTTTCTCTGTCAAAAAATGTGTATTTTTCCATTATTTTTCTTGCTTACAATTACATTTTGCCTAGTTTTTATAACACTGTATGTTCTATGATCAAATATATGTTCACACGGAATAATCTTTTTATGTTTAGGTTTTTGTTTTATATTTTTCTTATCCAGTGGTTCTTTAAATTCAAGAATGTCATATGGTACAGGTTTCTTGACTAGTTTTTCAAATTTTTCATTATATTGTTGTACAAAATTATGAGAACTTGTTCTTAACATTTTAACATTTACCACGCTTAGTCTGTGTGGTTTACAACTATATTCTTCTTCAGTTTCTGTATAATTGCTTGATTCAGAATCTGAAACTAATTCATATAATTCTTCATCAGAATCATATTCAGTTTCTGATTGTATAGGCATTACTTGTTCAGAAAATAAGCGGAATGCTTTTATTGCAGTTTTCTTATATTTTCCTTTTTCTGGACATTCATTAGCATAATGTCCTTCTTTGTTACATGCCCAACATCTACATGTCTTTTTAGTTGTATCTTTCTTGTTTTGAAACATTTTATTTTAAAGTATCTTTTCTTCCTAAAATTAGGTGGTTTATGTCTTTTCAATTTAGCTGGTCTAAAATATTTCTTAAATTTCCTTTTATTTTTTTTACCAAATGGATTACATCCCCATTGGGTTGGTACTTCAGAGGTTCCACATGACAAACCCTTTTCTTTGGAATATTGTCTAGCACTTCCTATTAGAGATTGTTGCATGCAATAGTAATCAATTTTGTCTTTAGTAAACTTCATTTGTATTCCTAAACTTGGAAATACATCTGGATTATTTTTAAGATAATTTTCATAATCATTTGATAATATGTTTGCCCATGGTAAAGGTAGTTTTAAGAAATATAAAGATAATACATTTTCCATTGTACCTTCATCTGGTGCAGATGCATAATAATATTTAGCAAATTCACAATTGTATTCATCTATGTATTTTAAATCACATATTGCAAGGTTAGCAAGTTTTATTCTTGCCTTTTTCTTTTCTTCATCTTCTAACTTTTTGTCATCAAATGGTAATCCTCCAAATTCTGTTTTTAATACTTTTCTAAATGATTCAATTAAATTTAAAGGGTCTAATAGATTGATAGAATCTCTTGCTCCTGTGTTAATTAATTGTTCGGCTTCTTTAGTTAGATTTTTATACCAATTTCTTACGTTACCTACAAATGTGTTTTCTATAATACCCAACATGTCTATAGATGACTGTATATTTTTTGTAATTCTTAAAGTTTGCAAATCTCCAGCCCATGCATCAACTAGTTGAATAACATTTTTAGCGCAATCAAGATCTAAGACAGATCTTGAATGTTCCTGTAATTTCTTCTCTTTTGGTTTATATAATTCAGAATATGTTTTATATGGTTTTTCTTTTTTTGGAAATACATATTCATTATATATTTCTTCTCCTTCATATTGTTTTATGGATTCTAAATTATTTGTGCGATTATCTGTACGTGGGGGATTCTGTACAGTTACTATACTACCACTAGTTGATTCCATTTTTAAATGTTCAATGGATTCTTTATTATGTTGTAACGTTGATAGTCTAGACATGGCTATGGCTATGTCTCCTAGTTGGAACCCATCAGCTTTGTCCCAAAGTGCTTCTAGCTCATTCATTGTTTTGTCATCATACTGGGTATGAGACTCAACAACTTTATTCATTTTGTTATTTTCTATTGAGGATTTAAGGTTAATAGTAAATCCTCCTGTAGATTTTATACTTGATGGCAACATTTCTTCTGAAATGCCTAGCCTTTTCATCATTTTATCTAACTTATTATTAATTTCTATTATAGTAACATTATCACTAGGAGCTTGTAAAAAGGCTAATCTTAACTGATTATATGTAAGGATATTAGCAAAAAGATTATATTCTGGAGTACCAGTTTTAATAATAAATAATTTTTCTTCAGTTTCTATGATGGATTTAGCCATCAAGAACGCTGATAGTTTACTTTTAAGATCTTCATATATTTTATCCACCTCGATGGCTCTGATACCAATTGTACGGTTGAATTCTTAAAATAAAAGATTTCTCAGTTTTTTAGATTTTTGATTTCTAAAAAGACAGAATTCAAAAATACAGGATCTTGGAAAAAAATTTAGTATACTGAAATTTGCAGAAATTTTACTTTTTTTTTTTTTACGGATGAAGTGTGTTTCAACCAATGCAAAAGTTTTAAGGCTAAGTTCAACTACTGTAAAAAGTTTCTAAACTAAGAGAAATCAAAAACTGTTCTTCTACGGCTTCACAGCTCACTCTGCCAAACGCCAATGAACACTAGATACTAATCAGGACTCCAGGAAATGACTGAAGGATTCCAAGCAGTAAACAAACTTAGAAGCTTTTGTTTATGATTCTCAGAACTCAGAAATTTAAAACAGATAATTTTACTCAGTACAAACTTTTTATTGATAATTGAGGAGAATACAAACTTAGTACAGTAAACTCAAGCTCACACACTAATTTACAAATTATGAAAATATTTGCTCTGGTTAACTTTTTTATGCCCTTCACAAATGTCTTCAGGTCTTCTTATAGCTGCTCCAAACCGCCTTAGTCATTTTCAGATAAGGCCACGTTACTCGATGCTTTTACCATTCTTTTATTAAAGAATTCTTTTTTTAGATACCTTTCCATCTGCCTGGACAGGTGTTATTTCTTTTTAAAGTTGCCATATTATCTTGTCGGGACAGCTGGACAGATGTTTATTCATCCAGGGAGTCCTTTTCTTTTCCAGAGTTATCTACAGGTTTGTCATGCGAATCTTTTCTTTTTGAGGGTCCCACTTCACATTGTAATGTTTCCCACTTTATTCCATGTAATATTAATTTCTTCTGCAGATCCACTGTCATATTCTTTTTGAGAAAGTGTTTATATGTTGTCTTATGTGCTTCCCATCGTAGAATTTTTTCCACAAACTGGATATTATCTTCTTTTGCCCCTGCCTTTGGAACTTTACTAACTGTCAGAATTAATTCATTAGGGTCAGAATCATAAGTCCAAATATTGCTTGATAAGGCTTCAATAGTTCTTTGTATTAGACTTGCTAGCTTCTTTGCTCTTGTTGCTGATATCGCATCCTCTTCAACCAAGAACATGTTCTGGAAGAATTTTGGCATCAACCTTTTCGATCCCATCTTCATCTCTACCATAGATATACATTCCTTTCCTTCTTCAGGAATAACTTGATTACATGCTAAGTAAATATTGCTATGCTTAATTGCTTTTGAAAAAGTGTTAACTGCATTTCTTATTTTGGGTAGTCCCTTGAGATTGTTAAGGGTACTGTCTGTATAGATGCAATAAATCAAACCTGCTCTATATAAGTCTCTCACCACTGATGGATCAGCTTCAGGATGAATATATACTTTATTCAGATCATAACCATAACCTGAATATATTCCTTTACAAGGATTTGGTTCCAGTAATATTGGTTTTACCCAATTACTAAACCATGTAATAAATTCCTTATTATGCTTTTTTACCTCTGAGGGCTTATTGACTGATTTCTCAGACATTTGAGTAACTTCATTAATCATATCTTTTTGTACTTTTCTGAACATAATTTCTGAATAGGATATCATATGATGGAAGAAGAACCTTAGTTCCTCCTTTTTCTCGTCATCTGTAGTGATTAAATATTGCTCAAAGGCTTCTTGTGCTTTAAGTACTTCATTATATATCTCATCAAAGATACTTAGATAATTAATTGTATCATCTTTCCTTCCCGCCATCATGCAATTCTCTGCTTAAAGTATCTGCAAGAAAGTTAGTTTTCCCAGAAATATGTTCAATGTCAAAATTAAATTCAGAAAACCATGACTGCCATCTTATTAACCTTTTATTGGGTCCTATGTCAGGTATTTTGTTTTTTATTCTAGATTTTGCAGTAATGGAGTCTGTGCGTATCTTTAAAGGTTTATTTAAATATAAATAAAAGGCCTTAATACTATTTTTAATAGCTAAAAGTTCTTTGTCATTGGAGTGGTAGTTTAATTCACTTTGTTTAAATGTTCCAGATTTATATCTACATAGCTTTTCTTGGTTATTTCTGATAGCCACTAGGGCTGCTCCCCAATATGAGTCTGAAGCATCTGTGTGTTCATTCACGACTCAGATATGACTATTTCACCTGATCAGTTGGAGGACTTCGAAGTAGAACCCGAGGCGGTTGGGAACCGCAAGCCGGCCCGTATTGTCGAGCACGACATAAAGCAACTTCGAAGGAAAGCGGTGAAGCTAGTCAAGGTTCAGTGGGGGCGAGGACGAGAATGATTGTACTTGGGAGACAATGGAGAACATTAGGAAGACACACCCAGAACTCTTTGCCTGGTAAGATTTTAATTTCGATTTAGTTTTCTGCATGCTAGGATAGGCTTGTTTGCTTGTTTTGCATGTTTGATTGTTATATGTGGTTGTTAGGCATGCGGGATCCTTTGTATGTTTTGGGTTAAGGAATTTCGGGGACGAAATTTCTTAAGGGGGGAAGAGTGTAACGACCCGTATTCTACGCATCATAGGATTGTAGAATATTTATTTCTTTCACATATGAAGTCGTATGGTCATGTAACTTTGAGAGACGACTATTGGGGTCATTTCCCATGTTCATGATTTTTCCCGATTTTTAAATGACCATTTTACCCCTAGTTGGCACTGTTTTGGCCATAACTTTTGATTGGAAAGGAATTTTGACCTGAAACCACTTCCATTGGCTTCGGATGATGGTTTACAATTCCGTAGAGTGGTCACAGTAGCCAAACGGACTCACCGTTTGGGAGATATGGCTGAAACAAGTTTCAGATGGTGAAAAACAGCTTAATTGGGCTTAACCGGGTGATTAGCAGCTAGGCCCAGAGGGGAATTTCAGGTTTAGAGGCATAGGAGGGCTGATTAGGGTTAGTAAATCACTTTCATTTCAGTTTTGAGCCGCCACAAACCTTCTTCAGACCATAGTAATGGCTTTCATCCTCGAAAACCACTCCAAAACACATTTTTAGTGAAGATTAAGCCTAAACTACATCAAAACAAGACCAAATAGCAACAGAGCAAGGTTGGAGCTGCTGCTATACATAGGAATTCGACCCAAACAGAGAGTATTTCAGATTTGGTGTTTTATTTTGTGGCCAAGGTGAGTGATTTGCATAGTTTTTGCACTAATTACGGTAATTATGGGTAATTAGTGAAGATTAGCGAATTTATACACTAATAAATTCTGGAAAAATGTTTAGAAATTTGAAAATAATATTTTATGCCTCTGTTAGAAAATTTGGACGATTTGATTAAGTTTTACTAAGTATGTGCTTAAACATGATTAAGTGGGGTTATGGGAAAATGTGGGGTTTTAGCCACTTGTGATCCAATTTAATTCATTTGAATTGTTGTTTAGCTGTTTGTGGTTGCTATTACATGTTGCTATGACTCTATGGTGTGTTTTATGATTGATTAGAAGTGTTAGATTTGTCAAAAACGCCGTCGAATGGCGTAAAATACTTGCTGGAAGAGTTGCAGAAAAGTGCAGGTTCTGGACCGGATCGGATCGGATATGGAGGCTCAGATCGGATGAGTTGAACTGGGCAAGGGATCTGATCAGATTGGAACTGGACACTTGAGACAATTGGCAAAAAGGAAGGCCACGCTAATTGAACTGGGATCAGATCGGATAAAGGAGGAGAGATCGGATCGACTTAAGGACGAAGGACTTGGATCGGATCGACTGAAGGAGGAAGGGCTCGGACTGAAGTAAGACGAAGGAATTGGATCGGAGCAAATGAAGAAACGAGTGAGCGGATCGGAGCGGAAGCACGAACTATAAGGGAGATGGCACCCGATCCGACCCGGAGGAGGACACCCGGCCCGACCCGAAGTGGAACACCCGACCCGACGCAACGCTATGAACCCGAACCGATACAGAAGGAGAACCCGACCCGACCCAGTATTGACCAATAACCCGAGATGAAAAGGTAGTCCAATATGGGAAGTTAGAGCTCAGGATCCAGTTGGGAACCGATGAGTTCACTTCATGATTGGGTTTTGCTGCGGGACGTGTGCCAAGGGGCAGTCGATGTCTATGACTTTGGATCACTATGTATGGGAAGTACGTGAACGAGTTCAGGGCCACAGTGGCCTAGGTATGACTAAAGGGCTATAGACCAATGAAGTGGGGTCATTTGTAAAGATTTGATCATGACTCCATGTGGTAAGCTTGGTAGTAGCAGTAGTTGTACAAGTTGAACTCCGTCACTACTTCAATGGGTCTAGTGATTGACAGTGGTGGACATCGTATGCTTTACGCACTGAGTGAGAGATGTGAGGATGGTTGCTATGGTTGATTTGTTTGCTGTCATTATGACATGCACGCCCCACCCCCGTATTCTTTACACTATTTATGGCACCTTAGAGTACTATACGGTATGTGGTACTAACTCTTTGGTTGCAGGTCCAGGTTCAGGTATGGTTTAGTATACCTGTTATTGTTCTGTTTGGATGCTTATCGCTCATACCAGGCTTTATGTCTGACCCAGAGTTTTATGTCTCCTCTTATTACTCTGGGTGCTCACACGAGCAGACTAGAGACAGGTTAGATGGAGATGCACGGGTAGATGATGCGGAGACGAGCAGGAGGCTTCCACGTAATATTTATAGTATTCTCCCTGTGTTGTTGAAGATCACTGCTTGGGCATTGGTGGTGCATCTTCTACTTTAGCTTTCTTTTGTTTAGAGACAGTAAATTTGAAAAGTTGTAATAAGCTGTATTTGGATTTCCGCTGCTCTGACGTTGATGTTGGTTTTAGTTATCATCTTATACACTGTCTCACCTGTTTTATGTCAAGTATTTTATTATTATATTTTACTCCATGCGCTGTGAGACATTCTACAGGTTCCTAGTTTAGTTAATTCCCTTCTTTCCTTTCTTCTGACGACCGTCCCGTGCTAGTCGGGCATGTGTACAGCGCACTTTCGGAGGAAATGCAGGCTGGTGCGAGGCAGGCCGTCACAAAATCGGGGGGTGTTCCATATCCCTCTGAGCGTAGAGCGACCACACTCAGTTCATCTCGGTCGACCGAATTCATCCTCATATCGAAATCATGCTGACCTGACCATTAGTTCACCATCATACCGAGGTGTGAGGCTCGCGAAGTAACGTTACATAAAGCTATGCTAATTAAAGCTATGCTTTGATCATCATCAACAAAGCTCTTCTTTTCAACAAAAGCCTTGATCCATGCATCTTAGCATGCCACACTGTCAATCCATACCATAACATTGATTTCTTCTAATATATAACCTCTGAGCTCATACGTCTCATAGAAGGGTGTTAAGCAAGAGAATAAATTCTCCGCCACCAAACAGATATATATTAGCAGAGATCAACAAATACAGTGTAAAGGAATACAATGTCAGACATACCGTCCATTTACAAGTCCGTTCTGGGTCTGAACGAAACCAGAGGCACCTTATTCCTCGTCCCGTATGTCCAATACCGGGGAGAGGCACTCGCATATCCGAACAATCAACAAGTGCGTCCGGACGGCTACCACTGTAGCCCCTTCAAGGTAGCTACTCCAATCATGGGCATCAGTAGCAACTCATCCATTCGATGCGAAGATTGTCGGTCTTGCACCATCTTCAATCTATCCGACTGTTAGTCGTCGTATTCATTATTCGGAATAGGTTAAACCCGGTCTTTTCGAATAACTCGCGTAATTTATAATCAAGTGAAATAAAAACACATCCTATGCCTCATTCCAATTTAGAATATTATTTTATTAAATTTTTTGCATTTTTAGGGAAAGGTTCCCATTAATTTTATCAAAGATAAATTCTTTTAAATTTATCCTTTTTAATCTCAAAAATCATTACTTAATGATTATTTGAATTTAAGAAATTTAATCTTATCTTTAACTGGGCTAAAGAACTAATGTCTTTTAAAAACATTATTCAAGATAAACCCAAATCTTCTTCCATTAACTATGGAACCTTCACGGAAATCATAACGGTGTATAATCGATATAAATTCCCATATCAAACTAATAATATAAATGGAATAGCGACAATGCCTTTTAAATTCCATATATAGTATCGGTCTTCATTCACAGGAGCTCATCTCGTTTATTACCAAATCAAATTCCATTCATTCCAATTTAATATATTAAATTGGAAAACTTTACTTTGGAAAATTTTTCCATTAAACCTTAGTAAAAAAGATTTATAAATTCCAAATCATTTCTTCACTGTCAATTGGGTTAAAGAACAAATGTTATTTAAAACATTGTTCATGATAAACCCAAAATCCAATTTCAATTAAATTCCCATCAAATATTAATTAATTGGTAAAATTTCCTAAATCTTAATTAAAAGATTTATTATTTTCTAAACTAGGTTTAAGAACAGTGTTATTTAAGACGCCATTCACGACAAACCCAAAATCCAATTTGACACTAAATACAAGGATATGAATAAAAATTATATCGGTTTATATTCAATATCAAATTCTGAAACCAACGGATATCGTATTGGGAATAACAATATATATATATATATATATATCTTCCAAATTCCTCGACAATATCCATATAATCATGAAATACAATATCGAAATATTCCGAAGATGATTTCCATTCTGAATCCATTCCAATATATATATATATATATATGAAAATTGTGGTTATTTTAAAACCATTTTTAAATCCAATTTATTT
The DNA here is from genome assembly GCA_030737875.1 of Allium sativum. NCBI lineage: Eukaryota > Viridiplantae > Streptophyta > Magnoliopsida > Asparagales > Amaryllidaceae > Allium > Allium sativum. The sequence goes on along the minus strand of CM060911.1, from coordinate 135,538,028 downwards.
ATTACTAAAAATAATTAAATTATTATTCTAGTTAATAACTAGTTCATTTCGATAAAAATATATTTTTATCTTTACAAAATTGGAGTTTTTCATCAAAAATCTTTCAAAATCATTTATTACGATTTTACATAATTTTTACATATTTTTAGTAATTTTATTATCGCCCGTACAGTCGATTTCCAATAACGGCCATCGAACTGCATCCATAACGACCTTTTCTGAAACTGATTTGGACATATCTCTAAATCTAACCGTTATATTTCAAATATGTTACGTTCATTGGAAAGCTCTTTTCGATACGAACCCAACGGTTCCGGTTTTAGGAGAATCCGATAGTCGGATCTCCCGTATTGTCAATTCGAATTTAATGGTTGAAATTCGCGAACGGTCGCTGCACTGCGCGTTCTATTCAGGCCATTATATATATATATATATATATATATATATCTCATCTATTTCCATTTAAAACGTATTTATAAAATATTTATAATTTCAGTTCAAAACAATTTCATCTTCTTTTTTAATTTTATATCAAAATTGAATATTCTTATCCAAACAGTGAATATTTTGATGAATTGTACTTACATTAGAAATGTAATTTTTAATGTTACAACATTTTTATTCAAACAATGAATATTTTAATGAATCATACTCACATAAAAAATGTAATTTTTAATATTGAAATATTTTTATTCAAACTTGAATCTTTTTCACCATTTCTTATGTACAATGAAAATGTAAATTTTTATTGTTAAACCTTTTATTTCAATCAATGAATATTTTTAATTTTTTCTACATTCAATGAAAATGTGAATTTTATTGTTTAACTTTTCTATTTCAATCAATGGATATTTTTCATTATTTCTACATTCAATAAAAATGTGAATTTTTGTTGTTTAACTTTTTTATTTCAAAAAATTGATCATTTTCATGTTATATATATATATAAAATAAAATAAAAAATGAAAATTTTCTTTATTGTTCAACATATTCGATCTTCAGAACATGAACATTTTACATATTTTATAAATACAATAAAAATGTGATTTTGTTTATTGCTCAAACAATTTTATTTCATAACATGAATATTTTAAATATTTTATAAATACAATAAAAATGTGTATTTCATTACATGTAAATTTTGTTCCCTTCACATACATGTTAAAAATAAAATTTTATCTAATAAACATATAATTCAACATATGATTATTTGTATTACTTCATTGAGTATTATTTTAAAATATTTGTTATTTTAAAATATTCTTTATTTTGAATGATTCTTTATTTAAAATATTCTTTATTTCTGAATCGGAATGCGGCTCAATCAATTACCATATAATTTCAGTTATATGGATTTCATATAAAGCATGGATACAACAATAATGATAAACAATCATTAAAAATTCATACAACATCCAGCGTGCATCTACAACTGCATAAGTATTAAAAATAAATAATTAACGCTCATCACAGCCTGTCAATCCATCAATTGACATACAACTAAATATTGGGAATAGTGTATGTCAAATATCATCCCAATACCCGTGTGGGGGTTTCAAACAACAACAGTTTATTTATTTGTGCAGTTGGGTGATGTGTAAAATTTATCGTCCCAATCCATATCAGATAAACGGGTGCACATAAACAAATCGTCTGATTTATAAATGAATATTTTATGTTATTTCAAGATAATTTTATGCCATTCATATATATATATATATATACGTTAAAAATTATATTTTTAATGAAAAAAAATATTTTATTTAGCACATGAATACAATACAGTCAATATACACAATACAATTAAAACAAACAATCAAACAACCATGGTTTCACAAATCCCAAGTTTTATACACAAAATGGCTTCCAACAATGGCTTCCAACAATGGTATCCAACACCAAACCCCTAACCCCCTCCCCCCTCAAACACTAACCCAACCACCTTCGCCGATCCTATGTTAGCCGAAGTGTCTATATCCACCTCCACCACCACCTCCCAACCTCCGGCAAAACCTCCCCTGTCGTCTAAACCACTGACACATCCCAATCCACCACCGTCGCATGCTAACCAGCCGTTGCTTCCACTACCGACCTCGCTTCCCCCGCTACTTCCTACACTGCCACTAAGTCAACGCCTTTCATACCTCTAGATCTTGAAAAGAAGACCCAAGCACCACCCTCGGCCATCGCCAAAGCAGTCGACCTTGACGGCATTTAAAAACGGATATTTGTCGCCTTTTGTCTCATTGGAGCAAACAGTAGAAAATTTGAAATCGGAATGATTATGCTTCCACTGTGCCTCTCCAGGCCACGTGGGAAGTCAATGCGGAGATGCAAAGATTTGCTCTCGATGTGGATTTTTTGGGCACACGCAAAAAGCTGCTCTCGTGGATCCTCTAAGAAGAATGTGCTAATCACTTCGAAAGCAGCATCTGCCCATGCGAATTCCTCTGTAACTATCAAATCCACTCCTCTCTCTACATATGTGCCAGCCATCAATGATAAACCTTCTCTCAACGTCGAATCATCCACTCAGCTTAAATCTTATTCATCCGCACCCATTTCTCTTCCCAACCCTAATTCTTCAAAGTTATCCTCTCTCTTTTCTTCAGAAATGGCATTTCCAGCCAATGCTTCGAACCTCGTCAAGGTGGCGATTCTCACCGGCTATTGGAATTTCCACTCAGTGCGAACCACTCTCACCGATTTCTTCTGCCACCGGAACTGGGAGATCTTCATTCCCTCTGACCATAATTACCTCGTCCAGTTCCCAAATGTTTACCTCTACAATACGGCTCTTAACCGCCAATTCATTTTCCATCATGGGGGTTCGCTGGAGCTGTAGGCATGGTCACCTGCTAGTGAGGTGGTAGATCGAGAATTCTATCCCACGTCGTGGGTGTGAATTAAAGGTTTTCTAGTGCATCACCGCAACAGTCTAGATCATCTTATCGCTGCGCTCTATTCAGTGGACCTCTTTCTCAAGACATACGACTGCAATTGGGCTCAAAAAGACCTACGCTACGTGTTTGCGAGGGCAAGGGTGCTAAAGGAGGTGACTTTACCCACTACATACTCCGTCCATCTCGGGAACACTCATTATATCATTAGGGTTGAAGACTGGGACCATTTCCACCCATCTCTGAATCCCGAAGACCTTCTTTTGGGAAACCAATGGGAGAACAACTACGAGTTCTTAATGGAGCCTTTCAACTTCAGCTTTCCGATGGTGGATCCAGAACCCCGATTTGACGCCATGCAGATTGAATCAACTTTGCCATCTCCCTCCCAACCTTTTACCCCACCCAGAACCACCCACCAACCATCTGATAGCTCCTTATAGGTCATCAGCCCCCTAGGCTGGAACCCTGGCCTTCTTCGGAACGTAATTGGGACCCAATCACCTATTTCGACTTAGACATAGACCTCTCTAGCCCCAACCAGCCCGTGGACCCCATTGAGCAGCCACCCATTCAAGACATCACCCTACCACAACCTCCTCCTCCACTCTTAGAGGGCCTCTCACCCATGATTACACCAGCCTTGTCAAGCTCAGCTGTTCGTCGAAGTGCACACATTCAAGCATCAAACTCAGGTACACCGCCGACACCTTTCATACCAACATTACTGGATACCGCCATCATATGGGACGAGTCTGAAGGAAGCACTGATGCTGGAGGTGCTCAGCTGCGCCGCCACTACCCTTGCCCATGGTAAGTACATCATCTGCCGCACACTCTCTCGCTACTGGCAAGCTTATTTTTGTTTTCTGTCTAGTGTATGTTGATGATTTACTTGATCATGTGAGGAGTTGTGTTAGTGGAGTAAGTTTGTGGTGTTTAGAAATTTGGTTGGCTTGTTCGTTCATTAGCATAATATGTAATTAATCGCGGTGGGCACAAAAACTCCCTGCATGCATTTTGCATGCATTATTAGTACTAATGCTATCGGTCAGGCTTGTTGGCCGAATATGTTATTATTACTAACAATATATCTAATCGGGTGTGTAGAGCCGCTATACACAACTGTTATGCTCAAGAAAAAAACATCCATGGTTTCAATCAAAGGTGTCGGGTGCTACTAAGCACTGCCTGCATCCTAGTATATATTTAAATGTAAACAAATTTAGAGTGAGAAGTTCTCACCTTTGGTTTCCACGCCAGTTTTATTTCTGAATAGTTTGGATTTGCTTCAGTGCGTTGTATTCTTCACCATGATTTCAACGCAATCCGTTTTACGCAGTTTACATTAAAAATCACATTTTTATAATCTATTCATATCTTTTATATAATCTAAAAATCATATTTTATAGAATTAAAAGTTATTTCATAAATACGATAAAAATCCCATTTTTATCTAATCTAAAAATATTTCTTTTATAGATAAAAAAACATATTTTCCTATACAGTGAAAAATCATATTTATCTATACGATGAAAAATCATATTTTTCTATACGATGAAAAATCATATTTTTCTATATGATGAAAAATCATATTTTTTTATATACAATAAAAAAATCATATTTTTTTATATACAATGAAATCATATTTTCATATTCAACCATTAATAGATAAAACCCCATATTTTTATTTCAAGTTATTTCTTTATAAAAATTACATTTTTATAACAATGTAATTATATTGAAAATTTACATTTTAAATAGTGTTTTATATTTTTGTAAAAACAGTACTCTTTTATATTTAAAAATAATGCAAATTTTATTTTCAAAAATAATGCTAGTCTTTTTTTAAAAACAATGTATATTATATTTACAAAAAAAGGGAAAATTTATTTACAAAAACAATGTATATTTTATTTTTACAAAAACAATGCTATTTATATTTTTAAAACAATGTTTATTTTATATTTTCAAAATAATGTTTTTTAATATTTTATTTTAATTAAAAATTCAGATCTTTAAAGACAATTTCAATTTATTTAAAAGACTTAAAATAAAACAATGTTATAAAAAAAATTCACTGTTTTTAGTTATGATCGGTTCTATGTTGTAGATCTCAAATTTACGGTTCCAATAAAGCTGAAATCGTCGAATCTCGTTAAGATTTGAATGAGTTATACTATTTTAAATTTTTAATTACCAAATAAGATTAACCATATAGTTAAATAAATTATTTAGACCTTCTTCCTTGTATATTTTCTTGTTCAAAAACTGTAGTCACTCCACTCCATCATCCAACAACCACCCTCGCCACCGATGATCGTTGGACAATCGGAGATCACAAAGACAAGCACGCCACTTCCCTCCACTGACTCCCTGACTCCCAGCCAACTCGAAACCCTAACAACCTCGCAATCTGTGCCCAACCGACGATACTTCCAGGTCAAAATTCATCCTCGGTTCACCACGAAAATCGATCATCACCTTATCATCTTGAAGATCCTAAGATGCTCTTTGGTTTTTGTTTAAGGAGAAATTGAATTCTGTTTGCGGATTTGAAAATTTTAAGGGATTTGGAATCGAAAATTTCAGCCATCGAAATGCTTGAGGCGGCAGCTACGTTATTGCTAGGGTTTGGTAAATATGAAGGGGTATTTATAATAATTATTATATTTTATTATTTATAATTCTCTTAATTTGAAAAATAAACATTTATTTATATGAACCCCAAATCAAACCCAACGAGTATCGCCCCTACCTAAATACCCCCATTTCGAACACAATGGAATATGTTTCATTAGCCAATTTGGTTGTTACGATCTAATTTTCTTTGAATTAAAATATAAATCAATTTATATTGAATTCAAACGTACATTTTAATTTACCGAGGCCACATACTGACTCAAAAAATTACAGAAAAATAAGTCTAGCTATGTTTTAACGATACGGTCCTAACAAATCTAATTTCATCGAATTTCTGGTCGATCCAATTCAAATTTTAAACTGTCAAAACACATTTAAATTTCCTTTGCTCACATATTAATTCCAAAAATTATGAAAATTGGAATCTAGCAATAATTTAACATTCCGAATCCAACAAAAGTGGTTTCGTGGAAATCGAAGGTCGTTTGCAAAATGGCTATATACTATATTAAAATATATATATATGTATATTAATTCTATAGCGACTATTTCAAACTTTAAACTGGACATAACTTTCAATTTCTGTTATGAAATTTGGATTTTTCACATTCGTTAGAAAGATATTATTAAACAGATTCGAATATTTCTAGTTTTACTAAAATCCAATTTATTTTAAATCATGTACATTCAGTTAAAGTTTAAAATTGAATTTTCAAACTACTTCGCCATTTTAAACTCCTTTTTTAACCAAATTAAAAAAATTCGTTCTAACTTCGATTTAAATAAATTTTTAGTTGTTATTATTTAAAATAAATCATTTTAAATATTCAAAATGCATTAAAATTGCTAAAATTAAAATTTTAAATTTGTTTTGAAAATCTGGGTTATTACATTAATCAAACCATTTTAACATGTTATTTAAATATAAAGGTTTGTACCATTCTTTACATTAAAACTTCAGATTCCCTAGATGTAGGTATACTATAATTGCATATTTTAAATGCAAAATGTAAGGCTTTCGAGTTTAAATATTTTCTATCAATGTAATTGCCTTTTTACCATGCTTTGCTGTTGGGGCGTAAACTAATGCATTGCGACGAGTAGTGGCATTTTTGGAGCTATGACGCAATCAAGTTAAAAAAAGCATACTAAAGGAGGTCTACAATGGTGTCTATCCAAGCTAAGGCTAGGACCACTATCAAATTCTTGCGGCAATAAGCTTTGTCAAAATTGTAGGTTTTGTTAGTGCCATGTATATCATGTATTTTTATGTTTAATCCTTTTTGTTTTATGACTTACAAAGATTATCCTTTCCATAAAATAATTTAGTATTCCAATTTATGTCCATATATGTTTAAAATTTTATGTTATAGATATTGAAATTTTTATGTGATATGACTTATGATAAGGATCCAGCTCATTCATACACATCATACTACGTCACAGGATAAAGATGCTTATCCATACACACATCAAGCTACGTCACAGGATAAGGATCCAACTCATAATATATTATTTTCCCCTTATAACTTGTTACTGTTATGTACTCCATCTATATAAAGCATTGTACCGTATACATTTTGTAATTAATTCTCTATCAATAATACTACAAAGTTGTATCTATTCTACAATCTCTAACTCTATCTGAAAATCAAACATGGTATCGGAGCCTTAACATCTTATCCACTGAAGCTTAACAGCTTATCCACCAGATCTTATCTTGGCTCAGTATCTAGGCAGCAAGTAAGAATGCATCTTCATACCTCTGCCTGAACCAGAAAGGAGCTATGGACCTTGATAACAACAACAATACAACTACAATTAGAGGGGAGGTCAGTCACATAGAGCCAGAGGCAGGGGAGGCAGGTTCGTTAGCAACAACAGAATTCGATGTCAGATCCATGAGAAGTACGGTCATAGTGCAAACAAGTGCTACTTTAGATACAACGCTAATTACACCCCAAATTAGGACAACACAAACAACTCAACTATCAATGGAAACATACGCAAGGACAATCAAGGGGAAGCAGAGGCTCATAATACTGAAAATGCAAAAATTGAAGACATAAATAATGAGTGCTGGTATCCTGACTCGGGTGCAACTCATCACGTGACAAACAACTTAAACAACCTGAATCTTGGCAATAGGGAGTACAAAGGTAAGCAAACCTTAACTGTTGGTAATGGTAATAATATACACATTACACACATAGGAAATGCAAGTTTAAATGGTTCTAGATCTCTGTTTTTAAATAATTTACTGTGTGTTCCAGAAATCAAAAGACATCTAATGAGTGTTTCACAATTTGCCAAAGATAATAACGTATTCTTTGAATTCTACCCAAACATATGTCTAGTCAAGGATATACTGACTCAAGCAACTATTCTGCAGGGTAGGGAAAGTAATGGACTATACAAGTTTACTGCAAGTATGGGACAATCTGAATTTTGTAACAATTACAGTCCAAATATTAATAATGTTTCTAAGTCTTGTAATTCTTTTAATCTCTGGCATGATAGACTAGGGCATCCAAGCATAAAAATTGTCAAAGCTGTAGGCGATGAGAATAAAATCTCTATTAATGATATTACAAATAAATATGTGTGCGAATTCTGCCAAATGGGTAAAAGCCATAAACTTGCATTTCCACACTCTGAAACCACAAACAGAACACCACTAGAACTAGTTGCCAAAGATTATGGGGACCTACACCCATAACCACTGATTATGGATACAAATATTACATTTCCCTTATTTATGTTTACTCTAGATTTGTATGGATTTACTTTTTAAAATTAAAAGTTGAAGTAAACAATATTCCCATGCAATTTATAAATACTACAAAAAAATGGTCATTAAGTTAAGAAAGTTCAAACTGATGGAGGAATAGAATCCCTTCCACTAAAACAATTTTTTCAAAAAAAGAGGATTGAACATAGAATTACATGTCCACACACTCAGAACAAAATGGTTTTATTGAAAGAAAACACAGACACATTGTAGAGACTGGTCTAACATTGCTTGCGAAAGCCTCTGTACCACTGAAGTTCTGGCCAGAGGTATTCAACACTGTTGTGTACTTGATCAACATCATGCCAAAAAAATACTTAATTTCAAGTACCCACAGGAAGTGTTGTACAATGTTAGACTAGAATACAATCATCTAAAGTTTTCAAATGTTAGTGTTTCCCTTGGTTAAGACCATACAATGCACACATACAAGAATACAGGTCTATAACACGTACATTTCCGGGTTTCCTCAAAGATCACAAAGGGTATAAATGCATAGACAGCAAAGGTAAAATCTATGTTTCAATACATGTGGTATTTAATGAAGATGTGCTCCCTTTTAGCACATCAGAAATTAAAACAACCAAAAAAGTCCAAAATACCAGACAATATGAATCAATGATGATGAAGTAATGATTCAGCCAATACAACAAGAATCACGCAACACAAATCAAGAGGGGGATACACACAACATCAAGTCACAACACCAATCAAGGAAGCAATATGAATGAAGAAATTAGCAGGAATGAAAGGGAAGAAAACAAAATACCTCAGGGTGAAGCAAGCAGCAGCACCAATACAGACCAGCTGGAACCTGTCAGAGGCATAACTAACCAACACCCAATGATGACAAGGGCAAAGAGTGGCATTTATAAGCCCAAAGTTTTTAACATAAATCTGGACTCAACAGAACCCATGTCGTACAAGGAAGCCGCATCAAGTGCTAAATGGAGAGATGCAATGCAAGAGGAGTACAATGCACTTCTCAAAAATAAAACTTAGACATTGGTAGAAATGCCAATTGACAAAAACATTATTAGAAACAAATGGACATATAAATTAAAACAAAATGTTGGTGGATCAATATCAATATATAAGGTTAGGCTTGTAGCAGAGGGGTACTCACAACGGTGTGGATTCGATTTCACTGAAAAATTCTCACCTGTCGTGAGACCTACCTCAATTCGAATAATTCTGACCATACCCTTATATAAGAACTGGCCCATCAAGCAATTGGATGTTAATAACGCTTCCTTGAATTGTATTTTACAGGAGGAGGTCTTTATGGAACAACCGCAGGGATTTATTCAGAAAGGACAAGAAACTATGGTATGCAAACTTAATAAGGAAGTATATGGACTAAAATAGACACCCATGGTTTGGTTCAATAAACTAAACGCAACACTGGTAAAGCAAGGCTATCAGTCAACAAGATCAGGCAACTCCATATTCACAAAGTTTTCCAACAACAAGATTACTTACATTCTAATGTATGTTAATGACTTCATCATAACAGGAAACAGTGACACAGAAATCAGCGATATCACTAAGCTACTAGACATTGAATTCTCTGTAAAAGATCTCAGGGAACTCAATTACTTTATAGGCATTGAAGTAAAAAGGAAGGCAAGGAATAAAATGCATCTTAACCAGGAAAAATATATTCATGAAATACTACAAAGAGCCAACATGGATGAAGCTAATACACTTCCAACACCCATGGCAACAAATCAGCAACTCTCAAGGGACAAAGGACAACCATTCCAAAATCCAAAACTATATCGAAGCATAGTAGGAGCCTTACAATATGTCACAATTACTCGACTTGACATTGCTTACAGTGTCAATAAAGTGAGTCAATACGTGCAGTAGCCTATAGATGATCACTAGACAATAGTTAAAAGAATTCTACAATACCTCAAAGGCACTACTAATCAAGTACTAATACTACAGACCAACAAATCAATAGGTATGAACGCTTATGTAGACGCAGACTGGGCAACTGATCAAGACGAAAGAAAATCAATAATAGGATACTGCATCTTTGTGGGAAAAACCCAGTATTCTGGTGCGGAAAAAAGCAAAACATTGTGTCTCGTTCATGTACTGAAGCAGAATTCAGCAATGTAACAAGCAGTGCGACAGAAATATTATGGATACAATCTCTATTAAGTGAACTCAAAATGGAGGTCGACAAGAACCCACGGTGTGGTGCGACAATGTCAGTTCAGTAGCTCTTACAGCAAACCCAATATTGCACTCAAAAATCAAATACATCGAACTAGACCTATTCTTTATCAGGGAGCAAATCATTAGCAGGAAAATTAAATTAGGATACAAACCGTCGAAGTGTCAGAAGGCAGATATACTCACAAAACCCTTACCGAAGACAACATTTTCACAGCAGAAACATAAATTGAATGTAGACGAGGAAGAAGCTAGCGAAGCTGTGGTCCACTGTCTTGACTTATCTACCTAAATAATGTCCAGTTCTCTCTTCTTCGAATCTACTTTTAACCTAGCATCTTGGATTTTCTTCTCTGTTGTGTTGGCGGCGCAAGAATGTTATTCGCCTCTTTCATTTCCTTCATCGACTGCAACCCTAATTGGATAAATTAGGTTTGAGGGGGGATGATAAGGATCCAGCTCATCCATACACATCATGTTGCATCATAGGATAAGGAAGCTTACCAGACACACATCATGTTGCGTTACAGGATAAGGATCCACCTCATAATATATTATTTTCTCCTTATAACATGTTACCGTTATGTACTACATATATATAAAGAACTGTACAGTATACATTCTGTAATTAATTCTCTATCAATAATATTACAAACTTGTATCTATTCTACAACCTCTCACTGTATCTGAAAATCAAACAACTTATATTGCGGAAATGATCTATAATGCGATAAATATAAAAAAATACTTATTGCTAAACAAATAATTGTTGTAAAGTAAATTTAAAATGATATTTTATCCAACTTTGGACCCATATCTTACTCTAGTCCGAGCGCTAACTATTTCGATTTTCACTAAAAGAAGATCCCTCTCTTAGCTTGAAGGAATAGACATTACAACCACTTGTAATTATGTCAAAACAAGAATTTTGTAATCTTACGTGAATTCGTCGAATCTGGGTTTAAATGAGTACTTGATACAAAATTGTGAAATGTAGCGATTATTTTTATATTCTCCTCTTTCAGTTGTATGAGTGAAAGCACATAAGTCTGTGAAAGAAATCACCCGGGAATATAGAAATGTAGTTCTTGGTGATGTTGAAAGCATCGTAGAACTTTGAAACCACTAAATTTAGGGAGCATGAAATACATATAAAAATAAAAATTAGATAATCTAATAGGATAGTTTGGCTTAGGTCCATCTCAAGTTTCAAAATACAAAAAAACTTTCTGCCTTAAAACTACATAAATTAGGTCTCTGTTTTTCGAAAATCAACAAAAAACCAACAGAAAACAATGTAAAAAATTTCAAACTTCAAATTTTAACTCAACTCATAATTATCCTCAAATTCATGCTAGAAAACTATGAGAAAAATCATGTTCCAATGAGTTTCAGCAATTTTTTGAAAAATTGTTGACACCGCAGCAATTATTTCAAAAAAAATGTAGGTTTTCATGCTATTTTTTCTAATTTGATTCAAAATCTTAAATTCAAAAGCTATACTTATTTAAGAATTGAAGTATTGCAAAAAAAATCATCAGAAAAATGATAGAAATTGCATACAAATGAAAAATGTTACATCTCCGGAAAGTTACTGAAAAAGATGCAACAGTTTGCAAAACTTGCAGATATATCTGCAACTTTCCATATAGTAACATATTTTTGCGCTATACTGTAAAACAATTGCAGATATGTCTGCAATTATTTATAATAATTGCGGACATTGCTGCAACTTTTCTTTCCTCTTTTAATATATGCAGTGCACTATGCCATAGATAGCCTACTGCAATGAAAATCCAAGGTGTTGCCAGCTAAAATGTTAACACAGCAATGCTGATTTTTGTCTATTGCAACGCACTTTTTAATGTATTGGCATAGATATCAAATTGTGTTGCAGTAGCTATAGTTTTAAATTTATAAGTTTAATTTGCCACGTCATTGATTTGCATCTATAAAAAGATGCATATCTATCGTCAATTTACCTTTTAAAAACAACATCTGTAGTTGACACCTCACTAATCCGTTATAATCCTCCACCACCAATAGGAAATCAACTTAAGTACTCATTCCATTACTCTTTCTCAACTACTAAAAATTGTTTGTTCTCACCACCAAATTTCCAATTCCAATCCCTAATTTTCATTCACCTACTTCTTCCACTCCAACCCTCTCTGGGTCCTCCACTTATTCCAGCTAGTCTTCAACACCGAACGCACCCACTTCTCCCTTTCTCCCCTTCCCCGTCATCAAATGGCTGTCAATCCAAGAAGTAAGGTTCTAGCTTTTTATCTGTTTTTCTCATGTACGTTTCTGTTGCTTTTTTTATCACCGCTATTAATTAGCCTATCAAAAAACTGGAATTATTATCACCATGAGTATAATTGGTGTTAGATGATAAGCTGCTAATGGATGATTGTTTCCACATTACCCATTAAACCTAAAGCGTTGATTAGTGATAAATTTAACCATATTGTAACTGTCTAATTGTTTACTCGGTATTGTCTGTGCTTTGAACAAATTGAGTCATTGCATCAATTTGCAACCGAGGCATGTAGGCCATAAACCGAGGTATGCAACTAAAATGCAACCGAAATGCAAATGAAATGCAACTCAATTATGCAAATGAAATGCAAATGAAACTCGGTTATGTAATTCAGTTATGCAACTAAAATGCAAATGAAACTCAGTTTGTGTTGAAATGCAAATAATATGAGGCATGCAGGTGAAGGAGGCAGTGATGAGGTTGTTCAAGAACTTGTTACTGAAGGCCTTAGAGGTACTCGAGGCAATAGAGACACTGAATGCATTGGAGGCTCGCGCTATATTTTGAAGTTGTTTTAGTTTGATGTATACAAGAATTTAGTACTGGTTGTGTTTATGACTGAAATGTCTGCAAAAATGAATTTAGTGGCTATGTTTTGTTATTTTGTAGTCGACTAAGTAGTACTTTTGTTGTTAGTTAATTTGAAGTAAAAAGTTCTTTGTTAATTTCAGTGTGATGTTAACTATTGTTGTGTTGCAATATGTTATGTAATGTTACCATAACTATGATATAATGTTGTAGCACGGATGCTAAATGTTGCCATGCCTATGATATAGTGTTGTTGTTGGATGGTAGAAGTGTTGTCACAGATTAATGCATATGGGCCCCACAACAGGATTCCGTGAACCCAGGCTACAGATTTTAGTGGGGATTCCGTGAACTCAGGATGCAGATTTTAGTAGGCCCCACCTTTTTGTAAATTTACTACCTGTGACAACACCTGTATCGATGATGCTTTAGGGTCACAAAGATGTTTCATGTGACTCTAAGGCAATGCAGTAAAACACAGCACCAAGAAAGTGTTGTCACGGATAATTTTTGGCCTATAGCGATATTTTCTGGCACTTCTTGCATTACTTCTCTGGTGTTCCAGTATGAAATCTATGGCATAGCATGCATTATGTGAATAGTTGCAGATTCTTCAATTATTCGCAAAAGTGATGATATTTCTGATTTTTTTATGTAGAATCATCTCATGAATATTTATAATTTTTTGAATTTTTTAATACAGCAACGCAAAAAATATGAAAGTAAGATGCAACTGTAAGACATAGATCCGATTCTTACAAAGAGAGCCTCTTTGAATGATCTTTGAAAATAGGGATGCCTCCCTAGTATCCACTAAGCTAAACTCTACCCTTGGCCACATATTTGTTGGTCTAAGAAGCCTCCTTTAGAAGTTGAAATCTAACGATGAAAATCATTAAAGAAAGAGTCGTAATCGGTGGAAGAGAAGAGAAGTGTATGTTCAAAATATAGTTGATACAAACAACTCACATGTCTAAATTAAGTTGTCAGATATCTAAATTTTACAAATATTTTTTTGGAAAATATATGGTTAAAAATTTCATAAATTCAAACAATTGGATTTTATAGTCAGACGTATGATTTTGCAGACTTTTGAAAATTGAAGAATTGATTTTATTTTATGTTTACTACTAAAAATGCATATTCTCAAACATATGAATATTTCCTCGGAATCTTTGGACATTTTAAAACATGCTTAATATTTTATGCTGAGTTTTTGAAATCATTTTGATACAAACATGTAAATTTAAATCACACGTAGGAGATTTTGCTTGCATAGCTAAGATGTTAACACATGATATGTATGACTCTTACAAACTTTTTTTTCATGTGAGCTCCTTTTTGATATGTCAATGCGTTTCTAATATCTTTGCGCCTCCACATGCATGATTTCTAAGCTCTTTTGTCGTCATGTACCTACATGTTAGCTTAGAGATTCTTCGTTGTGATTGTGTACTAATTATCATTAAAACCAAAAAAGAGAAGTTCTAATATTCTCTCTCATTTATGTGATGACAACTATACCACTCTATAAAGAACTACTTCATTAAAATGTATATTATGGTCTGAATAAACAACGCCCCTCGTTATAACATCTGCCCTGCCAATATGTAGATGTATTTCCCTTTCTTTTTCATTGTTAACTTCTCCCCCTTAACATAATCTAGTCACAACCAATTTTCCCTATTAATATAATATCCTTCTATGTTTATGTTCACCCCTTATTGATATGATAATTTTTCTCACACTATTGTCAACAAAAGATTAAAAGGGTCATAAGTTACAACATGTATATTTAACTAAATCAACTTTTGTCTTAAAAATATTCTTTCTCTGTATATGCTTTGAAATTGACATAGTTAATGTTTTCTTATTAACCATATTATTTTACTCTAAATTTTATTTATTTAGTACAAGGAGAACTTAATTCTCATGTGTGCTAAATTTCCTATTTTCAAATTTTATGATCATTAGGCAATTCTCATGTGACTTTCTCCATAAAATAAATTTTTAACTCTTTTTCTAAACTTAAAAATTCAAATTTTTGTTACACTTTTGGGATTTCGTTGTTCTTCTTAATTTTTTTTCTTATCTTAGCATATCCATTTCTAAATTGTTCTATCAAGCTTAGTGACAACTTTTTCCAAACTCTTTTTTTTATTTTTGATATACCAATATTAATTTAAAGTATCATCACAAGAGTATGTTTGGTGTAGCTCATTATAAAACACTGTAAACCAAACATTTGCTTCCTCACAATTAATTTTCCCATCAAACGAAGAGGAATCTGAATCATCTTAAGTGACTTGAAATGTCTTTCCTCTTGATATTGCATCTTGTTGTTTTTTGAATTGTTTTTATTTTTTTATTTTAGGCAATCTCTTTTATATGACCCACCTTATCATTTTAAGCATTTATAAGTTTAGGAGTAGGTTTTATTATAATTATTGAATACCTTCAATTTTAGATATTAACCTTTTACAAGGAAGGCTAATTCATTGAAATCAACATCCGAGTCTTTCTTAGCTCGAAAAGTAATAAATTTCCTTTTATTTTCTTAGTGTCTTTTTTAACCTATAAATTTAATTCAGATGACTAATATTTCTGGCTAGCTAATCAATTTTGTGTTTGGAAAGTTTAAGTGCTCTTTGATTATAAATACTTTCCTTTTCCAACAACTTGTTAAAGGATAATTCTATCTCAACTTATGTTTTTGCTTAGTAGCCCCCTAAGACACTAAAATTCCTACATACCCACAAAAGTGATTAGTAACCCTCCTTTCCACAATTACCCTTCTTCCACTTTAGACTTCTTCCACTTCAGACATCAAAACAGCATATTTGAGGAAATCGTATTTTCTCCGGAAATCGAAAAAACCTACGTGACATCTTCTATTCGAGTCGAGCATCTTCTTCTTTGCATCAAGCATCAAGTTAGGGTTTTCAAATCAAATTGTCGAATTGGATTACATATTATACCTGAGAGTATTGTTTCGATTTTGTGAAGCTTTATGGGTGCATTGTTGAATTTGATGCGCAAATATCATGAGGTTTAATGGTTTTGATTAAAATGAATTTGTGCAAGGATGAAATCGATGTTCTGGTTGTTGCTAGTTTCTGCAACAACATAGAAGAGACAGTGTGGAAAAAATATTTTCCACGCATAGGCAAATCGAGGAAACAATATTTTCCACGCAAAAGAACTGCTTGGAAAAAAATAGTTACCTTGCTTTGCCTATGCATGGAAACTATTTTTTCATGTATTGCTTCTGCATGGAAAGTATTATTTTTGTGTGCTCTCTTCCAGGTTGTTGCTGAAGCTAACAACAACTCATTGTAAAAATAAATGAAACATATTGTCAAACACTTCCCTCTTATCCGTTGCGTGAAACTACATAATCTATCCATCATATTTCCATTTAGTTTATGTAGAGGATAAAAGGTTGATTCCTATCCATTGTACAATCTAAATTAAAAGTATTTTTTGGTCTATAGTTATTTCCTATATTTATATATATATATATATATATATATATATATCGTTCTAATTGTTGCTTTAGCAATTGTACATTGGTCGAACTCAAATGACAACATCTTAAAGAAAATGGAGAAAAGAGAAAGCTAAATAAGGTACAAGTTCAAATTTGGACGAGGATAGGGAAGATGATGATGTAGGACAAGACGATGTGGATGAGGGCAAGAGGATATAAACAAGGATAGTTTTGAGGTGGTCGCACGGCTGGAAGATACACATGAGGGGCATCTTGGTGAGGAAGGGGAAGAAGAAAAAGAAGATGAGGAACATGGGGATGGAGATGGTTCAGATTTATTGGGAGACGATGGAGAGAAGACGAAGGAAGATTTGGAGATGGATGATGGTGAGGGAACAGATGATGAACCCGAGGAAGAAGGTGATGCCGAAGAAGATGCGAACATGAATGGTAGACCAAAATTCTGTGATGTGATTAGAGAGTTTTACACTCATGTTGCATCTATGATGTGGATCGGTCAGGTATGTATTTATTATTATTTTAAATAACCGATTTGCTGCATTTACTAAATGTACATTTGTGTAGGAACGATCACCGCCCACATGTTTCAACCATACTCAAAAGGTATCAGAGCAAATTCCAAATAATACTAATGAATTCAAAGCCATTATTGATTTGTCTGACTTATTTCCGGACACTAATTCCTTCCCATTTCTATTTGGTGAGATGGCTACTACACTTGATGATGTAGTGTCTTTATTACACATTTTAGTCGAAGGTAAACCCATTCAAAGTATGACATATGAAATGGAACAAGCAGTTAGTATTGTTTCATAGTATCTTGGCCTTAGTAAACAAGAAGCAAGATTGCAAATGGATGATAGGGTTGGATGTAAATTAAGCTTGTCTATGTTGGTTGATATATTTAAAGATGTAAGTGATGAGTGGACTGATCGGGTAATTAGGCGTGTTTCTCGTGCTTATCAATTATTCTTACTTGGTAGCACATTGTTTGTTAGGAAAAGCAAGTCATGTGCACATATCACTTCTGGATGCGTAAAAATTTTGGACATCGCCAATACTTACTCTTGGGGTTCAGTAACAACTATTTTTTATATAGACAGCTCGGATTAGAGACCCGTATGGGTGTGAGGCATACTGCAGGGTTTTTATGTTTGCCAAAATCTTGGATACTTGGGGATTCCACATGCTTTCATCCTTCCACAAATCTGCTCGATGAAATCTCTCTTCAAAAGGTGCTGCAGCTATCATCGATCTACGTATATTCCTTGATACTATTCAAGTTGAGCAAGTAATAATCTACAATAGCTTTTACAATAATCCATTTAATTAATTAACTTATGACTAAATGATTGTATTTATAGCACTAAGCATTGAATAATTTATCTCTTATCATTTAGTTATAGATTATTTTCGTCCCTTTCATCTTGGCACACCACTACCATCCATTCCATGTTATTTCCTGGTATAGCGGATGCATTCTCTGTCTCAATGTTGTGGAGTCGTATCATCTTAATCGAGCATTGTGGTAGTTCGGTAGAGTGCAGAACAATTCTTGGCTACTATTCCTCCAGTTAAAATGAATGTGAGGCGAGGTACAACTTTAACTACATACGTTCGGGTGCAATATCAGTTTTTGGAAAGTATATGGGAGAATTTGTACCATCATGTTATTGCAGAAGGACATAGATCTATACCACTCAATCATTCTTTTCCGAGTTGCACAAATGATTATATGAAGTGGTGCAATGGTCATTCTGTTTTATGAGTTCACAATCCATCATGCTTACCGTATAATACAATGATTGGATCAACTCATTTTCGGCCTACCTACCACAACTTTACTTGGTATGTTGTATTTATTATGAATGGATGATATAATGATTGACTTATAACCCAAACTTTGTTTCCTTAGACTCTTCATGATGTGCATGGCATGTTAGATGAAGAAAATACTCAAGTAGATAGTGCAAGAGTTGCTAGTGGATTCTACATTCGTCATCAACAGTAGTTTCATAAGTCGTCTTAGCTTAATGTTATGTACTTGGATGTGTATTCGTACATTTTGGCATAGTGTCATTTTGTATTTTGACCCTGTGTATGTCTACAGTATTTGTGTATGTGCACGGTGCAATGACTACTGTGTTTTGATGCTTGTATGGCATGTTGAAATCTTTTAAACAACGCATGTTATTTAAAATTGTGGTTTGTTCATGTGTTGGCTATGAAATTGTTGTTTTTTGTATATCAATGTGTATGGTGGTTTGTTCATGTGTTGGATATGTACTTGTTTGACTTGTTATTTGTTGGTTGCCATTTCGAAATTTTTATTAGTATGGTGTGTTTCAAAATTATAGTTTTCTAAGTTTAGCTGGTATTTTTTTTAACCTTTCTGTATACACCACAAACAGACAAAACGTGGGTAGGAGGCAAACCGCTTATGGCCTTTGCATGTTGCAATTGATAACCATATAGAAGCAAACAACATTGGCTATTTAACCACGCATGATTTCTACGTTGATGTTTCCAAACCACGTAGGAGCATCCCGACCTAGAACATGTTTCACATAGGCATCCTATGTGGTAGACTAAAACAAGAAAAAATAGAGCAAACCTATGATTTGCACAGCAAACATATAAGCTGCATCTACACTATGGCAAACATAAATAGTGCAAAACTATGTTATACACATTTTGCAACTCACTATGGAAAACATACACAATTCGTTAATGTTTTTCCAAACAATCTTCACTAAAACATTTCCAAACAAAAAAAAAATTCAGTAATACATTTGCAATTCCAAAAAAAATACATCACTAATGCAAACAAACTGAATTCTCATTTCATTTTGCAAACTAAGTACATTCACAAATTCGATTTTGCCATAAAAAATAATAATAATTACTTCCAATATACATATGCATTTCTTTAATTCCAAGCTTGTCTTCTATTGATGTAAATATACTTCCACTTACTTGCAACCCTATCAAGAGCCAAGAATCATTTTGAATATATCGGTGGTACTAGATGTTTGGGCTCTAGTTTTACCTACGAGATATGAGCCATGAGCCATGAGCCATTAAAAGAAATGAAATTAATTTGAATTTTATTAATCAACAAGTTGTGTACCTGAACAAAATGATCTCGTTTAATGAAAGATATCGCAATTTCAGTGCGTTGTACTGGTGTGGGCACTTTTCCTTTTAATGGAGGTATTGTCAAGACAAGTCTGTCACTAATGTTGAATAATGTAACCAACATCAATACTGACATCCACTTTTCTATTGTTGCAGACCCTTCATCTTCATGCATAATACTTTTGAGTAGAATATTACTTCTCCCATCCTTTGTGAAAACGCGATCATGCAAACTTTAATTTTTCATATAATTCTTCATACAACTCTCTCCTAATTTGACTCCAACTTGACTCTCCCAAACCAAGAAAAGTAGCCACACATCGATACCCATAATTATCATCTGATCGGATGGTAACAATATCTGTAACAAAAGCCTTTAACTCCAATGGTATCTGATGCAAATTAATTCTCATGCCTTCGGTTATTCCTTCTAATTGGAAAAAAATGATATAGTTAGTTAATACATAACTTGTAAGTTGATGCTTTAAATAAATTGTATTATAACCATCTTTTCTGGATTACGAATAGGAAATTTATCAGTATGAGACTTTTTCAAAGTACATGAACTTTGAGAGTAAACACTTTCAATAAGCTCAAATGACAACGACATCTTTTTAGTTGAAGTGTTAGCACTTTTTTCTTTCTCTTCCACGTATCTTTATTTTTCTTTTTTGAGATGCGAGATGTAATACCCTACGTTCGCTAGTCTCACTCATAAGAGAATGCATTAAGTTTCGTGAAGTGCTATAGGTAAACAATAATAGAAATTCACAAGACAGATATAAATAAGCAGCGGAAAGATTAACTTTATTTTTGAAAATAAAACATTGTTTCAAATTGGGTTACATCATCAAGCCAGTTACATCAAAACTAAGAACCTCCAGTAAAACTATCTATCTCATAATGCAAAATATCAAAGTGCAATAATACAAAACCATATCCCTCATACCAAGCCATAGCAAAGTAGAAAAATAACCGAAGCGGTACATCTGAGAAAGTCCACATCCAAGCTGAAAGAGAAAGTCCTCATCACTGAGGAGTACTGCCACTCTGAGGACCTAAGGGGGAGGAAGAAAAAGAAGCAAAATAAAATTGGACAGATATAAAGCCTGGAGAGTTCCAGTGATTTTCAGTATATGCATAAAATAGAGGTATCAAGACAGATAAACAAGATTGGATGAGAAAGTACAGTAGCATATAAGATAACAAGTAAACAAGATAAACAGGACAAGAAGATAAAACAGTGCTCGAGTAAGCTTTTCCTTTATATCCCTAAAATAGGTCTCTGCACCAATACTAGTATAACAAGATTAGGTTTTAACCTAATTACATAATAGGAACAGGTTTAGGTGTTACCCAAATTACATAAGAGGAACATGATAATGTGTTGCCCTAATTGCATAACAGGAACATGATTAGGTGTTACCTAATTACATAAGAGGAACATGATTAGGTGTTAACCAAATTACATAACAGGAACGGGATTAGGTGTTACCCTAATTACATAACAAAAACAGCAGGATTAGGTGTTACCCTAATTACATAACATGACTAGGTGTTACCCTAATTACTGCCCATGCGATCGACTCCTTACTACTTAAATACCCAGTGTCTTCCCCGACAGTAGGGTGTATCACTCCTTAACCCAACAACTTATGTAACACAAACCCATTTATTGGTGTTACAACATCTTAGTTTCCCTAATCGGACCCATATGTACGCTCATGACTCCACCGGTGCCCTTCCTTGATTGAACCTCTTACTATCTAGTTCAATAAAGTGTGCCCTGGCCCCTACCTAATGTAAGGCCCTATAACAAAATACCAACGGGGATATGGAATGATATGGGTTCCACACAGCAAGATTGACACAAGACAAAACCCCTAAGCTTGTGCCCCCAAGTAACTAGGATTTAAGTGTCCCCAAAACCCGATACAACAGCAGAACGAGGGACCTCTTAGCTTTTTAATAATCAGGTTTAACTTAGCAGGTTTAAGTTCATTAATAAGCATGATTTTAATATTACATTTTTCTGTAAATGTTATTATGTGTACAACCCCTTCCCCAAAACAAGCACCTGCCCAAATGTACATATATAATATAGTAATTTAGTTTACCAAATTACATTTGGTACCCACATTTTCATAACATGTTCTTTACTTAATGTTTGTATTATGTCTAATCTAACATGTTTACACATATGCATATTATCCCTCTTTGATTATATTCCCAAATTACAGCAAGTATGCATACTATCCCTTTTCATTATCAAGAAAATATTTAGAAGGACAAAAGTGAAGGCCTTTTTATCCATAAGGACAGTCCACTAAAATTTTACTCAGAAGGACAATACACTGAAAATCAATTTCGTTCGCTGCTCTCTTCTTCTCCGTCTCACACGTCTTTGTCGATTTCATCGTTTATCACGAAATCACCAAAATCACAAAATCATAAATCGCTTAAATCGCAAATATGATAATACATTAGAATCGGCCGTCTCAATCGAAGACAAAAATCATGTAATCAAAATCACGACCATAAATCAGCCAAAACAAAAAACCCTAGAAAAAAAAATAGGTCGAACAACAAAAATCCCTTCGAAATCACAATTGAATGGAATAAAAATATTTTTCAAACGATGGAAAGCGTATATAAAGAACACAAAATGGTTGAAACAATTTTTTAGGTTAGAAATGTTTTTTTATTTTACCACTACTACAGTTCGTAGGTATCATTTTTCTATTTTTTTAGTTATCATTTTTCCTATTTTAACTTTAAAGCATAGCAGCAGTTTTTAGGTATCATTTTTCTATTTTTGTAGGTATCATTTTTCTTGTTTTTAACTTTAAAACGTAGCAGCAGTTTTTAGGTATCAGTTTGCTATTTTTTTAGTTATCATTTTTACCGTTTTAACTGTGTTATATGTTTTTTTTATGATATTTTGTTGTTGTGTTAATTTTGAAGTTATATTGTTGTATTAGCTTTGAAACTAAGTCGAACTTTTTTCATTTTTATCAATAAATCTGTGATATAAATTTTTTTCCCATTATTTTATCTTTAAAACATTGCATCAGTATTTAGGTATCATTTTTCTAATTTTTTAGGTATCATTTTTTCTGTTTTAACAGTGTTATGTGTTGTTTTGTTGTGATTTTATTGCTGTGTTAATTTTGAAACTATATTTTTGCATCAACTTCGTCACTCAGTCCAACTTATTTCATTTTATGTTTCATTTCTATATTTTTTAGTTATCATTTTATGTTTCAGTTATATAATTTTTTTTCCATTAGTTTTTCTTCAAAACATTGCTACAGTTTATAGGTATTATTTTGTAATTATTTAGATATCAGTTTTACATTATTAATTATGGTATGCTTTTTTCCATGCAATTTTATTGTTGTGTTAATTTTGAAGTTATATTGTTGCATCAACTTTTTAACTCAGTCGAATTTATTTCATTATATTCAATCAAACAGTGATGTAAACATTTTTTGCATTGGTTTTTGTTTAAAACATTGATGGAGTTTGTAAGTATCAGTTTTCTATTTTTTCAATTATCAGTTTTCATGTTTTAACTGTGTTATGTGTTTTTTCCATGTGATTTTGTTCTTGTGTTAATTTTGTAACAATACACCGTCACAAAAATTATCACATAAAAAAAGACGTATATGAACATAACACATAAATTACAGTAAAAATGATAACTTAAAAAATATAAAAATGATACCTTCAAACTGCAGTAATGTGTAACATAACAAAGAAATTACATTAAAAATGATACCTTAAAAAATATAAAAATGATACCTTAAAACTGCTGTGATGTTTAACACAACACATAAACTGCAGTAAAAATGATACATAGAAAAATAGAAAAATGATAACTAAAAACTGCTGTTATGTTTTAAAGTTAAAATAGGAAAAATGATACCTAAATATAGAAAAATGATACCTACGAACTGCTATACTAGTAATGAAAAAAAAAACATTTCCAATCACGAAAAAATTATTTCAACAATTTTGACTTCTTCAACTGCGTTTTCCATCGTTAGAAAAATATTACTATTCAATTCAATTGTGATTTCCAATGGATTTATGTTGTTCGACAAATTTTTTTCTAGGGTTTCTGTTTCTCGCGATTTTTTTTCCGAATGCTTTCCTTATCGATTTTGATTTTGTGATGTTTGAATTCGATTTCGAATTTCGATTCTTTTATATTTTGAAATTCGTGATTTCGCAATTTAAGATTTCGTTATTTTTTGATTTTGTGATTATTGATGAATTCGACTTACGCGCGAGATGAGAGAAGAAGAAAGCAGCGGCCGATTTTTATTTTCAGTGTATTGTCCTTTAGGATAAAATATTAGGCGGCTGCCCTTATGGATAAATTTTAGTGGGCATTTGTCCTTGTCGTTAAATTTCCTATTCATTATATTCCCAAATTACAACAAGTATGCATATTATCCCTATATTCTCAAATTACAGCAAGTATGCATATTATCCCCTTTCATTATTTCCAAATTACAGGAAGTATGCATATTATCCCTTTTCATTATATTCCCAAATTATAACAAGTATGCATATTATCCCTTTTTATTATATTCCCAAATTACACTCAAAAGTCCTCAAATTATGATATCTTCCTAAATTCTCCTTTTCATGTCATTTCATATTATCCCAATTTCAATTATATGCAATCTTAAATCGGAAATGACATAGGCTCTCGATGGACTAGACTCAGCGTAATAAAAAGGAAAAAATAGAATAAAAAGAATATAATCAAATCAACTGAATAAAAGTAGGCATATAAATAAGACTGTAAATAAATAATACAACAAAATTGGGATAGGGAAGATAGATAATTGATAAATCAAATGACCATAAAAGAACATATATTACTGTAACAAGTGCATAGGTGAATAACAGTAAAAGAATAGTATAAAAAACAACTTATAAGTACTGTATGCTCTAAATTCACTTTTATTTACTATCATAACACTTATCTAATATCATATTTAAAAATAAATTGAACTCACAGTGCTAGGTATTAGGTTCAGAAACAGTTTTTGAAAAAGGTTATATGCAAATCTTGAATTATCCTTGTAGATCTAGCCTTCAGCAGCATCTCCCATTTCATATATATTTTGAATAGAGCCATGGAGGTTGTCACATTTGGTATCAGAGCTTTGGTTAGTTGATTTTATCCAAAATTCACGAGGGTAGAAGTGTATGAGAGACGTACTTTTAATTTTTAATGGATGATTATTGTATTATAATATATATTGTAGTAGGTTAGTAAGCACTTGAACACCAATGCGGTCTTTCTCTAACGTGAATTATTCATTCTCATTTTTGATAGAGAACGAGTTGACGAACTTCGAGACACGCTGCTAGGAATTAGTATGCTACTAGAGGGATAGGCGAGGGTAGCCAGTCAAGAGTTGCAGCTGCTACGCCTGATTATCCTGCTATGTTCGAGGCCATGATGGAAGCACTCATGAGGAGGATGCCCACTCCAGAGCGACAGCAGAATGTGGTGTTCCTATGCAGGAACCTAGGGTTGTCGATTTAACGAAGCTCTACAAAGATTACACTTCTATGGGTGGCGAGCCATTTGTTGGTATGGAACCTATTGTTGAGATTCAGAATTGGTTATATACTTCTGCTCAGATTTTTGAAGATTTAGGAATTGACGATGCAACAAAGAGGAAGTTCGCATTGAGGCAATTGCAAGGTCGAGCGATGGATTGGTTAATTCTATTACTTTGGAAACTCCAAAGGACCAGATAACTTGGGATCAGTTTAGAACTAAGTTCGAGTAGAAGTTTATTTCTACAGTCTAGAAGTCGATACTCTTTAAGAAGTTTTTTTAGCTTAAGAAAGGAGGTATACCAGCGTTTGAGTTATTGGTAAAATTTGAAGCTTTATCAAAGTATGCTTGTTTGTATATCGAGACTCCTTACCAGAAAAATGAGAAATTTATCTTTGGAGTAGATGAGAAACTTTGGAAGCAATTGATCTACCATATTGATGATTCTTATGAGAAATTAGTTGAGAAGTCTTTGAGAAAGGAAAGCTTGTTTCCATTGAAGGTCGAGGCTGTTGTTGAGGGTTAGGAGGAATTGAAGCTACAATAAGGTGGCAGTAATGAGAAGAAGTGGAATGGTAAACAAAAACAACAACAGTAAGGAAAGAATGGCTAGAAAAATCAAATGGTGAGATTACTTGCTATAACTACCAACAAAAAGGGTCATCTTTCCGAGGATTGTAAGAACGCGAAGCTGGAAAAGAAGCGTTTTAATTGCGATAAGCCTAGGCATATGAAGAAGAATTGTCCAGAACTACGGAAGGACAAGTAGGTTGTGAAATCATATGCTTTGGATGTTGTGTCATTTTCCTTGAGAGGTCCCACTGCGGAAGAGAAAGGAAAGAATGTTGTTGTGTAAGGTACACTTTCTATTAGAGGTGTTTCATTTCAAATTTTTTTTTGATAGTGGAGTGTCGGATTCTTTTATCTGTAATGAACTTGTTTACAAGTTAAGTTTAGAACATGAGATTGTTGATAGACCACTGGTTATGACAAATCCAGTAGAGAATTCGTCTAGTCTTTGTATGCATTGTCGTGGTCTAGTTTTATCGAGTCATGATTGCTTTTTTGTTTGTGATTATTTTATTTTGAACTTTGTTGGGGTTGGGATTACTTTGGGTACGGACTGGCTCAAGAGGTATGCGACTATTGTGGATTGTGAAAGGCTTGAGATGACAATCGGGAATGTGGAAGGGTGAACGATAGTGATATTTTGTGTACCAGAGAATGGAGTTCTGGTAAGCTTTTTATATTCGTTTCTGATTCCAAAGGATAGATTGTCATATGTGCCAGTCGTTCGTGAGTTTTCTGATGTTTTTCATGAGGTCATAGAATTGTCGTCGCAGTGAGAGATTGGGTTTCAGATTGATTTAGCGGATGAGACAGACCTATATTTATGCCTCTTAGGAGGATGACGCCTAAGGAACAACTAAAGTTAAGGTGCAAGTGAGCGATTTATTTAAAAAAAATCATTCAAAGGAGTGTACCCAACAAGGGTGCTCCGGTTGTGCTTGCGATCAAGGTCGATAGATCGTTACGATCATGCATAGATTGTCGTGAGCTGAATAAGGGGACTAAGAAGTACAGGTATCCAATATCAAGAATTGATGACTTGTTTGATCAGCTTCACGAAACCAAGGTGTTTTCCCAAATGGATTTGGTGATGGGATTTCACCAATTGAGAGTGGATAGGGATATTGTTCTGAAGCCTGCCTTTAGAACATCATTCGGATTTTATGAATGGCTGGTGATGTCGTTTGGATTGACTAATGCACCAGCATATTTTGTGGATCTTATGAATTGTGTTCTCAGATATCAGTTGAACAAGTTTGTACTTGAGTTCGTAGATGATATATTGGTTTATTCCATGACCGAAGATAAACATAAGACGCACTTGAGAATTGGTTTGGAAATCTTATGGAAATATCAGCTGAAGGCTAAGTTTTCAAAGTTTCACTTTTGGAAGAAAGAAGTACGATTCTAGGGTCATGCCGTGTTAGGACATGGAATAGCAGTGGATTCCACTAAGATGGCAGCAATACAAAATTAGGATCGACACAAGAGTGCAACGGATGTTACGAGTTTCCTTGGTTTAGCTGGATACTATCGACGATTTATTAACCGGATTGACGAAGAAGAATAAGGTCTTCGCGTGGGATACAAACTGTGAGCAAGCCATTAGAATCTTGAAGGAAAGTTTGATGAGTTCTCCTGTGTTGACTATTTCAAGTGGGAACGAAGAGATAGTGGTATGTACATATGAATGTGGCACCGGACTTACAGCGGTGCTAATGTAGGTGGATAGAGTTATGGCTTATGTGAGTCGACAACTAAAGCTGCACGAAAGGATTTACCCGACCCACGATTTGGAGCTAGTGGTGATTGTGTTTGCTTTGAAGATTTGGAGACATTATTTGTCGGGAGTTAGGTTTGAGTTGTTTACGGATCACAACTAACTGAAGTACCTTTTCCCCTAGAATGATTTGAATCTTTGGTAGCAGCCATGGTTAGAGTATTTTGGCGTCATATGATTTCGAAATTTCCTATGCTAAGGAAAAGGTAATGCAGTGGTCGATGCATTAAGTAGAATACATGCAAGTTTAGGAGCCATGTTTTTGGAATGGAAGCATCTAAAGTATTTAGTTGGATTTGATTTTAGAACCCATTGTGAGTTAGAACCCGAGATGTTAAAAACCTTATCAATTATATCAACTCTCATCAAAAGGATAGGCGATGGCCAGAAGCGAGACGATAAGCTTATGGAAATTGTTTGGAGATTAGAGATGAGGATCGACCCCAAGGAAATTAAGGATTTTGAAGTCGATCCATATGGTTGGCTTGACTGGTTGTTCCTAATTTGGATGAAGTTCTGATAGAATGTCATCACTCTAGATTGACTATTCATCATGGTGGTAATAAGGTGCATCAAGATATGAAGCGAGTTTTCAGTTGGGAAGGCATGAAAAGGGTTATCGGGAAATTTATCTCGAAATGTATAAACTCTCAGTTGGTTAAAGCTGGGTGGATTGTTACAGCTATTGGAAGTTCCTACATGGAAATAAGAGCAAAAGTCGATGGATTTTATTGACGGACTACCTAGGACAAGGGCAGGAAATAATAGTATCTGAGTTATTGTGGAACGCATCACTAAAAGCGCGAGGTTTATTCCTGTTAGGTCGACTAGAACTACATCGAAGTTAGCTGAGTTAAATCTTAAGTGGGTAGTTCGATTCCATGGGATTTCGAAGAGCATTTTAGCGATGGGTTATTCACCAGTGAATTCTGGAATAGTTCACATGAAGCATTAGGAAACAAACTATGTTTGGGTGCAGCTTATCATCCCGGACAGATGGCGAAACTGAGAGGATTAATCGAGTTATGGAGGATCTTCTTAGAGCTTGTGTTTATTATTTACTTTACTGTTTTTTCGAACGAAATCTAATACCAACGGGTTATCGTCATGGGGTTGGATTCTGAGAGGTCAACATTCAACATATCATGTTTTATTTACCTAGGCTTGGACTGTTTCCAACGGTAGGCTTTTAAACTTATTTATGTCTAAATATATGTAATGACCTAGATTTTTCGGCTATTTGGCTTAGAATATTTAAACTTGTTTAAATATTTTATTGGAATATTAATGAATTTTTATTATTTAATTCATTAATAAAACGAGATTTAACATATAAATTTATAATTATATTAAAACGAACTCGTAATGTCACGGCAGTTCGTAATATTGAGTTTTGAACTTCAATTGAATAGTAGAATCCATTTCAAGTTAAAATTCTGTGAAACAAGAAACGTTAGGATCGTACTAATTATAAGTTTCTAATGAAAGAAAAATTTGGGATTTCAACTTATATGTTGTAAGTTATGGCCAAATCAAATTTTGAAATAGTCGCTATGGAAATCGTTTATAAATTATAACGTTTATTTAATTTATATAAAAGGAGTTTCTATATATTTGAATATCGTTCAAGTTGAAAATGTTAATATTGAGTTATAATTTGATATTGGTTTATATTTGGGGTGAAATATTATTTTTATTTGAATATACGATAATAATTATTATTATTTAATTTAATTGTTTTGGGCTTAACTTATATTTTTTCGATATTTTATAAGCGGTATGGATATTCGTTTTTCAAACAACCTCTGTTTTCAATGAAATGAAATTTATTGGAATACGTATGGCTAATGATTGGTAGTTTTCCGGTTTGGGGTCAATTGGAGTTATTTTATAGTTAGGCGAAATTTAAATGTGAACCGATAAATAAATTTAAAATAAAATAGCGTCGTTTTTGCAAATGGAGTCTGAATTTGACTAGACAAATTTCATTGAAATCGTAACATCAAGACGTAGCATTGTGTCCATTTTCATGGTGTTTGGGGTTCGCATATGCCAGTACGTTGATATAGCGATCAATGTAAAATGTGGTTGAATTATTAACAGTGAAAAAAAAGCCTTAAGCTCAAATTTCAGAACATCACACTTAAGAAAATAAAACTGTACACCCTTAGTCTGTGTTCCTCAAGCATATCAGTACAATGCAGTGAAAAGAGAACACCTTGCCCATGTTATATCACCATCAAGACAAATCCAATGATCTTTAAACCATCAGCGTGCCGAGTCCGAGTTTGTACACATCTTTTTCAAAGATGTGTACAAAACACCGGATCCTATTGGTGGAAATCAGGGGAGTCCATATGGGTCCATCTGATTTCCACTAATAGGGTGAAGTGTTTTGTTCACCTCACTTAAAAGTGAGGTGAACAAACTACTACACTCAGCGTGCCTACCTAAATTCAACAGCGCAGTCTGTTTCTGCTACATAGCACATACATGAGGCCAATTCTTCTGTGCCCAACACCACTGTCCCCATGTGTGCCCACCAATCAAATCTCTCCATTTCCTTTTTTGCATTTAGGTCCCCGGACAATTAAAGGGTTTAACTGCAAAAGGCGGAAATCAGGGAGCTGTGATTGGTTGGAGACACCGGGCACATAGAGTTTCGGTACAGAACAATTGGTGCGGCACATACCTACCTCTTTTCTTAGCATCTACAATATATATATTGTTTAATTTACCTTAGTTTCCAAATCTTCATATGGCCTCTGTCAACAAACACACAGCTATCCTACGTTTTACTTTTACTGCAAACCTACCAGTATACTGCCTCCTACCCTATTCTAATACAAATCGTATAATCCAATCAAAATAGCTATAAAATATACGAACACAGACTACCTAAAAACACTGAACATCTGCTCCTGCTAAATTAAATCAAATGGAAGCAAATGAACAACCAGTTAATATCACAGCTACAACTATTCTACGTAGTGTTTTAAAGACCCAACCCAACCTCGGTTCGACCGCGGTTAACCTTCGACCTTGGAACGCCACGACTCTTAAAATGAAATAACCTTGCGAGTTCACAGACCCGCGGTTTAACCTCAAGACCCTATAAAAACCTCTGGTTCGACCTCTGTAAACCTCACGGTTCTTCAAATTTGCGAAAATATAATTACTTCACTCTTTATTTTTTACTATAATAAATTTAACAAATAATTTTATAGCAATTGTTATTAAATTTAGGATTATATAATTCATTATTATGTACATTTTACGGACTATTATTGAACCAATCCTCTTTTACTATAGAAAATTAGTAAATTTACAACTATAATTATTTCAATTAGGTAGTTTGGACACGGATGTTTGTCATAATTGCTTAAATTTTATCTATATTTAAATTAATTTTACATTTAAGTCAAGAAATAAAAATAAACTATCAGCGCGGTTCTCACGGTCTGACCGGTTGAACCACGAAAACCTTGGACCTTTCACTGTCACGGTTTGACGTACGGTTCGATCTTCACAACTATGATTCTACGTCACAGGCCTACCAAACCATCACTGTGCATGCCAAGGAACATGGCGCTATATATACGGCACAATTTCAACATTTTTTCCTCTCCAGTGAACTAAAATAATAGCCGGATACAATGAAGAATTTAAAATCAAAATCAACTCGTTATATCTCGAAATCCATGTATTCGCACTTCTTACATCAAACTGCGCATCCTCTCGTTCTAAAATACCTTATTCTTTCCCAACAAATCGAAGCCGAATGAGGCACAACAGCATGGAGCTGTCAGGCCTGTGTGGTGGAGTTCAATGATGAGAGGTGATGATGTGCGTGAGTGGGTTCATTCATGGTTTTGCTGGCGACGTGTATAGGGATGATCTGTGGAGGATATGTGATGAACGGAGACTAGCCTTTCACGTTTTCTAGCAACCTGGGTTCACTCAAAATAAGTCGGAGATGAGAGAGGACGGTGGCGCAAGCTGCTATGGTGTTGGACGACAGTCCGGTGGACGAGGGAAGGCGAGTAGCAGGAGCGTTGTCAAGTAGACCTGTCAAAATATGACCCTACCCTTTTACCCAACCCATTTTACCCTAATTACAACCATGTTGGGTCAACCCTTCTATAATTTTTAATTAAATGGGTCATAAATGTAAAAACCCGTAACTTCCCCGTAAAGGAAAGAGCGGATAGTTCGAGAACAAGCCACAACAGAACACATATAAAAGAACATTTCATTGTATATTACAACAATGCATCAGATTACAAGAATATACAGAGTATAAATGAATATTACACAGAAATATCGGAGATTTAAATTACATTTAAGTACATCGCAGCGGAAAATAATACAATACACAACTAGAATGAGATATACGGATACAAAGCTTTCCGGATATCGTTCCAGCTGTAAACCAGGATCCTGTGAATATAAATCTGCAAAACCAAAACTACTAGCTGCCCGTGCGAAAAATAGGGGCACCCAGAGTTTAGGTTAAAACAATAAACTCCAGGTCAGTCATGTGACTGGTGTGAGAACTAAAACAGTTATTGATCTTTATTTTAAAAGTTAGGTAAATCAAGGGACCACGCCGTATAACACGGAACGGGTTTCCTCCCAAGAATACCAGTGCATGAAACAACAGCGCAATGCTAAATAAAGAAAAATGAAGCTGTTATAAGACCCAGGTCCCATCACACAATGCAACGCAGCCGAGGATAGGGTTTTCCCTTATAACAGCCAAAGAATGCTTGATACGGTTAAAACAAATCGTTTGATACTATTATAAGTGCATAGTGTATAAAACAACTTCAAATCATAAGTATCAATCATAGGCGGCATGGGTACCATATATCATGTCGCCATACTAGTTCAACAATTAAAACCGCAAATGTCACGTATTTGGAAATTGGATTTCCGTCTATGAACCGAGGCAAAAGATAGTCCTCAACCGATTCGAGACAATCTAGCCCATGTCTCAGGCAAGCGCGCAGGCAAGCCTTGGATCGTCAGGGCCGGTCCACCGATGTGGATTATTATGCCTGAACAATACGTCTCTCCGCCCTTTGGGGCGTAAATGAGCCAACGAATGACTCCATCGGACCCGGATCGTCCGATCAAACCGAGGCGCCTCGCAACAGCAACAACCACATAAGTCAAACTCGTCAGGGCGTGTAAAACCACTAACGCCACTTCTAACTAGAAAGAAACGCATGCCCTCCCTGAGGTCCGTCTCCCGTTTTTGGTTCATACCGGGTGTGAAACACGCGAAGTAAACGTTACACAAAGCTATGCCACAAAGGCCTTGCTTTGATCATCACCACAAGACTTTGCTTTTCAACAGAAGCCTCGATCAATTGCCACTTAGGCATGCCACACAGGCAATTCACTCCATGCGTTTGATATCCACCAATATATAACCCCTGAGCTCGTACGTCTCAGAGAAGGGCGTTAAGCAAGAGAATAAATTCTCCGCCGCCAAACAGATATATATTTAATAGAGATCAATCACACGGACTAAAATCCAATGTCAGACACACAGTCCATTTACAAGTCCGTTCTGGGTTTGAACGAAACCGGAGGCACCTAGTACCCCGCATATCCATCGATCTCCAAGTACGTCTGGACGATCACCAACTGTTTCCATCTTCTTGGGTGTACAGCCCAATCAAGATCATCAGTAATCACCCAAACGACGTGAAGACTTCCGGTCTTCGACCACCGTCTTCATCTTCGACTTATCGTCGTATCAGTTATTCAGAATGGGATAAACCCGGTCTTTCCGAATAACTCGCGTATATTTTAAATAAGTGTTACACAAACACAACATACGCCTCATTCCAATCCATTAGTCACTAACCGTAAATTAATCAAGAGAATAATTCCCCAAATATTAACCCCGAAGGCCGAAACCAACATCAGATCAATATCCAGAAAACCATTCTGCTTGGCTAACCGACAGTTAGTTTATAAATTTCACATTCATAGGGAAAGGTTCCCATTAATTTTATCCAAGATGATTTCTTGAATTTATTCTCTAATCTTCCTTTGAATTTCGATTCAACTAGTCGGAATTAGCGAACCTTACCGTAGTAATCATTGGTTTTAATTTCCCAATCCCAACCTATTCATCCCATGAAGTAAAACTGGTAATACTTCATATCTAACACCACGGTGTTATCGGTAAATTCAATTACCATTTTACGTTCAAATCTAATCAAAGATTTAACTATCGCCTGGAGCAAAACTGGTGGTACTCCATTTCCGATCTTTTCAATCTAATTAAAGATTCATTAAAACTCCACTTAGTTTTAATCTTTAACTGGGTTAAAGAATCAGTGTCATTTAAAAACACAGTTCACGATAAACCCAAAATCACATTCATTAATTATCGGGTTAAAGAACGAGTGTTATTTAAAACACTGTCCACGATAAACCCAAAAATCAATCCATTAATTATCGGGTTAAAGAACAAGTGTTATTTAAAACACTGTTCACGATAAACCCAAAAATCAATACCAATTCAATTCCAATTAAATATCATTTAATTGGTACACTTCATTAAATCTAAATAAAAAGATTTAATCATTTCTCAACTGGGTTCAAGAACAGTGTTAGTGAAGACACCATTCACGACAAACCCAAATCACATTCGATATTCAATACAAGGCTCAGAATAGAAAATATACCGGCTTATATTCAATATCAAATTCTACGACTAACAAATGTCGTATTGGAAATAACGATATAAATATATATCTTTCAAATTTCCATAACAACACCTGTATAATCACGAATTCCAACATCGAAATATTCCGAAGACAATTTCGATTCAAATCCACTCCAATGCAATCATTGGATATTCTGGTTATTTTCAAAACCCTTTTTAAATTCAATTTATTTATTTAAAAATAAATAGAATTATAATTCTAGTTCAAAACCAGTTCATTTCGATAAAAATCTATTTTTATCTTTTCAAATATGGAGTTTTTCATCCCAATTTTTCCCAAATCATTTCTTATGATTTTTCACAAATTATTACTATTTTTAATAATTTTATCAAGGCCCGTACAGTCGATTTCCATCAATGGCCATCGAACTGCACTTACAACGACCTTTTTCAAATTTGATTTGGACGTAGCTCCAAATCCAACCGTTAGATTTCAAATTTCTAATATTCGTTAGAAAGCTCTTTTCGATACGAACCCAACGGTTCCGGTTTTAGGAGAATCCGACGGTCGGATCTCCCGTAATATCCATTTGAAATAAATGGTCGAAATTCACGAACTGCCGCGGCGCGGCGCGTTCTATTCAGGCCATTATATTATATATATAATATATATAATATATATTTCGTCGATTTCTATTTAAAACGAATTATATAAATAGTTTTAAATTCGTTTCAAAAGCAATTTCAACTTCCGTTTCAATTCAAATCAAAATTGAATTCTTCTTTATAAATTCGTTTTAAAATTCATTTCTATTCAATTCAAATTTCAATTCAATTTGAATTCATTTCAATTTGTTTCCAATTCAATTCGAAATCGTTATATATTCAATTCATTTCAAAATGAATAAAATCGATATAAATATCGTTCACGTCAAAATGGCGTCAATCTAATCAACACGGCTTCATATATTTCTATTTTCAGATATTCTATTTCAAATATTTCTTTTTCAAAATAGTTGTCAATACTAAAATATTTCGTTCAACACATGACCAATCTCAATGGATGAGTACTGTCAACACATGAACCTTTATTTTATATTGATAAAGATATAAATTTTATTCTTTATTTTCTAAATTGGAATGAGGCCCAATCAATTACCATATAATGTTAATTATACGGATTTTCATACATTACACACATATATTAACATTGAAAAATAATCAACCATCAACCAAAGTGCACTACACTGCATAAGCATCAAATATAGATATCTAACGCTTATAACAGCCTGTCAATCAATCGATCGACATATTTAATCAATCAGGATGAGTGAACTTCAAATTTCATCCCAACACCCGTGTGGGGTTTCAAACAATCACACACATATTTTATTTGTGCAGTTGGACGATGTGTAAAATTTATCGACCCAATCAATGTCCTTCAAATAAGTGTACATAAACAAACCGTCTGGTTTGTAAATGAATATTTATTTATTCACATTCACGTTAAAAATTATATTTTTAACGACAAAACATTTTATTCCAACATATGAATTTCTATTCAGTTCATTCTTTAAATAAAATGATATTTTTATTTTTCTAACTTATTTTAGAAAATTTCGGCGGCATAACGGCACGATACTAGAAACGGGACAAGGCCTAGCCTTATCCCCGGCCTAGTGAAGGCCCACGCCATTCACACATCAATCAAGTCAATTTCATTTCACCAAACCATTCAATTCAAACCAAATAATCTAACTATTTTTTTTGCAATCAAACAAACAAGTCCATGGTCTGTGGACGATTGTGTCGGGTGCTACTAAGCACCGTCTGCATTCTAGTATATATATATAATTAGAAAAGAAATTGAAAGGTGAGAAATTCTCACATATAGCTATCCTAGCTCCACGACACTTCATTGATAGAAATCTTCATCGCTATCGCATTTTCGTCATCTTCTTTGCCCGTAGCCACTACATAAATAAAAATCACACATTTTTATATTTTGATGTCTTTAAAATAAAAATCACATTTTTATTTATTCACTTTCAATTTAAAAATCATATTTTTATAATCGCTTCTTACATTTAAAAATCGAATTTTTTCTTTGTTATTCAATATATAAAAATCGAATTCTTTACTTCTATGTTATTCAATATATAAAAATCGAATTCTTTACTTCTATGTTATATAGATAAAAAAAATTATATTTTTATCACGCTATTTTCCATATAAAGATTCCGCCTTTTCTAAAATAAAGATTTCGCCTTTTTCAAAAATAAAGATTCGCCTTTTTCAAAAATAAAGATTCGCCTTTTTCATTCCAAAAATCTAATCTTTTCTATCTTATCCTTTTGAAAAATCAATTTTATTTTCTACCTTCCAAAAATATTTCTTTCCTTTTAAAAATCATATTTTTATTTATGATAACGTTATATAGATAAAAATCTCATTTTTACTCTATGTTTATATATTTTATAAAAACCACCTATTTTATCTATTTCACATGGTTTACGTAAAAAAAATCCTATTTTTTTTTTATGTATTCTACCTCGCCATAAAAATCATATTTTTATTTATTCAACTTCGCTATAAATATATAAAAATCTGATTTAAAAGAAGGTTAATTTAAACAAAGCAATCACCTTTCTCTTCAAATCTTTCATTTGCAATCTCTTAAGGAAAAATCAAATTTTTATTTTACTTGCAATTCATATATCTAAAAATTAATCTTTAACTAAGTTATATATAAAAAAACTGAGTTTAAATAATGTTTTGAATAAATAAATAAAATAAGAAGGAGACTTACAGTATTTTGTTTTAGCGAGAAAAGGGGGGTTTGTGGGGTTCGCTGCGCCTGACAGCCAGAGGAGAAGCTTGGCCCACTGTGGCGGCGGAGGAGGTGGCAATGGAGACTGCTGATGGTGGCTCGGAGGGTTGGCTCCTCCGATTTGAGCTCGCGATTCTACAAAAGGGGTAAAGGGTTCTGGAGGCGGGAACGAGGAGGGGGAGAGGTCTCGACGGCGGGTGGCGGCCTTGAGGCACGCGCCTCCAGTGCGGTGGCGCTCTCCTGGCGGACGACGGAATCGATGGCGAGGGGCTCAGAAGAATCGGGTTTGACCTTGGGGCAAAGTGGAATAAGGGTTTGACAGAAAATCTCCTTATATATAATATATTTTTTTATTTTTTTATTTTTAAAGTTCTTTTAATTTGAAAATCCTTTGTTTGTTCATGCTAACTCCAATCAGAACCTAGCGACTGCCGTCCCCAGCTAAATACCCCCATTCTGAACACAATGGGATAGGTCTGGTGAGCCAACTCGACTGTTTCGATCAGTTTTCGTTCAAATTAACATTTAAATCCTTATATTGAATTTTAAACGTACATTTCAATTTACTGGGGTCACATACTAACTAGAAAAATTCCAGAAAAATATTTTCTAACTTCGTATTGACGATACGGTCCTAACAAAACTAGTTTCGTCGAATTCTGAGATCGTTAGAAAAATGGCCAATTTCCAGTCGATTAAAATCAACTGAAACTGGTCAAACGCGTTTTCCTTTGCCACGCTCACATATTGATTCGAAAAATTATGAAATTTGGAATCTAGCAATAACTTGACATCACGGACCCAACGAAACTGGTTTCGTCGAAATCCGAGGTCATTTGCAAAATTCCCATTTTTAAGGGCCTGAATTCCATAGCGACTATTCAGAATTTTCAACTGGACATATCTTTTGATTTCCGCTAGGAAATCCCGATTTTTTGGATTCGTTGGAAATATATTATCAATTAGATCCTATCATTTTTGGTTTCACTAAAATCCGGATTGTTTTGCACCCGGTACATTCAATTGAAGTTTGAAATCGAATTATCGAACTACCGCGCCATTCTCAATTCTATTTATAATTATATATAAATATTTATTTTCTAACGACGACGCGTAAAAATATATACGTTTGAATCATATTCAAAACAAATGTCTCGTCGATTTTATTTAAAATAATTCATTTTAAATAATCAAAATTCGCTAAAATTGCTAAAATAAAAATTTTAAACTGGCCCAGATTTTCGGGTTGTTACAATCTCCCCCACTTAAAACTTTTCGTCCCCGAAAAGGAACAAAGTCGAAAGTGGTTTGATCAATCAACTCTACGTTCGATTTGGCTTGCATTCTCCAACTTTTCAGTTTCTGAGAATTTTCAAAAATTTCAAAAATTTGGCTAACACCCTAAATTTTCGAAAAATTTCGCCATAACCTCCTCTGCAATGGGAGCATCGGGGAATTTCAAATAGCTTCCCCGGTCCTTCAGATCTCAAAAAGAAAAAGAAAAAGCCAATAGGCTCATAAAATCATCATCACCCAAACAAAACAGTAAATTATATAGTAAA
Organism: Allium sativum; assembly: GCA_030737875.1. NCBI lineage: Eukaryota > Viridiplantae > Streptophyta > Magnoliopsida > Asparagales > Amaryllidaceae > Allium > Allium sativum. Next base: position 135,498,990 of record CM060911.1, on the reverse strand, counting down.
CATGTACCTATTTGTCGGGCAAACAAATTTTATTCTCTGCTCTAGCCTCCTTGCTATGACCTATTCAATGATATATATGTATATGCAAGCAGATGCGACCAATTTTCAATATAATTCAATATTTGATTCAATTAGGCTAAATGGTTCAAAATTATCAAACAATTAAACAAGCAACACAAACATCAATCAATTAGTGAATTAGAGTTTCAAATTCATAATTTTGATACATAGTCAAAAATCATATTTTTGATGCCAAATCACAACAATAGGCCCTATCTAATTTTGGTTCTCACACCAGTCAATAGGAGATATATAGATATTACACGTTCGTCACTCGAATATAAATTCTAATGATGGAGCTCCATCATCAAAATCATCTCCGGGCGATTAGAGGGTAATTCTATATCTATCCAGTATATTAAAACTTCAAATACACGTTTGCAAGGCGTATATGCAAAATCTTTGTATACTGGACTGTCCTAATCAATATAAATAGATAATCAAATACGAATAATTGATTTAAATTTTCAAAACAAAATTTGTTTTTACTTTAAAAAATACTCTTCACACTCGTTCTAGGATACTACTGATCCCATCTCTAACGAGTCATTCTAATTGGATTTTACTAATCCAATACCTGATGAATTCTTTCGTATTGTTCTAATGTGTCATGTTCTCTGCTTTGTAAACCAAAGCTCTGATACCAACTGTAAAAACCCGTAACTTCCCCGTAAAGGAAAGAGCGGATAGTTCGAGAACAAGCCACAACAGAACACATATAAAAGAACATTTCATTGTATATTACAACAATGCATCAGATTACAAGAATATACAGAGTATAAATGAATATTACACAGAAATATCAGAGATTTAAATTACATTTAAGTACATCGCAGCGGAAAATAATACAATACACAACTAGAATGAGATATACGGATACAAAGCTTTCCGGATATCGTTCCAGCTGTAAACCAGGATCCTGTGAATATAAATCTGCAAAACCAAAACTACTAGCTGCCCGTGCGAAAAATAGGGGCACCCAGAGTTTAGGTTAAAACAATAAACTCCAGGTCAGTCATGTGACTGGTGTGAGAACTAAAACAGTTATTGATCTTTATTTTAAAAGTTAGGTAAATCAAGGGACCACGCCGTATAACACGGAACGAGTTTCCTCCCAAGAATACCAGTGCATGAAACAACAGCGCAATGCTAAATAAAGAAAAATGAAGCTGTTATAAGACCCAGGTCCCATCACACAATGCAACGCAGCCGAGGATAGGGTTTTCCCTTATAACAGCCAAAGAATGCTTGATACGGTTAAAACAAATCGTTTGATACTATTATAAGTGCATAGTGTATAAAACAACTTCAAATCATAAGTATCAATCATAGGCGGCATGGGTACCATATATCATGTCGCCATACTAGTTCAACAATTAAAACCGCAACTGTCACGTATTTGGAAATTGGATTTCCGTCTATGAACCGAGGCAAAAGATAGTCCTCAACCGATTCGAGACAATCTAGCCCATGTCTCAGGCAAGCGCGCAGGCAAGCCTTGGATCGTCAGGGTCGGTCCACCGATGTGGATTATTATGCCTGAACAATACGTCTCTCCGCCCTTTGGGGCGTAAATGAGCCAACGAATGACTCCATCGGACCCGGATCGTCCGATCAAACCGAGGCGCCTCGCAACAGCAACAACCACATAAGTCAAACTCGTCAGGGCGTGTAAAACCACTGACGCCACTTCTAACTAGAAAGAAACGCATGCCCTCCCTGAGGTCCGTCTCCCGTTTTTGGTTCATACCGGGTGTGAAACACGCGAAGTAAACGTTACACAAAGCTATGCCACAAAGGCCTTGCTTTGATCATCACCACAAGACTTTGCTTTTCAACAGAAGCCTCGATCAATTGCCACTTAGGCATGACATACAGGCAATTCACTCCATGCGTTTGATATCCACCAATATATAACCCCTGAGCTCGTACGTCTCAGAGAAGGGCGTTAAGCAAGAGAATAAATTCTCCGCCGCCAAACAGATATATATTTAATAGAGATCAATCACACGGACTAAAATCCAATGTCAGACACACAGTCCATTACAAGTCCGTTCTGGGTCTGAACGAAACCGGAGGCACCTAGTACCCCGCATATCCATCGATCTCCAAGTACGTCTGGACGATCACCAACTGTTTCCATCTTCTTGGGTGTACAGCCCAATCAAGATCATCAGTAATCACCCAAACGACGTGAAGACTTCCGGTCTTCGACCACCGTCTTCATCTTCGACTTATCGTCGTATCAGTTATTCAGAATGGGATAAACCCGGTCTTTCCGAATAACTCGCGTATATTTTAAATAAGTGTTACACAAACACAACATACGCCTCATTCCAATCCATTAGTCACTAACCGTAAATTAATCAAGAGAATAATTCCCCAAATATTAACCCCGAAGGCCGAAACCAACATCAGATCAATATCCAGAAAACCATTCTTCTTGGCTAACCGATAGTTAGTTTCTAAATTTCACATTCATAGGGAAAGGTTCCCATTAATTTTATCCAAGATGATTTCTTGAATTTATTCTCTAATCTTCCTTTGAATTTCGATTCAACTAGTCGGAATTAGCGAACCTTACCGTAGTAATCATTGGTTTTAATTTCCCAATCCCAACCTATTCATCCCATGAAGTAAAACTGGTAATACTTCATATCTAACACCACGGTGTTATCGGTAAATTCAATTACCATTTTACGTTCAAATCTAATCAAAGATTTAACTATCGCCTGGAGCAAAACTGGTGGTACTCCATTTCCGATCTTTTCAATCTAATTAAAGATTCATTAAAACTCCACTTAGTTTTAATCTTTAACTGGGTTAAAGAATCAGTGTCATTTAAAAACACAGTTCACGATAAACCCAAAATCACATTCATTAATTATCGGGTTAAAGAACGAGTGTTATTTAAAACACTGTCCACGATAAACCCAAAAATCAATCCATTAATTATCGGGTTAAAGAACAAGTGTTATTTAAAACACTGTTCACGATAAACCCAAAAATCAATACCAATTCAATTCCAATTAAATATCATTTAATTGGTACACTTCATTAAATCTAAATAAAAAGTTTTAATCATTTCTCAACTGGGTTCAAGAACAGTGTTAGTGAAGACACCATTCACGACAAACCCAAATCACATTCGATATTCAATACAAGGCTCTGAATAGAAAATATATCGGCTTATATTCAATATCAAATTCTACGACTAACAAATGTCGTATTGGAAATAACGATATAAATATATATCTTTCAAATTTCCATAACAACACCTGTATAATCACGAATTCCAACATCGAAATATTCCGAAGACAATTTCGATTCAAATCCACTCCAATGCAATCATTGGATATTCTGGTTATTTTCAAAACCCTTTTTAAATTCAATTTATTTATTTAAAAATAAATAGAATTATAATTCTAGTTCAAAACCAGTTCATTTCGATAAAAATCTATTTTTATCTTTTCAAATATGGAGTTTTTCATCCCAATTTTTCCCAAATCATTTCTTATGATTTTTCACAAATTATTACTATTTTTAATAATTTTATCAAGGCCCGTACAGTCGATTTCCATCAATGGCCATCGAACTGCACTTACAGCGACCTTTTTCAAATTTGATTTGGACGTAGCTCCAAATCCAACCGTTAGATTTCAAATTTCTAATATTCGTTAGAAAGCTCTTTTCGATACGAACCCAACGGTTCCGGTTTTAGGAGAATCCGACGGGCGGATCTCCCGTAATATCCGTTTGAAATAAATGGTCGAAATTCACGAACTGCCGCGGCGCGGCGCGTTCTATTCAGGCCATTATATTATATATATAATATATATAATATATATTTCGTCGATTTCTATTTAAAACGAATTATATAAATAGTTTTAAATTCGTTTCAAAAGCAATTTCAACTTCCGTTTCAATTCAAATCAAAATTGAATTCTTCTTTATAAATTCGTTTTAAAATTCATTTCTATTCAATTCAAATTTCAATTCAATTTGAATTCATTTCAATTTGTTTCCAATTCAATTCGAAATCGTTATATATTCAATTCATTTCAAAATGAATAAAATCGATATAAATATCGTTCACGTCAAAATGGCGTCAATCTAATTAACACGGCTTCATATATTTCTATTTTCAGATATTCTATTTCAAATATTTCTTTTTCAAAATAGTTGTCAATACTAAAATATTTCGTTCAACACATGACCAATCTCAATGGATGAGTACTGTCAACACATGAACCTTTATTTTATATTGATAAAGATATAAATTTTATTCTTTATTTTCTAAATTGGAATGAGGCCCAATCAATTACCATATAATGTTAATTATACGGATTTTCATACATTACACACATATATTAACATTGAAAAATAATCAACCATCAACCAAAGTGCACTACACTGCATAAGCATCAAATATAGATATCTAACGCTTATAACAGCCTGTCAATCAATCGATCGACATATTTAATCAATCAGGATGAGTGAACTTCAAATTTCATCCCAACACCCGTGTGGGGTTTCAAACAATCACACACATATTTTATTTGTGCAGTTGGACGATGTGTAAAATTTATCGACCCAATCAATGTCCTTCAAATAAGTGTACATAAACAAACCGTCTGGTTTGTAAATGAATATTTATTTATTCACATTCACGTTAAAAATTATATTTTTAACGACAAAACATTTTATTCCAACATATGAATTTCTATTCAGTTCATTCTTTAAATAAAATGATATTTTTATTTTTCTAACTTATTTTAGAAAATTTCGGCGGCATAACGGCACGATACTAGAAACGGGACAAGGCCTAGCCTTATCCCCGGTCTAGTGAAGGCCCACGCCATTCACACATCAATCAAGTCAATTTCATTTCACCAAACCATTCAATTCAAACCAAATAATCTAACTAATTTTTTTGCAATCAAACAAACAAGTCCATGGTCTGTGGACGATTGTGTCGGGTGCTACTAAGCACCGTCTGCATCCTAGTATATATATATAATTAGAAAAGAAATTGAAAGGTGAGAAATTCTCACATATAGCTATCCTAGCTCCACGGCACTTCATTGATAGAAATCTTCATCGCTATCGCATTTTCGTCATCTTCTTTGCCCGTAGCCACTACATATATAAAAATCACACATTTTTATATTTTGATGTCTTTAAAATAAAAATCACATTTTTATTTATTCACTTTCAATTTAAAAATCATATTTTTATAATCGCTTCTTACATTTAAAAATCGAATTTTTTCTTTGTTATTCAATATATAAAAATCGAATTCTTTACTTCTATGTTATTCAATATATAAAAATCGAATTCTTTACTTCTATGTTATATAGATAAAAAAAAATTATATTTTTATCACGCTATTTTCCATATAAAGATTCTGCCTTTTCTAAAATAAAGATTTCGCCTTTTTCAAAAATAAAGATTCGCCTTTTTCAAAAATAAAGATTCGCCTTTTTCAAAAATAAAGATTCGCCTTTTTCATTCCAAAAATCTAATCTTTTCTATCTTATCCTTTTGAAAAATCAATTTTATTTTCTACCTTCCAAAAATATTTCTTTCCTTTTAAAAATCATATTTTTATTTATGATAACGTTATATAGATAAAAATCTCATTTTTACTCTATGTTTATATATTTTATAAAAACCACCTATTTTATCTATTTCACATGGTTTACGTAAAAAAAATCCTATTTTTTTTTTTTATGTATTCTACCTCGCCATAAAAATCATATTTTTATTTATTCAACTTCGCTATAAATATATAAAAATCTGATTTAAAAGAAGGTTAATTTAAACAAAGCAATCACCTTTCTCTTCAAATCTTTCATTTGCAATCTCTTAAGGAAAAATCAAATTTTTATTTTACTTGCAATTCATATATCTAAAAATTAATCTTTAACTAAGTTATATATAAAAAAACTGAGTTTAAATAATGTTTTGAATAAATAAATAAAATAAGAAGGAGACTTACAGTATTTTGTTTTAGCGAGAAAAGGGGGGTTTGTGGGGTTCGCTGCGCCTGACAGCCAGAGGAGAAGCTTGGCCCACTGTGGCGGCGGAGGAGGTGGCAATGGAGACTGCTGATGGTGGCTCAGAGGGTTGGCTCCTCCGATTTGAGCTCGCGATTCTACAAAAGGGGTAAAGGGTTCTTGAGGCGGGAACGAGGAGGGGGAGAGGTCTCGACGGCGGGTTGCGGCCTTGAGGCACGCGCCTCCAGCGCGGTGGCGCTCTCCTGGCGGACGACGGAATCGATGGCGAGGGGCTCAGAAGAATCGGGTTTGACCTTGGGGCAAAGTGGAATAAGGGTTTGACAGAAAATCTCCTTATATATAATATATTTTATTATTATTTTATTTTTAAAGTTCTTTTAATTTGAAAATCCTTTGTTTGTTCATGCTAACTCCAATCAGAACCTAGCGACTGCCGTCCCCAGCTAAATACCCCCATTCTGAACACAATGGGATAGGTCTGGTGAGCCAACTCGACTGTTTCGATCAGTTTTCGTTCAAATTAACATTTAAATCCTTATATTGAATTTTAAATGTACATTTCAATTTACTGGGGTCACATACTAACTAGAAAAATTCCAGAAAAATATTTTCTAACTTCGTATTGACGATACGGTCCTAACAAAACTAGTTTCGTCGAATTCTGAGATCGTTAGAAAAATGGCCAATTTTCAGTCGATTAAAATCAACTAAAACTGGTCAAACGCGTTTTCCTTTGCCACGCTCACATATTGATTCGAAAAATTATGAAATTTGTAATCTAGCAATAACTTGACATCACGGACCCAACGAAACTGGTTTCGTCGAAATCCGAGGTCATTTGCAAAATTCCCATTTTTAAGGGCCTGAATTCCATAGCGACTATTCAGAATTTTCAACTGGACATATCTTTTGATTTCCGCTAGGAAATCCCGATTTTTTGGATTCGTTGGAAAGATATTATCAATTAGATCCTATCATTTTTGGTTTCACTAAAATCCGGATTGTTTTGCACCCGGTACATTCAATTGAAGTTTGAAATCGAATTATCGAACTACCGCGCCATTCTCAATTCTATTTATAATTATATATAAATATTTATTTTCTAACGACGACGCGTAAAAATATATACGTTTGAATCATATTCAAAACAAATGTCTCGTCGATATTATTTAAAATAATTCATTTTAAATAATCAAAATTCGCTAAAATTGCTAAAATAAAAATTTTAAACTGGCCCAGATTTTCGGGTTGTTACAATAAAAGGGTTGACTCATTTTTAAAAGGGTTACAAAAGGGTAACCCACTTACCCAAATAGTAAAAAAGTAATACTTTAAAATAACGATTTTTAAATGTAAAAATGTCAAAATTACGAAAATACCCTTTATTTTGGAAAAAGTGAAAAAAAAATGCAGAAAATTATGAAATGAAGATTAAAAAAATGAAGTATTCGAAAATAATGATTTTTAAAGCTAAAAGGACCAAAATTACGACAATGCCCTTCAAATTGGAAATAGTGAAAAAAATGAAAAAAATTCAGAAAATCCAGAAAATTACGAAATGGAAAGTAAAAAAAGAATTATTCTAAAATAACGATTTTTAAAGCTAAAATTACGAAAATACCCTTCATTTTGAAAAAAGTGAAAAATAAATAAATTTCAAAAAATCCAGAAAATTACGAAATGAAAAGTGAAGAAAGAATTATTTTAAAATAACGATTTTTAAAGCTAAAATTGCTAAAATTACGAAAATACCCTTCATTTTGAAAAAAGTGAAAAAAAATAAATAAATTTCAAAAAATCCAGATAATTACGAAATGAAAAGTTAAAAAAGAATTATTCGAAAATTACGATTTTTAAACCTAAAAATGTAAAAATTACGAAAATACCCTTCATATTGGAAAAAGTGGAAAAAAATTCAAAAAATTATGAAATGAAAAGTAACAAAAGAATTATTCGAAAACAATAATTTTTAAACTTAAAAAGGCCAAAATTACGAAAATGCCCTTCATGTTGAAAAAAGTGAATAAAACAAAATAAATTTCAAAAAATCCTGAAAATTACTAAATGAAAAGTAAAAAAAGAATTATTTTAAAATAATGATTTTTAAAGCTTAAAATTACGAAAATACCCTTTATTTTGGAAAAAGTGAAATTTATTACAAGTTTGGCTAAAATTACTATACCCTTTATTTTCGTAATTTTGGCATAATTAGCTTTAATAATCGTAATTTTCAAATAATTCTCATTTTACTTTTCATTAAGTAATTTTCTGGATTTTTTGAAATTTATTTATTTTTTTCACTTTTTTCAAAATGAAGGTTATTTTCGTAATTTTGGCATATTTAGCTTTAATAATCGTTATTTTCAAATAATTCTTTTTTTACTTTTCATTTTGTAATTTTCTGGATTTTTTGAAATTTATTTCACTTTTTTCAAAATGAAGGGTATTTTCGTAATTTTACCAATTCTAGCTTTAAAAATCTTTATTTTAAATTAATTCTTTTTCTACTTTTCATTTCGTAATTTTCTTGGTTTTTTGAAATTTATTTATTTTTTCACTTTTCAAAATGAAGGGTATTTTCGTAATTTTAGCATTTTTAGCTTTAAAAATCGTTATTTTAAATAATTCTTTTTTAACTTTTCATTTCATAATTTTCTGGATTTTTTGAAATTTATTTGTTTTTTTTCACTTTTTTCAAAATGAAGGGTATTTTCGTAATTTTAGCTTTAAAAATAATTATTTTAAAATAATTCTTTTTTTACTTTTCATTTCGGAATTTTCTGGATTTTATAAAATTTATTTTGTTTTTTCCACTTTTTTCAATGTGAAGGGTATTTTCGTAATTTTGGCCTTTTTAACTTTAAAAATTATTATTTTCGAATAATTCTTTTATTAACTTTTATTTTTGAATAATTCGACACTTGAGTTTCAAATTTTGAAAATTCAAAATTTTATGGAATATTTCGAAAATAAAAAAATTTAACATTTGTTTATATTAAAAAATCAAGTTTAAAAACTTTCATTTACTATTAGTGCTATAAGGGTTATAAGGGTTGTAATGGGTTAACCCTTTCATCAAGAAAGTCAAAAAGGGTCAAGCTATTGTATGTAGCTAAAGGATCGGATCAAATTTTACTTGACCTTTATATGACCCTACCTCACTCTTTTGACACGTCTAATGTCAAGGTCTAGTGGAGGCGGATGGTTGTGGGAGGTCCGCGAGAACGTAAACAGTAAACCGAAGATGGGAAGAGTCTTGGCACGGAGAAGGACTACTTCAACAAAGGAAGTACTATTTTTTTTTTGGGTTCACAAAGAATGGAGAAGGGATCGAACTGATATGACATGATGCAAAGAAAGAAAAAGTAAATAGAATGAAAGCAGAAGAAAAGAGAAATGCAGGAGGTGGAAACGTAACAGGCAGAAGAGCATGTATACTGTATTCTATGAAGTTGAGTTTGGGCCATAGTTCAAAAAAAAAATATTGGAATGAAGAAACGAAAAGGGTAAACTGGACAGAGCAGTTTCTATGATTTAAATGGGTATGGTGAACATTCTATATTCACGTGGGAAGGAATCAAGGCAAGTCAGTGTGCATGAGATGTAACAGGCGAATGGGAAGCAAAGGTAATAGCGATCGGACTTTATTTGTATGCCAAACGAAATGATATTAATGTGCCTATCTATTTAACATGCATAAAAAAAACACATTTAGTATATTTAGTTAAAATATAATATATAAGGTCTGTATATTACGTAAGCTTTAACGAAGTGATTCATGGTCTAAACATGAAATTAACAATTTAATCAAGATATTAGTTAATTTAGTTTAAACCGTAACCTATAATTTGTGTAACGTGCTCATATGGTAACAGAATTCGACAAGATAAGAACACTGGAACCGTATCGTGGGACACGGCGTTATAGAGCTGGTTTGATCAAAGATGGTAGCCATCAGGATTTTCAATTAAATTAAATGCCTGTTTAATTTAATTAAAATAATCCGCTCTAACGATAAATGGAAATTCATGGCGAGTTAAACTCACTCAGTTACCCCACTTATATTCCTATAAGTTGGGTTTAAATATTTGTGTGCTTGTTTGCTAATTGTTGAATGATTTGATGTTTGTTTGCATATATACTGATATAACTGATTTAAATTAAACATTTGTTTAATTCAATCAAACAAAAATCGTTATTTTGAACGATTATTTCCAATGGAGGTAACTTACCTTGTTGGTTACGTTTATATCAATATAAACGTTTTTAAATTAATGTAATTGGATGTTTGAATTGTGTTCTTTATTGGCCGTTATCAGTTGAAGGTATTATTCTTGTTTATTTTCATAATATCACTATATGGATTGTTTACTGGATATGATTGGGTGATTTATTTTTGAATCCAAATTCAACAGTTATTGTGATAATAACCAATGGGAATTGCTGGTTGGGAAATTGGCAGTGGATGGCCTAAATATGCATCGTCTATAAAAGTTAGATTTACCGTTTGGTAAGTCGATAAAGTGAAGTTATGGAATCTATTTTACAACCGAATATAGATTTTGTTTAAATATATTATTTTAAATGGAGTTTATAAAAAGAAAATAAACCAACCAGATATATATATTGATTGTTTTAAACACCAATCACCATCATTATAAATCAAAAATCCGCCGTGTGCGAAGCACGTGCCTTATCTTAATTATTACATGATTTATAAAGCTAATTCTTATAAATCAAAAATCTGTCGCGTGCGAAGCACGTGTCTTATCTTAATTATTACATGATCTATAAAGCTAATTCTTATAAATCAAAAATCTGCCGTGTGCGAAGCACGTGCCATGTGCGAAGCAAGAGCAAGGATTAATGTAACAATAAATAACTGATATAATTGCTTTAAGAAACAATTAAATGGGATTTTTTTGAAATTGATTATTATTTATTTAATAATAATCGAAGTAAATGAGATTATTTAAATTAATAATAATATTTTATTAATTTAAATGAAAAGACGAGTTAGAGTTGTTCAATGAGTTTATCATGTTTTAGAGTTGACCAAGTAAACTGCTTTAATGTAAATTGATTATTAAATTAGTTTGAGCCGATTAATATAATGAAATGATTAAACGAATAGTTGTTTGACTTAACAAGATTTTAGAAAGGAAATTTGATATTAATTCCAGTTAGTAATAAAGTGAATTAAAAAATTTATTATAATAATTTAAGGAATTTTTCCTTAAATACAGTTCATTTAAGTAATCAAAGAGTAGTGAAATATAACTGAATTTTAAAATGAATTTATGAACGGGTTTATATTTAAACTGATTTTGGTAATTTAAGTTATAAAGGTGATTTTAAGCGAATGTGATAAGCTTAAAATAAATGTTCGAATTAAGAAAAAGAAATCGAGACGAAAGGGTTTATATTAAACCAGAGTTGTATAAATGAGTTATAAAAAGAGATTTCAAAATTAAGAAGGTTTTATAAAACCGTATTTTAAATAAAATAGTGAAGTGGCAAAATTGTTGGCATAAGAATGAATGTGGGTTTTTTAATTACAATTCATATCTATCTTAAAATAAGAATGTTGTTGATCAAGGTCTGAGAGGTAATTAAAATGCCCCAACTTGAATGACTTCAGGATTATCAGAGAATGATATTAGTTATAATGATAAAGATGTTAGAAGCGATTTATTATGAGAAATAATAGTACAACATTATTTGAAGGACTGAGGATAGATATAATGAGATTTCATTATAAAGGAAATAAAAGGATTCAAGGAAATATATATTGATATTTCCAAAGTAACGGAAATAAACTGGGCTAGTGAATATGAAATGATATTTTCATAATCAAGGTAATAAAAGGAGTTGTGAAAATATAACGATATTGTCGAACTAAAAAGATGAGTTATTCTAAAATGATAAATGGCGGTTATTGTTTCCAAATAATGAAACAAAAGGAGATTCCGTAACGATTATTTCCTGAACGATATGTTGAATTGATTTTCCAATTATAAATAATAAGTGATGTTGCAGCAAATGATTTGAAATAACAACTAAAGGGAAAATTGCATACAATTATAAGATGTTTTTCTAAGTATGAAAAATAAATGGTTTGAGAATATTCGAATATTAAAAATAAGAAGTGAATACTGTGTTGAAAGATGTAGAAATTAATTAACCATTTTATAACTATTTATAATAAAAAAGGTTAAGTGAAGCTGTATACTCAACCAGTATATCTATTTCATTTTTGTTTATTTGATAGTTAAATAACCGACTATCAAATCTTGCCTATACAATTGTTGGTACGTAAAGACCGGAATCGAATTTATATTCGAAAATCATTCCGACCAACAAATACCAATACATCGAAGATGGAGCAATTAAAGACCGTGGATCTTCATAAAACGAAAGAATCACTTACAATCTCTAGCTGATCCTTGGAGATATACGGTGAATCTGTCGTGGTCGAAATCTTTGGATTGCAAGGACTACTCGCTACTGATCCTTGGGGTGATACCTACATAGGATGTGGTAGGAGGGTGCCTTGGTTCATCCTGTTCCTGGATGACCTGTATGGACGAGTGTCTGACAGAGTATTTCCAAAAGAGTCACGTACATTGATCTCTTCAAATATACCAAGTTGATGGCAGAGATGTGTACATTCTCTTAGCTTGACACCCAAGATATTTTTGTGGACGTCAATTAGTGATATTTGGCGGATCTGACGATGTGGCATTCAAAGTGTATGGAGACATGCTATGCTGAAGAATACTTTTAACTTCTAGCCTCATCAACCGGGAAATGGCAAAAAAATCAGGTAGGTCGCATGGCTATGTGGGTCGCAACCATCAAAAGGGTATATCCTTACCTGATCTGGAGAATTCAAAAGCCTTCGATTGTCCATTTTATTTTTTGTATGTATGCTATCGGTTCGGTTTGCTGGCCTCCAACCGTGGTGATGATATATTCGGTACTCTCAAGTGAAGTGGGGGGCCAGTCATGTTTAGTCTGGGTTGCAAGATGTTCTTGTTGAACCCCAATGTATTCATCTCCGGAGGTACATTGTCAAGAAGGTGGTCCCATACCTTGACAGGAAATCCATTCTCCAATAAGAGCCCTCGGTTTTGATTGTATACTATATATGTGGAGCATGAGATGCAAGCGTTTTGTTAGATTGATATTTACTTGTATTTAGACATTATCATAATATCAGAATAATACTGTTTTCAAAAATGTTTTGGGTTATCATAAGGTAAAAACCATCTGTATTTATGTGTGGATTCGGTCTTACGATTACCCTTTTGTTTCGAAAGAATTTTAAAGTTAAAATTAATTTGTGTGATGCCTTTAAATTTAGTGGGTTTTTCTCACTTGGTTCATCAGATTGACCCCGTGTTTGAAATGCTCGGGTTAGACCGAGCTGTACAGGTTTAGGTTATTGGTTATTATGAAGAGATGAGATGAAAGAGTCCAGACATATGATATTTTATATTTTGCTGTGTAATTGTATATAAGGACAGATTATTATAACTGTCCAGAGGTGTGATGTACTCTGATGATTGTATGTTTTATTTCAAGCTCTCGGTAAAAATTTATTCCTATATTATATTTGGTTCCACTGCGATGTGAGAATATTGTGATGTGTTGATTCTTCTCTTTCTATTCTAATATTTCTTTCTTTCTTTTCTCACCCTCTAATTTCTTTCTAACAACTATCTATTTTTCAGTATAATTTGAGTTGACATGATGTGATAAATGTCGTCTTAAACTGTACTAAAAAGTGGGTCGTTACAATATACATGTGGGCTATTGACTTGATCTTTCTATATATTTTCATTCCAATTTTTATAACAATGCTAATGTTAAAAGAAAATTGATTTGTGCAAGTCTGCATGAAAAAATGCAATATAAAATACATGTTAAATTCATTTTGTAAGATCTTAAATCATAAAAATAATTTTTATAAGATCTATTTATCCCGTACATGTGATCGCACGTGCCAACTACTTGATTTCTTATTTAGGTTGATTCTGCATGTAATATAACGAAATGACGACTAAGCTTCCAGACTATGCACACTTCCATGTTTCCAGCTATGCTTTGTGACGATGGATACATTAGGGGTGGGCACGATCGATTAACTGAAACAATTGGTTAATATTTTTCGTTAATTGAATTACCAGTTAACTAAACATCAGTTAATCGAATATTTTTCGGGTAATGATATTCGGTTAAGGTCGTTTGAATCAGTTTAGTCGGTTAATCGTAGTATGCAGAAATATATTATATTACTATATGTATACATGTATATTATATAAACACATATGTATATATGTATATATATATACAATATATATACATATATGTATACATATTGTTAACACCGAAAAACGATGCCAACGTCCCGAGAGGTGAAGAAACACCTTTAGGTTGTAGAAAAGAAAGATTAAAGCAGAAAATGGCAGAAAAGCAAAGAAGAACACAAGATTTATAGTTGTTTAGACTCTATTTTGGCCGTCAACTTTAAATGCACACTTCATTGATTTCTCCAGTACAAATTACAATATAAATCTCGATTTACAATATGTCTCGATGTCAATTCTTTAGTATCCAAAGCAGAACACACTTGAATCTCACAAGTAGTGATGATTATTAGAATTAATCTTCGATAATCAAGCTCGGTGAAGAATCTCCGTGAATTCTGGAGGAGAATGATGCTTAAGAAGCTTGAATGATGTTGGAGAAGCTCGAGATCAATAATGGCTGCCCTTCGGGAGGAGAAAATCTTAACCCCTTTTATGTATAAGGTGGTATGGTATTTATAGTTGAGGGTAGGAGTGCTCGGGAGTTGAATTTAAAATATTTGCGGTCCACATGTGCTAACTTGCGGTCCATAATTGCCAACGACCCATGGGAGCTCACTCTCCATCATATATGAACGCAACCGATCTGGTATTCAATATATGTCATGCATGTACATGATCCATGTGCACGATCTACCTGATCAACTTTTTTGCCATGCGCAATGCTTGACGGTCCATGTTTGAACGCTACAAGCCGATATATCGTTTACATTGATCCACACATGCGCACGATCCATCCACAGGATCTGATCCACACAATTCATCGTGTGCACATGATCCACAGCTAGCGCTCCATGTTTCTGCTCTTATCTCTATCTGCCTGATCCATATCTTTGCATGTTGCTTAATCCACAAAGCTTGCGATCTGATCCATGTGTTTTCCTGTATCACGACCCATGTGCCGAATCACTCATACCAGATCCATGCATCTGACTTATACATGATCCATCATTTGTGTGATCTGCCTTTGTTCAACCGACCGAATCTATGTTTTTCCACTGATCTATGCTCACAAATGACCCCTCGATCCATATCTATCATACGACCGATCCACTTCTCTTAATATCATGGATCGTAGGCTTTAATATACTTAAGAGTTGTTGAACTGGATTAACATTATCCCCTCGATGTACATGTTATCGAAGGAAGCATGTGCATCGAAATAAACGATTTTGAAATTAATGTCTTTGACATACAATAATGGATTGGCAATTTGCTTTGGATGGATCGCGCATGAATAGTTTACATGGGTCGTGAACATCCTGCTTTTGTGGATCGTGTTGGCTCCGTATGATGGATCAGACACACTCCATACAGTTGTTATATATCTTTCATTTGATCATCATTAGTTCCAGCCTCATTTTATTTGCTGAGAAAACACTTTAATTGTCGGAGCCATTTCTTCAACCTGAACCTTCCGCCGTGTCGCCGACTGAATCAAACCGCTGCCGACCAAACCTCGCCATCGCCGATTATCCAAGCATATCAATCCTTACCCGAACTCATTCCCATAACATTTTCAACCAATTCGAATCGATTTGCAGTATTTATTTTAAGATACGGTCCACTACAACATCACCAATTCCATGCAAACTCTCATCACCGGAATTCGATCATTTCCGATCGTTGTTGACCATCGTAGATGGCAGTTTTGAGTCGAATTGGTTTTTTGCATGCCGATTTTTTTAAATTTTGAGAACAATGTGTTAATTTCCTGCGTTAACTACTTGTTTCATTAGGCCATGCCTCAGATTTTGGGTTGCTGTTTATGGTTTCTCTTGTGTTAACCGTGCGTCCTGATGAATTAAGCCTTGAATTTGCGTACTTTGATGTGTTTATACTTTGAATTCTTGTGTAATAACTTGTATTCTTCGAAGTTCAATAACTTAGGGTTCAAGTTGAATTGAACTTTTGTTGTTGGTCGACTGCGATTTGCGTATTGATAGAATTTGATTGTCGTTGCTAATGGATCGAATGCTTCATTCGTTTGATGGACGTACGCCTTGGCCGATCGATGGTTCGGTTCTGGGGAATTTCGGTCGTTGAGCTTGCTAATCTTTGAGCGAACCAAGTTTTGAAAAAGGATTGAACGATCCAGGCTTGCAACTTGAAAATTGAACATGCCTTTCGCTACTAATTGTCTTGTAATAAGACAAACATGTGCATCGTTTTGGGCGAATATTTTATCGTTGATTGCCTATGTCAACGACATATTAGTTTAATTATTAAAATAAACTACGACAATTTCTTGACTTGAACTGAATGAAATGCCTATACAGAATTGTTTCATTCAACCATTTATATTTTGTCGAACATCACTTGTATATACACGACATTCTAAATTGAACTCACAACAACGCTTGAGATCCACTAACCGACACACGTCAATTGTAGATTTCGAGCTTCGTTTTTTAATAACTTATCTAATATTGGACAACACTTCACACTTCAGGAAATATGCACCTGTAAATTATTTGAAAACAAGATTTGTTGTGTAGAATGGATACATGACAAAAGACTCATCATTATTCTGAAGATCTGACTACTTATGCTCAAGTTGGATCTTCTATTCAATTCTTTAAAGCTAGGACAACTGCAGCTTTAGGGTTGGAAGCACATCAGACTTTTCCTGTTCCTTGTCCTCTTGGCAATCCTTCATTGTAGAGATGCCCCTCAATGCTAAATAACGGCGTTTTAAGAAACTATATGCTTAATTTGGAATTCCTGAAGCTAATGCAATATTACTGGGGAAAGAGGAATTGTCTGATCGTCCGCCCTTTGGCTTTGTTACAGTCAATAGACAAATGTGCATGAGTGGAGCCATTCCTCATTTTAATCCGTTTCTACCAATAGTCCTTCAACACTTAGTGATTGCCCTCTTTCATCTACACCCGAATGGTTATGCCATTTTAATAGGCATATGCATGCTTTTTATGAGGAAAAGGCATTGTATGCCGACTTTTCAGGACACCTTATATTTAAGCGTCTTTAAAAGGAGAAAAGAACACCCTTCTATTGTTTTTGTCAAAGGCGCTCGAAATCATCGGCTTATCCTTGACTTACTAGATGGCGCTTCGAGATTTGTGAACCAATTCTTTTTCGTTCGATGCTCGGATAGTTTTTACGAAATTTGGATGGAAGGAGGTGAGAATATCTGCTTAAAGCTTCACATCTAGTTATTCTAAGTCTCGACTATTATGCTCTGAATTTTATTTTATTTTCGCAAAACTGTCATCTCCTGCCAAAGACTCCAGTGGTTGTAAATCTACTCTGAGACCCTGAAGGTTATTAACGACGAGGAGAGACTAAAAAGTTCTTGATCAAGGAAGAATTTCTTTTTCAATTTGGGTTGCTCGACCCTTCTCGATCTTTTCTTTTTTGAGAAATTTCTTCTTCTTCTCATTCTACACTAAAGCATCTAATTCCCCAACCTATGAAGAAGATGTTGCACAGAAAAATTCTGTCGAGGAGTTCGTATTAAAGAAGTGTTCGGACCTTGCTGGCAAAGCTGGATCATCTGCCCGGCCCAAACTATGTTACATTGTCAAGGAAGAAACCACCCATCGCGAGGGTGAAACTCCCATAAAGATTGGTGAAAATCTTGAAGAAGGAGAGATCGCGGGTAATGGCGATTCTAATGTCGAAAAATGCAACGCCAACCTCATGCTTCCAGTCACAACTAAGGATGACTTTTTTGACATATACGGGGGTTTGAACGACCTTATTGTAACCTCAAGTGAGTTTTTAACAGGTGATATTGCAACTTCCAAACTTATCACATCAGTTTCAAAGACATCTTCAAACTTGGCCCTTACTCCTCCGTCTCGAAAATCCATTTCTGCCATTGCAGCGACTTTGACTTCGAGAACAACAAGCTGTTTGTTGCTCAGTGCACGTTAAATCACACATTTAGGCTTTTGAAGTCTTGCAAATGTATTATTCTTTTCCTAGTATTTCCTGCTTTGAACACTGAACTCTCTTTTTCATTTGTTTCAGTTCAAGCCTTGAACCATTAATATATGGATGATTTCAACCTCCATACGAGTTCTTATAATCCATGGCGCTATGGGTCATCTCATCCTCACAAGGAGTCTACTGAGTAAAGAAGGATAAGAAAGGCTCAAAAGGCACATGACTGACAGCAGAGGGATGAGCAGATTAAGAAAACCCATGACGATCATTATGAGCAGGACAGACGAGAGGAAGATGATCGGAAGAAGAGGAAGGAAAGGGATGACAAGGATTAGGATTACGATGGAGATGATAAATGTGCTAGAACCAACAAGGATCTTGTTTCTGCTATCTAGACTTCTACAAACCTTAAAGCAATTACACCTTCGACCGCTACTTCCCCTCCTGTCGACATCCATCAAATCATTAAGAGGCCACCCTATTGTCTTCTGGCAACACCTTCTACATGATTTCCTAATTGGTTCTTAAAAGGAGTTTGTTATGACTTGGATGTAAGAACAACAGATGAAGAGGTGATGCTTAAGAACCTCAAGACGATGAAGGATGGTGCATAGAGGCTAACTAATTGCCAGAAGCTTGTTGGAGAACTCCAAAGAGTCAACAAACTTAATCATGAGGCCATGCTGACTATGGAGAATGACAAAGCTGAATGGGACAAAAATCTCAAGGCACGTGATGCTGCTATTGAATCTTTTGCCAAGAAGAATGAGGAGCTAGTGGCTGAAAATAAGAGGATTAAGGACGAGCTTGTTGCTTCCACCGCCTCCCATAAGCAGAGGGAAGACATGTTAAACAACTAGCTTAAGGACGCTCATTCAGCTTAGAAGAATGTCGAAGAAAAACTGGCCTTGGAGCATGAAGTTTTTGAAACTTATCGAGAAAACACTGCCAGTTTGTAGGAAAAGGTTAATTCCCAGGAGTTGGAGATCTCTTTATTGAGGGGGAAAATGCCAGAACATGAGCGAAAGAGGGATCAAGCTCTTTTGGATAAGGTGGCTGCTGAGCTAGCACATGATGAGACCAAGGTTGGATTCAACTACACTTTTTTTAAATCTTACACTTTCAGCGCAATGGGGCGAGGAAGTTTATCTTTCCTGGAATATAAGTATCCAATTGCTTTCGCTGAGGTTTGGAAGTCAATTCTTGTGCAACTCGAGAGCAGTGGCTATACAAAAGAGGAGCCCTTGGAGCATTATCTGGATAATGAATCTCACCCTGCCCTTTCCATGAGAAAAGAAGAGCTTAGGAAGGAGCATGACTTAGCGGTTAGAGCCAAACCTTCTAGGGAGCATGTCCCATACATAGCTACCACTGCAGACACTACTTCTGTTGATGCTAATGTTTCTGATCCCAAGCCTCTTGTTATGCCTTCCACTGCTCCCACTACTAGTCCTGGAAAAAAGAAAGAGGCCGTTGAGGGACATTCAGAGGGAGACGATGGCAATGATGATGACTCAAATGATTATGAAATAGACGTTAGAAGCCCTCTCATTTCAGGTAAAACCGGCATTGATCCAGTCCTGCCGGACTTCTTATTCACTCCATATGGATTCGATGAATTCCTTCCTTATTATTTATTTGAATTAGGCATGGGCACTCCGAAGCCTTCTACTACCATGCTAGGAGGGACAGGATATGGAGCTATCTTTTCTCCTTCTACCCTAGTGGCGACAAGAGCTTTGGTTGTTACTCCTCCGCCACACAACCCTTCTTTTGCTCTTGAGTCTACCCTTGCTTCTACTTCCTAGCCTAGGTCACAATCAGAGAAGATTGTTTGCACTTCATGATTTAGATGACCTGACAAACTTATCTGGAGGGGGAATAGAAGACACTAAGGATCTAGAAGAGAGCCTGGAGAAAGATGGTAAGGGTCGTTTAGAAAAGATGTTAAGTCCCCATCAAAAAGGTGCAAGAGGAAACGTAGTGTTTGTAAGAAGACACATGTTTCGCCTTTTCTTGAAATCCCATAAGATGACGATGAAGATAAAGATGCAAGCTAATCCACTATTTCACCTTCTTCGACCAGACTTGGTAAACTCCCATTGAAGTCGGACAGCTCTTCCAAAGGAGGGAGGAAGAAGGAATGAGGTTTTTTGACTATTTATTCCGCTTTATGTAGCTTTCTTGTCTATAGTTTCTTTTTATCGAATTTTGTGCGAGTGTCGGTCCTCACTTTTGAACTTTGTAAAAACTTGCTCAATTGAATAAATGAAATGAAACTACTCATTGTTTGTTGTACTTTAACTTGTGTGTTTTCATCTATTCTGAATGCAAGTCTTTTGTTTATTGCGATGTTGATGAGTTTGTGGTATGTATTCTAAGCATTATTCCATTCCAATGTAGTTGTGTTACCCCCATACCATAGGTAATCATGAACTCCATAAGCCAGTGTGATCAACTTTGCTAAGTTTTTTATTTTGATTGATGCACTAGAAGCTTCCACTTTGTTGGAGAATTCCTTTTGCTTTTGCCAGCATGTTTGAGGCTTATGAGCTTGCCAATGCATTAAAAAACCCAACTTTATTGGATGATATTGTGCTTCTTCTTGGGGAAGTCTTTAGTTTCTTTGCCCCCGCTTGCGGAAGTCTTAGGTTTAGGCCCGACTTCATCGACGTATCAAGCGAATCGATATATATCGACATCACTGGGTTCCCCCGGAGATATCTTTGGCTTATGTTCCCCTGCTTGGGAGGTCTTATAATTAAGCTCAGTATTTGTCGCAATCAAGCCGAGTAAATCAGACACTGGCGATCTTATCTGGTGACCCTCTAGGAGGTCTTAGGTTTAAGCCCAATATTCGTCGGAATTGAGCCGAGTAAATCGGGAAATGGAGATCTTGTTGGGTTCCCCTCTGGGAGGTCTTGGGTTTAAGCCCAATATTCATCGCAATCTGGCCAAGTAAATTAGGCACTGGTGATCTTATTAGGTGCCCCTTTGGGAGGTCTTGGGTTTAAGCCCAATAATTGTCGCAATCGGTCCAAGTAAATCAGGCATTGGCAATCTTATTGGGTGCCCCTCTGGGAGGTCTTGCATCTAAGCCCAATATTTGTCACAATCAGGCTGAGTAA
Organism: Allium sativum; assembly: GCA_030737875.1. NCBI lineage: Eukaryota > Viridiplantae > Streptophyta > Magnoliopsida > Asparagales > Amaryllidaceae > Allium > Allium sativum. The sequence continues at coordinate 135,477,498 of CM060911.1, read as the reverse complement.
ATCAGGCACTGGCGATCTAATTGGGTGCCGCTCTAGGAGGTTTTGGGCTTAAGTCCAATATTCGTTGTAATCGGGCCGAGTAAATCAGGCACTGACGATCTCATTGGGTGCCCCTCTGGGAGGTCCTGGGTTCAGTCCCAATATTTGTCGCAATCGGGCCGAGTAAATCAGGCACTGACAATCTTATTGGGTACCCCTCTGGGAGGTCTTGGGTTTAAGCCCAACATTTATCACAATCGAGTCGAGTGAATCAGGCACTAGCGATATTATTGGGTGCCCCTCTAAGATATTTTGGGTTTATGTGCCTCACTTTAGGAGGACTTGTGCCTCTGCTTTGGGAGGAACTTTTGTTTATCCTAATGTTTGTCTATAAGCCAGCCGAGTAAATCAGGTGTCGGAGACTTCATTGGGTACCCCTGGAGAGGTCTTTGGTTTTTGTGTTCGCTTGCCGCGCTTTTCGCCTCTTGACTCTTAGTAATTCCACCTTTTGATCTGCAAGGCGGTGCATTACATCCTCTCTTTTGCACAGAATGATGTTTATGGCACTCGACACTTGAGCAGTCTCTGTCGGGATGTGTTGTAAGGGTCACCAGCTCTTATCGAACTATGGGCAAGCATGCATTCTTTAGATAGCTTACAATGTCAAATCAATTTTAAGCAATTTTTGAATTTTTTAACAAAAAATTGCGAATATTTGATCGAGTAAGAAGGTGCAGGCTTTCACTAATAGAGATGATGTTCAATTACAACAGCCCCTCTAAGCATGAGAGGTTTATACTTGAAAGAAAAATTACAATAATTTTTACAAGAATTAAACAGTGCTTTCCATAAAATATTGACACAAATGGTCGTTGTTCTAGGATCTTGGTGTGGGAACTCCATCAACCGTTGATAACTTGAATGTGTCATCCAAGAGCTTTTGGCTGATGATGTATGGTCCTTCCCAATTGGGATGAAATACTCCAATGGCAATCATCACCCGTTTTAACATGAGGTCTCCAACTTCAAAAGTTCTTTGTCACACCTTTGCGTTGGAGTGCCTAGCTATCCTTCTCTGCTATGTTGGAATTCGGAGCTTGGCTTCATCTCTTTTATCTTCAAGCCGATCAAGAGCTTCCAATTGTAGCTGCTCATTTTCTACTTGACTGAAATGAATTCTTCGATGAGTGGGAACTTCCAACTCTATTGGAACCATTTCTTCGGAGTCAAATGCCAAAGAGAATGGTGTACCCAGTTGCATATTTTTGAGTCATTCGATATGCCTATAGTGCAAGCGACAGCTCATCTACCCAACCACCTTTAGCCTTCTCCGGCCGCCTTTTGATGGTTGACTTTATAATCTTGTTCACTGCTTCCACTGACCCGTTTTCCTGTGGATGGGCCATAGCTGTGAAGCTCTTCTGTATCTTGTACTTAGCAAAGAAACCCTTGAATTCCTCACTCTCGAACTGAGTTCCATTGTTCGTTATTATCTTCCGAGGTGCATAAAACCTGCAAATAATATTCTTCAGCATGAAGTTGATAGCTTTCTTTGAGGTAACGATGGCAAGTGGCCCTGCTTCGTCCCACTTAGTGAAATAATCAACAACTACAATGACATATTTCATGCTGGACTTAGCACTCGGCGATTCTTCAATTAGATTAATTCCCCAAACAGCGAATTTCCATGGGCTAACCATTTGAGTTAATTATGTGGATGGTGATCGCAGAATCTTGGCAAATCTTTGGCATCTATCACACTTTCTGGTTGTATGCCGCAGAGTCTCGGTTTAGCTCAGTCCAGAGATAACCATATCGAAGGATCTTCTTAGTCAGCATTTGACCACTCGAATGTCCTCCGCATTCTCCTCCAAGCAACTCTACAAAAATTGTCTTGGATTCCTCTCTGGTAACACATCGAAGCAAAGGCATAGAGAAGCCCCGCCTGTATAGCCGGCCATCCTGTATGAGAAACAAAGGGGCTTTCCACAGCAGCTTCTTTCGTTTCTTCAGATCTGTTGGGAGCGTTCCATTGAGGAGGTATTCTTTTATCAGAGTCATCCAAGATTCTTGCTTTTCAGGAGTTTCCACGACCTAATAAACATCGATATCATCGGTGCTGGGATTAGTTAGGACCTCCACGGGCACTAACCCCAACAATTGATCATCATCTGCGCTGACATACTTTGTGAGTGAGTCCGCCTTCATGTTCTCTTATCTAGGGATATGAGTTATGGTGTATTAGTCAAGTTTGTTCGGGAATTCCAAAGCCTTTGACAGATAAGCAGGCATATTTCCTCCTTTGGCTTGAAACTCTCTTCGGACCTGACACGCCAGCAATTGTGAATCACTAAAATCCTGCAAAATCGTCAAATTCATACCCTTTTCTATTTTCAATCCAGCAGTCAATGCTTCATATTCTGTTTCAGTGTTTTTCGAGGGAAATTCCATTCTTAATGTATAGCTCACTGAACGTCCTTCGGGAATTTCTAGAACCACTCCTGCCCCTGAACAGTGTTCATTCATGGCTCCATCGATGAACAACTTCCACTGGACCACCACTTATGTAGGCTCTTTCTCTCCATCACCTATATTTGTGAATTCGGCAATGAAATCTGCTACGGCTTGTCCTTTGATATCTCTTCGGGGATGGTATGTGCTATTATACTGGCTAAGCTCAATATTCCACTTCAACAAACGGCTCGAAGTTTCAGGGTGGAACAAGACTTGCTTTAGCGGTTAATCTGTAAGCACCTTAATGGAATGAGATTCGAAATATGGCCTGAGCTTCTTTGAAGCAATGAGAAGACAATATGCGAGATTCTCCATCTTAGGATAATTGAATTCTGCCCCGGTGAGTCTTTTGCTGATGTAATACACAGGCCGCTGAATCTTCGAATCCTCTCGCATCAAGGCTTCACTCAAAGCATGAGACGACACTGCTAAATATAAGAACAATTCCTCTCTATCATTGGGCCTTGAAAGCATCGGGTGTGTCTCCATATGTTTGATCAGTTCTTCAAAGGTTATGTGGTACTCTGGAGTCCATTGGAAATCCTTCTTTCCCTTTTTTTAATGCATCAAAGAATGGAATACACCTATCGGTTGCTTTCGAAATGAAGCGACTTAATCTGTAAGCACCTTAATGGAATGGGCTTGGAAATATGGCCTAAGCTTCTTTGAAGGAATGAGAAGACAATATGCGAGATTCTCCATCTTAGGATAATTGAATTCTGCCCCGGTGAGTCTTTTGCTGATGTAATACACAGGCCGCTGAATCTTCGAATCCTCTCGCACCAAGGCTTCACTCAAAGCATGAGACGACACTGCTAAATATAAGAACAATTCCTCTCTATCATTGGGCCTTGAAAGCATCGGGTGTGTCCCATATGTTTGATCAGTTCTTCAAAGGTTATGTGGTACTCTGGAGTCCATTGGAAATCCTTCTTTCCCTTTTTTTAATGCATCAAAGAATGGAATACACCTATCGGTTGCTTTCGAAATGAAGCGACTTAGTGCAGCAATCTCCTCATTCAAACTTTGGAATTTTCTCTTTGTTCTAGGAGCCCGCACCTCTCTCAATGCTAAAATCTGAGTAGGATTAGCTTCGATTCCCATGGCATTTACCATAAACCCGGGAAACTTCCCGGATGCGACTCCAAATGAACATTTGAGTGGATTTGGCTTCATGCCACATCTCCTTAAAATATTAAACATTTCTTTGACTTAACCAGCATGTCATTAACATAAACTTCCATAGTCTTGCCCATTTGTGACTTAAATATCGCATTAACAGGTCGTTGGTAAGTTTCCCCATTTGTGACTTAAATATCGCATTAACAGGTCGTTGGTAGATTCTGCATATGATCGGCCACCTTCTTTGACTTAACCAGCATGTGATTAACAAGTCATTGGTAGATTCTCCATACGATCAACCACCTTCTTTGACTTAACCAGCATGTCATTAACATAAACTTCCATAGTCTTTCCTATTTGTGACTTAAATATCGCATTAATAGGTCGTTGGTAAGTTTCCCTTGCGTTCTTCAACCCAAATGGCATGACTTTATAGCAATACAAACCTACATCTGTGACAAAGCTTGTATTCTCCTGGTCTGGCTCGTGCATCATTATCTGATTGTATTTCGAATAAGCATCCAAGAACAATAGGAATTCGTACCCTACCGTCGAACCTACCAGTTGACTAATTCTAGGCAAAGGAAAGTTATCCTTAAGGCATGCCTTATTGAGATCTGAGTAATCTATGCATACGCGCCATTTGGCTTCTTTACTAGGACAGGATTGGACACCCAATCTGAATATGTGGACTCTCTTATGAAGCGATTTTCCGTGAGTCTATCCCCTTCTTCTTTGAGAGCCATCGATCATTCTAGGCCTTGAATCCTTCTCTTATACTTTACAAGCGAGACGCGAGGGTCAATACTCAATGCATGAACTGCCACTTCAGGGGATATGCCACACATATCAACATGACTCCAGGCGAATACATCCAAATTAGCTTCAAGAAAAACAACTAACTCCTTTTGCAACTTCTGGCCCAATTGAGATTCGATATTCAAGACTTAATCAGGATCCTTTGGATGGACTGCAATAGGTATTGTGATCTCCGCGGGCACTGCTCAATTATCCCCTGCACTGTTCTTTCGAGGATCCATTTCTTTCTGAGCCCCACTATGCTCACCAGTGCAGGGGTCATGCTTTAGTTGTTATAAGACGGGTTCTCGAATGCGGAGGGGGCCTTCCATACTCTTTCCCTTATCCTTCTTCTTAGCTTCTCTCAGCTCAGTGATGTAACATTCTCTGATAGAATTCCAGTCTCCTCTCACCACACCAACACCATTCTCTATCGGAAACCTCATTGTTAAACACTATGGTGCTAGTGCAATTCTGAAATCATCCCAAGTGGGTCTACCTAAGAATGCATTATAAGCCGACACTTCATCAACAAGTACAAAAGTTTGCTTCAAGATAGCCTTCCTCTCTCCTTCTCCTAACTCCACAAGCAAGTCAATTGTTCAAATTGGTTGCTTTGGCTCACCCATCATCCCTTGGATTTTCATTTGATAGGCTTGCATATCAGTCATTGATAGATTCATCAGATTGAATATCTTTCGGAAAAGGATAGTAACAGAAGCACCACAATCAACTAGCGCTCTTATGACCATCACTGGACCTATTCCGACTGTGACCACCATTGGATCTACAGTTGGAGTTATCACACCGTCCGAGTCCTTCTCCCTGAAAACAATGCCATCATAAGAGGTCTTCTACTGCTTCTTAAGAATGGTATTACTGAGGATCAAGAATCCTTCTTCTTTTGGAGTGTACTTCCGAGCGTAAGCGTATCTCTCCATTTCCCTCCAACTCTTATCCACTGGATGAGGACCACCGGATATGTTATTGATCAATGGTGTTGAAATATTCTGCGATGGAGCTCTATCACTCGAACCTGGTTGATTCGAAGGTGCACTTTGCTCCCGAGGAGCTAGAGAAGGATATATGGCTTGCAGTTTTCTGACATGCTATTGCAGCTTATTCTTCCTAATCAGTTCTTCGATCAAGCTCTTTAGATGTCGACTTTCATTAGTGTTGTGACCGGCTGGTCGTGGAAACGGCAGAATATTCCAGAATTCGCTTCCCTATCTCCTAGTTTTTGCGGTTGTGGAGTTAGATAATACCCCGCATCTTTGAGGGCAAAGTAGATATTCTCCCGGGTATCGCTTAAAGGGGTCAACTCCTCAGATTTGAAAAGATGAAGCTTCTTGTTATTCTTCTTATCTTTTCCTTCGTTTTCCCTTTTCTGCCCTCCGGCATCTTTCTTACTTCCCTGGGTAACATCACCTTTCTTATCCTCCATAGTATTGCTTCCAGCGATATTATGGTTGGTACAAGGGTCTTCTTCCACCCTAATGAACTCTTCCGCCTTTTTGTAGAACTTCTCGAGCATGTTGCTCTCTTTCTTCTTTACCCATTTTCCAGACTCGGCCTTCTTGTCAAGAACTCGAACTAGTGCCATTAATATCATACGGGGATCCGGATTTCCCACCTCTGTCACAACAGTATTGAAATGACAAAGAAAAAGCCTTCACCGGTTCTCCTGGATTCCGCTCCAATCCTGACAGTGACATAATATGTTTGGCCTTTGAGGAATACAATCTGAATTGTTCCCTGAACCTCCTTGACAAATCGGAGAATTAATCTACGGATTTTGGTGGCAGCTTAGTGAACCATAACGACGCTACTCCTTCCAAATAGATGGGGAAGTAAATACACTTGATCTCGTCCATATCCCACGCACTATTCATATGCCACTCATATTTGTACAAAAATGGATTAGGATTACTGATTCCATTATATGCAAGCATGGCTGGAGGGGCAAACTTCTTTGGAAATTCAGCATGACAGATCCTTTTATTAAAAAGAGTTTTACTTCGAGCAAAGTCCCACTCCTCTTCATCTTCATTTCTAGTCTAACTTTCCTTCATGGACTCCTTAATCATTTCCGAAATATACTCCTCGTCAATGCGTTGTTCCACGGGGTTGACGCCACTCTTTTTCTCGAATGCTTGTCTGGGGAAGCAATCTCAGTCAACGAATTGAGGCCTTATACCTCCAGCTTGGGGAGGTGCCCCTTTGGGGGGACTTGCAATTTTTTGAGAAGTATGCTTTCCGGAATGATTCTCTCTCGACGGCGGTTGCTGAAGCACATCAGCATTTATTTTGAAATCCTCAACATCAACACCATTCTTGCCACTTGATGCTGACACTTTGTCTCCTCTTGGAACAATCAGAAATAGAGGATTGTGCATTTTTTTTTTCAAATTGATGTCAACTCTGCTAGGCACAGAATTGGTCTGAGCGGCTAGAAGAGCATCCAGCTTATCCATCAACATCTTATTTAAAGTTTCCATTTGCCGATTCAAATTGGCTACAACAGCATCGAATTCTCCTAAGTCACGCTACCTCCCAATGTTTGAGCTACTGTTGGATTGTTAGTTTGAGGAGTGGTTGTGGCATCATCAATAGAATTTCCAGAAACTCTTGCGGATTTAATGTTATTCTTGGAAGGTGCCACAATGTCAAACAACTTTCAAGTCTTCACAGAAATCCTTTCAATGAATCTGGCTTTTAGACCTTGCGGATCTATCATAAAAGAACAAGCTTTAAAACTTCTTGATCAAGGCACTTTACCTTGTGGTCGTGGGTTCAGGCCCCACGGTGGACTCCAAAATGTTAACACCAAAAAACGATGCTAACACCCAGAAGGTGTAGAAACACCTGGAAATTGTAGAAAAGCAAGATTAAAGAAAAAAAATAGCAGAAAAGTAAAGCATAACAGAAGATTTATAGTGGTTTGGCCTCTATTTTGGCCTATGTTCACTTTGAATGCACACTTCATTGATTTCTCCATTACAAATTACAATACCGATCTCGATTTACAACATTTCTCGATGATTTACAATGATTCTCTAATATCCAAAGTAGAACACACCTGAATCTCACAAGTAATGATGATTATCGAATTTGATCTTCAATAATCAAGCTCGGTGAATTCTGGAGGAGAATGATGCCTAAGAAGCTTGAATGATGTTGGAGAAGCTCGAGATCAATAATGGAAGCCCTTCGAGAGGAGAAAATCTAACCCTTTTTATGTATGTGGTGGTCTGGTATTTATAGTTGAGGGTAGGAGTGCTCGGGAGTTGGAGTTGAAATGTATGCGGTCCGCATGTGATAACTTACAGTCCATAGTTGCCAACGCCCATGGGAGCGCACGCTCCATCATATATGCACGCAACCGATCCGGCGATCTATGTATCTCATGCAGCTACACGATCCATGTGTATCATCGATCTGATCAATTGATTTGTCATGCGCAATGCATGTCGATCCATGCTTGAATACTGCAACCAGATCCATCGTTTACACCGATCCATGCATGCACACGATCCAGCCACATGATCTGATCCACACGATCCATCATGTGCGCACACACGATCCACAGCTAGCGCTCCATGTTTTGCCCTTATCTCCATCTGCCTGATCCATATGTTTGCATGTTGCCTGATCCACAAAGCTTGCGATCCGATCCATGCGTTTGCCTGTATCATGACCAGTGGCGGAGCCAATGCATTACATGAGATGGGGCATGTTTAATCGTCATCAGCGGCATCAAAAGAAATTAAGCTTGACAAGCAATGGCAGGCTATTCACAACAGCTGCATAGGATATAATTATCCCTTTTAGGTGGGGCCAAAACTTGTTTAGTTGGTTTCTGTAAAGTAATTAAAATTAACTTTTGAGTTGAAACAAGCAGCAACAGCCTATTCACACAGCCACATAGGGCATAATTGGTCTTTTTAGGTGGGGCCAAACCGTACTAAGTCGGTTTTTGTAAAGCAAAATTAATTTTTGAGGTGGGGCCTTGGCCCTATCTCATGCATATGTACATCCGCCCTTGATCATGACCAATGTGCCGAATCACTCAGACCTGATCCATGCATCCGACTTCTACACGATCCATCATTCGTGTAATCTGCCTTTGTTCAACCGACGCAATCTATGTTTTTCCACCAATCTATGTTCACCAACGACTCATCGATCCATATATGTCATACGACCGATCCACTTCTCTTAATATCATGGATCGCAGGCTTTACTATACTTTAGCTTGAGAGTCGTTGAACTGGATTAACACACACATGTGTGTGTATTGCACGAAATGGGAACGATAATATTTATGTTATCGATCCTATAGTGTATGTATGTATGTATGTACGTATATATATATATATGTGTGTGTGTGTGTGTGTGCGCGCGCGCGCTTGTGTGTATGTCTCTAGGTATATGTGTGTGTATTTTCGGTTAACGGTTAACCGATGAATATCGTATGATTTTGGTCAATTAATATCGATCGGTTAACTAAATATTCAGTTAATCGAATTTGTCGGTTAATGCGGTTTGATTAAGTTCGGTTGAAATGGTTCGGTCGGTTAATCGTAATAAATGACCACTCCTAGGATATATGTTGTTTTTCGACATCCATGTCATCAATTTCTTCAACAGTCATATTGTTCCTTCCGCTTTTGCATATAACCAAACTTTGCTTTCATTGTATACGCACACGTGCAATGGACGTGCTTTCGTACTGATGTGTGTGTGTGTGTGTGTGTATATATATATATATATATATATATATATATATATATATATAATTAATTAATTAATTAATTCGGTAAGCTAGTGGAGGAGAAGGTGAGAAGAGGAAGAAACAAGACTGTGTAATAGAAAAGAGTTAGTGCAAAAAGAGAGAAATGTGTGATGCAAATTAAAAGGCAGTAGAGATGTTGCACTGTTCGCGGTGATGTCTCTTTAATTGGTCTTTCTTGTCAAAAATTCATTCCAAGATTAGTACTCTCTAACAATATCATGTGTAAGTTTTACATCATTACATCAATAGACCCGTGGGCCGTTAGTCAATGCAAATAATGCAATATACTGAAGAAGATGATTAAGATTCTTTTTTTTTTTTCATCATCATCCCCACAGAAATAATATTTACACATAGTATAAGATCTTCTACCACAAAATTTGTATTTTTAGTTTAAGAAAATTTGCAAACACTTGTATCAAACAATATTATTTTCCATGGCAGCACAGCAATATGAGTTTTGTTTATGCGTAAAGACTCGAGTTCTGTCGATATGTAATGTCACACAATCAAGTATTTCAGCTTGGCCTTACAGATATCATTGCAGAACAAGATTTCTCTAATATTACTATCTCACATATATCCGCCACTGCAGAACAAGATTTCTCTGATATTATTATCTCACATAGCCACATGTTTCAGATTGTTGATAAGAAGTACACATACCATCATTTTACATGGCACATAATCTGGTAGCTAGTAAACGATATGTTCTTCTTAATTAAAAAGAAAAAAGAAAAAAAGAAGCGAAAATCAAACTACACATCCGAAATATTCATACTGTATCAAAATTAAAATCCAGATGAGGATCAATAAGTGACTCTAACCCCCTGGTACCTAAGAATCTCGCCGATAAGCTCTCCTCTCCCGGACCCAACATACCTCCCGCTGATCTCACCATCCCTGATAAACAGAAAGGTGGGCACCTGAATGACGTCCATGTTCTTCAAGAACTCCATGCAGCTTTCATTTTCATCCCCGTTCATCCTCGCAAAGACCACAGAGTCCGCCATGGATTTCGACAGCTTGATGACCGTAGGGTAGACCTTGACACATGGGCCACAGTGCTTGAGCCCTACGTCGAGGACCAACAGCTTCTTGTCCTCTTTGTGCTTGTTGATGAGGGCCTCGACGTCGTCTTTACTATGCAGCTGGTGAACTAGGGAGTGGTTATCTCCATAATAGAGGACGTCCCCTTGCAGCTGGTCAGGTCCTATCCCTTCTTCTTCATGTATCTGTGAAAAACATCGATGAGTCGACTATTCAATATGCTAAGCTATCTGACTGCAACACTTCGAAAGAAAGACTTATGATGCGGTTCTCGGATTATGATCGGGAATATGATGATGAAATTACCTTCTCCATCCCTTTATAAAAGCTAAAGTGAGGCATTTTATCGATGTTCTCCCTCCTACAAAGCTCACGAGCATCCTCGGTTTCATCTCCCAGCACAAGCAGAAAGTCTACATCATTGCAAGTCTTGCTAAGCTGCACCATGTACGGATATATCTGAGCGCTAGGCTCACTCCTGCTTTCAGCAAACTCCACGACTACCAGCCTGTTTTTTGCCATTTTTAAGGCGTTATTGAACTCCTCTATCGTTTGCACTTTCTTCACTCTCTCATCGCTTAAGGTCTTCTTCGATTTTTCTTCATTGCTCGGTGTCGTAGTCGTAGCTTTTGGAGAGAAATATCTACGACGAATAGACGACGATGATGATGATGAGGGTTTTTTGGATGACGAGTAGAATGATAGGAATGATGTTGCTTTTAAATTTGTGTCTAGTTTCGAGATCGAGATGAATGAAGAAGGTAGCTTTGATGATGCAAATGTCGATAAGGTTGCCATGATATTTGGAAAAAGAAATTTAGAATTAAGATGGAGTTTGATTTAAATGATTGAGGTAGAAGATGAGACGATCAAGGGAAGTGTTTAGGAGATTAAGATAGGATAAAATCCCTGGTTACTCTATTCTGGAAGGAGTTCATGAACGTTTGTGGTGTTTTTATTGTCATCCACATGATGTTTTTGTGTGGTTTATATCTGAAGTTGTTGATATTTGGAGACATTATTGAACATGTCTATTATTCCTGCACATTGACTTGAATAAACTGGCATGGACTATTAACATGGTAGCTTTTAAGATTAAATTTAGTACAGAGAGTAACTAAGTTCCTTAAATTACTTCAAATGTTACACATAATCTTCACATCAGCTCTCAGTTTTCAATAATTTGAAATTTGGTGTTGAATTTAACTTAAACGATAGATTGGGTGAATATTTAAGCGCAGTTTTACCTTTTACAAGATTATATATGCATTGTATCATTCTTTCTCAACGCTATGCTATCCAAGATTCATTAGTACCAAATTCAGTACCGTTTCTTTTTGCTAATGATACATATGATATACCAAACATTCTACAATACGTTTTCGCAAGATTTGATTTCCTCTTAGAATAAGCAATTTTCACTGCCTAATCCCAGTGTCCTTACATAGGAGAACAATATTGAAATAATGGTCAGTGAACAAGTAGGCATCTAAGGCACAAATCTCTAAATTTTAAATTTCCTACAATAAAATAGGTTTTCCAAAATAGAATATTAATCTTTCTTTCCTATTCTATAAGGGCATTGTTACTCGTATTGGAGTACGAATAACATTGCCCTTTTATAATTCAATTGAAAAACGGTTCTCTTAATCATTAATTATATAAATTAAGTCATGCCTTTCTAATATCACATTCGACAATTATCAGCATTCACTAACTTAATTGCTTTCATTATTTAAAATATTATAACTTTTGGTATATTAATCGAATTTAAAAATCACTCTTACCATATTATACACCAAATATTCTACCTTTAAAAATTGTTGTTTCAAGTCAATAAAGATTGTTTTGAGTTAAAAAGATTTATTTGAATGCAGAAAGATGACTTCGAATCAAGAAAGGTTGCTTCAAACCCGAAATGGGGTTTCAGATGGGGACAGATTGTTTCTAACCTAGAAAGGTCGCTTTGAATCAAGAAAGAAGACTTCAAATTCAAAAAGGATGCTTCGAACCAAAAATGTTGGTTTTGGCCCTAGGAAGGTGGCTTCGAATCAAGAAATGAGGCTTCGTATCCAAAATGGTTGCTTCGAACCCAAAAAGATGGCTTCAAACTTAGAAAGATGACTTCGAATCAAGGAAGCCTTGTGAAACTTTACAGTATTGCTGATTTGAAAGGACAATTCAATATAACTTTGCTTCGAAGGTATATCTCAGGCAGAGCAATTTTATTCGCTTCGATCGAGGAATCAGACCCGCAACTCACAAGTACTTGTCTTTACAGTGTCTAGAAGATTGGGTATGCAACATAATATGCTTCCATAGCTTCGAATCACTTGGACAAATGAAGTTTTTCACTTCAATCGTACTAAATTCGAAGTAAAACTTTTCAACTCGAAACAAAAGCAAGGTCGCTTCAAAAATGGAATGACAAACCCGAAAAGTGAAGCAAGACTATCAAAAGGCCATTCGAAACGAAGACAGTTTAAGTTTCTAACTAGTTCAAGACAGTCGGTGCAAAGTTCTTCGAAGTAGTTCATGACATCGAAGCAAACTCCTTGCACACTTATATGCATCTATAAATATGGGTGGAGTAGCATTGAGATGAGGTACATTATCTTATTCTTTCTACTTTTTATATTTTCCAATGTTGTAACTCTAAATTGATTTGGTGACAAATCTGATTTAGATATTGTCACGGATTTATGACAGTAACGTTCTGAATTTTGTCTTCGCGTATGCATATATTCTTGATAATATGACTTTGACTTTGTGAACAATGCATGTTTTGAATTATGAATTTGGACTCTTTGGACAATGCATATCAGACCCATATGACTTGAATCTTGTGATTTTACATATCGATTCTTTTGAACATAAAGGACTATTGGATTTGCATAGCATATCATTCCCATGTGGACAACTTAGCACACGAAGTATGCATCAGATGAATGCAAACCATGAACTTTCAAACTAATTGTTCATTAGCATGCCCAGTGAATAGAATTATACGTTATGACTGCTACCTTATGTTGAAGTATGCGATACTATGTGTTAGATTGAGGAGGATATTTCGGGATATTTCGAATATTTAGGATCTGGAGGATATTTTCAGATCTGGAGAATATTTAGGATCTGGAGGATATTTCGGATCTAGAGGAAATTTTGGGAATTTCCATATACTTCCATATGTCTATATAAGCTACATCGGATCCAAAAGGAGAAGGGACAACAAAATCAAGAGATTAGATCAAGATTTATTCTAATTAGGGTTTAGGCAATCCTAATCTTCTTCAATTCCTTTCTCCACAGAATCAAATTTTTCTAGTAAATTTGATCATTGTAATCAATCCTTCTATTGATATTAATAAAGGTTTCTCCTTCAAAGTGGACGTACACTGACAAGAAGTCGGTGGAACCACTATAAATCCCTGTGTGATTTAGTTTCTCGTTATTGCTCTATTATTTCCATTGTTTGGTGATTGTGATTGGCTTGGATAAGATTGAGATTATTCGATTGGTTGTTTTTGCACTATTACCACGATCTCGTTTTCCGCAGCATTGGGGATTTTTGATTTAAGCGGTCTTGAATCAAAATTTCTCCACAACATTTGGTATCAGAGCATTGGTGTTGGTAGATAGTTGTAGAAATGTCGGAATCAAGTTTCAAATAATCCATCAACAGTTGGTCCAAGTGGTGTAGCTCCTTATGTACCTTGGTCGTATGCAGCTGCTGGTTCACAATTCGTTATCAACAAGTGGAATGGCGATAATGATTTCGAAAAGTGGCAATGGAAGATGAAAGCGGTTCTTAAGCGGAATCGGGTACATCGGATAGTGTTTGATAAACATTTATTGCCAGAGGACATCTCAGATGTGGAGAGAGAAGAAATGGAAGAGTGGGCATTCACTACACTTCAACTTGCCATGGGGGAGAATGTCATTTCTGAAATTAGTGGTGAGACGAGTGCTAAAGGTATTTGGAGCAAGTTGGAGGAGTTGTATATGAAGAAGTCACTCACAAATCGACTGATCTTGTTGCGGACTTTCTTTACCTACAAGATGAAGGAAGGAACTTCGCTAAAGGCACACTTAAATGTGTTTGATGATTTGCTAATGAAGATGAAGGCGGTAGATTTGAAGATTGAGGAAGAGCAGAAGGCGATGATATTGTTATGTTCATTGCCTGAGCGCTATACCGGGTTCTCAAACAGTTTGATCTATGGCCGGAATACATTGACTCTAAATGATGTCAAGACGGGTCTTCTTAGTGAGGAATTGCGAGATCAGATGAAGTGGTGCTAGTAATGGTCAAGGTTTATTTGTGGAGAAAGAAAAGTCAGAGAAGAAAGGAAACCGGGGGCGTTCTAAGTCTAAGAAGCCCGGTGGAAGAGGAAAGTCAAAGGAAAGAAATAGCAAGTGCTTTATATGCAAGAAACCCGGTCACTGGAAGAATGATTGTCCAGACAAGGGAAAGAAGGAAGTAACACCTTCATCAGTTGTGGTGGAGAGAGATGTTAGTGAGGGAGACGTAGATGTTTTTTCGGCAGTAGCATCAAATGTTTCGGGCAGCGATTGAGTGCTTGATTCGGGGGTTTCATATCACATGACGCCTATTAGGAATTGTTTTTCTTCTTATGTTTAATGGGAAGGAAAATCAATTGTTATGGGAAATGGTGCAGTTTGCAAGTTGAAGGGCATTGGATCCGTGTAAATTCGGATGTTTGACAGAGTGATTTGTACTCTCACTAATGTGCGCTATGTTCCGGGACTACGGAAGTCACTTATCTCTTTGGGATGGTTGGATTCTTTAGGTTGTAAGATCACCATTGAGAGTGATAGCTTGAGGGTTTCGAAGAGTGTGCTTATGATTGTGAAGGGTGCTAAAACTCATGGTATCTATTTGCTTCAAGGAGTGACCGTGGAAGGCGAAACTTGTGTTAGTGTTGATAGTTCTCATGGCTTAGATGCTACACGACTGTGGCATTTGAGATTGGGTCATGTCTCAGAGTAGAGTTTAGATGTTCTTCGTCGAAGGGAGATGATTGATGGTGAGAGTTTCAGCAAGTTAGATTTTTTTCGACGAATATGTCATGAGGAAGCAAACTAGAGTATCATTCGGTGAAGGAAAACATGATTCAAGAGGGATTCTTGAGTATGTGCACACGGATGTTTAGGGACCAGCGCCTGTAGCTTCTTTGGGAGGAGCAAGATATTATATTTCTTTCATTGATGGTTTTTCTCGGAAGGTTTGGGTGTATGTAATGAAGGCCAAGTCGGAGGCATTTGCAAGATTCAAAGAATAGAAGGCTCTTGTTGAGAATAAGAGTGGAAAGACTTTGAAGGTTCTTAGGTCCGATAATGGCGGCGAATATGTTTCCATAGAATTTCTGAATTTTTGCAAGCATCATGGTATTCGGAGGCATTTTACTACACCGGGAGATCCACAATCTAACGGAGTGGTAGAGAGAATGAACCGAACTCTACTAGAGAAAGCTCGATGCTTGAGATTGACATCGGGCTTGTCTAAGGGATTTTGGGCCGAAGCTTTGTCAACCGTGGTGCATATTATTAATTGGATTCCGTGCTCGGCTATTGATAACAAAATTCCGGAGGAAGTGTGGAAGACAAAGAGCATTGACTTGAGTTATCTTTGTGTATTTGGCAGTCCTATTTATGTGCATGATCCGGGGAATGATAAGCTCTCACCTAGAGCTTTCAAAGGCATTTTTCTTGGTTATATGGATGGTGTCAAAGGTTATCGGATTTGGAATCCGGAAACGAAGAAGGCTATGGTTCCGCGTCATGTTACTTTTGATGAGTCGGCTATGTTCAAGGAGAACGAAGACAGGATATTCCGGATTTGGTTCATGGTGAATCAAAGGAGAAGGAAGTTATTCCCACTTTCAGGCCTAGAGTGAGTAGAGTTGTTGGAGGTGCTTGCGAGGTGAATGCGGTTGATATTACATCACATAGTCCACAGGATTCCTCTAGTAGTGGTGGTGATGTGCACAAGCCTAGAGAAGATTCAGTTCAAGGTGGAGCTGAAGGAAGACCGGGTGATGGTATTGCTACTCGGGTTGGTCGTTGTGCTATAAGACCACCCGAAAGATATGGTGATTGGAACTATCTTAGCTTTTGTGAGAATTTGGAGTATGCTCTTCATGTAGTCCAAGATGAGCCGATGGACCTTGATGACGACATGGATTCGAGTGATAGCTCGAAGTGGATTTGTGCCATGGAGGAAGAGATGCAATCGTTAATGAAGAACCAGACTTGGGAGTTGGTTCCACTTCCTCAAGGAAACCGTGCTATTGGGTGCAAATGGATATATAAGGTGAAGGACGATGGAAGATACAAAGCTAGGCTAGTGGCTAAGGGGTTTGCACAGAGGAAAAGAAAGGAGTATAATGAGATCTTCGCACCGGTTGTGAGGCATACTTCTATCCAGATATTACTTGCATTAGTTGCTATTTACGACTTGGAGTTGGAGAAACTAGATGTGAAAACCGCCTTCTTGCATTGAGACTTGGATGAAGACATCTACATGGAGCAACCGGAAGGGTTTGTTGTAGAAGGTAAGTCAGAACTAGTTTGCAAGTTGAAGAAATCACTATATGGTTTGAAGCAATCACCTAGGCAATGGTACAAGAGATTTGATCATTTCATGCTTGAAGTTGGCTTCCATTGAAGCATCAAGGATGCTTGCGTTTACTTCAAGAGGTTAGGAAATTATTGTTGGGTGTATTTACTCTTGTATGTGGACGATATGCTCATTGCTTCTAAGGACAAGGCAGAAATCAACAAGTTGAAAGAAAAATTAAAGGCGGAGTTCGAAATGAAAGATCTTGGAGAAGGAAGGAAAATCTTGGGCATGGAAATTGAAAGATATCGAAAGCGTTTTGAGTTGGGATTGACTCAAAAGGAGTACATTAAGAAGGTGCTTTGCCGGTTTAGCATGGAGAACGCAAAGGTGTTAAATACACCTTTACCTTTGCATATAAAGCTTTCGAGAAAGGGATCACCTATCGAGGAGAAAGACAAGGCTTATATGGCAAAGGTGCCATATGCTAGTGCGGTTGGAAGTTTGATGTATGCCATGGTGTGTACAAGACCCGATATTGCAAATCCCGTCGGGGTGGTTAGTCGGTATATGGCTAATCCGGGGAAATCGCATTGGGAAGCCGTGAAGGCTATATTGAGATACTTGAAAGGCACAACATCTCATGGTCTTGTTTTTGGTGGTAGTGATGGATTGAGTTGCAAGTTAGTTGGTTATTGTGACTCGGACTACGCCAGTGATAGGGATCGGATGAAATCAACTTCCGGGTATGTCTTCACACTTGGTGGTACGGCCATTAGTTGGAGATCGAGATTGCAAACCGTAGTTGCTTTATCCACTACGGAGGCAGAGTTGATAGCCGCTGTGGAAGCGGCAAAGGAGGCACTCTATTTGAAGCGACTATTGTGCGACTTGGGTTTCAAACATGAGAGTATAGATGTTCGATGTGATAGCCAAAGTGCTATACATTTGGCAGAGAATTTGACATTTAGCTCACGAACGAAACATATTGAAGTGAGAGAGTCATTTCTAGTAGCCATGGACGAAGACAAGCAAGTATGCCTTCGGAAAGTGCACACAAAGGATAACGTGGCGGACATGTTCACTAAGGCATTGCCGATTGGAAAGTTCGAGCATTGCTCGAACTTAATTCGCTTGGAGAGATGCTAGGTGCCACGTGGTGGCACAGTTGAGAGAGAAACTTGGATGTAGAAGAGTGTCGGTGAGAGGTTGGTGTTTCTGTCTTTATGGTAAGTACTTGTTTTCACTCCCGAGTACATTGTCTTTTGGTGAGACTGGTTTAGGAGTTGGATGTTTCAACACTTCATTGACGAGTGGGGGCTATGCCTGAACTCGTTATTGAAGTGCAATGAGCGGTGGCTATGCCGGAGTTCATTGGGGAAACATTCAAGCTTTCTTGATTGAATATAGAAGGAAATGCTTGGGTGCATTGAAGTTTGTGATGTAGATGGATATAGTATCGAGGTGGAGCGTTGAACTATGCGATACTATGTGTTAGATTGAGGAGGATATTTTGGGATATTTCGAATATTTAGGATCTGGAGGATATTTTCAGAACTGGAGAATATTTAGGATCTGGAGAATATTTTGGATATTTTGGATCTCGAGGAAATTTTGGGAATTTCCATATACTTCCCTATGTCTATATAAGCTACATCGGATCCAAAAGGAGGAGGGACAACAAAATCAAGAGATTAGATCAAGGTTTATTCTAATTAGGGTTTAGGAAATCCTAATCTTCTTCAATTCATTTCTCCACAAAATCAAAATTTTCTAGTAAATTTGATCATTGTAATCAATCTCTTGTACTCTTCTATTGATATTAATAAAGGTTTCTCTCTCAAAGTGGACGTACACTGACAAGACGTCGGTGGAACCACTATAAATCCCTATGTGATTTAGTTTCTCATTATTGCTCTATTATTTCCATTGTTTGGTGATTGTGATTGGCTTGGATAAGATTGAGATTGTTCGATTGATTGTTTTTGCACTATTACCATGATCTCCTTTTCTGCGGCATTGGGGATTTTTGATTTAAGCGGTCTTGAATCAAAATTTCTCCACAACACCTTAACCTATAGACATTATATGATACAGATCTTTTGACCTAGACATTCTTGTAGTGCATGGTTTCAATTCGAATTCAGAAAAAATATAAATGACTCACTTCAAACGCATGCAAACCAACTATAAATGATTCGATTCGAAGGCGAAGCCTTAAGAGTGATTTGTTTTGAACCAAATATCTTAAAGTGATTTGTTTCTAAGTTAACCGAGAGAGCATAGT
Source organism: Allium sativum (assembly GCA_030737875.1). Taxonomy (NCBI): domain Eukaryota; kingdom Viridiplantae; phylum Streptophyta; class Magnoliopsida; order Asparagales; family Amaryllidaceae; genus Allium; species Allium sativum. The sequence continues at coordinate 135,458,373 of CM060911.1, read as the reverse complement.
GATCCTTTGTAGTTTGGTTCGAAGTGTAACTTCCCACTTATCTCTCTTCGGTTCTTTCACAATTTGGAGGGCTCGAAGCCCCATGTTTTGTTCTGAATCAATTTATGAGGATTCATCCATTATGATCAATAATTAAAAGTGATGGACCATTTTCTAGACTAACATATTTCGCGTTAGAAGAAGGGCATGAACCTCTGATTCCTTCCCTTTATCCTAATGAGTTATTCGTGTTTCAAGCACAAAGATGGTAAAACTCAGGAAAGTCAACACTCGCTAATGAAATCATTTAGGAAACTACGTTGGAAGAAAATGTAATGCCTAAATTCTATCCTTACACTGCAGAGGAAGGTTTGCCTTCAAAGCATCATCATCCTAGCACTAGTGAAGTCAAGATCAAAGATCTAACATTACAATTAAATGTAAGAGCTGCTAGAGGAGGTGCTTTCTCAAAAGTTTTCTAAATTCAAAGGTGGAAAGGAGCTGAATCTTTGTGAAGATACACGAACTTATCCACACTCAAAATTAAGAAAGGAAAGGGATTCCCAAATAGGAGAGTCAGGGTCGCTCATCAAGAAAGAGTGGAAGACAAATCTCTTGAGCAAACATGTAGCTCAACTCCGAAAAAGTACAAATTAAGTAAGAAAGACTGGTTGAAAATGAATCTTGTCTCAAGGATGCGGCAAAAATTTCATAAAGGATATGCTAGCTAAGAAGGGAAAGAGGATCCTTGACAACGAGGCAAATGAGAATCATAGAGAGATAATATTTACATAAGAAAATATGGCGGTCAAGATACCCAATCACATTAAGACTCCAACCACTCGATACAACGAAACATTAGAACTAATGACCATTTCGTAACTTTGAGAGCCAAATGAATTGTATGATGCAAGTAATGTTATGCAATGTCATCTTCCTTCAACCACTCTTCAAGGAGCTGCAGCAAAATGGTATACCCATCATCATTGAAATACTATATAATCATGTAAGAAGACTGCTTATGAGTTCGCAGCACAATTCTGTATCTCTAGATCCCTGCGATGGATTATATGGTTTTGGAATAAGTCAAAAAGAGGGCGAAAGAATTTCTTGGGGGCTATCTGAAGAGATTCAATGCACAAGCTTTGAAGGAAAATAACATGAACGACAAAGACAAACTATGTACCGTTAACATAGGATTAAGTCCAAAAAAAAAACCATTTCGAAGAGAAATTTTTGTCTATGGATGCAAGGATCTGCAAGATTTTCATTTTCAAGTAGATAATTTTGTGTTGATACATGAAATTTGTCATGCCCAAAGTATAAGTCGTTCAAGCAATGAAGGAGAAAAGGTTGTATTCAACAAAAAAGCCAAAGATGGGAAAGAGATTCAGGTATTAGAAACATTTCTTTAAACCAGCCTGTGTCTTATGCATATGCGATTGTAAAGAAAAAGGGTTACAATTCAGTATAAAAAAAGTCACAAGTTGGGCCTAAGCCGAGAAGGGGAGGTAATTATTATTCTTATCATTAAGCAAACAAACACAAGATGGACGAATGACAAGCCTTAATCAACACAATTCAATGCTTAGACAGAGAAGATTTTTAAAGGAATTTTTCAAAGAGGTTCATGTTACTAACTATGTTGGAGAAGACTTCCAACTAAATCTTGTTCAACCACTCAACAGGGTCAATTTTGTAAATGGAAACCCTCACTTTGCAGTAGCAAGAGGCCAGAACTTGCAATGCTAGTGAGGCAAAGAAAGAAGTCTTCTCAATTCAAGAAGGGCCCCCATTGGAAAATGCAATATACCAAATCCAGATGCTCAACCTTAAAATCACTCCATAAAAGTTAAAGGGGGGGGTTTGTCATTCCCATATCAACTATTAATAATATCTCAAAAAGGTCTCTCCATTGTGTCGAAATTCTTGTTAATACTAGAAGTGCAGTAAATGCAATCTTTAAGCACACTTTTAACTGGATGGCAGTGCCAATGGAAAAGCTAGAGGCTATCCCAGAATGGACCTTTGGATTCAATAACAAGGCATGGACATTGGTTAGACGAATAAAGCTTCTAATTCAAATGGGAATTCCACCTTCCCGAACTTTTGGAACCATTTTTTCCCCCATTGATCACTATCATTTTACAGTGCCTTCTCCAGAAGATCATTTAAGAAGTGGATTCTTTTGCCTCTCCAAAGTACATAGTGGTGAAATTCCTAACGAAGGCCGTATTGGAAATTATAAAGAGAGAACAACTCTGTGTTAGAATAGTGTACTTTGCAACCTTGGAAAAGTTCTAATGTGGCAATGTTTCTTGCTATGACTCTAAACTGCACCAAAAAAGACCTTTAGCAAAAAGAGATTACCTTTTCGGTCAGTAACATTATAGAGAATGTTGTTATATGACATGCATTAAACAGTTTGAAATTTTTTGTAATACTAACGCTTTTTTGAAATGCAATAGAAATTTTTTCCTTGGCATTTTGTTAAGAAACTACATAATTTTTGGTCTAGTTTACATTTATTTCATAGCATTTTTAGAACATTGCTAAAATTTATTGGTCGTTTGGCAGCATATTTTATATGTTATCATCTATCATTCATGGCCAATATCATTTCCAGCTACCGCTTATATAATAACCATATTTAAACCGTCGATTAATCATATAATTGTCATATTCAAACCAACAATTAATTGTTGGGAATGCAAATTATGAATCTTAAGGCTGACTTAACACTAAATGGGGGAGTGAATAATGAATGGAAATTATGAACTTTTTGTAATCGTTTTTGCAAAAGTTTTAAATAAATCAAAGTCATCACTTTTATGTTTGAGAAAAAGAGTTCATGAGTATCTAGAATAATCATTTATAATAGCAAAAACATATGTACTATGATTTATTAATAGAATCTGAGAGGGCCAAATTAATCTAAATGAAGTAATTCTAAAGGTTTTGAAGTGGAAATCTTATCTTTTAGTTTAAATGAACTCGTCCTATGTTTTCCTAATTGATAAGCATCACATATATTATTCATTTTAATGGTCACTTTAAAAAGATCTCTTACTAGATCAAGTTTAGTAAGTTTAGATAGGAGTTTGAAATTCAAATGCCCAATTCTTTTATATCAAATTCAAGGGTCACTTGTATTAGCACAAAGACATAAGATATCATTTTAAATTTTCAAACTCAGAATATAAATATTTTTCTTTCTAATTCCTTCAAATATTATATTTGAATTATTATCTTTGAAATGACACTTGTCTTTTTCAAATTTAATTTTGTAAGCTTTGTCACATAATTGACTTATACTAAGTAAGTTGTGTTTTGAATTCCTTACTAGCATAACAATAAAAATAGTAGGAGTTTTAGAATTGCCGATATTACCATTCTTGTGAGTTGTCTCCAAAATTGATCATTCCTCCATCTTCATAGACTATATTATTTAGTATATCTAGATTTCCAGTCATGTGTCTTGAGCAGCCACTGTCAAGTATCCATATATTTTTCTTAATTTGCATCAATTGTCCATCAAGATTTGAATAGGCAAGAGTCATATAACACATTAGTTCCTACAAACACATTAATTCGGTACATAACTTGATTTTGCAAAATAACTAAATGCAGACTCATGAAACAATGATGAATTGAACATTTTTGAACCAGTGTTAACAAAAATTCTAAAATTTCCATATTAAACTTTTCAAAAATTCAGATTATGAAAACTTTAACAATCTTTGCTCTGATACCAAATATTGAGAATGCAGATTATGGATATTAAGGCTAACTTAACACTAGAGGAGGGGATGAATAATGTTTAATAGAAATTACGAACTTTTGAAATCTTTTTGAATAAAATAGTCAAACGCACATCACATATACGAAACAATCACAGAATCAAACACAGATGCAAATAATAAGTAAAATTTGAAAAGAAAGATAGCATCGAGATTTTATAATGGTTTGGTGTTACCCCACCTTCAGTCCCACATAATAGTTGTGCAGATTTCTTTTTAAATAAATTTCAGTATTACAATCCTCGATTTCAGAGCCATGAGGTACACCCCCACCTGCTTCCGAGTACGGGGAACACTCTTGACTTAACCAGGCTACAAGATCATCTAATTGTTTTATGGGCTGCAACCATACCAGTTGATTTAAACTGGCTACGACCACATGTTTTCAGAAATAGTTTGATAGAAAGGCTCGATATGAGGTATCCCTGTATGTCGACATCCCCATTGTAAAATTGAAAATTGGATTTTGATAAACAATGGAAATGATGTAAAAATATATTGAAATTATTCTGAAGTTTAAACGAACTATTTTCCTATATTATAATGGAGTAAGAGTAATGATTAAAGCATATATTTATAATATATAAAAGTGATATTAAAACTTAGGTATATATTTCAAATCTTAAGATTAAGACAAAAATATTTAAATCAGAAGTTAATTTACAATAGAGAGATGCTTTAAAATAAATTGCTAAGTGATTTTATAAACATGAAGTGATTAGAAATATTTTGAAAACAAAAGCTACAGTGATTTTTAGGCTAAAACGTTTTTAGATAAATTTATAAGAAGGAAGTTTCGAAAACCATTTTGAAGTAGTTTTGTGAGTTCCTACTTGCAGATTATTTCATCATGTTAAGCCTCAATTCCCGCCAAAACTGGAGTTGGTCATGTGTTCCATTCCACTATGTGTTCCATCCAATTATATGGCTAGAAGTGGGTTCCATCAAATAAGAAAATCCAAATAAAGATTTTAGTGCTATTATGAAGTTTTAACAAAAAAAATCTAGACTCTATTACTTATCCTGATACCTTGAACTCTTGAGTTCTTGAACTCTTGATGCTCATAAGTCGTCGATCTTGAATTCCTCATCTTCGTATTCTTGAATCTTTATACTGTACAGTCTTCATTCTCAATATTTGTCTATAAATATCTTGCATATACATATATTACTCAACATAAAATGTTAGTATACATGTTTTATAATAAGTAATAGGTTGTTGTCATTAAACTCATTATCTCAGAAACTAACATTAATCGCATAATTATGATATTCAAACAAACAAGTTTACATATATAAGTTTACATAAATAGGTTTTTTGATAAAATAAGTCACATACCACGAGCATTCACAAACAAGTTTACACAAATAGTATTAACAAAATATCATAATATATATAACAATTAGAACCATATTCATTACTTGATTACCAATAATTCTTTGTTGTCGTTGGCCTTCACTTTGTAAAAGCGAATTACTTGTAAATGAGTTTAACAATCAACAATATGAATTTAGCATGAAATACTTATAGAAATATGAATGAAGCTCTAGATTTGTTCAGTTTTAGGTGTACTGAATTTTTTATTTTTTTTGCGGGAAATGCAAATCATTATGATTTGAACATATACTCGTTTCTTAATAAGATATTATTGTTTTTACTAAAAATGAAATGATAATATGTGAGTAAACATTTAATAAATATATGGAAGGTTCCTTTGTCTCGATGACATTCTATAAGTCAAATCATACTGCAAACTAATAAGTTAATTGCGTCAAACACAAACTTGTAAGTGACAAGCTTATTTTGAAATGCAGTCTTTTGTAGCTTATTCCAAGTGATATCAACAGGTGCTCGTGTGGTCTCATCCTAACTAGTGCTATCTCACGCCACAAGAACAATTGAAAAAAAGGCAACTATTAGCTTATTTAAATTGAAAGTGGGTCTTACTGATTAATATCGCTACTTGGCTGGTTCTCTCATGCGGGAAAGATCTTTCACTAATCATAAATCCAAACCCTTTGCTAAAACTTCTATACTAAAAAATAAAATAGCTTTTGATGTAGCAAAAACAAAGTTGCAGCAACTAATACACCACAATTTCATTTTAAACCAACCTACGAAGTCTAAAAATGTAACACTGGTTATGTTGCATATTTGAAAAAATAATGCACAATAGCTAGCAGCATGTGATAATACAAGCATAAAAAAGATGTGCACGTTGAAAATTTACAAACCTAGTTATCAAACTTATTAGCGACATGTTTCTGAACTAAAGATCTCTCACTACTCACACCAAATATTGTCGAATATACAACAAATATATGATAAAATAAATGAACATGTATAAACCACATACTGATTTTGCAAATTATTCTAATCGAAGAGGTTTTTTTTCACATTTAATCTTATAGTAGTGAGCTGAGTTTGAAATTACTGTGGTATATGCGCAGAAAAAATGTTGGGTATCAAAGAAGATCTATTATTGCTCCTTATTCATTCGGCCGCTTATTTCATTATTCTTAATAATAAGTGCCAAGGTGTTTTACGTTCAGAAAAAATAGTGTAAGGGAATTTTCAATTTTGTATGTGAGGAAGTAGAAAGCAAAATTTTAACTAAATTTCACAGTAAAACTTCTGTTCTTTATTAAAAAACAGATTTTAATATTTTGGTAACCACAAGCACTATTGCAATAGTCTATAAGCAATTAAAATAAAAGCTCTACAGCCATGGCTGCCCTGAAAATATTTCAGAATCCAATCTTTGATGGAAATCCAAACCAAATTGGGGGATCTTCTTCTTCTCCCCCACATCTCTCTTCCCCTAATTCTAATCGGAATCTTAATTCTCCTCAGTCTTCTGTTTTCATTGTCGACGAGGAGGGATTTATGTTGATCCAAAATTGCAAGAAAGTAATGAAATCAAATCAAAATGCTTATGGATCGGACCATATCCAAAAGGGGATTGGAAAATCAAAAGAATTCCCCTTTAAATGGAGGTCAAAACCCTATCCTGCTTCAAATGGAAATCGTTTTCAGGCCAGGGTTGTGCATAAAAACGTTCAAGAAGAAAAGCAATTGCCAAAATTCAAGATTCCAGAAACTGCTAAGTCATCTTCTTGGGCGGATTTGATTAAAAAGGGTGGTCAAAACTCTGATTTTGACCTGAAATACATTCCACCCGGTTTCTACTATTGTTGGTGAACAAATAGTCGTGGTTAGGGAGAAGATTAGCATAAGAACTGAAGATAAATGGGGTTATTTGATAATAGCTTATGTCTTTGGTAAAGGACCTCCATATCATCATTTCAGAATGTTTGTTGCTCGCACTTGGAATCCAACAGGGACATTTGAGATATTCACACGTGATAATGGTTTTTTTATAATTAGATTCTAGAATCTTGAAGATTATGAGAAGTTATTAAAGGGAGGACCTTGCTTTATCAATGGAAAGCTTAATATTCTTAAAAAGTGGAGCAAGAAACTAGTTCTTTATTGTGATTTGTTGAGTACTATGCCTGCATGGATCAGGCTTCCTGAATTAATCTTACGATTATGGGATAAGGAAACTTTTAGTGTTATTGCAAGCATTGTTGCCATTCCTTTAAAATTGGATGAGCAAACTGCAAAAGAAACTCGTCTAAGCTACGCAAGAATTCTAGTTAAAATTAGTGTTGATGCAAAACTACCTAATGAGGCCTCTATATATATGCATGATGGGAAAATCATCTCGCAACCAATCACATATGAGTTGATACCAAACAGATGCAAAATTTGTAAGTATTTTGACCATTCTTTAGAAAATTGTGATAACAATAAAGAAAGTGGAGATAAGCCGAAAGACACTACACATCTTGACAAAAATGAGGTAATATTCAACCCCGATATAAATTCAGATGTGGTTACACCGAGAGATCCTGTCTTTATAGACATTTCCCCATCAGTAAATGAGCAAAGCATGAATATAGACACTCCTGATACTTCTAGTTCCGCATTAGAATCTAAATGACACTTCTAACATTTCACAGAGATCTGCAAGTTTCTATAGAAAGTTGTAGACCGATAGTGTTCTTAACAAAACTGTGGATATGATCAACTTAGTACCCACAGTGATGAAAGAACATATCAACACTAAATGCAACATTCAATCAGAAAGGTGCTTAGAAACACAGGTCATTAAGTCCTCCTCCCCTATGAAGGACTCAAGATTATTTACAAATTCAGAAACCGCCAATTTAAATAAGAAGGGAATAGAACAGTGTGCAGATCTTCTTTCTGCAGACCCCATCTTCACCGATTCTTCCCTTCTAGCAGATGGGCTGACACCTTCTAAACAGGGCATTACTGAGGAGGACATCCAAAATGCAGTAAATCAATTCACATCAGCAGCTAAACCTACAATTCAAGTAAAAAGGAAGAAGAAAGCCAGAATAAAAAGTCTCCCTGATATTGTATCTGTTGAAGAAACTGAAGAATGTAAGGATCATGACTTCAGGAAAAAAATACATTGATAAAAATGCAAATTGGGAAAAGCAGCTCAAAGCCACAGACAAAACAAGTTTTAAAAAAAAGTGGCAAGCAGCTGGAAGTTAAAGTGGACAGCAGCAAACATAGTACACCACTGTAACTGCTTAGTATCCCTGGATTGTATCCTACTTTATAATTTTTTATTATATATATGGATATCATTGCTTGGAATATAAGGGGACTTAAATCCCCTAGTAGGAAATTAGATTTGCTTATTTTTTTTAACAAGTGTAATCCTAGTATAATTGGTTTGCTTGAACATAAGTTGAATGATAACAACATTCCTGAATTTCAAAATAGGGGGCTAGCAAGTTGGCACATTAAAAATAATAACCAAATGGGTGAGAATGGAAAATTATGATTTTGCATAACCCAAATATCTGGTCTATTGATAGTTTCTTCATAGATTTTCAATTCACTCACTGTAGTTTTGAAAATAAAGGTTGTTTTATCTTAAAAATAACTTTTATTTATGCCTTAAATTTGGAAGTTGAAAGAACAAAACTTTGGGAATGTATTGAAAAGTTTAGCAGAAATATTAATAGTCCCTGGATAATTATTGTGGATTTCAACACTGTATTTCATCACTATGAAAAAAAGGGGTGTACCTATTCCTTTCAATAAACTTGAGAAAGTTTCCAATTTTATAATAAAAATTGGTTTAACAGAACCTCTAATTAGTGTTAATAAATTCACCTGGAAGTCAGGTGAATTTAGAAACATCCACTACAAATTGGACAGGGTTATATTAAATCAGGCTTTATTAATACTTTCTCTAAAGTAAATTGTTGTACTCTTCCCCAAAACTCTAGTGATCATACACCTATTCAGGTTTCTTTTTACAGTTATGCTACTGGTGCTAAGAATACTCCTTTTATATTTGTTAATGGTTGGGTTCTAGAAGATGGTTATAATGAGATTGTTTCAAACAATCTCAAGAATAACATTGTTGGTATTGCCCAATACAAGTTTAATAAATCGTTGCAAATTATTAAGGGTAAGCTTAAAAAATGGAACAATTCTAGGCATAAATCTGACTTAAATATTAATAGAGATGAATGTGAAAGACTCCAAAATGAATTAGATAATAACAGCTCAGACAACAATGAGGCTTCTCAATGTTTTGATGCACAAGCCAAACTTGCTGAATCTCTACATGTTCACTCAATTAATATTAAGCAGAAAGCCAAACTTAACTGGTTAACTTTAGGAGATGAAGTAAGTAAATTCTTTTATACTAAAATGTCCTGTAGGAGGAATGGAAATGATATAGGTAAATTGCTTAGTTCTGATGGCAAAATAATAAATGAAGCCTCACTTTTAGAAAAAGAGGCTATTAATTATTTTAGCTCTCTATTTAATTCAGTAGAAAAAGTTAGCAATTCCCTAATATATTTTTAAATACACTATTAGTAGTAATGGTGATGATATTTTGTTAGCTCCCATTAGGGAAGAGGATGTCAAAAATGTTATATTTAATGCCAATAATGACAAAAGCCCATGACCTGATGGATTTGGTGCAAAGTTTTATTAATCTCACTGGGCTGAAATCAAAACACCTTTGTGTGATTCTATTAAAGATTTTTTCAGAACTGGACAACTCCTGAAGAATTCCAATCATACATTTCTTACTCTTACCTAAAGTTCAAACTTCTTTAAGTTTAGAGGATTACAAGCCTATTGCCTGTTGTAATTTTATATATAAAATTATTTCCTCTATTTTGTGTAATAGAACAAAAAAGTTTTTGAAAATTCTTATTTCTGAAAATCGGAGTGCCTTCATCCCTGGTAGGCTTATTTCTGAAAATTCTTTGTTAGCTCATGAGTTAATATGGGATTTTAATGAGAAAAAAAAAATCTGATGTGTATCAAAATTGACTTGCAAAAAACTTTTGATTGAATAAATAGAGATTTCGTTATCTTTGTTATGTTACAGATGGGTTTTAATAGCAGATTTTGTAATTTAATAAAAGAATGCATAGATAATGTTACATTTCAGTAATGATTAATGGATCCCCCCAAAGGATTCATTCATAGCAACAGAGGTAAAAGTCAAGGAGATTCATTGTCTCCTTACTTATTCTCAATTGTTATGGAATTCTTTTATATTCAGATTGAAATGGAATCATTGAAAGGTAATATTAAGCCTATCAACAGGAGCAAACCACATATCACTCATCTTTTGTATGCAGATGATATGCTTGTGTCTGCAAAGGCTGATAAGTCCAGTGCTTCTTCTATTAAGAACATACTTGATAACATGGAAAATTTTGTTGGGCTCAAAGTTAATGAGAATAAAAAGTAAAATTGACTTTAGTAAAGATACTTTATCAAAATTTGACATTCTTAATCTCCTGAAGTTTAAAGAAGGTAACCTACCAGTCAAGTATCTTGGATTACCACTTAGCATTAATCAAATAAAAGAAAGGGACTGTTCTAGACTCTTTGATATCATCCATAGTAAATTAGAAGGATGGTCTAGTAAGCTCTTATCTATGGCTGGTAGAATCGAGCTTACTCACACTGTCATCACTGCTGTTATAATCTACTGGATTCAAGCTCATAACATCCTTATTAATGTTATTCAAAAAATTGAAAGACTGTACGCCAATTTTATTTGGAAGGGGAAACAACACAAGATTTCTTGGATAAATTTTATAAGCCTAAGAAATTTGGGGGACTGTGTCTTAGGAATATAAGAGATTTGAATGAAGTTTGTAAATTAAAATTGTTTTGGAATTTTTTAGATGACAAATCACTTTGGGCTAAATGGATGAAGGCTAAATATCTTAAATCCAAAATTTTCTGGACTGTTAAAAAAAGAACCATCATTCTTATGTTTGGAAAAATATTTTTGACTGTAGGGAAATTGGAAAAAATTTAATTGAGAGAAAACTAAAGGATGATAGTCAAACCAGTTTATAGTTTGATCCATGGATCTGTGGTAATTCTCTAATTATTCTTTTAGGGTGGAATAGTTTACGCATTCTTGGAGGTGTAAATGATATAGTCCAAAACATTATTCAAAACAACTGTTGGTAATTAAGTAGCTGTCAAGTTGCCTCTATCTGCAAATCTGCTATTACTAAAATTTCCGTTAACAATTATTGTTTTAAAGATCACTGGGTTTGGAAGCTAAATTAAAAAGAAAAATTCTCTCATTTAAAAAAGCATGGGAACATTTTATTGGTGAGGAGGTAGAGGTAAGTTGGCATAAGGTTATTTGGTGCAAGGCTAGTTGCCCTAAAATGGCCCATTATGCTTACTTTGCGCTTCTAAATAAGCTTCCTACTGGCGATAAGTGTGTAAAATGGAATAAAGACTCTGAGGCTATTGTCTCTTTTGTAGAAATGAATTAGACAATGCTAATCATTTATTTTTTGACTGTCCATATTCTCAGTTCATATGGTATAATGCTAAATGTAACTTGAATTTCAATCTGAATATTCCTACTTTGAATTTCAGAGACAGTGTTACATGGATCATGAAAAGCTTTAACACTAAAACAATATTTTTTTTAACCGGGCTTGTGTGATGCTAACTACTGTGATCTATCATATATGGAGAGAGAGAGAAATCAGAGATTGCATACATCCAAAGAAATCAATTGCAACCAATTATGGAAAAATATTGTTACTGATAGTTATATTATCATTAGGAAAGCTAGTAGACATAGAACTGATCAAAATCTCTATCGGGCAATAGCATGTAATGAGGGGATTCAAGTTGAGAAATTTATACTCAATGAGAGGCTCAATTCGAGCAAATTCAAAGACCACTACCCCATACCCAGCTTCTGCTCTAGTAATTTGCATGGAAGCTTCAAGTCAAGCACTTTGATTACACTGGTGATTGCAATACCAATCTCAACATCAGATCAACCTACAAGGGAAGTAAACAAGTATTAGTTAATAAACATGTTCATTTAAATCATAATATGGGCAGTAATTTGTTTTGTTTACCTGATGCATAGAAACAAGACTGTCATCCAACTGGTATAGCACAAAAAGTTGGACATTATCAGCGTTTTAGCATGATTAAGGAAACTGCGAAGTACTCTAGTTTCCTTCTTGGAGGTTGCAGCCTTAGCCTCGACATCAACAACCTAATGGGAAGTAAACAGAGTCATATAACAAAAAAAAAAATATTTTTATATGCAAATCGAATAGTATTTTGCGTATCTTACCTGATGCAGAGATTAGGGTTGAACACCCATCCAGTAGTGATCTAGAGGGTTTACCTTCGCTATTGAAGAAAAGGAAGATAAAGCTCGCAACTTTTTACATAAAGTGGGTAACAATCACTACAGAAGCAAAATAACGAGATTTATCACTTATCTTACTGGGAAGATGGTGATAGCAGTGAAAGCAAGTTGTCATAAGAAGATCTGAGCTTAAAGAGGAGAAGGGAAAGCTGTTTGAGCTCGTTAGCAAGAAGATAAGCAGATTTGAAGACACAATGTATAAGAGTTTCGAAGATAGGGTTTGTATTGATTTTACAAACCCTAACTCCTCCAGTCGCAAGCTCATAGACAACGAAGACTCTTTCTGGAAATCGCCAAGAAGTTTTTGAGTTTGAAGGTGGAAATTTGTGGAAGTTCTCTCATTGTCTGCCATTTTTAAGTTTTTTGGGAGCAATTGTTTATGTTGAGATATGTCGGCTTGAGTTTGCACGCTTCCTGGCTTGTAATGATGGACACGGGTTTGTTTATACCTGTATTTCTTTTTTTCTATGGGCCTTGGGCCAACGACATTTTTTTTCATGTTTAAAAAAAATTGATTTTTAAATTTGCATCTTTTTATTAATTTTTTTAGTCTTCCTTCTGTTAAATTAATAACAAAAACGAATAAAATACCAAAAAATTAAAGTTGAAAATTTGAGCAGCACATTAGAGTCAACCCTAATTATTGAATGGGTCGTCTCATTGTTATTTATTCCCTTTGATCAAATTAGCTTGTGAGGAGATGAAATAAAAATAAGCGGATAAAGGATATAAGGCAATGGAAGAGAGCTAATCATTTATGTAAAATTATTTGAAATGAATAAATTCTTATTTGCTTAGCTAATCATTTACGTAAAATTATTGACTTTAATCTTTATTTATTGAAGAAAGATGATGAAACTGCCTTCTTTTACCATAACGGGGATATTGAAAATGAACTTGAAAGAAAATTGTGTATTTAAAGAAGAATGCATTATCTACCATGTAATTTTTGAAATGTGTCCTATGTTTAGTCAATTATGCATGGTATGCTTAGGTAGAAAAAATCAAATTAATGGAACCAATGAGTTTATAGCAAAATACAATAAAATAGTTCCATCTAAGCTAGCTACTTCCCACTGAAAAGAATAAACTCTAACTCAAACAAAAGAAAATGTTGATAGGCTGCTATCGTTGGAGCGGGCAAAAAAACTTAAAGAGTGCATTAATCAAATAATTTTTTTGGTGCGGACAAACAGCAAAGGTGAATATGACACAAAAAAATAATTCGCTTTTAGGTTTGCAAGGAAAATTTTGATTTTTTTTTTTTTTTTTGCTAAAATTAGGACTTGAAGTGGAAGACAAAGCCTATAACAAACAGTACTTGGGAAATGATTGGAACAAATTGTAGTTCATACTCAGAACTATATTTGCACTAAGCATGACGCAAAACATGTCCAATCATGATAACATTATAAAAGAGAAAGGAAATCATATTATCATATATTATAAATTAAAGACATCATAAAGGTACTACACAACCAACTCAAGTTTTAAAACATAAACCAATGACACTCTCTAAGTTGCATATTTAACAACTATAGCATAATTCTATAATTTTTTCAATTCGACTTCAGGGACACTGACATCCATGCATGATTCATCTTACTATACTTGATTCGGTTATGCTTTAGGGATTCTTTCCACCATGCACGGTCTACTATAGGAAGCTTTAGTTTCACCAAATTTCATTAGCGGCATGTGCAAAAACGTAGAGTTTTTGTATCTTACTCAAGAAAGTTGTGATTCTTGACTTCCCATTATGCTTGGCCACTCAAACGAAGTCCTATTAAGTGTCAGTTTCTATTGTTTCAGTTTAGCACGCTTTTAATCTAGCTTGCTCATTTGATAGGCATGCAACCACTATGGCCTTAGTTCAGTGTTTTAAATATTGGCTAGCTAAGCTGAAATCTCAGTCAGGCCTAAAACGAAACAAAACAGAAGATATTGCTCGATATCTCATTTTGAATATATTGGTCGATATTTACAAATATTGACTGATATGTAACATCTCACTTTTTCGTATAATTTAAGGCGACGTTTAACTACCACAGTCAACCCAAATTATACAGAAAAGCAGAAAGTTAAGAGAAAGAATCTAGAAGGTGAGAGAGAGGGAGAAAGAAATATTAGAATAGAAGAAAGAAGAAGAACATCAGAATCTCTCAGCGGAACAAATATAATATATATGTATATGTCAAATCCCTGTACATAAAAGAAAATTATATGCACATACCAATCATCAGAGTACAGCATGTATCAGATACAGTGGAACAACTTTAAAATAACAAACGATGAAGCCTCCTGCTTCCAGCTCCTGAAATTCCCAACGAAAACTAACCTAAAAAATATGTTCGGTATGACCCGAGCACATTTTGAAGCAAAGCAAAAACACCTGGATCAGTTTGGAATACTTTCAGTGCTAAATTCACATCATCCTCTTTTAATCGATATTAATTCCTTGAGATCAGTGGTCGATGTCTCATCTTCCTAAGTCTTTTTGAGTTGATGCGTGCTTGGTTTGTCTTCATGATACTTGAATTGAAGGCTGCTATCATCTATTTTTTTTACTCTGAGATCATTGCGAAATTTTGTGATAACAGAGCTTTGTTAAGAGTGTAATCATGTTAATTGGTAAGTAGTAGGTATGTGTCTCACCTCTAAATTTTTCTTCATTATCTGCTCTCCCACATAATATAAATTGATTCCTATGTGTTTAGTTCCTGAATGAAGTATAGGGTTCGTAGACATGTACACCACAATTTGATTGTCGCACCATAATACCAATTTGTTTGTCTTTATATTCAGTTTTGCTAGCAGCGATTTTAGCCACATTCTTTCTACTGTGGCATTTGTTATACTTATGTACTATGCTTTTGTGCTTGACCTTGATGATATTGTTGATTATTTCTTTGAGCATCACGACACTAAATTGTCTCCAATGTATATACATTATCCAGTAGTTGTCTTTCTATCATCTGGGTTAGATGCTCAGTCAACATCGGTAAATCCAGTGATGTTGTAGTTGTTATTTTCCTTGATAGTAATACCATAATCCATTGTAGCATTTAAGTATCTGAGTATTCTTTTCACTGCTTTCTAGTGTGTATCAAATGGTTCCTACATGAATTGACACAATTTTTAATCACTGAATGTTAAATTTAGTCTAGTAATAGTTGCGTACTGTAAAGCATCATCTACATTTCTATATTGTTTTAAATTATATATGGATTCTCCTCTGTTTTAGAGTAGTGCTGACTGCTGATTATTGGTGCTGGATGTCCTATTACATCACTCATTTGGGTGTTTGCTAGTAATTCCACTGTGTACTTTCTCTATGACAAAGTAATCTCTGTTGATGAATTTCTTAAGACCTCTACGCCCAGAAAGTAATTTAATTTTCCTAAGTCTTTAACTGAAGATTGTCTACCCAACTATTGCATAAGCTTGTCGATCTTTGAATTGGCATTTCCAGTAACGATTAGATCATCAACATATATTAGAATGTATATAGTAGAGCATCTACTAATTTTTGTAAATAAAGAGTTATTTGATTTGGTAAATTGAAAATCATATTACTTAATTTGGTTTTTAATCTATCAAATCATACTCTGGTGCTTGCTTCAGACTATATATGGCTTTGTTTAGCTTACACACATATTCTGGGTGTTTTTGTAGCCCTGCGGTTTCTCCATATAGACACTATCCTTTAGTATGCCATTTAGGAAGGAATTGTTGACATCTAGTTGTCTAAGTTGCAATCCCCTGCTTACAAAAATTGTAAGCACAACTCTGATGGTAGATGGTTTTACCACTACATAGAAAGTCTCTTTGTGTTCAAAGCTTTGTTATCCTTTTGCAACCACTCTATCTTTGTATCTCTCTATTGATCCATCTGGTTTCTTCTTTATTTTATATGTCCACTTGCATCCGATTGCATTTTATCCTTTGGTGGCTTACTATTTCCCATGTTTAATTTTTGATACTCTATGTCCATAGCTTCCTTGCAATTGATGTCATCTTTTGCTTGATTATAGTAGTTTGGCTCTTCATGTAGAGTGAGAGTAATATATATTTTGGGTTTGAAAATCCTATTCTTTGCTCTTGTGATAATTGGGTAAGTGGATGTAACTTGTGGTTGAGTGCAAGGTTGTTCCTCTTCATTTGTATTTTCAGTGATGTCATTATGACTATTTTCCTGTTCATTGCTGATAGTTCTTCCATGACTTTGCAATGCATGTAGCTCTCTATGTTGACTGGGTGATTGAACAGTGCCATCATGGAGTGATGTTGTACTGTCATATGTCTTCTCAATTTCACCTACACTTAAGAACTCAGAATATATAGGTAATGGTGGTACAGATATATTTCATCATGTATATTTTTTAATGTCCTAATATTTTCAGTGTGATAGGGAAAATTTTCTCATTAAACATGATATGTCTTCTTATAAAGACTCTTCCACTATCATCCAAGCATTTGTATCCTTTTTGATTTTGTGCATATCCTATGAAAGCACATGGTTTGGATCTATATTCAAACTTGTTTTGTCGTATGGCCTTAGATAGGGATAACATAAACACTCAAGGTTTTTAGGAAATTATAATCTGGTTTAATATTAAATAGCTTCTTAGGGGATTGATTCCTTTAAGTAATTTTGTGGGCAGTTTATTTATCAGATAAAACGCAGTACTATAAGAGTCAAGACATAATTTCAATGGCATTTTTACTTGAGCTAATAATGTTAATCCTGATTCTACAACATATCTACGTTTTCTTTCCATAAGCCCATTTTTCTCTGAAGTATATGGGAATGTGGTTCTATGAACTATTCCCATTTTAAAAGTAATCTTTTAGAGATTCGTATTTTGTACCTCCATCAGATTGGATAATTTTGACATGTGAGTTGGTTTGCTTTTCAGCTTGTGTTATAAGTGTATCATTGTGTCATGTGTGTCAGATTTGAACTATAGAAAATAAATCCATGTAAATATACTATATGCATCGACAAAAGAGAAATATTATTTGTATCGTAGTTAGAACAAATTGGTGACGGACCCCACAAGCAATTAAGCTTAAGGGTTTAGAACATTTAGAAATAGAATCTGAAGATGGTAATTTATGGCTTTTTCCGTTTGACAATATGTGCACACGTAGGGTAAACATACGTGATCAAATTTAATATTGTTTTCTTCACGAATTTGTTTAACAACATTTTTACTTAGGCAGCTTATTGTGCCATAGATCAAATACATTGCTCTCTTTTTCTATTTTGTTTTCACTGAAGTTGGAGTGCATAGTTCTTTTGCTAGTGTTGTTGTAATTGGTTTAATTGAACATGTATAGTCCCTTTAATTCATTGCCTTGCAACAAAACATGTTTAGTAAGTATATCTCCGATTAAACACTATTTTGGATAAAATTCAAAATATACTTGATTATCTTGAGCATTAATTTCAGCCACCCTTAACAAATTATTTAAGAGTAATTGTTTATTTCCATTTATATTTCCACTACCAGTATGAATGAAGTTTATAGACTTATCATTCCCTATGTACACTGATTGATTACCTTTGTATTTTTTGCATCCAAGATTCGAATTATTAGGTTTGACTTCGCTTTTTACATTCCCATCATGTTGCACTTGTGCCACATTAGCATTTGGGATGTTGCTTCTTTGATTATATCTAGTCTAACTAGGAGTAAAATTCTGAGTAAATCTGAATTAGTATTTGAGTGTTGTGTGACCCACTTTTTCACATATATGACATTTAGGTCTATTGCAATTGTTATTTTTCCTCTTCCTCTTGATTTATTTCTATAACCACCCATTTGTGTTTACTGATTTGTCTTTGCTCTTTATTTCTATAAATACCAGCATAGCTGATTTGTTTCTTGAGGCATTTAGCTTTCTAATCTTGCTTCACGGGTCAGAAGTATAAAATTAATGTACTTCTTCCATAAAGGGATAAGCTTTTCTGCTGAAATTATAGGTTCAACTACCTTATATTCATTATGTGATGGCCCGCCCCACACCACCCGACATTTCCCTCGAAATGCTCTGTGCCAATGTCCAAATAGCACGGGACGGTCGTCAAAAGAAAGGGATTTGAAACTATGAGTCACCAAAGAACCTGTAGTATATCTCACAGCGCATGGAATAAAATATAATAACAACATAACTAGACATAAAACAGCCGAGACAATGCATAAGATGGAAACTAAATCATCATAGCAGCGGAATCCAAAATACAGCTTATGATCCAAACCATCATTATTACAATTTCAAAATGTTGTCTCTAAAGCAAAATAGAACAGGTACACTACTAATGCCCAAAGTAGTGAACAACAACAATACAAGGAGAATATATGTAGATAGTGCGTGGAAGCCTCTTGCTCGTCTCCGGACAGCTACTCGTGCATAACCACCTAACCTTTCTCTAGTCTGCTCGTTTAGGAGCACCCAGAGTAATAAGAAGAGACATAAAACACTGGATCAGACAAAAGTCTGGTATGAGTGATAGCAACAAAACAAAACAATAACATGTATAAATAATCATACCTGAACCTGGACCTACAACCAAAGATTTAGCACAACAAAATGTACAGTACTCTAAGGTAACACTAACATGAAGTGTAAAGTGGAAGTGTGCATGTCATGGTGATAGAAAACATCAAACATAGCAATCATCCTCACATCTCTCACTCAGTGCGTAAAGCATACGATATCCACCACTTTGATCACCCAATCCTTTGCTACTACCACTTTGCCCTTGGAAGTCACAATGACCCCATTACACTGATCCATAGCCCATAATCTGTCTCTCATTGGTGAACCAAAATTATGGATATAGATAACCCCTTTGCACAAGTCCTACAACAAAGCTCAACTCTAAAAGTTAAACCATTGGTTCCTATCTGGATCTTGAGTAATAACTTCTCATTTGGACTTCCTTTGCATCTCGGGTTTTGGTTGAATATTAGTTAATCTTTAGAAGAGTTCACAATTGTCGTCGCGTGGCAGAATTTTGAATCTGGTTTGGTTTGCAGTCATCATCTTGGTTCGGGTAGTGGTTCGGGTCCTTATCAGGGTCGGTTCGTGGCTCGTGACCCCCTCGGTTCGTGAGCACCCCCCTTCGGTTCGTGACATATCCCCTTCAGGAATTGTGAGCATATCCCCTTAGGAATCGTGAGTATACCCCCTTCAGGAATCGTGAGCATACCCCCTTTAGGAATCGTGAGCATACCCCCCTCTTTAGGAGTCGTGAGCATACCCCCCTCTTCAGGAGTCGTGAGCATACCCCCTTCAGGAATCGTGAGCATACCTCCTTCAGGAATCGTGAGCATAACCCTTCAGAAATCATGAGCATACCGTCTTCAGGAATCGTGAGCATACCCCCTTCAGAAATCGTGAACATACCCCCTTAAGGAATTGTGAGCATACCCCCTTCAGGAATCGTGAGCATACCCTCTTCAGGAATCGGAATCGGAATCGTGAGCGTACCCTCTTCAGGAATCATAAGCATACCCCCTTCAGGAATCATGAGCATACCCCCTTCAAGAATCGTTTTTCTGTAGTTTTTCCATCAAGCTAATTTCGCCAAACGACGTCGTGTTTAACCATTCTAACCTTACTATGAGGTCACAAAACATACCAAACAACAATAGTAACATATAGAATCAACCAAAAACACCAAAATATCAATCACATAAAATATTTTAGATCAAACATACACAAAAACATGATTTTTACCTTAATCCCCTTAAGAATGTTTTAATTATAAGATTAGCAAACTTAATCCAAATTAACCCAAATTTTCACATAAAATAATATTTTCGAATTTCTAAATATTTTTCCAGATTTTTATGATGCATAATTTCAATAATTAAAACTAATCACCCCTAATTAGCCGTAATTAGTGAATAAAAGTGCAAATCACTCACCTTAGCTACAAATAATTTATAGATATGAAGTCTCCACTGATTTGGGTCGAATTCCTATGCAATACAACAGCTCCACCTCTGATTTGATGCTATTTTGACTTGATTTGATGTTGATTAGCTTAATATTGAATTAGAAAGTGATTAGGCGGTAGTTTAGAAGGTGAAGGTCATTGCTAGGGTTGAAGAGAGGTAAGTGGCGGCTGTAAAAATGACAAAGAAAGGTTTTCCTAACCCTTTTTAGCCCTTATATAACCCTAATCCCGAAATCCCCAATGGGCCTAGCTGCTGATTACCCAATTAAGCCCAATTAAGCCGTTTTTCACCTTCCAAACCTTATTTCAGTCATATCTGCCCAACGGTAAATCCGTTTGATTAATGTAACCACTCAACAGAAAGGTAAACCATCATCCGAATCTAATGGAAGTAGTTTCAGGTCAAAACACCTTACCAATCAAAAGTTATAGGCGAAACAAGATTCGCCAGGGGTAAAACGGTCATTTAAAAATCGACAAAAATCGTGAACATGGGAAATGACCCCAATAACCGTACACGACCATATGACTTCGTATTAAAATAAAATAAATATTCGACGATCCTCCGATACGTTGAATGCGGGTCGTTACACTCTCCCCCCTTTAGAATTTTGCCCCCTAAATTCCCTAACCAAAACATACAATGGTATCCCGCATGCCTATCAGCAATTTACAAACAATCAAATATACATAATAACACAACAAGTCTATCCTAGCATCTAGTTTACTAACAAAGGAATAACTATATCGCTATTAAAACCTTACGAGGCAAAGAGTTTTGGATACGAATGTCTTATACTCTCCTCTGTTTCCTAAGTACAGTCGTTCTCATCATTGCCTCACTAGATCTCAATCAGATGTAAATAATCATCCCATGACCCTAAAAAATCCAATATACAAGCTCTCAAAAGATCTTCTAATACACGATTCACCCAAATACCATCATAACCCGATCTATATTTTGGTAAACCATCAATGAAATCCACTGAGACTTATTCTCATTTCCATTCGGGAATTTCTAAAGGTTGTAACAAACCACCAGGCTTCTTTTGCTCAGCTTACCTAACTGACAATTTATGCGCTTGGATATAAACTTCCTAACGTCTCTCTTCATCACTCAATCCTTTTACTTTAGGTACAAATAACCTCATCATTTTTTTTTCGAAGTCATCCTTCTCGATCAAGTCCTTGCTTGATCATTCTCTCGCCATCGATACCCATATCTACCTTAGAGATGATTTCCAATAGGTTAGGATCGTCCCTCTGACTAGAACTAATCCGCTCAATCAAAATGGATATGATCGTCAAACTTGCTAACATTTCTTAATCTAATTCGTACTTAGTTCTGAAATCATATTGTAACGACTTGGCATTTTGCCCGTCTCAAGTCGGTAAATAAACCAACTTGAAATGTTCAAAACGACATATTGTTATTGGCTTACACGGTTTAATCAGAATCAATACAGAATCACAGTGTATAATATTTGCAGCGAAATAAAGATTTTATATAACATCCACTACACCAAAATACACTTTTAACAGCGTTTCAAAAACGCTGTAATATAATATAACAGCGTTATTAGAAACGCTGTATAACAACATGCAGTCCAGCGTTATTAGAAACGCTGTATAACAACATGCAGTCGTAGGTGAGCAATTATTAACAGCTAAAAATAAACGCTGTTGAAAAAATATATTCGACAACTTTCTTATAGTGCTGTAAATACACTTTTTGTCAGCAGATTATAAACGCTGTTAATAGTTTTTCACAGCATTTTACTTGTGATGTCATAGTAATGTGCATTATCTTTACATAGGATTGACAACATAATTCAAACGCTGTCATTTGTTCCTTGTATTTTACCAGCACCCAAATCAGGTTGTTCTGTTGCAATATTTGCACACACATCTCATTAATCTAAACTGCATTCTATTATGTTTCAACCAAATAATATATATAACAATACAAATTAAACGAAAACTATTATGTAATAACATAAATGTTAATCATTTTAATAAATTAAGTTGAATACAATATCCACAAACAAAGTTTACACAAATTCGTAGACAGAGATAATTTTACAAACCAGCATCATAACACAATAATCAATCTGCATCGACCACCAAGACAGGAAATGCAACAGTGGGTACCTGAGACTGACATATGGTAGAAGGCACACATCAGTTTGTAATCGTGAAGTAAAAATAATTGTGAAAAAGTTGTAACAAAGCAATACAAATACATAGAGCACCAGTCTATTTCAAAATCAACATTTGTCCTAACTTCAAACGTCATTTATCCTTTGCCAAAATTACTATCATTATAGTCGCAGCATATATCTTACCCTCTTGGAAAACCCTATAAACCAGCTCCCTATATGCAAACTATATGACATATATTTATCAAATCTTGATAGCTATTGATAAACCAAATACAAATAGGTGGGACTAGCCAGGCATTTGCTTGGAAGGCAAATTGCCAAACTGAAAACCAATATATGATAAACGATCATAACTAAGTACAACAATTTTTATCCAAGTAACTAACAGTCAGTTCATACATGCAGATTTACTAAGAATATCATCTATGATATTATAAATTGGCACCTTATTATGATCAACAAAAGCAGTCATCAGGTTCTTGTAGACCTGCATAATATGATAAGAAAAATATGAATAACATTCACTGCAACATAATGTAGTTATGCATAACTAAACATATAACCGCATGTCAGTTCTTTGCAATTTACTTATTATGGTTGTATTTCTTCTCAGTTGGAGCTTGCCTACCGCAAATGTACTTATTATGGCTGGCTGAGACATAGCATATATATTTATACAAAAAATCTACATGTGTCGGGGTACTTGCACTTTAGGTTTGGGTATGAATGAGCCACCACAAAAACATAAATTTGTCAAATAACCACCAAACGCAATTTTTATACTAGCTCTTATCAAAATATTGGTTTACCACTGTAAACTTTATTTCACGTTTTACATTATTATTATTATAAACTTAAGTTTATCGTCGCCATTATTATAAATTTGTTAATTTCTATAAAACTTAGTTAGCTTTGTTAAATTTTTATAATACTTGGTTACTTTTTATAGATCTAGTTAATTTGGGTAAAAGAAGTCAGAACATAAGCGATGACAAAGTTAAAATTAAAATATAATATCATAGTGGATGAAAACATGGCAATTCATTTGCATGGTGTTCATTCTCCACAACTAATAAATTGTATACTTCATGATAATATCGATCCTGCTACTTTCTCACTCTACCACATTATATATTTATGCTCAATGGTGTAGCTGATAGAAATTATAAACTATTTGCAAAAACAGATAGAAATTAGAAACAATTATTATTTATAAGGAACTAGTACCTCTTTCAAAGTATAGTTTTCCCCCTTCTTGAGCTGCTAATGTTCTCATCCAAATTTCATCCGTCTGAGTAAAGTTCTCCTGCAAAACAAAAATATGGACATGTTCGTTTAGTAGATTCTGAATTATAATAATAGTGAAATTCTGGCACTAGCAAACTTTAGCCAAAACATGTTCTAATTAATACATGCAGTGGTGCAGATGCAAATGCATGTGTACGTACACCATATAGTGGTGCTACCCATGGCGCCATGGTGCAGCTGCACCACTGCAGTGCGGCTGCTGCACCAATCATGGGTAGCACCACTGTGTGGTGCAGCAACACATACGCATACATATACATCATACCACTGATTGTTTTTTTTTGTTTTTTTTTTCCTTCTTTTTTTTGGGTTAAAATAAAATGATTTTATGATATATAAGTTTGTGGAGTACAAGTCTTGAGTTTTAAATATAATTGACACAGTACATATCAAATTTCTAAAACATAATAGCTTCTGTTATGCCAAATTCACGTGTATGGAATATCAGTCCTATTTGGGTGAGGATGGCTTTAAATATATAACTTCCATTTAAAAGGTAATCTTGAGTGATTTTGTATGGATGCCTTTAAATATAGTTTTGATATGTAAAATTTTCAGATTGTGTGTCAGCATCTGAAAAGATGTTCCTAAAAAAACTGAAGGTACATGTGGTATTAAAATTTGTTTTAGTTTCAAAGTATCACAAGGTTCTAACGTATACAGCTTTGAATAAAGACAGCTTCACGGAAATATAACTTTCAAGTACATATATTATTTCTAATATATTTATAATTCACAACATTACGCAAGACTAAAATTTTAGCATGAAAATGATGTCAAATTCATAGTAATAATGATGTGCTTTTATAATGAATTAGTTGACATACATTCATGTAAAACCTCTTACATTCATGTAAAACCTACTTGTGTCCATGAACTGACTTACTACTGTTGGTTTCATTAACTAAAAGAACATAATTTTAAACGTAGCTGCACCCCGCCACTTACAACGGTTTACATTAAGGTCCACCATCAAGAAACTAATCAGGTCTCAAATCCGCTACGGGTCGGACTACTAGCCTCAACCCTCAAAGACCATGGCAAATATAAGACCACACAGAATATGTTCCCCAGGTCTACAACATATCGTACTTGTGCATTATGGGACTGCATTTCCTATAGATCAAAAGATGAAGGGTTAAAAACATTCTAAACAAAATCAGTTGCAGATCATTTAAACACGTAAAATAAATAAATCGTCCAGAACAAAGAAAACACTACGTGTTCTATAAATTTCTGGTAACACGGTACTTGCAGTAACTGCATACAAGTTTACATTGATTAGCTTAATTAGCATTGTATCCATATAAATCTAATTAAATAACAATATAAGCAACATAATCGTCATACAACTCCTAATGACACTCATAAATATAACAATATTGACAAGCATCAACAAATAGTTTAAGACATATATGGTAACATTATCTGAAATGTAAGATTTTGATCAAGCTGAGCGTAACAACAGGAGTTTAGTTAAATGACAACCAAAACGAAAATTACCACATGCACCAAGATCAAATTGTAGCACAAGAACTCAACAGCGGGTATTCCTTTTACTAGTGGACTCCTTTCTAATTTTTTTATCATGAATGTTCAAGTTTATATATTCGAGACTAATTATATTAATATATGTCTGTATTGTTTTGTGGATTTACCAATATTACATGACAATCCCATCTGACTGGAACGGAAAGACTAATAGTATCCTTTCCGGCACTCTAAGCCATCACCAATATCTTTGACATCCCCATGTTCCGTAGAGAAAAATGACCTTGCAGCTGTGGTATAACTGTGAAAATAACAAGAATTATGTTATTAAAACTAAATTATTTTCTGAAAATAACTGTAAAAATAACAAGTTGAGCATCCACTCAAGTGCATTTTAAGTTATTACATGTAGGAGGGAAAAAAAATCGATCGGTGAACAATTAGAAGCTTCCAATTCTAAAAGCAACTCAGTTCATGCCTTTATAAAAAAAATCTAGCATCCACAGCACCTATCTGCACCTTGTCTTTACACCATATGCTTCATCCAATGAAAGAAAGTCACAAATATTAGGAGCTGAATGTCCAAAAGTATGTAGCACATGATGAGAACTTCCAAACGACAAATTTTTGTTGTCTGCATTCATGTGGCAAAAAACTCCATCACGTTTATCCGCAAGAGCAGCACACATTTCCAGTTGAAGACCCGTTAAATTCCCTTCATGCACCACTGCCTTATCTCTACTCCGCGTCACCAGGGTAAAACCATCGTTGTCCCCACATCAGGTGATAGCAGCACCCTGCGTTCACAAGCATCACACATTCTGTTCACCATGCCTGCATAATAACCGACCTATTCAAATCCTACAATGCTGGTATTATTATATGACATGTTTGATAAAATTCAGATAGTTAAGTAGATGTTCGCAAAAGCTTCAGGTTAACAGTTGAGCATTGCAATCAACTTATTTTGGTAGATGAAGCAACACAGAGTGCACTTGATCAACTTTGACATTATAATAATTATAAAGATTATAAAAGCATGCAACAACAGATGGCTTTCAAGCATATCTCATTATCCCCAAAACAATCATCACACTTCGGCAAATAGTAAGTCCATCTTACTTCATCAACATGGGTCTAGTTGTATGAATAAACAATGACTTCATGTCAACTTTATATGCACAATTCATGTTGCAATGAATATTAACTACTGCTTCATGGTTATAGCATTACAGTATTCAATCAGAAAGTATATTAATGTGCACCATTGAAGTTATGGCAACATCAAACTCGTGCACAAACAGCAAACTCAAGTAGCAAATCATAGATATAATATTTGATATGCCGAGACTCAAGTAAAGAAGTATTTGTGGCTCAGTAAGGTGGCTGAATTGAAAATAGGATGATATAATTAAAGTGATAGAAGTTACATAAAAAGATGGATATTGATGTACACAAATTTTGGGTACTGCTTTGTTCACTGTAGTGATTAGTGAAAAGAGATCACATACATTAAGTGTTCACAAATTCAAGCCACTAGTCGTGATAGAAGAAAAACGTTTGCCAATTATAAGAGCCAACGAGAGACTTATGATGTATGGCAAGGAATATCAAACTATTTATTTATAAATACTGTTTATACTTGTATAAATTGTCTTCACATACATGGCAGGTTGGTTTTCGTATGGGATATTTCATCAATCTTTGAGTTTATACATATGAATACTGATTTATAGTTTAAGGTTAATTCAGAAAAATAAAGATAAATTTTATGAAATAACGTCTAAAATAGCAGAGAAAACACCAGAAGATGCATAGACATAGAAAAGGAAATCAAAACAAGATAGGCAGATTTGTGACATGCCATTAAAATCAGAAAGTACCAACTAAAGTTTGAGGCACCAGTTGCCAATGAACTTTTTTGAAGATGTAGAACACTGTAACGTAGCAGCAACTGGAAGCATAAATATGGGTTTAAAAAAATCTACGTTGTGCCTGTAATAAATTGGAAAATTGTTAATGTTACATAAGTGAATAATTTTTCACGTGCCTTTAACATTTTTAGCCTTTTCTGGGTCTTTAATGCTATTTAATGTAATATGAGAGCTAATGTAGAATTTAGGGAATTTTGCTTGAAAAAATAGAAACGATATGAGGAAAAAGGGAGGGGTGTGACCCAGTTCAATAATTACTACTTGGTGCAAAATCACTCATGTGAGCATTAAATCAACAATTACTATTGTTGTCCGTTCAAAATTCTAAGAAAACTTGAAATATGCTTTATCAGCCTTTATACATGTATATAATAAGTAAGGGTCAAATTATAACGCAAAGCAGCATATTTATAGGGTCTCCACACAATACAGTGGAAAATGATGCAGTGCCACACATTATGGTTATTATATGCAAATCAGTGAAATCATTTAACAAAGATATTAAAATCAACAACAAAATTGATTATTCACATTTCCATCGTGTAAATTGGTTTTTTTTTTCGCTTTTTGAGTACAACTAAAAGATTTGTCAAATCAAAAGTTTACCAGTTGTCCTTTTTATATAACTGATAAAAACTATAACTATAATTTTAAGTGATTAGCATGAAATTATACTATAATTAAGATAAATTTGAACATCCAAAAGCCAAAGCAATAGCTATTCATTTGAAAAAACAATTGAATCATCAAGTCAATTTTCTTTTCATGCAAAAATAAAATTTTCACTTAACCATTTGCTAACGGAGTTTCTATTGTGCAGTGGTTTATGATTCCAGATTGGTACTGTATACGTTTTCACTCAAAATAATTGAAATGCTAAATATATCATTTATAAAAAAGGAAATATTTCCATATTTAATGGATACTGTAAACACAAAAGGAATGTTGTTTTGTATGTAATTATTCATTGCTGAATGGCAGCTAACATCGTTGAACATAGAATTATTGTTTTCTTATTTAAATGTAAGTAATTCCAACAAAAAAAAAGGAAGTAATGTTATATATGTTATTATTAAAATCAAATCTAAGGTTCTTAAGAAAAGAGTTGGTTACAAAAATTTACACATATTAGCATATGCAAAGAAAAAGAATTAATTCTCTCTATAGTGGAAAAGCAAGGTCAAATTAGCGGGATTCAATGCATGAAATTCTGCACCGAACAAATAATTCATATCCATTTTAAGCAAGATCCAAAATACAATAAATCTTACTATGAATATAAAAGTGGATATTCATATTTTAATAGATAAGAGAATATTATCTTAAATCAAATTAGCTATGTCCAGGCATGTAAGAAAAATAAATCATACAAACGTAGAAAAAGGGCCATCATAATCAATTAAATTTATGAATCAAATGGTAGGTGGGAAAATAAAATAAAAATATTAATATCCATGTTAAATCACCATGCAAATAATACATGTACCTTGAAATGGAGACATGGAGTTTTAGGCAAGTTGTTAGCCAGCACTTCTATAGTTCTATTTTTATTCAAAAACTTTTTTGTAGCTGACAATCAGAGTCCTTTGTACATGTAATAAAATCAAAGAAGGCTTTTGTTACCTATACAACGTGAAAACGACAAGCTCGTTTAAGATGCCACTGTACATATATACTGTCAGCAATCACTGTCGTAATGTTTAATTTTTAAGTAGCCTTCCATTGTGATAATCAATACATTATAATTTCTGAGAGATGCCCAATGAAATAAGCAGTAATCAATCATAAGTACTAAAATAAATTTACATTAATAGTTTGCACAATGAAATCAAAGAGAAAAACACCTTGGACCACTTAAGCAGCAAAAAGAAAAAAATAAGCATTTCTTTTATGTGATTATCCAAAATTAAGAGCATCTATCTATTTTTTTCTTAGGATGTATCACAAATATTGATAATCAATTAGTGTGCTTCATTATGACAAAATTGGAGTACACAAATATCCAGTTAACTTGACTACTACAGGTCTAGGTTAAATAAATTATAGAGGGCAGGGTCAACTAGCTAACACTACACAAACAACAACTCAATGTTTTCTCCATCATTAGCAATGTTTGCATGCAATTGGCTAAAATGCCTCGGACAACTTGAAACAAGACTTGTCTTTGCAAGGAAAACATTCTGATGGATGTGACAGTAATTTAATGCAAGTGACTACACTATTAGTGCACTTTTTCTCCTTTACAGTTTTTTATTTTACCATAATGTATGCCTTGAACGACGAATCTTGTCACTATTAAATATTAATTATCGGTATCCATTGGCCGAAAACTGAAAAAACAAGATGTTTGTCTTTGTAGAATCTTTGGTATTTCAAATTAAGTCATTGGCACAAATATTAATTTCAAACAGACTAACACCAATCAAGCCAATACTGATTTAAACATTTGAGATATTTGTATTGGTAGAATATTACACAACCGCTAATCTGTACAATCGCAAATGCTATTTGGCCCGGAATTCTGTAAGTCATTTTGTGCTGAAGTATTATCTACCGTTGATTTTCTTAGCCTGTTGTATTCCACCTGAGTTACAATCGTACAAAAGCAGATCCGCACCTTTTGACTAAAACAGTTTCGGGCTTTACAGCAAATCTCTTTATAAGCAGAAAAAAGTCGAAGGAATGTAACCAGTATTAATTTAAACAAACTAAACCAAACATATAAAAGGTCCAATGAGTAATACCTGAAAATTGGAAATCAAATGATAGTTAAATGAATCAGAATTGGATGATGAGGTCGAAAACTGGATCTTGTTGGACCATTATCCAGGAATGCTCAAGTCTCTGTGCGTCCCTCCGTACGGATTTGAATCGCGATAGAAGGCTATAAAAGCAAAAAATTGCAGATGCAGGTGCAGTGGAATGGAAGGATTAGAACGCGACAAAGTAAAGCTGAAAAAAAAAAGAGTGACGAAGATGATAAAGGAATCAATAAGGAGGGAAATGGTTTTCCTGCAAAACATTGCTAGATCTGATAATTATATGGTTGAATAGAATTAGAAGAGATAGAGATGTCTTTTAGGGTTTTCAATTTGTTTCGGTGAAGAAGAAGAAGAACGTGTGTAAAAGTGAAAGAATGCGGCCTCTAACATAAATTGGGAAGTCGCCAAATTAATTTCGTAACACAGCATTTAGGATGTTTTCCAATTAGTTACTTCAGGACTAAAACAGCTTTAGGCCTTAAAACGCTGTTCTAAATTGCAGTTAATTAGGAATTTTCTTGTAGTGATCGGAGTTTTTATACGTTTGCACAGCGGAAAAATATATAGTATACATGAAATTTTGGCTAAAGAAAATTTTACACTTTGTTGTCGGGCTTAGGATGCGCGCATGCGTCCTCATATCTTAGCGTCCTCTCCAATTTGCGAGCTGATATCTTTAAACCTGGAACACTTGAGGCTTGACCCAAGCGTTCCATGCAAAATACACAAAACACCCGAGTCAGGATTAAACTTATTTCAAGTTAGCCAACTTCGATAAACACTAAATATCACCAGTTTTTATCCAAACAGTTTAATAAAATAATTCGAGTATAAAATTTATGAACTGCCGAAATATGGACATACGAAGCAACACAGCATACGTTATGGTTTCGTGCACCAAGTGTCAGGTACAAGTAAGGAAATGTTGCAACCAAAAATTTGGAAGAGCTTAAAATAACGAGTCATGTATAGGGCTGGCCATGTTTTATGTGGGAACCAAGGCAAGGGACCAATAGCAGCCATCAAGGGTTGATTGACTATTAGCGTACTCCAACAGAGTAGTAAGATATGGATGGCACAAATATGGGAAGTCATCATATGGTTCCAACACACACAACATGCATAAGGCTTGTGGTAACAAGGTAACTTCTGGTTATGTACACTGCCGTGCAAATAATGGAAGCAAGATGGCCAAAAGTGGACCGCCAAAGGGAAAAATGCACACGCAAGGACGATGCCGTAGTAACAAAAAGGGTCACAACTTTACACTTCCAATTTTATATCAAAGCCTACATTAGACAAGCATGGATGGCAGCAAGCAAAAGCACTTCAATCTATAAGAATCAAACCTAGTATAGGATTTAATAACCCCAGTACGTGTTTAAACATATTGCCCATTTTGAGTACTCAAACATTGTGTCAATCTATATGGTAACGGTAAAGCTAACCATCCAAAATTGTTTATACAACTTAATATAATGTAAATTGATAAGGTATTCCTACTGTACAGTGTATACAACATGTTTGAACGCAAAATCCCTTTCATTTATGCAAATTTTGATTTCTATGTGGCCTCCAGGACAATATGCTAATGTAAAAGAAACATGAGTCTCATGGGTTTCTACTACTAAACAATGACAGTGTATGAATTTCAAAACTTTTAATGAAAGGGAATAACTCTGGCATGCATCCAGATGCGTGTGTATTCACTTGTTATACATACATGGAATGAAGTGTACAGGGTGGTTTCAACGAGACCAAATCCTTTGTCCCCAAATTCCCCTATACCCCTGTCCCCATCCAATCAAAGCCTCTGATTTTCACAATTTTGCAATTAAGTCCGAAATAAAAAAGGACTTAACTGCAAAAGGTGGAAATCAGGGGGTGTTCATTGGTTGGATACAGGGGGACGGGGGTTTTGGTATAGGGGATTATCTTCGGGTATCAACATGTCAACAACAAAATGACCACAAGTAGTGGGCCCAACAAACAAGTGACCTAGGTTCGTCAAAGAATCAGACTATACACGCATGCAACGGATTTACAAGCTGGAGAGGGGGAAATGACTAAGCATCAAATATGAGGAAAATTTTCATAAGTCATTGACGCAGAATGCATGGAATATGCCCAACAGGAGGACCTCAGACCCAAAGAGAATAAAGATGGCAACCGCAAGGTCGCTTTTCTCGACTATAATGGCATTAACTTCCCTATCAGTGATTAGGATGAATCTAGTGTGCTTATGCAGACGAGTAGAAGTGAACAAGGTGTTGGTGTACAACAGCATATAGGAAAGAAATCAGAGCATGCAAGTCAAAGCAATTAAGCAATAGTCAATACTATATCGAGGTAGCAAGAATATGGTTGTTTATGTATGCTGTCAAACGCATATACACCTATGGTTTATTCATGTATACCCGTATGTCAACAGCTGCCACATGCATACCCATAAACAAAACAATGACCAACCCAAAATAGGACAACAAATAATGACGACCAACATGTAATAGTAACAAGAACACCTAGTTAGGAGCGAGATTTACCACTTGCAATAAGTTGCAATCGTAAGTTAGACTTACCTTTGCGTTGATGACTAAAGAGCGAGAAACGGCCCGATTGGCTTCGACAAAGGAGTTGCGAGTGACTTATGATGACCTGTAGTCGCGGCGTTGAATGGATTCGGGGCTTCCGGTTTTATACGAGATGAAGAAACTAACTTCGGGTATAGGTTCGAATGGATCAATGCAAGGCGGTGGTCTTGCTGGGGTTGCTCGTATCCGTTAGGGTGATTTGGGCGAAGGGTTTTCAAAGGCAGCACAGGTCAGCTACTCGTCAATGGGCATGCTCTCATGTGGGCGGCGGACGTCAGGTGAGGTGGATGCGACAGCATAGTCAAGCCTGCGGTGGCCCTTTTTTCTTTTCCAAACTGATTTTGTACTTCCGATTTGGGGACAGATTTGTTTTGGGAAAATCGAATTTGGGAAAAGTCGGTAGATAAGGGACAACTAGATGTAAAATAAAAGGGAGAAGTTTTCGAGAATAGACAGAAGGAAGAGTGTGGTTGTTTTGTGGTGGAAGAAAACAGAGGGGTACACGCCTTTATAATGTAAACGAAAGGGAACAGTAGTATGAGCGAAACCACAACGTGTAATTCATTTCAGAGAGGCAATGAATTGCGGTGAATAGTATCCACCGCCCAAATCTGAAGTGAGATTTTTACCATATAAGGTTCAGTTTAAAATTCAATGTATTGAATGAAAAAGAATGTTTCAAGAGCACCAAATTTCAAACGAATTATACTTTCTACTTCAGAATGGAATCGTATTCGCAATGATCAAATCTCACTTATTCAAAGAATTTACCAATGGTGACAACGCTTCTTTCCTTTCTTTTTCTAATAACAAAAGGATTTCGGTATTAAATATTCAAAATTTATGCTTCATGATTATTTTTTTTCGTTCTTTTTTTTTTTTTTTTTTTTTTAATCTATCGTTGTTTAACTAACGCTATCTTACTACGCAAATTGCACTTGAAATTAAAATAAATTGTGTCGTAGTTAAATTGCAAAATTTATTTCAAAGCTGACTTTAGTCTTAACTTTAAATTTCAAATATTTCCATAACTCAAAATTTGTTAATATTGTTTGCTCTAATAACCGATCACATTGAAGTTAAGTTTACAAGCAACAATGGATTATGTTTTCTTATAAATAAAATGGCTTTTATTTTTATATAACGTTCATGCTTGAAACAATTCATGAAAAGAATACAACAAATTCAAATTGGTCAATATTGCAATTTACATTTACTAAACAATAAAATAATTCTAACATTAAACATTCAAAATTAACCTTCAAATGTACTAATAAATTCAAATTATCTAAATAATGTTAATACGTCTGTTTTCACAAACACTCATACTGAAATTTAAATTTTCAAAAGGATCTTCCCTTTATAAGTTCAAAACAAAATAAAATTCTAAATTCTAAGTTGAAAATCACATATGAATATTCGTTTTAACCTAAAATCTTTATTATTTTATATTTTTAACTGTCGAAATTCCTGGATCGTTACAGCCTCCCCACTTAAGACTTTTCGTCCTCAAAAAGAAGGGTTATGAAATTTATACATAAGTAAAACAAATCGTACTTATAAAATGATTGGAAAAAAATAGTTAAATCCTTAGCGAGCTTGAACATTTATCAAATAGTTCATAGAAACCTTAAACATAAAATTTTCATATAATTAAGTTCGTACAGCTTTTTATATCAAACTTTTATTTACACAAAACTCAAATCAAAGTAGATCTTAGATTTCTTCGATGCGTAACACAAGGAGAAAGACAAAAGATCATAAATTCGACACATCAAAATTTTTCTAAGCTTTTAAATCAAGGGTAGAAAAGTTCTAGCATCGAGATGGTCACAAACGGCAAGATGGTCCAAGTTCAAGATGTTCATCTATTCCTCCAATAGAGCTACTCAAGTTCGAATAGTTCAGGTCCAAGTATTCAAAAATAGAAAAATCACGGCAGTTCAATATGTGTTACTCGAATAAAATTTAAACCCAAATTTCATTTGTAAGTGATTAATCTTTAAGATGTCTCTTTTTGATTTATTCGTAGTATTCAAGTGAGGCCAACATATCTTCTCCCCCACTTAGACACTTGTTATTATCATTTGTATAACCTCTTAACTTAAGTTGGCATTTTTAAAATCATCTTCAAAATTCCTTAAATAAGGTTTGATTGCCAAAACTTGTCTTTGGGCAAATAGTTTAACTACCTTTTATTATTTACATTCCATCCTACGCTTAATTTGAGCGCCTTTTATTTTTACACTCATCGTTGAATTTTAAGTGTAATCTCGTTCTCAGTTCGGTTATGTATTTTCCAAAATTCGGCGATTAACTTGATTCTAAACTTTCAAATATAAGTAAAGCGAGAATTTTCTTATATATTATTTCAGAACTGTGGATTTTGAAAACATCTAAAATCCTCTTTCTTAATTCATTAGGTTGTAGTTAATTTATTTTTTACTTCAGGTATTTATTCTCCAAGGATAACTAGATCACGTCCAACGGATCCAAGGTAAGTGGACGTCCCTAGATACCCCTGCTTTGAGTCCGCCTAGAACACTCCAAACTATTGATGATTCCTTGACACTCTCATCAGAAGAGTTATCCACAACTCTATCTTCAACTTGAGTCCAAACCAAGTCAATCCATTATCTTGCAGGCTTCTCGAGTCCCACTCGAATAATCTCATAGCCCTATCGAGTCCAACTCGGGGCAGTCCACATCATCAAACCCAAGTCAAACCAAGACATCAATCAATGGAAATCACAACAACTACTTATATCTCACACAAACTATCCTAGTCGAACTCGACATTCCCCGAGCACAAGCCCTAAAGGCCTAAACCAATATCAGACAAGCACTCACGGAACGTCTCCTCCGAATCCAGACAATCTACGTGAGATGATATGGACAAAACAACCAAACACTCGAGCACTCATAACTAACGCTGGCTATCCTCGCCAATCCTGCTTCGAAATTATCGTTGATCGAAGGACGGCTCAAGACATATGTCAAGGATAAATAGAAACTCCAGTTCTAACCGGACTACTGCACGTCCAACATACATTTTCCTCCCAGAGACTACTAGAACTTACGACAACGATAATCTCTCTATAAGTCTAGTCAGCATCACCGGCGACTATCCACAAACTCAGAACCAATCTCGAGTATTCGTTACCCACAAACTCAAGTCCAACATGAGTCGTCTCCCTACTCGTTGCATCTCCAAGGTTAACAAACAACCATTGTTTACGGGCTTAAGTCCAACTTGAATCGTCCTAGCCTTCGTTTCATCCTCACAATCAACGAACACATCTAATCGCTTCGAGATTTCCTCACTAAATATACTCCAAAGCTATTACCATTCTTAAACCAAAGAGAACATCAACATAAAGTCCTAAACAATCCATAGCAATCACTCATTTACTACAGAATACCACAACTCTCATGCTATTTACCATAGCGTTTAAAAAAGCTTCCAAAGGCCATTCCTTCACGAGTCATGGCCGACCCGAATCTCTTTGTTCCCCTAGTTCCAGTTACTATTGCTATCACTAGGTAGGTACCCAATATCAGCCTATAACCTTGGATCCAATCGACTCCCAAAATAATGCCAAAGTCAGTAAAGCCCAAAACAAAGCAATCACAAGCAAACATACATCCATGACTCGATAAGACCATATTACAACAAATCATACTAAGGCTAGTCGAACCACTAATCGGGTTCGTCACTACTAAAGGTCTATCGACTATCTCGGGTTCGATTTCAACCTATCTATTAGGTCACTAGATATGAAGGAATGGGAAGCCCCGGTATCAAACAACACTCGAACTAGGCCATCATAAACAGAAAGCATACCTTGAATAACGACACCCTTTCCTTTTTGCGCCACAGTTGGGGGCATTCGACGAAGAAGGAACGACGTTGATGTCATATGCCTTCACGATCTGCTTCTCTTTAGGGGGTTGCGGACATTTATCCTTGTGATGTCCCGCTTGGCCGCAATTGAAGCACTTCCTTTCCCTAGGCTTTTCCAGAAAATCTCTGGCATAGTGTCCCTTCTTGCCACAACTAAAGCACTCGCCATCTTTTTTATTCTTCTTTTTCTGACCATCCTTGGTTTGGTCTTGTTTCCTCTTATTCTAGGAATTATTCTTGCCTCCACCACTTACCTGCGGTTTTGGCTCCTCTGCAGATGTAATAGCAACCTCGGACTTCGACATAGGGTAAAGGCTCTCAGATTTCAATGCCTTTTCCACAATAGATTCGAAAGTTTCATCGATATGGTTTATGAGTCTCTCCCTATAGTACTCATCTAGGCCAGTTATGAACTTCTCTTTCTTCTTCTCGACCGTATCGATAAGGGACAATCCATACTTCGATAAGGTATCGAATTCAGCAACATACTCCGAGACTGCCCTACCATTCTGCTTAAGCTCCAAGAATTTCCTAAACAATTCTGATTTCTGAGCGGCTGGAATAGACTTATCACTGATCGGGTCTTAAACTGATTCCAAGTAACTTGATCCTCAAGAGTAGCTACTTTAATAGCATTTCACCAATTCATCGCCCGTCCTTGAAGCTGACGCGATGCTAGCTTTCTCTTCATCGCATCATTGATTCCCAAATCCTTGAAGATGCGCTCACAACTATCAAGCTAGTCTAAACCTATGTAACCGATTCTGTTCCGTGGAACGGCTTCCCACCAAGACTAGTATGATGCTTGCATAGCTTAGCGAAATCGGCTCTAGGTGCCTGCACCGCTGCACCACCACCGTTAGCAACATTACGAACTGCTCCCTGAGAATCCCTAAGCATCTCTCTCATGAAGGTAGTAAATATCGTCCTTATATCAGGGACATTCCCATTATTAGCCCCTGAACCCATACTCCTCGTATATTGGCTCATCGTTCAATCTGTAAAGAGAAAACGATTAACCATCTCCTTAGTGGTGCCAGTGCAGTGCAACTTCATCCTTAGATATACTAATAGTATATATATAGCTTTTGAAAACCAAAATATCACATGTATGCGCTCTCATATATGTATACTATCTCTCCCTGATGTTTTCCCCTAGGTTAACTATGTAACCAGGCTCTGATATCAAGTGTGACGGCCCGCCCCGCACCAGCCGACATTTCCCTCGAAATGCACTGTGTCAGTGTCCAACTAGCACAGGACGGTCGTCCAAAGAAAGGGATTTGAAACTATGAATCACCAAAAAACATGTAGTATATCTCACATCACATGGAATAAAATATAATAATAACATAACTTGACATAAAACAGGCGAAATAGTGCATAAGCTGGAAACTAAATCATCATAGCAGCGGAATCCAAAATTCAGCTTATCATCCAAACCACCATTATTACAATTTCAAAATGCTGTCTCTAAAGCAAAATAGAAAAGGTACACTACTAATGCCCAAAGTAGTGACCAGCAACAACACAGGGAGAATATATGTAGATAGTACGTGGAAGCCTCCTACCCTTCTCCGGACAGCTACTCGTCCATAACCGCCTAACCTGTCTCTAGTCTGCTCGTTTAGGAGCACCCAGAGTAATAAGAAAAGACATAAAACTCTGAGTCAGACAAAAGTATGGTACGAGCGATAGCAGCAAAACAAAACAATAACAGGTATAAATAATCATACCTGGATCTGCAACCAAAGAGTTAGCACAACAAGATGTACAGTACTCTAAGGTAACACTAACATGAAGTATGAAGTGGAAGTGTTCATGTCATGGTGATAGCAAACATCAAACATAGCAGTCATCCTCACATCTCTCACTCAGTGCATAAAGCATACGATATCCACCACTTTGATCACCCAATCCTTTGCTACGATCACTTTGCCCTCGGAAATAGCCCATAATTTGTCTCTCAATGGTGAACCAAAATTATGGATATCGATAACCCCTTTGCACACGTCCCGTAGCAAAGTCCAAGTCTAAAAGTTAACTCATTGGTTCCCATCTGGATCCTAAGTAATAACTTCCCATTTGGACTTCCTTTGCATCTCAGGTTTTGGTTGAATTGTAGTTATTCTTTAGAAGAGTTCACAATTGTCGTCGCATGGGAGAAGTTTGAATCTGGTTCGGTTTGGAGTCATCATCTTGGTTCGGGTCGTGGTCAAGGTCCTTATCAGGGTCGGTTCATGGCTCGTGACCCCCCGGTTCATGACCCCCCCCCCCCCCCCCCCCCGTTCGTGACATACCCCCTTCAGGAATCGTGAGCATACCTCCTTCAGGAATCGTGATCATAACCCCCTCTTCAGGAGTCATGAGCATACATCCTTCAGAAATCGTGAGCATACCCCCTTCAGGAATCGTGAGTATACCCCCCTTCAGGAATCGTGAGCATACCCTCTTCAGGAATCGTGAGCATACCCCCTTTCAGGAATCGTGAGCATACCCGCTTCAGGAATCATGAACGTACCCTCTTCAAGAATCATGAGCGTGCCCCCCTTCAGGAATTGTGAGCATACCCGCTTCAGGAATCATGGGCGTACCCTCTTCAGGAATCGTGGGCGTACCCTCTTCGGGAATCGTGAGCATATCCCCCTTCAGGAATCATGAGCATACCCCCTTCAGGAATCATGAGCATACCCCCTTCAGGAATCGTGAACATACCCTCTTTAGGAATCGTGAGCATACCCCCTTCAGGAATCGTGAGCATACCCCATTCAGGAATCGTGAGCATACCCCCCCTTTTAGGAATCGTTTCTTTGCAGTTTTTCCAGCAAGCTAATTTTGCCAAACGATGATGCTTTCAACCATTCTAACCTTACTATGAAGTCACAAAACATACCAAACAACAACAGTAACATGTAGAATCAAGCAAAAACACCAAAATATCAATCACATGAAATATTTTAGATCAAACATACCCAAAAAGCGTGATTTTCACCTTAATCCCCTTAAGCATGTTTTAACTATAAGATTAGCAAACTTAATCCAAATTAACCCAAATTTTTCACCAGTGACATAAAATAATATTTTATAATTTCTAAATATTTTCCCAGATTTTTATGATGCATGATTTTGCTAATTATCACTAATCACCCCTAATTAGACGTAATTAGTGAATAAAAGTGCAAGTCACTCACCTTAGCCACAAATAATTTATAGATCTGAAGTGTCCACTAATTTGGGTCGAATTCCTATGCAACACAGCAGCTACAACTCTGATTTGATGCAATTTTGACTTGATTTGATGCTGATTAGCTTAATAATTGATTAGAAAGTGATTAGGAAGTAGTTTAGAAGGTGGAGGTCACTGCTAGGGTTGAAGAGAGGTAAGTGGCAGCTGTAAAAATGATAAAGAAAGGTTTCTCTAACCCTTTTCAGCCCTTATATAACCCTAATCCCAAAATCCCCAACGGGCCTAGCTGCTAATTACCCAATTAATCCCAATTAAGCTGTTTTTCACCTTCCAAACCTTATTTCAGCCATATCTCCTGATTGGTAAGTCCGTTTGATTAATGTGACCACTCCACGGAAAGGTAAACCATCATCCGAATCTAATAGAAGTGGTTTTAGGTCAAAATTCCTTACCAATCAAAAGTTATAGGCGAAACAAGATTTGTTAGGGGTAAAATGGTCATTTAAAAATCGGCAAAATTCGTGAACATGGGAAATGACCCCAATAGTCGTTCCCCAAAGTTACACGACCATATGACTTCGTACGAAAATAAAATAAGTATTTTACAATCCTTCGATACGTAGAATGTAGGCCCTTACACATTATTTAAACCTTTCAAAATAGTTAAAGCTTTTCTGATACAGATATTTTGTAACATGCTACCTCGAGTTGGTCACATAGTATCCACACCTTTGATACATTTTTCGTTATGTTGCTGGGTCTTTTCTTAAACTTTGTAACTTTCTTCTATAATGCATAATTTTTTATATAAATTGTGAGTTGAAGTTCTTTTCAACATTTATCCAAATTTCATTAGCACTCTTGCACCCATTGACTTGATAAATCAGGTTATTGCTAATAGAAGACACTAACCATGCACTTATTAGTCTATCTTGCCTATGATATATCAGGTATTCCTCATTATTTACTATTATGTTTTCTTGATCTGTTAATATCTAGATGGGTTGGGCAGGGTGTCATAGGTGTAATCTTCTAATCCATAGCCCAAAATTACTATTTCTATCTAAAAATTCATAACAAGTAGTTTTTTCTTCTAGTTTAACTTCGATAAGTTGACTTTGTGGACTTATAACAGTTTTCACTAGTTGATCAATAGATGATGCAATGATGGTTGGCTGGTTTGGAGTGGTGGCAAAAGCAGTTCCAGATGTTTGATCTCCCATGATAACAACACTGAATCAAGAATATGATTAGGACAAAAACGTATGGATATCAAGTAGTATATGTGTTCAGAAGCAAGTTTCAGAATGCCAAATCATAGCTTTAATTCGGTAAGAATTTCAACCAGTTGATTTTTCAATGACAATATTGTTTTTAGATAAATTTCTCTAGTATGGCATCTTCATGAATTGATTTCTTTGTGATTTTAATTTGGATTTCTGAATGCTTTATACTTCTTGGACTTAATAATGGAGATGAAGATGCAACCAGTAAACTCTTGTTGGCGTGGCATTAATCTTAATAACTGAGCCAACTCTCAAACGATGTGTTAAACTTGGATGAGAGGCAAACCCAAATGACAAAGATACTCTAATCGGTTTCACAAGAAAAAAAATTATTTGGTTTCATCGAATGAATGCTGTTAAGCTGTGAGGCTCTGATACCATGTAAGAATTTGACGATATTTCGCAATAAACCTTTATTGATAAACTGATGAAATTTTTTATACAAAAAGTTTACACAAGAATGCTCCAATTGTTTCGATTTCGAATTGCAAGAGGAATTGAGTTATATTAGATCGTATATTATACAGAGCATATATTGATTTTTTTTCCTAATAGGCTTTGATTGTTTGGCTTTCTGATCCA
This sequence comes from Allium sativum, assembly GCA_030737875.1. Classification (NCBI taxonomy): domain Eukaryota; kingdom Viridiplantae; phylum Streptophyta; class Magnoliopsida; order Asparagales; family Amaryllidaceae; genus Allium; species Allium sativum. The sequence continues at coordinate 135,416,626 of CM060911.1, read as the reverse complement.
TGTAATGCGTCCAGCTTCGTGTAGCTTGATGAGCTTGACCCCTATTCCACCCACTTTGTAATATATTTCCTGAAGGTTTATTTGCTGTTTAATTTTATATGCACATTGTTTCACATCTTGGATAATGCAGTTACATGCTTAAAACTGTAATAAGACAATGGAAAAACACCTAAAAGGCAATTGTGTAGCAATAATCAGATACAAGTTTTAAAATATAAGAGGATAATGTTTGTGAACAAAGCATGATCACATCTTAGAACTGTTAGGTAAAGACTGGTTGATGACTTGCAGATGTAGAATAGGGATCGAGGAACAAATGATCACAAAGATCTCATCACATTCAGAGCATGTTTTACCCCAACACAATAATTAATTATTCACTCATTTTCTCACACTTCAGAAATATATTAATGTGTCTTGTCTAAAACTTAGATAGGTCATTTCACGCATTGGTACAATATGTTGGGAAAAACCGAATATTAAAGTGTTTTGGTACGGTATATTGAAAATAAGGAAAATGACAAGGACAATTTGGTGTTATACAATGAGATTCCGATAGACTGATCACGAATCAAAACTAAGGCATGGATCAAATAACTATTTCCATTCAAGAAGAACTTTTTTCAAAACTGACAACAATAATTAATATAAGAATTTGTTACCCCATGTCCCTATAATAAAATCTTCATTTTTAGCCACAAGACAAGCAAGAATAATTAATCCAGTGGCTACAGTTGAAGGCCAAAAGCTAAGTCTCTCATGAGCAATTAAGGATAGCACACCAATCTCCTTGAGAATGACTCCACCTTAACATCTGCTTTAGCTACCATAAGATCAAATCTATTATTATTATTATTATTATTTAAAAGACGACTAAAGAAATAATACATCTATCCCATAGGTTTCCAAGGAGAAAAAACATTGTGGAAAAAATACCATAAAATGTTTTGAACAGTTATAGAAGTCGATAACATCAAGAATCATCCATTCCATTATAATTATTTTGCAACGAGTATATACATTACGATAAACTTGAACGGTCTATGCCTAATATTATAGGATACTGAAATCCAGTTATGAGCAAGCGAAAAAATCAAAATATAAAAAACTAATAATGGTAAAAAAAAGTATAAAAAATTATATACATGTTTCCAGGTTGAACTTCCTCAAGTATGGTAGTAAGAGTCTAGGTTGCAATGTCGAGTAACAGAAGATTCCTTTTAATTTCAAAATAACCTTTGCTCAAGAACCTGTCCATTAGGTGTACTCCCAAGAATAAAGTTCCGCAATGGAGTTGGGTTGCCTCACCATGGTGCAATCAATTATAATTCACTATGCTTGTTTGTATGTTTAAACTGTTTACTTATGACACTTGAAATGAGATGTTGGTTGGATATGATATGTGAATTGGAATTATATGTTATGTTGTATATGATATGTAATCCCAATGCAAGTTCCCAATATAATACACCGTTTATGAAAACCATTTTGACATTGATTTGAGGTATTAGTTGAAATGATACATACATGAAACTAAATCATTATGGGTTGAAATGATAGATACCTGAATCACTTGCCCATATATAGGATTGAAAATTGTATACGTACACCATTGGTTAATTTAAATTATTTTCAAATTTCATAAGTATGATTTGATTTAAATAAACTAATTTTGAAATTAAATGTTGTAATATTTTAAACTTGGAATTAAAATTAAAAATTTAATTAATTTAATATAAAGGATTCACGTAGTTTTCAAGATTTATTTTAAAGAATTAATTTTAATACAATATACAGATTTATTTTAATAAAATAAATTCAATTAATTTAATTGAAAGAAATTATTTAATTTTAAAATTTAACTTGCTTAATAAATTTCATGTAAATATTTAATACGATTTGATTTAAAGATTTAAATTGATATAAGATTTTTATTAAGTCTAGATGGTTTAATTGATTTTAAAGATAAATTTTGAAATATGAAGAATGTGATTGATGTTATAAAAATCTAATACTTAACTTTAAATGTTGTTTTAAACCATTGTAATGAAGTGAAACGAATTTAAAATTTAAGTTTCGAAACCAAATTAAAGTAATCATTTGGAATTTGAATTCAAGTTGTAAACTAACATAAACACTCTGTTTATGTGACGACCCCAAACCCCGTTCCACGGTGGTAAGGGTAATCTTTGGAATATAACACATAAACAAATAACAGTAGAACAGAAATATATAAATACACCAGATAATATAAAACAGAATACATTGAATAAACATAATCATCAGAGTTACACAGTATACAAGATCATACTTAGTACAAAATACAGTTCAACTTTACATAAACATCTACAGCCGGATCAAACATAATATGTACAACAGGAGATGAACAACATAAAAAGGAAGAAATGATAGAATCCAGCTTCAGCTCCAGCTATCCAGAAAGAGCCTGTTAAAACCTAAGTATAAGGCTGCCCATCCAGAAATAGGGGCACCTGAGTTTGCAAGTGAAACAAACTACGAGTCAGTCATGGGACTGGTATGAGAAATCTATTTAACTTATTTTAATGATAAGGCCAATCACAGGACTATGCCGCTAACGCGGAACGGGTTTACTCCATTGGATTGCTAGTGTTTAAAATAAGTAAATCATTTAAATATCGCTATGCTTTTTTTAGAAATGAAGCCATTATAAGACTCGGTGCCCATCACACAATGCAACGCAAACCGGAGGACAGAGTTTCACCTTATAATGGCCAAAATATGCTTGATACGAATAAAACAAAAGCATTTGATATTATTATTAGTGTTTATATGTTTCAAAAACAATTCCAATCATAAGTATCAATCGTAGACGACATAAATTCCCCCATACCACTATGTCGCCATATATAGGTATACAATCAAAACCGCACGATGTCGTATTTGGAAATTGGATCTCCGTCATGAACCAAGGCAAGGGATCGTCCTTACCTCTTCGAGACAATCTAGCCCATGTCTCATGATCAGAACACATCTACCTATGGAGTGACAGGGCCGGTTAACACGGAGTGAATTAAAATGCCTGAACACTGCGTTTCCCTGCCCTATGGGCCGTAAACTGGTCATATACCGACCAAACAATCGGCCCAGTAGCGACCAATATAACCGAGGTGCCTCGCTATCCATCATCCACATAAGTAAAATGCACGGGTGTGTAATACCCAAAGCACCACTCCTAGCTAGAAGGAAATGCAGGTCCTCCCTGAGGTCCTCTCCCGTTTCTGGTCCATACCGGTGTGTGAGGCTCGTGAATCAACGCTAAACACAAAGCTAGCTATTCAAATCCCTGCTTTGATCTACTTTTCAACAAAAGCTTTGATCACAGCATCTCTGTATGCCATGTTGTCAATCTACAACATCAAACACACATCCATTTACAAGTCCGTTTTGGGTCTGAACGAAACCGGAGGCACCTTATTCCTCCGCCGTATGTCCAATACAGGAGAGAGGCCCTCGCACGTCCGAACGATCAACAAGTACGTTCGGACGACCATCATTGTAACCCCTTCGGGCAGCAACTCCCATCAAAGGCATCAGTAGCCATCCATTCGAGGTGAAGATCCTCGGTCTTGCACCTTCTTCATATCTTCGACTTCTAACCGTCGACCAATTATTTGAAATGAGAATTAACTCAGCCTTTTCAAATAATTCACGTATATTTAGAATTTCAAATCAATTCATTTCAATGGTTAAATTATCTGACATCCATAATTCAGTTCATTAATGTAGTTTTCACATCAAACACATTCAACCATCAAACATCCAATAAACCGGGTAAATTCGGTTTATTTCCATTCCATATCTTTTATAATATTTTATCACGATTTATCGCTATTTTTATTTATTTAAATATAGCCAATTTATTCAAATGACGTTTCAGGCCATAACGCGGCCATGGCGCTGTTTTTCTCCATATTTGATTTACGCATATCTGAAAATCTAACCGTTAGATCTTTACATCTTTTATATCATTGGAAAGATCTTTTCAAAGTGGACCCAACGGTTCCAGCTTTGGGAAAATCCGACTGTCGGATCTCCCAGTACAATTGTTTAAAGTTACGGTTTCAAAATACGAACTGCAGCGTCGTTATTCGATTTGTTTTAATTTTATACATATATATATATAATTCATTCTAGCGTTGTTTTCACTCAGATTTGAATTAAACATTCCAGTCAATCCAACCATTGGATCTTAGCAAATTTGGTGTCATTGGAAAGATATTTCCAAAGCGAACCCAACGATTTCGGTTTTGGGAAAATCCGATGGTCGGTTCTCCCGGTACAATCATTTGAAATCCTGGTTTCAAAATACAAACTGCAGCTTCGCTATTCGATTTATTTTAATTATTTATTTATTTATATATAATCCATTCTTCGATTTCAAAAACCATTTCAACTCATATAGGTGATAAAAAATATATTTTTATCCAACAGATATTTATTTCAACACATGACTATTTTTAACAATTCATATATATAGTAAAAATGTGATTTTTATTGTCAAAACAATTTATTTCAAACACGATTAATTTATATACTTTATCTATGTTTTCATTGTAAGTATTTGCTTCCATCTCGAAATGCTCTTTCATGATTGTGTGTACACAAGTTCTCGTGCATAAGCATAGCCATATGAAAAGCTTCAGAGGTGGCCTCTATAGGAGCATATTCACACTCTTTTCTATGTTCATTCAATGCTTTGCTTGTGGATTGGAAATGCGGTAAGGTCCAGCCCCTGACTCTTAGATAGATATCAGCATAGTTTTAGATGATAAAAATGTGATTTTTATTGTTAAAGCAATTTATTTCAAAAATGAATATTTTATATACTTCACACATACAATAAAAATGTTATTTTTATCGTTCAAACAATTTATTTCATACATTCAATAAAAATGTTATTTTTATCATTCAAACCATTTTATTTCAAAAACGAATATTTTTCCCAACATATGAATATTTTTCAATACATGAATATAAATCAAACACAGGAATATTTCAGAAAATTTCGGCAGCATAACGGCAAGGTAGTTAAAACCGGCACCGTCCCGAGTAAGGCTCCTCGCTCTACCTTAAAGCCTCGTAGCTTTTAACAATGGGGATTTCAATATCTAGTTCGTACGCAGATGAATTTTCCCATAACTAATCCTATTGGGATTTCAACCATGATCAATCATATCAAATTAACCATTCGTAGTATTCACCAAATTTCACATCAACCAAATCCAAACAATCACAACAAATATATATCGTCCACGGTCTGTGGACGAGGGGAGTATATATATATATATATACGTATATAAATATATTTCAATTTCATTTCAATTCCATTCAACGTATATATGATTTTTAAAACGCATATATAACTTATACATCACACATACAACTTATACAACACATATACATGAGGTGTACAATGCTTATATAACTCATACATCGACCGTATAATTTATACATCGTCATTCCATATCGTTTATAATTCAGAAATCTCACATTGGGTTCCACTCCTCCAAAAATTGTAGAAGGGTCAGAAAAATATCCAGTCTCTTCTAGAATGTAGAAGATGTTCACACGAGTCCACTGTCTCTTGTTTCACTGGATTTCGACTACATAGCAAAAGGATATGATTTTTATTGTTAAATCAAAATTCGTAGCGCTTTAAAGCGTTATAGACAGTTTAAAATAAAATAAACCGTTACCTCAGCTCAACCGTTCGAAACTAGGTTTCGATTTTTCGCGAAATCCGTTGCGCGATAGGAGGATCTGGTTGTACTGGGTCAAAGAGGGAGGAGAGGCGCAGGCGGCGCTGGAGGTGGCGCTCCGTTCGATCACCAGCAGAGGGAGCGGCGACGGTTTGAACGACTGGCCTTCTCGAGCTCGATTCGAGCTCAATACTCCACTAAAAATTATGCAACTGTTATGGATCTGATGCTTGTTCGTAGATCTACAAAAACTTCAAAAGAAGGGGTGGATTTCGTTGCATGGATTCCAATTATCGAGGAGAGATGGAGGAGAGCTTTTCCGCCGTGCGGGATGAGGATTTTCGGGGAGAGAGAAAGTTAAACGATGAATGTGATTGGCCCTCTCTTTTTTATATTTATTTAATTATTTATTTCCCAAAAATACCCCTTTCTCCTTATGAACTCCAATTCAAACCCAACGATTGTCGCCCCTAGCTAAATTCCCCCATTCCGAACACAATGCGATATCTTTCGTAAGCCCATTCGACTGTTTAAGTCAGTTATTCTTCAAATTAAAATATAAAACATTCAATATTTGATTTGAGCGTACATTTCAATTTGCCGGGGCCACATACTAATCCCAAAAATTCCAGAAAAATAAATCTAGCTATGTTTTGACGATACGCTCCCAACAAAACTAGTTTCGTGAAATTTGGAGACCGTTTGAAAAATGGCCATTTTCTGGTCGATCCAAATTGACTAAAATTAGCCAAATACATTTTCTTTTGCCACGCTCACATATTAACTCCAAAAATTATGGAATTTGGAACCTTGCAATAATTTGACATCCCAGATCCAATCAAAGTGGTTTCGTCGAAAACGGAGGTCATTTGAAAAATGCCCATTTTCACGGGCTATATAAACTCCATAGTGACCTTTTTGAAAATTCATTTGGCCATAACTTTTGATTCCCGCTGTGAAATTTCAATTTTTTAGATTCTTTAGAAAGATATTCATAAATAGAGTTAAATATTTTTGGTTTCACCAAAATCCGTTTTATTTTGCATCCTGTACAGTCAGTCAAAGTTGGAATTCAAAAATTCAAACTGCTGCGCCATTTCGGGCCTTGTTTTATAATTAAAATAAATATATTTATTTTCCAACATCGATTAAAATAGACTTTTGGTCTTTATTATTTAAAATAATTTATTTTAAATATTCAAAATCCGCTAAAATAGCCAAATTAAAATTTTTAAATTGGTTCAGATTTTCCGGGTTGTTACAATCTCCCCCACTTAAAATCTTTTCGTCCTCGAAATGGAACAAAGTTGAAAGTTGTTCAATTAACCAACTCCACTTTCGTTATGGCTTTCATTCTTCAATTTTTCAGTTTCAAAGAATTTTCAAATTCTTCAAAAATTTGGCTAACACCCTAAATTTTCGAAAAATTTCGCCATAACCTTCTTTGTACGGGGAGGGGTTTGGAAATTTATTAGGCCGTATTAGGTACCTAATAAATCCTAATAAGCATGCACATATTTATAGTGATATATTCCGGTGTCCACAAGGGAGTGTGTATAGATTATAACTCCAGAGAATAAATTTTCGTCACCCTATAAATGGTTTTTGTGCCTTAATGACCAGAGAGACGTGTTTATTGTCATCTTCAGACCCGTATGTGGTTTTTATTTACCTGGCAATTTTCCGTTATATTTTATATAGTCTATATCAGTCATCAGTTCAACCTGTAATATATAGTCATCGCCATACAAGCCTCTCGCTTGTATGGTAAATCTTCAGCCTTGTCACACAAGCTCCAAATGCTTATGTGGTATATGATGAAGATGCTATCTTCAAGAAGTATGCCATGTAATGTAGCTCAAAATTAATTGTTACTATCCTATGGCGACATTTATTATTACACACAGAACAACCAGCAATCCGTATCCAGTGGCATTCACAGGAGTTGATATAATAATAAAATTGCGCATCCAACTCTTTAAGGTTCACCTATTTGTCGGGAACACAAATAAATTCTTTACTCAACAACAAATCCATTTACCTGTTCAAACATATATAATGCACATGTATATATTTCTATCTATTCTTAAATCAGTTCAATATTTGATTCGACTTGCATAAGTTTACCTTCATTCTCTTATCGATTAAATTAATTATCCCAACGTTAGTTGTTTTGAACTAACAATCATTCCACACAAACAACAATCAATTTATTTTTAACCTTTTCAAATATATAGTAATTAATTCATATACTCTTTTAAAATCATTCAGACTGTATGATTAAAAATTCTACATCCATGAAAAGGAAGCAACAACCAAGTAGAAAACAATATGGAAATGCAAAATATGGTAAATGTACCTTGCACCATAGTTATTCAGAGATATCCACCTTGCACTTGGGATAGGCTTTCTTAATGCTCTCCTCAGTTTCCCAAGTACAGTCTCGCGGATCTCCACTCCATTGCACTTTGACTAAGGGAACCTTCTTGATCCTCAGTTCTTTAGTTTCTTTGCCAATAATCTTTAGCGGCTCTCTCCTCACAGCTAATTCTGGAGTAATTTCCAAGTCTTGCTGCGTGGCTTCTTCCACGACCAAGTCGAGATCATGCACATGCTTTCGAAGTTGAGATACATAAAACACATCATGTACTCCAGGCAACCAATTAGGCAATTGAACCCTGTAAGCGAGAGTTCCAATCCGTTCGAGCACAGGAAACGGGCCAATAAATCTGGGCGCCAACTTCACTATTTTGCCAAATCGGACTACTCCTCTCATCGGAGAAACCCATAGATATACATAGTCACCAACAGCAAAAGACAAATATCTTCTTCTTGAATCTGCATAGCTCTTCTGTCGGCTTTGAGCAGCTAGTAATCATTTCTTAATGAAATCGACTTTATCCGTAGCTTCGCGAATCATATCTGGCCCCAATACAAGTCTATTGCCAGGTTCTACCCAACAAGCGGGAGATCGGCACGGTCGTCCATACAATGCTTTGAATGGCGACATTTTCAGGCTCGCTTGGTAGCTGTTGTTGTATGAGAACTCAGCCAAATGCAAGTGATCTTCCCATAATCCGCCAAAATCCATAACACAAGCCCGCAATAATTATTCTAGAATACAATTCACCCTCTCAGTTTGACCATTTGTTTGAGGATGATATGCGGTGCTCAAGTTCAGTTTCGTTCCTAATTCTGCTTGGAATGCTTCCCAGAATTTACTAGCAAAAATCGAGTCATGATCACTAACGATACTCATGGGAACTCCATGAAGCTTAACAATCTCTTCGAAATAAATCTGCGCTAGGCTCTGAGCGGTTCTATTCGATCTGACAAGTATAAAATGGGCGATCTTCGTGAAACTATCTACGATCATCCAAATACTATCATTTCCTTTCCTAGTTTTGGGCAAACCATCTATGAAATCCATAGAAATCTGTTCCCACTTCCAACCTGGAATTTCCAACGGTTGCAGCAATCCGGCGAGTTTCTGTTGATCGCTCTTAACTTGTTGACAAGTAGAACACCTGCTAACATATATAGAGGTGTCTCTTTTCATCACCTTCCACCAGAAGGTTCGCTTGAGGTCGTTATACATTTTACTAACCCCTGGGTGGATGCTCAGTTTGGATTTGTGACATTCGTCCAATACTTCTCTTTTGAGCTCAAGAATGTCGGGAACACAAATTCTTCCTTCCAATCTCAGAACTTCTGCGCTATCCACTTGGAAACTAGAGACTTCGCCCCTTTGAATTCTTTTGATCATCTCCTTAACAAAACTATCGTCTTTCTGAAGAATAGATATTTTATCAATTAATGATGGTGTAATGATAAGATTGGCGATGATCACATTCTTTCTGCTAAGCGCTTCAGCCACAACATTGGCTTTTCCCGGAGTATACAAAATATCAAGATCATATGCCGCGAAAAATTCTAACCAACGCTGCTGCCTCATATTCAGATCTTTCTGGGTGAATAAATACTTCAATAATTGATGATCAATATATAATTCGAACTTCTCACCCAATTGATAGTGCCTCCAGATTTTCATAGCAAACACGATGGCTAACAATTCAATATCGTGAGTTGCATAATTCTTCTCATGTGGCTTCAATTGACGGCAAGCATAAGCGACTACTTGGCCTCTTTGCATTACACTGCACCAAGACCTTCTTTAGAAGCATCTGTCCAGACTTTCAAGTCTTGATTGCCATTAATAATTGTTAACACTGGAGCAGTTGTCATCCTTAATTTCAGCTTTTGGAAAGCTGCCTCACATTCGGGAGTCCAATTGAACCTTGAATGTTTCTTAGTAAGCTTCGTTAAGGAACTAGATATCTTCGAAAAATCTGTAACGAACTTCCGATAATAACTAGCCAATCCGAGAAAACTTCGGACTTCTGTGGGTGTAGTTGGCTCCTTCCAATTCTGAATAGCTGTGATTTTACTGGGATCCACAGAAGTTCCTTCTTTTGATACAACATGGCCAAGAAACTGGACTTCTTGCCAAAATATACATTTGGAAAATTTGGCTTTTAAAATATTTCTTCTGAGAATTTCTAACACTTGTTCCAAATGTTTTGCGTGCTCGCTCTCTGACTTAGAGAAGATCAATATATCATCAATGAAAACCAATACAAATTTATTCAATACTTCTCTGAATACCCTGTTCATTAGATCTACAAAATAAGCTGGAGCATTACATAAGCGAACAGCATTACTAACCACTCATAGAATAAATCTAGACATCTGAATGCTGTCAAAGGAACACACTTTTCAGCAATACGAAGCTGATGGAAACCTGTAGCTAGGTCCATTCATGAAAATACTTGTGCGCCATTCAATCGATCCAACAAATCATCAATCCACGGCAATGGATATTTATTCTTTAATGTCTGCTTATTCAAGTCACGATAACCCACACATAGTCTGAGAGTACCGTCTGACTTTGGGACAAACACCACTGCTGTTCCCCAGTCAGAGAAGCTAGGTCTGATAAAACCCTTCCATCTAGCTGTCGAGTCTGATTGTTTAATTCATCTTTTTCCTTCAAGGTCATTCTTCGAATAGCGTGAACTACTGGCCTTGAATTCGGAATCAAAGCAATCTTGAAATCTATTTCTCTATGCAGAGGTAAGCTAGCAACTTCTTCAAACACATCCGCATAATTCTTGATGACAGGAATATTTTCTACATTGACCGAAATATTCTCCGTAGCGACAGGAACAGGTTCTAATTGAGCTGGAGAAACATCCAAAGCTGACCAAAAGTCTTTTCTATTAGAATTCGGACCTTCACATGGAATGGTTATACAATTCCCTGATTTAGCCTTTGCCTTTACAACTCTCTCGGCGCATTTAACCTCGGCTTCATATTTGGTTAACCAATCCAATCCCAAGATAAGATCAAATTCTGTGAAATTCATGACGATCGAGATGGTAGGGAACCGATAACAAGAGAAAGAAACTGGCACCCTACAAATCCAACTAAGATCGAGGGAACCCCCAACCAGATTATGGACAGTCATGGGTGTTTTGAGCTTTTTCAAATTCAAATCCACTTTCTTAACCACATTCTTTGCAATAAAGCTTCTCGACGCGCCTGTATCAAACAGTACTTTAATTGGATTATTTTTGAGAGTAAGTGTTCCTTCCAACACGTCTGGCCTTCCTTGACTGGATGAGGGTGCTGAAGTTTCTGCCACTTCATTTACATGTACCTTTCAAGGCTTCTTTAAGTGCCGGAAATTCTTTTCAAGATGACCAGTCTGATGGCATTGACTGCATTTCCTATTCTCTTGAAACTTGTTATTGGATTTTGACCCAACATTTGTTTCCTTCTTCGAGGATTTGCAATTCCCTTGAAAATGCCCTGGCTTCTTCCAGTTATTGCATAGGGCAGTCGTTACTGGTCCTTTCCCAGACTTAACCTTTTTCCTCTTGACTCTAGGCTTCTTACTGAACTCAGACTTCGTACTTGTCTCTGGGCTATCAGTTTCGAATTTCCTTTTGTTACTAGAACTACATTCCTCTTCGTCCTTCAAAAGGCCTTGTTTATCAAGATCTTTGTACTGATAAGCCATGTATATCATTTCAGAAAAAGATTGTTGCACATGTGCAGTTACACTGTTTTGGTACCTTCTTTGAAGCCCGTTAATGAACCTCAGATTCTTCATCTTTGGATTTTGAATTAAATGCGGGGCAAAATGAGAAAGTTCATTGAATTTCTTATGATATTCCGGAATCGTCATATCTTCTTGATTCAGATAGTAGAATTCAACAGTTAACCGCTCAGTTGCTTCTAGAGGAATAAATCTTTCATTGAACATTTCTTTAAATCTATCCCAGGTGATATCACCTTCTGGATTATCTTTACTAATGATATCCCACCAGATTAAAGCTTCGTCTTTGAGTGCCCAAGATGCCAGTAATCTTTTCTGGTCATCTATCAGCTTGAAACCAACAAATATTCTTTCAGCAGAACGCATCCAAGCTTGAGTTTGAATAATGGATTCATAGCCCTAGAACAGTACTCCACCCAGATTTCGATATCTCTTTAATAGAGCTTCTATATCTGATCCTGGCTGTGGAAGCACAACTGGCTCATTAAATTGTCGAACCATAGGTTACTTCTTCTGCTTCTGCCACTCATTTACCTATGTCTGCAAATAGCAGACAAAGTGTTAGGCCAACAAAAAAGGCATTTTTAAAGCATAGAGACGTATATTTAAATGTATATGTGTCTATCAGGGTGTATTTCATTATGCTACACTCATTCTAGGGTATTACTGATCCTATCTGAAATGAGTTATTTGTCGTAGAATACTACTAATTCTATTTCTGACGAGTTCGTTAATATGTTATACTCCATAGCTAAGCTTAACCAAGGCTCTGATACCACGTTGTGACGACCCAAAAGCCTGTTCCACGGTAGTAAGGGTAATCTTTGGAATATAACACATAAACAAATAACAGCAAAACAGAAATATATAAATACACCGGATAATATAAAACGGAATACATTGAATAAACATAATCATCAGAGTTACATAGTATACAGGATCATACTTAGTACAAAATACAGTTCAGCTTTACATAAATGTCTACAGCGGGATCAAACATAATATGTACAACAGGAGCTGAACAGCATAAAAAGAAAGAAATGATAGAATCCAGCTTCAGCTCCAGCTATCCAGAAAGAGCCAGCTAAAACCTGAATACAAGGCTGCCCATGCAGAAATAGGGGCACCCGAGTTTGCAAGTGAAACAAACTACGAGTCAGTCATGGGACTGGCATGAGAAATCTACTTAACTTATTTTAATGATAAGGCCAAACACAGGACCATGCCGCTAGCACGGAACGGGCTTACTCCATTGGATTGCCAGTGTTTAAAACAAGTAAATCATTTAAACATCGCAATGCTTTTTATAAAAATGAAGCTATTATAAGACTCGGTTCCCATCACACAATGCAACGCAAACCAGGGGATAGAGTTTACCTTATAATGGCCAAAATATGCTTGATACGAATGAAACAAAAGCATTTGATATTATTATTAGTGTTTATATGTTTCAAAAACAATTCCAATCATAAGTATCAATCATAGACGGCATAAATGCCCCATACCACTATGTCGCCATATATAGGTATACAATCAAAACCGCACGATGTCGTATTTGGAAATTGGATTTCCGTCATGAACCAAGGCAAGGGATCGTCCTTACTGCTTCGAGACAATCTAGCCCATGTCTCAGGATCAGAACGCATCGACCCCATGGAGCGACAGGGCCGGTCCACATGAAGTGGATTAAAATGCCTGAACACTGCGTTTCCCCGCCTATGGGGCGTAAACTGGTCATATACCGACCAAACCATCGGCCCAGTAGCGACCGATATAACCGAGGCGCCTCGCTATCCATCATCCACATAAATAAAACGCCCGGGCATGTAAAACACAAAGCACCACTCCTAGCTAGAAGGAAATGCAGGTCCTCCTTGATGTCCTCTCCCGTTTCTGGTCCATACCGGGGTGTGAGGCTCGCGAATCAACCCTAAACACAAAGCTAGCTATTCAAAGCCCTGCTTTGATCATCAACCACAAAGCTCTGCTTTTCAACAAAAGCTTTGATCACAACATCTCTGTATGCCACGTTGTCAATCTACAACGTCAGACACACATCCATTTATAAGTCTGTTCTGGGTCTGAACGAAACCGGAGGCACCTTATTCCTCCCACGTATGTCCAATACAGGAGAGAGGCCCTCGCACATCCGAACGATCAATAAGTACATTCGGATGACCATCACTGTAACCCCTTCGGGAAGTAACTCCCATCAAAGGCATCAGTAGCCATCCATTCGATGTGAAGATCCTCGGTCTTGCACCGTCTTCATATCTTCGACTTCTAACCGTTGACCAATTATTTGAAATGAGAATTAACTCGGCCTTATCAAATAATTCACGTATATTTTGAATTTCAAATCAATTCATTTCAATGGTTAAATTATCTGACATCCATAATTCACTTCATTAATGTAGTTTTCACGTCAAACACATTCAACCATCAAACATCCAATAAACCAGGTAAATTCGGTTTATTTCCATTCCATGTCATTTATAATATTTTATCACAATTTATCGCTATTTTTATTTATTTAAATATAGCCAATTTATTCAAATGACGTTTCAGACCATAAGGCGGCCATGGCGCTGTTTTTCTCCAGATTTGATTTACACATATCTGAAAATCTAACCATTGGATCTTTACATATTTTATATCATTGGAAAGATCTTTTCAAAGCGGACCCAACGGTTCCACTTTCGGGAAAATCCGACGGCCGGATCTCCTGATACAATCGTTTAAGTTTATGGTTTCAAAATACGAACTACAGCGTCGTTATTCGATTTATTTTAATTATATATATATATATATAATCCATTCTGGCGTTGTTTTCATCCAGATTTGAATTAAACATTCCAGTCAGTCCAACCATTGGATCTTTGCTAATTTGGTGTCGTTGGAAAGATATTTCCAAAGCGAACCCAACGGTTTCGATTTCGGGAAAATTCGATGGTCGGATCTCCCGATACAATCATTTGAAATCCCGGTTTCAAAATACGAACTACATCTTCATTATTCGATTTATTTTAATTATATATATATAATACATTCTTCGATTTCAAAAACCATTTCAACTCATATAGGTGATAAAAATGATATTTTAATCCAACAGATATTTATTTCAACACATGACTATTTTTAACAATTCATATATATAGTAAAAATGTGATTTTTATTGTCAAAACAATTTATTTCAAACACGATTAATTTATATACTTCATATAGATGATAAAAATGTGATTTTTATTGTTAAAGCAATTTACTTCAAAAATAAATATTTTATATACTTCACACGTACAATAAAAATGTTATTTTTATCGTTCAAACAATTTATTTCACACATTCAATAAAAATGTTATTTTTATCGTTCAAACCATTCTATTTCAAAAATGAATATTTTTCCCAACACATGAATATTTTTCAATACATAAATATAAATCAAACACAGGAATATTTCAGAAAATTTCGGCAGCATAACGGCAGGGTAGTTAAAACCGGCACCGTCCCGAGTACGGCTCCTCGCTCTACCTTAAAGCCTCGCAGCTTTTGACAATGGGGTTTCAATATCTAGCTCGTACGCAGACGAATTTTCCCATAACTAATCCTATTGGGATTTCAATCACGGTCAATCATATCAAATTAACCATTCATAGTATTCACCAAATTTCACATCAACCAAATCCAAACAATCACAACAAATATATATCGTCCATGGTCTGTGGACGAGGGGAGTGTATATATATACATACAAATATAAATATATTTCGATTTCATTTCAATATCATTTCAATATCGTTTTAATTCCATTCAACGTATATATGATTTTTACAACGCATATATAACTTATACATCGCACATACAACTTATACAACACATATACATGAGGTGTACAATGCTTATATAACTCATACATCGACCGTATAATTTATACATCGTCATTCCATATCGTTTATAATTCAGAAATCTCACATTGGGTTCCACTCCTCCAAAAATTGTAGAAGGGTCAGAAAAATATCCAGTCTCTTCTAGAATGTAGAAGATGTTCACACGAGTCCACTGTCTCTTGTTTCACTGGATTTCGACTACATAGCAAAAGGATATGATTTTTATAGTTAAATCAAAATTCGTAGCGCTTTAAAGCGTTATAGACAGTTTAAAATAAAATAAACCGTTACCTCAGCTCAACCGTTCGAAACTAGGTTTCGATTTTTCGCGAAATCCGTTGCGCGATAGGAGGATCAGGTTGTACTGGGTCGAAGAGGGAGGAGAGGCACAGGCGGCGCTGGGGGTGGCGCTCCGTTCGATTACCAACAGAAGGAGCGGCGGCGGGTTAAACGACTGACCTTCTCGAGCTCGATTCAAGCTCAATACTCTACTAAAAATTATGCAACTAGTATGGATCTGATGCTTGTTCGTAGATCTACAAAAACTTCAGAAGAAGGGGTGTATTTCGTTGCATGGATTTGGAATTATCGAGGAGAGATGGAGGAGAGCTTTCCTCCATGCGCGAAGAGGATTATTGGGGAGAGAGAAAGTTAAACGATGAATGTGATTGGCCCTCTCTTTTTTTATATTTAATTAATTATTTATTTCCCAAAAATACCCCTTTCTCCTTACGAACTCTAATTCAAACCCAACGACTGTCGCCCCTAGCTAAATACCACATCCTGAACACAATGGGATATGTTTTGTAAGCCCATTCGACTTTTTAAGTCAGTTATTCTTCAAATTAAAATATAAAATATTCAATATTTGATTTGAACGTACATTTCAATTTGCCGGGGCCACATATTGATCCCAAAAATTCCAGAAAAATAAATCTATCTATGTTTTGAAGCTATGGTCCCAACAAAACTAGTTTCGTCGAATTTGGAGACCGTTTGAAAAATGGTCATTTTCTAGTCGATCCAAATTGACTGAAATTAACCAAACACATTTTCCTTTTCCACGCTCACATATTAACTCCAATAATTATGGAATTTGGAACCCAGCAATAATTTGACGTCTCGGATCCAACCAAAGTGGTTTCATCGAAAAAGAGATCGTTTGCAAAATGTCCATTTTCACGGGCTATATAAACTCCATAGCGACCTTTCTGAAAATTCATTTGGCCATAACTTTTGATTCCCGCTATCAAAATTTCGATTTTTCAGATTCGTTTGAAAGATATTCATAAACAGATTTAAATATTTTTGGTTTAGCCAAAATCCGTTTTATTTTGCATCCTGTACAGTCAGTCAAAGTTGGAATTCAAAATTTCAAATTGCCGCGCCATTTCAGGCCTTGTTTTATAATTAAAATAATTATATTTATTTTCCAACATCGATTCAAATAGACTTTTGGTAGGTATTATTTAAACTAATTCATATTAAATATTGAAAATCCACTAAAATAGCCATATTAAAATTTTTAAATTGGTTCAGATTTCCGGGCTGTTACAATTTAAATTAGAAATTTAAATCATTTAAGCTTTAAGTTGATTGGAAATTTGAAATCTGAACTGAATTTATGTAGAGTTTGGAATTATTTTGATATACAGATCAGATTAGAATAATTTAGATTAGCATTACTTTATTGTAACTAATTTAACAAATTTTAATTTAACTGGTACATATTTTCATAACTATAAAACTATTATATATTAAAGTTAACTTATATATTTTGAAATGATTTAATAAAACTATTTTATATTAAATTTAACTATTGTATTTTTTATAACTTTTTTTAGCAAGACTAACCGGCTTTTAGAGTGGACCCTCCGCTTTTTATTACAACAAAATAACAAATACATAATACCACCAGGAGTTAGTCCGATCGATTAACTGCTAAAAGAAGAAGAAAAATCTAGCTTACATATTAGGAGTTAGGAAAACATGACTGAACCACTCAAACTTACAATGAAAACCTCACAGACAACTAATATACCCCACATAAGGTCTAACAAATTACACAGTACAGCTGCATGCAAGGGCTATTGTAGTCATAACTAAACTAAGGCAAAGCAGGGAAGGCAACAAGGGTTAGGAAGAAGAAAAGAGGATTAGGAAGAAACCTCTCGTGAAACCCGAAACCAGGGAAACGGGGCGCAGGGAAAAACAAGAGAGAACGGGGATTTGGAAATTAGGGAGAGAAGCACCAATAACATAGGACAAATCTAGGGATAAGGAGAGAACAATGAAGAGTTTTAAGGGAAGGAGATAGGATCGGGAAATGAGGATGGAAAGAGAGGCGTTTGAGAACCCTAGTCCCTATTAATGAAAGGAGCTCTATCCTTTTCTAATTTAATATATATGGTTATTTTAAATCAAACTATTATATATTCTATAACTATTTGAATTAAAACATTTTATATTAAATTTAACTATTTTTAAATAAACGCATATTCCCAATCCAAGCAATTTAATTTTATATTGTTTGAACATAAAGATTTCGTTAAATAACGATATTTGGGATATTTAAATTTAAAATCGAAATGTGAATTTTGATAATGAACCGTTTTATAATATAAAAAATTTCAAAATATTATACTTTACCAATAGACATTACTATAATAGAATATTAATTTATACATAAATACTTTAATAGATCCTTAAAGAATGGCCTAAAAATCCTTTTGGATACTTGTACCTTTTACCTATATTCACTTCACTTGAGCCGATTTGCTTGCATAAGAATGTTAGTCCTAACTCAAATGTTTTGTTTTACTTTACGATCGGGTAAACTTGAGTATCACATTATTTGAGATGCACATTTTGGAGCTGAAGACCTTCTAATGAATCTATCATTTTTCTTCTATTTCCAGTCATTTCCTTATTTCAATCATGTTGTCTTAGAATTTTTATGTATTAGACTTCCATTGTATTTACTTTTTCAACTCATATTGTAACACCTTAACATTCCCTAAAGTAAGGTTACGCCAAGGAATATGGAACATTGTATGTACAAAGAAACTAATTACAAAGACTAAGATTCATAAGACATGATAATGAATGTAGTGGAAACATTTAAATTAAAATGTAACTTATTATTTCGAAAGCCAACTTCGATTTCAGAATAAAATATCAAGTGACAGGACCCACATGTCTCATAAAGAAAACTTCAAGCCTCATAGAAATCAGAGTATAACATAATAATCCCTCTCATCAGTGCCAGTACAACCAAGAAAATTGGAAAAGATGTAAAACAGAAGAAGAATAATACATGAAAAACTAGACAGAAACTCCAAAATGATCCTCCAAGATGTTTGAGTGAGCCAACCAGTCTTAGCCCAGCTAGCTAGCCTAATAAGGTGGAAAAGGAAGAAATAGGAGTGAATCTGACATAAAGTTTGGTGAATGGAGTAATTACTAGCATGATTTAGCAAGATAAAGGAAATAGACTTAGTAACAATTCTAGTGTCATAAAGAAATGTGTATGTGCACGACTTAAAATGGTTTCTGAGGTAATTGTATCATCTATCTAATTCAAGCTGAAATAACTATTTGATTGTTTGCACTATTCTACGGGTATAAGAATCTTATTAGGCTAAATTTTCCTAATTCTACCCATTTATCGGCTCTTCTTACTTACTACCTCGTGGTACCATGCCAATGGAAAATCCGTGTCTACTAGCAAAAGAAACAAACTAGCGCATGGACACAATAGCGAATTATCTACCCTAATCGACATCATGCATGCACGGTCATCTGCTTTACACACTAACTTGACATCCCTATTTGACCTCTTATTTACCTTTATCTGCATAAGCATGTTCGATCTTCCTGAGAGCATCAGTCCTCGATTGAAAGGAAATGTGTTTGGTACAAGTCCTAACAAACAATATTCTATTTGCACTCTAACCAATTCTTGTTCTTTTGACCACTTATTTACCTTAATCAGCATAAGCATGCTCGATCTTCCTGAGATCATCAATACATGTCCTATTTGATAATCTATGTTTCTTTTCTTAGCCCAATCCCAAATCCGAGCCTAACCTATTGACTTAGTTTTTATCCTGACCAATGATATTCTTCTTTTATCATATTAAGTCTCATTTTTTACTTTTTGTTATGGTATTAACATGTTAATACAGTTCTTAATTACCATAATAATCTGTTCACTTTTCTTTTAGTTTTCAAATTACAATACTTGTCATAATTTACTACAAATTTCAACAAGTTTGCCTAGTTCATTCTGATTTATTTTTATTACAAATGTACAATTTATACAAATATTTTCTGTAAATTTAGTATTCTTTATTTATTCTGTGTTTGCGAAGTTTACGCTTTTTATTCTCATCCGCAAAAAAGGATTAAATCTGCATATTTTAGCTAACATCTACAAACTTATGTATTTTAAGAACAAATGTAAATAATTGCAAAAAACTATAAATAACTAAAGTGAATGAAATAATTTTCAAGTGAAAGAGACTAAAAATAAACTTAAATAATTTATTTAAAAAGATTTTGTTATAAAATGACTGAAAAATACATACCGAAAATAACATAGAAAAACAACAAAAAACTATAAAATAAACCACAACAATTCAGAACCCTATTTCTTTAAGGGTCTGTTTGGCACAAGTCCCTATCAAGTTTCAAAATTAGGCTCACATCCGATTCTAAACTTATTATTAGGTCCCTATTTTTTGAATTCGAATTTTTTAAAAAAAAATACATAAATTCATATTTAAATTAAACATGCATCGACAAAAAATTTAGATCAAACAACGCATCAAAAACAAAAATAACAGAAACAATGAAACTGTAGTTAATTGCATATTAGTATGCACGTATTTTGAATTTCATGCATACATCTGTGCAAGTATTTCAGTCATGCATTTGTGTTGGTTTTCTTGCATACATGCATGCTTGTATTACAGAAAACTTGCATACAAGTGTGCAAAAATTCACATCCATGCAAATCAATTCATATTTATTTGCATATATGCATACAGGTATTTCAGAATACTTATACACATGTGTGCAAGAATACGCAAACATATATTTCAACGTGAAACCTTCATGCAATATTTGTATACATGTACGCTAATATATTAGAATAGTTGCATACATGTATGAAAGAGTTCCTGAAGATTTTCAACATAAACTGCTTCATGAATACTTGCATACATGTGTGCAACTATTGTGAATACTTGCACACATATATGCAAGTTTTTTTTGTTTCCGTGGTCTTTTGGGAATATTTGCAGAATTTAGAATATATTTTTTCACTTGACAGCGCTTTTTTTTTCTTTGCAAAAACACGTACCTAAGAAAATAGAGATCGGGTTTGAAAAGAAACTTAGGGAGGGAGGCAGTTTACATTTCCAAACATAATAGGGATGCTACAATAATTTTCACTTTCTTTAAATTACTTGAACTCTAAATAATTACAACACTCGCCTGTAATCCTTAGCTCCTGCAGGCATGCAATCTTCCCTAAGCTGATTATAAGTATTTTTATTTTTACAAATCTCTTCCCAGAGAAAATTTTAATTTAGAGCTATGCCTCAGGAAAAAGGAACCCATAGTGAAAAGATTTGAGTTGTGAATGAATAGACAGATCTAGGATCTTATTTGTACTAGAGTTAGGGGATCTCAGCCTATTGGATTAGTTGATTTAATCTGGTCCAAACACGTCTCTTCAGCCTTCAGATCATGAAAATAACATTCTACATTTCACAAAATAATTTTAAAACATTATTAATTCTACCTAAGCGATTTCTCATCCAGGAAGAAATGCGGATCAAACCACGTCGAGATAAAATGGGTTGACCCGTATAGGTCTTTATTTATTTTTCTTTTTGTTTGTTAATTCTTATATTATTTATGAATCTTAGTTCTTTGATAACCTTTTCTTACTAACATGGATTTTGATAAGATATATGTGTGTGTGTGTGTGTGTGAAGTGCTCAAAAATTGGCACAGACTTAATGTTGCAACTCCAATAGATAAATTCTGATAATTTCACAAACTTATTCATTACTTACTTAATTCTTTAATTAATTATTACTTAAATTTCAGGTTTGTTATATTCTCTCCTCCTTAAAGGATTTCTTCCTCGAAATCTCCAAGGAAGAAAGAATGAAATAATAAATCACAACCAATGCCTGCATCCATTTACTCAAATATCATCCATTATCCTTAAGTTTTTGAAGGTTTTTTTTTTTGCTGTTATGGAATAGCGTAGTGTAAAGATTAGGTAGTCTACCTATTCAGTTGATCTCATTTTATGCAAATATGCTTGTGCCAAGTATCCAAACGTATGCAGACAACCGACGGTTCTACATGCATGCTACAAACATCATCCATATGCAACAACCATATGGTCATCATCCATTTACAACCATGGAAATAAAATAGAAATAAACACACATCCATACACATATGCTTTGTCTCCTAGTAAGTCGATCTCTAATAGTGCGCAACATTTGTATATGCGTCCATTTGCATCTACTAGAAAACACTTGCAACCATTTGCATACATCACACATAACATGTTCTATTTGAAGGAAATAATTGGATCGATTAACAACAAATTTAAAATTTTATACATCAATTATGAAGTTCGAGTCCAAAATTGAATTAAAACATGTACCTTTCTTCTGATTTCAGAATCAAATTAAAAGGGTCGAGCTTGAAAATCGTTGAAGTTGATTCCAGATTAAATCAAATTGAGCGCTTGAATTCAAGCGCCTCTATTGGAGATCCACAAACGTAGCCTTCTATGACGACAATCGAGATCGAAGAATAGTGATTCGGTACTAGCTGAGAAGATGAATTTTGGATCTAGGGTTTTAGTGTAATCAGATGGATAAAATAAAAGGAAGTAGTCCCTCTTTTATAATACATTATCCGATATCTCGTTACCCCCTTTACCCGTTCTCCCTCTTTTAAAATAAAAGAATTTGTCAAACATCTTTGATTTCTTTTAATTAAACATTATCACTATTTGCAACGCTTATAAGTGTTACCCTATAGGTTATCATAACATCGACAACAATTTAAATATTTAGACTGTAAACAGTGAGCGACATCTAGTAATACATCACTGCTACCCAAGTTACAATAATATCAATGATTCGATATAACCTTTTGTAAATAGTGTCTCAATATAATTTAATCCTTTTAACCGATATATCCAAGATTAAACTGGAGGCATGGATCGTATCATCCTCTTTATAATTTAATCCGTTTTTCTTGATCGATGAGTAGACTATTTAAAACAAATCAATATTTGAGCACGGCCATGCATTTCACAGTCTCACTCAATCAAGAGGCCCATGGATATCACTACGAATATATCGTATGGTTAAATTCCATCTAGATCATTCATAATTTTCATTCGATTTGAGGTATATCAATAATCACCGTTATCGTTACTCTGTTACGAAATAACTTTAGAAGATATCAAAACACAAATATCCTCGAATAAAATTATAATGATTTCAGGTCTGAGGACCATTACACCACTTTCACTATGAGAACAACTTATGATATTGTTGATTATATTTCATGTAGTTATCTCACGGTAGGTCAGCCCAATACGCTATTCTCTAATACATATTTATATATTGACTTTAATATCACGTATATTAATGATCAATGAGATGTGATCATCAATCAATCAATATACTAGTCTCAACACTTTATTGTTGTCCTATATTAACAATAAAACTCGATTAAGGACATTTAAGAATTATAATACTTATCACATTATATAATCTCAAGTTTAGTCTTACTCGAACTATATAATTCCGTATTATTATTCTAAGGACTTCTTTTATATTATTATTTATATTACGCAGTAAATATAACATAACAGAATATTTTTATTCCAAATAAAACAATAACGTTATTATTCACATCAAATGGATTGCCTATAGGGCATAAACTCTAACAATCTCCCACTTGCACTAGAGTCAATCATTCATGTATCATATACTCATGAAACCAGTGTAACTATTAAACTTCTGCTGCGACAGTGTTTAATTCAGTAGGTCTGCAGCATTACAACTTTTGCAACTTTGCAGATATGTTCATATCCTCTATGAACAATTTCACATAAGAATTATATTTCATAAATATATGTTTGGATCGATTATGAGTTTAACGTTTTAGGCCTAAGCAGTAGCCAAATTGTTATCGCAATGTAAATCATTGGATCAACAATGTATTTTTTTTTTTGAAAACAAAAATGTGTGATCTTCTGAAAAGAAGAGAGCACACACACACACACACACACATATATATATATATATATATATATATATATATATGAATAAAAAACAAGATACAGAGTCTGACTATAGAGCATAAAAATACAAGATAAAACCCAGCACTACTCTAAGAATGTAGAGGATCGTAGGTAGATGAGCTTCGGATAAACCACCGCCCATCTACTCCAATATCGAATTCCGGCAAAGCCACCACCCGATATTGAAGTATACCTACTCCACTACAATAATCAGAATATAATCAAAAACAATGAAGTACAATATCAAAAAACTCTCGCACAATAAGCCCAAAGGCTACCAAAGAAAAGCAAGTCTTCAATCCAAACGACAATCTTCTAAGCTCCACAATAATAGCCACTAAGTACATACTCTTAATCAACAACCTGAATCTGCACAAAGCTCAAAAAACTATTAGTAATTTAACAACACACATATATATATATATGATAGAATATGTGTATAAATATATATGTATATATTGAATGAGTCTATATACATATATATACATATTTACACATATTAATCTATCATACATATATGTGTAAAATAGGAATATAAGGAAAAAATTAATAAAAGAATTAACCCCCAATACGATAACTATTACGAAAATAACTGCTGATTCTAATAAACAGATATAAATTGACTTGAACCTTAATCAATAAACTTTCAAAGCCCCATTTCCTGAAAAGTTTATAGTGTGAATTAGACATCCATTCCAAACAAAAGTAAACTATTCTAATAATTAAGCTATTCATATAAACATAATTAGATTGAAAAAATCTCTGATTTCTCTCATACCAGATGAACCAACTAATGATAATGACTAAAGAATCTAAAATATATCTTTTACTACCATTATAAGCAAATCTATAAAGATTCCAATATTCGACACAATTATTATAAGAATTAGGGAAATCAAATACAAAAATCCTTAAAACCATATTAAATATAAAATTTGTGATTTTACATGAAAAAAATAAATGATCAACATCTTCATATAAAAGATTACAAAAACAGCACCTAACATCAAAAGAAATATTTTTCTTTTTTAGCAGCTCAACCGTATTAAGTTTCTTATGCATGATTAACCACATATGAAACTTATCTTTAGGATGAGCATTTGATTTCCAAATATACTTGAAAGACCTAAATGAGATTCCCGAAAAATTTAAGAAGTTATACATAGAATTAACCGAATAAATTTGACTCTTATCCATACCCCAGCTAATAAAATCTGTATGCTCATCAATATGATATAATGACAACTTAGCATATAGTAAAGCTAATTGTCTTAGCATATCCCCTTCTAAGATATGACCAAAACGAAACTCCCATGGGGGAACTAAATCTCTTCTGAAAACATCTTTAATCAACGCATTTTTAAAACTACAAATATTAAAGAGTTCCCTAAATTCGATTTTAAGTGGTAAACTAGAAATCCAAATATCATGCCAAAAATAAGTCATGTCACCCGAATGAACAATAACCTTATAACCTAAATTAAAAAAATCGAAGCACTTTAATACTGACTTCCAAAATAAAGATAATCTATTATACCAACTATCCCTAGAACCCACAATGAACTCCCCTTCAGGATAATAGAATTTAGACACAATATCCTTCCATGTAGTTGACACTGTAGGACACCTAAATTTCCACACCCATTTGGCTAATAAGGACGAATTAAAATTAACTAAGTTAATAATACCCAATCCCCCATCTTTCTTTGACTTACACCACATCTCCCAGTTTACTAAACATTTGAAACCCCTACAAATAGGATCACAGCCCCCATTCCATAAATAATTACGTCTTATTCTATCGATTTTATCGATAACCCATTGAGGAAATCTATGTATAGACATCCAATAAGCAGGGATAGTAGATAATACTGAATTAACCAAAACTAATCTCCCTGCTCTAGACAAAAATCTATTGTTCCAATTAGATAGTCTACTATTAATCTTATCAATTATGATTAACCAATCCTCCTTTTTTAGCTTCGAAGGCCTAATCTTAAAGCCCAAATAATCAAGAGGAAATTTCATTACAGAGCAGTTTAAAGTGCTAGCAACCATAGCCTCTACATTATCAAAATCATTAAGGACCATAACTGAACTCTTGTCAAAGTTAATCCTAAGACCTGATAACATCTCAAACCAATACAAAATAAACTTGAGAGCAATAATGTGCCTAGGTAGATGAGAAGAAAATAACAAGGTATCATCAGCGAATTGAAGTATAGATAACTCATTGTTAAATTCCTCATTACCAACATTGCCCAAAACACCTAATCTCCCGACTTTTTTAATAATTCTAGAAAAAACATCCACCGCTAAATTAAATAATAAAGGTGACAATGGATCTCCCTGCCTAAGACCCCTCTTAGATTGGATCTTCTTTCCCACAACCCCATTGACCACAATATTAGAACTACCAGACTTGAATAAAAGCATTATCCAGTTAATCCACCTAACACTAAAACCTCTAGCAAGGCATACTTCACATATATAATCCCAGTCTATAGAGTCAAATGCCTTCTCAAAATCTAATTTTAAAATGGCACATGGAAAATTATTTTTAATACATACATTAATGTACTCTTGTACAGCTGCCACTCCATCCACTATTTGTCTACCTTTAATAAAAGCAGTTTGTGAATGATCTATATGAATGTTACCGCTAAGTCTATTCGCTAGAACTTTTGAAATAATCTTAACAGATACGTTTATCAGTGAAATGGGTCTAAAATCCTTTAAAAATTTAGCACCCTCTCTCTTCTTAATAAGGATAACATTAGCAAAATTGAAATTACCTAAACACAAATCACCGCTATAATCATTAAATAATTTAATAATATCAGATTTCAATACCTCCCAAAATTGTTTGTAAAATAAAATAGAAAAACTATCAGGTCCCGGAGCTTTGTCACTAGGCATATCGCAAATAGCCTTCCAAATCTCTTGTTTAGAAAAAGGTATATCTAGATCTAATAACTCTCTCTTATCTTCATTAGGATAGATATCCTTCCAATTAACGTTAATTCTTCTCCTAATCCTAGTCCCAAAAATTTGTTTGTAATAATTGGTGAAAGCTTCATTTAAATCGCGTTGCACTGTCAATTCCTCATTATTTAAGAAAATGGAATGAATTAAATTATCCCGTCTCCTATTATTAGCCGTACTATGAAAAAATTTCGTGTTATTATCCCCTTCCTTAATCCATTGTACACGTGATCTTTGCTTCCACATTATTTCTTCTTTTTCCTGAATCAATTTGAGTTCATCTCTTAGATTACAAAGCCTATCTCTCTCATTTGGATTAAGAGTCCTAGATTCACTTAGTTTGTCCAAATCTAACATTCCACATAACATCTTATCTTTCTTAATTCTAACACTACCAAAAACAAATTTATTCCATCTCTTAAGAAAAAATCTTAGCTTACCTAATTTTGAAACAAATATCTTAGCCGAGTTGCCATTATACAAGTTATTAAAATAGAATAAGGAATTCCACTTAACAGTAACAAGTTTAATAAAACTGGCGTCCAGTAGCCACATCTTTTCAAATTTAAAATTGTTACTAATTAGAATATTTGAATCACACGAAAGAATTAAAGGACAATGATCAGAGTATAAGAAAGGTAACCCTTTTACTTTACAAATTTGAAATTTATCGTCAACCTCCGTACTTATAAAAAACCTGTCTAAAAGGGCAAAAGACGGGCTATTACCAATATTAGACCTAGACCAAGTGAAAGATCTATTGTTAAGCGGAATCTCAATCAAATTATTATCCAGAATAAAATCGTTAAATTCTTCCATATCAGAGAAATCTCCTTCACGAGGAGATCTCTCTCCTAAAAACCTAGTAACATTAAAATCCCCCCCAATAATCCAAAGATTTGGGGCAAGAATTCTAAAATCTGAACATTCCTCCCACAAACATCTCCTTTCAATCCTAGTGTGAGGGTCATACACATTCGTAATGCCCAATAAAGAATTATCACTAATTGAAGTTAATATAATGTGTAATGAATGTAACATAGAATACTCTTGTACTAGTCTATATTGGTTATCTTTCCAACCAATCATTAGCCCTCCTACACTACCAATTGACGGTAAACAGGCCCAATTACGAAAATGGGAGCCACCTAATCTAGCATAAAAACTGGTGTCAGGACACTCTATTTTAGTCTCCTGTAACAAAGCAATGTCAATATGATAGTGTACAAAGAAAGTCCTAACTTTATCACATTTTTTAGGTTCATTTAAACCCCTAATATTCCAGCTAACAATCCTCATCTACTCAAGGAAGAGACTCTCTCTAGTTCTCTGGTCCTAATGTAGTCGGCATCTAACTCAATATCAGTTAAAATAAAAGAAGTATCACTGGCTAACTGAAATAGCTGCCTAGTCGACAGTCTACCTAATGCATAAGGAGAATACTCACTACCATAACTAGAAGTCATACCTGAGCCCAAATCCGAAATGCTGCTATGAGCATTCGGACTTTGGGACCTACCTCTAAAAGGAGAGGAGCTCGCTCTGATTCTAGCACTACGTCGAACCATTCCAGAACTGGGAACTGCTCTCCTTCGTCTCCCCCTCCCAGACGAAGAAGAAGGAGCAACTCCACCATGAAATAAATCCCCGCTAGGCTCTACTGAATCAACACCACTAGAATCGGCTATAGCTCTATATGAAAAACTGTGGTCTAACCCAACATTATACTCCAACTGAAATAAAACATCTTCCCATCTGAACATACTAGGACACGGCTGTAAAAATAAAGAGAGAAGACTAATGCCCTTCTTACACACAACCAATGCGAATGCCCCATTGATCCATGAACCCTCACACGTGTGACATGCCAACATTGAATCGTGCCTAACTGACTGATTCCCCACCAAGTCCAAACATATACTATTAATCCGCTTCCAATCCAGACTAACCCCTTTTGCATTCCTAGCCTTAATTATTTTTGCAGATTTCACTGTTCCAACACGGTACCCCTTTTTATGTTTTAATGAAAGTGGCACCAATTCTATCATTATATTCTCGTGATCAACCCCTTCTTCCACTAAATCCATCAACGCTCCAAAACTGTTCGTTAAGAACACATCTTCAGCTGCGCCCCAACCAATCTCCTCATCCTCCCCATTAGGCTGAAAGCAGCTCAAAGAGTCCACATCATAACCCGCCATGTCTATCGAATCCACCCCCGTCATCACCTCCCTGCCTTTGTTATTACACACATCCTTAACAACAGAAAAACAATCCATACTTCCATACTCGTAGCACAACAAAACACAAGGATCCAGCTTCATATGATCCAACTTCAAAGCAGTCGAACCACTCCCCTCATTCAAACCATTCCCATCACACCCAGAGCCATAACAAAACAATATACTGGGATCCATACTCATTTGATCACGCTTAGAGACATTCAAACCACTCCCAATATTTCCAGAGCCATAGCAGTGCCACACACACAAGGATCAAAACTCATTGAATCATATTTTGAAACAATCGAATCCCACCCATCATTATCAACTTACTCATCCAAACACCATTCAGACTCAGATAGCCTCAAGCTCTTGATATTACTCGAGATAAACTTATCATCACCTTTGCAGAAAGCTTGATATTTAGGAACACAATGATCACAATTTACAGCAGTGTTAATTATGTCGAAATGAGCCAAAATACCATCCATCAATATTAAAGCACTTTTCTTATTTTTCAATAACGAGTCTGAATATATTCTTCTCAACCTCAACAGATTCAAACTAAACTGAAGCGCATGTTTCTTTCTACTCAAAGGCCTCGGCAATGGTGGGTAAACAGAACCTGTCGAAGAGTTTTTACACCACAATAATCCTTCTACGAGACCTTCTAAATGCCAACCCAAACCCAATAACAAATATGCCCCACCATTATTCTGATTAGGAAAGTCACTATTGTATAAATCAATAAGCTCAGATAACTTCAGGCAAAGTCTCGAACAGTTAAAGTGCATAAGATCAAATACAGTTTTACCTCTGAATGAGGCTGGACAATTAGCTGAACGATGACCAATACCACTGCATTTAAAACATCAAAGACCATTTCTACACTCCTTGGCGTAATGATCAGAACCACCACATTTCAAGCAGCATTTATCTCCTATAATTTTCCTTTGAGAAAGTCTATCTTTCGAACTAGTTTTCCAACTATTATATGATGTGGAATGCTTCAATACATCTGCATAGGTACTTGCTCGAAAACTCGACAAACTTCTCTGTCTAAAAGTGAGATTCAGCCTGCCTGATTTTAAATTAGTGTTTTCCCTGAGCCAACCAGGAGCCGTATCACTAATTATACCCGTAATACCATGAAGAAGATTCCTAGATTTGCCACCAAGTATCAACACATCACCTAATTCAAGTAGCACCTTTTTGATCATACCATCATTCACATCCTTGTACACAAACTCAGCTGTATCACCAATTGAAAATGACACAACAGGGAGTCCGGCCATAAGGCTATCACTATCTTCGTCCTTGTCTTGATGGAGACCCAATTTCCCCTCATTATTGTAGAAATTTATAATGCAAACGTCTGGTTTCATTGAAGGAATATCTGCAGTACTCCCACCTTTCACAACTATTTCATGTTGAGCAAAGTCAATAGAGTCCCCAACCAAAGATTTAAATTCCTTTGGAATTTCAAGAGGAATTTCTCCGTCAAATGAACGCCTATCCTCATACAATCTTGTTGCTGGATTCCAGTTCTTACCAAGACACATCATAGAAAGATTTAACTTTGCACCATTATCGAACACCGGTCTGTAAAAACCACCTTTGCCATATCCAAGAACTTGACATTTTCTGACAATGTTGATCTGATCATTTATACTTATGTATTTCTTAAGTAATATCATACCCGAACTCAAGATTTTGTGATGGATCTCTGTATCCCCTACTACCTTTCGAAGATCTACAGGAGTGACCAAGCATTCAAATCTTTTGTGTCCATCTTTACCACAATTGAAACATTTAACTCGATTAGTGCACCTTCCCACCAGATGATTTAGGTCTCCACATCTATAACAGCGTCTATTTTGATTCTGGAATCCTGATGGATTCAAATTGGGGAAAAAAGAATTCGCCCTTTTCGTCTCACCATTGAATCGAGAGTTACCAAAAGAATGATTAATCGGCTGATTAGAACAATAGAATTGAGAATTACCAGGAAAAGAATGAAAATTTGGCAGATTAGAACAAGAAATGTTAAACGAAGCAGAAGAGAAACACTCGGCCGCCATTCTAAATGAAAATTCAGTGTTTGGATCAACAATGTATTAAGTTCAATTATGAACTTCTTTGTAGCGACCCGAACTTCCCCGGTCTCCGAAGAGATGAGAAAGAACGAATTACTGTGAGGACAGGACAAATCAGAACGCAGACGGAAGAACATTTCATTGCTATTACAACAATTCCATCAGATACAAGAATATACAGAGTATAAATGAATAAATTACATTCGATAAATATCAGAGATTACAATAAATTACATAGCAGCGGAAAATAATACAAAGCACAACTGAAGGTTATATACGGATACAGAGCTTTCCGGATATCATTCCAGCTGTAAACCAGGATCCTGTGAATATAAATCTGCAAAACCAAAACTACTAGTTGCCCGTGCGGAAAATAGGGGCACCCAGAGTTTAGGTTAAAACAATAAACTCCTGGTCAGTCATGTGACTGGTGTGAGAACTAAAACAGTTATTAATCTTTATTTTCAAAGTTAGGCAAATCAAGGGACCACGCCGTATAACACGGAACGAGTTTCCTCCCAAGAATACCAGTGCATAGAATAAACAACACAATGCTTTTTCGAAAAATGAAGCTGTTATAAGACCCAGGTCCCATCACACAATGCAACGCAAGCCGGAGGATAGGGTTTTCCCTTATAATAGCTAAACATGCTTGGTACGTTTAAAACAAATCATTTGATACTATAATAAGTGTATAGTGTCGAAACAATTTCAATCATAAATATAAATCATAGACGGCATGGGTACCATATATCATGTCGCCATACTAGGCTCTACAAATAAAACCGAGATACACGTATTGGAAATTGGATTTCCGCCATGAGTCGAGGCAAGGGGCAAGCTCCTCTCCGCGCTCGAGACACTCTAGCAAATGCCTCAGGACTACGCACTCTGGGCAATCCTTGGATCTTCAGGGCCGGTCCTCACTTACGTTAGAGGATTGGAAATTCCTGAACACACGTTTCCCGGTCCTTACAGACCTATAATCGAGGCGCCTCACATTCCAACAACCACATAGGTGAAAAGTATATAAATGTCAGGGCTAGTAAGTCACTGACACCACCAAAGCTAGAAAGAAACGTCGTGCTCTCCCTGCAGTCCTTATCCCGTTTTTGACTCATACCGAGGTGTGAGGCTCGCGAATTCACGTTATACACAAAGCTGCCACGTAGGCGTGCTTTGATCATCAACCACAAGACTTTGCTTTTCAACAGAAGCCTTGATCATTGCATCTTAGCGTGCCACACAGGCAATTCATGCCATGCGACTGATGTCCATCGATATACAACCTCTGAGCTCGTACGTCTCAGAGAAGGGCGTTAAGCAAAAGAATAAATTCTCCGCCGCCAAACAGATGTATATTTAATAGAAATCAATCAACACAGAATAAAATCCAATGTCAGACACACAATCCATTTACAAGTCCGTTCTGGGTCTGAACGAAACCGGAGGCACTTTCCTCGCATATCCATCCATCTCCAGGTACGTCTGGACGACCACCAACTGTTTCCATCCTCTTGGGTGTACAGCCCAATCAGGATCGTCAGTAATTACCCAAACGATGTGAAGACTTCCGGTCTTCGACCACCGTCTTCATCTTCGACATATCGTCGAATCGGTTATTCAGAATGAGTATAAACCCGGCCTTTCCGAACAACCCGCGTATATTAAAACAAATGTTACATAAACACAACATACGCCTCATTCCAATTCAGAATATTCTTTTATTCACAAAATCACATTTTTAGGGAAAGGTTCCCATTAATTTTATCCAAGATAAATTCTTTAGAATTTACCCTTTAATCTTCCTTTGGATGATCTATCAAACCAAATTATGGTTTTCCATCTAGTCGAGATTAGCGAACCACAACGAAGTAATTATTTATTTTATTTCCCAATCCCAACCTATTCATCCCATGAAGCAAAACTGGTAATACTCCATATCTAATACCGTGGTGTTATCGGTAAAATTAATTACCATTTCACGTTCAAATCTAATTAAAGATTTAACTATCGCTTTGGAGCAAAACTGGTAATACTCCGTTCTCGCTCATTTCTAAATTTGATAATTTAGATTATAGATTCACATTTCAATCTAATTGCAGATTCGTTAGAACTCCTTTTACTGGGTTAAAGAACTAGGTGTTATTTAAAACACAGTTCACGACAAACCCAAATCACATTCTATTTGTTATCGGGTTAAAGAACTAGTGTTATTTAAAACACCGTTCACGATAAACCCATTTCAAATCCAATCAAATATATTAGAAATTCCAATTATTTAAAACCCCTTTTTTAAATCTAATTTATTTATTTAAAAATAATTGGGTTTTAAATTTAGTTTAAAATTAGTTCATTTCGATACAAATCTATTTTTATCTTTTCAAATATGGAGTTTTT
Source organism: Allium sativum (assembly GCA_030737875.1). Classification (NCBI taxonomy): domain Eukaryota; kingdom Viridiplantae; phylum Streptophyta; class Magnoliopsida; order Asparagales; family Amaryllidaceae; genus Allium; species Allium sativum. The sequence continues at coordinate 135,382,824 of CM060911.1, read as the reverse complement.
CATCCCAATTTTTCCTAAATCATTTCTTATGATTTTGCACAAATTATTACTATTTTTAATAATTTTATTAAGGCCTGTACAATCGATTTCCAACAATGGCCATCGAACTGCACTTACAGCGACCTTTTTCAAATTTGATTTGGACGTAACTCCAAATCCAACCGTTAGATTTCAAATTTCTAATATTCGTTAGAAATCTCTTTTCGATACGAACCCAACGGTTCCGGTTTTAGGAGAATCCGACGGTCGGATCTCCCGTAATGTCCGTTTGAAATAAATGGTCGAAATTCGCGAACTGCCGCGGCGCGGCGCGTTCTATTCAGGCCATTATATTATATATATAATATATATAATATATATTTCGTCGTTACCATTCAAAACGAATTTTATAAATGGTTTTGAATTCGTTTCAAAAACATTTCAACCTTTATTTCAAATTCAAATCAAAATTGAATTTCTCCTTATAAATTCGTTTTAAAATTCATGTTTATACAATTCAAATTTCAATTCAATTTGAATTCAATTCAATTCGTTTTCAATTCGACTCGAATTCGTTTTCAATTCGATTCAAATCAAATTCGTTTTCCATTCGATCCAATTCAAATTGGTTTTCTATTCGAATCAAATTCATATTGGTTTTCTATTTGAATCAAATTCATTATATATTCAATTCGAATTCAATTCGTTATATATTCAATTCGAATTCAAATTGGTTTTCTATTCCATTTAATTCGAAATCGTTTTATATTCAATTTGTAACACCCCGAATTTTAGTTAATACTAAAATTCACTAATTACAAGATAAATAATCTCAGATGTGGGAATTGGGGGCAACGGGCTGCGTCATTGCGTTCGTCTCGGAAATTACGCGAAATAGAGTCCGAGTTTTCGAAAATCGGAGTCCGTATGGCCCAGTTATGGCCCGATGAAGTTTGCAGAAAATTCAAAACTAAAACAGATTTAAAAATTTCAAATATTCAGATTTGGAATGGGCCAGGCGGGGTCAGGCGGGAAGCTTCCCGCCCAACCCATGTCGACAGGGCTGTCGACAGGCCTGTCGACAGGGGTGTCGACATGCCTGTCGACTTGCCTGTCGACAGGGTGGCACCGCCCAGTGAACCTGGGTGCACCAGGTTGCACCAGGTTGGGTTTCAGGCTGGCTAGGAGGGCTGGTTCTAGAGATTTCCTAAATCTAAGGGTCCTAATCTAATCTAGGGTTAATCTAAGGGCCTAAAACACTCACCTAATCCTATAAATAAGACCCTAACCCTACCCTAATTCATTCATAATTAAATCTAGTAGCTAAACTATGGCAAATTGAAACTTGAGAGAGCCTCCATCAAAAAAGAGAAGGGATAGCATTCCAAATCAACTTCTAGCCTCTTAATCTTCTTCATTAGTTTGCTAATTTTGTTTTGGTGAGCTTCTATCCCCTTAATAATCAATTGTTAAATTGATTAAGATAGGATATGATGATGTATGGTTATGTTTGTGGATCAATGTGTTTATGCAAGCTTAATATTGTATATGTTATGTGTTTTGCAAGTTATATGCTCTATGTCATGCAAGTTTAGTATATGTGTTCATGACATTTTTATGCAAGTTTAATGTTATATCTTTATGCAAGTTTGGTGCTATGTTTCATGATGATTATGAGGCAAAACACTAAGTTGGACATTGATCTATTATGCAAAATGTTATGCATGCTTATGAAGTTATATGCAAGTTATGTGTATGTTTAAATGCAAGATTAACATGTTATGCATGCATATGAAGTTATGTGAATGATTATGCAAGTTATGTGTATGTTTAAATGCAAGATTAACATGTTATGCATGCATATGAAGTTATGTGAATGATTATGCAAGTTATGTGTATGCTCAAATGCAAGATTAACATGTTATGCATGCATATGAAGTTATGTGAATGATTATGCAAGTTATGTGTATGCTCAAATGCAAGATTAACATGTTATGCATGCTTATGAAGTTATGTGAATAATTATGCAAGTTATGTGTAGGCTTAAATGCAAGTTGGGTTAATATATGCTCATATATGCAAGTTGACATCCTCTTAACCCATGACAAAGTATATGCTAATATTTGGTTTAACCCATGATATTTGTGATGGATCTTCTCTTTATGAGAACGATTTACGTGGGGAACGATGGGGTTAATAAATATGTTAAAAGTATGGTTGGGTATGATTAAGCATACCATAAAAATAAATTAACATAAGTGGGAATTTACCTATTGAGTTAGGTCTACCCCATGGGAATTTACCTATTGAGTTAGGTCTACCCATGTTATGAAAAACTTGATATTAATTAGGGATAATTAATATGGGGTGATTAATTAGGTGTAATTAATCGACTAAGACACGAGGTTGGACTCAGTTGTAGCGTAAAACTGCCCGGACCCAACCGGCTTAACCAGTTGCTACAAATGTTAGCCCAATGTGAGAGGTCTTAGGCACAAACTAAATACGTGATTAATGTAAAGACACGAGGTTAGACTCGGTTATGACATAAGGCTGCCCGGACCCAACCGGCTTAACCAGCGGTCATAAAAGATAGTCTAATGTGAGAGGTCTTTATGAGGATCACGGTCTTAATTAATTAAGAAACACTTAACCAGATAAACATGTAGTAGAGCATGAGGGGTTAAGTGGGTGCCTTGGGTGGCATGTGGAAATCTAGTGGGTTGCCTTGGGTGGCAATAGAAAATACGATTAGAATACTTAACCAAGTGGAAACATGTAATTAAACATGATTAAAGGGTTAATTGGGATTCACTAGATAAGTAACAAGCTTAGGTGGGTAGCTTGTGGGGGCCCATTTCAACCAATATCCCAAACGTATCTTTGTGGGCTCGACTCTAGTCGGGTGACGGGACACGCATATTGGGCTTGACTATAAGAGGCCAAAACGGGTTAGCGGTGGCAACGCGAGTCCAACGGGTTTCATATGCGTGTGTGTGCCCGGGCTGGTAGATAAGTCGTTGTTGCATCGTGTAGGTATAAGCCGTGCACCGTGGATAATATTGGGTTGCCACTTTAGGGGGAGTGATACACCCCACTGTGGGTCCAGCACGGGTATCTACGTTAGGGAGCCGATCGCTTGGGGTAGTGGGGTACACCTAGTGGAGATAGGGGCAGACGGCACCTATGTGGTCAGCTAGGAGTACATGAAACTACTAGTTATATCTTTCTTTAAGTCCTTGGGTGGGATCAACCTTTAAGTAGGAATGACTGGTGTGGTGCAGTTAGTAATTATCCTTGGGTGGGTAGATGCGTCTTTACGGTTATCTTAGTTCATCCTATGTTGTTGGCTACTTAGTGTAGTCATTATCCCCAAAGGTACCGTACCGAGTTCATGTCATACCCTAATTACTTTAATAATTGTATTGTTAAGGTTATAGGGCTCACTCAGGCTTATGTCTGACCCCGTTGTTTTTATCTTTTTTCCCCTCAGGACCTCAGGTTGGGCCTAGTGCTAGCGGGCCTTGATCAGTTTGCTTTATCTACCTCTTGGAGTTTGGACCGTAGACGTAGAGCTCAGCTTCCCTTATCTTTTATGGCTATCATTTCATGTATTGGGATTATGTATTTTCATTTAGCAAGAATGGATATTTGTACTTAACTCTTATTATGGTTTTGTGATGTAACCAGACATGTTTATTTCCGCTGCTTAGAGATGATGTTTTAAATTTCAAGTATTACTTATATCTGTCTTGCTGTAATTTCTCTGTTCTATATTCACTAAAATACTCCGCCGATGCTATGGCATTCCCTATCAGAGTGACCATAGCGGGTGTGGGGTGTTACACAATTCATTTCGAAATCGTTTTATATTCAATTCATTTCGAAATTGTTTTATATTCAATTCATTTCGAAATCGTTTTATATTCAATTCATTTCTGTTTTAAATTCAGAAACGAATATAATCGATATAAATATCGTTCACGTCAAAATAGCGCATCACTAATCAACACGGCTTTATATTCAACAAATGGATCTATATTTCTTTCAATACACGACTCTATATCTTTGTCAACACACGACTAATCTCAGCGAATAAGTACTGTCCACGTGTGACTATTTTTGTTATTTAATGTATTTTATGAAAATTAAGGTATCTATCGTTTGATGTTGAATCAGACTCCAACCGTAAATTAGTAAGAGAACGATTTCCTGAATATTAACCCCGAAGGCCGAAACCAACATCAGGTTAATATCCAGGAGACCACTCATCTCATCTATTTTCCAGTTGATTTCTAATTCTATATATGATAAAAATGTAAATTCTATTGTTAAAATATCTCGTTCAACACATGACTAATCTCAACGGATGAGTACAGTCAACACATGAACCTTTATTTTGTAGTGATAAAGATATAAATTTTATTATTAAAATATTTCGTTCAACACATGACTAATCTCAACGGATGAGTACAGTCAACACATGAACCTTTATTTTATAGTGATAAAGATATAAATTTTATTGTTAAAATATTACGTTCAACACATGATTAATCTCAACGGATGAGTACAGTCAACACATGAACCTTTATTTTATAGTGATAAAGATATAAATTTTATTGTTAAAATATTACGTTCAACACATGACTAATCTCACGAATGAGTACAGTCAACACATGAACCTTTATTTTATAATATTCTTTATTTTCTAAATTGGAATGAGGCCCAATCAATCACCATATAATATTAATTATATGGATTTTCATACATCACACGTATATAATAGCATTGAAAAATAATCAACCATCAACCAAAGTGCACTACACTGTATAAGCATCAAATATAGATACCTAACGCTTATAACAGCCTGTCAATCAATCGATCGACATATTTAATCAATCAGGATGAGTGAACTTCAAATTTCATCCCAACACCCGTGTGGGGTTTCAAACAATCAAACACAGATTTTAGTTGTACAGTTGGGCGATGTGTAAAATTTATCGACCCAATCAATGTCCTTCAAATAGGTGTACATAAACAAACCGTCCGGTTTGTAAATGAATATTTTATTTTATTCACTTCATGTTAAAAATTATATTTTTAACGATAAAATATTTTATTTCAACATATGAATTTCTATTCAGTTCATTTATTAAATAAAATGATATATTTTTTTCTAACATATTTTAGAAAATTTCGGCGGCATAACGGCACGATACTAGAAACGGGACGAGGCCTAGCCTTATTCCCGGTCTAGTGAAGGCCCACTGTGACGAGAAGGAATTTCGCTCGGTCTGAACCAGTCGCTAAACCGACCCAGACCGTTCGAAACGCCCTATCGTTTGAGAACACGACAAATCAGAATGCATACAAAAGAACATTTCACTGTATATTACAACAATGCATCAGATTACAAGAATATACAGAGTATAAAAGAATATTACACAGAAATATCAGAGATTTAAATTACATTTAAATACATAGCAGCGGAAAAATAATACAATACACAACTAGAATGAGATATACGGATACAAAGCTTTCCGGATATCGTTCCAGCTGTAAACCAGGATCCTGTGAATATAAATCTGCAAAACCAAAACTACTAGCTGCCCGTGTCTAAATAGGGGCACCCAGAGTTTAGGTTAAAACAATAAACTCCAGGTCAGTCATGTGACTGGTGTGAGAACTAAAAACAGTTATTAATCTTTATTTTCAAAGTTAGGTAAATCAAGGGACCACGCCGTATACCACGGAACGGGTTTCCTCCCAAGAATACCAGTGCATAAAACAAACAGCGCAATGCTAAATAAAGAAAAATGAAGCTGTTATAAGACCCAGGTCCCATCACACAATGCAACGCAGCCGAGGATAGGGTTTTCCCTTATAACAGCCAAAGAATGCTTGATACGTTTAAAACAAATCATTTGATACTATTATAAGTGCATAGTGTATAAAACACTTCAAATCATAAGTATCAATCATAGGCGGCATGAATGGCCCATAAGACTATGTCGCCATATATAAGTTTACAATCAAAACCGCAAATGTCATATTGGAAGTTGGGTTATCATTTATGGTATGAACCGAGGCTAGGGGCAAGATCCTCTACCGATTTGTGACTCTCTAGTCCGAGCCACAGGCAAGTACTCTGTCAAGCCTTTGAATCGTCAGGGCCGGTCCACCGATGTGGATTAAAATGCCTGAACACTGCGTTTTCCCGCCCTTTGGGGCGTAAGTCTGGCCCGTCAGCCGACCAGAAGCATCGGCCGAAACCGATATCACGAGGCGCCTCGCTTTTCAGCAAGTAATAATAAGTAACATCCACATGAGTCAAACTCGTCAGCCAGTTCAAGCACTGACGCCACTCCTAACTAGAAAGAAACACATGTCCTCCCTGATGTCCGTCTCCCGTTTTTGATTCATACCAGGTGTGATACTCGCGAATCAACGTTACACAAAGCTACGCCACAAAGGCCGTGCTTCGATCATCAACCACAAGACTTTGCTTTTCAACAGAAGCCTTGATCATTTGCATCTTAGCATGCCACACAGGCAATTCACTCCATGCGATTGATATCCATCAATATATAACCCCTGAGCTCGTATGTCTCAGAGAAGGGCGTTAAGCAAGAGAATAAATTCTCCGCCGCCAAACAGATATATATTTAATAGAGATCAATCACACGGACTGAAATCCAATGTCAGACACATAGTCCATTTACAAGTCCGTTCTGGGTCTGAACGAAACCGGAGGCACTTTCCTCGCATATCCATCCATCTCCAAGTACGTCTGGACGATCACCAACTGTTTCCATCTTCTTGGGTGTACAGCCCAATCAACATCATCAGTAATCACCCAAACAACGTGAAGACTTCCGGTCTTCGACCACCGTCTTCATCTTCGACTTATCGTCGTATCAGTTATTCAGAATGGGATAAACCCGGTCTTTCCGAATAACTCACGTATATTTTAAATAAGTGTTACACAAACACAACATACGCCTCATTCCAATTCATCAGTCACTAACTGTAAATTAATCAAGAGAATAATTCCCCAAATATTAACCCCGAAGGCCGAAACCAACATCAGATCAATATCCAGAAAACCATTCTGCTTGGCTAACCGACAATTAGTTTCTAAATTTCACATTCATAGGGAAAGGTTCCCATTAATTTTATCCAAGATAAATCATTAAAATTTATTCTCAAATCTTCTTTTGAATTTCGATTCAACTAGTCGGGATTAACGAAACTTACCGAAGTAATCATTTGTTTTAATTTCCCAATCCCAACCTATTAATCCCATGAAGTAAAACTGGTCCTACTTCATATCTAACACCACGGTGTTATTGGTAAATTCAATTACCATTTCACGTTCAAATCTAATTAAAGATTTAACTATCGTCTGGAGTAAAACTGGTGATACTCCATTTCGATTATTTCAATCTAATTAAAGATTCATTAAAACTCCACTTAGTTTTAATCTGTGACTGGGTTAAAGAATCAGTGTCATTTAAAACACGGTTCACGATAAACCCAAAATCACATCACATTTCAATCAGTCCCTAATTGTAAATTAGCAAGTGAGCAATTCCCTAAGTATTAATCCCGAAGGCCGAAACCAACATCAGATCAATACCTCGGAAACTATTCAACTTAACTAATCTCCAGTTAGTTTCTGATTTTCTTAACTCCTTTAGGTCTAAGAACTGTATTATTGAAGATACCGTTCACGACAACCCAAAATCACATTTCATTAATGATCGGGTTAAAGAACGAGTGTTATTTAAAACACTGTCCACGATAAACCCAAAAATCAATATCAATTCAATTCCAATTAAACATTATTTAATTGGTACACTTCATTAAATCTAAATAAAAAGATTTAATCTTTTCTCCACTGGGTTCAAGAACAGTGTTAATGAAGACACCATTCACGACAAACCCAAATCACATTTGATATTAAATACAAGGCTCTGAATAGAAAATATCCCGGTTTATATTCAATATCAAATTCTACGATTAACAAATGTCGTATTGGAAATAACGATATAAATATATATATCTTTCAAATTTCCATAACAACATCTGCATAATCCCGAATTCCAACATCGAAATATTCCGAAGACAATTTCGATTCAAATCCACTCCAATGCAATCATTGGAAATTCTGGTTATTTTCAAAACCATTTCAAATCCAATTTATTTATTTAAAAATAAATAGAATTATATTTCTAGTTCAAAACTAGTTCATTTCGATAAAAATCTATTTTTATCTTTTCAAATATGGAGTTTTTCATCCCAATTCTTTCTAAATCATTTCTTATGATTTTACATAAATTATTACTATTTTTAATAATTTTATCAAGGCCCGTACAGTCGATTTCCATCAATGGCCATCGAACTGCACTTACAGCGACCTTTTTCAAATTTGATTTGGACGTAACTCCAAATCCAACCGTTATATTTCAAATTTCTAATATTCGTTAGAAAGCTCTTTTCGATACGAACCCAACGGTTCCGGTTTTAGGAGAATCCGACGGTCGGATCTCCCGTAATGTCCGTTTGAAATAAATGGTCGAAATTCACGAACTGCCGCGGCGCGGCGCGTTCTATTCAGGCCATTATATTATATATATAATATATATAATATATATTTCGTCGATTTCTATTTAAAACGAATTATATAAATAGTTTTAAATTCGTTTCAAAAGCAATTTCAACTTCCTTTTCAATTCAAATCAAAATTGAATTTCATTATAAATTCGTTTCAAAATTCATTTCTATTCAATTCAAATTTCAATTCAATTTGAATTCATTTCAATTCGTTTTCAATTCAATTTGAATTCGTTTTCAATTCAATTCATTTCGAAATCGTTTTCAATTCAATTCATTTCGAAATCGTTTTCAATTCAATTCATTTCGAAATCGTTTTCAATTCAATTCATTTCAAAATGAATAAAATGGATATAAATATCGTTCACGTCAAAATGGCATCAATCTAATCAACACGGCTTCATAAATTTCTATTTTCAAATATTCTATTTCAAATATTTCTTTTTCAAAATAGTTGTTATTGTCAAAATATTTCGTTCAACACATGACCAATCTCAATGGATGAGTACTGTCAACACATGAACCTTTATTTTATATTGATAAAGATGTAAATTTTATTACTAAAATATTTCGTTCAACACATGACTAATCTCAACGGATGAGTACTGTCAACACATGAACCTTTATTTTATAATATTCTTTATTTTTCAAATTGGAATGAGGCCCAATCAATTACCATATAAAGTTAATTATATGGATTTTCATACAACACATGTATAATAGCATTGAAAAATAATCAACCATCAACCAAAGTGCACTACACTGTATAAGCATCAAATATAGATATATAACGCTTATAACAGCCTGTCAATCAATCGATCGACATATTTAATCAATCAGGATGAGTGAACTTCAAATTTCATCCCAACACCCGTGTGGGGTTTCAAACAATCAAACACAGATTTTATTTATGCAGTTGGGCGATGTGTAAAATTTATCGTCCCAATCAATGTCCTTCAAATAGGTGTACATAAACAAACCGTCTGGTTTATAAATGAATATTTTATTTTATTCACTTCACTATATTCATATTCACGTTAAAAATTATATTTTTAACGATAAAACATTTCATTTCAACATATGAATTTCTATTCAGTTCATTCTTTAAATAAAATGATATTTTTATTTTTCTAACTTATTTTAGAAAATTTCGGCGGCATAACGGCACGATACTAGAAACGGGACGAGGCCTAGCCTTATCCCCGGTCTAGTGAAGGCCCACGCCATTCACACATCAATCAAATCCATTCATTTCACCAAACAATTCAGTTTCAATCAAATAATCTAACTAATCTATGCAACCAAACAAACAAGTCCATGGTCTGTGGACGATTGTGTCGGGTGCTACTAAACACCGTCTGCATCCTAGTATATATATATATATAACTAGAAAAGAAATTGAAAGGTGAGAAATTCTCACCGAAAGCTATCCAAACATCTTGCCTCTTCTTTGATAAAAATCTTCATCGTTATCGCCTTTTTATCACCTTCGCTGCCCGTAGCCACTACATATGTAAAAATCGAATTTTTACTTCGCTATTCAATATATAAAAATCATATTTTTATTTCGAAGTTCAATATATAAAAATCATATTTTTATTTCGATGTTCAATATATAAAAATCATATTTTTATTTCGATGTTCAATATATAAAAATCATATTTTTATTTCGATGTTCAATATATAAAAATCATATTTTTATTTCGAAGTTCAATATATAAAAATCATATTTTTATTTCGAAGTTCAATATATAAAAATCATATTTTTATTTCGATGTTCAATATATAAAAATCATATTTTTATTTCGATGTTCAATATATAAAAATCATATTTTTATTTCGAAGTTCAATATATAAAAATCATATTTTTATTTCGAAGTTCAATATATAAAAATCATATTTTTATTTCGAAGTTCAATATATAAAAATCATATTTTTATTTCGAAGTTCAATATATAAAAATCATATTTTTATTTCGAAGTTCAATATATAAAAATCATATTTTTACTTCGATGTTCAATATATAAAAATCATATTTTTACTTCGATGTTCAATATATAAAAATCATATTTTTACTTCGATGTTCAATATATAAAAATCATATTTTTACTACGATGTTCAATATATAAAAATCATATTTTTACTATGCTATTCAATATAGAAAAATCGAATTTCTACTCTTCCTCTCATATAAAAATTATATTTTTATTCTTTCTATTAATTAAAAGAAATCTCGTCTTTTAACATTATAAAAATTCAATCTTTTATCTATTAAAAATCAAAACTTTTATCATTTCTAAAAATCACGCCCTCCTACCGATATAAATTTCGTCCTTCCTATACTAAAAAAATCAAATCTTTCTTGATTAAAAATCATCCCTTTAATTTTTTGTTTTATAGAAAGATAATAAAAATAAAATAAAACTGAAATATATAAGTGTTTACCTTTGTTTTGAAAGGAGGGGGAGTTGCTGCCGATTAATGGCGGGCTGCGGAGGCGGCGGCACGCTGGTTGCACTCATGGACTCGAGGGGGGGACACTGGTCCAACTAGGGGCAAAGGGGCTGTGCTCGTCGAAGGGAGGGAGGAGGCGGTGTCAGGGCGAGGAGGAGGAGCTGGATGGGTGCGGTGGCGGATTGGGGGTGTGTCGGATCAGGCGGCTAGGGTTTTTCGTCGATCGTGGGGTGCGGGGTTCGATTTGGGAAGGGGCGACGAGGAGGGGCTGACCGCTGGAGGAGAGGCGGCGCGTTCGACGGGCGGTGGCCAGGTGGCGGTGGCGATAGCCGCCATTGATTTGAGGAGCGCCCTTTTTTTCTTTTTTTTTATTCTGAATTTAATTTTTGAACGGGGGGAAGAGATATTTATTTATTTATTTTAATATTTTTTTATTATTTTATTTGTAAAAAGTGGACTTTTACATACGACCTCGAAACGAGGCCCACTGCCTGTCGTCCATAGCGTTTTACCCCCATTCCGAACACAATGGGATATGTATCGCAAGCTGATTCGATCGTTTCGAACAGTTTCCGTTGAATTTACATTTAAATCACTATATTGAATTTTAAACGTACATTTCAAATTACCGGGGTCACATACTAACCAGAAAAATTCCAGAAAAATATTTTCTAGCTTCGTATTGACGATACGGTCCTAACAAAACTAGTTTCGTCGAATTCTGAGACCCTTAGAAAAATGGCCATTTTCCAGTCGATTAAAATCAACTGAAACTGGTCAAACGCGTTTTCCTTTGCCACGCTCACATATTGATTCGAAAAATTATGAAATTTGGAATCTAGCAATAAGTTGACATCACGGACCCAACAAAACTGGTTTTGTCGAAATCCGAGGTCGTTTGCAAAATCTCCATTTTTAAGGGCCTGAATTCCATAGCGACTATTCAGAATTTTCAACTGGACATATCTTTTGATTCCCGCTATGAAATCTTGATTTTTCGGATTCGTTGGAAAGATATTATCAAATAGATCCTATTGTTTTTGGTTTCACTAAAATCCGGATTGTTTTGCACCCGGTACATTCAATTGAAGTTTGAAATCGAATTATCGAACTACCGCGCCATTTTCAATTCTATTTATAATTATATATAAATATTTATATTCTAACGACGACGCGTATAAATAAATACGTTCGAATTATATTCAAAATAAATTTCTCGTCGATATTATTTAAAATAATTCATTTTAAATAATCAAAATTCGATAAAATTGCCAAAATAAAAATTTTAAACTGGCCCAGATTTTCGGGTTGTTACACCCACGCCATTCACACATCAATCAAATTTACCAAACAACCAAATTCAAATCAAATCATCTAACTAATTTATGCAACCAAACAAACAAGTCCATGGTCTGTGGACGATTGTGTCGGGTGCTATTAAGCACCGTCTGCATCCTAGTATATATATATATAGCTAGAAAAAGAAATTGAAAGGTGAGAAATTCTCAGCAATAGCTATCCAATCCTCTTGACTCTTCATTTAGAGAAGTCTTCGTCGCTCTCGCCTTTTTATCACCTTCGTTGCCCGTATTCTCTACATATGTGAAAATCGAAATTTTTACTTCGCTATTCCATATATAAAAATCGAATTTTTACTTTCGCTATTCAATATATAAAAATCAAATTTTTATTATCACGCTATTCAATATATAAAAATCAAATTTTTATTATCACGTAATATGGATAAAAATTCTATTTTTACATCGTTATCATATAGATAAAAATTCTATTTTTACAACGCTATTCTCCATATAAAAATCCAATTTTTACTTTCGTCATTCAATATATAAAAATCGAATTTTTACTATGCTACTCAATATATATAAAGATCGAATTTTTACCTCGCTATTCAATATAAAGATTTCGCTTTTTCAAAAATATTATTATAAAAATCACATTTTTATTTTGCTACACATATAAAGATGATATCTTTACTATTCCTATCGTGTAAAAATTATATTTTTAATTCTCTACCTAAACAAAAATCATATTTTTACATCTTCTACCTAATAAAGATTATATTTTTAATAATTTAAAAATATAAAAATCATATTTTTAATACTTTAAAAATATAAAAATCATATTTTTATACTCTACGCTATATAAAAATTATATTTTCTTTCATATATGATAAAAACCTCGTCATTCCTTATATGAAAATATCGCCCTTCCTTATATAAAAATATCACCTTTCCTCTAAATAAAAACCCGACCATTCTCCTAAATAAAAATCCGATCTTTCTCGTTTAAAGTCAGTTTTTAAATTGAAGAAAATAAATAATACCCAAAATTAAAACTTACATTGAATTTTCAGAAGGGGGGTGTTCACAGTCGAACCAAGGGTCCGTGGAGGTGGTGGGTGGCGCCAGGGGGCTGCGCAGGTCGGAGGAGTGGTGCTGGAGGTGGTTCGCAGGCGGTAGGGACGGCGCTGGGGCGGTTTACTCCGATTAAGGCTTGGATTAGGGGGAGTCGCAGCTACAGGGAGGAGAAGAGAGAGAGCAACGCGTGGAGGAGGGAAGCTGGGGGGGCTGCGCCTCCTGGCGGCGGCGTGGCTCCGGCGACGCGCTGCTGGGAGGAGCGCGCCTCCTCCTTCCTTTTCTTTCTCTCTTTTTTTTATATCAGAAATCGATTAAATGATTTGGGGGGCCAGAGAATATAGAGAGGAAGGGGTTAATTTTTTTAATTATTTAATTATTTTATTTGTAAAAAGCTGACTTTCACAAACGACCTCTAAACGAGGCCCACCGCCTGTCGCCCATAGCGTATTAACCCCACTTCGAACACAATGGGATATGTATCGTAGGCTGATTCGGCTGTTACAATCAGTTTCCGTTAAATTTACATTTAAATCTCTTTATTAAATTTTAAACGTACATTTCAAATTACCGGGGTCACATACTAACTAGAAAAATTCTATAAAAATATTTTCTAGCTTCGTATTGACGATACGATCCTAACAAAACTAGTTTCGTCAAATTCTGAGACCGTTGGAAAAATGGCCATTTTCCAGTCGATTAAAATCAACTGAAACTGGTCAAACGCGTTTTCCTTTGCCACGCTCACATATTGATTCGAAAAATTATGAAATTTAAAACCTAGCAATAATTTGACATCACGGACCCAATAAAAGTGGTTTCGTCGAAATCCGAGGTCATTTGCAAAATTTCCATTTTTAAAGGCCTGAATTCCATAGCGACTATTCAGAATTTTCAACTGGACATATCTTTTGATTCCCGCTATGAAATTTTGATTTGTTAGATTCGTTGGAAAGGTATTATCAATTAGATCCTAATGTTTTTGGTTTCACTAAAATCCGGATTGTTTTGCACCCGGTACATTCAATTGAAGTTTGAAATCGAATTATCGAACTACCGCGCCATTTTCAATTCTATTTATAATTATATAAAAATATTTATATTCTAACGACGGCGTATATAATATATACGTTCGAATTATATTCTAAATAAATTTCTCGTCGATATTTATTTAAAATAATCTATTTTAAATATTCAAAATTCGCTAAAATTGCCAAAAATAAAATTTTTAAACGGGTTCAGAATTTCCGGGTTATTACAATCTCCCCCACTTAAAACTTTTCGTCCCCGAAAAGGAACAAAGTCGAAAGTGGTTTGATTAATCAACTCTACGTTCGATCTGGCTTCCATTCTCCAACTTTTCAGTTTCTGAGAATTTTCAAATTTTCAAAAATTTGGCTAACACCCTAAATTTTCGAAAAATTTCGCCATAACCTCCCCTGCACCGGGAGCCACGGGAAAATCCCGAAATTGCCATATAGGCCTTCTGATCTCAAAAAGAAAAAGAAAAAGCCAAGCGGCTAGCCAATAGGCTCATAAAATCATCATCACCCAAACAAAACATTAAATTATGTAGTAAACATGTACCTATTTGTCGGGCAAACAAATTTTATTCTCTGCTCTAGCCTCCTTGCTATGACCTGTTCAATGATATATATGTATATGCAAGCAAATGCGACCAATTTTCAATACAATTCAATATTTGATACAATTAGGCATAACGGTTCAAAATTATCAAACAAATAAACAAACAACACAAACATCAATCAATTAGTGGATTAGAGTTTCAAATTCATAATTTAGATATATATACAAAAATCATGTTTTTGATGCCAATTCACAACAATGTGTTCTAGCTATATAAGTTTTGGTTCTCACACCAGTCTAATGGAAACATATAGAAAGCACACCTTCGAAACACGAAACTAATTACTGATGATGACGCGTCAATCATCAGAATCAGGTCCGGGCGACTAGAGTGTGGTTCTATATCTATCTAATATATTAAAACTTCGAATATATGTTCATGACCCGTATATGCAAAACCTTTATATGCTGGATTGTCCATATTCCATATAAATAAATATTCAAATACGTATAAAACGATTTAAATTGTCAAAACAAAATTGTTTTCATTTGAAAAATATACTCTTCACACTCGTTCTAGGATACTACTGATCCTATCTCTAACGAGTCATTCTAATTGGATATTGCTAATCCAATATCTGATGTATTCTTTCGTATGGTTCTAATGTGCCTTGTTCTCGAGCTCTGTAAACCAAAGCTCTGATACCAAAATGTAGCGACCCGAACTTCCCCGGTCTCCGAAGAGATGAGAAAGAACGAATTACTGTGAGGACAGGACAAATCAGAACGCAGACGGAAGAACATCTCATTGCTATTACAATAATTCCATCAGATACAAGAATATACAGAGTATAAATGAATAAATTACATTCGATAAATATCAGAGATTACAATAAATTACATAGCAGCGGAAAATAATACAAAGCACAACTGAAGGTGATATACGGATACAAAGCTTTCCGGATATCATTCCAGCTGTAAACCAGGATCCTGTGAATATAAATCTGCAAAACCAAAACTACTAGCTGCCCGTGCGGAAAATAGGGGCACCCAGAGTTTAGGTTAAACCAATAAACTCCAGGTCAGTCATGTCACTGGTGTGAGAACTAAAACAGTTATTAATCTTTATTTTCAAAGTTAGGTAAATCAAGGGACCACGCCGTATAACACGGAACGGGTTTCCTCCCAAGAATACCAGTGCATAGAATAAACAACGCAATGCTTTTTCGAAAAATGAAGCTGTTATAAAACCCAGGTCCCATCACACAATGCAACGCAAGCCGGAGGATAGGGTTTTCCCTTATAATAGCCAAACATGCTTGGTACGTTTAAAAAAAATCATTTGATACTATAATAAGTGTATAGTGTCAAAACAATTTCAATCATAAATATAAATCATAGACGGCATGGGTACCATATATCATGTCGCCATACTAGTTCTACAATTAAAACCGCGATACACGTATTGGAAATTGGATTTCCGTCATGAGTCGAGGCAAGGGGCAAGCTCCTCTCCGCGCTCGAGACACTCTAGCAAATGCCTCAGGACTACGCACTCTGGGAAATCCTTGGATCTTCAGGGCCGGTCCTCACTTACGTTAGAGGATTGGAAATTCCTGAACACATGTTTCCCGGTCCTTACAAACCTATAATCGAGGCGCCTCGCATTCCAACAACCACATAGGTGAATAGTATATAAATGTCAGGGCTGGTAAGTCACTGACACCACCAAAGCTAGAAAGAAACGTCGTGCTCTCCCTGCAGTCCTTATCCCATTTTTGACTCATACCGAGGTGTGAGGCTCGCGAATTCACGTTATACACAAAGCTGCCACGTAGGCGTGCTTTGATCATCAACCACAAGACTTTGCTTTTCAACAGAAGCCTTGATCATTGCATCTTAGCGTGCCACACAGGCAATTCATGCCATGCGACTGATGTCCATCGATATACAACCTCTGAGCTCGTACGTCTCAGAGAAGGGCGTTAAGCAAAAGAATAAATTCTCCGCCGCCAAACAGATGTATATTTAATAGAAATCAATCAACACAGAATAAAATCCAATGTCAGACACACAATCCATTTACAAGTCTGTTCTGGGTCTGAACAAAACCGGAGGCACTTTCCTCGCGTATCCATCCATCTCTAGGTACGTCTGGACGACCACCAACTGTTTCCATCCTCTTGGGTGTACAGCCCAATCAGGATCGTCGGTAATTACCCAAACGATGTGAAGACTTCCGGTCTTCGACCACCGTCTTCATCTACGACATATCGTCGAATCGGTTATTCAGAATGGGTATAAACCCGGCCTTTCCGAACAACCCGCGTATATTAAAACAAATGTTACATAAACACAACATACGCCTCATTCCAATTCAGAATATTCTTTTATTCACAAAATCACATTTTTAGGGAAAGGTTCCCATTAATTTTATCCAAGATAAATTCTTTAGAATTTACCCCTTAATCTTCCTTTGGATGATCTATCAAACCAAATTATGGTTTTCCATCTAGTCGAGATTAGCGAACCACAACGAAGTAATTATTTATTTTATTTCCCAATCCCAACCTATTCATCCCATGAAGCAAAACTGGTAATACTCCATATCTAATACCGTGGTGTTATCGGTAAAATTAATTACCATTTCACGTTCAAATCTAATTAAAGATTTAACTATCGCTTTGGAGCAAAACTGGTAATACTCCGTTCTCGCTCATTTCTAAATTTGATAATTTAGATTATAGATTCACATTTCAATCTAATTGCAGATTCGTTAGAACTCCTTTTACTGGGTTAAAGAACTAGGTGTTATTCAAAACACAGTTCACGACAAACCCAAATCACATTCTATTTGTTATCGGGTTAAAGAACTAGTGTTATTTAAAACACCGTTCACGATAAACCCATTTCAAATCCAATCAAATATATTAGAAATTCCAATTATTTAAAACCCCTTTTTTGAATCTAATTTATTTATTTAAAAATAATTGGGTTTTAAATTTAGTTCAAAATTAGTTCATTTCGATAAAAATCTATTTTTATCTTTTCAAATATGGAGTTTTTCATCCCAATTTTTCCCAAATCATTTCTTATGATTTTGCACAAATTATTACTATTTTTAATAATTTTATTAAGGCCCGTACAATCGATTTCCAACAATGGCCATCGAACTGCACTTACAGCGACCTTTTTCAAATTTGATTTGGACGTAACTCCAAATCCAACCGTTAGATTTCAAATTTCTAATATTCGTTAGAAAGCTCTTTTCGATACGAACCCAACGGTTCCGGTTTTAGGAGAATCCGACGGTCGGATCTCCCGTAATGTCCGTTTGAAATAAATGGTCGAAATTCGCGAACTGCCGCGGCGCAGCGCGTTCTATTCAGGCCATTATATTATATATATAGTATATATAATATATATTTCGTCGATTACCATTCAAGACGAATTTTATAAATGGTTTTGAATTCGTTTCAAAAACATTTCAACCTTTATTTCAAATTCAAATCAAAATTGAATTTCTCCTTATAAATTCGTTTTAAAATTCATGTTTATACAATTCAAATTTCAATTCATTTCAATTCGACTCGAATTCGTTTTCAATTCGACTCGAATTCGTTTTCAATTCGATTCAAATCAAATTCGTTTTCTATTCGATCCAATTCAAATTGGTTTTATATTCGAATCAAATTCATATTGGTTTTCTATTTGAATCAAATTCATTATATATTCAATTCGAATTCAATTCGTTATATATTCAATTCGAATTCAAATTGGTTTTCTATTCCATTTAATTCGAAATCGTTTTATATTCAATTTATTTCGAAATTGTTTTATATTCAATTCATTTCGAAATCGTTTTATATTCAATTCATTTCGAAATCGTTTTATATTCAATTCATTTCTGTTTTAAATTCAGAAACGAATATAATCGATATAAATATCGTTCACGTCAAAATAGCGCATCACTAATCAACACGGCTTTATATTCAATAAATGGATCTATATTTCTTTCAATACACGACTCTATATCTTTGTCAACACACGACTAATCTCAGCGAATGAGTACTGTCCACGTGTGACTATTTTTGTTATTTAATGTATTTTATGAAAATTAAGGTATCTATCATTTGATATTGAATCAGACTCCAACCGTAAATTAGTAAGAGAACGATTTCCTGAATATTAACCCCGAAGGCCAAAACCAACATCAGGTTAATATCCAGGAGACCACTCATCTCATCTATTTTCCAGTTGATTTCTAATTCTATATATGATAAAGATGTAAATTCTATTGTTAAAATATTTCGTTCAACACATGACTAATCTCAACGGATGAGTACAGTCAACACATGAACCTTTATTTTATAGTGATAAAGATATAAATTTTATAATTAAAATATTTCGTTCAACACATGACTAATCTCAACGGATGAGTACAGTCAACACATGAACCTTTATTTTATAGTGATAAAGATATAAATTTTATTGTTAAAATATTACGTTCAACACATGACTAATCTCAACGGATGAGTACAGTCAACACATGAACCTTATTTTATAGTGATAAAGATATAAATTTTATTGTTAAAATATTACGTTCAACACATGACTAATCTCACGAATGAGTACAGTCAACACATGAACCTTTATTTTATAATATTCTTTATCTTCTAAATTGGAATGAGGCCCAATCAATCACCATATAATGTTAATTATATGGATTTTCATACATCACACGTATATAATAGCATTGAAAAATAATCAACCATCAACCAAAGTGCACTACACTGTATAAGCATCAAATATAGATACCTAACGCTTATAATAGCCTGTCAATCAATCGATCGACATATTTAATCAATCAGGATGAGTGAACTTCAAATTTCATCCCAACACCCGTGTGGGGTTTCAAACAATCAAACACAGATTTTAGTTGTGCAGTTGGGCGATGTGTAAAATTTATCGACCCAATCAATGTCCTTCAAATAGGTGTACATAAATAAACCGTCCGGTTTGTAAATGAATATTTTATTCACTTCACGTTAAAAATTATATTTTTAACGATAAAATATTTTATTTCAACATATGAATTTCTATTCAGTTCATTTATTAAATAAAATGATATTTTTTTCTAACATATTTTAGAAAATTTCGGCGGCATAACGGCACGATACTAGAAACGGGACGAGGCCTAGCCTTATCCCCGGTCTAGTGAAGGCCCACGCCATTCACACATCAATCAAATTTACCAAACAACCAAATTCAAATCAAATCATCTAACTAATTTATGCAACCAAACAAACAAGTCCATGGTCTGTGGACGATTGTGTCGGGTGCTACTAAGCACCGTCTGCATCCTAGTATATATATATATAGTTAGAAAAAGAAATTGAAAGGTGAGAAATTCTCACCAATAGCTATCCAATCCTCTTGACTCTTCATTTAGAGAAGTCTTCGTCGCTCTCGCCTTTTTATCACCTTCGTTGCCCGTATTCTCTACATATGTGAAAATCGAAATTTTTACTTCACTATTCCATATATAAAAATCGAATTTTTACTTTCGCTATTCAATATATAAAAATCAAATTTTTATTATCACGCTACTCAATATATAAAAATCAAATTTTTATTATCACGCTATATGGATAAAAATTCTATTTTTACATCGTTATCATATAGATAAAAATTCTATTTTTACAACGCTATTCTCCATATAAAAATCCAATTTTTACTTTCGTCATTCAATATATAAAAATCGAATTTTTACTATGCTATTCAATATATATAAAGATCGAATTTTTACCTCGCTATTCAATATAAAGATTTCGCTTTTTCAAAAATATTATTATAAAAATCACATTTTTATTTTGCTACACATATAAAGATGATATCTTTACTATTCCTATCGTGTAAAAATTATATTTTTAATTCTCTACCTAAACAAAAATCATATTTTTACATCTTCTACCTAATAAAGATTATATTTTTAATACTTTAAAAATATAAAAATCATATTTTTAATACTTTAAAAATATAAAAATCATATTTTTGTACTCTACGTTATATAAAAATTATATTTTCTTTCATATATGATAAAAACCTCGTCATTCCTTATATGAAAATATCACCCTTCCTTATATAAAAATATCACCTTTCCTCTAAATAAAAATCCGACCATTCTCCTAAATAAAAATCCGATCTTTCTCGTTTAAAGTCAGTTTTTAAATTGAAGAAAATAAATAATACCCAAAATTAAAACTTACATTGCATTTTCAGAAGGGGGGTGTTCACAGTCGAACCAAGGGTCCGTGGAGGTGGTGGGTGGCGCCAGGGGGCTGCGCAGGTCGGAGGAGTGGTGCTGGAGGTGGTTCGCAGGCGGTAGGGACGGCGCTGGGGCGGTTTACTCCGATTAGGGCTTGGATTAGGGGGAGTCGCGGCTACAGGGAGGAGAAGAGAGAGAGCAACGCGTGGAGGAGGGAAGCTGGGGGGGGCTGCGCCTCCTGGCGGCGGCGTGGCTCCGGCGACGCGCTGCTGGGAGGAGCGCGCCTCCTCCTTCCTTTTCTTTCTCTCTTTTTTTTATATCAGAAATCGATTAAATGATTTGGGGGGCCAGAGAATATAGAGAGGAAGGGGTTAATTTTTTTAATTATTTTATTTGTAAAAAGCTGACTTTCACAAACGACCTCTAAACGAGGCCCACCGCCTGTCGCCCATAGTGTATTACCCCCACTTCGAACACAATGGGATATGTATCGTAGGGTGATTCGGCTGTTACAATCAGTTTCCGTTAAATTTATATTTAAATCTCTTTATTGAATTTTAAACGTACATTTCAAATTACCGGGGTCACATACTAACTAGAAAAATTCTATAAAAATATTTTCTAGCTTCGTATTGACGATACGGTTCTAGCAAAACTAGTTTCGTCAAATTCCGAGACCGTTGGAAAAATGGTTATTTTCCAGTCGATTAAAATCAACTGAAACTGGTCAAACGCGTTTTCCTTTGCCATGCTCACATATTGATTCGAAAAATTATGAAATTTAAAATCTAGCAATAATTTGACATCACGGACCCAACAAAAGTGGTTCGTCGAAATCCGAGGTCATTTGCAAAATTTCCATTTTTAAAGGCCTGAATTCCATAGCGACTATTCAGAATTTTCAACTGGACATATCTTTTGATTCCCGCTATGAAATTTTGATTTGTTGGATTCGTTGGAAAGGTATTATCAATTAGATCCTAATGTTTTTGGTTTTACTAAAATCCGGATTGTTTTGCACCCAGTACATTCAATTGAAGTTTGAAATCGAATTATCGAACTACCGCGCCATTTTCAATTCTATTTATAATTATATAAAAATATTTATATTCTAACGACGGCGTATATAATATGTACGTTCGAATTATATTCTAAATAAATTTCTCGTCGATATTTATTTAAAATAATCTATTTTAAATATTCAAAATTCGCTAAAATTGCCAAAAATAAAATTTTTAAACTGGTTCAGAATTTTCGGGTTATTACATTCTTAATCTAAACATTTTCTTTCTTAGAATCGGTATCTATTTCTTGTTTTAAAACTAACATTATTAACAATAATTAATGTGTTATCAATATATATATATATATATATAACATTGTCATTATTGTGTCACTCCCACTCAATTTCTTGTCTATACAAGATTCAATGGTATTTTGTGGTCTTCGAGACATTTCGAATTCTATTTTATTCTCATCGGTATGTTACAGACTGACTCTCCTTTATAAGGATACCAATTCGAGCAATAAACATTTTATTCTCAGAGGATTTACAGAAATAATATCCATTTACTTCTTTTGGGTATTCCACAAAATGGTTATCTGATTTGGGTCCGATCTTATCAGTGGAAGGACGTTTAAAAAACGCCATACATCCCAAATCGACGCATTTAGACATACTAAGACATTTCCTAATCCATATCTTATCTGGCGTCTTAAGACTTTTTTTAGTAGAATTAATTTAATTTTTCTCAATTTAATTTACTGGAAGATCTATATGACTTATCTTGGTTGTACCATATCTTATAAGGTGTGATTACTCCTTTCAGGCACACCATTTCAACATGGTGTTCTAGGTGGTGTGAGTTGTGAAACAATTTCAAACTCATCTGGATAGTCATTAAATTTATTGGCTTAAATATTCTTTTTCGAACTGTTCGAAAGGTATTTATATTCTATTAAAATTGGTTTCTAACTTCACTTTGAATTCTTTGAACTTTTCAAAGGATTCTGACATGTATTAAATAAGATATTCATATCTATATATACTGATATCATTAGTGAAGTAATAAAACCTACATCTAGATTATGTATTCATTGCTCTATATACACCATTATGTATGAGGCCCAATACTTAATAATCCATTCATTGTGTCAAGTGAAAGGTGATTCAGTTGTTTTGCCTTATAAACAAGATTTGCACTCTTCATATGATTCAAAATCAAATGACGTCAAAATTCCATCATTATGAAGTTTTGATATGCGTTTCTTGTTTTTATTGGCTAACTGACAATGCTAAAGATGTGTTGGATTTAAATTATTAAATTTAATCCACTCGGTGTTTATGTCAATTACATTATAGTTAACATTTTATAAAGATCATTAACTATTTGTGAAATTCCATAAGATATTTCATTTAAATAAATGAACAACAATTATTCTTTTATTACAAATGAAATTTAATCTTGTCTTTACAAGATTTATAATAATATTTATTTTAAATGGAATTTTATAGTAACAATTATTTTATCTATTTAATTAAGCCAATATATAGAACAAGAATCAACTTGCTATGGATATTCCTGCAACATTTGCTTCATTTCCAATCATAAGTCCACTTGTCCCCTTTTATCAGATTTCTACTTGTTTTTCTTTTCAATTTCTATAAATTTACATTCATTTATGTGTTTTATATCTAATATCTAATACTAGAGATGTACAAGTAGATTGTTATAACATTTATATTTTATTCGGTTGAAGTCACACCTCAACCTTTCGTTTTAGACCTTCTATTTTGTAAAATTACGTTTAATTTGTTTGAGGACAATCCTCAAATTTCAATGTTAGTCAAGAAATTTGATTTAATTCAATTTATCCTTCTTAAGGATTAATTTAAATTATCGAGTTATTTATTATTTAATATCTACATTAGATAAAATAATAACTGATTTTGTAATATTTATCTAATCACAAAATTTTGACAATAAAAAATTATATTAACATAAATATGTAATTTAAACTAAAATATGCTTCCATTCAAATTAACATCCCTCTGTTTATATATACATATCGGTATATATATATATAACGGTGTTCTAAGATCCATATCTAATCATGCCTTGACCTAGCTTTGGCTAAACTCAAAACCAACCTTTTAGGTACTCTTGGATCGTATGTTGAACAGTTTGTTAAGTATTATTCATTTGCTCAAAATATATAGAATAATTCATGCTTTTGTCTCTAAGGCCATAATCTTATTATGCAGCCTAGTTATGTTAGACCCAATAACAGGTTGGAGCACCACATTTTACTCCATCGCATATAACCAAAATAAAAGGTGCACAACGCTTTGGCGTTATTTACAACCATTGATCTTGGACAGTGATGAGTATATTATTGGAAGACGTCACCATGACTTAATATAACAAAATATGATTTTAGAGAGAATTTTATAATTCGTAGTGGCAGACAATATTAGAGTTATTTACATATATCAAATATATGTATTTTATATTCATATAAATAATTGAATTTAAATAATATATATGAAATGTATATAAGTATATTTAAATTCAACTATACATACAAAGAAATCATACCTATATTTTGCATCTGAACACTTCAAATCATTGGTTAATTTAACTCTTGAAACAAAATAATCTCCTGCCTAATATGAATTTAATTAACCAATACTATTTCTGAATTTATACATATTGGTGTATGCTTATATGTTTCATAGTGGCTAGGTTTATTATTCAAAACAATACACTATAATATCTAACATATAAGGCAGCTCTCTATCTATACATGTAATCATAGATACATGGCTGTATACTATCCAATAATAAACATAATATGTTACGGGTATAGGCAAGTATATAAATAAACATAAATGGTCATGTTCCAAAATCATGCATTTAAAACAAAACACATTTAAACAGAATGCAGGCATTATATATATATAACACATTCAACGTATATACATCGAAGTTGCTCATACATAAATCACTAGTTTATACAGGTTCATAACATACAATTGTGTATTTGCATAAACTTGCATCATATGCAATTTCCAGACTTCGGTGATGCAGTTGCTCCTCCGCTGATACATTTCAGCAAGCTTCATTTGTACCCTGTTTGAAACAATTTAAATTTGCAGGGTCAATTATGATTTAGATACATCAAATGTATTTTTTATATACATGTAATACATGTACATCGAATGTACACACATATATAATTTGTGCTGCAACTTGTCCTATGCCGTTTCACCAACATGCTAATAATATTACTTATATATGCCTCACATAGATATTGTGATTATTTATGAATCCGTAAACACTATACATGTGTTTATTTGTGTCTATGTGATAGTGATTACAACAGCAAGTTAAACTAAACAAAAACTTAAAACAAACATGTTGGTTTAAACATATATATATACTCGCAACAATTGTGAATTGATATGGCAATTTTATCTGCTGCAACTATTGTGTTTGCAGCATATTTATATATAGTGGTCAGTGTACATATATATCAAATATATATATATATATATATATATATATATATTTCTTGTTTGTCTAAACCCATCTTTACATATAAAGTGAGTAATGTCAATCATGAACTAAGACCATCAGATTTTATTTATGCAGGGGCAAGAAATTCATTATATATAACATTTTGGCATCTAAATACCCGTAAATATGTATGTATGTATGTATATATATACATACGTGTGTATATATATATACATACGTGTGTATATATATATATTCATCAATATGAACATATATCCCTATTCATCTATCAGGTGTAGGCTTGTTATTGCAAATCATATTTGCAATATAATTTCATGAATTGGTCAAAAAGGGGATCATCCAAAGGATGACTTATTACTAACAATAATCAGTACATCCAGTAAAATATGAGATGCAGTTATGTATCCAACTCATGTCTGGGCATATTGATGTGTGTTCAAACAGTTAATAAATCTGTATTTACAATACAGTTTGAAATCAAGATGCAGGTTTATATTAAAACAACAAAATGTCACTACTAGTTTTTAAACTTGACTACTCAAGATATAGATATGAATCAAATCATTACCTAGTTGTGTTGATAGTAGATAACAGGTAGTCAAACAGAAAGAACATATCAACATCCTTATCTAAACTTGCAGTTAGACCAGATTATGATTTGCTGGGCAACAACCTTTAAGTATGACTTTCAAGCCATAATACATGTCAGGGATTTATTGTAATACACACACTCATACATACATACACACACACACACATTAGCATGAATATATAAATAGCACATCATTATGTGCATTGTCCTCTGTGTGTGCACTTAACTCAAAAGGATAATTAAGATAATTGCATAGTCTTTCTAAAAGAAAGTGCATTGTTCAAATATCAATACGGAAATTATCAATTTCTACACTTAACTTCACTGATCATTTAGAAGTTTATATGTATATATATATATTCAATCGTACACAAACATCCATGAATAATAGTTTATTCATGTTGGTACAAAGGAGTTAACACTTATTTAAGCGTATACATGTGCAGCATTGTGTATAGGCCCATATCTATGTTGTGAATGCAATCTTAATAGTAGAACTATTGCAAATCAAGTTTGCAAGAAAATTAAATGATCAGTTACATAAATTAAGTTGAGCAGACCATATTAAAATGACATTAAATCAATTTGGTATCTAGATACAAATAATATAATATCAAAACTAAACAGGAAATCATATTTCCTATAGCTTTGAAATTTGATTATATTATATATTTATCATCATAAATCATTAAAATCAAGTCCAAATGCATATTAGCATAACAGGTCAGTTATATATGTTCATAGTATATGCATTATATACACATATATACTAGGCTTGCAAATTTAACAAACCATTTGATATCTGTTGTGATTTGAAGCTTTCTTGTACATCATCTTTATAATGTAAAAGTTGAGTCATAGAAATTATGCAAGATTTTCAAACACAAAATTTCTCCATCAACTACATTAGTGCTGGTATTATAACCATAAGAGGAATCATACTCATAATTTTAAAATTTAGTTTAGTACTGATTACTCGTATAAACAGATCAATATCTAGCTTCTAACAGATTCAAATATTCCTGATTTAACAGACCAAACCCGGTAACATTCAAATAGAATTAGTATCTAATATTAATTCGTATTTCAAATAGAACATTTTTATCATTTGAATCTGTCTATGTATCATATAGTTCATCAACATATATTCATTAACATATCTTATATACAAGCTTTTAATGTACTCATTAAACAACCCAGATGTTAACATTTAAGTTATTTACACTTAAATATTTGAGGTATCTAGACGTTGATATTTAAACTGTGCAGTTGTTAAACATGTTAAACTGTCCAACTTTTAAAGTCATCTACTCAGATCCAAACACTAAAGATATATATAACTTGCAGAATTATATATGCATATTCGTAACTGTAACAACCCGAATTTTTATAACATGTTAAAACAAGAAATCAGAGCAGAATTAAATCATAAATTAAGAATCAATGGGAACGGGTTACGCCATTGCGTTCGTCTCGAAATTCTACTTGAAAACGAGTCCGAAATTTCGTAAATCGGAGTCCGTACGACCAAGTTATGGCCCATAGAAGATTTCAGAAAATTCAAAATTCAGCCCGAAATTCAAATTCAGCCAGAAACAGATTGGGCGGGAAATTTTCCAGCCCTACCCCAGGTCGATAGGGGGGTCGACTGGGGAGTTGACCTGCCCTACCCCAGGTCGACTGGGGTGTCGACCTGGGGGTCGACCTCCCTGGTCGGCCAGGTTTTCCCTGGTGCACCTGTTTGCTCCTTTGGTCTGCTCAGCTAGCCTGTGACGGGATTTGATGGTTCACATCTAAACTAGGGTTAATCCTATGGCCTAAACTAGTCTCTACACCTATAAAAACACCCTAATACCTAGCCTAAACCATCACAAATCATCCTAACAACTAAATTCTGCCAAAATGCTCCCTAATCATGGCCTCCATCTTCATCTTGAGAGCTTCTAAGGCAAAAAGGAGCAATCTTTCTTCATTAAATCAAAGGAGCTACTTATTCTCAAGGCTTCTAGTGTTGCTACATCATTCCTAGAGCTTCTACAACGTCTCTATCTTGTTCTATTTGGTCCTAGTTCTCATAGCCGCGCTTTGTAAGCCCCACTCTACTCTTAGATTTAAACTATGAAATTAATATGAACATGTAGCAAGTTGAAATGGGATTTTTGGGTGTAATACTTGTCTTGGGGCTATATTTGTATGCAAAGATCCATTTATGACTCTTTTGATCTATGATTGTGGCACTATCATGAACCTAGTACCATTTACCTTGATTTTTGGGTAGAAAACTATGAGCTTTATTTGGGGATTATGCATAATGTAACCTAGAACCCCTCATAACCTTGATGTAAACTTGCCTATGATGTTGAACTACATGCTACCCACAAGTTTATCACTCTATGTCAACTATTATCATGTTATCACCTTTGCCTATGATGTTGAACTACATGCTACCCACAAGTTTATTTGCTAAGTTTGATGTCATACATGTTTTGAGGCCAATACTCCTATATGCTAGTTGTGATGAACACCTTTGCCTCAAATATCATCATGTTTAACTTATGACCAACTTTACCAACCTTATGCCCATCTTGGTCATATTTTTATGTTCCTTGATTCACTTGTTTTGATGCGAATTTACGTGCGATGGGGATACGTTATGGGTAGTTAGGCAAACTTGAAATGACATGAAAAACATGACTTGAAATGTGACATGAAACTTTATTATGCTTGAAAACTTGAATATGGTCATGACATGTAGAAAACCATAAAGTGGCCAACTCGAGGTTGGGTTGAGTTTGTAGCGTAAATCAGCCCGGAACCGCCCGGCAAATCCAGTGGCTACAAACAATAGGACCCAATGTGAGAAGTTGGTCATATCGCGCTTGAAACCCGAGGTTAGACTAGGTTGTGGTGTAAAGCTGCCCAGACCCGCCCGACATATCCAGTAACCACAACAAAGTCTAATGTGAGAGGTTGGGTGCATTAAATTAATTAATGCCACATGTTAGGGTTAAGTCATGAACCACTTGGAAACACTTAACCAACTTGATACATGATTGGATGGGGTTAAGTCATGAACCACTTGGGTACACTTAACCAGCTTGATACATGATTGGATTGGGTTAACCACACTTAACCCGTTAGAAACCTAATAACGTGGTCCTTTTCAGCAGTAACCCTCTTGGATGTATCAACGATACCCTAGGGACTAGGCTAGGGTGGGGCACGATTACTGGGCTGATTGTAAGCGACCAGAAAGGACGGTAGAGTAGGTGCGCCAGTGTAGGTTCAGGCGGACTATGGTCGTGCACATAGTCCGGAGTTGAATAAAATAGACATGGGCACCAGTAGGTTTAGACTGTGCGTGCTTGATTTGTGTCCGTGGTTGGCACCCTAGGGCTTGATACACCCTAGGGTGGACCTAGCACAGTCGACTACATTTCGTGATTGGGCCGTATGACACCGACACTTGACGAGTTAGGCTTATAGGGAGCCGATCGACTAGACCGTGCAGTTGGACCTTGATTTGGGTCATCTCATGATATTGGGCCAAGGGATCATTTCTTGTTTATACTTGACATTGGTTGAGATACTAGTACTATTGTGGCAAAACTAAACCTTGTATATGCGATGCCACACTTGATCTACCTTGATTATCTATTTATCATGCCAGTTAGTTACCACCTTTATGTTTCATCTCAGTTTCTCATGATTAGTTAACTTCATTAGTTTTTATACTAATAGTAGGTAGGACTTACCAGTCTTTATGACTGGCCCTTTTTCTTTCGCCTCTTTTCTTCCGTCCCCCCCCCCCCCCCCAGGTTCTCAGGGAGGGAACACTAGTGCTTAGCTTGGACATTTGGCTTGCTTCTTGACAGCTCATGTACGGTTTGGACTTGAGCTTGCTATGGCTTCATCACATCTATCTTGGGGATAGTTTTACTTTATGTTATTTTCAGTTTAGGTTTTCTAGACTTGTGGCAGTTGGAAAATAATGACTAAGTACTTTGATGTAAGTTGACTATTTGGTTTTGAAATGGTTAATCATTGTTTTTAAATTTCTACCGCTGCTTTACTTATTTATTTATCTATGTTCTGTCTTATGATATCTCTGTGCATGTTTACCTAGACAACACCCCTCCAAAGCTAGTGCTATCACTCGGGTGTGGCCCTGGCGGAGGTGGGGTGTTACAGTAACAATCTTTAATATCGTATATTAATACCACATTGAATAAAATTAATCCACCAAAGCAATCCTTGACTGTCATCACAAATGCATAAGACTCCCAATTCAATAAAATAATATAAGCCCTATTAAACTTATATTCATATATATAAATTGGGATGAATATGGTTTTAAAACACATATTAATTAATGATGGATCAACTTGTGTGTTTAGGATTGAATCACACTATCATAAAATTGATTGTTCATAATCTCATACCCATAGTTCAAAAACTAGGAATTTTCAATGAATTATAAGGAAAACTTGTAACATGGTGTTAACTAAATTTTAGAAGTCAACCACTAAAACAAAACATTCAAATATGATCTGGACATAAGCATTTAATCGAAAATAACAAACTTGATTCCAATTATAATAACAGAGAAAGATTATAGATTAAACCATATTATATACAAATGAGAACTGGAAATTCATAACTATTCCGTATATTAACTTAGATTCAATAGAGGAAACAAAACAGAATTTTGTTTATCATGAAACAATTTTATTTCTTAATCAGATGATTATTATATTCCAGATCCGATGTTTATTAATGTTCATAACATCGCTTAGATTATTACCATAATAATTTTAATGGCCTAATCAATAACTGAACCGATTTAACCTGGCTCTGATACCATTGAAGGAAAAAATTGGATCAATTAGCAGCGAATTTAAAATTTTACACATCAATTATGAAGTTCGAATCCAAAATTGAATTAAAACATGTACTTTTCTTCTAATTTCTGAATCAAATTAAAAAGGTCGAGCTTGAAAATCGTTGAAGTTGATTCCAAATTAAATCAAATCGAGCGCTTGAATTCGAGTGTCTCTATTGGAGATCCACAAACGTATTCTTCGATAACGACAATCGAGATCGAAGAATAGTGGTTCGGTACTAGCCGAGAAGATGAATTTTGGATCTAGGGTTTTAGTGTAATCAGATGGATAAAATAAAAGGAAGTAGCCCCTCTTTTATAATATGTTATCTGATATCTCGTTACCCCCTTTACCCGTCCTCCCTCTTTTAAAATAAAAGAATTTGTCAGACATCTTTGATTTCTTTTATTTAAACATTATCACTATTTGCAACGCCTATAAGTGTGACCCTATAGGTTATCATAACATTGGCAACAATTTAATTATTTAAACTGTAAACAGTGAGCAACATCTAGTGATATATCACTGCTACCCAAGTTACAATAATATCAGTGATTCGATATAACCTTTTGTGAATAGTGTCTCAATATAATTTAATCATTTTAACCGATATATCCAAGATTAAACTGGAGGCATGGATCGTATCATCCTCTTTATAATTTAATCCGTTTTTCTTGATCGATGAGTAGACTATTTAAAACAAATCAGTATTTGAGCACGGCCATGCATTTCACAGTCTCACTCAATCAAGAGGCCCATGGATATCACTACGAATACATCGTAGGGTTAAATTCCATCTAGATCATTCATAATTTTCATTCGATTTGAGATATATCCAATAATCACCGTTATCATTACTCTGTTACGAAATAACTTTAGATGATATCAAAACACAAATATCCTCGAATAAAATTATAATGATTTCAGGTCGGAGGACCATTACATCATTTTCACTATGAGAACAACTTATGATACTGTTGATTATATTTCATGTAGTTATCTCACGGTGGGTCAGCCCAATACGCTATTCTCTAATACATATTTATATCTTGACTTTAATATCACATATATTAATTATCAATGAGGTGTGATCTTCAGTCAATCAATATATTAGTCTCAACGCTTTATTGATGTCCTATATTAACAATAAAACTCGACTAGGGACATTTAAGAATTATAATACTTATCACATTATATAATCTCAAGTTCAGTCTTACTCGAACTATATAATTCCGTATTATTATTCTAATCACTTATTTTATATTATTATTTATATTACGCAGTAAATATAACATAACAGAATATTTTTATTCCAAATAAAGCAATAGCGTTATTAATCACATCAAATGGATTGCCTCTAGGGCATAAACTCTAACACTATTAATATGTTTGCAATCAATCCTGCTATCAATAGGTTATATCCTAAGATCTATCCTTTTTAAGGGTATGAAAGATGATAATATACCGAAGGAACCGCTAAAGTTGAAAAAAATTAAAAGCGTACCATCGAAAAGAAGAGGATAGGAAATACGCATCTTCTCCTTAGCCTCCCATGTTGCTTCTTATGGGCTTTCTTCCTACTGAATCACAAGATTGACCTCTTTTTCCTAAGTTGATTCACCTCATGCTCTAAAATCTGAGTAGGCATACGATGAATAGAGTCTTCTCACTGATCTCCACCTCCTTGAACCGACTTAGCTCATTAGCTCTACAGAATCATGTAAGCACTTTTTCAAGTGCAAGACATGAAATACATCATGAACTTATGCAAGCCTCTTCGGTAGTCTCACCCTATGCACCATCTTCCTTATTCTAGCTACAATGGGGAATGGTTTATCGAATCTGGAGGCGAGCTTTCCAATAGCACCAATCCTCATGCCATTCTTAAAAGGTGACATTTTTATGAAAAAGGAATCTCCAATCAAAAATGTTATGTCTCTCCTTCTCTTGTCAACATAAGATTTCTTCTTATCTTAGGTCGTCTTCATCCTTTTTATTATCAATTCAATCCTCTTTGAAGTTTCCCTAACTGTATCAAGCCAAGTAGCAGTCTGTCTGTTGTCTTCCATCAACATAAAGGCATAGTCGTCCATGGAGAGCCTCAAAAGGAGCCATCCATATACTCGTATAAAAGCTATTATTGTAAGAAAACTCTACCAAGGGTACGTGCTCCTCCCAAGTCCCTCCAAATCCTAGGATGCACGATATCAACAATTCCTCAAGGACTTTATTCACCCTCTCTCTGTCCATCAGTCTGCAGGTGTTAGGCTGTACTCAATCTTAGCCGGGTCCCTAACGCTTCTTGTAGGATCTTCTGAAACTCGTTGGTAAAGGTCGGGTCTCTATCACTCAAAATACTGTAAGGTATAGCCGAACAATCTCTTTGATGTATAAAGCTGACAAGCATGCTGCAGTCTTCTTGCTCTTGATGGGAATAAAACAGGCGTTCTTCATCGGTCTATCCACAACAACACAAATACTGGTATTGCCCTTTCTAGATTGGGGGAAACCATCTATGAAATCCATAGATACACTCTTCCACTTCTACCATGGAACATCTGATGGATGAAGCAATCCATCAGGCTTTTGTTGTTATGCCTTGACTCTCTAACAAACAAAACACTTAGGCATATACTCAATGACATCCTTCTTCATTCATCTCCAGTGAAATACTCTCTTCATGTCCCTATACATTTGATCATCACTGGGTTGGATGGTCATCCTCAAATGGTGTGTTTCTACAAGTACTGCACTCACCAAGCCATCATTGTGGGAAATACAAAGTCTTCCATCTCCCTGTAGCCAACCCTTACCATCTACGGAATATCGTTGGGGATGCCCAAAGGCCTCTCCTCTACCAATACAAAAAGAGATACCCATGTGCTCTGAAACCTTTCGCTGCCTCGAGCCAATTTGATCCATAAGAATAGGTTGAACCTCTGATGATGTTAATAATTGGGAGGTATAATCCATAGAGGGCTTAAAATCAAATGTAGAAATGAACTCCAAGCTCTCCCACTCAACTCAAAGATGCCTTTTTCCTACTCAATGCATCAGAAACAACATTCCCCTTACTGGGGAATAAGATATCTCAAAATAGTATGATGTTAGGAACTCCTTCCAACGCGGTTACCTTAAATTTAGATCCTTATGCGAAAGTAAATACTTCAACGACTTGTGATCTATATGGAGCTTGAACCTCTATCCAAGAAGGCAATGTCTCCAAGACTTAAACACGAATACAATAGCAGTGAATTCCAAATCATAGGCAGGGTAGTTCTTCTTATAGCAATTGTCTGCTCTCATAGCTTACTACCCTCCCTTCTAACATTGCCCTAAAATTAGTACCACATTCGTCGGTGTAAACTAAATATCTTAGAACCATCAAGAAGTACCAACATTAGTGCACCGTTAAGCTCACTCTTCATTTTCGTTAAATAATCCTCACAATCTACATCCTACGAATGCTAAGTTCTTCTTGGTCAGATCGGTAGGTGGGGTTGAAATCCTCGTAAAACCTTTGACAAACTTCTTGTAATACCCTTCCATATCGAAAAACCTTCTCACTTCGATAACATTCTTAAAGGCTTACCAATCTTGCACTGCCACTAGATTGGCTAGATCTATTACTAACCCCTCCCGCAAGACCACGTATTCCAAAAAATGTACCTCCTCTATCCAGAAATGACACTTCAGAAAATTCGCTTTTAAGCAATGTATTAGAAGTGTGCGAAGAACCATCCCGAGGTGAACAGCGTGTTCCTCTTCTCTCTTAGAGAATACAAGAATGTCATTAACATACACTACAACAAAATTGTTTTGAACATCTTGAAAAACCTTACTCACAAGTTCCACAAAGCATACTGAGGCACTAGTCAGACAAATGGCATAAATAATCACTCAAAGAATCTGTCTGGTGTTTGAAAAGTTGTCTTGTCAATGTTGTCCTTTGCTACCCAAAGCTGATGAAATCTAATAGTTAAGTCTGACTGAGAAAATAATAAAGCACTAACCAACTATTCGAAGAGATCGTCTATTTGAGGGAATGGATAATGGTTCTACTTCGTGAGCTTATTTAACTCCCAGTAATCCATACAAAGTCGAAGAGAACCATCCACCTTTATTGCAAAGACAATAGCAATCTCCACTTAGAGATGTTATGCCTAGTGAAACCCTTCTCTACAAGCTTACCAATTTTCTTAGTCAACCCCTTTACCTCCCTCGAAGCTACATGCCTGACAAGCAATGCCACAGGTCATGTTGTCACTCAGATAAATCCTGAAATCAATCGCTTGCTTGGGAGGTAGTCCACTCACCTCCTCAAACACGTCTTGGAGTCTATAACAACTGGAATTGAATCGATATCTTTTAGAGATACATCAAGGGAATAAAGGAAACTCGTCATGAATGACCCCTTCGGGTCGAAAGAAATCTCAAGGGTCCATCCGCTACATGTCTCTAATCGGAAAATCCTTCTTTCGTAGTCCAAGATAGCCCCGTACATGGCTAACCAATCTATCTCTTAGATCATCCCCTATCCCGAAAACCCCAGAACGTGCATCACAATCAAACTCTACCTTAATATCGTAATCTTTATAACCCTATAAATGATCGATAAATGTGTTGATCCCCTTATAGAGTTTGAAACAATATACGGTTTGAAACCAGAGAAATACTTAAGTGCAACAACTAATTAGCTAGCAATAAAGAAATGTGATGCTCCCAAGCTAAAGAGTGTACGAGTAGGAAAATTGGAAATGATAATAAGACCTTCTATTGCGACTTTCCTTCCTCTGTCCTTCCCAATACCAGATGGAGACATATGCAAAGCCTGAACTTGAGCCACTAATGCCCTCTGTGCTCCAAAAACTTTCTAAGGACAAGCTTTACTAAGATGTCCAGTATGACTGCAAATATAACACTTATCTTTCATCGAATTCCTCTTGCAATCCTTAGTATAGTGATTAGGTATCCCACAAATATTACACCTACTATCCTTCTAAATCCATCCTTTCTAGGAACTACCAATCTTTCTTCTTGTTCCTCTTCTTATTCTTTCACCATTGCTTCTTTGAATCAGCCGCCCTAGGAACCTCTTTAACCTCATCCTTATTAAACCCAAGCCTCAGCACCATCTCGACCGAAGACTTGAAAGTTGCTCATATAGGTACATGTGTACTATTTTACCGAAAGATCTCATAGCCGCAACTGAATAAACTTCTCTAATAGCAAACCATCTTCGGTTCGAGATAAGAACCTTCTCTCAAATCTATCCCAAAATCTATCCCAACACGTAGCTCCCAACTTAGCCTTTACCACTTTCCACTAGTAGGAAGCCTCTGCTTTCAACTGCCAAAAGGCCAGCTGAACTCTATCTCTATCTGCAAGCTTCACGAGACCAAATATCCTCTTTGTACTGGGTAGCCAAGCTCATGCCTCTATAAATGTCTCAGTCCCCAACGATGGCTTACTACCAAGATAAGAAAAATCCTTGCAAAGTTTAGAAAAGTTAGCCACCGTTGATGAACAAGCGTGGAACCACCATCGAAAGTTGGATCATGTACATTCTCCTGTAATCGATCTACTAATGTCATGGCCTGAAGATACCGATGGCACTAGGCAGGAATTGTGGCGCCCTCATGAAGATTAGAGGCGCTTGTCATACCGTGCAAGGGAAAAGGTAGAGACTAGGATTTGAAGGAATCAAAGGAAGGTTTTACTGGACTTTTTTTTTCAAAATCTCCTTTACTTTTTAAAATCTATTTTCTTTTGAAAAATAATTTACTTCTAAAACAAAATTTATAATTCCTGTAACCTTAGGCTCTAATGCTAAATGTAACATCACTCACCTCTTAGAATCCCCCAAAGTAGGGTTATTCCAAGGAATGTGGAGCAATGTAGGTATAAGGATACTAATCACAGAAACAAAGATTTATAAGACAGGAATAAATACAACATACACATTTAAATTAAAACATAATTTATTATTTCAAATGTCCACTTCCATTTCAAAATAATATATCAAGTCACAAAACCACATGTCTCATAAAGAAAAACCCATTCTCGTTGAAATCTACAACATAATAAGCCTTTTCATCAGTGCAAGTACAACCAAAAAAATGAAAAGATGTAAAATAAAAGAAAATACATCAGCAACTAAATAGGAACTCCAAGAAGATCCTCTAAGATGTCTGAACCAACTAATCTCAGTCCTGCGAGAATAATTTATTATGGGGGAGGAAAAGAAAGAAAGAGAAATGGGTCAGGCATAAATTCTGGTGAATGAAGTAATTATTACCATGATTAAGCAAGATAAAGGAAATAGATTTAGTATTGGTTCTAATGTCATAAGGGTATGTATACTTACAAACTTAAAATGGTTTCTTAGATAATTAGATTATTTGTCTAGTTCAAGCTAAAATAACTATTTGATTGTTTGCACTATTCTACTACTATAAGAATCTGATTAGGAAAAGTTTTCCTAACTTTACTAATCGATCGACTCTTCCTACATACCACCTCATGGTACCGTATCACTGGTAAACTTTCATCTACTAGTAGAAGACAAAAACTAACACATGGAGTAATAGGGAATTATTTACCCTAATAGATGTCCTTCATGCATGGTCATCGCCGGTACACACTAACTTGATGCCTCTCTTTGACCTCCTTTTTACCCTAATCCGTGTAAGTATTCGGTCTTCCTATGACCATCAATTTTCAACTGAAAGGTAATGCGACCAATACAGGCCCTAACAAACAATATTCTAATTTGTGTCCTAATGCATTCTTGTTCTTTTGAACATTTAATCATGCCCGATCTTCCTGGGATCACCCGTCCTCGACTGAATGGGAATGCTTCCAGTGTGGATCCTATATGATAATTTATGTTTTTTTCTTAGCCTTACTCCAATTCTGAGCCTAACCTATTAACTCGATTCCAAGCCCGAGCATTTAATATTCTACTTATGTGATGAAAGGTTTCATTCCTTTATTTTTATTATGATATTAACATGTCAATATAGTTCTTAATTACCATAAAAATCTGTTTATATTTCTCTTACTTTCTAAATTACAACACTTGCCATGGTTTACTGTAAATTCCTACAAATTTTCCTAATTCAGTCTGTTTCTATTTTTATTAAGATCCAAAATTTATACAAATGTTTACTGTAAATTTAGTATTCTTTTATTCAATCCGTGTTTACGAAGTTTACACTTTTTATTATATTTCTTACGCTCAAAAAGGGGATTGAATCTATGTCCTTTAACTAGAATTACATAGCTATGCATTTTAAGAACTAATGCAAATTATCTTTTTCAGCGAGAAATGGAAATGGCAACTGGGTCATTTTTGATGTCGTTGCATCTTTCTCCTCTCTTTCACTCCTCTTCCCTCTCGCCTATTTTCTGTTATTCGCCTTCCTCTCTTTTACATCTAGCTTTCCCAATGCCTGTTCTCTTCCTGAAAGTTTTCCATATAGACGTTATTTTTCAATTTCCTTAAATCTATGTTGTGTTTCGCCGCAATCGCTTTTTCCTTAAGTTCTGATGATCCACTTGTATTAGTTCTTAGCATGAAAACAATATGCAGTTCTCTTTCTATCAACCTCCTCTTATATCGAGACTGCCTACAACTTCGTGGGTAGGTCTGGTAAAATCTAGGTCCTTTTGTTATATTTCTACTGTGTTGTATTCTATGTGTTTCGAAGGTTATGGTTTGCGTCCCCCTCCGTTTCTAGATGGTTTGGTTGTAATGTCGCTTAGATTTGTTTTCTAGTTTGTGTGTTCTTTTCGAGGTAGTGGTGCGAGGCTGTTTCTTCTTAGTGGTACACCTCCCTTTCCAGTAACCTCAATGATAGCCTTGCTACTAGGGATCGCTGGTTGTTCTGGTAGTTGTGTATTTTTTCATTGCATTTTCTTATCCTGTGGTGGTTAATATGTTCAGTTGGGTTGTGCTTTCAAATGTGATGGTCTTAAGGTTTCTTCCCAAGTTATGTCACCTTGCTGGTTGTTGCCCGCTGGTTATGTCATGGTAGTTTTAGGTCATTAGCACATAAGTATTTCAGGTCATGTTATGGCCTATGTCAAATTCATCTGGTTATGTACTCTTAATGAAAGTTAGTTAATGATGTGAGTCTAGTATGTGAGAGTGCCTGTAATATGCAGTGTGAGTCTTCTCCCTATATGGAGCAGCTATGTTTTTTCCATAGGCACAATGTTAGTATAGTTTTCCTTTTTACCATGATTGGAAACTTGTAACGTAATGTTACACCCTACGTGGTGTTGTGTAGTAGTCGATCCGCTCTAAAATCTGTCTCAGTGGTCGGTCCATTCTAAAACAATCTGTTGTAGTTAAACAATCGGTCTATCTTTTGTAACTATATGTATTTATTATTTGTTATAATAAAAGGTGTTACAGATTACTATAAAACTGGTCGGTCTTGCCAAAAGAACAAATGTAAGCAATTGTAGAAAATTGGAAATAACTAAAGGGAGGCAAAAACAGAAAATGAATTTATAGAATTTAAATAAAAAGAAATAGTAAGAAAAAGACTAAAAAAATATTTACAGAAAATAACTAACAAAAAAAACTAAAATTTTAAAAAGAAACTACAACTATTAAAAACTTATTTCTTTAAATTACTTAAAAAACTAAATAATTACTACACTCAACTGTAGTCCTTAGCTTTTGCGCCCGTGTGGCCTTTCCAGATCCCGTCCTTGGGCTGATTATAAATATTTTTATTTTTAAAAATCTCTTCCTAGAGAAAAATTTAATTTAGGGCTTTGCCTCAAGCAAAATGTAATGACATATGTTCCATGTATCGGAGGATCGTAGGATATTTATATAAATATCATATGAGGTCGTATGACTATATAACTTTGGGAAATGACTAATTGGCAATTTCCTACCTTGACCATTTTTAAATAATTTTAACATGACCATTTTACCCTTGGAGAATCTTGTTTCATCCATAACTTTTGATTATTAAGGAAACTAAACCTGAAACCATTTCCGTTCGATTTAGATGATGGTTTCTCATTGTGTAAAGTAGTCACATTGAGCAAACAGGCCTACAGTTTGGGAGGAATGGCTGAAATAAGTTTTGAACTGCGGGAAAATAGTTTAATGGGCTGCTTAAGTCATTAGTAAGTGGGGCACATCACCCATTTCGGGTTTGATGACTTGTGGGGGCTGAAAGGATAGAAGAATCCTCTTCTATTCACTTTCAACTTCCAAAATAGTTCTAAACTCTATTAATGGCCTCGACCTCTCAAATCAATCTTTAATCCATTCCTTTATCATTCAACAACCAAATTAAGAGATCATCAAGTCAAATCAACACCAAAAAAAGGAAAAAGGCATCTGCAACACCTTGAGATCTAAGCCAAGCTCCATTTATTTTCAAATCTACCTTCTTTGGGGTGATTAAGGGGAGTAATTGTCTTCTTACTCACTAATTAGGGTAGGTTGGCATATGTAATGCTCATAAAATATGTAAAAATGTTCATAATTCGTTATTAATCATGTTATGACACATATATAAGTTTGGCTTGATTTGGGTTTGATCAGTGGATCCCGTAATTCAAGGAATTAAGGGAAAATGTGCTTTTATGGGCATTTTATTCTTGCTTGGTTGATTTATGTGTTGTTTCAGTCGTTAAGTACGCTAAGACATTGCCTAGTAATGTTAGAATGGATGCAAACACCATCGGATAGCTAAATAAGACTTAGAAGTGGCGGTGGAGGTGCTACAGGCTTTGGTTCGACCAGGTGGAACCAAACCAATTTTACCGAATCGGTAAGAAACTTTGTGGGGATGATAAGGAAGGTCCCAAGAGGGTTTAGGTCAAACTTCAAGTCATTTGGAGTTATGAGATTGAGTTATGACACTTGCAAGTTCGTTTTGGCTAAGGGAAATGGTCTCGGTTCGGCTAGGAGCAAAGTAGAGATAAGAAAATACAGCAAAAGAAGAGAGCCTTTAGTTTGATGGTCGAGCCGGGCTTCGAACCGACCAAGGGTCTAAACTTCGAATCGAATAAATCCAGATCAGCTTAGTCGATCTACAATAATGACCAAATCCAGATTGACTTAGTCGATCTAGGTATGGTAACTAATCCGTATCGACTTAGTTGACCCAAATATAGATTGATCCATAGGATGGCGTGGGGTAGGAATTTCTAGATGGAGATTCATGCGAGGAAATTCTTCACGATGATGATCGAACTCTTTAAAGATAGACTTCAATACGACCAGTTAAACCCGAGATGCAAAAAATGTCTAAGTAGGATTTACCACCAAGGATCCAGATGGAACTCGTCGGGTAACTTGTTGGTTAGACTTTGCTGTGGGCACGAGTGTAAAGGAGATGTCAGTATTTGTGACCTTAATATACCAATAAAGGAGTGACACAAGGGGTGAATAGAGCTAATGTGGTGTGGAAAAATCAGCCTAGACCTCAGAGCTAATGCTGTATGGACTGGGTAGGGCACGGACTATTGTCCACGGTATGTGTACGACATAGCTAGTCCATGCTGTGTGCGGGACATGTTGTGTCACGATGGATTTGGTAGCTAAAGGAGTGAGTTTTGTATGCTCAAAACACTAAGTGAGAAAACATGAGGATGTTTGCTATGTTTGGATGCTTGCTATCATTGTGACATGCACATTTCCACATTACACTCAGTATTGTGATTGCCATAAAATAGAGTGCAAGATGATATGTGCTAACTCTTTGAATGTGGGGTCAGGTCAGTATTATTTCTCATACTTATTGTGTTACCCTATATAGTGATTGAGATTACTATCGCTCACACCAAACTTTGTCTGACTTGGGTTTTTATGCATTGCTTCTTATTACTCTGGGCGCTCTTAAATGAGTAGACTAGAGGCAGGTTGGTGTTCTCGAGTAGTTGTCTGGAAACAAGCACGAGGCTTCCATGTATTATATATACACTCTAATCCCTGTTTACTTCCGTTAATCACTACTTTGGGAATTAATAGAATTTTGTGTAGAGACGGTATTATTGGAGATGTATCTATGTATTATGACTCATTAGATATTATGATGTAATATGAATATGCTACTCTGATGTTTATGATTCAATTTTCAGCTTATACACTATCTCGACTATTTTATATCATGTATGTATGTTATTATTATACTTTATTCCATGCACTATGAGATATACGATAGATTTTATGGTTTTTATTGCTTCAACCTTGATGATTGCCTCATATTAGTCGGGTACTGTCACACCGCAACTTATTGAGTGTCGGCTAGTACAGAGCGATCCTCACATTTGGTATCAAAGCTTATATTGCGTAGTTTAACCTAAGTGGGTAGTACCAGGGGATGAGTATACATATACGAGAGCACATATTTGTGATATCTTTGTTTTCATAACTATAACTATATATATACACTATTAGTATATGCTTAAGGATGAAGTCGCACTGCACGTGCACCGTTAATAGGGTTCTTTGAAAAGATGATTAATCGACTTCTTCATAGATTGAATAACGAGTCATCCGTCAAGAAACACTTCAAGGAACTCTACTTATGGAGTTGAGGAAGGAGCAGCTCAGGAGCCAACAATGTTAATATTCTTGATATACAGACGATGTTTACTGCTTTCATGAGAGAGAAGCTTAGGAACACCCAAGGAGTTGCTCCGAATGTTGCTAAAAGTGGAGATGGTGCACTTATGCAGGCTACCAGGGCCGACTTTTCTAAGTTGAATAAGGATTTTACTAGTCTAGGTGGTAAACAATTTCAACTGACGGAGTCGGCTACGGAAGTCCAAAATTTGATTGATACTTGTAAGTGCATCATTGAGAACCTTGGACTCGATGTTGCTGCAAAGATAATGTTGGCTTCGTGTCAGCTTCAAAGTAGAGCTATGAATTGGTGAAATGCCATCAAATTTGCTACCCTTGAGGATCAGATTAATTAGGATCAATTTAAGGCTCGTTTCACTAAGAAGTTTATTCCGATTTCTCAAAAGTCGGAGCTATTTCGAAAGTTTGCTGAGCTGAAGCAAGGAGGTAGAACTATTTCTGAGTATGTTGCCGAGTTTGATGCTTTATCAAAATTTTGGATGTCCTTAATCAAAACCGCCGAGAAGAAGAATGAGAAATTTATCACCGGCCTGGATGCCTAATTGGGGGAGAGGCTTATTAATCATATCGATGAGACCTTCGAGTCCATTGTCGGGAAATCTTTGAGGTTAGAAAGCCTTTTCCTAAATCCAAAGACTGAAGCTGCTATTATTTCTGAGGAAGAGGCAAAACCACAGGCTGGCGGTGAAGGCAAGAAGTAATTTCCAAATAAAAGGAAGCAACTCTAGTCCAATGATGGGCAAAAGAAGAAGGCTAAGTCTAAGTTAGCTTGTTATGGATGTGGCAAGAGGGGCCACTATATCAGGGATTGTAGGTCTAAACTGGGTAAAAGGGATGCTTCA
The DNA here is from genome assembly GCA_030737875.1 of Allium sativum. Classification (NCBI taxonomy): domain Eukaryota; kingdom Viridiplantae; phylum Streptophyta; class Magnoliopsida; order Asparagales; family Amaryllidaceae; genus Allium; species Allium sativum. Next base: position 135,339,061 of record CM060911.1, on the reverse strand, counting down.
ATAGTTGCAAAGAAGAGCACTTCAATAAAGATTGCCCAGAACCCCTAATAGATAAGCATGTGGTGAGAGCATACACTATCAATGTTGTTCTTTCTTCATCAAATCCCCTAACAATGATGGGGAAGGGAAAGAGTACCATCATCAAAGGTATGCTTTCAATTTATGATGTTCCTATTCAAGTTCTATATAATATTGGGGCACCATATTCCTTCATATCCAATGACCTTTTAGATAGGTTGGAATTGGAACCCGAAATTGTTGACCGACATTTAGTTGTGACGAACCCGATTTATGGTTCTACTAGCCTTTGCATGATTTGTCATAGGTTGGTTTTATCGAGTCATGGATGCATGTTTTGTGTGATTTCTATGTCTTGGGATTTACTGGGTTAGGTATTATCCTCGAAGTTGATTGGCTCCAAAGATATAGGGTGGTGGTGGACTGCAAGAGGTCTTCAGTGACCATTGGGAGGACAATGGGCAGAGGGTCGTGGTGGGCTATCTACCTAGTGATGAGGGATGGCTAGTTTTCAGTAGTCCCTCATCATCTTGCATGATGAGTAATTCGATGAGCCTATTGTTGGAGAGTATCCAGACATCTTCGAGGAAGTGACTGGGCTTCTACCACACCGCGAGATTAAGTTTCATATTGATTTGGTGAAAGATGTTAGATATATAGTAATGCCTCTTCGACGGATGGCACCAACAGAGCAGCGAGAGCTCGAGGTGCAAGTGAGTGACCTCATAGGAAGGGGTTTATCCGGAGGAGTATCTCTGAGTGGGGAGTACCTGTCGTAGTCATGCAACAACCAAGAATTTTAAGATTTTAACTATTTAATTAATTCTAAATATATAAGTGGTTGGATTTTTGGAATTTAATAGGTTGAATTCCAATTTAGTAGTTATTTAAATAATTGAATTGGGAATTATATATTAACTAAACGAATTCAATATTCTCATTTGACTTTATTTAGTTAATTAAAATTGATTATGAATCCAGTTGTAAATTTATAAAAAATGACAAATATTTTGGGTTTGAATTGATATATTTTTTGGCAAAGCCGACCGGTTTTTATAGTGATCTGTAACACTATTTTTAAAAAAAATAAAAACACAATGATAACAGGTGATATACAAAGCATATATCAGCTAATATATTCCACATAGGGAAAAGATAGCTCAATTCATTCAAAATACATCGATTATTTCATAACTACATCGATTATTTCATAACTAAATTCATAGCTCATCTACATACTGCCTCATAATGAAGATGCATTACGAGTACCATGGTTTAGAATCATGACTTCTAACCATTTTCTTGTAAATTCATTATCACATACTACGGGTAATGGGGGTCTTCGGTTGCAGATTCTGACCCGAGTTCGTTTGAACCTGATCAAGGATGATATCAGGTGGCCTTGGCTTATATTCCAAATTCACATATGGAGACACATTTGCTTGTGAGGATTTATCACTGTCTAAGTCCAGACATGGAGCAGTGTCAGGCTGTGACGGCAAGGAATTTCGCTCGGTCCGAACCAGTCGCTAAACCGATCCAGACCGTTCGAAACGCCCTATCGTTTGAGAACAGGACAAAACAGAACGCATACAGAAGAACGTTTCATTGTATATTACAACAATGCATCAGATTACAAGAATATACAGAGTATAAATGAATATTACACAGAAATATCAGAGATTTAAATTACATTTAAATACATAGCAGCGGAAAATAATACAATACACAACTAGAAAGAGATATACGGATACAAAGCTTTCCGGATATCGTTCCAGCTGTAAACCAGGATCCTGTGAATATAAATCTGCAAAACCGAAACTACTAGCTGCCCGTGTCGAAAATAGGGGCACCCAGAGTTTAGGTTAAAACAATAAACTCCAGGTCAGTCATGTGACTGGTGTGAGAACTAAAACAGTTATAAATCTTTATTTTCAAAGCTAGGTAAATCAAGGGACCACGCCGTATAACACGGAACGGGTTTCCTCCCAAGAATACCAGTGCATAAAACAAACAGCGCAATGCTAAATAAAGAAAAATGAAGCTGTTATAAGACCCAGGTCCCATCACACAATGCAACGCAGTCGAGGATAGGGTTTTCCCTTATAACAGCCAAAGAATGCTTGATACGTTTAAAACAAATCATTTGATACTATGGTAAGTGCATAGTGTATAAAACAACTTCAAATCATAAGTATCAATCATAGGCGGCATAAGCGCCCCATCCCACTATGTCGCCATATATAGGATTACAAATAAAACCGCAATGTCACGTATTTGGAAATTGGATTTCCGTCTATGAACCGAGGCAAAAGATAGTCCTCAACCGTTTTCGTGACTGCCTAGCCCGAGCCACAGGGTCAGAGCGCATCGACCCTTGGATCGTCAGGGCCGGTCCACACGGAGTGGATTAAAATGCCTGAACATGCGTTTCCCCGCCCTATGGGGCGTAAACGAGCCAACTAAATGACTCCATCGGTTCGAGAACGACCGATCAATCCGAGGCGCCTCGCAACAGCAACAACCACATAAGTCAAACTCGTCAGGGCGTGTAAAACCACTGACGCCACTTCTAGCTAGGAAGAAACGCATGCCCTCCCTGACGTCCTCTCCCGTTTTTGGTTCATACCGGGTGTGAAACACGCGAGGTAAACGTTACACAAAGCTACGCCACAAAGGCCGTGCTTTGATCATCACCACAAGACTTTGCTTTTCAACAGAAGCCTTGATCATTTGCATCTTAGCATGCCACACAGGCAAACCATCCTATGCAACCGATATCAGTCACACAGAATGAAATCCAATGTCAGACACACAGTCCATTTACAAGTCCGTTCTGGGTCTGAACGAAACCGGAGGCACCTAGTACCCCGCATCTCCTTCGATCTCCAAGTACGTCTGGACGATCACCAACTGTTTCCATCTTCTTGGGTGTACAGCCCAATCAAGATCATCAGTTATCACCCAAACGACGTGAAGACCTCCGGTCTTCGACCATCGTCTTCATCTTCGACTTATCGTCGTATCAGTTACTCAGAATGGGATAAACCCGGTCTTTCCGAATAACTCGCGTATATTTTAAACAAGTGTTACACAAACACAACATACGCCTCATTCCAATTCATTAGTCACTAACCGTAAATTAATCAAGAGAATAATTCCCCAAATATTAACCCCGAAGGCCGAAACCAACATCAGATCAATATCCAGAAAACCATTCTGCTTGGCTAACCGCCAGTTAGTTTCTAAATTTCACATTCAAATCTAATTAAAGATTTAACTATCGCCTGGAGCAAAACTGGTGATACTCCATTCTCGATCTTTTCAATCTAATTAAAGATTCATTAAAACTCCACTTAGTTTTAATCTGTGACTGGGTTAAAGAATCAGTGTCATTTAAAACACGGTTCACGATAAACCCAAAGTCACATCCCATTAATTATCGGGTTAAAGAACAAGTGTTATTTAAAACACTGTTCACGATAAACCCAAAAATCAATATCCATTCAATTCCAATTAAATATCATTTAATTGGTACCCTTCATTAAATCTAAATAAAAAGATTTAATCTTTTCTCAACTGGGTTCAAGAACAGTGTTAGTGAAGACACCGTTCACGACAAACCCAAATCACATTCATTAATTATCGGGTTAAAGAACAAGTGTCATTTAAAACACTGTTCACGATAAACCCAAAAATCAATATCAATTCAATTCCAATTAAATATTATTTAATTGGTACACTTCATTAAATCTAAATAAAAAGATTTAATCTTTTCTCAACTGGGTTCAAGAACAGTGTTAGTGAAGACACCATTCACGACAAACCCAAATCACATTTGATATTCAATATAAGGCTCTGAATAGAAAATATATCGGCTTATATTCAATATCAAATTCTACGATTAACAAATGTCGTATTGGAAATAACGATATAAATATATATCTTTCAAATTTCCGTAACAACATCCGTATAATCACAAATTCCAACATCGAAATATTCCGAAGACAATTTCGATTCAAATCCACTCCAATGCAATCATTGGAAATTTTGGTTATTTTCAAAACCCTTTTCAAATTCAATTTATTTATTTAAAAATAAATAGAATTATAATTCTAGTTCAAAACTAGTTCATTTCGATAAAAATCTATTTTTATCTTTTCAAATAGGGAGTTTTTCATCCCAATTCTTTCTAAATCATTTCTTATGATTTTACATAAATTATTACTATTTTTAATAATTTTATCAAGGCCCGTACAGTCGATTTCCATCAACGGCCATCGAACTGCACTTACAGCGACCTTTTTCTAATTTGATTTGGACATAATTCCAAATCCAACCGTTAGATTTCTAATTTCTAATATTCGTTAGAAAGCTCTTTTCGATACGAACCCAACGGTTCCGGTTTTAGGAGAATCCGACGGTCGGATCTCCCGTAATATCCGTTTGAAATAAATGGTCAAAATTCACGAACTGCCGCGGCGCGGCGCGTTCTATTCAGGCCATTATATTATATATTTCGTCGATTACTATTCAAAACGAATTATATAAATAGTTTTAAAATCGTTTCAAAACCTATTTCAACTTCCATTTCAATTCAAATCAAAATTGAATTCTTCTTTATAAATTCGTTTTCAAAATTCATTTCTATTTAATTCAAATTTTAATTCAATTTGAATTCATTTCAATTCGCTTTCAATTCCATTTGAATTCGTTTTCAATTCAATTCATTTCGAAATCGTTTTCAATTCATTTTGAATTCGTTTTCAATTCAATTCATTTCGAAATCGTTTTCAATTCATTTTGAATTCGTTTTCAATTCAATTCATTTCGAAATCGTTTTCAATTCATTTTGAATTCGTTTTCAATTCAATTCATTTCGAAATCGTTTTCAATTCATTTTGAATTCGTTTTCAATTCAATTCATTTCGAAATCGTTTTCAATTCATTTTGAATTCGTTTTCAAATCGATATAAATATCGTTCACGTCAAAATGGCGTCCATACACGGCTTCATAAATTTCTATTTTCAAATATTCTATTTCAAATATTTCTTTTTCAAAATAGTTGTTATTATCAAAATATTTCGTTCAACACATGACCAATCTCAATGAATGAGTACTGTCAACACATGAACTTTTATTTTATAATATTCTTTATTTTTCAAATTGGAATGAGGCCCAATCAATTACCATATAAAGTTAATTATATGGATTTTCATACAACACATGTATATCATAGCATGGAAAAATAATCAACCATCAACCAAAGTGCACTACACTGCATAAGCATCAAATACAGATATTCAACGCTTATAACAGCCTGTCAATCAATCGATCGACATATTTAATCAATCAGGATGAGTGAACTGCATATTTCATCCTAACACCCGTGTGGGGTTTTCAAACAATCAAACAAATATTTTATTTGTGCAGTTGGACGATGTGTAAAATTTATCGTCCCAATCAATGTCCTTTAAATAGGTGTACATAAACGAACCGTCCGGTTTGTAAATGAATATTTATTTATTCACATTCACGTTAAAAATTATATTTTTAACGATAAAACATTTTATTTCAACCTATGAATTTCTATTTAATTCATTTACACAATAAAATGATATTTTTATTTTCTAACATATTTTAGAAAATTTCGGCGGCATAACGGCACGATACTAGAAACGGGACGAGGCCTAGCCTTATCCCCGGTCTAGTGAAGGCCCACGCCATTCACACATCAATCAAATCAATTTCATCTCACCAAACAATTCAATTCAAACAAATAATTCAACTAATCTATGCAACCAAACAAACAAGTCCATGGTCTGTGGACGATTGTGTCGGGTGCTACTAAGCACCGTCTGCATCCTAGTATATATATAAAACTAGAAAAGAAATTGAAAGGTGAGAAATTCTCACATATAGCTATCCTAGCTCCACGGCACTTCCTTTGCAGAAGTCTTCGTCGTTTCGCCTTCTTGTCACCTTCGTTGCCCGCTTTCACTACATATGTAAAAATCGAATTTTTACTTCGCTATTCAATATATAAAAATCGAATTTTTAGTTCGCTATTCAATATATAAAAATCGAATTTTTAGTTCGCTATTCAATATATAAAAATCGAATTTTTAGTTCGCTATTCAATATATAAAAATCGAATTTTTAGTTCGCTATTCAATATATAAAAATCGAATTTTTATTTCGCTATTCATGTAAGAAAAATCATTTCTTTTCGCTATTGTTCATATAAGAAAAATCATTTCTTTTCATACTCAAACAAAGATTTCATTTCTTCTTTATTCAAACAAAGATTTCATTTTTAAAAATATAAGTTTTCATATATGAACATATAAGCTTTACTACATTAAAAATATATACTTTTATCATTTAAAAATCGTATTTTTGATAACAAAAAAAATTCAGTTTTAAAATATAAACTAATTTCAGTTTTGAGTTCCTTAAAATCAGTTTTTACACAGAAGAAGATAAATAAAACTCGAAATTAAAATCAACTATAAAATAAACAAACAAAGACATAAGAAACTCACTGTTCGGATCGAAAGCGAAGGGAAGTGGCGGCTTTGGCGTGGAGGGCGGACCTGCTCGCGGTGGCGCGAGTCCAGGGGTGGAGGTTCGCGCGGATCCGGGGTGGTTTGGGGAAAACTGGGGCTCGTGGGGGGGGGTCTGCGTCGGGTTCGAGTGGAGAGAGGGAAGTAGCGGTGGAGAGGAGGGGGTAGGGGGGGGGGTCAGCCGGCGGTGGGGCGCGCTCCGGCGATGGGCGCGGTGTCCGATCTCGATGGGCGACGTCAGTTTTTTTTTTTCTTTTTTTTTTTCTTTCTCTGAATCTCGATTTCTGAAAAGTGATTCGGGGGGGCCAACGAAGAGGAAAAGGAGGGGGGAAAGGTAATTTTTTTATTTATTTTATTATTATTTAATTATTAAATTTTGCAAAAGGGTTGACTTTTACATACGACCTCGAAACGAGGTCCACCGCCTGTCGTTCATAGCGTTTTACCCCCATTCCGAACACAATGGGACATGTTTCGTATGTTGATTCGATCGTTTGAATCAGTTTCCGTTGAATTAACATTTAAATCACTATATTGAATTTTAAACGTACATTTCAAATTACCGGGGTCACATACTAACTAGAAAAATTCCAGAAAAATATTTTCTAGCTTCGTATTGACGATACGGTCCTAACAAAACTAGTTTCGTCGAATTCTGAGACCGTTTGAAAAATGGCCAATTTCCAGTCGATTAAAATCAACTGAAACTGGTCAAACGCGTTTTCCTTTGCCACTCTCACATATTGATTCGAAAAATTATGAAATTTGGAATCTAGCAATAATTTGACACTGCGGACCCAACAAAACTGGTTTCGTCGAAATCCGAGGTCGTTTGCAAAATGTCCATTTTTAAGGGCCTGAATTCCATAGCGACTATTCAGAATTTTCAACTGGACATATCTTTTGATTCCTGATATGAAATCTTGATCATTCGGATTCGTTGGAAACATATTCACTATTAGATTCCATTATTTTTGGTTTCACTAAAATCCGGATTGTTTTGCACCCGGTACATTCAATTGAAGTTTGAAATCGAATTATCGAACTACCGCGCCATTTTCTATTCTATTTATAATTATATATAAATATTTATATTCTAACGACGACGCGTATAATATATACGTTCGAATTATATTCAAAATAAATTTCTCGTCGATATTATTTAAAATAATTCATTTTAAATAATCAAAATTCGCTAAAATGGCCAAAATAAAAATTTCAAACTGGCTCGCATTTTACGGGTTGTTACACAGGCCGTCTTCGGAGATCACGAATTTTCATTTTCATCATCTTAGCAATATCTTTGACCCGCTCTCTCTTTAATTCGCCACTTATCAAACCAAACATAATTTTTGTGACTTCACCTAGCCTCTTCTGTAAATTATCAGTCCTATCTAAACTGTTATCCCCATCAGCTAGTCTCTTGTTAAGCAGTTCTGCAACTTTAGTAACTAGAGTATTCTGCTCATCATGTTCCTTAGCAGTATCACCGATAACAGTGCTTGTTTCATTCCATACATTCTGATTGTTATTCTGCTGCAAGTAGCAGATCATATTTAAAAAGAATATTTTGATAGAAAAATTGTCATTTTTCAAACGATGACGAAAGTATTATCAGATCCAAAAAGGTAAATCATTGTTAGATTTCAATTTCTGTATCCATCAGAGTTATTATGTGGTTGTGTGCGACATAAATGCGTATCAACAAACAATTTAAAATATATTATTTAATTTTAAGAATAATTGTTAAATACATTTGAATTGACCTTCAAAACTAGTTCTATTGTTTTCAGAATGTGGGTTATTAGATATGGACGATAGTAGGCACATCTCGTTTCGAGCTTGGAATTTAGGACTCGATGAATAATGATTTGGTGAAGGATATAATTAGGATTTAACTTGTTCATTGCTAAATCCTATCCTCCATTTTATAATCAATGACTTAAAATTAACTTTTCAATCCGTCCACAGTTAACCAAAACATCCAACTAGAAAGTTGTTCGCATCGATGAATAGAGTTCATTCATGGTTGGCGCTTGACCATCGGACGTCGAAGTTGGCCGGAATTTCTCCAAAACCGAGATGGTGATGGTTTCGTATTTCGGAGTTTTCCGATCACAACGTCGACTTGTAGGTGTTGGTGTCTAAAGGGAAAAGGTCCAGGGGAGATTGAGCTTTGAATCTGTGGTAGACAGGTCATCTAGTATCAAGCATGGGTGACGATTTTGTCATTTGAACGTTTTCCGTTTACCTGAGATTTTCTAGCAATTGACGACGAGTTGGGGGACGGGGCTTTCGACGTATGGGCACCTGGGTGAGGCGGTGCTAGTGGTGGGGTCTAGTCGTGGTTTGCCGCTGCATAGTAGCGATAGTGGAGGAAAGAAGGGTGCATTTATTTCGTGTTTTAAAACCTTGGTACCACATTTTGAACGTGATTTAGGCATGATTACTTTGTTTAACCATGGTGATTAAGGGATTAATGAAGTCATTAGTTAATTTATATTTATTTTAACTTGTATAAATTACTGTTAAATGCGTAATTCTTTCTTTTGAGGTCATATTTGCACAAAACGAATTGTGTTGGGTTCGTATTCGCGAACACTACGTGTACGAGTTGCATTGTTCTGATTTAGAGCTGTTTTGATTTTTATGTAGTTACAAGTGCCTATTTGAAATTATAAAATGAAGTGAATCGTTCAAAAGGAATGGACAATGATTTAACTCTCACACTTTCTGCGGTAATATTGTATCATAATGTATAATATAAATATCTATTGTTGAATCGATATTTATTTATGTGATATGTTTGATTAATTGAGTAATTCATTGCTTTATTGGTGGTTGTCAATATATATTCCTGTCTGTGAACGGATGATCTTTGACACTACCTGCTTTTAAGCAGAAGTTTCATCTTAAACGAATTAGATTATATTATATGTTCTATATGCATATAAGTAACCATTTTATTGTAATGGACAACGTAAAAGGAAAACCGAAGTGTACACAACGAATTATGTCACATTGGAACCCTCCAAAATTTACACATTTATGTTCATCGATAAGGAATTAAGTGTTCATTAGTTTATGTTCATATGTTATCCACATTCACCCATTCATTTATAGTTATCTTCTGTTTGCATTCATTACTTATTCCCTTTTATGGCCTTCATTTACTTATGCATATTGTTTATATTGTAGTTAATTAAAGTAAATTAAATATTATGTTTAATTTAGGCTTGTGTTTTCACAAAATCGATATTGAATAAAATTATATTTTATCTAATGATATTTTTAAATTGCTTATAATTCGATTTAATAATAATGAGATTCCATTATCTAATTTAACAAACAGCAATTGAGTTCAATTTTGCATATAGGTAACGAACTGAAAGTTGATTATTCATTCTAATCAATGGTAATATAATTTAATTAATTACTGTAGTTTTTGAAACTTTATTTTAATTAATGATCAACTGAAACTTAATAATCTTTATAATGAATGATGCTTTAGTTCCAATAACATATTTCGACTAGTGAGATTTGATTTGACTGGTCTGTTCTTACTATATTGCTTTTAATGTAAATTTTAATTGATTTAATGAAATAAATAAAAACTAATTTAATTGAAAAAAAAGGATTCCAGAGTAAATTAGCTGATTTATAAAAAAGGATTAATGTTAGTATGTAATAAATTTATTGATTATAAAAGACCATAAATATGATTAGCTATCGTATTGAATAGCCAATGTTGTTTAATAATGTATAAACAAGATTCTGCATCCGACTTGTTTTCTTTGTGAATTTCAAAGGGAATTTATAAAAATAATTTTTATAAATTGATTTTTAGAATGATATATATTTGCTTGAAGTGTATTAAAGTATTTAAATCTAATTTATTAACTTTTTGGATAAATAATATCATTTAGATCTCATAAACGATACTTTTAAATGGGAATGTTCATTTTAAATAGAAATAGTTTGAAATTTAATCTAAGTGAAAAGTCTACTAGGATTTATTGAAATCGACAGTTTAAATTAACATTGGTTTCGACTTTTTTTCAGGCAAAGCCCACTGGTTTTTAAAGTGACCGCAAACAATAATTATTATAACAAATAATAATTACAGTTTTACTAGGGATTGACGAAGTATCAATCCACTAATTTCGGTTTTTAAGTTGGACCGTCCACCACTTACGGTTTTGTAAAGTGGTCCGTCCACTCTAGCTAATCTTGCTTACAGAACTTAGCATAGACAGAAATATCTAGACAACATTTCCTAATCTAAATGTTCCACGCAAGGAGGTTATACCGACAATTACACAATATAAATACACACAAACAAAGTACATTTCCAAATATAGTGCCTAACAATAAAACTGCAGCATCCAAGAACACCCCAGCCTACTTGCATAACCTTGTCTTGTGAACCTTGCACACTTCGCCATGGAATGCTCCCATAGGAGAGGCATTGAACGACATGTACATCATACTGAAGTTACTAAGGAAGCACCATAGCCACAACGGGAACATAACATTTCAGAGCATAACTTGAACCATCTGACAATAGCATTTTCTAGAGGCCAGATTAAGGAAGGGCACAAGCTTTTGGAGTTGCATAAGGCCACCATCAGATCTACATCAAGTCGAGAGCATAAGGCTTCACCTGTATGCCAAGATCGTTGGCAACCGAGCTCGTCCAAAAAAATAAAACCCCGCTCCTGAAACCATAGCTTACCAGTACCCAAACTTTAAAATAATACATCTAAAACCTACAACTACATCACCAATGACCATATCCACGAGAAGCCAACAAATCTGCACGCACATGCCGAATCCAACCCACACTGAATATCCAACACCATCTAGTACCATCACAACCCAACAGGTGAAGCGCAAAACTAAAAAAATGTTAGAAGTTACTGCAAACCTAAGACTCACCTTATTAACGTCGATCCTTCACAATCCAAACAAGTCAAAAACTACCCCACAACTTCACTGACCAACCGTCATAGCCCAAAACTTCCAGGCCAACAAACCCATAACATTCCCAATCCTCCTGACACTGTCACACTAGCATCGGTTAGTAGACACTAGGAAATGTAGGGAGTGGAGTCGCCTGGGAACCAAGTGTAGCATATTACGGGATATTGTATATGTGGAAAGTTGTGAAATCAGTTAAGTAACAGCTACGACCGCAAGTAAAAAACCACAAAGTAGCCACCACATAAGGGTATGAAGGGAAGACTGATGCAGACAGATTTAAAGTTAGCAGTCAAGGCCTGGATATGAGTGTGGTATATAACAATATGATTTTTGTTTGATGATAACAAACATATATATTATAATGTAAATGTGTTTGTAACTGTATTATTCTATACTACATCACATACAGAAGTAAATATTTATATTTGGATAGAATACTATTGCACAAGAATTTAAATATTCAAATAGTGTTTTATTTAAATAGAATATTTTATTTCAACATCTGAATAGTACATACTTGTAACTCCACTATTGTACATTTCTTTGTAATATATACAACCAACTCACATATACATTCAATTTCAAATATATTGGCTCCTTACCACATTTCTCTCAGTTCACTCTATTACGTACACTCATTCACTCATTTCACTCAGTTTCATATACAGTTTCTTATACTGACTCACTTGTCTTCAGTCTGCTTTAGAGTCAGTCTAGTCACATGTATACCTATCACAAAAACACATACGGTTAACTAAAAAAAAATTGATTTACATTCTAAAAGATATAAATTTATTTTAAATTTTATTTGCCTCAGAATTTTGGTGTATTTCTCATCATATTTCTTGATATGGTCTGATATGTATATGCATTTATTTGTGTCTAGATTGCTTGTGATATTCACAGTGATTCATTGTAAATACCATAAGGTAGACTATATATCTTGTGCATGTAGATCAACCTCAACACAGCTATAGTGGTCTGCTGATCAAGACCAGGCTCAACTCATAATTGTGGTCTGCTGACCTTGACCAGCCACGACTCGTCGTATAGTGGTCTGCTGATGTAAATAGAAAATATAATTGCATATATTCTATACATGTATAAACATACATGTGTGTATATATATAAGTATATTTATAAATGTGTAGAGGCAATATGGTCAAACATCAGTAAGTGCACCGTTCAAGAAAAATTGGGTCTGGCTAAATAGAGTAATGCACAAAGTACTACAAGCAAAAGTGTGCAACATGCACAATGGTTCAATTCACACATATATACATACATGAATGTGTGTGTATATATACACAGAAGCAATACAATGTACACAGAGGACAGAGAACTGGCAAATGCAAAAGTCAGTGTATTTTTTTTGCATGCTTATAGAGCAAGTAGAGAAGCACACATTTAAGTTCAACAAAGAGCGATGACAAGAAAAAGACATGTTTAGATCAATAATACACAAAGAAAGGGTGATGTAGCAAAGACACACACACACGCACACACACACACACGCACATGTTTGTATATATATACATGGAATACACAACATGATAGAACTACCAAGATATTGTGATGTCATGGGTTTTACGTATCGACTGATCGTAAAATAATTTTATTTTATTCGCTAGTGGTCGGATCATTCTCAGATTTTTTTATATGTCATTCATGGGGATGTGGGACATATCCATGATTTTTACCAAATTCTAGTATGACCATTTTGCCCTTGAGTTTACTGTTTGGGCAATAAATTTTGATAGGTATCGAATCAGGTGTTGAGATCCATTCCATTAGATAGGAATGGTGGTTTATGATTCTGTAGAGTCTTCACATGAATTATTCGATCCCCCAGTTTGAGAGGAATCGTTGTTTTAAGTTTCAGCAGCTGTTTAGGCAGACTGATCAGCAGCTAATGAACTGATTAGCCAAACCAATTAGACTTGTGACCAACAGATATAAATATGGGCCTTAGGGAGAAAATTAGGGTTACTCTCTCCATTCTAAGTTTTAGGTGGTGTAGTTGCAAGGATTGGAGAATGGGTCGAGGGAATGGACTCGAGGTGATGAAGGACCGGAGCGAAAAATTAGCCAAAACTGGTCCATGATGGGTCGGCACCGACCCATAGAGGTAGGTCATATAGGATTGGTTTTTGGGGAGCTTGACTAAGGAGACTTCCTGATGTTGCTGGTGAAGTTTGGATTGAAATGCACTTCAGATGACTAATGTGCAACTGAAAGATTGATGGTGCTTTCATTGTAAACTCACATTAAAGTGGTCGGAGCCGGATTGATGTAAAACTGGTAGTGATTCAATATACGATCCAGTATGATGTTGGATCGATAGAATGTGAGTGATCATGAATGATAATGGAATGACTCGAGAAATGGATTGAGTCGCTGAACTGAAAGGCTTGACAAATTTGATGTGCCAAGGAATCATTGGTTATCAAAATGTTCTAGCGGACTCAAAGCAGGGGTATCGTCGGGACTCCCATTAGGATCATATTTCAGAGATCGCATACCCTGGGAAGTCATGATGGGCCTGGTTGTCGAGAATGGAAAAGACAAACATACGAGTCACGATGGCGTATGGTAGTTTGGCTAGAACCGGGATTTCTCCGTTAGCCCTTTTGATCGTTGAAAGAAAATTCGATAATCAATGAACTCACGGCTGTAGATGGTGATAGCTAGGATATTGGATGCTGTGGTTGATTATGTGTTTTACTTCTTTCTTTTCTCTAGGTAGGCTATCACCGTAGGTTATCGAAGAGAAGCGGGATCGGGTTGTCCTTTCCTACTTCTGATGTAACATGAGATGAATAGTTTTCATGTGTAAACTTGATGGTTACTAAGCAGATCAGATAGTTGATCCACCTATACTCATATTATCCAGTATATCTGTTGTTAGTTATTTTATCGCTTACTAAGGCTGTTGTCCGACTCATGGTTTTTTGTTTCCCTCTTATTACCTTAGGTTGTTCACCAATTTGATGGTGGGCAGACTGAGTAGCAGGTAGTAGGTTTGGTGCCGGTGTTGCTGTGCAGTGACGAGCAGGAGGCTGACGTACTATTACTACCTACTATAATAATGATTTTATTGTTTCCGCTGTTTGTTGAGACTGTTGTTACTCTGAGGGATGTAGTGAGGCATATTGTATTCATAGATTCTCGTATCGAGTAGTATTATACCCAAGATTTTGTTGTTTAATGGAAATTTGATTCTCTGTTCAGTTGTGCTTCATTGCTATACCCTGTTGTATATATTTTATTATTATATATTATCCATGCGTTGTGAATCATACGACAGGTTTTATTTCACGTTATTCTACCCTGGTGATTGTCCCGTATCAGCCTGGCATGTCATACAGCGCACCATTCCCTAGTTCGGTGCAGGAGGTACGGGGCGGGCGTCAAATTTGGTATCAAAGCATTGGTTAATCGATTTTACCCAAAGTTGCAAGCGTATAAATGTATGAAGATGTATTTGTAGTTTTATTTGGATGATTACTATATTATATATGTATATAGTATAGTATAGTAGGTTAGTCGGGACTTGAACACCAATGCGGCTTTCTCTAATGTGAATTGACTCTCGTTTTAGAGTAAGGATGAGTCGACGAACTTCGAGACATGCTACTAGGAATGAGCCTATGACTAGTGGGGCAGGCAACAATAGCCAGTTGGAAGCTCCAGTTGGTATGCCCGATTATCCTGCTATGTTCGAGGCCATGATGGCAAAGATCATGAGGAGGATGCCCACTCCAAGAGCAGCAGCAGAGCAAGGTGTTCCTGTGCAGGCACCGAGGGTTATTGATTTTGCAAAGCTCTGCAAGGACTATGCTTCTCTAGATGACAAGCCGTTTGTTGGTACGGAAGCTACTGTTGAGATTCAGAATTGTCTGGATACTTATGTCTGGATTTTTGGAGATTTGGGAATTGACGATGCAACTAAGAGAAAGATTGCATCGAGGCAGCTGCAAAGACGAGCGATGGATTAGTGGAATTCTATTACTTTGGAGACTCCACTGGACCAGATCACTTGGGATTAGTTTAGAACTAAGTTTGAGGAAAAGTTTATTTATACGGTCCAAAAGTCGATAATGTTTAAGCAGTTTGTTGAGCTAAAGCAAGGCGGAAGGTCTGTGTTTGAATATGTGACTGAGTTTGACGCTTTATCTAAGTATGCTCGTTCGTGTATCGAAACTCCTTATCAGAATAATTAGGTATTTATCATGGAACTAGATGAGAACTTTGGAAAGCAATTGATTGACCATATTGATGACTCTTTTGAGAAGTTGGTTGAAAAGGCTTTAAGGAAGGAGAGCTTGTTTCGGTGAAAGGTTGAGGCTGTTGTTGAGAATAAAAAGGAGGATTCAAAACCATAGCAAGGTGGTGGTAATAATAAAAAGTGGAATGGTAAGCAAAAACAACAGCAAGGAAAGAATGGCCAGAAGAAGCCAAAGGGCGAGATTACTTGTTATAATAGTCAACAGAAAGGCCATCTTTCCAAGGATTGTACGAACACTAAGGTGGAAAATAAGTATTTTAACTGTGATAAGCTTGGGCATATGAAGAAAAATTGTCCAGATCCACCGAAGGATAAACATGTTGTGAGAGTATATGCTTTGGATGTTGTTCTGTCTTCTTCGAGGGGTCCGACTGCGGAGGAGAAGGGAAAGAACGTTGTTGTGCAAGGTATGCTTTCTGTTTGAGGTGTTTCAATTTGAGTTTTGTTTGATACTAGAGCATCACATTCTTTTATTTGTAATGAGATTGTTTGCAAGTTAGGTTTAGAACCTGAAATTGTTGATAGACCATTAGTCATGACTAATCTGGTAGGGGGTTCATCTAGTCTTTGTATGCTTTGTCGTGGTCTAATTTTAACGAGTCATGGTTGCTCTTTTGTGTGTGATAGTTTTGTTTTAAATTTTGCTAGGTTTGAGATTATTTTGGGTATGGACTAGCTTAAGAAGAATGCAGTTATTGTTGATTGCGAAAGGCTCGAGGTGACCCTCGGGAATGTGGAAAAGCGAGCGATTATGATACGTTGTCTACCAGATGATGGATTTCTGGTTATCTTTTTAAATTCGCTTGTGATTCCACGGGATGGGTTGTCATCTATGCCAATCGTACGAGAGTTTTATGATGTGTTTGATGAAGTCAGAAGGTTGTTGCCGCAGCAAAAAATAGAGTTTTAAACTGATTTGGTGGATGGAGCCAGAATTATTGTTATCCCTCTTAGGCGGATGGCGCCTAAGGAACAACGAGAGTTAGAAGTGCAAGTGAATGATCTTTTGAGTAAGGGAGTCATTCGGAGAAGCATATCCGAACAGGGTGCACCAGTCGTATTTGCAACCAAGGCTGATGGATCGTTGCGATTATGTGTGGATTATCGTGAGCTGAATAAGGGGACCAAAAAAAACACTCATTGCTAAGAGTTGATGACTTATTTGATCAGCTTCACAAAGCCAAGGTATTTTCCCAAATGGATTTGGCAATGGGATTTCACTAATTGAGACTGGCTATGAATTATTTGCCAAAAACTTCTTTTAGGACACCAACCGGATTTTATGAGTGGTGGTGATGCCGATTGGAATAACTAACGCACCGTCATATTTTGTGGATCTTATGAATCGAGTTTACAGAGATCAATAGAACAAATTTGTACTTATGTTCATAGACAACATATTAGTTTACTCAAGGGATGAGGAAGAACATATGATGCACTTGAGAATTGTTTTAGAAATCTTACGGAAACATCAGTTAAGAGCTAAGTTTTCAAAATGTCACTTCTGGAAGGAAGAAGCAAGGTTCTTAGGTCACGTTGTATCAGGAAAAGAAATAGTGATGAACCCCGCTAAGGTAGTAGTGATACAAGATTGAGATCGACCCAAGAGTGCAACGGACGTAAGGAGTTTCCTGGTTTAACTGGATATTATCGATGGTTTATCAAGAATTTCTCTAAGATAGTTGCACCATTAACGTGATTAACGAAGAAGAATCAAGTCTTCGCATGGGATGTGTAACAACCCGAATTCCGACAGACCGATTTTTTTCCGAATATCCAATCTATCGAAACTCAAGTTGTTCTGGTATACTGCAGAAAAGACAGAGACATAAAACATGTCAGAGCTCAGAAAGTATCTCATAAAGAAATGGATAAAATATATTATAATCAAAATATAGCCTTACCGTATTAATAACACTACCTAACCAGTGTCTAAGGCTATCTATAGTGTCACATATTCTAACCTACGAGTATGTTATGAGGAGGGGTCAGAACACAAGTTCTGGTGATTGGATTTAAATTATACACTTTGGATAATCCTACATATACCGTACAATCATATTTTCTTATTTATTAGGTTACTTGGGTTAACAACACTCAAGGCCTACACACACGTCGTACCTATTTACTTCTCAGTGGACTAACCTAATATAATATATATGTAGCTACCCCTCAATATTGAGGTACATCCCGTGGTACCCCACTCGCACGGTCTCCACCGTAATGCCATCGAAATGATAGCAGTTCCTCATTCTACGCCAGAGTGATGTACGGATCTCTATGTAACAATGTTACGTTCCGCATATATCTGTTATTACTAAGCGTACGGACTGCCATCGTCGATCGAACCAGATTCCATATATGAATAATGCCCTCAAGTTTACAATACACCACCCAGAGCCGACATGCATGTATTTAGACTGCCCCATATACGTATCATCATTTGTAGCTCGATGCCTTAACTGCACATTCTCTAATGTGCACTGAGTTCCATGGCAAGGCGATACAAGAAACACGGAAATCGGTCGGGAGCTTTTCCATACCCGTACAGGCCCGTCTTTAAGAGCCTCTATATACAGATATACCTACGGTCTGTTTTCACGGTGGCTATGGCCCCACTCCGACCCCTCCCTCAACTAGTAAAGACTACAAGAGCTAAACGACTACCCCTAAAGAAAACAATCTAATCATCCATTAGGCGTCCTCCCTCAACCACCGTACCCCAATAGTGAAGGGTGAATGGTCTATATGTTTTAGCTCTAGTCTTTCCGCATCCTACTAGTTGCCGATAATGGGTATCCGATGATCTACTATCCTTGTTGGTTGTTACCCTTCACCTCCCCGATGAGGCAACCTTCGAATCACCCTGGTGTCACCGCGTCACAGCATTCTGACTGCATAGCTACTTCTGCAATTAAGGCCCACCCATCTAGTAGTTACGCGCAGACCCAACCTCTGCGAGCACAGCCTAAAACATCTGCCACCGCACAGAGGACTACTAGGAGCACCTTACGTACCTCAGGAAGCCGCGTGCTTCCCCTTCCAGTCCTTTGGAGCCGTTAGAACAATCGTATGAATGTGCGCTCCCCTCGTGCCTTATATCACCACGATAATCTTCCCCGTTCGGTTATTCACCCTCAAACGTGCGGACTAGTCCAAGTGCCTCACTTTAACATGTTGGTAGACCCTATGTCTAAACATTCTTTAACGCGCTTGCCTTACCTTGCTAGGTTTCCATTTAACTTGGTTATTCCCAGTTATATTGAATTCTTAATCAAATTATCAAGTTCCTCTTGCTTATTAATTTCGGTTATATAACTTAACCCATTTAAGTTTGTTAATAAGCCCACAACATGCTATTCTCTTGATTGTGGTCCAAGGTCTGTAATCTATAATCCCTTTATATTCTTGTTTGATTTTATCGTTACAATAACATGTTCTACTTAATATATAATTAAGTATATCCCAGTTCGCATGTTTTCTGTTTCATGTCAGCCATTATTTATGATTAAATATAACTTATTTCATAAGTTTTCCTCATTCTTTCTCATTTAATCATAATTCCATTTTCGTCGTTACTACAACTTATTGTTGTTTACTTATTAACTTAGTTCCCTTAACTAAGGTCCATTAATAAGTTTCTCTACCTATTTATTATAACCTATGTTATAATTTCCTCTTGTCCCTAGGACAAGTCCAAACATGTTATTCTTATCAGTGGGTTTCAAACTTCCAAGTTTACAGGTTACTTAATTTCTAATTAAGTACAACTTCTGGTATTTCATAAATTTTCCCTTTCTCAACTGGTTTCAAGTTTTCCCCATATACTGATTACTTAATTTACAATTAAGTGTCCCTTATCTCATTTCACCAGTTATCTCATTTCCTTACTAGTTTATTTTAACCTAAGTTATAATCTTCACTTGTCCCTAGGACAAGTCTACCTATTATACAATATTCTCATTAATGTTAATTATTTATAATAGGTGATCATCATTCCCCTTTTAAACAATTTTCTTTTACTGTTGTATTCCAGTATTCTTCATTCATTGTAATATGTGTTCCTTATTTTAATTAAGGAAAACACATCATGCACCTTATCAGTTTGATGTATAGAAGGAATCTGTGATTTATTTTCATAACGTATTCCCATCTAAATCCGTGGTGGCAAATAATTTCTTTCCTTTTTCTTACTTTATTCACCGTGGCTTACTTGCAACCACGTTCTCAGAAATAGGTCATTTAGGGAAATACATCACTTTTCCTTTGCATCGCACTAACTCAGTCCATTACATCCCTTCCTTTCTTATTTCTTGAGTTAGACATTTAATTACTGTCATTTCCATTTATTCATATCTTATTTTTTATATACATTTATATATATGCACTAGACCTCTTACATTAAGCCTACACTTGTGGACGCTAGATTTGCCGGGGGGTTCGGGCAGACTTCTACCATAAGTTGACTTTACCTTGTGTCTTAGTACTATTGCATGTTTTAACTATGCACTTAGACCCCTCACATTACATTTTTTTTCAACAAAAGGAAATATATAATATAATAAAACGGAGAATCTGGCCATTCTCCAATGGCTCATAAAAACTGTTTCTGCTGACCACTGAGACCATACATACACACATGAACAAGTGAAACAAAATACAGAAAAACCCACAAAAGAGCACAAGTAGTTTGAGAGTAAGCACTGTAATGCGAAGGAAAGAAGGTCCCTCGAGGAAGTCCCCTCTCCGATCCTAGAAGATGATAAGGATCCCAAAAACCATGGTGGAAAGAGCTAGAAGAGAAGCTCAAAGCATATCCAAGACCTCAAATAGCTACCAAGCCCCCCGTCCGATCCAGCGATCCGATCTAGGAGGAGGACATCAACTAGTATGTAGCACGTAACAGAGCCTGCCCGACAATCTTCACACCAAAACCTGAACCACTAGCAAACAATGTCAGAAGCGAGGGGGAATGGGAAGAGAAGGACCAAAAAATCACACGATCCATACAAAACCGAAATCAACCAATACCTTGTCTGGGGGTGGCTGTTAGCATTGAAATGTCAAAGTTAACAGCCAACCTCCTAGACTGGGAACCAATCACACCTCTGAACGGCCTTCCCCAAAACACTAGGAAAACATCATTCCTAATTTTTTGGATGATGGTTGGAGGGTCCATAGCCACTTTGTCAAAGATTGCCTTGTTCCACGCACAACAAATGTGCCAATAAATCAAACAAGGAATCAGATGAAAGAGGCTCGTGCATAGACTTTTACCTAAGATGCTAGTCCACCAGAATCTCAGGAAGTCTTCTAAAAAGTTTGCATTACAAAGACAACCTAACAGGTTCCCGAAGTAATTCAAAACAGACCTAGCACAAACCCCAGAAATCAACAAATGAAAGGAGGTTTCGATGCTCCCAGCGCTACAGCACTTGCACCTGGGAACGAGAGGGATACTGATTCTCTGAGTATTCTCATCGAATGGAAAACCATTATGCATGGTTTTACACATAAATAGAAACACCTTCGGTGGAATACGGACATTCCAAATGAAAGAGAAAAGACTAAGCGCAGGTGTAGGATTCCGCACAGAATTCCATCCAGCAGAAAGCGAGAACGGGTTGCTATCCCAAGAGGTACCCCCTCCATGAGCATTTGATAAAGCCTTCACGGATTGCACCGTTTCCACATCTCACTAGCATAGGACGGGATACTCGAGTAATGCGTACTTGCCAGCCTTTGGTACTTGGTGTGAAGGAATGTAGCCCAAAGGGAGTTGTTCTCTTCAAATCTTACCCAAAGCTTGCAAGCAAAGGCCACACAAACGTCTTAGGAGTTGCGGAGGCCCAGATCTCCCTTGATTTTGGGATGACAGATAATGCTCCAGGAGATCCAATGGTGACGACTAGAGTTATCCGTGGATCCCCAGAAGAAAGAGGACGCTAGGGAACAGTATGAATGGAAAAGGGAAGCCATGGGAGTCATAGCAGCAAGGATATGAGATCCCATGGAGTCAAGGACAGACTTAATGAGAACAAGCCTACCAGCCAGAGAAAGTAGGGTACCATTCCATTTAAGGATCTTCCCCTAACTTTATCAGTGATAGGATCGAAAACGGCATTGAGCTTCCTTCCTCGATATAAAACAATGCCCAGGTATGGAAGCGGAAGCGAGGCCGCCTTGAAGCCAAAATAAGACTAGATCCAAGCAAATCTTGCAGTCGTAAGATATTTCGCGGGAACGAAGCAGCTTTTGGAAGAGTTAGCGAGTTGCTCCGAGCATCTCTCATACTGCCGAATGAGACCCAACATTACAACAAAATGACCCTATTACAACGGTGGAACACCATTGTAATATACATTTTACAACGGTGGGCAAACCGTCGTGTATTAAGAAGTTGTAATAGACTAATATCTTTTACAACTTTTTTGCACTGTTGCAACACTGTTGTAATATGTATATTTTACAACTTTTTTCCACCGTTGTAATAAACTTTATTACAATAGTTTTGCATCGTTGTAATAAAATCTACTACAACTGTTATGCACTGTTGTGATTGACATTTGGGTTTTAAAAAAAATAGACATCTTTTGCAACTGAAAAGAACAATAAACTATATATGGCAATACTCCATAAGAAAATCCGATATTACAGTTATTTGCAAACTAATTTATAAAAATACTCAAATATTCAGTATTACAAACAATAAGTTTTAGACAACATTTCATACATTATTACATACTTGACCGTTACAAAGCAACTTAGTACAAGCACAAGTTATCCACAAAAAATTGCATATCCTATGGGAATACACTAGTCGAAGATAAGGAAATCTTTATGCCATTTTTATTTTTGGTGCAAGTTCACTGCAATGATCAAACCTATTGCATAAGAATATGTCTGTTGTTAGAAAAAAGAACAAAAAGTGTTTTTTTAAGCCAACAATACCAAAACTTAACAATAATGCTTAACGTACCTGATGCATGAATTGCATGTGGTCTAAAGCCCCCTTTTTAAACAATTGGATGTTGCACAACTTCTAAAAAAAAGAGCACCTGCATGTTTACCGCACATAACAAAATCAAAATTTAATACAATAAGATATGTTTGTTTACATGCATTTTTACCGCACATAACAAAGATCTCTTTTCAATAACTGCTCTACAAATTGTACATTTTATATGCCATCCAGAAAATGTAGAATAGGATTGTTGTAAAATGTTATAGAAGGCTTCTAATTTATGTCTATTGAAATTACATACAAAGTCAAAATTTAATACACTAAGATATGTTTGTTTATATGCATGTTTACCGCACATAACAAAGATCTCTTCTCAATAACCGTTCTACAAATTGTGCATTTTGTATGCTACCCAGAAAATATAGAATAGGATTGTTGTAAAATGTTATAGAAGACTGCTAATTAATATTAATGAAACTGAGAGTGACTCAATACATGTTCGAATGATCATATTGAGTTCAGATATATGTAAGAAAACCATATATACGGGAACGGTAGTATGATATTTAATATTTAATAAGAAAGCTACAAATCCAATGTGAATAGGTAATACAAGGTAGATGCATACCTTTTTGAAGGGTTCGTTGTCAATGCTTGGTTGTTCACCTTCACATGTCCTATGTGTTTCCTGTTCAAAATACATCCACAAATTGTTGAAGATTTTGAATCAATACTTGTTTACATTAACATCTAATTTATAAGGCATAGTAAGCGGAATCAAAATCTCCAGCTATATAAAGGGAATTTTTTTGAATAAGCATTTATGCAAACACTTCTTATGCAACCAACATAAACATCTAAGCCACAAGAAATTTTGATAGCTTCGTTACATCCAACCGCGCAGACGTTATCACAGCCTTTACCGTTATAATTCAACATATCCAATAGATCACTAAGATGTATTCTTAAAAAGAAAACAAAAGGAAACAACGAATTGTAATTCATAAAAGAACCAAATTGAAAGAAAAAAAAAACAGCAGCAATGTTATTCTGAAAAGCCACTAGCTTTTACACAAAAACACCCAACGTAATGTAATTTTGAAAAGAAGCAGCAGTAAAAGCAATAAAAACTCACCTTCAAATCCTCAAGCAAGTAGCCGAAGCCTTTCTGCATCGATTTGGATGTGTGGTCAGTGGCTCAGGCGTAGGTTTAAGATGTGTGGTCGATTTAGGCGAGGGGAAGCTAGGGAGCGAAGGCAGCTTTCTTTCTGGTGTAGATCAGTTGTGAGGAGGAACAAGGCAGCAGGAGGAGCAATGGCAGATGCAACGTAGGGCTGAGAGGTGTGTGTTCGATGGCGGAGGGAGAAGCCAATCGGAGGCTTAATACGAAGGTGGAGCTCCGATTTTCAGGTGATAGGGCTGGCTTGATGGAGAATTTTCGGTGAGGAAGAAGAAAGAATACGAAGAAACGTAAATTTGGGGAAAGTTAATTTTGACTAAGGAGATAAGTGGTAAACATATGTTAATGTTTGGGTTTGGCACTGAAAATTTATGTTTGCCGCTAAAAAAATTGTTTTGGAGCCGAAAACAAGATTTTGTTTTGGAGTCAAAAGCATCTTTTACCATTAACAAAAAAAAGTTGTAACATTTGATCATCAAGGCTAGATAGTCAAGATTCGACGGTTCGTCCAAAAATTCCAACAACTTAATGACGACGAGTGGGATAATTAGAAAAGGGGCATGAGCAATTTACAGACTTTATCCAATGCATGAAGTCTAATTATTCGTTAATTGTTATGTATATATTACCAATTATCAATCATTAAATATTTAATAGTAATAATTAAAAGCTAATTACTATTCATTAATAATTATATTTATAATTAATGATTTAATATTTCAAATTAATTATTATTATTTAGTAGCCAAAATTGTTATTAGTTGCCAATATTATATTTATTAAATTTTCTGAAATAGTTACTACCAAATCAAATACTACTTATTAATAATAGTAATTATTTAAATTTTACTTATTTCTACTTAAATATAATAGAATAATAATTGTTAATAGCTTATAATGTATGTTACTAATTATTGATTAATAAGCAGTTAACATACATTAATTATTAAAAATAAATTATTACTTATTAAATATTTAATAATAATTAATAAATATTATTGGTTCCTAAGTTTATTATTAATTATTAAATATTATTATTAAATATTAATATAATTAGTTATTAAATATAGATATTATAAACATAAAGTTTGTAATAGACATCTATTGCAACTAACAAATAAAAAGTTGTTAGAAAACGTTTATTACAACTTTAGGGAATTGACAGTTGTAAAAAACATTTATTACAATGGACACCGTTGTAAAATTAAAGTTGTAATATGGTGTTTTTGTTGTAGTGCAAGAGGCCTTGGAAAGACTGACGATTACCGTTAGTAAAAATGATGATGTCATCAACGAATGACAAGGAAAAGATAAGAGGGAATCCCCTAGGGATGCCGAATCTGTGAATCTGCCGAGTAATCATAAGGGAGTGCATGCCCCGAATAAAAGCCTAAGCGGCAAAGACAAATAGAGTAGCGAAGAGGGGGTCTCCGTGACGAATTCCTCTCCCGGACCTGGAAAAACTGGTGTCCAATCCATTGATAAGAACGGAGAACCAACTGTTGGATATAAGCCTCCAAACAACATCAATAAGGGGCTCTAGAAAACCGAAAGCCCGAAGGATCTTGATGATGAACCAAGACATGCGATTATAAACCTTAGCCATATCCAGCTTGACAACTACATTAGACCTGCGGACCTTCCTATCGATCTGGGAAATAAGCTCCTATGCTAAAAGGTCATTATCGGTGATTAAACATCCTTTTACTAACCCATCTTGAGAGGAAGAGATAAGACGCTCAAGAAACGGAGCTAATCTATATGTTAGAACCTTCGAAATAACTTTATTAGAGAAATTACATAAACTAATAGGCCGAAAATCAGAACAAGATGTAGGGTGGTCACATTTGGGGATAAGGATCAGGTTGGTTGAAGTCCACCCCATGGGGAGTTCTTCACTAGAAAAGAAGGACCGAATGGCAAGACAAAAGTCCTACTCGATGATAGGCCAAACACTTCTGTAGAAAATCCCGTTGTAACCATTAGGCCCGGGCGCACTGTCCTTGCTTAGAGCAAATATGAAAGCACGTATTTATTCTGAGGTAGGAGGAGCAGCAAGGTCCGAGCTATCAGGCGGGAGGATTAGACGAGGAATGAAGGCAAGAAGGGGAGGATCAGACACAGAACCCGAAGGAGTGCTGAGGAAAGACTGGAAATGGGATAAAATAGTATCTTTGACCTCTACAGGAGAGGAGGTCAAAGATAAATCTGGTCGGAGAATCTGGGAAATTGTAAAACTCCTATTCTTCTTATGAATAGAGAGTGGAAAAAACTAGAGTTCGAATCATCATCAACAATTCATTTGATCCTGGCTTTCTAGCGCAAATGGTCTTGTTCAATGCAAAGCTCAGACGAGTAGGCTAGTTGGGCTACTGCCCACGCCTCCTTATTGGCAGAAGAGGGTGCATCATTAAAAGTCGGTTCCGCAAGAACAAGAGTTTCTTCAGCAGCCCTGACGCGATCAAAGATGTTCTTGAAAACAAGCTGATTCCATGTCTTAAGACAAGACTTAAGACGCTTCATCTTGCGAGAAAATACAACACAGTGGGAACCACTCAACGGGGAGATCCAAGATTCTTCCACAAGGTTGTGGAAGGAGTGATGAGATCTCCACATACTCTGGAACCTAAAGGAGGACGGGCCGGAAAGCGAAAGGGAGGTGCAAGAAAGAAGCATAGGGGCGTGGTCGGAGAAAGTGCGATGAAGGTGAGAGACGGAAAACGAGAAGGGCAGACCGAACTAACCTTCTGAAGCGAATACCCTATCAAGCCTCGAAAGGATCTAGTTAGGGCCTTCATGATTGTTACACCATGTGAATGCCGAGCCAGTAAAGGACATTTCCGCAAGACTCGAGCTGATAATGAAAGCGTTGAAATCCGCTATCGCAAGGTGGTTAGTAGTAATTCCTCCTCATTTCTCTGCTTGGCTAGCTACTATGTTGAAGTCGCCACCCACCACCGATACAAAGAAACCTAAGTCATAAAGAGAGAAATAATCATCCCAAAGGCCTTGCCTGTTGAACCTATCGCACTTAGCGTAAATCGCCGAGAACAAGAAAGAAGAGGAGAAAGGAAGACGAGAAAACTACTGAGAGAAGCTGGTCTGAGTCGAACAGAGGCTGCACAGCAAGGTCTTTGGACCAAAAGATCCAAATCTTGTCGGACACGTTGGCTTTGGCACCGCCAAAGCCAAGGGACAACACAAACTTGGTCATCGCTTCTGGACCCATCATAGGTTCCAGAAGTGCTACCAACCGAACAGAATGCTTCTTGACAATGCGCTTGAGTTTCTCCAGGGACTCATCATTGCCAATACCTCGAACATTCCAGAAGAGGAAGTTCGCCATCAAAACCCGGGAAGAAAACTGAAAAGCTAACAAGGGGGAGGGAGACTACACCAACCCCCAGCCTCAACTACGATAAAGAGTGTGTCGAGTAGACCTAACGATTTGCTCGGACGCCACTATAGAGCGTGAGCGAATGGTGCGAGGGGTGCATGGGACTGGGCGTCTGCGATGCCCAGAGGGACGAGAAGTCGGACCAGGTGAAGAAAAACTGGACGAGCAGGAGACAACAGCAGGCAATGATAAGCTGGGACGAGAAGGGCAAGAATTCTTAGTAAGACGAGATAGTCGATCGTTAATGATCGCTATTTCTGCCCTACTAAGCAAGGGGAAAGAAAAAGGTAGGGGTGACAGACTAGAGGACGACACGGAAGGAGAAGGAGAGTAGGATGTGGAGTTGCCCAACAGAGGCAACACCGATCGCTGTAAGAACTGTGTAGTTCCCAGATGACTAGCAGCGACTGTGCTAACCATTTGGAGACTACATCCGCCAGACCTGCATCTAAGCCGGTGGACTAAACGGGAAGATACCTAAGCCGGTAAAACAAGGACTAAGTGAACACGCATAAGGCACCACCAATCCTGCCGTGTTCCCTAATGAGCTCGCGAGACATCAGAGAAGCACAAACAGAGAAAACCACAAACAGACGGGGAGCCGACCGAAACCAACCCTCCAAAGCCGACAACCAAGATCCAAAAAAGCCTGCGACTAACCAAACACCCCACGCAGAGGACAGAAAAGATGGAAAAACAAAGCTAAAAAGGGAAAATTCTCGAAACTGCCTTCGTAGGAAAGCAGTACAAGAAAGAAAATACAACCAACATCGGTAATAAAAAGTACAACGCACCAAAGAATAGGAACCAATCCAGTAACCCTTAGAACACACCTGACCCGTCACCGTTGCAACCGAAGTTGCAACGATGGTGATGGGGAGCTCACGCTAAGGCATGACATGGCTCAAGCACTCTACACTACCAAAAACCCCCAGATCAAAACTAAAGCCAACACAAACATCCGACAGAAGAAAGCAAATAGGAATAACAATGTGTACCTGAGCCAATAAAGACGAAACATATATGTTCCAAAGAGCACAAAGAGGGTGAAGAAACCTGCATGAGGTTCCCACTTCTAGAAGCAACATCAACTGTGTATCCAACACAAAGGAATGGAATGAAAGGGCTGAAGAGGTGGTGAAATCCACTTTCGTCCTTAACAGCACTTCAACCAAAGGCAACGTCAATCCCAAAAGAGAGTTGCATGTCCCAATAACGCTCAACAGAGGACTAACAGACTCCACCTCTTTGGTAGCAGTTGAAATAGAGGCGTTGAAACTCTGCACTTCATGCTGCACTTCGAAGGCAATAGAAGTTCTAGATAAGGACACAATGCCCAACAGCTTAGAGGAAGAATCACTCTTCGCAGATCATAAGCTAAAAACAGAGGATTCATACATTGAAGGACAAGAAAGCGCTGAAGTGGTGGTGAATTCCACTTCAGTCAATGAAAACACTCCAGCAAGAGGACCCTCTTCGTTAGCAGTTGATATAGAGGCGATGAAATCATGCACTTCGAACTGCACTTCGAAGGCAGGAGCAGATCCAGGCAAGGGGAACATGCCTAGCAACACGGAGGAAGAGGCACAATTAGGCACAACCTCCACAAGCTCGACAAGAGGCGAAAATGATGGAGAGCAAGAAGTAGGTAAAAAAACTGAAGTAGTAAGTGCCAGGGCCTCCAAGGCTTGCGGCTGACGATGATACAGGCAAGAAGGCTGGTCATCTACTGGCAATTCGAACCCTGCAACAGAGCCGAAGCGCGGCAGAGGGAGGAGTGGAGGGGTCAACTCTCCACCACCTGTCCCTAAGGCATCCACAACATTCCTGAAATTTGGGCCAAAAACTCCGCCACAAGTCAACGATCCAATGTAGAAACCATGAACAACCGCGGTACAAGAGGTGCTCGACCCCCTAAAGCTCAACCGGGGAAGAAATTGGGTGGTGAAATCCCTTTTCTCTCAGTTTAGTGAAGGGAAGGACACCGCACCCAAAGCATTCAGATCTAGGACAGTAACATCGACAAGACGCGGACAAAGGTAGGATGCAAGGGTACCTGAAAATTTCGGAGAGAGCTTCAAGAACTTCCCCTCAACTATCAAATACCTGCATCTCGTCCATTCCTCAATCGCTTGCAAGGAGGACAGGCGAACCTCAATCAAAGTGCTACCAGTCACAAATAGAGATAGCGGAGGAGCCACTACGTTCAAAAGCTCAGCCGCAATTGACTCGAAAGTCGGGCAATGCTGAAGAAAGGAACCTTTAACCACAAAATTGCCATGCTGAGTACACGGAGCCATACCAGAAATTAGGGCACAATGCAAGAAGAGAAAATCGAGATCCGAAACGAGAGCACGAGCACTTAAGAGACGAGAGCGGCAACATCACAAATCGTAGAAAGAAAGCTAAGAAACAGACACGAGAAAAAAATTGTTGTCTTTTAGAGGGAAGCCATTTTTTGACCATCAAATTTTTATTAGTACTTGAAAGATGTGCCCTCACATCAGATTTACCGCTTGTGAATGCTGGATAAACCGGGCGGTTTCCGGCTAACTCTATCACAAGTGCAATCTAACCTCATGCCTAAGAGCGTTACAGTGTCAAATTATGGTGAATCTAGACATGTTCATTCTTTAACAATTATTCATGTTTCATGTAAATTTAGGCATATTCTCCTTTTCATATGTTTACTGTAATCTAATTTACATGTCGCCAAATTATGTGTAACAAACCGGATTTTTACAACATGATAAGACGAGAATCAAGGAAGAATTTAATTTTAAAATGTGAATCAAGGGAAATGGACTATGCCATTGCGTTCGTCTCGGAAAAATACGCGAAATAGAGTCCGAGTTTTCGAAAATCAGAGTCCGTATGACCAAGTTATGGCCCGTCAAAGTTTTCAGAAAATTTCAAGTAAAAAAACAGTTCAAATTTGAATTCAGATTTCAAATTCTGCTAAGCAGAAGAGGCGGGAAAAATTCCCGCCGCCCCAAGTCGACTGGGGAGTCGACTTGGGAGTCGACACCCCCCAGGTGGTGTCGACTGCCCAGTCGACACCCCTGTCGACCTGGGTGGTCCGACCACTTGGGCCTGGGTGCACCTGACTTGTTTCTCAAGACATGTTTTATGGGTCTGTGACGGATTTTGAGGGTTCAGATCTATCCTAGGGTTAATCTAAGGGCCTAAACTAGTCCTAATCTCTATAAAAAGACCCCTAAGCCTACCCTAAACCCTTACAAATCACTCATGCCATGAAGTGCCGCCAAAATCTATCTTGATCATGGCCTCCATCTCCAACTCCAAGAGCTTATGCATTCAAATCGGATCCGAATCAAAGGTGCTAGCTTGCTACATCAAATCAAGGGGGGTGAACCAATGTTGCTATGCAAGTTTCATGACGATTCTTCAACAAAGGAACCACCTTTCTTCGTCAAGACGATTCATGCTCCTAGCCCTCTTGCCACGCTATGTAAGTTCTAGCTACTTCTAGATCTAAACGATAGTTTTAATGATGGCATGGAATAAAACGAGATTAAACTAAGTATGCTAGCCTATATGAACCTTGTCATGCCTCTTTTGCTTGAACCTATGGCTTTTGGCTATGCTTAGTGACTAAATCATGCCACTTATGTTATGTTTAACTTAGTCCATCATGAAAGATTGAACCTTTACTTGCGGAATGTTGGCATGAATACTTGAAACCAATTTGACTTGTGAAATATGCACATGAATATGATTTGGGGCTTATGCATGTAAATGAACCCAAACCCCTTATGTTATCATGCATGCTTGTGGCCAAATTCTCTTATGATATTATGCATGTTTGTGGCCAAATTCCCTTATGATACTATGCATGTTTGTGGCCAAATTCCCTTATGATACTATGCATGTTTGTGGCCAAATTCCCTTATGATACTATGCATGCTTGTGGCCAAATTCTCTTATGATGCTATGCATATTTTGAGGCCAAACCCCTTATGATACCATGCATATTCATGGCCAATCCCTTTTTTACATCGTGCATGTTTTGAGGCCAATAATTAGCATAGTGCCCTTACTATGTTGACTCGCTTTTACTTGGGTTGGAAACACGATTTGGGGTAGGTTAGACGTGCGTGATTATGACATGATAATTTGACATGGGATTTCATGAAAATATGGCACTTATGATACACCTAAATGTGGGCATGACATGTGGGGTAAACATGGGACTTGAAACTAGACACGTGTGGGTTGTAAGTGTAATATGACACTAGACCAAACATGAAAGTGGCCAACTCGAGGTTGGGTTGAGTTTGTAGCATAAATCTACCCGGACCCGCCCGGCTTAACTAGTGGCTACAAACAATAGGACCCAATGTGAGTAGTTGGTCATATATCACTTAAAACCCGAGGTTAGACTAGGTTGTGGTGTAAATCTACCCGGACCCGCCCGGCTTAACTAGTAACCACAACAAAGTCTAATGTGAGAGGTTGGGGTGCATTAATTTAATTAATGCCACATGAAAAGGTTAAGTAATTTTGACTAATGACACTTAACCGATATGACACGAATGGGTAGGTTAAGTGGAACCGGACTTGATTTCTTAATGACACTTAACCAAACAAGACAATTAGGGGATGGGGTTAGGTAATTTACACTTAACTAATCCGACTTGGTAATTAGATGGGGTTAAGTAACTCAGACTTAACTAATCTAAACACGGTAATTAGATGGGGTTAAGTAACCTACACTTAACTAATCTAAACACGGTAATTAGATGGGGTTAAGTAACCTACACTTAACTAATCTAAACACGGTAATTCGATGGGGTTAAGTTAAACACTTAACCAATCTAAACTTGGTAATTCAATGTGGTTAAGTAACCAATACTTAACCAACATAACATGATAATTTAATGGGGTTAAGTAACTTATACTTAATCAATTATACATGATGATTTGATGAGGTTAAGCAACCATACTTAACCAATCTAATATGAGAACTTGATCGGGTTAAGTCACAAGACCGTTTAAATATACTTAACCATTCTAATACGATTAGTGGAGGGGGGTTAAGTTATGCTTAACCAATCTAATACGATAATCTGATAGGGTTAAGATAAACAAATACTTAACCAATTTGACTTGATGATTGAATAGGGTTAAGTCATGAGCTTCTTGGTATACTTAACCAACTTGTAGGGCTAGGTCTTGGACTTGAATACTTAGCCAAATATTGACATGATTCGTAAGCAGGTTAAGTCATGAACTTAAATGACAATACTTAACCCATTAGACAAAACCCTAGCTCAGGGGACTAGGTGGAAAACTGGGATTAACAAGGATAACGGGAAAGGAGACTAAGTGGTAAACCTTAGTTTAGGAAACTAAGTAATAATTCTTAGTCAAGAGATTTGGACCAGTTCACAGATAGATGAGTAACCCGATACGGTAGGTCATCGCTTAAACACACGAGGAGGAGCAAATTATCCGACTTGGATAAAGGCTCCAACGAACTGGGTGACGAAGCGGTAGCTTCGGGGGACGTGAGGGTACTCTTGGTATCCCTCTGTGAGGTGGCAGATGGTCCATGAAACCTGGCCACACAGAGGTTAAGGTCTGCGGTAGAGGAGCCAAGAGTATGCCTTGGTTGCTATGCGAGCGACCTAAAGGCTGGGATGGATTAGCGTGGAGTTGACGATACTTGTTTTTGCCCTGGATAGCACGTCGTCGACTACCTACCATCTTTAGTCAATCGTGTACGAACGAAAAGGCAGAGAACCCCCAACAGACCATGTTCTTGCTATCGAGTCATGGGTGAGGTTGGCCCACAGGAAAGTGGGGCTATAGTGGGGCCGGGATGTGGTTCTCATACATGATTTTTCTTGGATTGCCTTTCAGTAGTTGAGGGAGGGGTCACGTGGGACCATAGCCACGGATACAAAAACAGACCTTGATATCTGCATCAGCAGACGACTTAAAGCTCCCGACCGAGTTCCGTATTTCTTGATTTGCCCTGGCACGGAACTCGGATGGCACATTGAGGAACATGTGCATCTAGACATGTAAAACGATTCACGATACTTACGCAGGATAGAGGGCGCGATTGACGGGTGGCATAATCCCTAGTGGCCCTAGGTGGCTTGAACCCAAACTGAGACACGGAAACGTTCATTAGGTAGCATAATCCCTAGTGGTCCTAGGTGGCATAAATCCTAAGTGAACATGCGATAGTTCATGGTAAGAAAACCTAACAAGATCAAGGGAAGCAGTCCAAAACAACCTCAAGGATAAAATGGTACTACGTTGAGGTGGTATATATTTACATGGGAAAGCCCGTACGGCCTACGGCAAAGGACTGAACTTATACATGGAAAGAAACATACGAGTAGGGAAAACCTACATATGCTATATGTTAGGTTGACATGGACCATTACATGACATTGGGCAAAGGACATTCATAGTTAACACATGACGCGGGTTAGGATACTAGTACGAGAGGTGCAGAGCAAATATACATGATAAATACCATGGGATGTTATACATGATAGATACCTTGGGATGGTAGACTTGATAGAAACCTGACGATGTGATACCTTGATTTATCTTGACACCGTAGTTTATCATGATACCTTAGTTTATCTTGCTACAATAGTTCATCCAGTTATCTTGGTTTAGCTTATCTATCTTGTCATCATCCTTATGTTTACTTTCAGTTTATGCATGTCATGTTACCTTTACCTGCTTTTATACTGGAAGTAGATAGGACTTACCAGTCTTTATGACTGACCCCGTTTTGTTTCGCCTCTTTGTCTTCCGTTCCCCTCCCCCCCCCCCCCCAGGTTTTCAGGGAGGGAATGATGTTATTTAGTTCGGACCTCTTATGCTTGAAGGTCATCATGTATAGCTTGGTCTTCTCTTGGCTATGGCTGCTTCACCGCTTTATTTTGGGGAATGATTTATGAAAAGGTTTTATGCTTCTTTACTGTTGCAAGACAGGTTTTGATGTATTCTGATGTAAAAGGCTTTAGACCTTATTTTATAAGGTAATGAAATTTGTTTTACTTCCGTTGTTTTATATATGTTCTGTCTTGTAATATTTCTGTGCATGTTTACCTCGATAATGCTTCACCAAACCTAGTGCATTCCCTTTGTGAGTGACCCTAGCGGAGGTGGGGTGTTACATTTGGTATCAGAGCAGAAGGTTACCAGACTGGGAAAAAGTTTTTAAAACCTTCTGAAAACTATTTGAGAAACCGTTTACAAAGAAGCATTTATCAAGAAAAGTTTTTAAAGGCTATTCCCCAAAAGCCATTAGCACTATCCTTTGTTTCCTTGATTGAATCTCTTTTCCTTTCTTTCCTCCATCTGTAGTCACAGTAGTTTTAATTACGACTAATCCTTATCTAGCTACGTAAGTGTTTTCCCGTGCGATGGAGGAAGTTCTCGAGAGACCTGTTACCGAAGTTATAAGAAGGGATAATAAGAGCAAGGATAAAGGACATGAGCTTAAGAATAAGCAACTTGTTGGTATGGCTTGATCCACAAAGGAAGATAAGGACAAGATCAGCGAGAGGACAATTGTATGCTCTCATCTCTAGCGTACCTAGGAGGAATGGTACCGTTTCTGTTAAAGGCTTAGCCTTTCTTTTCTATCGTCCCGTCTAGACTTTGTTTTGATCATCGCATCATTTAAGTCTGCTTCGATAGTTAAGTCTCTGCACCTTAGTACTAGCATGGTAGAGGATCCCATTTTTGTCCCAAAAATCTGGTTGGAGAGTTGGTCCATTTATTTATGACTTGTTTGTATTTGAGAACGTCTATGCCAAGTGTTGAGATTAGAAGCAATGCTTCTATTGTTGGGCTATGGATGGATTCTAGGGGTAAAGTGGTTATCCAGTAAGGGATACCATTCTCGGTTTTGAAAGGAGGGTAGTTAAACTCTTAACTTGCCTTGGTAATACCCTCGAAGTCTCGTATAACCTTTTGGGTTTTGTCATGGTTAGTTACCCAGAATCTCTTGATGCATTTATCGGAAATCTCTGATCCGATCGAGTAATGTTCGCCAATGAGACGGATGGTTCATTCCGCTTGAGCATGGGTTATAGGAATCACCCTAGTAAGTGCACGTGGTAACATGGATTGGCATCGGTAAACGAGATCCAGAATTCACTAGTGAATTTTGGAGAGCTGCATGAGTACGCAGATATGTTTGGGCCGAGCATACTAGGGAAAGAATAAGTGGAAGTGAAACGAGAGGCGATAGTGAAATGAGTTCCAACGCATACCTTGGAAATAGGAATCAAGGAGCTACGAAAATCATGAAGTCAAAGGTGGTCAAGGCACACTGGAATTAAGCTCAAGGAAATGCGGCGTAAATGCGCGCATCATATCTCTTTTTAGAGTATATCGTCGATCCCTGGTTCTCCTGTAGAGCTTGCTTGCATGCTATCGCTTAGTGGATATCCTCTCGGTGCTGTTTCTGTTGCAAACCCCGTAAGGAGTTTGTCATGTTTATTTTCTCGATCTTATCTTGGGAACCTTAGGTAGAACCCTATGGATGTAAACATGTATTTGAAACATGTTATGATTGATATGGTTGCAAATGGTTGCAAGTGGTTGCTCGTGGATGCGCGAATACACATTAGATACTAGGTTGACGCGGTCACGTTTCATGTTGCATATGCACGAGTATTTATACTTGTTTATGGATGAAATCGAATGTGTTGTCATGTGGATGTTGCATGTGGATGAATGTTTGTGCACGCGTATAGTACTTATATGACTAGGACTATTTGCATACATGTTGGACTCATGGCACTAAACATATTTTGCATTAGAAGGATCATTTAGGCCTGATCATTAGCATTAGCTAAGGAGCATATACACACACGTTCTGCATGTGTTCATATGGCATTAGAAATCATCTAAGGACAATGGTTGCCTGTGGATGATGTTTTGAGTAGATGGATGATGGATGGTAGGATACGTTCTTCCTAACTTGGAGATTTCGGGGACGAAATCCTTTAAGTTGGGGGGAATGTAACAACCTGGATTTGTACAACATGATAAGACGAGAGTCAAGGCAGAATTTAATTTTAAAATGTGAATCAAGGGAAACGGGCTGTGCCATTGCGTTCATCTCGGAAAAATACGCGAAATAGAGTCCGAGTTTTCGAAAATCGGAGTCCGTATGACCAAGTTATGGCCCGTCAAAGTTTTCAGAAAATTTCAAGTTAAAAAACAGTTCAAATTTGAATTCAGATTTCAAATTCAGCCAAGCAGAAGAGGCGGGAAAAATTCCCGCCGCCCCAAGTCGACTGGGGAGTCGACTTGGGAGTCGACACCCTCAAGGTGGTGTCGACTGCCCAATCGACACCCCTGTCGACCTGGGTGGTCCGACCACTTGGGCCTGGGTGCACCTGACTTGTATCTCAAGACATGTTTTATGGGCCTGTGACGGATTTTGAGGGTTCAGATCTATCCTAGGGTTAATCTAAGGGCCTAAACTAGTCCTAATCTCTATAAAAAGACCCCTAAGCCTGCCCTAAACCCTTACAAATCACTCATGCCACGAAGTGCCGCCAAAATCTATCTTGATCATGGCCTCCATCTCCAACTCCAAGAGCTCATGCATTCGAATCGGATCCGAATCAAAGGTGCTTGCTTGCTACATCAAATCAAGGGGGTGAACCAACGTTGCTATGCAAGTTTCAAGACGATTCTTTAACAAAGGAGCCACCTTTCTTCGTCAAGACGATTCATGCTCCTAGCCCTCTTGCCACGCTATGTAAGTTCTAGCTACTTCTAGATCTAAACGGTAGTTTTAATGATGGCATGGAATAAAACGCGATTAAACTAAGTATGCTAGCCTATATGAACCTTGTCATGCCTCTTATGCTTGACCCTATGGCTTTTGGCTATGCTTAGTGACTAAATCATGCCACTTATGTTATGTTTAACTTAGTCCATCACGAAAGATTGAACCTTTACTTGCGTAATGTTGGCATGAATACTTGAAACCAATTTGACTTGTGAAATATGCACATGAATATGATTTGGGGCTTATGCATGTAAATGAACCCAAACCCCTATTTTATCATGCATGCTTGTGGCCAAATTCTCTTATGATATTATGTAAGTTTGTGGCCAAAATCCCTTATGATACTATGCATGTTTGTGGCCAAATTCCCTTATGATACTATGCATGTTTGTGGCCAAATTCCCTTATGATACTATGCATGCTTGTGGCCAAATTCTCTTATGATGCTATGCATATTTTGAGGCCAAACCCCTTATGATACCATGCATGTACATGGCCAATCCCTTTTTGACATCGTGCATGTTTTGAGGCCAATATGTAGCATAGTGCCCTTACTATGTTGACTCGCTTTTACTTGGGTTGGAAACACGATTTGGGGTAGGTTAGACGTGCGTGATTATGACATGATAATTTGACATGGGATTTCATGAAAATATGGCACTTATGATACACCTAAATGTGGGCATGACATGTGGGGTAAACATGGGACTTGAAACTAGACACGTGTGGGTTGTAAGTGTAATATGACACTAGACCAAACATGAAAGTGGCCAACTTGAGGTTGGGTTGAGTTTGTAGCATAAATCTACCCGGACCCGCCCGGCTTAACTAGTGGCTACAAACAATAGGACCCAATGTGAGTAGTTGGTCATATAGCACTTAAAACCCGAGGTTAGACTAGGTTGTGGTGTAAATCTACCCGGACCCGCCCGGCTTAACTAGTAACCACAACAAAGTCTAACGTGAGAGGTTGGGGTGCATTAATTTAATTAATGCCACATGAAAAGGTTAAGTAATTTTGACTAATGACACTTAACCGATATGACACGAATGGGTAGGTTAAGTGGAACCGGACTTGATTTCTTAATGACACTTAACCAAACAAGACAATTAGGGGATGGGGTTAGGTAATTTACACTTAACTAATCCGACTTGGTAATTAGATGGGGTTAAGTAACTCAGACTTAACTAATCTAAACACGGTAATTAGATGGGGTTAAGTAACCTACACTTAACTAATCTAAACATGGTAATTAGATGGGGTTAAGTAACCTACACTTAACTAATCTAAATACGGTAATTCGATGGGGTTAAGTTAAACACTTAACCAATCTAAACTTGGTAATTCAATGTGGTTAAGTAACCAATACTTAACCAACTTAACATGATAATTTAATAGGGTT
Organism: Allium sativum; assembly: GCA_030737875.1. Taxonomy (NCBI): domain Eukaryota; kingdom Viridiplantae; phylum Streptophyta; class Magnoliopsida; order Asparagales; family Amaryllidaceae; genus Allium; species Allium sativum. Next base: position 135,300,453 of record CM060911.1, on the reverse strand, counting down.
AAGTAACTTATACTTAATCAATTATACATGATGATTTGATGAGGTTAAGCAACCATACTTAACCAATCTAATATGAGAACTTGATCGGGTTAAGTCACAAGACCGTTTAAATATACTTAACCATTCTAATACGATTAGTGGAGGGGGGTTAAGTTAACCTATGCTTAACCAATCTAATACGATAATCTGGTAGGGTTAAGATAAACAAATGCTTAACCAATTTGACTTGGTGATTGAATAGGGTTAAGTCATGAGCTTCTTAGTATACTTAACCAACTTGTAGGGCTAGGTCTTGGACTTGAATACTTAGCCAAATATTGACATGATTTGTAGGCAGGTTAAGTCATGAACTTAAATGACAATACTTAACCCATTAGACAAAACCCTAGCTCAGGGGACTAGGTGGAAAACCGGGATTAACAAGGATAACGGGAAAGGAGACTAAGTGGTAAACCTTAGTTTAGGAAACTAAGTAATAATTCTTAGTCAAGAGATTTGGACCAGTTCACAGATAGATGAGTAACCCGATACGGTAGGTCATCGCTTAAACACACGAGGAGGAGCAAATTATCCGACTTGGATAAAGGCTCCAACGAACTGGGTGACGAAGCGGTAGCTTCGGGGGACGTGAGGGTACTCTTGGTATCCCTCTGTGAGGTGGCAGATGGTCCATGAAACCTGGCCTCACAGAGGTTAAGGTCTGCGGTAGAAGTGCCAAGAGTATGCCTTGGTTGCTATGAGAGCGACCTAAAGGCTGGGATGGATTAGCGTGGAGTCGACGATACTTGTTTTTGCCCTGGATAGCACGTCGTCGACTACCTACCATCTTTAGTCAATCGTGTACGAACGGAAAGGCAGAGAACCCCCAACAGACCATGTTCTTGCTTTCGAGTCATGGGTGAGGTTGGCCCATAGGAAAGTGGGGCTATAGTGGGGCCGGGATGTGGTTCTCATACATGATTTTTCTTGGATTGCCTTTCAGTAGTTGAGGGAGGGGTCACGTGGGACCATAGCCACGGATACAAAAACAGACCTTGATATCTGCATCAGTAGACGACTTAAAGCTCCCGACCGAGTTCCGTATTTCTTGATTTGCCCTGGCACGGAACTCGAATGGCACATTGAGGAACATGTGCGTCTAGACATGTAAAATGATTCACGATACTTACGCGGGATAGAGGGCGCGGTTGACGGGTGGCATAATCCCTAGTGTCCCTAGGTGGCTTGAACCCAAACCGAGACACGGAAACGTTCATTAGGTGGCATAATCCCTAGTGGTCCTAGGTGGCATAAATCCTAAGTGAACACGCGATAGTTCATGGTAAGAAAACCTAACAAGATCAAGGGAAGCAGTCCAAAACAACCTCAAGGATAAAATGGTACTACGTTGAGGTGGTATAGATTTACATGGGAAAGCCCGTACGGCCTACGGCAAAGGACTGAACTTATACATGGAAAGAAACATACGAGTGGGGAAAACCTACATATGCTATATATTAGGTTGACATGGACCATTACATGACAATGGGCAAGGGACATTCATAGTTAACACATGACGCGGGTTGGGATACTAGTACGAGAGGTGCAGAGCAAATATACATGATAAATACCATGGGATGTTATACATGATAGATACCTTGGGATGGTAGACTTGATAGAAACCTAACGATGTGATACCTTGATTTATCTTGACACCGTAGTTTATCATGATACCTTAGTTTATCTTGCTACAGTAGTTCATCCAGTTATCTTGGTTTAGCTTATCTATCTTGTCATCATCCTTATGTTTACTTTCAGTTTATGCATGTCATGTTACCTTTACCTGTTTTTATACTGGAAGTAGATAGAACTTACCAGTCTTTATGACTGACCCCGTTTTGTTTCGCCTCTTTGTCTTCCGTTCCCCCCCCCAGGTTTTCAGGGAGGGAATGATGTTATTTAGTTCGGACCTCTTATGCTTGAAGGTCATCATGTATAGCTTGGTCTTCTCTTGGCTATGGCTGCTCCACCGCTTTATTTTGGGGAATGATTTATGAAAAGGTTTTATGCTTCTTTACTGTTGCAAGACAGGTTTTGATGTATTCTGATGTAAAAGGCTTTAGACCTTATTTTATAAGGTAATAAAATTTGTTTTACTTCCGCTGATTTATATATGTTCTGTCTTGTAATATTTCTATGCATGTTTACCTCGATAATGCTTCACCAAACCTAGTGCATTCCCTTTGTGAGTGACCCTAGCGGAGGTGGGTGTTACATTATGCCTATATTGTGTCGTATGTCCTTTTTAACATGCATTTAATTCTATTATGACATGTAAACATTCAATCGGGTAATTATTCAAATCCAACAAGTTAAACATGTCATTTACTCAATAATATCCCACAAGTGAATCATATAATTATGACAACAGTTGTCATTGCTCATATTCTAACAAGTTTGTTCAACATGTAATCATTCCAACACTTTAACTGATTCAACATATGAATTATTCATATTAACATCTCAACTTGTTATGAAAATAATTTATAATTAATTTGGAAATTTCACAATTAATAAAAAGGGGAATGCTAAATGATAACGTATTATTATCTAAAAGCTATAGCTTAAATCCACTCACCTCGCACGCTTTCCCAATTCTGGATCTGATCCAGTTTTAGCATTCATGATTTTTCCCTTAATCGGATTCAAAACCTAACGACCATGGATTGATTATTTTCATTAAAAAAAGAAGGGAAAGAAAGTGGAAGAATTTGAGTAGATTAGATCTAGAAGTTTACCTTGCTTTTCATGATTCCGAATAATCTTTTATTAATGTCAATTATCACCTCCAGATCTTGTATTTAGAATCTTCTTATTGATTATCTAAATTTTCTGAATAGATTTGAGGAAAGAGAGAGTAATGGCAGAGCTTCAGCGTAGCCTCAGAATTATGAGGTTTAGGGCTAGCTCTAGAGACTTATTTATAGGCATATCGGAGAAACCAAGAACCTCAGAATTGATTAAAAACCATCAAAAATGTCCAAATCTCAAAAAAAACTTATTTGCCAAAATCTGCCGCAGGGGGTCTGTTGGTTTTTTCGATCAAATTGATAACCAATTCAAAGTATTTTAACAATTAAAACATAGATCTATTGCAAAACAGTAAATCGAATCCAAAATTATTGGTTTGGGTTTGTACCTTCTATTTTGAATTTACGAATAATCAGATCTACCTCGAAATCAAAACGGTGCATCGAATCCAAGAGTACGACAATTGCCGCACCTCTATTGTAGTCCATACGAACATGATTCCCTTCATTAGTCGTAAAGATCGAAGAGAAGAGAGGGAGAAACGGTGCTAGCCGCCATAGATTTCTAGGGTTATAACTGAAAAGGAGTTTTCGGGGTAAAAGGGGATCTCATAGATCTGATCTAATATATTATTATCTATATAATAATAATAGTTTAGCCGTGTTTTTATAAAACAACGCCAATCCCTTCTAAAACAAATGAAGACAATATAATAGGATCTTACCCGAATACTAGTTCCAATTATAAATAAAATTTTCAATAGGTTGATATTTTATTTGACCCATAAAATTTCTCCTTCATCAAATTCTAAGTGTGTGACCCTATAGGTTATTATAACGTTGGCAATAACTTAAATCGTATTTAATTTATAAACAGTGAGCGGTATCTAGAAACACATCACTGTTACCCAAGTTACAATAAGATCAATGATTTGATACAACCTTTCGTGACCGGTGTATCAATGTAATATAATCCTTTTAACCAGTATATCCAGGATTAAACTCAAGGCATGGAACGTATCACCCTTTTATAATTTAATCCGTTTATCTTGATCGGTGAGTAGACTGTTTAAAACAAATCAGTATTTGAGCACGGCCATGCATTTCACAGTCTCACTCAATCTAAGAGGCCCATGGATATCACTACGAACATATCGTAGGGTTAAATTCCATCTAGATCATTCATAATCTTCATTCGATTCGAGATATATCCAATAATCACCGTTATCGTTACTCTGTTACGAAATAACTTTAGATGATATCAAAACACAAATATCCTCGAATAAAATTATAATGACTTCAGGTCTAAGGACCATTACATCACTGTCACTATGAGAATAACACATGATACTGTTAATTATATTCCATGGAGTTATCTCACGGCGGATCAGCCCAATACGATATTCTCCAATACGTATTTGTGTTTTGACATTAATATCACATATATTTATGATCAATGAGATGTGATCATCAGTCAATCAACATACTAGTCTTAACGCTTTATCGTTGTCCTATATTAACAATAAAACTCGACTAGGGGCATTTAAGAATTATAATACTTATCACATTATATTCTCTCAAGTTCAGTCTTACTCAAACGTATTATTATTCTAAGGACTTCTATTATATTATTATTTATATTACGCAGTAAATACAATATAATAGAATAATATTTTATTCCAAATAAAATATTAACATCAACAGTGTTATCAATCTCATCAAATGAATTGCCTCTAGGGCACAAACTCTAACAATCTCCCACTTGAACTAGAGTCAATCATTTATGTATTGTATACTTATGAAACTAGTGTGTCTATTAAACTTCTACTGCGACAGAGTTTAATTCTGTAGATCTGCAACATTACAACTTTTGTAACTTTGCAGATATGTTTATTTCTTCTGTGAACAACTTCACATAAGAATTATATTTCTCAAAATATATGTTTGGATTGATGATGAGTTTAATGTTTTTAGGCCTGAGCAACAGCCATATTGTTATCGCAATGTGTATCATTCGATCAACAATGAATTAAGTTCAATCATGAACTTCTTAATCCAAACATTTTCTTTCTTAGAATCAGTATTTATTTCTTGTTTTTAAGCTAACATTATTTACAATAATCAATGTGTTATCAAATAACATTAGAGTTATTGTGTCACACCCACTCAATTTCTTGTCTATACAACATTTAATGGTATCTTGTGGTTTTCGATATATCTAGAATTCTATTTCGTTCCCATCGGTATCTAAGAGGCTGAATCTCCTTCACAAGGATACCAAATCAAGTAATAAACATTTTATTCTCAGAGAATTTATATCCACAAAATAGTTATCTGATTTGGGTCCGATCTTATCAGAGGAAGGACGTTTAACAAACGCCTTACATCCCAAATCTTCGTATTAGACACACTAGGACATTTCCTAGTTCATATCTTATATAGCGCCTTCAAATCGTTTTAGTGGGATTTAATATAATTGTTCTAAATTTAACTTATAGGAAGATCTATATGACTTATCATTAATCGTACTATATCTTATAAGGTTCGATATCTCCATTCAGACATACCATTCTAATATGGTGTTCTTGGTGGACAGAGTTGTGAAACAATTCCAAACTCATTCAGATGGTCATTAAATTTATTGGCTTAAATATTCTCTTTCGAACTGTTCGAATAATATTTATTTTCTATTAAAATTGGTTTCTAACTTCACTTTGAATTCTTTGAACTTTTCAAAGGATTCTGATATGTATTTCATAAGATATACATATCTATATCTACTGATATCGTCAGTAAATATAATGAAGTAATAAAACCTACCTCTAGCTTATGTATTCGTTGCTCCATATACATCATTATGTTCGAGACCCAATACTTGTCACTCAATCACTGTGTCAAGTGAAAAAGTGATTCAGTTATTTTGCCTAATAAACAAGATTTGTATTTTTCATATAATTCAAAATCAAATGATCTCAAAATTCCATCATTATGGATTTTGATATATTTTCTTGTTTATATTGGCTATCTGGTAATGCTAAAAGTATATTGGATTTAAATCACTAAGTTTAATCCACTTGGTATTTATGTCAGGTACATTATAGTTAAAGATTTATAAAATTCATTTATGAAATTCCATTAGATATTTCATTTAAATAAAATGAACAACAATTGTTCTTTTACTACAAATGAAATTTAAACCTGTCAAAAAAGTTTCATAATAACATTTATTTTAACTATTTTAATTAAGCCAGTATATAGAACAAGAATCAACTTGCTGTGGATAATCCAACAACTTTTGTTTCATTTCCATTCGTAAGTCCACTTGTCATTTTATCAGATTTCTACTTATTCTGCAATTTCTTTAAATCAACATACATTTATGTGATTTATATCTACTATCTAATAATAGGAATATATAAGTAGATTATTATAACATTTATATCTTATTCAGTTGAAGTCATACTTTGAGTTTGGTTTTAGATCCTCTACATTTGTTAGAACAATTGCGTTTGATTTGTTTGAGGACAATCCTCAAATTTCAATGTTAGTTAAGAAATTTGATTTAACTTAAGGATTAATTTTAATTATCGAGTTATTTATTATTTAATATCTACATTAGATAATAAAATAATAACTGATTCTGTAATATTTATTTAATACAAAATTTTTACAATCAAAATTTATATTAACATAAATATGTAACTGAAACTAAAATACGCTCTCACTCAAATTAACATCCCTCTGTTTATATATGTAAATCATTATATACATATAATGGTGTTCCAAGATCCATATCTAGTCATGCCTTGACCCAGCTTTGGCTAAAATCAAAACACAACCTTTTAGGTAGACATCTTATGTCAATTATATTTTCTATATAACTCTTGGATCGCATGTTGAACATTTTGTTCAGTATTATTCATTTTCTCAAAATGTAGAATAATTCATGCTTTTGTCTCTAAGGCCATAATCGTATTATGCAACCTAGTTAAGTCAGACCCAATAATAGGTTGGAGCACCACATTTTACTCCATCGCATATAACCAAAATAAAAGGTGCACAACGCTTTGGCGTTAGTTACATCCAGTGATTTTGGACAGTGATGAGTATATTATTAGAAGACATCACCATGACTTAATATAACAAAATTTGCTTTTAGTGGGAATTTATAATTTGTAATGGTGAACAATATCAGAGTTACCTACATATATCAAATATATATATGTATTTTACATTGATAATTATAATTGCTTATAAAATCATATTTACAAACACATATTTTATGAATTCAATGTTATAGACGAACATGGTCTAACCAATTTTGAACATATTCAAAAATATTAAATATAACATACATATCCAATGTAATGTCGGCTCTTTCTATACATCAAAGTTAACATATATTTAAAGACATCTATATATATATATATATGTGCATGTATAGTCCATTAACAATTAGGATACATGCAATTTAACATTAAGAATATAGGTCAGTCTCAGAAAAAGCTTCACAATTTCAGATATACACATATCTAACAATATTAGACAGACTTTCTTAACATCAATCATATATATTTATGCACATATAAACTTATAGATTGCATCTTACAATAATACGTACACAGGACAATAAAACCATATTTCAAAGTTTATATATATAAACACAGGCAAATACATATGAGCAATCACTGTGATATTGAAAAAAAATTGTATATTATTATACAACCATTTCATACTTAGTTATTGCACAATATATAAAAGATTTGTTTTCTGGACCTGCAAAACAATTTTGCATCAATTTGTCCACCCTTGTGTCCATGGCAGTTCAGTTATACTGATTCATGCCACATTTTAAACCTGCATATAATTTCATTCATCATAGTAGATCAAAATCTTTGAAAATGAACAGTACATCAATATGTTCAGTATATAAACATACACATATCATATATATATATATATATGCATGTAGCTCTGTTTTGATTCCATCTATGTATGTACCAAATATATATATAGACAATACAACCATCTATTGTATGTATGCAGGTAAGTATAAACTGATCTACAATTACATCAGCATTATTTTGCTCATTAACATGGCGAAACATAGGTATGAAGTTAACAATATAATTATGCATCTGTAAAATACTATAAATTCCAGTGTCATGTTGCTACCAATTTTAGCCATGTAGATAAATACATCAACATAAAGGATATTGAACAATTTGTTAAACTATAATCCATCTGATGGAATTACAGTACAAGATATATATATATTTATAAATGGAAGGGTAATTGAATGCTAATCCAGTTAATTTTAGTCAACATTTTGCCTAAAATTATTTTGATGACTAGATCAAATTATCTAACTAAATAGATCCAAAAGGTACATAGTCCAGACTGGCCCTTCCCCTTTTATAACATAGACAATATCATATATTGTTCTATATATGCACAACAGTAAATATTTTGCAAACATTTTGCATCCCTTGTGTAGATCTAATTACAGGAGATGTATATACTCCTGTTTTTCAAATCTGTCTTATCTTTTCATTATATTGTCCTAATTGTAATATAAATATATCTACAAACATTTTGCACTATATTTATACAATTTTTGTACATTCACAATGTACAAAATAAATTCATTTTATGTCTCTCTCTCTCTCTCTCTATATATATATATATATATAAACCTGAACAGCTACAAGTTAGCAGGTAAACATTTTACACAATTATAAATGGTTTTAAAAATTATTTATCTATATAAAATTTCAACAATGAAATAGAATAATACATATTCTAACACTGCTTACTAATCTAGATTCAAACATATTTTGAATGTATATTGACTGAACAAGTTTGATCCAAAGTTACATTTCTGAAATGTGTTTGACTGATTAATCATACTTATTGATTTCTGAAATCAATCAAAACAGGGATGATTTATATAACTGCATTGAGTCAATAATATCCTATTGAAATGTAAAACAACTGCAAACAGTTTTGCAGTGTTTTCATATATTTTGTATATCCACAATATACATGACTGAATCCATTTTATATCTCATATATTACAATATAAACTTATTTCCAGATGTCAAAATCAAATCATATTTGTTAGGTTCTGGAAGATATGTTCGAGTACATGTATGTCAATGCATTTATGCATTATTCTTACCAAAAATATAATCATAAGTCATGATATTATACCCTGGTTGAAAAGATCAAAACCAAAATAAATCGATCTCAACAAATTTCCTTATAAATTGATTTCATTAAATCATATATCATAAAACTATATTACTAATTCGCCAATCAGTTAAACATGTTCTAGATCAAAAGGAAGGTATAGAAAATTTGGAATTCTGACACTTATGATTCAAACATATTTTGATAATAAGTTCAACATTGTAATTTCACACATTCATTCATTCAACCAAAAAAATATGGTCATGTCATTCATATATTTTCTGATCTAATCGAAAAACTGATTTATTCAGTAAGGCTGTAATCATATTTATAGAAAATAATGACAAGGTATTTAACATGTGTATGTCTTGCATGGCTTACATAAGCCTGACTTCATATACATGTAAAATTAAAACATAAAGTGTATATAGAAGAATCAAATTTTGTAAATCACTATTGCATTCATTAATGCATGCATATTTAGAAAAACAAAATTTTATTCAACATATAACTGTATGTATGTAACGGAGACAGATTTGGATGACATATCATCATTAGAAACTTATTTGAATCAAATCTAAGATGATTAAACCACACAGATGCTAAAACCATATAATCTTAATTATAAGGTTTGACAAATATAAATGGTGATCTATTTACATATATGATAGAATTAATATCAAATATTAATTCAAGGCATAAATTCAGTAACAAAACAGATTTTGTTTGTGATTTTAATAAGAGAAAACAAAATTCGAAAATCAAATTCAAATTCAAATTCAACTATTAAACTATCCCAGATTGCCTGACATGAATCACGATTGCATATTAGTAATATAAATTAGAATCAGTACTAATCTTCAATCCATGGATATATATTTTCAGATTTATATCTAATATAAATGTATTTTCATAAATGAGAATTCTGCAACATAGATGATTTTATTAGTCACAATCTGGATTTACTGTCTAGCACAGTTTATGTTAGATCCATAATTTTATAATAAAACAATGAAGATCAATTATCAACCAGAATAGATTTTAAAAGGGGTTTTGTCCTACAAACTGGTTTTCGTAAAACAGATAAAACCAATTATATAGTAGTGATGCTGTAAATCAAACATTTGATTTATTGTCTAATATAGACTCTACCAAATCCCCAAAATAACATTAGACACAGTTTCATATATACATATAGATAATTCATGTTGCCAGAGTTCAGAAGGTTAGTCAACAACTATATGAAACAGAATTGATATCTAGAATTTAACATTAAATTCACTTAAAACTTTTACATCAAATATAAAGTTCTATTAACACAATGAATGATTTTTACTTTGTATCAAAACTGAGTTGAAATTTGCAGTAAAATAATTTCACTGCTGAGATGAATTTGTCGTGTGGGTTTTGATAGGGTTCGACGATCAAATCAACGATGGAATAAACAATTTCATCTTTGAATTCAGAATTTTATAATTTCGATTATCTAGTAATAAAACACGTATAAACCCAAATCTCAGTTTCAAAATTACTGATTATGCAAACCCTAGGCTCTGATACCACTGTTGGTTTTTTCGATCAAATCTATAACCAATTCAAAGTATTTTAATAGTTAAAACATAGATCTATTGCAAAACAGTAAATCGAAACCAAAATTATTGGTTAGGGTTTGTACCTTCTATTTTGAATTCACGAATAATCAGATCTACTTCGAAATCAAAACGGTGCATTGAATCCAAGAGTACGACAATTGCCGCACCTCTATTGTAGTCCACACGAACATGATTCCCTTCATTAGTCGTATAGATCGAAGAGAAGAGAGGGAGAAACGGTGCTAACCGCCATTGATTTCTAGGGTTATAACTGAAAAGGAGTTTTCGGGGTAAAAGGGGATCTCATAGATCTGATCTAATATATTATTATCTATATAATAATAATAGTTTAGCCGTGTTTTTATAAAACAACGCCAATCCCTTCTAAAACAAATGTAGACTATATAATAGGATCTTACCCGAATACTAGTTCCAATTTTAAATAAAATTTTCAATAGGTTGATATTTTATTTGACCCATAAAATTTCTCCTTCATCACATTCTTAGTGTGTGACCCTATAGGTTATTATAACGCTGGCAATAACTTAAATCGTTTCTAATTAATAAACAGTGAGCGGTATCTAGCAACACATCGCTGTTACCCAAGTTACAATAAGAACAACGATTCGATACGACCTTTCGTGACCGGTGTATCAATGTAATATAATCCTTTTAACCAATATATCCAGGATTAAACTCAAGGCATGGAACGTATCACCCTTTTATAATTTAATCCGTTTATCTTGATCGATGAGTAGACTGTTTAAAACAAATCAGTATTTGAGCACGGCCATGCATTTCACAGTCTCACTCAATCTAAGAGGCCCATGGATATCACTACGAACATATCGTAGGGTTAAATTCCATCTAGATCATTTATAATTTTCATTCGATTCGAGATATATCCAATAATCACCGTTATCGTTACTCTGTTACGAAATAACTTTAGATGATATCAAAACACAAATATCCTCGAATAAAATTATAATGACTTCAGGTCTAAGGACCATTACATCACTGTCACTATGAGAATAACTCATGATACTGTTAATTATATTCCATGGAGTTATCTCACGGCGGATCAGCCCAATACGATATTCTCAAATACGTATTTGTGTTTTGACATTAATATCACGTATATTAATGATCAATGAGATGTGATCATCAGTCAATCAACATACTAGTCTTAACGCTTTATCGTTGTCCTATATTAACAATAAAACTCGACTAGGGGCATTTAAGAATTATAATACTTATCACATTATATAATCTCAAGTTCAGTCTTACTCGAACTATATAATTCCGTATTATTATTCTAAGGACTTCTATTATATTATTATTTATATTACGCAGTAAATACAATATAATAGAATAATATTTTATTCCAAATAAAATAATAACATCAACAGTGTTATCAATCTCATCAAATGAATTGCCTCTAGGGCACAAACTCTAACAGGGTCAGCCCTCCCTTTAGGGAATAGACACCCCTGGGTGGGAAATCTGCCGCCTTCCCAAATTTCGAATTTTGAACCAATTTTTGCGCTTATACAAACTTCAAGATGGATGCAAACTTCAAACCTTATATATATATTCTTGTTTCTGCGCTTATACAAACTTCAAACCTTAATAACTTCTTCATACAATGTCCGATTTACGGAAAAAGGGTGTCTATTTTGACCAGAATTTCAAGATGGATGCAATGGCGTATTCCGTTTTACTTAATTCTGAATATTAAATTAAGTTATTATTATTTTATTATCATAAGTTAAAAATGCAGGGTGTTACATTCTCCCACCCTTAGGAAATTTCGTCCTCGAAATTTGATAAGGGTAAAATCGATTAACCCCTCGCATAATATACATCCATCATGTGTGCATCCAATTTTTGCAATCATCATGCACTTGTGCAAAGCGAAATACAACATAATAATGCATGTATGCCTTAGCGGTACCTCCTATGTGTATGCAAATTTCTCAAAAATCCTTTTAAAGCATGTTGCTTACATCCAAAATATACTGGTAGTTTTACATGAATGCGATATTTTGAAAATCAAAATGCTTTTCCATCCAAATTTTCCCACACTCTTACTGAGTAAGAGCGTAGGTCATCCAATTGTTGCATTCATAATCCTACCAACCAACTTTATTCTTCGAATTTCATAAAAATCTAATTTTTCTAAATTCGATTTCTTATGTTACAAAAAAAAGTGGAAAACGGAAAACTTCTCATCTTCCGTTTTTCTTTTTCAACCTTTTTCTAACCGTACTTGGATTTTACGTAACTATTTATAAAGATTTCCTATTTTCCTGTCCAAGTACAACCCACATAAAAAAAATTCTTTTGTTACTGATTTTCTTTTTCATCTTATCCCGGAAACTTTTATCTTTATCCATATTTTCTCGTAATTTATTATGTTTGTTGCTTTACTGAATTTGTTGTTTCATTTTTAGTTGTACCATTTCTCTTTCCTTAGCTTATTTAATCATCTGATCTTAGCTTAAATTTAAATAAGCTACTAGTCTTTCAACTAAATAGGAGAACAAACACCCTACACAGCTACTACTAAGGGCCAAGAATCTCGGGACTATATCCCCCTTAGACAGAAAAGTCCAAACTATGGGATCCACGACAGGTTTAGGTGTTACCCTAACTACCTAATAAGAACAAAATAGAACGATCCCAACAGAAATGTAGCAACGGATTTTACCCCTAACAGGAAAATTAGCAAAAGGATCTAAACACCTACTTGCCCTTTTTAATATCTAGTAGTCACCACTAGTCCTAGTAGTGTACCAATAATTATTTCAAGTAACACCCTAGGATTTTCAGTGATTATACATTCTACGAGAACTTACTATTATTCCAAGGTAATTCTTGCTATCTGCTTCATAGCCTCAAAACTTTTCCCGTCTTCCCTAGGAACTAATCCTAACCTACTCCATACTTTAAAACATGGTCTGGCCTTTTCATTTAAACTTTCTTCCAAAGAAAATGCCAAACCTTATTTTTCTCATGAAAACTTACTTTTGTCAAACCATAAAACATGTTATATGTAAAAAAATGCAAATTTTTTTTCAAATCACGAAAACTGGAGTAGATAAGGATAAGTATTTCTCAATCGGGTTTATGACTTTACCTATAAGGTCGGTTCAGTCTCTTACTACAAGGTGCAACCATCTACTCTATGCTCATTTTCTACAAATTATTTTGTCCACCCAACAAAAATATCTTGTTAAACAATTTATCAAAAATGATTGTCAAAAGAACAGAGACTTCAAAACTTTCTTTACTAAAAATGCTTGCATGAAATATAACAAGAAAACTAGTGAGCTATACATGCTCTATAATATGCACCTCTTACTGAGAGAATTGTACTTTAATCAAAGTTTCCACAAGAGATCACTACTTACAAAATATACCCCATTTTACTTCAAAACCCAATATGCACTTCTTTACATATTTAAAACTATATCTTTTAAGATTAAAACTTGAAAACACCATAAACCATTTCCCAAAACTTTTTAAAACTTCAAGTTCTTAAAAGTCAACAATGGGGTTAGACTCAAAGCGGGTTTCCAAATTTTCTAGGCTTTCCTAGACACTCCTAAGGTAAATTCTCTCAACTATATATATTCCTAATCCATTTTTCTCTTTTCAACCTTTTCCAATTTATAAGGTTTTCAAGCCCACTAACCCAAAATACTAATCATATGGGATTCACTTTCCTTTCATACAAAGTACATTGTACACTCTTTATCCAAATTACCTAAGGGTCTCAGATTTCCATATTCATTCCTTTAGTGTACAAAACAATTATCCCATTACTTATCATATTATACTCTTTCTTTTTAGTGGATTCCTCAATGGATCTAGGTATATATATAATATATTTAAATTCTTAAAAATACAAGTACATTAACTCATTATTTATACATGAATCCTAAACCTAAGCTCTGATACCAGATGTAACAACCCAAATTCCGACAGACCGATTTTTTTTTTAAATTCCAATCTATCGAAACTCAAGTTGTTGTGCTCTGGTATCCTGCAGAAAAGACAGAGACATAAAACATGTCATAGTTCAGAAAATATCTCACAGCGGAATGGAAAAAAAATAATATAATTAAAATATAGCCTTACCGTATTAATAATACTACCTAACCAGTATCCAAGGCTATTTATAGTGTCACATGCCTCTGCCACAAATCTAACCTACGAGTATGTTATGGGGAGGGGTCAGAACACAAGTTCTGATGACTGGATTTAAATTATACACTTTGGATAATCCTACATATACCGTACAATCATATTTTCTTATTTATTAGGTTACTTGGGTTAACAATACTCAAGGCCTACACACACGTCATACCTATTTACTTCCCAGTGGACTAATCTAATATAATATATATGTAGCTACCCCTCAATATTGAGGTACATCCCGTGGTACCCACTCGCACGTTCTCCACCGTAATGCCACCAAAATGATAGCAGTTCCTTATCCTACGCCGGAGTGATGTACGTACCTCTACATAACAATGTCATGTTCCTCATATATCTATCATTACTACGCTAAGCGTATGGACTGCCATCGTCGATCGAACCAGATTCCATATCGGAATAATGCCCTCAATTCTATGATACACCACCCAGAGCCGACATGCATGTATCTAGACTGTCCCATATATGTATCATCAATTGTAGCCTGATGCCTTAACATCACGTCCTCTAATGTGCACCGAGTTCCGTGGCAGGACGACACAAGAAACACGGAACTCGGTCGAGAGCTTTTCCATATCTGTATAGGCCCGTCTTTAAGAGCCTTTATATACAGATATACCTAGGGTCTGTTTTCACGGTGGCTATGGCCCCACCCCGGCCCCTCCCTCAACAAGTAAAGACTACAAGAGCTTAATGATTGCCCCTAAAGAAAACAATCTAAACATCCATTTGGCGTTTTCCCTCAACCACCATACCCGATAGTGAAGGGTGAATGGTCTATTAGTTTTAGCTCTAGTCTTTCCGCATCCCACTGGCTGCCGATGATGGGTATCCGACGATCTACTATCCTTGTTGGTCATAACCCTTCGTCGCCCCGTTGAGGCAGCCGCCAAATCGCCCTGGTGTCACCGCGTCATAGCATTCTGACTGCAGAGCTACTTCTGCAGTCAAGGCCCACCCACCTAGTAATTACGCGCAGACCTAACCTCTACGAGCACAGCCTAAAACATCTGCCATCGCACAGAGGACTACTAGGAGCACCTTACGTACCTCAGGATGTCGCGTGCTTCCCCTTCCAGTCCTTTGGATCCATCAGAACAATCAGATGAATATGAGCTCCCCTCGTTCCTTGTAACACCACGATGATCTATCCCGTTGGGTTATTCGCCCTCAAACGTGTGGACTGGTCCTAGCGCCTCACTTTAATATGTTATTAGACCCTATGTCTAAACATCCTTTTACGCGCTTGCCTTAACTCGCTAAGTTTCCATTTAACTTGGTTATTCCCATTCATATTGAATTCTTAATCAAGTTTCCAAGTTCCTCTTGCTCATTAATTTTGGTTATATAACTCAACCCATTTAAGTTTGTTAATAAGCCCACAACATGTTATTCTCTTGAATGTGGTCCAAGGTCTGAAATCCACAATCCCTTTATATTCTTGTTTGATTTTATCGTTACATTAACATGCTCTAGTTAATATGTAATTAAGTATATCCCTGTTCATATGTTTTCTGTTTAACATGTCAGCCATTATTTATGATTAAATATAACTTATTTCATAAGTTTTCCTCATTGTTTCTCATTTAATCATAATTCCATTTTACATCGTTACTAAAACTTATCGTTTTTTACGTATTAAATTAGTTACCTTAACTAAGGTCCATTAATAAGTTTCTCTACCCATTTATCATAACCTATGTTATAATTTCCTCTTGTCCCTAGGTTAAGTCCAAACATGTTATTCTTATCAGTGGGTTTCAGACTTCCAAGTTTATATGTTAATTTATAATTAATTACAACTTCTGGTATTTCATAAATTTTCCCCTTTTCTCAACTAGTTTCAAGTTTTCCCCATTTACTGACTACTTAATTTACAATTAAGTGTCCCTTATCTCATTTCACCTGTTATCCCATTTCCTTACTAGTTTATTTTAACCTAAGTTATAATCTTCACTTGTCCCTAGGACAAGTCTACCTATTATACAACATTCTCATTAATGTTAATTATTTATAATAGATGATCATTATTCCCCATTTAAACCATTTTCTTTTACTGTTGTGTTCCAGTATTCTTCATTCACTGTAATGTATATTCCTTATTTTAATCAAGGAAAACACTTCATGCACCTTATCAGTTTGATGCATATAAGCAATCAGTGATTTATTTTCATAACGTATTCCCATCTAAATCCATGGTGGCAAGTAATTTCTTTCCTTTTTCTTACTTTATTCATTGTGGCTTACTTGCAACCACGTTCTCAGAAATAGGTCACTTAGGGAAATATATCATTTTTCCTTCGCATCGCACTAACTCAATCCATTACATCCCTTCCTTTCTTATTTTCTAAGTTAGACATTTAATTACCATCATTTCCATCTATTTATATTTTATTATATATATATTTATATATATGCTCTAGGTCTCTCACATTAAGCCTACACTTGTGGACGTTGAATTTGCCAGGCGGGTCCGGGCATACTTCTACCATAAGTTGGCTTAACCTCGTGTCTTAGTACCATTGCATGTTTTAATTACGCACTTAGACCCCTCACATTGGATTTACCACTTGTGAATGTTGGATATGCCGGGCGGTTCCGAGCAGACTTCTATCACAAATGCAATTTAACCTCGTGTCTAAGAGCGTTATAGTGTCAAATTACTATGCTTCTAGGCATGTTCGTTCTTTAACAATTATTCCTATTCCATGTAAATTTTAGGCATATTCTCCTTTTCATATGTTTACTTTAATCTAATTTACATGTCAATAAATTATGCCTATTTTTTGTCGCATGTCCTTTTTAACATGCGTTTAATTCTATTTTGATATGTAAACATTCAATCGGGTAATTATTCAAATCCAACAAGTTAAACATGTCATTTACTCAATAATAGCCATAAGTGAATCATATAATTATAACAACAGTAGTCATTTCCCATATTCTAACAAGTTTGTTCAACATGTAATCATTCCAACACTTTAACTGATTCAACGTATGAATTATTCATATTAACATCTCAACTTGTTATGAAAATAATATATAATTAATCTGGCAATTTCACAATTAATAAAAAGGGGAATGCTAAACGATAACATATTATTATCTAAAGGCTGGAGCTTAAACCCACTCACCTCATACGCTTTCACAATTCTGGATCTGATCCAGCTTTAGCACCCATGTTTTTTCCCTTATTCGAATTCAAAACCTAACGACCATGGATTGGTTATTTTCATTAAAAGAGAAGGGAAAGAAAGATGAAGAATTTGAATAGATTGGATCTAGAAGTTTACCTTGCTTTCATGATTTTGAATAATCTTTTATTAACGTCAATTATTTCCTCTAGATCTTGAATTTAAAATCTTCTTATTAATAATCTAAATTTTCTGAATAGATTTGAGGAGAGAGAGTAATGGCAGAGCTTCAACGTAGCCTCAGAAATATGAGGTTTAGGGCTAGCTCTAGAGACTTATTTATAGGCGTATCAGAGAAACCAGAACCCTCAGATTTGATTAAATACCATCAGAAACGTCCAAATCTCAAAAAAACCTCATCTGCCAAAATCTGCCGCAGGGGGGTTGACCCCCCTTTATGGGGTAGACACCCCTGGGCGGGAAATCTGTCGCCTTCCCAAATTTCGAATTTTGAACCGATTTTTGAATTTCTGGACCTATTTTTAAATTTATGAGCCATATATATATATATATATATATATTCTTCCTACGCGTATACAAACTTCAAACCTTAATAACTTCTTCATACGGTGTCCGATTTACATAAACCAGGTGTCTATTTTGACCAGAATTTCGAGACAGATGCAATGTCGCAGTCCATTTTACTTAATTTTGAATATTAAATTAAGTTATTCTTATTTTATTATCTTAAGTTAAAAATGCGAGGTGTTACAAGATGCGAAGTATGAGCAAGCTTTTGGAATTTTGAAGGAAAGATTCATAAGTGCTCCTGTGTCGACTTATCCAAATGGAAACGAGGAGAAGATAGTATATATCAATGCATGTGGCACCAGACGTGGAGTAGTGCTAATGCAAAAGGAAAGATTTGTAGCTTACGCTAGCCGACAACTAAAGCCATATGAAGGAATTACCCGGCTCACAATTCAGAGTTAGCGGCGGTAGTATTTGCTGTGAAATTTGGAAGCATTATTTATTGGAAGTTAGATTCGAGTTGTTTACGGATCTTAAGTCATTGAAGTATCTTTTCTCCCAGAAGGATTTGAATCTTCGGTAGCAACGTTGGTTAGAATTTCTAGCATCATATGATTTTTGTATAGCCTATTTTCCAGGAAAGGGTAATGCAGTGGTTGATGCATTAAGTGGAAGAAATGATAGTTTGGAAGCCATGTTTTTAGAGTGGAAACATCTCGAGTATTTAGCCGGATTTGATTTTAGACCTCATTGTGAATTAGAGCCCGAGATGTTAACAAGCTTATCGATTAGATCGACCCTTATCGAAAGGGCAAAATCCAGAAGTGAGACGATAAGATTATGGAAATCATTCGAAGGCTAAAGATGAGAGTAGAACCAGAGAAGATTAAGGGTTTCAAAGTTGATCGGGATGGTTGGCTTTGTAAGAACGGATGATTAGTCGTTCCTGATTTAGATAAATTAAGGGACGAAGTTTTAAGGGAGTGTCAACACTCTAAATTGGCGATACATCCAGAAGGTAACAAGATGTATCGAGATATGAAGTGAACCTACTACTGGAGAGGTATGAAACGAGATGTTGGGAAATTTTTCTTGAAGTGCATGAACTGTCAGCTAGTTTAAGCCAACTGGACTTTTACAGCCATTGGAAGTTACTATATGGAAATGGGACCAAGTATCGATGGATTTCCTAGTATAAGGGCAGGAAATGGTAGTATTTGGGTTATCGAGGATCACTTGATTAAAAGCGCAAGGTTTATTCCTGTCAAATCGATTATGACTGCATCGAAATTGGTTAAGTTATATCTAAAATGGGTAGTTCAATTCCATGAAATTCTGAAGAGCCTAATTAGCGATCGAGACCCGTTGTTTACCAGTGGATTCTGGAAAATTTTGCAAGAGATGTTGGGAACTTAGCTATGTATGAGTACGGCTTATCATCCCCAGATAGATGGCCAAAGTGAAAGGGTTAATCAAGTATTAGAAGATCTTCTTACAGCGTGTATCTTGGACCTTGGAGGATAATGAGAAAACCATCTGCATTTAGACGAGTTTACCTATAATAACAATTACCAATCGAGTATTGGAATGGCACCGTACGAGGCGTTGTGCGGCAGGTCGTGTAATTCTCCATCTTGTTGTTTAGAAACTGGCGAAAAGTTTGTACTTGGGCCTGAGATGATAAGAAAAACTAAAGACAAGATTAAAGTCATTCGACAACAAATGAAGGTAGCCTATGATCGTCAGAAAAGTTATGTCGATAAGCAACGTAAGGATTTGGAATTCTCAATTAGAGATATGTTATTTGTTAAGATTTTGCCTCTAAGAGATACCGTTCGTTTTAGGAAGAAAGGGAAGTTAGCGCTAAGGTTTGTTGGGTTGTTTCTGATTATCGGATGTATTGGGAAGCTTGCTTATAGATTGGACTTGCCTGAGAAGATGATGAGTGTGCATAACGTGTTTCATGTATCATTTCTATGGAAGATTGTGCACGACTCGAATGTTATGGTATCTCCAGATCGGTTTGAAGATTTAGAGATCGAACCTGAAGTTTCTAGACCTCGTAAGCCGCTTCATGTCGTAGGGAATGACACGACCAGCTTAAAAGGAAGATCGTTAAGCTAGTCAAGGTACTATGGAGCGAGAAAGATGATGATTGTACGTGGGAAACGAAAGAGAGCATAAAGTCGACTCATCTAGGACTGTTCGAGTGGTATGTCGACCCATATATCGTATCCTACTTATGCCATTGTGTCTTGTGCTATTAGAATTCCGCATGTTAGGATAAGTTTTGATTGCATGGATGATTGGATGCTAGATTGCATGATAAATTGTCTACTCGTGGATGGTAGGCATGCAGGATACCTTTTTTGCTCGTGCTTGCTTAGGATTTTGGGGGGCGAAATTTCTAAAGGGGGGAGAATGTAACGATCCGTGTTTTATATATTGACCGATCGTAAAATAATTATATTTTATTCCCTAAGTGGTCGAATCATTCTCAGATTTTGATATGTCGTTCATGGCAATGTAAGACGTGTCAATTTTTTTGCATGAATTCTAGTATGACCATTTTGCCCTTGAGTTTACTATTTTCTCCATAATTTTTGATAAGAATCAAATCAGGTGCTGAGATTGATTTTGTTGGATCGAAATGGTGGTTTACAATTCCGTACAGTGGTTACGTGAAGGATTTGGTTCAATGGTTTGGGAGAAATCGTTATTTTAAGTTTCAGCTGTTGTTTAGGCATACTGGTCATCAGCTAATGGGCTGATTAGCAAAACCCGTTAGACCTGTGACCAGCAAATATAAATATGGGGACTTGGGGAGAGAATTAGGTTACTCTCTTCAATCTAAGTTTTAGGTCGGGCGTCTGTGATTCTCCGGTTCAGCATAAAACCCATTTTCTCCATTCTTTTTAATCAAATTCATTGTAGATTGCATCTAGAAGATAGATCATCATCAAGGAAGGTTAGATCAAATCAAATTGCATTGATTTCAAGGGATTTCAGCGTTGTCCAGATCTGATCTCATTGAATCTACATCAAATCTAGAAATTCTTGAGTGATAGATATATCTCACATGGAAGCTACGGATTGTATGGGTAAACTAGGATCATATTCATATGTTTCATATTAAAATCACCTTAGATCTGATCATTTATGTTTAACTCAGATTTAGAAACCCTAGAAAATCTAATTTGATCATATTAACTGGATAATATCTAGATTAATCATGCTTATTCATATGTTTAGATCCAAATCATGCTAGATCTCATAATTGCGATATGTTTATGTTTTAACTGGAATGTGTTCATGTCTGTATGATCATGTATTGCTGAATTGTTGTTCGTTTTGATTGAATCGATTGCGTTTCTTAAGTTGTATGTTAGATTGTTTGCCATAGAATCATAGGATTGAAGAACAGAGCGAATTGAAGGTTCGGATGATCGGGTTCAGATGATCGGATTCAGATGAAACTTGGCAGAGGCACTCTGGAATACGGGTGAAAGGAGCACAAAAATTTTGGTGCACAAATTAACTAAGTGCATAGGTCGGCACAGATCCATGATGGATCGACACTGATCTATGTGGGTGGCTCGTGTGGCAGCGATTCTTTAAGGTGTGGCATGGAGGCGATGAGCAGAGGCCTTGTGCAAGAATTCAGATCGTTCGGAGTTAGTTTGTGGTGGGTCAAAGGTTGATTGCTTAAGATACAAGTAGACCAGCAGAAGTTTCAACATGAACGTCGAAACAATTCGAGAATGGGTCGGTGGAATATACTCGAGGTAATGAAGGACGCGAGCAAGACACTTAGCCAAAATTGGCTAAGTGTATGGGTCAGGATCGACCCATAAGTGCAGGTCGTATAGGCTTGGTTTTTGGGGAGCTTGACTATGGAGACTTCCTGATGTTGCTGGTGAAGTTTAGATTGAAATGGACTTCAGATGACTGATGCCCAACTTAAAGATTGATGGTGCTTTGATTGTGAACTCGCATTGGAGTGGACGAAGCCGGATCGATGTGAAACTGGTAGTGATTCGATATACGATCCAGTATGATGTTAGATTAACAGAATATGAGTCAATCATGGATGATAATGGAACGGCTCGAGAAATGGATTGTGTTACCGAAGTGAAAGGCTTGACCGATTTGATGTGCCAAGGAATCGTTGGTTATCGAAGTGTTTTATCGGACTCCAAGTAAGGGTATCGTAGGGATGCCCATTAGGGTTAGATCTGAGATATTGTGTATCTTGGGCAGTCGTGATGGGCCTAGTTGTCGAGAATGGAAAAGACAAACATACGAGTCACGATGGCGCAAGGTAGTTTGGCTAGAACCTGGGTTTCTCCATTAGCCCTTTTGATCATTGAAAAAAAATGATAATCAATGGATTCACGTCTGTAGGCGGTGATAGGTAGGATTTTGGATGCTATGAATATTATGGTTGATTGTGCATTTTACTTCTCTCTTTTCTCTAGGTAGGCTATCACCGTAGGTTGTCGAAGAGAAGCGGGATCAGGGTTGTCCTTTCCTACTTCTGATGTGACATGTGATGAATAGTTTTCACATGTTAACTTGATGGTTGCTGGGCAGATCAGACAATTGATCCTCCTATACTCATAATATCCAATGTATCTGTTGTTAGCTATTTTACCGCTTACTAAGATTGTTGTTTGACACAAGGTTTTATGTGTCTCTCTTATAACCTTGGGTTGTTCACCAATTGATGATGGGCAGATTAAGTGGCAGGTAGCAGGTTTGGTGTCGATGTTGTTGTGCGGTGACGAGCAGGAGGTTGGTGTACTATTACTACCTACTATAATAATGATTTTATTTTTTCTGTTGTTTGTTGAGACTGTTGTTACTCTAAGTGTGTAGTGAGGCATATTGTATTCGGTTTTTCTTGTATCGAGAAGTATTGTACCCAAGATTCTATGGTTTACTGGAAATTCGATTCTCTTTTCAGTTATGCTTCATTACCATACCTATTGTTTATTTTTTTATTATATATTATCCATGCATTGTGAGTTATACGACAGGGTTTATTTCGAGTTATTCTACCCTGATGATCGTCCCGTATCGGCCTGACACATCATACAACGCACCATTCCTTAGTTTGCTGCATGAGGTACGGGGCGGTCATCACAGATTTGGCACCAGTACACAATGCATGTGTGCATGATCAGGAATACTCATGCACACAAACAAGACAGGTCAACCTAAGGTCATGCCATGGCTCAACACACAACTCTAGGTTCGGTGTGATGCAAACAAAGACGCACTGGCTCGAATTAAAGCAAAATGATACGGGTAGCAAGAATCAAGGCCAGAGGTTAACAAGTCAAGAATCTATGTCCATAATTGTAGCTCCAGGTTGAAACATACATGGCTTAAGTACAAGACACATCAAGCATGCAAGTGAAAGCACATATACAAAACTGGAGCAACATATACAATTTCTACAAGGCAGGCAGAAGCAAAAAAACAGGGCTGCAATGACAAACATATATATACACCCAACTATGTGTGTGTGTGTGTGTGTGTATATATATATATGTGTGCACTCATGCATATACAGCCATGAACATGTTAAGTGCACAAGTCTGTGTCCAAAATATTCGAATTATAACAAGCATACACACAACATTCACATACTCAAATAACATGGTCAAGGTAATGAGCAACTACAGGATCATGAAACAAGGGATTCAAATTGAAGCAATGAAATACACAAGGATTAAATGAATATAATTGTGAGTGTACACAAGTTTGTACAAAATTGCATGCACCTGGCAGGTTTAAATGAAATAATGCAAACAAATATGGGTGCATAAGCCAAGTCTGTACAGACACAAAGGACTAGAGGTCATAACAAGAAGCAGAGGAGCAAAGAATTTGTTTCATATTCAATTGAGTATAAGAGAGGAATTCATTGGCTCAAATATCAGAATGTTATAATGACTTCATTTCTAAAAGTACATGGCAAGGTTGTTTACGAAATCAATAAAAACAACAAGGTGATGAACACAAGTTAAATGTCATGCGAGCAATGTTTCCAGAAATAAATTCAACAATCACGCGAATACCAAAGTCGAGTCAATCAGCATGAATATTGTTTCCACAATTGAATTCCATTAAAATTGGCTAACAAATATTCTGGAAAGTTTTTCAATCACGCAAGATATTTATTTTTTGGCAAACTACTGAAGTTTACTCAAGTGTTTTTTGGGCAAGTTCAACATTTCCAGATTCAACACGAGGAAAGTCGATTTATGGCAAAAATAAATCATGGTTTCAAAAACATTCCAGAAAATTCACAAGTGCTACTTTTTAAGGCCAAGAAAATCAAAAAAAATTATTTCCAGAAAACAATCAGAGGATTCACGGCAAGGAAATCATGCAAGAATCAAGCACAAATCAAAACAAAGCCATCGCAATGAAATCAGAAATTAAAGGGTTTGTAAACCCTATTTATACACCACTCATCATAGGAAATTGGTGTATCGAAACATAGCAATTCATTCGAACATACGAGAAAGCTAAAAATCAATAAATTCACATTTTCATTGTTTCGATTGCAAGGCCAGATCAATCGACAAGCAAGTAACAAGTATTCGAAGCTCACAGAGAATATATTTCCAGAATTCAGGATGCGGTTTGGGATTTAGCAAAATCCTAATTTTTGATTCACCGACCATTAAAGAAAAGAGGGAAGCCGATTTGATAAAGTGAAAAAGAGATAGCCAACTACGATAACTTATGATATTGTTAATTATATTTCATGTAGTTATCTCACAGTGGGTCAGCCCAATATGATATTCTCCAATACGCATTTATGTTTTGACCTTAATATCACGTATATTAATGACCAATGGGTTGTGATCATCAGTCAATCAACATACTTGTCTCAACGCACTATTGTTGTCCTATATAAACAATGAAACTCGGCTAAGAACATTTAAGAATTACAACAGTTATCATATTATATAATCTCAAATTCAAGTCTTACTTGAACTATATAATTCCGCATTACAATTCTAAGGACTTTATTATATTAATAATTATATTACACAGTAAATAAAATATAATAGAATATTATTTTATTCCAAATAAAATAATAACGTCAACAGTGTTATCAATCACATCAAATGAATTGCCTCTAAGGCGTAAACTCTAACAAGGAAAAAACGACTATTGCTCAAAACCCAAGAATGTCAACTTCGATTCAAAATTATGTCTGACTAGATTTACAGAAGATGAATCAGATGATGGAGACTCAACAGACGATGAGACGGAAGATTTCTCATATGAAGATTTAGTTCATCTTTGCACTAATTTAACTAATATTGTTGATAGTCTCCAGTTGAAAAATAAACTTTTAAAATATGAAAATCATGAGCTAATTTGTAAAAACAATTTTTTGCAAAAGGAATTGGAAAATTTTAATACGACTGAAAATTCCAAACATGAAATTGTTGAAAAAGAATGTTTGTTGAAAACAGAATTGATTTTGAAAGAGCTTGAAAATGAAATTGAGAAATTCAAGATTTTTTTAGATTGAAAAGCAAAATCAATTTGAATCTGAGATCTCTGAGTCCAAGACCAAAATTAAAATGCTTGAAAATGAAAATTTGGTTTTGAAACAAATTAATGCTGAAAAGAGTAAGATCACTATTATTTGTTGTTCAAATTTAATGAAAGAAAATAGTGACCTTAAATATAATATCAATGACTTGAATCAACATTGCCTTAATTTTCTAGAGAAAAATCGTTGAATACATCGTTGAAAAAGCAATTTTCTAGTAGAAATAAGAATGGTCTTGGCTTTGTGAAAATTGACGCAGTTGTAAAGAGAAATTCCAATAACTTTATAAATCCTTTAAATTGCTTTAAAAAGATCGAATTGAAAATTTGGGCTCTAATGTTTCCACAGGATTTTTTAAACATAAACGAGATGAAAATTTGTTTAGAAACAATTCAATTAAATGGGTTTGGATCCTAAAAGGAAATAAAACAAGTTTGGTTAAATTCAAACAGATTTGGGTTCCTAAAGGTACAATGGTATTTTCAAATGGATTGTTATTTAAACAAGTTTGGGTACCGAGTTAATGGTGGTTTTATAAATTTTGTTAGACCACTCGATCCCCTAGATACTTAAGTACCAGAGGTTAGCTGAGGAACGACATTCTAAAAGAATCAAAGACTGCTTCATATTAGAATTGAAGCAATTCGATATATGTTCCTTAGCCAAGATTGATGAGGTGGAGATCCAAAATGTCTACTATTGTAACGAACAGGGATTTTTGACCCTGAAAATCAACATAAAACCCATGTTGACTATTCAAGCATCGGAAATACTAGATTATTAATAGAAATATGTTAGAGGGCGAGAGATAAAAAGAAAATTATAATAGAAGAAGAACATAACAGAAAAGAATTAGAGTAAACACGAACCTCACAGCAGAACGAATAAAATATATTATATAACATAACTTTGAATACAAAACTGTATTTTTTTACTTACACACATTAACAGGGTACATCATATGTATATCACAACGGAAATAAACTCTCTCCATATATATAACTTTGAAGCCTTCTGCTCTGAGGTCTTCCAAGTATATCTGAAAATCCCGACTACTTGACTGCCCGTACAAATTTGGGCACCCAATGTTTAGGGAAAACAAAACAAG
Organism: Allium sativum; assembly: GCA_030737875.1. Classification (NCBI taxonomy): domain Eukaryota; kingdom Viridiplantae; phylum Streptophyta; class Magnoliopsida; order Asparagales; family Amaryllidaceae; genus Allium; species Allium sativum. The sequence continues at coordinate 135,273,301 of CM060911.1, read as the reverse complement.
ATAAACTCTGGGTCAGCCATGTCACTGGTGTCAGTAAACTCCAATAATTTGGTTAAACTTTTAAAAAATCCTTTTAAAAGAAATGATAATCGTAAGACCGATCCACACATAACACGGATGATTTTTACCTTACGATAACCCGAAATATTTCTTAAGATCAATACTATTCTGATATTATAATAGTGTCTAATACAAGTAAATAATAATCTAGCAGAACGCTTTCATCTCACGCTCTACATATATAATATACAATCAAAAACCGCGGGCTCTTAGTGGAGAATGAATTCCCAACTATGATAAGGTATGGAACCACCTTCCGATCAGTATACTCTAGAAATAATACACTGGAGTTCAACAAGAACATCTTGTAACTCAACCACACATGACCGGCCATTCATTTCGCCTGAATGTTCTGAATATATCGTCACCTTACGGTTGGTATACCAACATAAATTTTTTCCCGAGATATACAAAATTGAAAGAAGCAACAAATATAAATATTCTCTAGATGGTGACAATATACCCTAATTGGGTGCGACCCACTTAGCCATGCTACTGGTCGATTTTTGTCATTTCCCAGTTGATGAGGGTTGAGGTCATAACTTTCCATTTGACAGATTACAGCTTTATTTACTTTGAATTTCACATCATCATATCCACCAAGTCAAATTAATTATCCCAAAAATACCACGGGTATAAAGCTAAGAGAAACAAGTTTCTCCTCCACCAAACATACATACGTTTGAAGAGATCAACTTACGCGGTCTATTAGATATACTCTGTCAGATATTCATCCATACACGTTGTCCTGGGACTGGACGACCCGAAGGTACTATTTTGTAAATCCATCTTAGGCAATTTCTACCTAGGATTGCTAGAACAACCCTTGCATAAACTCCGTCTTCAATTACCTTCAGCGTATTCAATTCGTAATGTTAATGCCATACGGAGCGGTTTTCAGATGATAAATCCGATCCTGATCTCTCTGTATTGACAACAGAAAAATGGTCAAACACGTTGATAGAAGGTTATTTAACTATCAAAGAAAACATTCATACAAACAATGATCTTAATTTCAAATGGAGATTATATCAATCAACCATCAATCAACATTGAGCGCCCTTAAATTAGTTTATCCACAATTTATTCATTTCCCAATTTCCTTCCAATATCTCTACCCAGATATTTCTCAAAACCCATTTACCCTCTCACAATTTTTCAGAAAAACGTTTCCATCTATTCATAATTCCTTATTTTGTATGTTTTGAAAATAAATGCTGTATATATTGGAAAACATTTCCATATCATATTCATGCATCACCGTTCTTCCCCATTCATTAGTCCCTGACTGTAAACTAGTAAGAGATTAATTTCCTAAGTATCAACCCCGAAGGCCGAAACCAACATCAGATCGATATTCAAGAAACCATTCACCTTAACTCATTTCAGCCAGTTTCCAATCCTTTAACTCCATTTCTTAATTTCTTATTTACCAAACTATTTACACAACTCTCATATTCAGTTTACAAATACACTTCTTTACGGAAATCTTCGATTTATAACGATAACGTTATATTCTCTTCATTTAAAATATTTAATTTAAAAAAAATAACTTTTATTTAAATAAATAAACAACTATTTAATTAATTAGATAAATAAATAAATCTTGATTATAACCAAAAAGTAAATGGTACTTTCCTAAATTCGACAGAACCAAACTCCAACTTACAACTCATTTCTGAATAATCTCCATTCAATTATCATTCCGATCTTTGAAATAGTATACTGTTTCAGGTTAACTCCATTTCTAAATTCACTTTTGAATTTATCCCTTTCAAAACATCACCAAATTCCTTTATAACCATTCCAATTTGCAAAAAGTTTGCTATTAAATCATTATTAACTTTAAAATGTGAATACTATTCCTTTATAGAAATCTGGACTCGTTTTATTAAATCAAGTCTTGATTTAAATAATTAATACCGTTACAGTTTCAAATTACACCTAAATAGTTATTCTAGTAATTCATATTGATATCCTACTTTGTTGACTCTGTTTATGAGTCAGCTCCTTGCTAAGTATATATCAAGTTTGTAACTTCATCTCGCTTACATATACTATTGTAAATTATTAGTTTTAAACCAATATTAATTATCATGTACATCTCCAAATAATATAATATATATTTTCTAAAAATAAATTATTTTAATAACAATTGACATTGTCGAATTATAATAACAAACTTTTATAGTTCTATTCAACTCATACTCACATTTCAACCCTTGAAATAAATTTAACAATTTCCCTTTCCATTACCCATTTTAAATTAACATTCACAGATTATTTAATAATAATTATTTAAAAATAATTGTTTTTATTCCATTTCTAAATATCATTTGTAAATCAAACTTCTTGTTTTAATATAAATTAAACAAGTTATTGTATTCTAGCCAATCGAAACTCAATCTCTATTTAAAAATAGAAATTTCCTTTTCAAAACCCCAATTTCTTTTCCTATATATTCGTGTATATTTCACGGTGTTTCAATACCAATTAGTTCAGCTTAATGTTGTTCAAATACCTCAAACACACAATAATCAACCGTTGATTATTCGTTACATCATATAATGTAATATATGAAAAAACAATAATATAATTTATTGAGGAATCCAGTTGGATCCCTCCAACCTGTTTCCGTGCATCCACAGATGTTAATTAACATAAATAACACAATTTCATATCAATATGAAATTATTAAATCAGTATTTAACCAACGACTACATATATAAAGTTATCAACCGATTTATTTGTAAATCATCCAAACAACCATCACACACAACATTCAATCATTTTTATCAATATTAAATAATGTTTATAAAATTATAAATCTGGACAGAGTTAGTGAGTTTACTCACCTTGGTCGATAATCATTATTTAATGATTAACGTCAATTGATTTAAACCAGTTGTTTTAATTTGCCTTAAAATTATATGACTTCCGAATGGTTCCGAACCAGCCTCATATCGTAGCTTACATTCGTATGATTGCAACGAATCCAAATTTGCGTAGTTCTCTTTCTAAATTGGCTAGTCCATTTTCCATTCATGATTCTGTGTCCCTGTACACCCATCCCCATGTACATAACATCTGCCTATACATCCTTCATACACATATCCACCTGTATCTTTTTATTCTATTTTACTTTTATTCTGGGCCTTTCTCCTTAAAACAAAACTGGCCCAACTCCCCTTTCACCCGCGTGGGATTCATTTTCCCCATCTAGAAAAAAGGAAATGTGTCCTTCCTGTAAATCCCTTCTTCCCCAAAAATAACCCACTCCCAAGTAAACAATTGCGGTGCTTTTCTATTGATCCCTCCATCCACTTCATTCCATAAAACTTCACATTAACTCCACCATCAAAATTCCTTGTCCGAAGCCCTTACAAACCGTGCCATCCTTGTCAAACTCAACTTCACAACCCCGTCGCCATCTCCGGTCATCAACCCATGCAACCAAAGAAATTTCCGACCTTTACTTTTATAAAATAAAAAGATGTGCATGCAAAGTGTTTGAAGCCACACCCATATATTCAAACGCCTGTCAAAATGGGTTTTACACTCGTCGGTTTGATTGTGTCATTGTCAAGAATCCAGTATCTCAATTTCTGAAAATTTCCTAATATATAAATTTTTCAAAAAAAATCGCCAGCATCTCCTTTGCATGGCTCAATTGTACAACTACAACTCGCCCCTGCAGGCCTTCTTCAATCCAAAAGAAAATCAACCAGCCAAGCGGCTTGCCAAACAGGCTTATAAAAAAATATCATACTCACTATAATATAAACTTGTACCTTTTTGTCGAGCATTCAACCCTATCTCTTCCATTTTCTATTAATTCAACATATACTCGTGCACTCCCAATTGATTTCCAATCAATTTACCTTCAAATTTAATCTTCGCTTATATCCAAGCCAGATTCCAATTCCAATCTCAATTCTGAATTCTTACTCGACAATCCAATTCCATTCCAGATTATCTCTAATCTAATCCAATTTTATTTGCAAATTAAGCGCAAATTTTATTAATCTCCTTAATAATTACTTACACATATCAGCATATACAAGTATGTTATGACATATAACCATCCTTCTACATACTCTTTAAATTCACTAATACTCGCTCACAAAACTCAAGAAAGCATTAAATGACCAACTTAAACTCATGACATTGCTTCAGATTTGGCACTAGGCAAAAGAACTACTCACGTGATGAATTTATCAAATAAAGGGCCAGGATTGCACCTAGTGTATCATTTCTGCGATAAAACATTGCTTCCAGCAGATAGTATGTCTTCAAGTGTGAACTCATGTCCCTCATCAAGGTCATCTTCAGCCTAAAATTTACCTTTAAGTTTCTTGGCTTTGGATTTTGCTAAGGGATAGGCACTCATAGATACAGCAGAGGACAACTTAGAAGAATCAATAGTTGGAGGAGGAAGAATTAGATGGTTAGGAGGCTTTAAATTAGCATATAGGGAAGCAAATTGCTTTGCACCGGAAGAAGTTATGCGACACATGGCCAAAGAAAAATTCAGACAAGAGGAAGTAGAATGCTTAGCACATGAAGAAGAGGAGAGCTTTGACTAAATGATGATGAACATGTCATAGAACCAAAAAGAGATGGACAAGAAGCAGAAAAAGTGACACTAGATAATAAACCGGAAAAGGATGTACTAGTACCGAAGAATATGAATTTATCATTACAAGAATTTCATGTAACCGTCCTTGAAGTTTCTAAAAGTTCTCTTGTATCATCAAACAGATTACCAAACATGGTATCGATCTCATTCACAATTTTGCTGGCCTGCATCTCACTGTTATCTATGTGATCTGATTGAGCATTAATCAGATCAGAATGAATAATATTAGGCTCATCATGAACAAGACCAACATTGTCAACATTCTGCTCAATATCCTCAGAAGCTAGGCTTGCAAAATAATAAACATTTCCATAGCCAGTAGCATCTACATTACCTATTGTACCCTTACTAGTATCAACCTCCTTTCTCTTCCAATACTTCTTTTTCTTGTTGTATACATTTTTCCATTTCTTCTGATTACCATTTGCATGTATATTTATATATGTTTTCTATACTTGGACATTCTGTCTAGAGAATAATCCCTTATATTTGCATTAACCAGATTCTGATCATCCTTATTATTATTAGCTTGTAATTCACAGTAGGCTGAATCATGTCCAAATACTCTACAATTGACACAAAGCCTTGGTTTCCAGTCATAGCCTACCTTTACAATTGGACAAGTATCTCAAAACCATCAATTTCAATAGCATTTGGAAGCTCAAATTCAGAAGAAATTTCGACTAACGCCTTCGCATATCTGATCCTATCTAACCTTTGAGTACTAATATCATAACAGATTAATCTGCCTATATGATTTACAAGCAAATTATGTCGATTAGAATCAATAAAACCATGGGTATTCTACATGAATGAATCCAAATAGGGACCTTCTTTACTTGAGATTGGGTACAGCCTATGGTTGGATCCCAAACAGATATGATAAACATCCTACCACGTATGAAAATGGGATCAGATCTGAGTATTTTTTCCCTATCAGAGTCATTGGAGAATTTGAAATAAAAATGTAACCCATCCGATTTAATGTCAACCTCCCCAATTGGTTTCCAATGCGTACACAAGTGATTAGATACAGCATGAAACGATAACGTACCATCGAGGAAAAAACCGATCAGAAATTTATCCCAGTAATTAAGACCTTCTTGCTTGACAATATTTGGTATCTTATGCTTCTTTCCATCTCTCGGTATATCAAAGTGGAGTGGCTTATACGATCCAGTGTTCCTTGGAGGAGATCTAAAAAGAGATGCATAATCGGATTTTAATGAAATAGATGTTTGCGATGGAACCAGATTTGGATTAGCATCTATAGAAGAAGAGGGATTTCCAGATAGAGGTAGTGGGTCAGGGGGTATAGAGGGTGGGGGCGAGGTGGAAGAGGTGGAAAGGCATCGGAGGCAAAGGAGGAGGAGATTGGAGAAGATGAATGAGATGTCTCTGCTGCCATTGCTAGGTCATATTCCTGGGTTAAATTGCAATTTATTACCATTCAATCTATTTAACTTTATAAGTTAAATTTCAGAATTCAAATTCCTGGGTTTTATTTCAGATCAGTTTGAAATCATATATATTTACATATAGTATTAGTAGTTCAAAACAATTGAATTTTTTGAACAACTTGTTTCCCCAAAAAAATTCAAAAACAAAATCTTTGGTAGTAATCCATCACTAAGAAACTCGAAAATGAACACTGATGATGCTGCAGTCATCATTAGAAATATTTTCTAGTAATAGAACTGAGTTCAATACTATATTATTTCAAAACTCAATTTTAAACACTTTCATTTCGAAATTACTTCAAAATATTCTTCCCAATACTTGGAAAACATTTTCAAATTCCCACAGGATTTTAAAATCCCCATATATTTAATCTAAAATTCATTTAAAACTCATTTCCAAATTCTAGAGTTTTAACTACAATTTTGTTTTAAATCCAGAATTTATTCATCTGAATTTATACATTACATTTATATTAATTCAAATTGGTTATTTATAACCATTTCAATTTATAATCTTATTTGATCATAATAACAACCAACACCTTCCAATATACTAAATAATTTCAATATTAATCATTCTTTTATATCAAAATATAGTTTAGTTAAAATAATTTCATTTACCCTTCTATCAAAACATACCATGTCGATTCATCGTATTCGAGCATATTATTTTTCAGAATAAGAGATTATTTATAATTATTTTTCAAAAAGTACTGTTTCAAAAATTGTGATGGAAATGTGACTATATTATTTTTTAGAACAAAAGATTATTGAAAATCTTCAAAAATCCTGGTACATTTGAGCATATTTCATAATATAATTAATTTAGAAATTTATTTCACGACCATATCTATTTCTATCATTCATTTTGGTTTTATATAATGAGGAGATTTTTATATAATAAATGTTTCTCTAATCTCATTTTAGAAACCTAGATATGGTCATGCATGGTTAGAGATTACTTATAGTTTAAGCTGCAACTGATCCCATTTAAAAGTCCTTATAGGTTTTGGTTAGTGTGCTCTTAAAATAAAAATAAAGAAAAAGAAAAGAAATATATATACATACATATATATATATATATATATATATATATATATATGAAATCCTCCTTGTTATTTAAAAATCAACCTATCAATCCATTTTCTGAACTGTGAAATGTGTTTCTATTTTATGATTTATTATGTTTGTTGGTTGATAGTTTTGGGATTTGCGATAATTTGATTTTTTTTCCTCTCAATTTGAGTTTATATATATAGTCCATTTCCTTCACTATTTTGTGATTAGTTTTTAAATTTTATTTGAAAATAATTGAAACTTGTGTGGTTTATCACTCTCTCCATTTTATAAAATCAATCGTTAATCCATCATTCTAATTTGTGAAATTTGCTTCTAGTTTCAAGAATATTATGACTTTTGTTTGATTATATGAGGTTTACGAAAAACATTCTCTCTCTTGCTTTTTGAATTTATTTTTCTAGTCTATATTCATCACCGTTTCAATTTCTATACCCTTTTGATGATAACAAAAGAGGGAGAATGATTAAGATTTTGATTGATGAGTGAATATTTCATGAATATTTTACTATTGGAAATTCAATTCATTTATTTTTTTCATTCACGTGCACATATATATATAAGGGGAGTTCAGTTGTAGAAAGAGCATACATACAGGGGGAGTTCTCATACTTCACAGTCAAACACTTTTATTGTATTCAAAATCTTATGTGTATGTTTGTCATTATCAAAAGGAGGAGATTGTTGAATACAACAATATGATTTTTGTTTGATGATAACAAACATATATATTATAATATAAATGTGTTTGTAACTGTACTATTCTATACTACATCACATATAGAAATAAATATTTATATTTAAATAGAACACTATTGCACAAGAATTTAAATATTCAAACAGCGTTTTGTTCAAATATAATATTATATTTCAATGTTTGAATAGTACAAATTTCTAACTCCACTATTGTATATTTCTCTGTAATATATGCATTGAATTTCATACACATTGGCTCCTCACTACATTTCTCTCAATTCACTCTGTTACATACACTCAGTCACTCGTTTCATTCATTTTCATATACAATTTCTTATACTGACTTACTTTTCTTCAGTCTGCTTCAGAGTCGGTCCAGTCACCTGTATACTAGTCACGGAAACACACATAGTTAACTGAAACAAAAAATGGTTTACATTCTAGTAGATATAAATTTATTTTAAATTTTATTTTCCTTATAATTTTGGTGTGTTTCTCATCATATTTCTTGACTTGGTCTTATATGTATATGCATCTATTTGTGTGTAGAATGCTTGTGATATTCACAGTGATTCACTATAAATACCACAAGGCGGACTATATATCTTATGCCTGCAGATCAGCCTCAACACAGCTATAGTGGTCTGCTGATCGGGACTAGCCTTAACTCACATATGCGGTCTACTGATCTTGACTAGCCATGACTCATCATATAATGGTATGTTGATCTAAATAGAAAATATAATTGCACATGCTTTATACATGTATACAAATATATATGTATGTATATACGCATATATTTATAATGTGCATGGGCAATATGGTCAAACATCAGTAAGTGCGCAGTTCAAGTCAAACTAGGTCTGGCTAAATGGAGTAATGCACAAAGTACCACAATAAAAAGTGTGCAGCATGCACTATGGTTCAATTAACACATATATACATACATGAATGTATGTATATACATAGAAGCAACACAATGCACACAGAGGAAAGAGAAATGGAAAATGCAAAAGTCAGTTTTTTATTTTGCATGCTTATGGAGTAAGCAGAGAACCCCACATTTAAGTACAACAAACAGTGATGACAAGTAAAAGACACGTTCACATCAATAATACACAAAGAAAGGGTGCAGTAGCCAAGACACACACACACACACACGGAACACAACATGACAGTACTGCCAAGATATGGCACCAATAATTCAAGCCAAATATCATGTTAACAAAATATTGGCATGTGTCAAGTATGCAAATACATGGTCAAAGCTTCACACATAAACCAAACTAGAACATTTAAGGATACTCAGCACCAGTACGCAATGCATATGTGCATGATCAGGAATACTCATGCACACAAACAAGACAGGTCAAGCCATGGCTCAACACACAACTCCAGGTTCAAGTATGATGCAAACAAATATGCACTGGCTCGAGTCAAAGCAAAATGATATATGCAGCAAGAATCAAGGCCAGAGGTTAACAAGTCAAGAATCTATGTTCAGAAATGTAGCTCCAGGTTCAAACATACATGGCCCAAGTACAAGACACATCAAGCATGCAAGTGAAAGCACATATACAAAACTGGAGCAAAAAATATACAACACGTGCAAGGCAGGCAGAAGCAAAAAGACAGGACAACAATGACATACATATATACACACACAACTGTGTGTGTGTATGCACATATGCATATACAACCATGAACATGTTAAGTGCACAAGTTAGTGTGCAAAAATATTCGAATTCCAGCAAGCATATGCACAACATTCACATACTCAAATAACATGGTCAGGCAATGAGCAACTACAGGCTCATGAAAAAAGGGCTTCAAATCCAAGCAATGAAATACACAAGGGTTAAATGGATACACATTGGAGTGTACACAAGTGTGTACAAAATGGCATGCACGTGGCAGGTTTAAATGAAACAATGCAAACGAATATGTGTGCACGAGCCAAGTCTGTACAGACACAAAGGGCAAGAGGTCACAACAGGAAGCAGAGGAGCAAAGAATTTGTTTCATATTCAAATGAGTATAAAGATGGAATTCATTGGCCCAAATATCAGAAAGTTATAATGACTTCATTTCTGGAAATACATTACAAGATTGTTTAGACAATCAATAAAAACAGCAAGGTAATGAACACAAGTTAAATGTCATGCAAGCAATCATTCCATAAATAAACTCAATAATCGTACAAATACCAAATTCGAGTCAATCAGCATGCATATTGTTTCCAGAATTGAATTTTACTAAAATTGGCCAAAAATATTCTGGAAAGTTTTTCAATCACGCAAGAAATTTATTTTTGGCATACTACTAAAGTTGAGTCAAATGTTTTTTAGGAAAGTTCAACATTTCCAGATTCAACACGAGGAAAGTCAATTTAGGGAAAAAATGACTCATGGTTTTAAAAGCATTCCGAAGAATTCACAAGTGTTATTTTTTAGGGCCTAGTAAATAAAAACATTTGTTTCCAGAAAACAATCAGAGGATTCACGGCAAGGCAATCACGCAAGAATAAAGCACAGATCAAAACCAAGTCATCGTAATGAAATCAGATATTAAAGGGTTTGTAAACCCTATTTATACACCACTCATCACAGGAAATTGGTGTATCGAAACACAACAATTCATTCGAACATACGAGAAAGCTAAAAATCAAAGAACTCACATTTTTCATTGTTTCGATCACAGGACCCAAATTGATCGACAAGCAAGCAACAAGTACTCGAAGCTCACAAAGAGAAAATCTTCAGAATTCAGGAGGTGGTTTGGGGATTTAGCAAAACACTAATATTGGATTCACCAGCCATTAAAGAAAAGAGGGAAGCCGATTTGATTAAGTAAAAAAGGGGTGGCCAACTATTTTAATTTACATAAGGGTGTTTAGTTTTATTTTAAGTGTTTTTATTTATTATGAACATTGTATAGTTTTCTAGTTTACTTTAAACTAGGGTTTACGAGTTACGGGTTTGTAATTCGAGAAAAAACTGATCTAAGGGATAAAGACCGGTGTAGGGTTTTGAGCGTTGAAGTAGAACAGTTGGGAGCGGGTATCGTGAGTTTACAAAGAATTTGTAAGCATAGAGGTTGTTTTAATTCTAGTAGAAACCTTGGGAAATGCAGCAGTAGGCAGGGTTTGCTGAAGTAGGTAAAATCTGTGTCATTTACTTTACGCATTTATTTACTCTATTGTGATATGTGCTAAGATTATTTTTTTGGAGAATGGAGTTTTGATGACAACAACCTTATTTCAATATTAATTGATTACAGAATATATACTAACACCTTTATCTAGAATATATACACATATATGAAGGATTTGTATACAAGAATTAATACTGAAGACTGTACGGTTCTAGAGATTTAAAGGTTCAAGAGATTCAGAATTCAGAGAAGATTTAAGACTCATGAGTAATCAAGATTTCAAGAGTTCAAGATAAATATAGTAATAGAGTCAAGTTTATGTAACACTCTGAATAGCACTCCAGGTTCAAATTCAATTTCTGTTTTTCAATTTCAAATTCTTTTTTAAATTAATTTTTTCTATTTTACTTTTTATTTTAAACTCAAATTTTAAAGTTTATAAGTTTATATATATTTATACTTTTATATAATTTATATTTATATAACTTTAATCCTTATAAATTTATAAATATGTTTATATAGTTTATATTTATGATTTCATATGATTTTCTACTTTATAATACTTATATATATCACCATGTTTTAATCCAAGAATTTCCAGAATTGTATATACATTAAAACACTTGAAAAATTTTCAATTTTCAATTTTGAAGAGGATATGTCGACATACAAAGATAGGGATGTCGACATATAAATGTCACATTTTCAAAATTGAAAGGTAGTGTCTTTTCACCATTTGTAACATTCCAGAAGCATTGCAACCTTTCAAATCTTATAAATAGGGGTTGATTTCGAATTTTTTAACTACTCTTCTTCTCCATATTTATCCTCTTTCATTACACCATTAATATTTCATCTTTTTATGATTTCTACACTTATACTCTGTCGATTTCATGTCTATTTATATAAAACTTCTTCTCTTCTCACTCTCTACTCATTACTCTCTGAATCGTAGTGCTATTGAAGAGTTATAGGGTTGTTGTAATCATTTGGGATAGTTTTGGAAATGGTGGTAACCTTGTAGCCGTGAAATAAAGAGTGTTGGAATCAGTGTTGACCTTGTGGTCGTGAAATCAAGGGTGTTGTACTTGGATATTAATATAGTAATAAAACTCTGCGCAATCCAGCGTTGCTTGGGACTGGATGTAGGAGTAATCCTAACCAGTATAAAATCTAGTGTGTTCTTTCCTTTCCTGCATTTTATTTTTGTTTATTTCTGTGTTGGTGTTTTATTCTGTGTCTATGATCATCTCTATGGTGTGTTATTCATATAGTAGATCATTTAAGTTTTATGTTTTCTTAAATTTCTTGAAAACACTATTCACCTCCCCTCTAGTGTTAGTTTTTCCTTAACGATCAATTCTGCATTCCCTAACAATTGGTATCAGAGCCTAACAATTGGAATCAGAGCCTGGTCTTTCAAAAAGTTCAAAATCTGATTTTTGAAAATTTTAGTAAGGGCAACCAACACAGGGAATAATAATAGTTCTTTTATAGAGGGTCAGTCCACTGTTAGACCACCACTGTTTAATGGTAGTAATTATTCATATTGGGCATGTAGAATGAAAATTTATTTACAATCAGTAGGATTAGACACATGGAGTATCACACAAACAGAATATGTAGAACCCACAACTAATTTTGCACAATGGACGAATGAACAAAAGGCTGCTGCACAAAGCAATTCTAAAGCCATGAATATGTTGTTTTGTTCATTAGATAGGAATGGGTTTAACAGAATATTAGTATATAAATCTGCTCATGAGAATTGGAGAACTTTACAAGTTACTCATGAAGGAACTAGTAAAGTTAAACAAACTAAGATATCAATGTTAATTAATCAGTTTGAGTTATTCAAAATGAATGAGAATGAATCTGTCTCTGATATGTATTGCAGATTTCAAAAGATAGTGCATTTATTAATAGCACTTGGAAAATTTTATTCTAAAGAAGACCAAGTCATAAAAATATTGAGTTCATTGACTTTAAAATGGGATCTGAAAACTTTGGCAATTGAAGAAGCCCATAATGTCAGTGAAATGAAGATTGAGGGATTAATCGGAAATCTGATGTCTTTTGAAGTTCAATTATAGAAAAAAGGAAATCAAACCAACTGAAAAGAAATACATAGCATTCAAAGCGATAACAAATGATTCTGACTCGAGTAGTGAGGACGATGAAGAAACAGCCTTAATGACAAGACATTTCATAAAATATCTGAGATACAGAAGGAAAATTAATTTTCAAAATAATAATCAAGGAAGTTCAGGAAGAAATGTTAGTCGATGCTATAACTGCAATAAACTAGGGCATATGAAGAGAATGTGTCTGCATCCAGAAAAATCGATTCAACAAACGGCAGCAACTCATCAAAGAAGAGAAAGAGAGCATACGCAATAAATTTAGACGATTCAGACTCTTTGTCAAGTGATAAAGAACAAGAAACCGGAAACTCAAATATGTGCTTCACGGCAATTCAAAATTCAGAAGATTCCGAAGAAAAGGATCTAAAAATCGGGTATGTCTTAATTAATTTTAAATTTTCATTAGTTGAACGATTGTTTCGATTGCTTGTTTTGTTTTGTTTTTGAAATTTAAACTTTAAAATTCAAAACTTGGAATTTAAAATTCAAATTTGATATTTGAATGTTGAAATTCAAATAATAATAATAAATTAACAAAATAAATTTTGGATGTTTGCTAGAATTAGAATTATTTGAGTGAAATATAAATCGATAATTTAAATCAAAAGTCACAAAAACCAAATGTCCTTTGAAATTTAACACATATGTCGACATACATATGTCCATATGTTGACATATCAGCCTGTAATTTGAAATTCAAATTTTGAATTTCAAAGATTTAAACTTTCAAGCTTCCCTCCAACTTTTCACCAACTCCTAAGATATGAAAAGGTCTCATTGATTTTTGAACATTCGTGCTTATTCAATTCATATCCATTCAGTTTCTGTATATACAACTATTATATCTACTTCTCATTCACAATTCAAATTATATTCTTCGTATTTATTCCCTTCAAAACAATCATTTCAATGGCTTCCTCAAGTTCATCTCAGAAATTGAAGTTAACCAAAACCATCAAAGGTTATCTTCATAATGATAGAGATGCTATCAAAACCTATGTTAACTATTTAGCGAATGCTAAAGTTTATATGGGTGCTTTCGCCGTCTTTGGAGACTTTCCTTCCTATGATCTTATCTCTCTCTTCAACCACAATGAAGTCTTGAATCTAATTGACTCTTGGGATAACGACGAAGTATGTTATCCTAAGCTTATAAAGATGTTTTATGTGAATCTTAATCGCGGATTTTATGAAGGCAATGAAGACAAAATTTGGAAAAGAGTCAAAGGCACACAAATTGTCCCAGATTCTGAAATCTTGGGCAATATCTTAAATTGTAGAAGCATGGGTTCAGATTTTTCGGATTTTAAAATTGATGAAACCGATTTAGAGACTTATCGAGACATATTTGAAAACGATGCTCAATTGGAAGTCAAGAATCGCTTTTTCCGTCCAAAAACAAGAATTGTAAACCTTCTCCTTCAACATACCAACATTCCCCATTCCGGAAACTTTAACAATTCAACTCTCAAGGTCTTGCTATTATTGGTGGCTATAACATCAATTGGGCCAACATGATTTTAAGAGAGTTCAAGCCCATCGAAACATCATCAAGAGAGAACACTCTTTACTATGTAGTTTACCTCACTCGTATTTTCAAATACTTTGGAGTTGATCTTTACGGAGAATAATTCGTGCCAAGAAAGTTGTTTGGTTCCACAAACATACGCCTTATGCAAATTCCACTCACTTTCAAACTATATGAGACATTCGAAGATAAACAAGCTCGAATGCAACAAGAACAAGCACCTATGGAAGTCAAAGAAGAAGAAGAAACTTTTTAGAAAGTGTTGAGTGTCCAATCAACACTAGAACCATTTCCAGAGAGATGATTGTTCAAAACCAAGTGAAGATTGTCAACAATCAAAAGAAGCTCAAAAAGATTTTTTCCAAAATGACTAAGTTCATGGTCAAGATAGGAAGAATGCTTAGAATTTCATCTTCCTCCTCATCATTCGCTGAAAACTAGTCTATCTACTTTAATTTGTCTTTATTATTTTCTTGTATTTTCTTTTGAATCTTGTATTTAGTGTGTCTTAATTAATTGGATGTACTTGCTTTTCATGAAGTAATCAATGGAGTTTTATTTAGTTTAAAATCATCTTTAAATTACTGTAAAAACTTTAGATTTAAAATATAATATAATACAAGAATTAAAGATTCAAAATTTGAAAAATCTCAAAATTTTCAAATAGTATGTCGACATACATACTTTGCTATGTCAACATATAATTGCCAGATTTTCAAAACTTTTCAAAATTTAAAATTAAAAACTAGCTCAAGTCCATTCAAAATCCAACGAATTCCAGACCCTATCTAAGCCTATTTCTTCTAGAAAACTTCATTATTTCATTTCTCATTATTCTCTATTCATTTCTTATCAAAACTATGGAAAATCCAATCCATAATATAAGTAAAATTCTTGAAGATACTTTGAATTCCTTCAAGAATTTTTTTTTCCATAGTACTACATAATCAATGTCATCTAGAATTAATTCAGATGAGAATGGTTGAGTATCAAGAAAAGCACTTTGACGTAATTCATTGGTTAATTTCCTCTCACTTTAGAAATGAAAACAATGAAGCACCAATCACCAATGAAGAATACTAGAAGGACATCAAGAAGAACCCAATCACTGGACAAGACGAATGGGTAGAAGTCCCAAGAAATGTTTGATTGTTTGGTATGATTTGATTGATTTAATTTGTTTGTATTGTTTAACTTAAAACATGTATATATTAAACAAGCGTAAATAATACTTGGTGTGATGTGCTTGAATTGATTTGTATATGAATCAAAACATATGTAATTATGACATTTTGATTGATTTGTTTGTATACATAGTATTGATAAATGTATAATCAAAAAATTAGGGTGAATATTTTATGCTAGTATGATTATAGGATATATATATATATATATATTCAGGATTCAGGGGGAGTACTTTACTTTAGTATATGAATTATTTAGATAGTTATAGAATTTAGAGGGAGAACTTTTAGAATTTCTTTTTGATAATGCCAAAGGGAGAGAAATTATAAAATATAGACTTAGAATATATATAGGATTCTTTTAGACAGAGGGAGTATTAGAAGGATCAATATCAACAGGTATGGACAAGTACGAGATTGCATGATATTTTATAAACTACGGTTGTCATCATCAAAAAGGGGGAGATTGTTTGAGAATGGAGTTTTGATGACAACAACCTTATTTCAATATTAATTGATTATAAAATATATACTAACACCTTTATCTAGAATATATATATACATATACGCAGGATTTATATACAGGAATTAATACTAAATACTGTACAGTTCTAGAGAATTAAAGATCCATAATTCAGAGAAGATTCAAGACTCATGAGTAATCAAGATTTCAAGAGTTCAAGATAAATGTAGTAATAGAGTCTAGTTTATGCAAGACTCTGAATATCACTTCAGGTTCGAATTCAAATTCAAATTCTGTTTTCCAAGTTCAAATTTTATTTTCAAATTCTTTTCTAAATTAAGTTTTTCAATTTTACTTTTGATTTTAAACTCAAGTTTAAAGATTATAAGTCTATATACATTTATACTTTTATATACTTTATATGTATATAGTTTTAAACCTAATAAATTTTTAAATATGTTTTGTATAGTTTATATTTATGATCTCATATGATTTTCTACTTTATATACTTATTTATATCACCATGTTTTAATCCAAGAATATCCATAATTGTATATATATTAAAACACCTGAAAAAATTTCAATTTACAAATTTTGAAGAGGATACGTCGACATACAAAGATAGGGATGTCGACATATAACTGTCACATTCACAAAATTGAAAGGAAGCATCTTTTCACCATTTGTAACGTTCCAGAAGCGTTGCAACCTTTCAAATCTTATAAATAGAGGTTGATTTTGAATTTTTTAACTACTCTTCTTCTCCATCTTTATCCTCTTTCATTACACCATTAATATTTCATCTTTTTATGATTTCTACACTTATACTCTGTTGATTTCAAGTCTATTTATATAAAAATTCTTCTCTTCTCACCTCTACTCATTACTCTCTGAATTGAAGTGCTATTGAAGAGTTATAGGTCTATTGTAATCATTTGGGATAGTTTTGGAAAAGGTGTGTTCCTTGTAGCCTTGAAATTAAGGAAGGCGTCGGTGTTAACCTTATAGCCGAGAAATCAAGGGAATTGGTGGTAATCTTATAGCCGTGAAATCAAGAGTGTTGGAATCGGTGTTAACCTTATGGCCGTGAAATCAAGAGTGTAGTACTTGGATATTGATATTATAATAAAACTCTACGCAATACAGCGTTGTGTGGGACTGGACGAAGGAGTAATTTGAACCAGTATAAAGTCCGGTATGTTCTTTCCTCTAGTGTTAGTTTTGCCTTAATGATCAATTCTGCATTCCCTAACAATTTTTTATATTTCTCAAAGCTGCAACCAACCTTATTCACCCTCCTTTAGGGTTACTCTAGATCCTACAAGGATAAATTAGGGAAATTTGAGAAGAATATTAGAGTTAGATATAAAAATTAATTCTTCATTCAAATGAGATGCCACGTAGACGAAATCAGGGCTGATAAGAAGAGAGAAGGAGGGTTTGTGTTTCGATTTGAGTGATGGAGAAGGAGAATGGAAGTAGAAGGCGAGGAAAGGTAGAAAATGGACATAGTCTCTTTCACCATTAACGATACTTATCAGAACCAAAACCCTATCATTTGATATGTAAAATAATTAATGAATCATTTCTTGGTCGACTTTTTTTTAATACACTTAGAATTTGAATTACCTTATTAAAACTAATATTTTAAAGAATATTGTTAAAAGTGTTTTCGTTCAAATATCAAATATGTAAAAACAAAGCATAGGTTCGATTTTTGAAGGTTAAAGGTTTTCGATGCAAATATGGAAAGAAATTTCTATAGACGATATAATTTATATGGAAAATATTTAGTTATACTCTTATCACTAGATGCCAAAGTACAAAAACTTTCCCCTATCTCGAAGTTCAAAAACATTTTCTGGATGATACCGAGAGGTAACACTACCTCTACTTGTTCGACTTTATTTTTAACCAAGAGATAGTATAAGTTTGGGATTGATAAAAATGGCAAGAGAATGTGATGTAGCTTCCATTACGATCATTTTGAATATTCCTGATAGGTTATTTAATAGTTATTGATTCATCCTTCTTGTGTAGTATCATCAAACAAAAATGATTTGTTGCTCTTTGAGCATTGTTATCCTTTGTTGATATGACTGAACCAAAAGAGCGAGTGGAAATCAAGCTATGTAGGGTTGCTCCCATTAGGGTATTATCACATCCACTATAGATTGGATTCGGTTGTGTTTGCATGCAGAAGTGAAATACTCAGATTTTGTAGAGGGTGCGGCTTGGATGTTTCCGGCAACCATCGGAGTTTTCAGTATACTCTAGTAGTATACTTTCTGTCAAGGGAGCACACTCTCCTAGTCCATATTTATTTGGAAAATTTCTCATTCGACTCGTTGGATTCTAAAATTACAAGTCATCCTATTTTTAATTTGCATTGGGAAGATATAAACCATTCGCGATGTTTAATTAGTTTAATCCACAAAGAGATTGGATGTTATTGTGATTGATATAGTCCATAGTTAACGATACGGTCTGTTTTTTTGGAAGATAAATATTTCCTTGTTCGGTCCAAAATTTTAAATCAGTTTCTTTGTTTCTATCGAGAGGTGTCATGTGTTTTCCTCTATATGTTATTATGTATTCCATTTATGTTGGAATTAGAATACGTGGCATTTAGACATTGCCTATTTCCATGAAATGTATGTTGTTCTTATGAGGTAAAACCTGTTCAGTGATCAGCAACATGGACTCGCAGAGTTATTTCATGTTTCCTTTACTAGAGTTCCCTTACGATGGTATTTTAGACTGATCTGTGTATTATTTCATTATAATGCTTGGATCAGACTGAGCTTGTTTCCAGGTTATCTTCAGTTGGATGTGGAGCTCATGGAGTAGAGTTGGAAGTTTGCCTATCGTAATATTTTATTTTCGTTGTATTTTATTTTACCTATCATCGTTGTAAGGCCAGATTGTTACTGTCCAGCTAATAGGATTTGTTTTTAACTCCGATATACATTGTATCTTGGAGTAACATTTCATTTGTTAGTATTATTATATGTTATAGATTCCGCTATAAGATTCTGCTTTGCTCCTTGTTGATGCGTGGAGTTCGTCACTCGTACACGCTAACACTCAAGTGTGGGTTAGCTAGTAAATCCAATAACCGAATATCCAAAAATAGTGAAATGTAAAGGGACACTCAACTTTTAATGGTGGTTCGGCACTAATGTCTACGTCAACTTCATATTAATCATTCATAATCATTTTATAATTACAATGATTTTCGGAGACTGAATACTTTGAATTTACAAGCATGTCCAAGAAAACTCCAAAGTCTAAGTTCGACACTGGGAGTTGTGCAAAGCAAGCCAAAAAGTCCAAGTGAATGCCAAGATGTTGTTGGAAAACTTGTGTATGAAGTTTACAAGTTCAAGAAGTATCCTAGAGCCATAGGAATGACTATAGATGCCATTAATGAGATCCAAATAGAGCTATCCCATATGCCAAATGATAGCCAAAGTTTAAAAGTACCATGCTAAGCCAAACCCTTTGAATGCCAAGAGAGGGGGTATTTATATGTGGAGATCTCATGCATCAGCCAAAATTTCGTACCCTAAGGGGATACAAAATTCATATCCTTGGGACTTAGCCAAAAACTTGGGTTTCACCTCAAAATCTTAAATCCTGGAAAAATCATCAAAAAATAGTGATCAGCACGTACCAGGCCGATTTGCCAAATTTTTGGCCAAGGCACTTTACTAATTTCTAATCCCTAGTCAACCCAGATTTCGAATCTAAAAACATGGTCAGGTTGAGTCGCCCAGCCAAAAAACGATAATCGCTCCATGTTCTCCATGTCCCGAAACCAACCCAGGGATTTTGAATCTCGATCTATGCCGGGTGCCAAATCCGAAATCCTCAGGTCAAACTAAAGGAATTTAGTGATTGTCTCAGTGTGCTCACCCCTTTCCGAGCTCCTCGAAAATCAAAGAATCGTATCACCTAGAAGGATACGATTTTGTATCCCAAATAGAATATGAAATCCATATTTTCGTATCTATAGGGGATACTAGTTTTTTATTTTTGCTAAATCTCGAAATCTTACCGATGCAGGTGTGCGCATGGATTTTTGGGTGATCTCACCGTATCGAGCATGGTTTTTTGAAGTGACAAAACATGTTTTTGGCGAAGTAGCTGATCAGAGTTGTTGAGTGATCCACCGAGTTGTGCATGTGATTTAGAGTGATCGACATGGTGTGTGCAAGCAAACCTGAAGTAATTCAAACCAAGTCAATTAAAGTTTGGCCATTTGGTTTTTGGTACTCAACATAAGGTAATCAGACCCTTTTGAGTGATCGACACTTGTTCACCACGCGTGATCCAGTCAACGCCGATCCTGAGAATGAATTATATCTTCAAATTGATTCCAACGCGTCGCGACTTCGACCAAATTGCTTTGTGCTTCCGATAGGACATGCTCGCCTCCGAATACATTGCTAGTCATAAACTTGATGTGTGAATGCTTTACCAAAAAGCGGGTCAACACTCCCGCCCCCCCAAAACATGTCTTCCTTGGGAAATGGGAAATGTGTTTTGCCAAAAATCTGGAAGTCTGTAAATTTTTGAGCCGAGATTTGAGAGAAGTCTGTCAATCATTGAGATCATAATAAAATAGAAATCCAGCAATCACTGGGATCGTATTTTGGCAGACCGTTGAATCTGAGATGCATAGGAACCAGGAAATCAAAAGCCGTGGTCTTGTTGGGTCATTGCTGGAGCAAGTATCTATTTGCAAAAGAGCTCCGCACTCGGCAGACCAAGTTACGAGGTATCATGCACTTGTCGAGCCAAGTTATTAAGATTTTTGTGCTTGGAGGTTCAAGATATGGAACTTCTGTACTAGGCGGACCAAGTCATGAAGTTCATATGCTTGACGGACCGAGTTAGAGAATCATAGTGCCTAGTAGACCAAGTTCTAAGAAGTCGTGGACCGAACTCCAAAAGCTATGAACCGGGGTTCGTGGACCGAAGTCCAAAAGTCTTGCGAACCAGAGCTCGTGGATGGAATCTAAAAGTTTCACAAACCTAAGTCCAACTTTTTTTTTGCGAACCTGAGTCCAAGTTTCTGCTAACTTGAGTTCGAGGACCTAAGTCCAAAAGTTTTGCAAACCTAAGTTCGTGGACCTGAGTCTGTGGTTGTGAACCGGAGTTCATGGACCTGAGTCCAAAGTTGTGAACTGGAGTTTATGGACCTGAGTCTAAAGTGGTGAAACGGAGTTCATGGACTTGATTCCGTGGACCGGAGTCTAAAGTGGTGAACCTGATTTCGTGGACCGGAGTCCGTAGACCTGAGTTCAAAACTTTGCAAACCTGAGTTCGAGGACTTGAGTCCAAAACGATTCTATGGGCCGGAGAGCGTGGACCTGAGTCTAAAAGTTTTACGGTCGCTTTCCGACCGACCCCTATCCTCAGATGTTGTAAAGGGATGAGCGTGTGCTAATGTCATGAGGGCTGTCAACAGATGCTTTCAAATACGGATAGTGCCATATCCGTATCCATATCTAAAATTATTTTCAGATATCGGATATCTGTATCCACTTAATTTTCAGATATTGGATATCTGTATCCACTTAATTTTCGGAAACGGATAAATAACAGATATTTATCCGCTCTGCCAGTAAATAATATATTTTAGAGTATAAATAAAAATGTTTGGATCAACATAAAATCACTTTTATACAAATGTTTATAAAAAAAACCTGGAAATAAAGAAATGTGATGATGAAACATTGATTTTATACTAATATCCATAAGCATATCCAAAAATAGCACAAATTAAACATTAAAACTACCATTTTTCGCTAAAAATGAACAAAAATTTATATCATAGTAACATCCAATAGTTACAAAATAATTATTAACCCTATTTTTCTATTTCGAGTTATATATATTAAATCAATTAGTCGGATGGATATTTCTCAGATAAGGATACCATTATAACCATATTCGTATCCGAAAAGCTTTTTGGATATCGGATATCCATATCCGCTTTTCGGATAATGGATATTTTTCATATTTTTGGATACGGATATCAATTTTTTTTGGGTATTCATTGACAACCCTAGATGGCATTGCCATAGTCTTGACATATTAGGGTAGCCTGATGCATTCTTCAACTTGATCGGGAAGCTGCCTACACTGGTCGGTGTCATGACCTGGCAATTATGGAAAACACAATACCTTCCAGAACTTATTTGTCTTTCGGTCGGGTCCCTTTTTGAGAGTCTTTTGAAAAGGAGCAGTTCCGTAAACGTCAAGATAGATTCTTTCTAGGCCATCAGCGAGTTCAGTGTATGACGGGAAATTTGGCTCGATGTGACGCCGTGTGTTCCCATCATCCCAAGATTTACCATTTCCGAGGGCAAATGGTCCCCTATTGTTGTAGAGTTGACTTAATGAACTGATTTATCATCTTGGGAATCTACTTCCCTCAGAAATCTTTCTGCCTCAAAGTAGAATTCGGCGAGATCCTTAGATGGGCTCGTCGTAACAAGATTTTGAAATCTATCTTATCGAGGATACCAGAGACGGCAGCCATTAGAACCATGGACGGATTTGGTTTGTCGACAGAGGCCACCTCCATATCGAATCTTTATAGAAATTTGCATAAAGTATCACCTGTCCTTTGCTCAACTGTTGTTAAAGTCATGGCATTTTTTGGTCAGGCGATATGAACCCTGAATAGCTCAACAAAGTTCCCAACCAAGATGTCCCAGTTATTAATTGACTTGCATTCCAACTTTCTAAACCACAAGGCAGCGATGTCTGTGAGATAGAGTGGGAAGCACTTTGACATAACATTGTCTAAAGCCGAAAGTACTTCCATATGGCGCATGCAACACATCAAGTGAACTGTAGGATCCTTCTACCATCGAAAGCTTTCAATATCGGCAATTTGAAGTCCTGTGGGTTCTGAGAGTTCCTGATATTCTGGGAGAAGGGGCTGCGAGTAACACAATCCAAACTTGCATGGGATGCCCCACCCCAGGTAAAGCATTGAATAACATTGGCGACTTCACTTTCATTTCCTGTACTGAGTGATTGCCTCTAATAATTTAAGCTGACACTGGTGCCACCTGCATTTAATTCGATGTTAGCAATCGGTCGATTCACAATAAGAATTTCTGGTTGAATCCCAACCCAAGGAGCCGTAACAGGCGCTATCGTTACTCTAGTAACCATGGGAGCATTACCATCCAAACTTGAGTGCAAAGGCGTTCAAGCCACACTGCCTATATCAGAACCCGTGACTTGACCAACTAAAGCGTCACAAGCTCAGGAGACGTCGAGATTAGGATATTGCCTCCGAGCGTAGCAGGAAGGACACTGTTCTACGAATTTGGCATCGCCCTACTATTAAATTTGAGGGTTTGCCCCCAAGTCCCTAATCGCATTCTACGGAACACTATTGCTTGTTCCGACAACGTCAGACTTCCAATATCATCCAACCTAGCCAAGAAAGCATTAAGAGTTGCTTCTTACCTCTTGATAAGCTCCTTTTGTCATTCAAAATGAGCGTCGATGCTTGTAGCCAAATCCTTAACAATGGCATCCACATCCTCTCGAGTTACGAGATTCGAGAGATTCCTAGTCATAGAAAGTTCATGAATACCTTAACCACCAATACCATGAGCCCGACAATAGCTGGGAATTTCTTTCGTTTAACCATAGTAAAGAGCGAAGTTTTTTTTCGAAACAAAGTCGAATCCAAAATCCAAACCGAATCTGAGAACCAAAGCCGAAGTCGAAGTTGTCGCGTCCCCTTCTTGGCACGCTAAAGTGTGTTGACGTGAGGAGTAGTTCACTCGCGCAAGCCAATATCCAAGTGTGGTTAGGTAGCAAATCTGACAACCGAATATCTAAAAATAGTGAAATGTAAATGGACACACAACTTTTTATAGTGGTTCGACACTAACACCTACGTCCATTTCATAGTAATCATTCATCATCATTTTTAAAACTACAGTGATCGTCCAAGACTTAACACTTTGAATTTACAAAGCTACGATAGAGAACAACAATATCCTTGTTAGTTTCCAACTTTCCCCAAAATGCCCGTCTTCTTCTTCCTTAGTCCAGAGTGTGTAAGAAAAGATCCAACGTCCAACGAAAAGCTTCAATGTCCAAGCATGTCCAAGAAAACTCCAATGTCCAAGTTCTAATACTTGGAGTTATGCAAAGCAAGACAAAAGTCCAAGTGAATGCCAAGATATTGTAGGAAAATTTTTGTATGATGCTACAAGTCCGAGAAGTATCATAAAGCCATAGGAATGACTATGGAAACCATTAATGAACTTCAAATAGAGCTAACCTGTATGCCAAATGATAGCCAAAGTGTAAAAGTACCAAGTTAAGCCAACCTCTTTGAATGACAAGAAAGGAGTATTTGTTGGTGGAAATTCCATGCATCATCCAAAATTTTGTATCTTGGGGGGATACGAAATTCGTATCCTTGGGACTTAGCCAAAAAAAGCAGGGTTTCACCTCAAAATCCCAACTCTAGGAAAAATCATTAAAAAGCTATAACTGGCACGTGCGGATCACCTAAAAAATAGTGAACTGCACATACTAGGCCGATTTTCCAAATTCTTTGCCAAACACTTTGCTAATTTCAAATCCCTGATCAACCCAAATTTCACATCCCAAAAAGCATGGTCAGGCTGAGTCGCTCCACCGAAAAATGATGATTGCTCTGTGTTCTCTGTGTGCCAAAACCATCCCAGGGATTTCGAATCCCAGTCCATGCCAAGTGCTAAATCTGAAATCATTGGGTCAAACCAAGGGAATTTAGTGATCGTCCTGGTATGCTCACAGCATTTCAAGTTCCCTGAAAACCAAAGCATTGTCTCGGTGTTCTTTCCTTTTTCCTCTTCTTTTTCCCTAAGAATCTTCTTTTTTATGCTTAAATGTTCGATATTGAAGTACGTGGTCGTATATGATGTCGATTTTCGATGGTCGGAAAGGTGGGTCATTACATTTGGCATCCGAGCTAAAGGTTAGACGAGAACCATGGCTCTGGTGGGGTAACTCATCAAGATTGGATAAGAGAGACCCTAAGATGAGCATTAGAGTGTGTGTATATATATATATATATATATATATATATATATATATATGAGAGCATATTTGTTAGTGTTATAAAAATGTATTTTGTTAATTTTTCTATTGAGCTATTTATGAATTGTGGTCGAGACGTGGGACGCTATGGGGTCGATAGGGATTTCTAAACACTCGAACAATGAAAGTAGACACGATATTAATTTTTGAAAATGGGTAAATGAAATATTTTACTAGAATGTATTTTGTATATAAAGAAATAATTTTTATAAAGTATACAGCTATATATATTGTTGTTGGTTGATGATAATATTAAATTATTAACATTATTGTTGTATTTGTCATGCTCAAGTAGTTTAGGAGCATTGACTTATTTTGTGTTGATTATTAATTTATATTCTATTTACATATAGACACTTATTAACAGTTTAAGTGAATTGGAATCGAAACCCTCATGAATTAAGTTTCACAGTTTGACTATAAGCTGTTTGATATAAATATTCAGTTAAAAACAACATTTAATAAAAGATTAGTTAATATAATTTTAATGGGAAATTAAACAATTAGAAAAGAAAGTTTTGAGAAAATTTATAATAATATAATTTCATTATTTGTATATATGCAATTGAGTAAGTATGATAATGAAAAATATTTTGAAAATAGTTTTGATTAAAATAATATGGATATTGTTTAAAATGATTTCAAAACGATTTACTAGAATATAAATAGTAGTTCTACTTAAGAATATTCCAAAGTTTAGATATTACAAAATTTTAAGTTCCCTTATAAGAAATTGTTTTTAAATTAAAATCCATTTTTATAATGAGTTTATAATTGGAAATTTAAAATTACTAGTATTTAAAGAAATAATATTAGCAAAGGTTCAAATGAGTTAAGTTGGTAGGGAGGTTGTAATAAGCTCAGTTTATTAAAACCATGTCTTGGTATAAACATCTAAGTTTTATAAATTGTTGGATATTGTTTAGGATAACCCATATACATCTTTTCTTTAAACACCATTAGGGAAATGTGTCGAAGGTTTGACTTCGTTGGAAAACCCATATTGTTTGGGTATTTATTTGAATATTTGAATGAAATGAATAAATTGATAAGTGAAGACAAATTTGGTGAATGTAAATGATCTTAAGAATTAAAAGAGTATTATATAGAGTATGTTGAGTTAGAGCAATTTGATTTTGTTTTTCGCTTGATAGGATGAATCGTAGGTTTATTTCCAAATGAAAATGAACATTCGACGACTTTGGATTGTCGAGATTTTCAAGTTGAATATGGAAACATGGCTTAGTTTATAAGAAATTTTAAAAGAAGATGATTGTAAATTATTATTTTAATGACGTTTGAATGTATAAATTAAATTAAATTAATCAAGCTCGATGCATAGCGGTAGTTTGTAAAAATTTTAATTGAAGTTCAAATGAATGATTAGGATCCAATATAAGTCGGAATTATTTAAAAAAGGAATCTTTCGGATCTGTTGGATTATAGTTTCCCAATAAAAGAGAAAATCAAAATTTCATATTGTATTTTTTGGGTTATAATAAAATCAATTTTTCGTAATCGCTAATCAGACTCCTTCGTCCATCCTCAAGCCCCCTCTTCACAATTACACGCCGCTCCACCTCCCCGTCGTTCATGCCTCACAATCCATGCTCTCGTACGCGTTCTGGAACAAACTTCTACTCGATCCCTTCGTTTCCCAGATCCAGTTTGCATGTGTTGCCGGTTAACCCCTTAGCGGGTCTCGAGGCCATCAGATCTGACATTGAGACTCCTCTCTCTGGCCTTATAGGTTCGCTACCGAAATCCCCTCTTACCTCATTACTTGCTACTATTGTGGGAACCAGCTAGAAGAATATGTTATCGCCTGTAGTTGGGGCTTCTGCGGTTGAATCATTACCAGATAAGGATGGTATACATCCTAATTGTATTGTGTTAGATGATGAGAACAGGGATAATGCTGGTACTTCTGATAAGGCTCAGTGCCCTTCTAATACTTGGCAGAATTCCTCAACGCACTCTCCTGTAACCAGTACAACATCAAATGCAAATAAGCACCCTGTTGACAGACCTGTGTTACCGCGATGGCTCTAATTTTTCACTCCTCTTCCCATGGCTATGTGAGAATACACTCCAAAGCAAAACTTTGAAACCATTAATGTTAATGGCGTAGTGTAATGCCGAATGGAGTACATCGCGTTCGGGCTGAATAATGGTCTGACCATCTTGTCGGATTCTTCCCTGGTCCCTCTCTACCATATCACGTGGTTCGAGAACAATGCAATAAAAACTGGAGATTGAGAGGTAAATTGCATGTGCAATTCTTTGACTCAATGTTTTATATGAAATTCACTAACCCAATTGACAAATTGAGTGTACTTGAGAGGGACCCACTCATTATTGTTGGCCAGCCGTTCATTATTACACCTTGGAGTGTCATGGTTGGAAAAGCTAGAGAACAAATATTATCCATTCTTGTTTGGGCAACATTCACCAATATGTCGTCGGTATTACAACCTCTAATCGGATTGAATTGGTTGGTTAGTCTTGTAGGCAAACTAAGATGTTTCGACACAAATACAGTGGCTAGGAAGAGTCTTACTTATGTTAGAGCACTAATAGAAATTTCACCCTTGAGGCCTCTACCTAAAAAGCTGCACTTGACAGTTGTTGAAGGCTATGATGTCGATGTTAGTTATAGTTGGAACCGGGACATTCGCACCAAATGTCAGACATTTGGGCACGCTACAGAATTATGTGTGGCTATTACTATGTCTTATATGAAGACCCCGCTTTGTAAACCGAACCTTCAATGGGTTCCCAAGCCTTGTGCTCCGCCTCCAGCTATTGTTGATACTGAGCCATTGATTGACACTACCAAAGACATACCTCAAATTGTTGTTCAGAAGATGGTGAGGACTTCGTATGGAATGCTCAAGAAGAAGCTTCGATTCATTTAAAAACTGAAATGAGATACATGTTGAACGTTGAGAGGTATTATATTTTTGTAGGTGAATCTAGGAAATTACTATATCAAATTGGAAGCGATGGACTTGTACTGGAAAAGGAAGGTGAGGATGGTATCAGGAACATACAACTGCTGAATGACACTACCTGGGACAAACGCTACCTTTACTCTAAGCACTCTTCGCACTACGTCCCGGACCTGGCCATGCTTTTTGCTGAGGCAAAGCATGGTATTCTACCAGGTGATGCTAACGGGGAATAATTTCTCTGTCAGCACTTAGTAGACTTGGTGCACTAGTCAAGCTCCTAATTCTTTTTTTTTTTGTATTTTGTAGTCTAGTGTATTTGCTAGCTCCAGTGTTGTAAGCCTATTTAGGTAGAGTAGACGGAACACTATAAACTCCGTTGGTGGTGGACGGTCCACCTTAAAAACCGATGTATCTAATTGTCAACTAACAATCACTTGTACCTTGCTGTATTTTTATTATTAGTTATAATAAAAGGTGTTTGCAGTCACCATAAAAACCGGTTGCTTAAAAAATCATTTTTTCAGAAAAATCATGGTTTGGTAGTTCATAAACTAAAATTAATAAATTAATATAATAGTGAAGCGATCTAGTAAAGATTGGTATAGTTAAGAAACTAGTCAAAAAGAGTAAGTAGGAAATATGTAGATTATTTGATTTGCATGATGTATGGTCTAGAGTTTGGATACGTAACTTCGTGGTAATTTACACCAATCGAAAAAATGATTTCTCACTTAATTTTGAAAATAAACACTTGATTTGGATTCTTGGTATGATATAGAAGTTTTTCCATCATAGTTGAAGGCTATGTAAGGAAGACAAAAGTTTTAATTGAGAAACCCAATCAGAGTCCGCACTAGGAAGGTCGAATGAGCAGTACTAGTTTTGAAGTAAAGTCTATGTGTTCGAGCAAGTGATTAGATCAAATTTAATGTACTAATGATTTATGTATGTCGTATGAACTGGAATATAATTGAATTTGTAGTTTGTTACTTATCTAAAGTTTGGGTGATATTTATTTGACATTTTAAATAATGTTAAGTGTTAGATTTTCCTTCATGGAATTTGTTTGATTATTGTACTGGTTTCCATTTTTGAATTTGATTATTTTGGGTTGTCTGATTGTGTGCTTTTATGGACTACGGTTTATAAAAAATTATTGCTTGATTAGAACGTAAATTACGGAAAATTTGAAAAAAAAAATGATATCAAATGAATTGAAAGAGAAAAATTGTTTGATGTAAATTTTAAAATAATTAGTTATGACTAAAAAGGGCTTTTGGGAGTTTTCCTGATCAGAAGACTCGCCAGTAGATTTATTTCACTCTAGTTGTTGTTGTAGGAGAAACCAACAAACCACTGGATGCTCCATATTGTTTTAAAGTTATACCATGTTTCGGTAGAAGGAGCCCTCTCCTTGTCTTAATTGATTTTGATTCGGTTTAGTTTGTACTCAAAGAGATATGAAAGTATTTTTTGAATATAAAAACCCGTGAAGGTAATTATAACATTTTCTTTTGGAAAATCAGATGCACATTGGTTTGTTATAGGATAACTCTATGTCATTTTGTAGCATGTGCCTGTTTGTTGGTTATTGCATCATTATTGATAGTTGCATCATGTTTAGTTGTCACTATGATTGTTGTGTTGGTTATACATATGTTAGTTATTGTTATATTACTTATTTATTTACTTGACTCTCTTTTGGGTTATGTAAGAGTATATAGGTATATGGAAGCAAAATCTTGCTAGTTTGCTTATGGCTTTTGGTTTGATGGCAAAGAATAGTTTGCTCTAGAAAATGGTACACATTTCGGGTTGCATACCTAGTTGGTCTTATATATTGTTTCCCTTGGTTTGGGATGCCTCATCATTGAGATGAGATGTATGGTGTCATATTTTGATGTTGTGAAAATTTTCGGACCGAGTCATACAAAGGAAGTGCTGCCTAAAATTTTCGAAAATTTCAGGTGTTAGAAAATTTTAACATAATTTTAGTAAGAAATGTTTTTAAAGTAAAATTAATCTATAGTTCAAACTTATGGATTTGTTGTCATTGCTTTCCTGTAGGAATTTCTGGGACAAAATTCTTTTGGGGGGGTGAATGTGACAAACAAAATTTTTAGTTATTAGATTTTAACAATTTAATTAATTTTAAATATGTAGATGGTTGGATTTTTGGAATTTAATAGGTTGAATTCCAATTTAGTAGTAATTTAAATAATTAAATTGGGAATTATAAATTAATTAAACGAATTCAATATTCTAATTTGACTTCTTTCAGTTAATTAAAATTGAATATAAATCCAGTTGTAAATTTATAAACAATGACAAATAGTTTGGGTTCAAATCAATATTTATATCGTACTTAAAAAAAACTTTGACAGGGAAAATAGTCATTTTTCAAATGATCTCGAAATTCGACGAAACCGATTTCATCACATCCAGAATGGTATGTTATTGTAAGATTTCAATTTTAGTATATATCAGAGTTGTTATGTGGTCGTGCACGGTATAAACGCATATCGACAAATGATTTAAAATTTAAAATAGTACATAATTTGATTTTAAGAATAACTGTTAAATACATTCGAAAATGCTTTTAAAACTAGTTTCATTGTTTCCAGAATGTTGGTTATTAGATATGGTTGGCTGTGGGCACATTTCGTTTCGAATTCGAAAATTTTAGGAATCAGTGAATAGTGATCTGGTGAAGGCTATAAATCGGAGTTAACTTGTTCATTGCTAAACCCTAGCCTCCATTTTATTGTCATGGCTCAAAATTAACTTTTCAATCCGTCTATAATTAACCAAAACCTCCAACTGGAAAGTTATTCGCATTGATAAATAGAGTTCATCCATGGTCGGTGCTCCACCATCGAACGTCGAAGTTGGCCGAAATTTCACCAAAAATGAGATAGTTATGGTTTCGTATTTTGGAGTTTTTCAGTTGCTATGTCGACCTGTAGTGTTGGTGTATGAAGGGAAAAGGTTGGGGGGATGAAACACCCCACCTCCATTA
Source organism: Allium sativum (assembly GCA_030737875.1). Taxonomy (NCBI): domain Eukaryota; kingdom Viridiplantae; phylum Streptophyta; class Magnoliopsida; order Asparagales; family Amaryllidaceae; genus Allium; species Allium sativum. The sequence goes on along the minus strand of CM060911.1, from coordinate 135,241,792 downwards.
AGGTCACTCACAAAGGGAATGCCTTAACTTTGGTGGAGGTTTATAAGTAAAAGTCACATATAAACACAAGACAGATATAAGTACACATATTTTAAGCAGTGGAAAACAAACAGGCTTTTATTTCATCAATACGTGTTCATACAAAACATTTCCATAATTGTCTCAAAATACTTCCAACATTACAACCTCATTACTGTCTTGATTATTAAAGAAGCATAAAACATAAATAAAGTAACAAAAATCCCCATAGTGATATCCAAAGCCATAATCCGAGCAAAAGAGATCCAAACCATACGTCTACGGTCTTGAAGCTTGCAAAAGAGTACTAAGCTGGGTTGTTTCCTCCTTGTGGACCTGGGGGGGGAACGAAAGAAAAGAAGACGAAAAGAAAATAGAGTCAGACATAAAGCCTGAGTAAATCTAGTGACTCTTCAGTATGTGAATAAGAAAAAGGGCATGATAGATATAAACTGAAAACAGGAAAGTATCACAAGCTAAGGAAGTGTCGTTGAGGATCGAATGTACTATCGCACCCACACTATATCTCTGCACCTACCTGAGCTTATTCTAACTGGCACCCCATACTGAGGGTGAAGTGATCCCCATTTTCTAAAGATTGGCTCCTACTCGTATAAACATGTGTCATACGGCCCCCAAGAATTGTAGAAACCTATGCTGGTCCAACCATGGGTTGTATCAAGACCCATGGTGGCGGCCCGACACAATTCTAGAGTTATACTACTGGTGCCCCAGTGCCCTGTTTGTCTGCTCCGGAGTGTGTGCACGCCCGCACCCCGTTAGAACCTACACTGTGCACCCACCGCCATCGTTTTGACTGCTTACAATCAGCCCAGTAATCTTGCCCCACCCTGCCTAGTTTCAGGGTACCATGATACCTAACTTGGGTTACTGCTGAAATGGGTCCCTCGTTACTAGGGTTTTCTAGTCAAACATGTTAAGTGGTTAAGTGTCTGTATTTACCTAACCTCACCCATCAATTCTTGTTAACATGTTGAATTTGGTTAAGTGTTTTTAGTTGACTTAACCCTACCATCTGTCCTTAGCCTCTTAAAGCACCTGACCACCCACATTAGACAGATATTGCTACGGTTACTGGATGTGCCGGTCGGTTCCGGGAAGGTTTACACCATAGCTCAGTCTAACCTCGGGTCCTTATTGGGCTCAATGCTTAACCACCCACATTGGATTGGTATTGTTGTGACTACTGGACAGCTGGGTGGGTCTGGGCAGGTTTACGTCACAACTCAATCCAACCTCGGGTTAAGCATACCGTGTTTTCTAAATTTACATATTTTATCACTTCTCAATTATATGTAAATGTCATGTCCTTTATTCTTGGGTATAACAATTCATACCGCTTAAATGTCATTGTCGTTGGCATGTGCCAACCATGCCAACATATATTTTTCATGTTTTACACCCAACGTTATTTCCCCCGTTTGTACGTTCGCAACATTATAACGAATGTTGGGCTCGACACAATTCGGCCTAACTTTTTAAACGTGAGAAAAAGGGGAAATCAAGAACATGTAATATTTCACAATACATAAAGGTGTGTGGCGCATGAACTTGCAATTTAGCGATTCAACTAACATAAATTATGGTTCATGTGAACTTGCATCCAAATCAGAGTATAGCTAAGTAGGTATCATATAAAATGGCATAGTGTAGGCATATACAAACTTGGGTTTAAACATGTTTAACTTGGCATAATGTCAACAACAAAACTAACATGTTGTATAATCACCAAAATGTCCAATTTTAACAACTAACCATATAGCCTATTTCAACATGAAACTTGCATAGTTTATGTAATCCAAACAGTACTTAGTATAGATCCAATTATACTTGCAAATAAACATAAGAATGTGTTTATAGGTTTTGGGTCATGTAGGCATAAAAGGTCTCAAATCTAGAACATGTTTACATAAGCCTTAATTTAGACTTAGAGAATGTATATAGTCCATGCCATAAACATAAAGGGATCAAATTCTAGTTTTTGCCACAAACTTGCAAGTGCCATTATTTTCATATACAAATGTCCAATAGGCTTGCATCAATCAATTTATGCCACAAATATCAATACACAAGTCATGACAGAATTATTACAATACACAGAATTCATATCATCATTATACAATAACACAATTCTATTTTCATTTACATCGAATCACGTCACAGTTTTATTCATATTCTGAAAGATCACTATACTTACAATGAATGCAAAATCTTGAATTCTGGATTCTGAATTCTGAAATTGAGATGCGTTCCTTTGGGTAGATTAACGTTGCGTTGATTAATTTGATTAAGCTTAGTCTTCTTCTTAATTTGATTCGTCTCTAAGCTCCTCTCTCTTGACGGCTACGCTCAATTCCTTCCTGGCAGCATGACGACTCCAATCTTATTTTTTTTTGTGAATTTTTAGTAGAGACTTAGGGTGTATATATAGATTTTTAAACTGGTTTGAGCCGTCAGATGAAGACAGGAGGAATCTAGACCATACAAGGTTCAAAGAGCCAATCAAGAGGTGACATGTCAGCCCTAATGACACACCGAGCCATAGAAATTCGAGCTAGAGCCAGACCCAGCCAGCCAGGTCGACCAGGTAGGTCGACTGGCAGGTCGACACCCAGGGTGACACTATGGTCGACCTGGGGTGACCAGGTCGACACCATGGTCGACTCTATGGTCGACCTGGTCCCTGGGCGGGAAAATTCCCGCCCAGCCTAGTTTGAGCTTGTTTTTCAAATTTTGAATTTGAAACCGAGTTGTTTGAATTTTAAATTTTATTCTGAAACTTCTGAAGGTCATAACTCCTTCATACGGAGTCCGTTTCACGCAAACTCAGACTCTATCTCAAGAACAATTCCAAGACGAACGCAATGGCGTAACCCATTTCCCTTAATTCTTTCATTTAGAATTAATTACACTTTAGTTTTTGAAGCTTAATGTTATAGAATTCACGGGGTGTTACAGGGGAAGTCAGCTTTGAATATATGGTGGTTCGGTCATCTAGTAGTGGCGATTTTTCCAGTTGAAACGATGGCGAATTGGGGGACATGGCTTCCAGTGAAGGGACGCCTAGGTGAGGCAGTGCTGGTGGTGGGGTCCAACCATTGTTTGGGGCTGCGTACTGGCGACGGTGGAGGAAAGAAGGTTGTTGTTTTGTGTTATGATATAATTAAAACTGGGTATCGCGTTTTTGAATGTGATTTAGGCGTGATTGATGTGTTTAATCAAGGTCACTAAAGGCTTAATGAAGTCACTAGTTAATTTATATCTATTTTAATTTGTATGAAATATTGTAACATGCGTAATTTTTTATTACGAGGTCATATTTACGCAAAACGATTTGCGTTGGGTTCGTATTCGCGAACATTATGCATATGAGTTGGATTGGTCTGATTTGAAGATGTTTGGATTTTTATGTAGTTTCAAAAGCCTATTTGAGATTATATAAAATGACGTGAATCGTTCAAAATGAATGGATGGTGAGTTAACTCTCACACTTTCTAGAGTGCTATTATATCATATCGTATAATATAAATATCTATTATTGAATATATATTTATTTGTGTGATATGTTTGATTGATTGAGTTATTTATCACTTTGTTGGTAGTTATCGATGTATATTCCCGTCTGTGAACAAAAGATCTTTGACACAACCTACTTTTAAGTGGCAGATTCATCTTAAATGAATTAGATTATATTATCAGTTCTATATGCATATAAATAACCATTTTGTTTTAGGGTACAATATAAAATGAAAAGTGGAGTGTACGTAGCGAATTAGATCACGACGCAACACTCCAGACTATAAACGTTTATGTGTGGTCGATAAGGAATTAAGTATTCATTTGTTTATGTTCATATGTTATCTGCATTCACCCATTAATTTATAATTATTTTCTGTTTCCGTTTGTTGCTTATGCTCAATTATGGCCTTCATTTACTTATGTCTATTCGCATATTGTTTATATTGTACTTAATTGAAGTAAATTGAACATTTTGTTTAATTTAGGCTTGCATTTTCATAGAATTGTTGGTTGAATAAAATTATCATTTTAATTAATGATATTTATAAAATTACTTATTATTCAAGTTAATAATAATGAGATTCCATTATCTAACTCTATGGAAAGTGATGGCAAATGCCATTAACACAAACGATAAATTGTGTTCCATGGGCATTATTCAGGACAGTCTGTGTCCTCTATGTAATAGTGAGTCTGAGACCAATATTCATATCTTATTTGAATGTGATTATGTTTTTCAAATCTGGAAAAGGCTACTTGCTGTTGGTGGTTTTCACAAGGCATCAAGAGTTAGTATGCATGAATGGTTTAATGTGTTTAAGGCTACAAGATGGAAAAGTGTTCAGTCTAAAGCTTTGCTGAAACTGTTAAAGATTTTTGTATCAGCAATTTGGCAGGAGAGGAACGATAGAATTTTTGGTATTAGTTCCCTTTCAAAGAGTCAAATGTTTTCATTGATCCTCAGGAAAATGCAGATGAGATGATCAGGATGGCTTTAGTTTTGGAGAGTTTTGTTATACTTTTGTGAGTTGGTTCGTTGTATTAGCTGAGTTTTTTTTTTCTCTGTATAGCATGTTATAGTTTTTTTCTCAGCTTGTATTTGTTTTGTTTGTAGAGAGAGGTGTATATTCATGTATAGTTATGTGTAAAAGGATTTTTGTCAATAAAATTTTACTGCCTTTCTAAAAAAAGATTCCATTATCTATTTTAACAAACGATAATTGAGTCGGATTTTGCATATAAGTAACGAACTGAAAATTGATTATTCATTCTAATCAATGATAATATAATTTAATTAATTAATGTAGTTATTTAAAATTTATTTTAAGTAATGATTAGTCGAAATTTAATAATCTTTATAATGAATGATGCTTTAGTTCCAATAACATATTTCGATTAGTGAGATTTGGTTTGATTGGTCAGTTCTTACTATGTTGCTTTTAAAGCAAATTTTAATTGATCTAATGAAATGAATAAAAAATAATTTAACTGAAAAAAGGATTCAAGAATAAATTAATTGATTTATAAAAAAGGATTAAACCTTGATTTAATTAACTAATAACTCTCAGTATGCAATCTATTTATTGATTACAAAAGACCATAAGTGTGATTACCTATCGTATTGAGTTAGTCAATATGTTATTTAACAATGTATAAACAAAGTTCTTCATCCGGCTTTCTTTCTTTGAGAATTTCAAAGGGATTTTATAGATTTTTTATTTTATATAAATTGACTTTTAGAATGATTAATATTTGCTTGAAGCCTTGAAGTATATTAAAGTATTTAAATCTAATTTATTACCTTTTTGGATAAATAATATCATTTAGACCTCATAAACAATAGCTTTAAATGAGAATGTTCATTTTAAATTGAAACAGCTTGAAATTTAATCTTAGTGAAAAGTGTGTTGGGATTCATCGAAATTGATGGTTTAAATTAACATCGATTTCAACTTTTCTTTTTAATATGCTTACAATTTTAATTACCTCTTTAAAACTAATATTTTAAAGAATATTGTTAATAGTGTTTTCTTTCAAATATCTAAAATGTGAAAACCAAGCATAGGTTCGAGTTTTGGAGTTCAAAGGTTTGCGATACGAATATGAAAAGAAATTTCCATAGACGATACCGCTTATATGGAAAATATTTAGTTATTCTCTTATCACTAGATCTAGAAGTATAAAAATTTCCCCTATCTCGAAGTTTGAAATCATTTTCTGGATGATGCCTAGGGGTAACGTTACCTCAACTTATCCGACTTTATTTTTAACCAAGAGATAGTATAAGTTTGGGATTGATAAATAATGGTAAGAGAATGTGATGCAGCTTCCATATACGATAATTTTGAAAACTCCCGATAGTTGATTTAACAACTATTGGCTTAGCTTTCTTGAGTTGTATCGTCAAATTAAAACATTGTTGTGCTTTGAGCACTGTTATCCTTTACTGAAATGGTTAAACCAAAAGGGCAAGTGGAAGTTAGCTTATATGGGGTTACTCCCATTAGGGTATTGTCACATCTATTGTAGATTGGATTCGGTTGTGTTTGCGCGCATATATGAAATACTCGAATTCTCGGATTTTGTACGGGGTGTGACTTGGACATGTCCGAGAGCCATCGGAGTTCTCAGTATATTCTAGACACTACGCCATAAACGGCCTATTGCAACAAAAAAATTTACTGGCACAAGCCCAAAATATGTTGGCATAGGTCTTTGGCAACATTTTTAGGGTGATGCAATTTTCACTATTGCTGCAAACCTCAAAGGCAACATTTTAACAATCTACGACAACATAACAAATATTGTTGCAATAGAACTTTATTTGGGTCTGTAGCAACATCATTAGGTGTCTATAGCAAAAATGTTGTTATAGGTTTTTCTAAATATATATATATAATATAAAAAAAAGCAGAATTAAATGCTACTTCACAGAATTAAATATTCAAAAATTATTTTTATTCAAATAAATATTTTATTTCAACATTTGAAATAGTATGTATTTCTTACTCCACTATTTTACAATTCACTATTAACAACATAGTCAATCACATATACAGATGTTCCTCAATACATCACTCGGTTCACTCAATACATATGCAGTTTCAATTTATACGAACATTGACATTTACAAATATACGACGAGCCGAGTTCCGAGCCGAGTTACGAGTCAAAGGCGAGCCGAGAAGCGGGTCCGAGCGCAACGTCGGTGGGGGTCCGAGGACCGACGATCCCGGTGGTGATCGACCTAGCTAGTAAGGTCGAACAAGTGGGCATCAACGGATTCATTCGATTTCGGAAGACCAAGCCTTCTTTGAAACACTGGACACCGCAGTCCATCATCAATGAACTACCATAATCTTGACTGCCCCCGCTAGCCATCAAACTTCCACATTTCACCTCACCAAACTCATCACAAAACTACACGACAGCTATAGCACATCGTAATTTTAACAACACTAAAGATGATAAATCAAAGAATAATTAAATAAATATTAAGAATTAAGGGAAATGTACTACATCATTGCGTTCATCTTGAAACTTGGGTCAAAATAGATACCTGGTTTGCGTAAAACGGGCACCATATGAAGAAGTTATTAAGGTTTAAAATTTGTATACATATAAGCCAGTTATATATGAATAAAATAAGTTCCATAATTCAAAACATTTCAAAATCACAAATAAAGAAGGAGCGGGAAATACCCTCCCTGGGTGTCGACCCCATCAAGGGGGTGTCGACCAGTGGGTCAACACACCAAGGGGGGTCGACCCCCCTGACAGATCCAAGGCGGAATTCATTTTTCTGAACGTATACCCCTTTCTTGACCAGATTCGTTGGTTCTAGTCTATAAATAAGACCATATACCTATTGTTCTATTCATTATAAATCAACGGAGAACCAGATGCTGCCTCTGCCCAGATTAAATTAAACTTTTCTTCTTCAACAACTAAGTTATTCCAGTTTAGAGATCTATGATTCAACATCTACAACTACTCTTCTATTTCTTAGATCCAATCACAATGGGTTTACATTATGTTTACATCTAAATACTTAAAGGTTAATCATGACATGACTATAACTTGGATCTGAGCCTACGACTATTTGAATCATCTCAGATCTGCTTTAACATGTGTATCTAAGTTATATTGGCATGACTATGAACTAGATCTAAGCCTATAACTGCTTATCATGTCATATCTTCAATTGTTTGTTGATATAATTCATTGTTTAGATCTCATCATGCCTGTTTATGATGTCCCTATTATGTTAGAATCAGTTCTACTATCACATGTTCATCAGATCTGTTCCTATATGCCTACCTTGTCATTATGCCCAACTTTGTCACTGTATGATTATTAGTTGCTATGTCTATTTCTGCCATTATATGTCAATCTTGTTATTATGTTCATTTCTTCCCTCTTCCCTTCTTCTTTCCCCTTTTATTTTTAATAGCCAGGTTACCTTCGAGCCAAGGCATGCCGCTGAAATATGCGAAAGCGTAAAATTGGGAATGAGGGAAAAACGTTAAAATTGGGGCATAACTTGTATTGAGAAATTTGGGCATAACTTGGATTGAAAATATGAATGTGGATTTGGGGCATAAAACAAAATTATGATTAAAGACCTTAATTTAGAGCGTATGACTCATTATGAACATGACTTGGGAAAGGGGCAAGAAAACCTATAATGACATAGGAATAATTGGTTAATAATTGAAATGTCTAGAATAACAGTAATTAGAAACTGTAACCATGCTTAGACACGAGGTTAGATTACACTTGTGGTGGAAGTCTTCCCGGAATAGACCGGCATATCCAGCGACCACAAGTGGCGAATCTAATGTGATGGGTCTAAGTGCATAAACACGTGATGCGCAAAGACACGAGGTTAAGTCCGACTTGTAGAAGAAGTCTTCCCGGACCCACCCGGCATATCCAGCATCCACAAGTGGTAGGCTTAATGTGGGAGGTCTGTCACATTATAATCATAAATGAATATGGTAATAAATTTGAATACATAACCTAGTTTAATCCAAAGGGATTGTATATGTTAACTTGAGTAGGGGTTAAGTAAAAATTGTATGAAACAGTGGGAGGGTTAAGTATATCCTGGGTTGGTGGGATATATACATATATATATATATATATATATATGCCCACAAACTTTACTTGTGGGGTTATGCAATCTTTTTACTCTGATATGGCATAACCTGTGGAAAACCCAGTAGTGGGGATGCAAGCGTAGGGGGAAGCTTGTATCACCTTGAGTGTAGGACCCGTTTCAGTTAGTAACCCATATATAGGTATCAAATGAGTACTCCAAACTAGGTCGAAGTCGGGGCACGCTTACTGAGCTGATTGCAAGAGATCCAAATGTAGGGGACAGTGTGGGCAGCGCATTTCGACGGGGTTATGTGCGTGCATGGGTCTAGCAGAGGAGGTTTAGATGCCATGACACATGTAGATATGGTTGTGCACATCCTGAAAACGAAGGGTTGTCGCTTTAGGAAGTGATACATCCTACTGTGGGGCCAGCACAAGGTATCTACGGAGTAGGAAGCCGATCGATTGGTGTAGTAATTAGGGTACATCTAGACTCCAGTATGTTTAGGAGCCCGTTATTATCCTTAGGGGTAACTCTGGTATGTTGGGTTGCCTAGTGATTGTATGGGTTGAACCTCTCACTAGACGTATGCCTAAGTCTACCAACTTTTAGTTGTTGGGATCATCTCATTCTGGTTATACCAGTATTGGTGTAGAGAGAAATAGAAAGTATAAGAGAAGCGCAATATACTCAATCATGTTTATCCTGTTTACCCTATCAGACCTACCTTTTATGATGTTATCTCTCTTATCCATTTTATATGCCTGTCATGATACTTTTACTTATTTATATGCTAAAACTAACTAGACTCGCCAGACTTTATGCCTGACCCATTTTGTTTCCTCTTCTTTCTCTTCCGTTCCCACTAGGTTCTCAGGGTGGGAATACTCAAGTTGATCAGGATTCTGCTTTTATCTTGCTTGGAGCTACTTAGATGTACTACCTGATTTCATATCTCTCTACTATGGCTATGTTTTGGGGATTATGCTTCTTTTATTATTGTACTTTGATAATTTAAGTACAAGACAGAAGTTTTAAATTAATGTACTGGGTTTTATGCATTTCAGCCATATGATGTAACCATGTTTTGAACTATGATGTTTTCTGCTAATAAGATTTCAAATTCCACTGTTATTTATTAACTGTCTTGTAATGTTTCTGTTTACCTATAACGCTTCACGAAACTTAGTGCATTCTTTTAATGAGTGACATTAATGGACGTGGGTTATCACACTTGGTATCAGAGCTGAAGGTTACTAGATCGGATAAAATATTTTGAAAATTATTTTCAAAAAGGTTTTAAAAGAAAGCATTTTCAAAAGAAAAGTCTGTTTTAAAAAACATATTCCCCAAAGCCATATGAAATATCTTTCGATTCTCTATCCCTTTTCCTTTTCTTTTCAGCATGTCTGGGGAACATAATATTCCCGAGGGCGTTACGATACCAGGCTGGTTCTATAGGTATCTAGAGGCCATGATGCCCGCCGGTAGTCAAGCAAATGTTCCTCCCCCAGCTACACCCGCTATCCCTCATCCTCCTCCTTAGCGAGCAGATAATTTCTCTAAGATCTGCAAGGATTTCTGTGCTATGAGTGGAAAGCCATTCCGAGGAACTGAAACTTTCGTAGAGGCAAGGAATTGGCTCAAAGAGACGGAGGATTTGTTTGGAATTTTCGAAGTGGACGTTCGTAGGAAGATTCAATTAGCCGCTTGGCTGCTGAAAGATGAGGCTTCATTCTGGTGGGAAGTGACGCAAGCAGGGCGTCCAGTGGAGACTTGGGATGATTTTTGGCAGAGGTTTGAAATGAAGTTTCTTTCTCAAGCTAAGAAAAGCATGCAAATGGAAATGTTTCTAGCACTCAAGCAAGGAGGCATGACTATCAAGACTATGCTAACAAATTCAACCAACTAGCAAGGTTTGGGTTGGAGTAGTGGATACACCGCATAAGAAAGCTTTGCAGTTTGCTAAAGGACTGAATGAACCCCTCCAATGGTTAGCTATGTCCCATATTCTGATGGGAGAAACTTTTGAAAGGCACGTTGATATGACATTGATGCATGAGGAAGATAAGGTAGAAAAGAAAGAAGTTAAGATGGAGGAAATACAAAACAAGAAAGTATGGCCTTAGAAGGGACAACAACAACAAAAGAAGAAGTGCGGAAAGAACGACAAGGCTAAGGATAAGAGGAAGTTCCATAATTGTGGACGCGAGGGTCACTTGAACAAGGACTGCAAAAGAAGAAAGAATGCTTGTTTTAGTTATGGAGAGGTCAGACACTTTTCTAAGAAGTGCCCGAAGAATCAAGGACAAGGTCAAAGGGCAGGAGCTTTTGGAGGGCAGGTGCATGCTATCGTGACCAGTGCTCCAGATAGAGGTAGGAAAGTTTATGTGGAAGGTTTGATTTCTCTTTCCAATCATCCTATTAGAACTCTTTTTTATTATGATGCTTCGCATTCATTTATATCTGATTCTGCGGTTGAGTCTCTGCACCTTAGAACTAGTATGGTAGTGGATCCCGTTGTTGTCTCAAACCCCATTGGTGGTACGAACCATTTGTCCATGATTTGTCGGGGTTTCAGAATATCTGTGTTAAGCATCGAATTTGAGTGCGACGCATATGTGCTTGGTTTCATGGGCTATGGTTTGATTCTAGGGATGGATTAGCTAGCCATGTATGGTGCCATTCTAGATTGTGAAAGGAGGGTTGTTAGACTTTTGACTTGCCATGGGAGGACCCTCGAGATTTCTTATGACCCATAGGGGTATGTCATGCTTAGTTTCCTAGAGTCACTTAATGCATCTTTCAATGATCTGCGATCTGTACCAGTAGTCCGTGAGTATCCTGATATTTTTGATGAGGTTCGGGGCTTACCTTCGAGGAGCGAGATCGATTTTCGTATATACTTGGTGGACAATGCAAAGCCAGTTGCATTGCCTGTGCGCCATATGGCTCCAAGAGAAAGAAGTGAGCTCAGCAAGCAAGTAGGGGAGCTACTTGAGAAAGGGTTTATTAGGCGAAGCATATCTGAATGGGGTGCTCCGGTGGTATTCGCAACTGAGGCGGATGGTTCGCTTCGCTTATGCGTAGACTATAGAGAGTTGAATAAACCCACCTTGAAGAACAGGCACCCACCCCCGAGGATAGTTGATCTGTTTGACCAGCTCGTTAGTGCATCTGTTTTCTCTCAGTTAGACTCGGCCATGGGGTTTCATTTGTTGAGGGTAGCTGAGGACATTATAGACAAGACCGCTTTTAGGACTCCAGATGGTTTCTTTGAATGGCTCGTTATGCCTTTTGGGTTGACGAATGCACCCGCCTATTTTGTTGATCTAATGAGTAGGATGTTTCGGGAGTTTCTAAAAAATTTGTCATGATCTTTGTTGATGATATCTTAATTTTCTCGCAGAGCGAGGAAGAGCATGCCGAACATTTGAGAAAGGTTTTGAAAACTCCCCATGCACACCAGCTTAAGGCAAGGTTCTCTAAGTGTCATTTTTGGAGGAAATAGGTGAGATTTCTAGGGCATGTGGTCTCTAAAGATAGGATAGCAGTAGATCCCGCAAAGGTAGTTGCAGTTCAAGAATGGTAGATCCCAGAGAATGCAACAGAGGTGAGGAGTTTCTGGGGTTAGCAGGCTATTATAGGAAGATCATTAAGGACTTTGCGAAGATATCAGCCCCACTCACCAGGCTGACGAAGAAAAATTTGATGTTTTCATAGGATATAGATTGTGATGTTGCTTTCTAGCGATTGAAGAGGGCTCTGACAACAGCCCCAGTCTTGACCTTGCCTGATGGGAACAAAGTGTTCACATTATACACCGATGCATGTGGTATAGGGCTTGGTGCAGTTCTGATGCAAGAGGGAACGGTAGTATGTTATGGAGGTAGATAACTAAGAGTTCATGAGAAGAACTACCCTACCTATGACTTAGAGCTAACTGCCATAGTATTCGCGCTTAAGACTTGGCGCCATTATTTACTTGGAGAGAAGTTCGAGTTGTACACCGATCATAAATCTCTCAAGTACTTGTTCTCGCAGAAGGATGTTAATTTAAGGCAATAAAGGTGGATGGAGTTTCTAACATCTTATGACTTTGAGATTGCTTATACCCCTGGCAAGGGTAATGTGGTGGCAGACGCACTGAGTAGGCATGGGATGGCCTTAAGTCCTCTGTTTGTGGAGAGGAAAAGCTTGGAGCTTATATCGACTTTTGACTTTAGACCCTCCACTGAATTTTTGCCTAGATTATTAGCATCACAGGAGGTGCGACCTACTCTTATGGATCAGATAGGAGCTTCGCAGCGAGAGGATCCAAAGATTTTAGACATCTTGGATTGGCTCGGTAGAGGGGAGACTTCTAGTCACCCCAATAGATATTCCACAGATGATAGAGGGTGGTTGCGACGAGACGGTAGGCTTCGTGTTCCCTGAGTTGGGAGTCTTTTAAAGAGAGTCTAAGAGGAAGCCCATCATTCTAAGATGACTATTAATCCAGGCAGTAATAAGATGTATAGAGATATGAAGAGGGTTTTCTTTTGGGTTGGGATGAAGAAAGACGTGGCAGAGTTTGTTTCTCAATGTTTGATTTTCCAGCAAGTCAAAGCTGAGCAAAAGAAGCCCGGTGGTTTAATTCTTCCTTTTGAATTCCCACAATGGAAATGGAGAGCGTCTCTATGGATTTCATCGAAGATTTGCCTAGATCAAGGAAGGGAAACACCAGCATTTGGGTTGTAGTAGACATGCTTACTAATAGCGCTCATTTTATTCCAGTCAAGAGTAAGAGGACAGAAGCATGGTTAGCACCAGTTTACGTTTGTGAGATAGTCCATCTTCATAGAGTACCTTCCATTATCGTAAGTGATCGTGACCCCATTTTCACTAGTGAATTTTGGAGAAGCTTGCAAGAAGAATTAGGTACACGGTTGTGTTTGAGCGTCGCTTATCACCCTCAGACCGATGGACAGATGGAAAGGATGAACAGAGTTCTTGAGGATCTTTTAAGACTGTTTATCCTAGACTTCGGAGGGACTTGGGAAGAGCATCTTCCTTTAGTAGAGTTTGCCTACAACAACAGTTATCAAGCTAACATTGGCATGGCACCCTTCGAAGCATTATACGGACGATCTTGTAGATCACCGACTTGTTGGTGGGAGCCTAGAGAAAGACTTCTACTTGAACCAGATATGGTTATATAAACGTCCGAAAAGATTGATCTTATTAGACAGAGAATGAAGATCGCTCAGGATAGGCAAAAATCCTATGTAGATAGGAGAAGGACTGACATTGAGTTTGAAGTGGGAGACATGGTTTTCATTAAGGTATCACCATTAAGGAATGTGGTTCGCTTTGGATCTGTAAGGAAATTGGCACCAAGATTTGTAGGGTCATTTCCCATAACAAAAAGGATCGGTCAAATGGCCTATAGGTTAAAGCTACTAGAGAGACTATCCGGCTTTCATGATGTTTTCCACATTTCTCATTTACAAAAGTGCTTGCATGATACCGCAGAAGTAGTTGAGCCAAGTATGCTTGAGGAAGTAGAGGTAGAATGGGAGGCGATAGTTAGACGAACTCCTACTTGTATTCTTGGATCGGAAGTTAAGAAGCTACACAATCGAGAGGTCAAATTGGTGAAAGTTCAGTGGGAAGATAACCAAGAGGATGTAACTTGGGAGACCAAAGATAAGATTGACGCTTCGTACCCTTTTCTTTTCAAGGGTATGTTCTTAACTTCCTTTCCAAAGCTTTTATTCATGCTTGTTTCTATCATTTAAGTATGTCCTATCGATCGAATCTTCGACCTTAAGGTAGCAATCCCATGGATGTAAACATGTGTTTGAGACATGTTATGTTTGATGGATACAAGTGGATGCAAGTGTTTGCTAGTGGTTTCTCGTGGATGCATATACACACCCATTAGGCACTAGATCGACTCAATCACTCTCATATTGCATATGTATGTGTGTGCATTTTTCTTTTTTATTTGGACGAAAGTGGGTGTATCATCATACGGATGCTGCTTTTGGACAAATGATTGTGCACACATATAGAACTTACATGTTTTAATAGGATTATTTTCATACATACTGGATTCATGACACTAATATATATTGCATTAAGGAGGTCGACTGAATCAGTAGACCGCCTAATCTTTCGCATTAGTATTGGGACATATATACACACCTTTGCATATATTCATATAAGCATTATAAACCTTTAAGGACAATGGATGCCTGTGATTGGTGGATGAGTAGATGGGTGATGGATGTTAGGATATGCAATCTTCTTAACTTGGAGATTTCAGGGATGAAATCCTTTAAGTAGGGGAGAATGTAACACCCCATAATTTTAACAACACTAAAGATGATAAATTAAAGAATAATTAATTAAATATTAAGAATTGAGGAAAACATACTTCGCCATTGCGTTCATCTTGGAATTCTGATCAAAATAGACACCTGGTTTGCGTAAAACGGACACCGTATGAAGAAGTTATTAAGGTTTAAAGTTTGTGTACATATAAGCCAGTTATATATGAATAAAATAAGTTCCAGAATTCAAAACATTTCAAAATCGCAGAAAAAAGGGAGCGGGAAATATCCTACCCATGGGTGTCGACCCCATCAAGGGGGTGTCGACCCATGGGTCGACCCCATCAAGGGGGTGTCGACCCTTGGGTCGACACACCAAGGAGAGGTTGACCCCGCGACAGATCCTAGGAAGAATTCTTTTTTCTGAACATAGACCCCTTTCTTGACCAGGTTCATTGGTTCTAGGCTGTAAATAAGACCCTATACCCATTGTTTTATTCATTCTAAATCAATAGAGAACTAGATGTTGCCTTTGCCCAGATTGAATTAAACCTTTTCTTCTTCAACAATCAAGTTGTTCAAGTTTAGAGATCTTTGATTCAACATCTGCAACTACTCTTCTATTTCTTAGATCCAATCACAGTGAGTTTGCATTATTTTTAGATCTAAATACTTAAAGGTTGATCTTGACATGACTATAACTTGGATCTAAGCCTGTGACTATCTGAATCTTATTAGATCTGTTATAACCTGTGTATCTAAGTTATTCTGGCATGACTATGAACTAGATCTAAGCCTATAACTATTTATCATGTCAAATCTGCAATTGTTTGTTGATCTAATTCATTATTTACATCTCATCATGCCTGTTTATGATATCCTTATTATGTTAGAACCAGTTCTGCTATCACATGTTCATAAGATATGTTCCTATATGCCTACCTTGTCATTATGCCCAACTTTGTCATTGTATGTTTATTAGTTGCTATGCCTATTTCTACCATTATATGTCAATCTTGTTTTGACGCAAAAGGTGGTGAATCGAGAGATTCACGCCTTACTACATTAAACATAAGAGACTAATACATAGTAGTTTCTAGCATGCATGTATTTATAAGAATATATACAGCCCAAAAAATATCACACGCTTGCAGGCACGGTAGTACAGTAGTCAAAAAAAGAAGTACATAATATATACAGATAGAAACTAATAAGCTGAACCCACGCCATCAAACATGTCTGCCGTGAGCTCGATCCATGACCCTTGCACCGATGGTGTCTCCAAACTGCATTTCGTCACTGCTGCCTGACCATGAAGAAACAAATCTGAGAATGCAATGAATAACAATATTTGGTGGTTTCATTTTACATTTAAATTTTCTAGAGTTTCTCTCATGCCATAGAATCCAAACATAAGCAAAATTCAAAGCAGCAAACATGTGTCGCATGGGTGTATCAGGAAGTGAACAAAAAATGGTGTGCCAAAATTAGAATTGGTCAGTGATGAAGTCAGACCAGTCTAGACTAATATTAAGGCTAACAAGGCATTTCGTCCAAACATAGAACGCGAAGTCACAACCAACAAACAAGTGCAAGTAGTTCTCATCATCTTCATCACAAAAAACATAGCAACCAACGACATGGACTCCTTTTTGACGCAATCTGCTCACCGTGTTAAGCCTATTATGCATGATCGTCCACATATGAATTTTAGCTTTGGTAGGCACAACCTTAAAGCTCCACATACATTCGAAACCAATATATCTCCTTCCTGCAAAATTCATCATCTTATAAAGTTGACCAACAAGAAAAGTTTTGTTATTTCCCTCAAGCCTCCAGCTAAATTCATCGTCCCTATCATCAGAAAGCTATATGTCCTTAAGTAATCTAACCAGGCAACACAGCTGAATTAATGCACTTTCGGTCAAAAGTTTACAAAAGTTCAGCTTCCATCGAAATGTAACAGCATCCATATTGTACATTTGTAGACTATGAAATGTTGATTGCATGCAATATCAAATAAATCGGCAAACTCGAACCTCAGTGGAATAGGAAGCAACCAACTATCAAACTAAAAAGAAGCATAACGTCCACTTTTTACAACAATACTCACACCAATCTTAATCCAATGAACGTTTTTCATAACGCCTCGCCAGAAAGATGAGCAGTGAGAAACAACCGCATTCCAATCAAAAGTACCTCCATAACAAGTATTGATAATCCATTCTTTCCAGAAAACTTTTTTATCGCTTAACATAGACCATAACCATTTGCAAAGTAAGGCCGAGTTCATGTTTCACAAGTTTAAAACACCCAATCCTCCTTGGCTTTTGGATTTGCATACCTGATCCCAAGAAACAAGACAGCTAACTTTGCGATTATCCTTCGTGCCAGTCCAGAAGAAATTTCGACAAAAAGCATCTATCTTCTCAATCACCCATCCAGGACATGAGTAAAAAGATAACCAGTACAGTGGATAACAGAGAGCACCGAGTTCACCAACATAATCCTCCCCGCCTTAGAAAGACAATTCCCCTTCCATCTCACCAGTCTTCGATCAACTTTGTTAATTACAAGCTGTCAATCCCTCTTCATCAGTCGTTTCGGTTGAATGTAAGCTCTAAGGTAATTGAGCGGAAATGAATCCGCCTTACAATTAAGCATCTCAGCACAACTCCTGTTCACATCAACATTATAACCCAGAGTGTAAACGCTAGTCTTATGAAAATTAATTTTTAAACCAGATAAACTTTCAAAGGAATAAAGCAAAAACTTTAGAGAAGCAATATATTTGCGTTCTGGATTACTGAAGATAATAGTATCATCAGCATATTGCAAGGAATTAATACCCCCAATGATATGGTCCCTTCCAAAGCTCTGGATAATATTGTTAGCACTTGCAACCTACAAAATCCGACAGAAGACGACCGCTACCAAGTCAAAAAGAAGAGGGGAGAGAGGGTCCCCTTGTCTCAAACCACGTTTAGAGACAATTGTATTACCAGTCACACCATTGACACAAATATTTGACTGACTTGAATTTAAAATGATGTGAATCCAACTTATCCATCTAGCAGGAAAACCTATGGCTTTAAGCAAATCCATTATGAATCTCCAATCAACGGTGTCAAAAGCCTTAGCAAAATCCAATTTTAAAATTGTGCAAGGTACATTATGTCTGTCGCTGTGAGAAATGCCTTCTTGAACAAGCATTGCTCCATCGAGAATAAATCGTCCTTCGATAAATGTCGTCTGTGATTTGTCAATAAGTTCATCCATTTTCACCTTCAACCGGTTCGCAAGAACTTTAGTGATCAATTTGAAGTTGCTATTCAAAAGACTAATCGGTTGTAAATCTGCAGTAGAAACATTTGCTTCCTTTTTAGGTATCAAAACAACATTTGCATAACCCAACACATCCAATCTCAAAGTACCAGCATGAAATCCTTTGAAAATGTTAACAACGTCATGTTTGATTAGGTTCCAGTATTTCTTATAAAATAAGTTTGGAAAACCATCAGGACCAGGGGCTTTGTCTCCAGGCATCTCATTCAATGCTGCAACAATTTCTTCTTCTGTAAATTCAGAATCAATGCCACTCAAGTCGAAATTTGAGGGGTACAGCGTATTCCAGTCAACAGCCACACGGTTCTCATTTCTTTCACCAAAAATGCCTCTATAGTACTAAGTAAACACTTCACTGATCCTTTGTTGACCACAAATTTCTTCACCGTCTTTCCAAATGCTGCAAATTGTATTTGTTCTTCTTCAACCATTTGCAACTTTATGAAAATAACTAGTGTTGCTGTCACCAAGCTTTAACCATTGAGTTCTCGATCTCTGCTTCCAAAAAATCTCCTCCAGATCAATCACAGTAAGAAGTTCCTTTTCTTTCTTTTTTAACAAAGCTCGTTCATCGTTATCCAAATTTCTAGATTCCTCCAACACATTAAGCTCCAAAATCTCAGCTTCAAGCCTTTGTTTTTTAATTCTGTTGTCACCAAAGACTTATCTATTCCATTTAGAAAGGAATTTACGCAAAAGCCTCATCTTTCTGCAAAAGTTATTTGCCGCATCACCATAGCTACGAAATTCTAACCACTTTTGACGGAGCAGATCATCAAAATTCGGCTCAATACACCACATATTTTCAAACTTAAAATAAAATTCCTCTTTAAATCAACATTAGTGTCCAAAACCACTGGGCATTGATCAGAAATGAGGGAAGAAAGGCCTTTTTTGATAGATGGGGGTGTAAATCTTCAAATTCAGTGTTAATAAAAAACGATCAAGGCGAGCCAATGTAGGGGGATCTACCATCACTCCACATATATTTTCTATTGGGCATGGGTAGGTCAATTAAGACACTAGCACCAACAAAATCGTTGAAGTCATTCATGTCACCCAAGCCAAAGGTTTTCTCAACATTTCTCTCAAAATCAAATCTAGTAACATTAAAATCGCCACCAATAACCCAGGGACCATACATTAGGTTATGAAATATCACGCCCTCTTCCCACAAAGTTTTCCTTTCTCGTCTAGTGTTAGGTCCATAAACATTAGAAAAGAAATACATAATGTTGGTAGATTTGCATTCAAGAGCCACGTGCAAACAGTAAGTTTGTTTAATTTCTTGCTTAAAGTCCAAGAAGTACTTCTCCAGCCAGTAAACATGCCACCAGAGGACCCCACAGTAGGGATATATGCCCATTCAACAATTACACCCCACCCCAAACATTTAAATGGTTCAAGGTTCTCAATTTTTGTCTCTTAAAGTAAAATGATATCGGGTTTTACAGATTTGAGATAATTTTTAACCCTAAGACACTTATTGAAAGTTCCTAGGCCTCTAACACTCAAAGTGACAATTATCATGGTTTCACATTAGCCCTCTCCAGTTTTTTATTTTTAACATCACATATTACATCATCATTTAACGCAAAACCAGAATTACTTGCGATGGCATGCAGTTGATCACTAGTCAAAGAATTAAGTATACTAGGAACAAAAATGCTACCTACCGATGGGTGGCCCATTCCTCGTGCACTGCGGCGCAGCATGACAACGCCTTGATCCATGGCTCGTTTGCCTCGTCCCCTTGTTGAAGAACATTCACCAGAGTTAGATGGAGAAATAGCCTATTGTCCAGCCAAATTCAGGTCTTCTGATTCATTATCCATCACATATTCATTGAATGCGTCACGTCCCCCAAGCGCTTCATCATTACCATACACGTCATCACCACCGTATGCGTCATCACCACCATGCACATCATCCTCTGCTACAAAATCATTCAAGCCAATTCCATCACCCACATTAACGGGAACAATGTCTCGAGAGTTATTACCAACCCCCACAATATTACCACCTGCATCAACTTCCACCGCCACACCATCATCAAAGCGAACCACGTAGTTATCGTTGTTGCCTTCTCCCTCAACAGTGTCGCCGCCACCCTCATCCTTAGCACTATCCGATGGGACAACAACTGGGTTATTAACATCACCAACACGCAATCTAGCTCCTCCATCTTTGCTATGTAATACTTTAAGCCTGCCATCACCGCCAGTTGCAAAAACCTTCTGTTTGAAATTTGGGATTTTAATTTGGGGCGATGAGTCCTCCTCGCATCTCTGAATATGAACTTCATGAGCAAAGCCATCAATTGGAATCATCACTAATGAAGGCAGCGACCTTCCCACCTCCTTTGTCAGCTTGGCACGCAGGCAAGTATAATCCACATCATGAATTGCTCCATATTGCACCCTCTCCACTTCACCAATGTCAGCCAAAGCTGATTTGAGAACATCCAATTTGTGACACACCACTGGTGCATTCTTCAAACAAATCCAAAAAATCTCCTTTTCCGTCGTAACTCTCCCAAATTGTGTACTCCACCTCTTCAAATAAATTGTCCCCTCGGCCAAGATGAAAGAGGACTAGAAGTTTACCATCAACAGGGAGGGTGGGAATCAGACAATGAACACATCACCCATGCGCTTAACATTCCAGATCCAAGATGGCGCACGACGACCATAGCGGGCTTCCAGAAGCTCCTCGATCTAGCGAATTGAGAAAGATCTGCTCATGATAGAAATAATCACCAACGATCTGGCCCAATTGAATGATTTTGGAAAGAGATGGGCGGAGATCTAATTGCGGGTTTTATTTTCTGCCATTTTTGAGGAGGGGAGACGATGAAATTTACAGTTAAAACCCTTATGTCCAGTTTTATGGAATTTAAAACAAATAATTGGATTTCGACATGATTGTGCCCAGTGATCTGCCGATCCAAACCTGAAGCAACCATTTTTTGATTTGATATTACTGATATTTTCATTATAGCTGTTATGGATACGAGGAGACGGTTTTGATAGCGGCTTTTTAAATTTTAAAATATTTGGATCTGGAACACGCTTTACAGCTGGACAAAGTAATATATCCTTAAAAGTAGGATTAGAAGAAACATTGTTAACTTTCTCCACGTTTTCAACGTTCAAAGATGAGATTTGTGAGGAGAAAGATGACTTAAGAGAAGAAAAAGCATTTTTGGAATTCTCCAATAATAATCGCTATGAGGACGCCATTTTTGTATAGCCTTCGTTTTAATTTCGGTGATTTTCGAGTTTGAATCCCCTATCAATCTTGTTATTATGTTCATTTCTGTCCTCTTTCCTTCTTCTTTCCCCTTTTATTTTTAATAGGCAGGCTACCTTCGAGCCTAGGCATGGCGCTGAAATATGCGAACATGTAAAATTGGGAACGAGGGGGAAACATTAAAATTGGGGCATAACTTGTAGTGGTAAATTTGGGGATAACTTGGATTAAAAATATGAATGTGGATTTGGGGCATAAACCAAAATTGTGATTAAAGACCTTAATTTGGGGCATATGATTCATTATGAACATGACTTGGGAAAGGGGCATGAAAACCTATAATGACATAGGAATAATTGGTTAGTAATGCAAATGCCTAGAATTATAGTAATTAGAAACTATAACTGCACTTAGACACAATGTTAGATTACACTTGTGGTGGAAGTCTGCCCGGAACTGACCGGCATATCCAGCGACCACAAGTGGTAAATCTAATATGAGGGGTCTAAGTGCATAAACACATGACGTGCTAAGACACGAGGTTAAATCCGACTTGTGGAAGAAGTCTGCTCGTACCCACCCGACATATCCAGCATCCACAAGTGGTAGGCTTAATGTGGGAGGTCTAGCACATTATAACCATAAATGAATATGGTAATAAACTTGAATACTTAACCTAATTGAATCCATATGAATTGTATATGTTAACTTAAGTAGGGGTTAAGTAAAAAATTGTATGAAATAGTGGAAGGGTTAAGTATATCCTGAGTTGGTGGGTAATATATATATATATATATATATATATATGCCCACAAACTTAACCTATGGGGTTATGCAATCTTTTTACTCTGGTATGGCATAACCTGTGGAAAACCTAGTAATGGGGATGTAAGCGTAGGGGGAAGCTTGTATCATCTTGAGCGTGGGACCCGTTTTAGTTAGTAACCCATATATAGGTATCAAACGAGTACTCCCAACTAGGTCGGAGTCGGGGCACGCTTACTGGGCTAATTGTAAGAGATCCAAATGTGGGAGATAGTGTGGGCGGCACATTCCGATAGGGTCATGTGCGTGCATGCGACCGACAGAGGAGGTTTAGATGTCGTGACTCATGTAGATATGGTTGTGCATATCCTGAAAATGAAGGGTTGCTGCTTTAGGGTAGTGATACATCCTACTGTGGGGCCAGCACAGGGTATCTACGAAGTAGGGAGCCAATCGATTGGGGTAGTAACTAGGGTACATATAGACTCCGATATGTTTAGGAGCCCGTTATTATTCTTAGGGGTAACTCTGGTATGTTGGGTTGCCTGTTGATTGTATGGGGTTGAACCTCTCACTAGAAGTACGCCTAAGTCTACCATCTTATAGTTGTTGGGATCATCTCATTTTGGTTATACTAGTATTGTTGCAGAGAGAAAGAGAAAGTATTTGAGAAGCACAATATACTATATCATGTTTATCCTGTTTACCTTGTCATACCTACCTTTTATGATGTTATCTCTCTTATCCATTTTATATGCTTGTCATGGTACTTCTACTTATTTATATGCTAAAAGTAACTGGACTCACCAGACTTTATGTCTGACCCATTTTGTTTCCTCCTCTTTCTCTTAAGTTCCCCCCTCCCCAGGTTCTCAGGTGGGAGTACTCAAGCTTGATCGGGATTCTTCTTTCATCTTGTTTGGAGCGGCTTAGATGTACTGCCTGATTCCATATCTCTCTACTATGGCTATGTTTTGGGGATTATGCTTCTTTTATTATTGTACTCTGATAATTTAAGTACAAGACAAAAGTTTTAAATTGATGTACTAGGTTTTATGCATTTCAAACATATGATATAACCATGTTTTGAACTACGATGTTTTCTGCTTAATAAAATTTTAAATTCCGCTGCTATTTATTATCTTTCTTGTAATGTTTCTGTTTCTCTTTACCTATAACACTTCATGAAACTTAATGCATTCTATTAATGAGTGACATTAAAGGACGTAGGGTGTCACAGCAGCTGTAACACCCCACACCCGCTACGGTCACTCTCTAAGGGAATGCCATAACATCGGTGGAGTATTTTGAGTGAATATAGAACAGAGAAATTACAGCAAGACAGATATAAGTAATACTTGGAAATTTAAAACAACATTTCAATTGCAGCGGAAAGTAAAACATGTCTGGTTACATCACAAAACCATAATAAGAGTTAAGTACAAATATCCATTCTGCTAAATAAAAATACATAATCCCAATACATGAACTGATAGCCATAAAAGAAAAGGGTAAGCTGAGCTCTACATCTAGGGTCCAAGCTCCAAGAGAGTAATAAAAGCAGCCTGATCAAAGCCCACTCGTACTGGGCCCACTCTGAGAACCTGAGGGTTGGGAAAAAGATAAAAACAACGGGGTCAGACATAAGTCTGAGCGAGTCCTATAACTTTAACAATACAATCATTAAAGTAACCAGAGAAGACATAAACTTGATATACGGTAATGTCTGGGGATGAATGGCTACACTAAGCAGCTTGGTAGACTTAGGATAAACTAAGATAACCGTAAAGACGCATTTACCCACCCAAGGATAATTACTACACTGCACCACACCAGTCATTCCTACTTAAAGGTTGATCCCTCCCAAGGACTTAGAAAATTTACCCAGTAGTTTCGTGTACCCCTAGCTGACTACATAGGTGCCGTCTGCCCCTATCTCCACTAGGTGTACCCACTACTCCCAAGTGATCGGCTCCCTACCGTAGATACCCGTGCCGGCCCCACAGTGGTGTGTATCACTCCCCAAAGTGGCAACCCGATATAATTAACGGTGCACGACTTATATCTACACGATGCAACAACGTCTTACCTACCAGCCCGGGTCCACACACGCATATGAAACCCGTTGGACATGCGTTGCCACCGCTAACCCGTTTTGGCCTCTTATAGTCAAGCCCAGTACGCGTGTCCCGTCCTCGACATGGGTCGAGCCCAATAAGATACATATGGGTTACTGGTTGAAATGGGGCCCCACAAGCTACCCACCTAAGCTTGTCCCTTTTTCTAGTGCATCCCACTTAACCCTTTAATCATGTTTAATTACATGTTTCCACTTGGTTAAGTATTCTAATCGTATTTTCTATTGCCACCCAAGGCAACCACTAGATTTCCACATGCCACCCAAGGCACCCACTTAACCCCTCATGTCCCTCTACATGCTAATATGGTTAAGTGTTTCTTAATTAATTAATTAAGATCATGACCTCATAAAGACCTCTCACATTAGACCATCTTTTATGACTGCTGGATATGCCGGTTGGTTCCGGGCAGACTTCCATCATTAAAAGGGTCTAACCTCGTGTCTTTACTTTAATCACGTATTTAATTTATGACTAAGACCTCTCACATTGGGCCAATCATTTGTAGCTGCTGGATTTGCCGGTTGGTTCCGGGCAGACTTCCGCTACAAAAGGGTCCAACCTCGTGTCTTAGTTGATTAATTACACCTAATTAATCATCCCCATAATTTGTATTAATTATCCCTAATTAATTACACATTTTTAAGAATATGGGTAGACCTAACTCAATAGGTAAATTCCCAATTCCATAGTATGGGTAGACCTAACTTAATAGGTAAATTCCCAACTCCATAATATGGGTAGACCTAACTTAATAGGTAAATTCCCAATTATGTCCATTCATTTTATGTTATACACATTTTTATTAACATGCATATTAACCCCATCGTTTCCCACGTAATTCGTTTTCATAACATGTCATATAAATGGGAAGGTTCACTATAAATGTAATGGGTTCAATCCTAGCACAACGTTGGCTTTTACATGGGTTTAAAAGGTGTCAACTTGCATCATGATAGTAAACCCAACTAGCATCATTAAATAACCCAACTTGCATGAATACACATATGTCATATAAAGGTAACTTGCATAAGTGTTCATAGGTTACACAAAGGGTAAACTTGCATATGTGACTTGCATCATAAATAGGGTAAACATGCATATGTATGCATAGCATACAAAGGTATCATCTTGCATATGTATGCATCTTATTTAAAGAGGGTAAACTTGCATGTCATAATGTATGCATAAAACCAACCACTTAGCATGCATGAAATCAAGTACTTAGCATGCATAAAACCAAACACTTAGCATGCATAAAATCAAATACTTAGCATGCATAAAACCAAACACTTAGCATGCATAAAATCAAATACTTAGCATGCATAAAATCAAATACTTAGCATGCATAAAACCCAAACACTTAGCATGCATAAAATCAAATACTTAGCATGCATAAAATCAAATACTTAGCATGCATAAAACCCACCACTTAACTTGCATAAACCCACATACTTAACTTGCATAAACATAGGGTTAACATTAAACATAGATTAGCAAACTAACATCATATCATATGACTTAAAACCCACTAATCCGCATACAAAACCGCATGATCTCATCATATCTCATCTACTTAATTTAGCAATTGGTTATTAAAGTGATAGAAACTCACCAAAACCAAGATTAGCAAACTTATGAAGTAGAACTAGTTGCTATATTTGAAGATGGTGATGATTAGAGGTTGATTAGCTTGCAACTTTCTTCATAAATTAGTGGAGGCTCCTCCTAAGTTTGATTTTGGCGGCATGATGGTATCAATTCTATTTTTAGTATGGATTAGGCTTGCATTAGGGTGTATTTATAGGATTAGGGTGTGTTTTAGACCATAGGATTAGCCCTAGGTTAGATTAGGTTCGTCAGATTTAAGAAGTCTCTAGAGAATAGCCCAAAACACAGCCGAACCCTAAAATGGTGCACCAGGTTTAACTGGTCGAGCACCCCCTGTCGACACCCAAGTCGACAGGGCTGTCGACCTGGTCCTACCCAGTCGACTGCCCAGTCGACAGGGCTGTCGACACGGGTAGCTAGGCGGGAGTTTTTCCCTCCAGCGCCCAATGGCCCCAATTTTGAATTTTAAACCTGAATTTTAAATCTGTTTTGAACTTTTAATTTTCTGCAAACTTCATTGGGCCATAACTGGGACATACGGACTCCGATTTACAAAATTTCGGACTCTATTCTGCGTATTTTTCCGAGACGAACAAAATGACGCAGCCCGTTTCCCCCAATTCTCACATCTGAGATTATTTATTCTGCAATTAGTGAATTTTAGCATTAACCGAAATTCGGGGTGTTACATTCTCCCCTCCTTAAAGGATTTCGTCCCCGAAATCTCTAAGCTAAGGAGAATGCATATCCTACCATCCAAATAACCATCTACTCAATCCATCTAACACGGGCATCCATTGTCCTTAAAACAATTTCTAATGATGTATGAGCATATGCAAAAAGTGTGTGTATATGTTCCCTATCTAATGTATGAACATATGCAAACCATGATAGTGCCATGCATCCATTATGTATGCGAGAGAACCCTATCGACACATACAACATCTACATGAGTGCACAATCATTCACCAAAATGCATCATCCATATGATAACACAACCATTATACATCCATAAATATAGCTATCTACACACAATTATATGCAATATGCAATATGAAGTGACTGAGCCGATCTAATGCCCAGAGTGTGTGTATATGCATCCACGAGCAACCACTAGCAAACACTTGCATCCACTTGCATCCATCAACCATAACATGTCTCAAACACATGTTTCAACCATAGGTTTTCCCTATCTAAAGGTCAAAAGTACTAACGAGAGGACATACTAAAGATAAGATAAGTACTAGACAACGATAGAGGAGAAATTAAAAGACATACCCTCAAAAAGGAATGGGTACAATGAACGCATCTTCGCTTCCGTCTCCCAAGTTGCGTTGCTCTCATCTTCTCCCCATTGCACTTTGACTAGTTGAACCTCTCTGTTTCTCAACTTCCTAGTCTCTGACCCAAGGATGCGAGTAGGAGCTCGTCGAATAGTCGCATCACGCTCTACTTCCACTTCTCTAAGCAAGCTTGGCTCTACCACCTCTGCAGTCTCATGTAGGCACTTCCTCAAATGTGACACATGGAATACATCATGTACCCCACTAAGTCTGTCGGGCAACTCCACTCTATATGCCATCCGTCCAATCCTTTCCTTAATAGGAAACGGCCCTACGAACCTTGGTGCTAACTTCCCAACAGATCCAAAGCGAACCACATTTCGCAACGGAGACACTTTGACAAAGACCATGTCCCCAACTTCAAACTCAAGTTCCGTCCTCCTCTTGTCCGCATAAGATTTTTGCCTATCCTGCGCTGCTTTCATCCTTCTTCGAATCAAGTCAATCTTCTCAGAAGTCTCCCTAACCATATCAGGCCCAAGCAAAATCTTATCCGTAGATTCCCACCAACATGTAGGTGATCGACAAGGCCTTCCATAAAGAGCTTCGAAAGGAGCCATACCAATACTGGACTGAAAGCTGTTATTATATGCGAACTCCACCAATGGAAGATGCTCTTCCCATGTACCTCCAAAATCTAAGATACAAAGCCTCAAAAGGTCTTCTAGGACACGATTCACCCTCTCAGTCTGGCCGTCCGTCTGAGGATGATATGCGGTGCTCAGACATAATTGAGTCCCCACTGCTTCTTGCAAACTTTTCCAGAATTCACTAGTGAAGATAGGATCTCGATCACTCACTATGCTAGAGGGTACCCCATGCAATCGAACTATCTCTCGAAGATATACTGAAGCTAGCCATGGAGCAGTCCTCTTGCTCTTCACAGGTATGAAATGGGCGCTTTTAGTAAGTCTGTCTACCACAACCCAAATCCCCGTATTACCCTTTCTCGATCTGGGTAACCCGTCAATAAAATCCATCGAGACGCTATCCCACTTCCATTGCGGAACTTCCAATGGGTGAAGCAACCCACCTGGTTTCTTTTGCTCCGCTTTCACTTGTTGGCACACCAAGCATCGAGCGACATACTCGGCCACATCTTTCTTCATACCGGCCCAGAAGAAAACCCGCTTCATATCTTGGTACATCTTGTCCCCACCGGGATGAATGGTCATCCTAGAACGGTGTGCATCATCAAGAATAGCCTTCCTCAAACCCTCGTCTTGCGGTACACAAAGTCTACCGTCTCTACGCAAGCACCCCCTATCGTCTAGGGTGTACCTACTCAAATGGCTGGACGACTCCCCCCTTATGAGCTTCTCTACCATCTCAACCAACTGTGGGTCGTCCCTCTGTGCTTCTCCAATCTGCCCCAAAAGAGTAGGTCTGACCTCCAAGGATGCTAGCAGACCGGGTATATAGTCAATGGAAGGTCTGAAATCGAACATCGAGATAAATTCCAAGCTTCGTTGTTCCACGAACAATGGACTCAAGGACAACCTTTTTCTGCTCAAGGCGTCCGCCACCACGTTACGCTTGCCGGGGGTATACGCTATCTCGAAATCATAGGATGCTAAGAACTCCATCCACCTTTGCTGTCTCAAATTCAAATCCTTCTGAGAAAACAAGTACTTCAATGATTTGTGGTCAGTGAACAATTCGAATCTCTCACCAAGAAGATAATGGCGCCAAATCTTAAGCGCAAAAACAATAGCGGCCAACTCTAAATCATGGGTAGGGTAATTTTTCTCATGTGCCCTCAACTGCCTTCCACCATAGGCTATCACCCTTCCCTCTTGCATTAAGATTGCGCCCAGCCCTGTCCCACAAGCATCGGTATAGACAACAAATGGCTTACTCCCATCTGGCAACACTAAAACTGGAGCTGTGGTTAAAGCTCTCTTTAACCGTCGGAACGCATCATCACAATCTACGTCCCATGTGAAAACAAGATTCTTCTTCGTTAAGCGGGTTAATAGGGCTGATATCTTCGCGAAGTCTTTGATAAACTTCCTATAATAACCCGCCAACCCCAAGAAACTTCTTACTTCGGTAGCATTTCTAGGAACCCTCCAATCTTGAATTGCTACTACCTTCGCGGGATCCACAGCTATCCCTTCCTTGGAGACCACGTGCCCCAAGAACCGCACTTCCTTCCTCCAGAAGTGACATTTAGAAAATTTAGCCTTAAGGCTATGTGCTCGAAGAGTCTCCAACACCTCCCCAAGATGTAGGGCATGCTCTTCCTCACTCTTAGAAAATACTAAGATATCATCCACAAAGACCACCACGAACTTATTAAGGAACTCCCTGAACACCCTACTCATCAAATCAACAAAGTATGCAGGGGCGTTCGTCAACCCAAATGGCATCACCAGCCACTCATAGAAACCATCCGGAGTCCTAAAGGCAGTCTTGTCTATGCTATACTCAGCCACCCTCAACTGATGAAACCCCGTGGCTAAGTCCAACTGAGAAAATACTGAAGCGCCAACCAACTGATCGAAAAGATCATCAATCCTCGGCAATGGGTGTCTATTCTTCTTTGTGAGCTTATTGAGTTCTCTATAGTCCACACAAAGTCTGAGGGACCCATCCGCCTTCGTAGCAAAAACTACTGGAGCACCCCACTCCGATATACTTCGTCTTATGAACCCCTTCTCAAGCAACTCCCCTACTTGCTTATTGAGTTCCCTCCTCTCACGAGGAGCCATGTGGCGCACTGGTAAAGATACAGGTTTAGCATTATCCACCAGATATATTCGGAAGTCAATCTCCCGCTTCGGAGGTAAGCCCTTCACCTCCTCAAACACATCCGAGTATTCCCGG
This sequence comes from Allium sativum, assembly GCA_030737875.1. Classification (NCBI taxonomy): domain Eukaryota; kingdom Viridiplantae; phylum Streptophyta; class Magnoliopsida; order Asparagales; family Amaryllidaceae; genus Allium; species Allium sativum. The sequence goes on along the minus strand of CM060911.1, from coordinate 135,211,530 downwards.
ACCACTCTAACAGATTGTAAACTCTCGACCGAAGCGTCAAGCGATTCAAGATAACTTAGCATAACAGAATCCATGGGATTACAAGAGATCTCGAGAGTGTTACCCAAGCGGGTCATGAGCCTAACAACTCTCCTTTCGCAATCAAGAACGACACCATTACTGGATAACCAGTCCATGCCCAAAATCAACCCATAGCCCGTGAAGCCCAACACAAAAGCATCACATCTAAACTCAATGCTAAGTATAGAAATCTTCAAACCCAAACATATCATGGACAAATAAGTGGAGCCCCCAATTGGGTTTGAAACAACCAAGGGATCATCTACTAGACTGGTGTCTAAGTGCAGTGACTCAACTAATGATGATGAGATAAACGAATGCGATGCGCTAGAATCAAACAATGTACGGACAGGATGATCAAATAGAAAAACCAGACTTTCCACGGAAATAGTTCTACCTCTTTCTCGAATCGGTGGAGCTGCGAGAGCCTGAACTTGCCCCCTTGCCTGAGCTAGTGCCACAAGAGCTTGCACCTGTCCTCCTGAGGTAGACCCCGTCCTTTGCCCTTTCTTAGGACAGTCTTTCACTAGATGTCCTGCTTCGCCACAGTGGAAGCAGCCAGTCTTCTTCTTCTTGCGACAATCCTTGCTTAGGTGGCCAGGTGTCCCACAATTGAAACACTTCTTCTTGCCCTTACCACCGTTGCCTTTCCCACCTTTGTTTTGCTGTTGTTGCTGAGGTTTCTTTTGATCTCCCTTCTTCTCAGGTGCCTTATTAGCATTGGGACCCTTCTCTTCTTCATGCATGAGTGCCATGTCAACTAGCTTCTCAAAGGTGGCCCCCATAGGGATATGAGTCATAGCCAACCCATGCATCGGTTCATTCAAGCCTTTCACGAACCTCAAAGCCTTCTTTTCCGGTGTATTCACCATGTCTAGGCCAAACCTTGCCAATTGATTAAACTTGTTGACATAATCCTTCACTGAGAGATTTCCTTGCTTTAGAGTCAAGAATCTTTCCATATACAAGTTTTCTTCCGCCCTTGAGAGAAACTTTGCCACAAATCTTTGCCTAAAATCCGTCCAAGAGTCAACGGGGCGTTCTCCATTAGTGACCTCCCACCAGAATGAGGCCTCTCCCTTCATTAACCAAGCAGCTAACTTGACTTTCTTTAATTTCTTCCATCTCAAAGATATCTATCAACTCTTCCACCTCCTTAAGCCAATCTCTAGCCTCCACAAAAGTTTCAGATCCTTGAAAAGGTTTCCCTCCCATAGCTTTAAATTCCTTGCAAGTCTTAGCAAAAGTATCTGTGCGAGGAGGAGGGGGAGGAGGAAGATCGGGTGCTACGGTTGGTGGAGGACCATTTGCTGGACCCGCAGTGGTGGCCCTAGCCTCCATCAATCTCCTATACCATACTGGTACCGTCACACCTTCCGGAAAGTTAAGATCCTCAGCCATGCTGAAATGAAAAAGGAAAGATTCAAAATGGAGAATTCGAAAGATAAAGATATGGCTATTGGGGATTATGCTTTTTTTTCAAAAACTTTTCTCTTTAAAGACATGTTTTTGAAAATATCTTTTCCAAAAATGTTTTTAGAAAAATAGTTTTCTAAAAATTTTATCTGTTCCGGTAACCTTGCTATGATACCACGTGTAACACCCCACACCCGCTACGGTCACTCTCTAAGGGAATGCCATAACATCGGTGGAGTATTTTGAGTGAATATAGAACAGAGAAATTACAGCAAGACAGATATAAGTAATACTTGAAAATTTAAAACAACATTTCAATTGCAGCGGAAAGTAAAACATGTCTGGTTACATCACAAAACCATAATAAGAGTTAAGTACAAATATCCATTCTGCTAAATAAAAATACATAATCCCAATACATGAACTGATAGCCATAAAAGAAAAGGGTAAGCTGAGCTCTACATCTAGGGTCCAAGCTCCAAGAGAGTAATAAAAGCAGCCTGATCAAAGCCCACTCGTACTGGGCCCACTCTGAGAACCTGAGGGTTGGGAAAAAGATAAAAACAACGGGGTCAGACATAAGTCTGAGCGAGTCCTATAACTTTAACAATACAATCATTAAAGTAACCAGAGAAGACATAAACTTGATATACGGTAATGTCTGGGGATGAATGGCTACACTAAGCAGCTTGGTAGACTTAGGATAAACTAAGATAACCGTAAAGACGCATTTACCCACCCAAGGATAATTACTACACTGCACCACACCAGTCATTCCTACTTAAAGGTTGATCCCTCCCAAGGACTTAGAAAATTTACCCAGTAGTTTCGTGTACCCCTAGCTGACTACATAGGTGCCGTCTGCCCCTATCTCCACTAGGTGTACCCACTACTCCCAAGTGATCGGCTCCCTACCGTAGATACCCGTGCCGGCCCCACAGTGGGGTGTATCACTCCCCAAAGTGGCAACCCGATATGATTAATGGTGCATGGCTTATATCTACACGATGCAACAACGTCTTACCTACCAGCCCGGGTCCACACACGCATATGAAACCCGTTGGACTTGCGTTGCCACCGCTAACCCGTTTTGGCCTCTTATAGTCAAGCCCAGTACGCGTGTCCCGTCCTCGACATGGGTCGAGCCCAATAAGATACATATGGGTTACTGGTTGAAATGGGCCCCCACAAGCTACCCACCTAAGCTTGTCCCTTTTTCTAGTGCATCCCACTTAACCCTTTAATCATGTTTAATTACATGTTTCCACTTGGTTAAGTATTCTAATCGTATTTTCTATTGCCACCCAAGGCAACCACTAGATTTCCACATGCCACCCAAGGCACCCACTTAACCCCTCATGTCCCTCTACATGCTAATATGGTTAAGTGTTTCTTAATTAATTAATTAAGATCATGACCTCATAAAGACCTCTCACATTAGACCATCTTTTATGACTGCTGGATATGCCGGTTGGTTCCGGGCAGACTTCCGTCATTAAAAGGGTCTAACCTCGTGTCTTTACTTTAATCACGTATTTAATTTATGACTAAGACCTCTCACATTGGGCCAATCATTTGTAGCTGCTGGATTTGCCGGTTGGTTCCGGGCAGACTTCCGCTACAAAAGGGTCCAACCTCGTGTCTTAGTTGATTAATTACACCTAATTAATCATCCCCATAATTTGTATTAATTATCCCTAATTAATTACACATTTTTAAGAATATGGGTAGACCTAACTCAATAGGTAAATTCCCAATTCCATAGTATGGGTAGACCTAACTTAATAGGTAAATTCCCAACTCCAAAATATGGGTAGACCTAACTTAATAGGTAAATTCCCAATTATGTCCATTCATTTTATGTTATACACATTTTTATTAACATGCATATTAACCCCATCGTTTCCCACGTAATTCGTTTTCATAACATGTCATATAAATGGGAAGATTCACTATAAATGTAATGGGTTCAATCCTAGCACAACGTTGGCTTTTACATGGGTTTAAAAGGTGTCAACTTGCATCATGATAGTAAACCCAACTAGCATCATTAAATAACCCAACTTGCATGAATACACATATGTCATATAAATGTAACTTGCATAAGTGTTCATAGGTTACACAAAGGGTGAACTTGCATATGTGACTTGCATCATAAATAGGGTAAACATGCATATGTATGCATAGCATACAAAGGTATCATCTTGCATATGTATGCATCTTATTTAAAGAGGGTAAACTTGCATGTCATAATGTATGCATAAAACCAACCACTTAGCATGCATGAAATCAAGTACTTAGCATGCATAAAACCAAACACTTAGCATGCATAAAATCAAATACTTAGCATGCATAAAACCAAACACTTAGCATGCATAAAATCAAATACTTAGCATGCATAAAATCAAATACTTAGCATGCATAAAACCCAAACACTTAGCATGCATAAAATCAAATACTTAGCATGCATAAAATCAAATACTTAGCATGCATAAAACCCACCACTTAACTTGCATAAACCCACATACTTAACTTGCATAAACATAGGGTTAACATTAAACATAGATTAGCAAACTAACATTATATCATATGACTTAAAACCCACTAATCCGCATACAAAACCGCATGATCTCATCATATCTCATCTACTTAATTTAGCAATTGGTTATTAAAGTGATAGAAACTCACCAAAACCAAGATTAGCAAACTTATGAAGTAGAACTAGTTGCTATATTTGAAGATGGTGATGATTAGAGGTTGATTAGCTTGCAACTTTCTTCATAAATTAGTGGAGGCTCCTCCTAAGTTTGATTTTGGTGGCATGATGGTATCAATTCTACTTTTAGTATGGATTAGGCTTGCATTAGGGTGTATTTATAGGGTTAGGGTGTGTTTTAGACCATAGGATTAGCCCTAGGTTAGATTAGGTCCGTCAGATTTAAGAAGTCTCTAGAGAATAGCCCAAAACACAGCCAAACCCTAAAATGGTGCACCAGGTTTAACTGGTCGAGCACCCCCTGTCGACACCCAAGTCGACAGGGCTGTCGACCTGGTCCTACCCAGTCGACTGCCCAGTCGACAGGGCTGTCGACACGGGTAGCTAGGCGGGAGTTTTTCCCTCCAGCGCCCAATGGCCCCAATTTTGAATTTTAAACCTGAATTTTAAATCTTTTTTGAACTTTTAATTTTCTGCAAACTTCATTGGGCCATAACTGGGCCATACGGACTCCGATTTACAAAATTTCGGACTCTATTCTGCGTATTTTTCCGAGACGAACAAAATGACGCAGTCCGTTTCCCCCAATTCTCACATCTGAGATTATTTATTCTGCAATTAGTGAATTTTAGCATTAACCGAAATTCGGGGTGTTACAGTAGCGATCTGCATCACTCCTCTATCAAAACTTCACATCACCGCATACCCAGCATATTGCACCACTTCTGCATATATTAATCACCACACTTCAAGCTGAACTTGTATGGTACTCTATTGTAAGATTTACCAATATTGTTGTCTTAGGCCCTGACAATGCAATAATCATTTGTAGAACTGGATCTATCAAAACTTACAACATATGTACTAATGTTGTAATCAAATGATGGATCAAGATCAACAATATGACCCTTGTTTCCCCCAATCCAGCTCGGCAACAATTATGGAACCAACAAATGCTAACAATAGAGCATTAATGCAAACACTTGGAGGGCGTGTTTTACAATCAAAATTTATCGATCCTAAAACACAAACAAATGCATGAAAACTGAAAATAAAAATAAAAATACCAACTACGAAACCACGCAATTTCACTTCCAAGCCCATCCATCAACATCTGAAGCAATCCAACCCTATTCGAACACTGCAGAGACGATAAGATGGCATAAACCAGACAAATTTTACCCTAAAGATCTAAGCTTTTGTATTTTTGTAGATTCTGAGAGCGACTTGGTATGAGAAGATTTGAGAAATTGAAGACGGTGAGAACTTGTGAACGAACAGATTTGAGAAATTGAGAAAAGAGGAATGGAATTGCTTAGGGAAGTTGATATTTATTAGCGGTGTGGGATTTTAACGGATTAGTGAGGCGTCAACTACAGATGTTGTTTTTAAAAGGTAAATTAACAGATAAATATACATGTTTTTAAAGGTGCAGATTGATGACGTGACAAATGTTTATAACTAAGGTAACACTGTATCAAAATGTTGTGTCGTGTTACACTTGTTTATCTAAAGCAAAGCATTTTTATGGCTAAGGTAACAAAAAAATAGAACGTTGCAGTTGGACCAAAATAGTATAGCTATCGTCACATTTTGGCTGGCAACACCTTGAAAATATGTTGCATTTGGTCATTTATGGCGTTAGAAAGATATAAACCCTTCGCGATGTTTAATTAGTTTAACCCATGGTGAGATTGAATGCTATTGTGATTGACTTAGTCTATGGGTTAAAGTTACGGACCCGTTTTTGAAAAATAAATTTTTCCTTGTTCAGTTCAAAAGTTTGGATCAGTTTCTTTGTTTTTATCGAAAGGTGTCACGTGCTTTTCTCAATAAGCTATTTTGTATTCCCTTTATGTTGGAATTAGAATATATATAATTTGGCCATTGCTTATTTCAGTTTGGTTATGTTCTGTGTGGATGTTGAAATGTATTGTTGTTCTTGTAAGGTAAAAACCAGTTCCTCCATCAACGACATGGTCTCACAGAATTATTATATGTTCCCTTTACTTGAGTTTTCCTACTTTAGTATTCCAAACTGATCAATGTGTTATTTCATCACAACGCTCGGGTCAGACTAAGGATGTTTCCAGGTTTTCTTCATTTGGATGTGGAACTCATGGAGTAGAGTTGGAAGTTTGCCTATCATATTATTTTATTTCCATTGTATTTTATTTTACCTATCAGCATTTGTAACGTCGGATTATTATAACTTTCCAGATGCTAAGAGTTGTTTTTAACTCTGATATACACTATATCTTAGAGTGACATTTCATTTGTTAAAATTATTGTTATATGTTGTTAATTCCGCTATGAGATTCTGCTTTGCTCCTATTCCTTCCTTTTTCCTTTTCTTTTTCCATAACGATCTGCGTTTTCGATGAGTGACAATGGTACAAGATTGATTTATGCCTAAGAGTGCAACCCATGTAAAAAGTTTTTGGGATTAGCTAGATAATATCATAAATTTATTCAAGACTTATCCAAGATAGCAACACCGTTAACCCAATTGACTAAGAAGAATCAGGTTTTTGTCTAGGATGCAAGATACGAGCGTGGATTTAAGAGTCTAAAGGAAAGGTTGACGTGTGGTCTAGTATTAGTTATTCCTAAAGGAAATGAGGAGATGATGATATACACCGACGCTTGTGGTACTGGATTGGTCGCGATCTTGATGCATAAGGGTAAGGTTGTCGCTTATGCTAGTCGGCAACTAAAGTTACCTGAGAGAGGTACCCCCGCACATGATTTGGAACTGACAGCGATTGTGTCCACATTAAAGATGTAGAGAGATTATCTTTTAGAAGAAATATTTGATTTGTTTATTGATCACAAGTCATTGAAGTATCTTTTCTCTCAGAAAGATCTAAATCTCCATCAGCAACGATGGTTATAATTCTCGACTTCCTATGATCTTAATATCGCATACACCCCGGGAAAGGGTAATGCGGTCGTTGATCCATTGAGTAGGAAACACACTAATTTGGGGGCTGTGTTCCTAGAATGGAAGCAACTGGAGTATATTGTTGGTTATAACTTCAGACCTAGATGCGGGTTAGAGACAGAGAGGTTGGAGTGCTTAATGATTATACCAACTTTTGTCGAACGGATCGGCTTTAGTCAAAGGAACGACCCTAGATTGTTGGGAATTATTACCAAAATGGAATTTGATATAAATAATGAGATTAAGAGTACGTACGAACTCGACCATGATGGTTGGCTGCAGAAAGGAGGGAAACTGAGAAGGCATAAACAAGGACGTTGGAAAATTCATCTCCGACTTCATGAATTGCTAATTGGTTAAGGATGAGCAGAAGAAGCCTGGTGGCTTGTTGCAACCACTAGAAGTTCCCGAGTGGAAATGGAAGCAAATTTCAATGGATTTCATTGATGGGTTGCCAAGGACTCGGCAGAACATGATAGTATTTTGGTAATTGTAGATCGGTTGACTAAGAGCACCAAGTTTATACCCATCAAGTCAAGTAGGACGACAACCAAGCTATCGGAGTCGTATGTGAAGTGGGTTATGTGATTCCATGGTGTATCAAAAGGCATTGTGAATGACCAAGATCCATTGTTTAATAGTGCATTCTGGAAGAGCCTACAAGAAGCTTTGGTATCTGAGCTACATCCCAATACCGCTTATCATCGTCAAACTGATGGTCAGACGGAAAGGGTGAATCGCATATTGGAAGATCACATTATAGCTTGCGTCTTGGATTTTGGAGGTTCAAGGGATGAGCATGTGCATTTGGTAGAGTTTGCGTACAATAATAGTTATCAGTCAAGCATTGGCATGGCTCCATATGAAGCATTATATGGGAGGTCATGCAACGCACCTTCATGTTGGTAGGTGGCAGGTGAGAAACTAATACTTGGACCCGATATGGTTAGGGAAACTTCCGAGAAGATTGAAATCATTTGGCAACGAATGAAAGCTAACAATATAAGCAGAAGAGTTACTCCAATAAAAGGATGAGAGACTTGGAATTCTACATTGGTGATTTGGTGTTTGTCAAGATTTCTCCTTTGAGAAATGTGATTCAGTTTGGTAGGAAGGGAAAGTTAGCATCGAGGTTTGTAATGAACCGAAAATTCCCCTCGCGGGAAATCGCCGGATACACTAACTTTGGGCGTACAACACATCAGAACAAATAACAAAAGACTTTTATTACATCATAATAATGTTACATCAGAGTACAAAATATTAGAGTACATCGAAATATAATACAGTGGAAGATAATTTACAATAAATTTAATACAATGCAGCGGAACTAATAAACTAACACAGCAGAAGACTATCAATGCTCTGGACACAGCTTTAAGCTTCGATCCAGAATCCTGCTCAAAAGATAAATATCTGCGAAACAAGCTACTTGACTACCCGTGTGGAAAATAAAGGCACCCGAGTTTGCCAGTGAAACAAACTATGAGTCAATCATGGGACTGGTATGAGAAATCCACTTAACCTATTTAATAATAAGGCTAATCACAGGACCATGCCGCTAACGCGGAACGGATTTACTTTATTGGATTGCCAGTGCAAGAAATAAAGTAAATCGTGAAACAATGCAATGCTTTTTAGAAAAATGAAACCATTATAAGACTCAAGTCCCATCACACAACGCAAGGCAAACCGGAGGATAGAGTTTTACCTTATAATGGTCAAAAATGCTTGATATGATAAAACGGACTTGATATTATTATTAGTGTCTATATGTTTCAAAAACATTTCAATCATAATGTATCAATCATAGACGGCATAACTACCATATACTATATCGCCATACTAGTTGTACAATCAAAACAGTATGTGTCGTATTGAAAGTTAGATTTCCATCATGAACCAAGGCAAGGGATCGTCCTTGCCGAATTCAAGACAATCTAGCCCATGTCTTAGGATCAGTCGCAGTTGCACCTTGGAGCGCCAGGGCCGGTCCACAAATATGTTAGTGGATTGGTAATGCCTGAACAATATGCCTCCCCGCCCTATGGGGCGTAAATAAAGAGCCACTAGGGACTCAAATCCGAGGTACCTCGTTTTCCATCGTCCACATAAGTAAAAATATCTGGGCTTGTAAAACCGAGACAAAACTTCTAGCTAGAAAGAAACGCATGTTCTCCCTGGGGTCCTTTTCCTGTTTCTGCTTCATGCTAGGATGTGAGGCTGGCGAAATATCGCTACACAAAGCTATGCTAAATAAAGCTGTGCTTTGATCATCAACCACAAGGCTCTGCTTTTCAGCAATAAGCCTTGATCATTTGCATCTTAGCATGCCACATTATCAATCCATACCATACCATTGATTTCTACCAATATATAACCTCTGAGTTCGTACATCTCAGAGAAGGGTGTTAAGCAAGAGAATAAATTCTCCACCACCAAACAGATATATATTTATCAGAGATCAACGAATACAGCATGAAGGAATACAACGTTAGACATACCATCCGTTTACAAGTTCGTTTTGGGTCTGAACGAAACCAGAGGCACCTTATTCCTCATCCCAATGTCCAATACAGGACAGAGGTCCTCGCATATCCGGTCGATCTCCAAGTACATCTGGACGATCACCACTTATTACCTTGTCTTGGGATGCCTCCCAATCAAGACATCACTAATCATCCAAACGATGTGAAGACCTCCGGTCTTCAACCACCGTCTTCGTCTTCGACTCTTAATCGTTGAAGCAATTATTCAAAATGGGTTAAACCCGGTCTTTCTGAATAACTCGCATATTTTATAATCAATAATTAAGTGCTATAAAAACACATCATATGCCTCATTTCAATTCAGAATACTCTTTTAAATAAATATTCACGTTACTAGGGAAAGGTTCCCATTAATTTTATCAAAGATAAATTCTTTGAAATTTATTCTTTAATCTTCTTTTAAAGGATTCATTAAAACTCCAATTTGGTTTTAATATCAAAAATCTTTACTTTATGATATTCGACTTTAAGAAATTAATCTTGTCTTTAACTGGGTTAAAGAACCAATGTCATTTAAAACACAGTTCACTATAAACCCAAAATCGTCTTCCATTAAATATGGAATTCTCACAACAATCAAATCAATATATAATCGATATAAATTTCTGTATCAGACTAATAATATAAATGGAATAACGGCAAAGCCTTTTAAATTCCATACATAATAGTGGTCTTCTTTTACAGAAGCTCATCTCGATTATTATTAAATCGAATTCCATTCAATTCTAATCTCTTCTATTAAATTGGAAAACTTTACTTGAGAAAATTTCCATTTAAATCTTAATAAAAGATTTATAAATTCCAAAATATATTTTTACTATTAATTGGGTTAAAGAACAAATGTTGTTAAAAAAACAGTTCACGATAAACCCAATTCACATTTCATTTTATTCCAATTGCTAAATATAGTTGGAAACCCTAATAATCTCTATTAAATGATTTATTCTTTTCATACGGGGTTTAAGAACAGTGTTATTTAAGACACCATTCACGACAAACCCAAAAAATCCAATTTATTTTATTTAATTCCAATTAAATATTAATTAATTGGAAAACTACATTAAATCTTAATTTAATGATTTATTCTAGTTAATAACTAGTTCATTTCGATAAAAATATATTTTTATCCTTACAAAATTGGAATTTTTTATCCAAATTCTTTTCAAATCATTTATTATGATTTTACATAATTTTTCCATATTTTTAATAATTTTATTAAGGCCCGTACAGTCGGTTTCCAATAACGGCCACCGAATTGCATCCATAACGACCTTTTTCAAATTTGATTTGGACGTAATTCCAAATCCAACCATTAGATTTTAAAACTCTTATATTCATTGGAAATCTCTTATCGGTACAAACCCAACGGTTCTAGTTTTAGGAGAATCCGGCGGTTGGATCACCCGTTACATCATTTTAAAGTTAATGGTTGAAATTCGTGAATGGTCGCTGCGCGGCGCATTTTATTCAGGCCATTATATATATATATATATATATATATATATATTATCGCCGATTTCCTTTTTAAAACGTATTTTATAACATATTTATAAATTCATTTTAAAATGATTTTTAATTTCATTTTCAATTTTTAAATCAAAATAATCAAATGAACATTTTACTATGTTTCTAACATATGAATGATAATGTTTTAACTAACAAAACATATATATTCAAATGAAACATTTTTCTATGTAACTAGCATATGAATGATAACGTTTTAACTAACAAAACATATATACTCAAATGAACATTTTTCTATGTAACTAGCATATGAATGATAATGTTTTAACTAACAAAACATATATATTCAAATGAACATTTTTCTATGTAACTAGCATATGAATGATAATGTTTTAACTAACAAAACATATATATCAAATGAACAATTTTCTATGTAAAACATTGCATGTTTTTAATCATTTCTAATATACAATAAAAATGTAAATTTTTATTGTTAAACAATTTTCCACAATTCCTATGCTGATATATGACAAATAAAAAGGGAATTTTATTTTCAATAATTTCAGTGTTCTTATATGACAAATAAAAAGATGGTTTTTATTTTCAATGATTTCAATGTTCATATATGACAAATAAAAAAACGATTTTTATTTTCATAACCTTGTCTACATTTCTAGTGTCAAATAAAAAGGAACGTTTATTCGTCATAACATTGTCTACCTTTCTAATGACAAAATAAAAGACCACTTTGTCTTATGAACATGTTTGTAATTCTAGTGACAAAATAAAAAGATAATTTATTACATGACAATATAAAAAGATAATTTGTTTTGTTAACAAATCTATTTCAACAAAACAATTTAAATGATATTTTTATTTTGTTAACAATAATCTAATTCGACAAAATTAATATTTTAGTTTTAACACAACTCCATTTGACAAAAATATAATTTTTTGTTTTAACACTTTTCTATTTAACAAAAATGAATATTTTGTTTCAATACTTTTCTACGTATACGATAAAATGTAAATTTTATCGTTAACATAACTTAACAATTCTAATTTGTTAAACATGACAATTCTAATTTACCATAAAAATGGTATTTTTATATGACAATTCTAATTCACCATAAAAATGATATTTTTATATGATAATTCTAATTCACCATAAAAATGATATTTTTATATGATAATTCTAATTCACCATAAAAATGATATTTTTATATGACCATTCTAATTCAACATCAACGACATTTTATTTTGTCGATTCTAATACAACAAAATTATTCCATCAAATCAACAGATCAATAAACAATATCAAACAATTTAAATCAAATCACGTATATGTAATAATTTATAAACACGATAATAATTAGTTTATTTTTAATTATTTAAATAAGAAATCTCACACTGATTTTTGTTAGAAATTCCAACGTGCTCTGTTTTGATTCTGGTCAGTCCCAAGTTGTAGATCTCAATTTTGTGGTTCCAACGGTTTTGAAATCGTTCGATTCTGATCCTGTTTGTAGAAGTTATGATAATTTTTATATATTCGAATTCATTAATTATATGATTTAATAATTAATTAAATTATAATCTTCCTTAACCTCTTTGTCTCCTTCGTTTACACGCTTCAGTACGTCGAAACCCATGCTCCAAAGAAGAATTCGCCCGTCGCTCCATCCTTAGGCCACCTGCCGACGATCCATCACCACCTCAAGACGCGGCTCGGCTAACTCCACCCACGCCCTGACCCGTGTTGCACTCTCCCCCCTCCCCTCAGCCTTCTGGAAACCCGCACGAACGCTCAATGTTTGAGCTCGCAAACCACACAATCCAGGCGACTGAATTTGATCACCACCGTTCATGTTGTAGATCTCAGAGAGATCTTCGAATTTGTTTTTGGGTTGAGGTTCTATTTCGTGATGATCAGTGAGAATTTAAGGGATTAAGGGGGGATGATGTCGGCCATCCATTTGAAGCTATGACGGCTGAAATAAAATTGGCCCTAGGGTTTAAAACGATGGGCATATAATATATATATATATATATATAATTCAATTATTTCTAATTTTTGAAGTTAAAAATTCCGAACTCCAAATCAAACCCAACGACTGGTGCCCCTAGCTAAATACCCCTCATTCCAGACCCAATGGACTAGGTCCCGTCAACCCATTTGATGGTTTCAGCCCACTTTTATTTATTTTAAAATATAAATCATTTAATTATTTAATTTGATCGTATATTTTAATTTACTGGGGCCACATAATAACTCTAAAAATTCCAGAAAAATTATTTCTAGTTATGGTTTGATGATACGGTCCTAACAAAAGTAATTTCATCGAATTTGGAGACCATTTGAAAAATGGCCATTTTCTGGTCGATCCAATTTGATTGAAATTGACAAAACACATTTTAATTTGCCACGCTCGCATATTAATTCCAAAAATTATGAAAATTGGTATCTTACAACAATTTGACATTCCAGATCCAACCAAAGTGGTTTCGTCGAAAACGGAGGTCGTCTGCATAATGGCTATTTATACGGGCTATATATTATATTAAATTATATAGCGATTTCGACTGGCCCTAACTTTTGATTCCCGCTATGAAATTTCAATTTTTCAGATTCGTTGGAAAGATATTTTTAAATAGATTTAAATATTTTGATTTCACTAAAATCTGATTTATTTTGAATCCTGTATATTTAGTCAAAGTTCAAATTCAAATTTTCAAACTACCGTGCCATTTCAAACTCCTTTTATAATTAAATTAAATATATTCGTTCTAACTTCGATTTAAATAAAATTTTAAGTCGTTATTATTTAAAATAAATTATTTAAAATTTATAAAATCCATTGAAATTGCTAAAATAAAAAATTTAAATTGGTTCCAAAGTTCTGGGTTGTTACAATCTCCCTCACTTAAAATCTTTTCATCCTCGAAAAGGAACGGAGCTGAAAGTTGTTTAACTAACCTATCTCAACTTTCATTTTTTATTGGTTTCAATAATTTTATTAGTTGAACATGCAACACAAACATCAATCAATTAGTTGATTAGCTTTTCAAATATATATAACTTTTATATATTCAAAAGTCATATTTTCTAAGATCAGATTATATATAATCACAAATATGTTAATTATAGACTCGTCACTCTCAACTCATTCTAGGGCAATACTAACCCTATCTCTAATGATTTTTCTCATTCTAGGATACTACTGATCCTATCTCTAATGAATGTTCTTTTATAGGATATTACTAATCCTATCTCTGATGAGTCTTTTGTTCAGTTCTAACGAGTTGTACCCCAAAGATTTGAGCTAACCAAAGCTCTAATACCACATGTAATGATCCGAAAATTCCCCTCGCGGGAAATCGTCGGATACACTAACTTTGGGCATACAACACATCAGAACAAATAATAAAAGACCTTAATTACATTATAATAATGTTACATCAGAGTACAGAATATCAGAGTACATCGAAATATAATACAGCGGAAGATATTTTACAATAAATTTAATGCAATGCAGCAGAACTAATAAACTAACATAGCGGAAGACTATCAATGCTCTGGACACAGCTTTAAGCTTCGATCCAGAATGCTGCTCAAAAGATAAATATCTGCAAAACAAGCTACTCGACTGCCCGTGTGGAAAATAAAGGTACCCGAGTTTGCCAGTGAAACAAACTACGAGTCAGTCATGGGACTGGTATGAGAAATCTACTTAACCTATTTAATAATAAGGCTAATCATAGGACCATGCCGCTAACGCGAAACGGGTTTACTCCATTGGATTGTCAGTGCAAAAAATAAAGTAAATCGTTAAACAGCGCAATGCTTTTTTGAAAAATGAAACCATTATAAGACTCAAGTCCCATCACACAATGAAACGCAAACCGGAGGATAGAGTTTTACCTTATAATGGTCAAAAACGCTTGATAAGATAAAACGGACTTGATATTATTATTAGTGTCTATATGTTTCAAAAACATTTGAATCATAATGTATCAATCATAGATGGCATAACTACCATATACTATGTCGCCATACTAGTTATACAATCAAAACTGTATGTGTCGTATTGGAAGTTGGATTTCCATCATGAACCAAGGCAAGGGATCGTCCTTACCGAATTCGATACAATCTAGCCCATGTCTCAGGATCAGTCGCAACTGCACCTTGGAGCACCAGGGTCGGTCCACAAATATGTTAGTGGATTGGTAATCCTGAACAATACGTCTCCTCGCCCTATGGGGCGTAAATAAAGAGCCACTAGGGACTCAAATACGAGGTACCTCGTTTTCCATCATCCATATAAGTAAAAATATCTGGGCTTGTAAAACCCAGACACCACTTCTAGCTAGAAAGAAACGCATGTTCTCCCTGGGGTCCTTCTCCCGTTTCTAGTTCATACCGGGGTGTGAGGCTCGCGAAGTATCGCTACACAAAGCTATGCTAAATAAAGTTGTGCTTTGATCATCAACTACAAGGCTCTGCTTTTCAACAATAAGCCTTGATCATTTGCATCTTACCATGCCACATTGTCAATCCATACCATACCATTGATTTCTGCCAATATATAACCTCTGAGCTCGTACGTCTCAGAAAGGGGTGTTAAG
This sequence comes from Allium sativum, assembly GCA_030737875.1. Classification (NCBI taxonomy): domain Eukaryota; kingdom Viridiplantae; phylum Streptophyta; class Magnoliopsida; order Asparagales; family Amaryllidaceae; genus Allium; species Allium sativum. Next base: position 135,195,755 of record CM060911.1, on the reverse strand, counting down.
CAAAAGAATAAATTCTCCGCCACCAAACAGATATATATATTTAGCAGAGATCAACGAATACAGCATAAAGGAATACAACGTCAGACATACCATCCATTTACAAGTTTGTTCTAGGTTTGAACGAAACCGGAGGCACCTTATTCCTCGTCCCATATGTCCAATACAGCAGAGAGGTCCTCGCATATCCGGTCGATCTCCAAGTAAGTTTTGACGATCACCACTTATTATCTTGTCTTGGGATGCCTCCCAATCAAGACATCAGTAATCACCCAAACGATGTGAAAAAACTCCGGTCTTCAACCACCGTCTTCGTCTTCGACTCTTAATCGTTGTAGTAATTATTCACAATGGGTTAAACCCGGTCTTTCTGAATAACCCACATATTTTATAATTAATAATTAAGTGCTATAAAAACACATCATACGCCTCATTCCAATTCAGTATATTCTTTTAAATAAATATTCAGATTACTAGGGAAAGGTACCCATTAATTTTATCAAAGATAAATTCTTTGAAATTTATTCTTTAATCTTCTTTTAAAGGATTCATTAAAACTCCAATTTGGTTTTAATATCAAAAATCATTACTTTATGATTATTCGACTTTAAGAAATTAATCTTGTATTTAACCGGGTTAAAGAACCAATGTTATTTAAAATATAGTTCATGATAAACCCAAAATCATATTCCATTAAATATGGAATTCTCACAGCAATCATATCAATATATAATCGATATAAATTTCCGTATCAGACTAATAATATAAATGGAATAACGGCAAAGCCTTTTAAATTACATATATATAATAACGGTCTTCTTTTACAGAAGCTCATCTCGATTATTATTAAATCGATTTCCATTCAATTCCAATCTCTTCTATTAAATTGGAAAACTTTACTTTGGAAATTTTCCATTTAAATCTTAATAAAAGATTTATAAATTCCAAATTAAATTTTTACTGTTAATTGGGTTAAAGAACAAATGTCGTTAAAAACACAGTTCACGATAAACCCAATTCACATTTCATTTTATTCCAATTACTAAATATAATTGGAAACTCTAATAATCTCAATTAAAAGATTTATTCTTTTCATACGGAGTTTAAGAACAGTGTTATTTAAGACACCATTCATGACAAACCCCAAAAATCCAATTTATTTTATTTAATTCCAGTTAAATATTAATTAATTGGAAAAGTACATTAAATCTTAATTTAATGATTTATTCTAGTTAATAACTAGTTCATTTCGATAAAAATATATTTTTATCTTTACAAAATTGGAATTTTTCATCCAAATTCTTTTCAAATCATTTATTATGATTTTACATAATTTTTCCATATTTTAACTAATTTTATTAAGGCCCATACAGTTGGTTTCCAATAACGGCCACCGAACTGCATCCATAGCGACCTTTTTCAAATTTGATTTGGACATAATTCCGAATCCAACCGTTAGATTTTAAAACTCTTATATTCATTGGAAATCTCTTATCGATACGAACCCAACAGTTCCGGATTTAGGAGAATCCGACGGTCGGATCTCCCGTTACATCATTTTGAAGTTAATGGTCGAAATTCACGAACGGTCGCTGGGTGGCGCGTTCTATTCAGGCCATTAAATAAATAAATATATTATATATATCGTCGATTTCCTTTTTAAAACGTATTTTATAAAATATTTATAAATTCATTTTAAAATGATTTTTAATTTCATTTTCAATTTTTAAATCAAAATTAAATATTCTATATCTGAATCATATTAAAATATTAATATTTCCAAAGTATTAAATTTTGAAATCACTACTTTTCGATATTCATTATAAAATGAATAAAATCGGTCGATAACCCGTTCGGGTTAAAAATGGCGTTTCTATACTTAACCCAGCTTCATATTTTTATATTTTTGTGTCCATCCAAAGTTGGACATAAAAAACATAACTTTATTCTTTGCTAAATTTATTTTAAAATACTATTTATTTTAAAATATTCTTTATTTTAAAATATTATTTATGTTAAAATATTCTTTGAAAAATGTTCTTTATTCTAAATCGGAATGCGACTCAATCGATTACCATATAAATTCAGTTATATGGATTTCATAAATTGCATATATTCAACGATAATGATAAACCATCATCAAACAATCCATTCACATCCAAAGTGAAGTTTATAACTATGTGAGCATTAAAATAAATAAATACGCTCATCACAGACTGTCAATCCATCGATCAACAATTAATTAAATATTGGGACTAGTGTATGTCAAATATTATCCCAATACCTATGTGGGGTTTTCAAACAACAACAGTTTATTTATTTAAATAAATTATTGGTTAATACTTTAACCAATTCTAATTCGGTTTGAATTATTTTCTATATAACAAATTTTCACTGCTTAAATTATAAGTGGATATATAATTTAATTTCAACTATCACATTAACGTTGACATTTATGTTTAATACGTTAAACATTTCAACATCACATGCACATATTTCAAGACATGATTATTTATTTCATTTCATTACCATGATACAGACTATGTTTTTATCTAATAAAACATTTTAACAAATGATTATTTTATTTTATGTTAATTTAACATGATAAAAATGTCATTTTTAACGACAATGCATGTTTTAACATATAATTCTTTTTATTCTATCTTAACATGATAAAATTGACATTTTTGTCTCACAAAACATATATTTACATGTAATGCTTTTATTCTTGTCTAATATGACAAAAGTGACATTTTTGTTTCACAAAACATTATCATAAATAAATGTATTTTTATTTCACAAAACATGTCCTAACTAAATGGCATTTTTATAATGCTAACAATGTTAAGTGACACTATTTTTAATGAATCAATATATGTTTAATAAATGAACATTTTTCTATTTCACTAACATATAAATGAAAATGTTTTAATTAACAAAATATAAATAATCAAATGAACATTTTACTATGCTTCTAACATATGAATGATAATGTTTTAACTAACAAAACATATATATTCAAATGAAACATTTTTCTATGTAACTAGCATATGAATGATAATGTTTTAACTAACAAAACATATATATTCAAATGAACATTTTTCTACGTAACTAGCATATAAATGATAATGTTTTAACTAACAAAACATATATATATTCAAATGAACATTTTTCTATGTAACTAGCATATGAATGATAATGTTTTAACTTACAAAACATATATATCAAATGAACAATTTTCTATGTAAAACAATGCATGTTTTTAATCATTTCTAATATACAATAAAAATGTAAATTTTTATTGTTAAACAATTTTCCACAATTCCTATGCTCATATATGACAAATAAAAAGGGAATTTTATTTTCAATAATTTCAGTGTTCTTATATGACAAATGAAAAGATGGTTTTTATTTTCAATGATTTCAATGTTCATATATGACAAATAAAAAATGGTTTTTATTTTCATAACCTTGTCTACATTTCTAGTGTCAAATAAAAAGGAACGTTTATTCGTCATAACATTGTCTACCTTTCTAATGACAAAATAAAAGACCACTTTGTCATATGAACATGTTTATAATTCTAGTGACAAAATAAAAAGATAATTTATTACATGACAATATAAAAAGATAATTTGTTTTGTTAACAAATCTATTTCGACAAAATAATTTAAAATGATATTTTTATTTTGTTAACAATAATCTAATTCGACAAAATTGATATTTTAGTTTTAACACAAATCCATTTGACAAAAATATAATTTTTTGTTTTAACACTTTTCTATTTAACAAAAATGAATATTTTGTTTCAACACTTTTCTACGTATACGATAAAATATAAATTTTATCGTTAACATAATTTAACAATTCTAACTTGTTAAACATGACAATTCTAATTTACCATAAAAAAGATATTTTTATATGAAAATTCTAATTCACCATAAAAATGATATTTTTATATGACAATTCTAATTCACCATAAAAATGATATTTTTATATAACAATTCTAATTCACCATCAACGACATTTCATTTTGTCGATTCTAATAAAACAAAATTATTCCATCAAATCAACAGATCAATAAACAGCATCAAACAATTTAAATCAAATCACGTATATGTAATAATTTCTAAACATAATAATAATTAGTTTATTTTTAATTATTTAAATAAGAAATCTCACATTGATTTTTGTCTTAAATTCCAACGTGCTCTGTTTTGATTCTGGTCAGTCCCAAGTTGTAGATCTTAATTTTATGGTTCCAAGGGTTTTGAAATCGTTCGATTCTGATCCTGTTTATATAAGTTATGACAATTTTTATATATTCGAATTCATTAATTATATCATTTAATAATTAATTAAATTATAACCTTCCTTAACCTCTTTGTCTCCTTCGTTTACACCCTCCAGTACGTCGAAACCCATGCTCCAAAGAAGAATTTGCTCATCGCTCCATCCTCAGGCCACCTGCCGACGATCCATCACCACCTCAAGACGCGACTCGGCCAACTCCACCCACGCCCTGACCCGCATTGCACTCGTCCCCCCTCAGCCTTCTAGAAACCCGCACGAACGCTCAATGTTTGAGCTCACAAACCACACAATCCAGGCGACCGAATTTGATCACCACCATTCATGTTGTAGATCTCAGAGAGATCTTCGAATTTGTCTTTGGGTTGAGGTTCTATCTCGTGATGATTAGTGAGAATTTAAGGGATTAAGGGGGGATGATGTCGACAATCCGTTTGAAGCTATGGTGGCTGAAATAAAATTGGCCCTAGTGTTTAAAGCGATGGGTATATAATATACATATATATATAATCCAATTATTTCTAATTTTTGAAGTTAAAAATTCCGAACTCCAAATCAAACCCAATGACTGTCACCCCTAGCTAAATACCTGCATTCCGGCCCAATGGACTAGGTCCCGATAGCCCATTCGATCGTTTCAGCCCACTTTTATTTATTTTAAAATATAAATCATTTAATTATTTAATTTGATCGTACATTTTAATTTACTAGGGCCACATACTAACTCTAAAAATTCCAAAAAAAATTATTTCTAGTTATGGTTTGACGATACGGTCCTAACAAAACTAATTTCGTCGAATTTGGAGACCGTTTGAAAAATGGACATTTTCTGGTCGATCCAATTTGACTGAAATTGACAAAACACATTTTAAATTGCCACGCTTGCATATTAATTCCAAAAATTATGAAAATTGGTTTCTTACAATAATTTGACATTCCAGATCCAAGGAAAGTGGTTTCGTCGAAAACGGAGGTCGTCTGCAAAATGGCTATTTATATGGGTTATATATTATATTAAATTCTGTAGCGACTATTCTGAATATTCGACTGGTCCTAACTTTTGATTCCCGTTATGAAATTTCAATTTTTCAGATTCGTTGGAAAGATATTTTTAAATAGATTTAAATATTTTTGGTTTCACTAAAATCCGATTTATTTTGACTCCTGTATATTCAGTCAAAGTTCAAATTCGAATTTTCAAACTATCGTGCCATTTCAAACTCCTTTTATAATTAAATTAAATATATTCGTTCTAACTTTGATTTAAATAAATTTTTAAGTCGTTATTATTTAAAATAAATTATTTTAACTATATAAAATCCATTAAAATTGCTAAAATAAAAATTTTAAATTGGTTCCAAAATTTCGGGTTGTTACAAGGTTTGTCGGTCCATTTCAAGTTCTTAAGCGGGTTGGAAATTTGGCATATAGAGTTAAACTGCCTCAGAAGATGGTTGGGGTACACAATGTGTTCTATGTCTTATTTGAGGAAGTTTCTGCATGATTCCAATATAACTATCACACCAAATAAGTAGGATGATATCGAGGTTGAACCATAAACCACTGTAGTCCGTAGACCAATTCGTATTGTTGGGTACGATATGAAACAAATCCGGAGGAAGACATTGAGGCTTGTCAAGATTCAATGTAATGAAAGTGAGAGTGATTATACATAGGATACCAAGAAGAGAATGAGGACGTCATATCCAGAGCTCCTATCTTGGTAAGATTTTAACACATCGCTCTTAAACTTCTATTCATGATATCATCAGTCTTCTCATATTAGTATCCCGCATGTTAGGGTAGACTTGGATTTGTTTTACTTTCATGCTTGCTATGTGTGCTTGATTACATGTGGATTATTGATAGGCATGCGGGACAATTTTACTTGTTGTTTAAGGAATTTCGAGGGCAATTTTTTTTTGGGGAGGGGGGAGAATATATCGGCCCGTGTTCTACATATCAAAGGATCGTAGAAATATTTATATAAATTTCGTATAAGGTCGTATGACTGTATAACTTTGGAAAATGACTAAAGGGCTATTTCCTACCTTCACCATTTTTACCGAAATTTAATGTGAACATTTTACCCTTGGAGAATCTTGTTTCACCCATAATTTTTGATTAATAAGGAGGTTAGACTTGAAACCACTTCTATTGGATTTGGGTTATGGTTTCCCGTTCTATAGAGTGGTCACATTTAGCAAATAGACTTACCGTTTGGTAAGAATGACTAAAATAATGTTTGGAGAGTGGGAAAATAGCTTAATGGGATGCTTGAGTTATTAACAGGTAAGGACCATAACCCATTTCAGGGTTGATGACTTGTGGGGGCTGAAAGGATATGAGAATCATCTCCTATTCACTTTCCCAACTCCCAAAATAGATATAAACCCTATTAGTGGCATCTACCTCTCAAATCAACCTCTAATCCATTCCTTTATCATCCAAAGACCAAATTAAGAGATCATCAAGTCAAATCAACACCAAAAGAGGACAAGTGCTACTGCAACACCTTGGGATCCGATCCAAGCTCCATTTATTTTCGGAATTATCTTCTTTGGGGTGATTAAGGTGAGTAATAGTATGCTTACTCACAAGTTAGGGTAGACATATGTAATGCTCATAAAAATATGTAAAAATGTTCATAATTCGTTATTAATCATGTTTTAACACATATATAAGTTTTGATTGATTTGGGTTTGATTTGTGAATCCCGTAAATTAAGGGACTAAGGGAAAACATGCTTTTATGGACGTTTTATTCTTGCTTGGTTGATTTATAGGTTGTTTCAGTTGTTTAGCACGCCAAGGCATTGTCTCGGAATGGTAGAATGGATGCAAATACCGTCAAATGGCGAAATACGACGTTAGAATTGGCGTTGGAGGTGATATAGGTTTCGATTCGACTAGGTCGACCTGACCAATTTTATCGAATCGGTACGAAACTCTGTGGGGGTGATAAGGAAGGTCCTAAGAGGCTTTAAGTCAAATTCAAAGTCGTTTGGAGTTATGGAGACTGAGTTATGACACTTGCCAGTTCGGTTCGGATAAGGGGAAGGTCTTAGTTCGGCTAGGAACAAAGTAGAGGTGAAACGATATAGCAGAGGGGGAGAGTCTTCGGTTCAGTAGCCGAACTGGGCTTCAACCCAACCAAGTGTCCAAGCTCCAGATCAACTTAGCCGATTCAGAGTAATGACCAAGTCTGGATCGACTTAGTCGATCCAAGTATGGTAACTAATTTGGATCGGCTTAGTCGACCCGGTATAGTAACTAATCCGGATCGACTTAGTCGACCCTAGTATAGATCGATCCGAAGGAGGACGTTGAGTGGGAATTTTTATATGGAGATGCATGCGTGGTACTTCTTTATGACGATGATCAAACTCTTTTGAAGACAGACTCCAATACGACCTGTTAAACTCGAGATGCGAAGAAAGTCTAAGTAGGAGTTACCACAAAGGATCCAGATGGGAACCGTCGGGGTGACTTCCAGGCCAGACTTCACTGCGGGCACGAGTATAAAGAAGATGTTAGTATTCACGACCTTAGTATACTAATGTTTTATGGCTTTTCTTGCTTCAACCTTGATGATCGCCTCGTATTAGTTAGGCACCGTCATAATGCAACTGGTTGAGTGTCCATTGGTATGGGGAGGATCGTCACACAAAAGGAACCCAGAGGGAAATAATAGTTAGGTCCATGGTCTTATTTAATTTGGAGTTGGGGTACTTAGGCCATCAGGTTAGTTGATTTAATCTGGTCCAAACACGTCACTAAATTAATTTCAGCCGTCAAATGGTGAAAACAACATTCAAATCGCACGGAATAATTTTTAAAACATTATCGGTTCGTACTTGGATGATTTCTCGTCCAGAAAGAAACGCGGGTCAACCCACGCACCCTGGGTTTGGTCTATGAGTCTTTTTATTATTATTAATTAATATATTATTTTCGAATCATGACTTTTTGATAGTGTTCTTATACTAACTCGGATGCTGACAAGTTATGTATGTAAATTACTCAGAAAATTGTGATGAACTCAATTGTGAAACTTCTATTGCTAAATTCTGACAATTTCACAAATTATTTGTTCCTTACTTAATTTTTTAGTTAATTAATTATTACTTAAATTTTAGGGTTGTTACACTGATACTGTATCGTATAATTTTATTCCCTTGCGAGATGTTTTGTTATTCTATGATTATGTGATTTGATTCTTATTAATACCCAAAATAATAACAATATGCCATTTTGAACTATTCAAGTTGGATATATGTGGTTTTATTGTTGACTTTAATTGCTCAAAAAGGCGAGTCATTACAACACTACCATGAATGAGGTGCCCTTTTTCTGTTAAAACTTGAACAAAAAAATGCAGTGTCCATGTTATTTCTTAATCATTTGATTTGTACGAACTTAAAACCAAGTACAGTGAGTGATCGAATAGAAGGCATAATATGTTTTAAGAATTATTTCATATCTGCTGTAACCAAAGGATGGCATGTTAATTGACTTTCACAAAACTAGTTACGATACTTAATATTCACTCACCGATAAATGGAGATAGACCGAAGTTATACAAATTAAAATTGAATATAAGTAATGTTCAATAAGAGGAGTACAGTACAGTAACCATATTATGCTAATTTAACAATCAACTAAGAAACTTCTTTAAGATATAATGTATACCGAAGTGAAACAATAGATCAGAACAATAAGCATTTAGAGACTAATGCAATTTGTAGTTGAGTGTTTTTACCACCACAGTATCAAAAGGTTTACATGGGTGAAATGGGGAGCTGGGTGTTCAATATTCAACGATTTGACAGTAAGTCTCAATTGAAAATGGAAGATAACATTTGATTATACATAAAAGAGTGGAATGTTGTAGATAACATAAGTAGAACATGCATTTTAGAAGGTATAAGCTAACGGAATTACTAGAGTGGAATGAGGCCAATCGACGAGATCGATTTAGAAGGGCAGGCAAACTATGTTAGTGTAACAACAATATGCATATTGAAAATGAATAAAAATGACCACCAGTAAGTTACATTTTAAGAAGCCACTGTTGAAAGTTGTTGAATGAATTGCGATAATATTTGCTACTGTGTCCAATTAGGGCATGTAGATGTGGAAAAGGAAGTTAGTTGAGATGGGAAGACAAAAGATAAACAGAATTTAGGAGAAAATAAAAGGAAAACATGGTATCACATGAGCGGTTATAGTAATGAAAATAAATAAAGGCCGAAGTACCAGGTTTTCAATATTTTGAAACAAAGAACAATAAACTACACCACATTAGTGTTCCAATATTACTGTTGTTAAGTTTATGCAACAGTTATGGTGCATCTATTGTCACCCTGTTGTTTGCTATCCCCAGTCCCTAATTTTAAAAAATAAAGCTCACCCTAACTTTTCCTTTTCCCACTCCTCTTATTTATAAATTACCTTTGTTCCTTCATCATATACGTTTCTTATCTTTCTTTTACTTGGTGTTTTTTATTCAACCAACAGTCTATCAACTTCACAATCTATAATGGAAAATGATAAGGCGAGAGGCAACAAACATGTGGAAAGAAGAACTGAGCACTGACGTAGCAAGTGTTTGCAATTTAACAATCTGCTTTCTCATTTTAGTTGAAGTTAAGCAACGATCGTGTGCTTAATTTGTTGCATCTGTTCTAAAACCGCTACTTCTCTTCTCCATGAAAATTTCACTATCGCATTCAATGTTATAACCAACAATTGATGGAACATGAGTAGACACAATGAACAAATATATAATTTACTGTCAAAGGGAAAATTGAAAAAACTGGAATTATTAATTTAATTTTTGTAACGGGTTGAATAGTAATTATCGGGTTACAAATAGACGAGCCCCAATAATTGATCTATCTATAGGAACCACTTCCTATCAAGTACCAACCAACTAGAATCACAGATGGTCAAAACTTGTTCATCATCGTAGCAATCAAGAATGTTGTTAAAAGAATCTATTTCTACACTTTCTTATATCACACTCGCTATTAGAAAAAAAAGGTGGTTTTAGCAGCACATCTTCTTCTTCTTTTTTTTTTTTTGGCAACACACCTAATTAATATTTGGCTAATTATATTAACATCTTATTTTTCTCAATTCCATCCTACCAAAAAATAAACAATGAAATGATAAATTTACCCTAATATATTATTATATTAACATTCTCATTTTTTTTATTCTATTATGCACCGATCCATAGGAAAATATGGTGAGAACGAAATGACAAATAATTTTATAGAAGACAATGGTATTTTCTTTTAGGAAAACAATGATGTTTTATTTAAAAAAATTCTTTTTCTCCAAAAATATATATATTTACAGTTCAATTAATTTTCAAATTAGACTGAAATGTACCCATTTAGGTTGCACCATTAATGAAAAACATATTAAAAACGAGCGTAACGGCACACGCTCCGTGTGTGGTCATGACACGCTCTCCGCACATGGTCATGGCACGCACTCCGCGCGTGGAATGTTGTTCCTACAAATATCGTGTATTTAATAAATGCAAGGGAAACTGATCTATACAAATATTGCATAATTTATAAATTATCGCTCCCAGTCATGTGTAGGAAAAGAAACAATAAAAAGTGTTGAAAAAGAACAACGATGGAGAATATTCAAACCTAGGTGTAATGAGAATGCTACTTTTTAGGATCGCAAGTCTAAGTTGCAGCCTAATCTGGAGGAAATGCTATTTTTGAGGAGTAGGTGGATGAGATTTTTTAAAATAATAATTGAATTTCAAGGGCCATTTTGGTATTTTACGATTGGACCAAAGGATTGTGTTTCCAAGAGAATTATTAACAAACATAGTTACGAATTACAACTACATTGTTTTTTCTTTTCTTTCATTGTTAATTTTATTTCCCTTGAATGGTAAAATAAAAGGCACTTGTGGATATATTTTAAGTGTGGTGCTAAGGACATCCTAATTTCCTCTTCCTATTACCACAACTAAAAAAATACCACAAACACTACCCATCTACCCTTCCGAATACCTCACGTTAAAAAATAGGGGCTACCACCATTTATATCTATTTCTCCCTCTCAGCCTCAATTCGTCCGTTCATTCTCTCTCGAAAACCCTAGATTTAACTTCGATCATCGTAAAATCATTCGACGTCGCTAATGCCAAGTAAGAAGAAGGCTACAGAAGCATCTTCATCTCAACTCCAATCAACTAAATCAATGGTTGAATAACTGATTATTTAAATTAGGGATTTAAGTTAGGGTTTTAGATTATGGTTGCAAAAAACCGTGAAAAATAGCGGCGGTAAAACAACGAACGAGTTATGGTTAGATTAGGGTTGAATACGTGATTATTTCAGCAATCAATGGTTGAGTTACATATTAAAAAGAGACCAATATGGTATTAGGAAGCATAGAGAATTTAATGCATTTTAATTTCTTAGTTGTGGTAATAGGAAAAGCAAATTAAGGGTGTCCTTAGCATCACACTTACTGTTTTAAGTGGGAAACAAATAAAAAGGAAATGTTATGCTTCTTGCGTGAATAGTGGCCAGTAGGATGAGAAAAAAAAAGTGGGATGTAAACAGATCTAACCTAGTAATATTTACGGTGCCTTCTGTTGAATATATTGAACTGGAAAAAGGTAACAACTGACTTGCTTTATTACTAAAAGGGAAGGCTATTAAATAGCCATCGAGCTACAACTGAAATGTGCAGAAAGATAAATAAAGAAAAAACAGTAACTAGTCCTATAAACTAGTCCATTATTAACAGCTACCCTTTTACCAGGTAAAAGGTGACCAAGTAAAACTTCTGAAAAACCGATTATTAATTCCAACAAACCCTCACATAAACCAATTGTGTGAATAATACAGTTGTTTTATCAACCTTTCTTGACAACTTCTAGCCGAGCTTCGAACTTGATAAATGCCTCTCCTTGTAGTGCCTTGATCATCAAATTTGTTGTTTGTTGCTTTATGCCAAGAAACTCCACTTTGATTGTTATCTTCTGAACAAATTCTCTCAAATAATGTAGGCGCACATCTGATTGAACACCCTTCCAGTTGTGCTAAGCTGCTACAACCTCAACGATAGTCACTGTCTCTATTATGGTCATAGGAGAAGCATGCACTTCAACATAATCAATTCCGCATCTTCGTGAGTAGCCTTTAGATATTGGTTTTGCTTTGTGCTTCTCAGTATTACCACCTGCATTGAGTTTTGTTCTAAAACACCCACTTCTCATCAACTACCCTGACGGACTACACAAGTCTGCATGTCAAATTCTTTGCAATGGATGAAAAATCATTCTCTGTAGCATCTATCAAATGCATTTCTTTGGTAGCTTCTTCAAAACTGATGAGATTTGTAGATGTTATCATTGTCATTTCTACAGCAGCTCCACTTTCTTGTTCATTCATGATGAACTCATCTCCATTGACATCGTTATTTAATGATCTTTGAGGGCTGGTTTTCCTTTTGTTTCTCAGTGAGGGTTCTGTAAGTTCACCTTCCCTCCCATGATCATTACCACCTTGTTCATCTATGCTATTACCTTTATGTTCACATAATGCATCGACCATTGTGAATAAGCAATTATCTTCCTTTACTACATCCTTCAGTTTTCGTTCCTATGTCTCAGCAAATATAATGAACATTCTATTCATAGTCATAGTAGTTTCAATAATCAAACCTTTAATGGGGTGATATATCTTGCTTGCTCCTTATTTGACCAGGATAGCTAGATTACGCTCTTGAAGTTATCCAATGCTAAGAAGGTTATTCTGCAGATCTGGAATATAATACACATAAGTTATAATGTAATTAATTCCATTGAGCTTGATCTTGATATCTCCTCTTCCCGCTACATTCATTCGTGTGTTGTTTCCTAGTTTGACTGTGGTACAGACCTCCTTATCAAGTGCTGTAAACTAGCTTTCATCGCCACTCATATGATTAGAACAGCCAGAGTCAAAAAAACCAAGCATTATTTTTTCTTGTTTTCTTGTGTCTCAGCATAACTCATAATCGGGATCTCCTCTTCATCATTAATTTCCGCATAATTTGTTTCCTTGTTTCACTCTGGACACTCTGACTGATAGTGACCAAGTTTGTGGCATTTATAGCACTCCACCGTAGCCTTGTTATATGCAACCCGTCCTCTTCCACGTCCTCTTCCTCTTGGCACAACTCTACCTCGACCACGACCTCCTTCATAGCCAATTTGTAGAGCTTGCTCTTCATCCCCTTCTCTTTTAAATTTTTGCTCATGAACCAATAAAGAACACATTATCGTATCCACAGACATCATACTTATGTCTTTGGACTCTTCGATTGAGCACACCACAAAGTTTCATTTTTCAGTTAGTGTATGCAATATCTTATCTACAATCGCCTCATCTTGCATGTCTCCTCCACAATTTCGCATCTCATTGGCAACTAACATAACCCTGCCAAAATAATCATTAATGGATTCATCATTCTTCATCACCAATAATTCAAAAGATCTCTTCAGCCTCTGTAGTTAGGGATGGCAATGGGGCGGGTCTAGGGTCCAAACCCGCTTGACCCGCCCCTGTTTTGACCCATTTAGACCCGCCCCATAGGGTCTTCGGGGCGGGTAGACCCGCGACCCGCTTCTGGAGGTCCGGGTCTAGGGTCGGGTCTGGGGCATGGCTAACCCGCCCCAACCCGACCCGCATGATTGAAAAATCATTCAAACACTTTCTAGCTATAATTATTACTTGTTAATCTTCTTAGATATACATGGTTATAACTTGAAAATTATATTCTTTCAATCAACAAACTATAAATTTTTCATAGTATTAAGTTGCATCAATGATAATCATACAATAACAAATGCATACATTTTGAACTATTATCTTACAATTCATTTTATTATATTCTCTTATCATTGTGAACACATTATAATATGCAAATAATTTATCATTTAGTGATAAAAAATATAAGTATATAAATTTGTGTACATTTAAACACAATATCACTGGGTCACGGGGCGGGTCGGGTCTACCCTGACCCGTACGGGTTTCGGGTACGGGGCGAAATTCCAGACCCGCACCGGGTCTACGGGGCGGGTCTGGGGAAGGATTTAAAAAGTCCGGGTCGGGTATGGGGCACAAGAAACCCGCCCCAACCCGCCTCATTGCCATTCCTATCTGTAGTCGTGCCTTTTGCACATGAGCATTCCCTTGATATTTCTCCTTCATCAAATCCCAAATTTGTTTAGCAGTCTCACGTTTGGACATGGTCTTGAGAATTGATTTGTCAGTTCTTAGCCTTCAGATCTTTAAATTTCAAATCATCGCGGGCCTTCCTTTGCGTCGCTGTGAGAGTCTCGCTATCTTCAGGTACCTCAGATTCTATGATGCACCAGTTGTTTTTTGATCGAGTAAGTTTTCCATCAAGAGACTCCAGTGCTCATAATCCCCTTCGAAATTTGGAATGCAAAAATTGCTACTTGCTGCTTTTGAATTCATAATTCTCTTTCTCACTCTTTCATGTTAAGTGTTTCACTTGCGTTATCTTCAAATTTGAAATCGAATTGATCAGGCCTTGATGACACTGATACCAGATGTTGAATACATTGAACTGAAACAAGGTAACAACTGACTTGCTTTATTACTAAAAGGGAAGGCTATTAAATAGCCATCGAGCTACAACTGAAATAGACGTGCAGAAAGATAAATAGAGAAAAAAACAACAAACAGTCCTATAAACTAGGGGTCCGACTATTGACACTCCATTATTTGCTCTTCATCCCCCAATTCAAATTTTAAACTATTCTTCCCACTTATACCCTTTAATAATAAAATAGATGTCTTGCCCAATGTTATGCGATGATTAAAAATAATAAAATCAGTCATGCATGATTTTTGAGGTTAAATTACAAACAATAATTAAAATACAAAATCAAAGATATATGTAATTAAAAAAAATTTAAAGATATGAATTACAAGTAATGATTAAAATTTACTAACAATGATTAAAATTTTAAAAATTGTAAAGTAAACGGTGTATATAATTATGTATTTTGAGACCGAATAAATTGGTAGTGTACAAAAATTGCAAATGTCTGAATATCAAATTAAATCATCACCGTAGAAGGTGTTAATTTAAATAAATCAACATTCAGATTGGAATATTAATTAGTATAACCAATGCTAGGCAATCAAGACGTTGCCTACAAACTTTAATTAATTCGATCAAGATGTTAAAGAGAGAGCTGCACAAACAAACTGCAATTTTGAAATAAGAAAAAGAAAACAAAAAAACAAAAAAAATATAGTAAGGGCATTTTTGGAATAGGCGGGGTGGAAGGAGAAAAAATTGGGGTGTGTGTTTTATTTTATATTTTGCGGAGGGCGAAGAACAAATAATGGGGAGCGAATAAAAGAACCCATGAACTAGTCCATTATTAACAACTACCTTTTACCAGGTAAAAGGCGACCAGGTAAAACATGTAAAAAAGCCCGATTATTAATTCCAACACCTTCTCTCTTTATTCAAATCAAGTTCCCAAATGACGGTCAAATTGTAAGATTTTCTCCTCTTAAATTTTAGGGTTTTAAAGTTGGAAAGCTAGACGAATTTGAATGCAATTGAAATTGCAGGTTGATGCACTGGCAACCAAAATTAGGCACGGCACTCAACAGCCAGATTCTGACAGAAGCCTGTCAATGCGCAGAAGATGCACTCAATGCCGTCAAAGATGGCCGATGGAAATCGTCGCTGACATTCTACCGTCCGATGAACAGGGAGACCATGGCGGGTGGTCAAGGCGGCAGTGTCGGCGATCAAGTCCGGGATTTCCTTGGATTAGCTTTACATGAGCAGCCGAACAAGTATTATTTCATACTTCGAGGTCACAAAATTATTATGGAAGCAGATTCATCGATTCAGATTGTCATGGACAAGCTGCAGAGTTATAAAGCTAGGGTTGTCCTCAATTTTGAGGTTCTTTCATCTTTGTCATCTTTTTTTTTTTTTTTTTTTTTTTTTTTTTTGTTTTTTTTGTTTTTCTTTTTGATTGATTGATATCCGTTTGTTTGAAGTGCTCGGATTGCTTGACTTTGAACCTGGAATGCTGGATTCTGAGTGACCTTTTATTTGGTTGTTTGCGTTCTAAAACCGCTGATCAAAAAATTAATAATTATGTCTGTATAAACAGTAATGCCTCTGTATCAATTGGTTTTAAAATAAAGAGTATTAAAACTAGAAATTTTGATTTAAATTGATATACTTTTTAATTAAAAGAAAATTTTAATATTAGAAGCAGTAAAAATGTTAATTTGAAAAATCTTTTTTCATAATTAATTATGGATTTTTCAATATTAGAATTGTAGTTTCTGAAAGCAATGAATGTTTTGCCTTTAATTTTAAATTTTTGAATGTCAATTATTATTTTTTCTCAAAATTTTCGATTCTAAAAATTCAGATTTAGCATTTTCAAAAGTGCAGACTTTAAAAGTATATTAGATTTTACAAATCTGAATCTTTTGGAATTTTGATTTTTTTTTTTTTTTAAATTTGCATTATATTTGTAGATTTAATGAGGGTACAAAGTGAATGGACTATCATTCATGATTCTGAACTACAATTAAATAAGGAAAAAGTTTTGAATAACTTTGTACGAATATGTTGATTTAATCCAAATACTGAATAAAAACATAAAATGTTTTGATTCTGGTATCAGAAGGTATATTCAGAACTTCTCAATAAAAACAAACTAGTGTGTGATTTATCATGATAGCTATGTTAAGAATATTCATTAAGTTGATAGTTACTCATAATTAAGTTAGATTTTGGATACAGTTGAGCTCAAGACAACTTCAAGTCCAGTCACAATATCATTTTCATTTTATTTAAAGTAAAAAAAGGACTTGGATTACACTTTCATTAATCTTGTTTGGGTACTATTTGGAATTTATGTAATGTTATGATTTTGCATTTAGTAGATAGTTATTCCAAATTTTACTGATTCAGGTAAACTTCAAACACAGATGATGGATATGCTCAAAACAATTTCAGATCCAATCAAATTATTATCTTCGTTTTTAAAGATAGAGAATTAGGACTTTCAAACGATACAAAGTTCATTTATTTTGATTTAGATGGGGACTACATGGGTTTGTAAAACCCTTTTTTTGCGTGTTTAGGTGTTGCTGGGAATATTATTAGTAGTTATGATCTTTTTATATGTAGGGTTTCCAGTACAAACTTGGGGATTTCCAATTGAGAGTTGGAAAGTGTGTTCCTAACATGTCTGAAAGCCTAAGGGGAATAATGATGGAGGTATGTTGCCTTATTCTGCACATAAAAGTACCTCGAGTTATGTAACAATATTGGTTCTATAATGCACCAAGTTATGACTATATGCTCGGTTGAATCAGAAGTGTGAGCACATCTTAGAAACTAAGTCGTTTCACAATCATTTTTTAGTATATTAAACAATAGTAATGCAGAAGAATTTTTTACTTTCATATAAATAACAGGATATTCCTTTTATCTTCTTAGTTCTCTCATGATGTTCTATTTTTCAAATCCATGCAATTTAGCATTCTTATAACTATTGTAAAGTTCTACTAATTCTTTCTATTGTTATTTTACATTTTAGTATAATTTTTTTATAAATTTATAAAATTCATTTAAGCTTCTTTAAGTTATATACATTCAAGTTCGTATAGTTAAATATATTGATTGATCTAAAATTAGAACGTCTAAAATAAATCTAATTAACTAACGTTAGTTACTTTTTATTAAGTCAGTGCAATGTATTGTATTCCATACTTATTGACAGAAATTGTAATACAAATATTTCATTCAAGTTCATATCAACTTAAAATTTCCACGTTTGTATATATATATTTTATTTTTGGTTCTCTTGCATTATTTCAGATCAAGTTTACGTAATTTATTATACTTATAAAGTTATTAATTTACATCAGCGAAAAATATACATAATTTTTCTTCCTAAAATTAGTATTTTGTTATAAACAAACATGTACACAATTTTTTCATTTTAAAATTTGTATATTATTACAAACTTGCACAACATTTTTTATCTTTTGAATATTGATACGCCAAGCGAATTCCTTCATCAATGAAGTTTATTATTATTAAGAATAACATTACGTTAATGATAAGCGAGTAATTTTACAGTATGTAATATTGGGAAAACCGATTGATATTTTAAGTTAAACTTTGGTGAATATTCAGTCTGTATATCATTTATCTTTTAAACAGACTGACTAAAAGCTGACTGTTAAACTCATTCATGTATCTAAATATTTACCTTGAAGTAAGAATAGTCAAGGACCCCTAGCTCAAATGGTTTCAGGTATGACGCTTTAGAAAATAGTTCTAGAGGTTATGCATTCGAGTCCCTGAAACATATAAATAGTGAATATTCTGGTTGGATAAGCATCCCTCTTGCTAAAAACAAAAATAAGAATACACACACTTTCACTTATTTTCTTAAGAAATAGCAAATGCTAAAAATAATAAATTGGTATCTCACTCATCGTTGTCTGCAACAATGATAAAGCCCAATAAGTACCACATCCAACAGTTTTGGGCATGTCTAGAACTTTGTAAACAATATATACTGTGCAATAGAATCAGCGGCTTCATTACAATAACATTTCATTGAAAAACATGGGCATATGATAAAATACATGTTTTAAAAACCATGGACGTCCCTTTAAATGCAGCTAGGCCCTAATGTTTCCACAAAGCGAAAAAGCTTCAAAAAATAAACTTGCAAATGAAACATGTAAAATTGTGATGTAAAAATGAGTAGTTATATAAACCGTATTGATTTGATGAAGTAATGTTTGGTCTAGGAGGGTCCTGAAAGCTCTAAGCCGCTCCAAGTAAAAACATTGAACTTCACCGATTGCTAGGTGATAAAACTCATAAGAAGACGACAACATAGTTAGCACATGGTATTTCGCATGGATAGCTTTATTTAAGGAGAAGACAAAAATACGTACGAAGAAATACATAAAGGCTGCAATGGTAAGTACCAAACAAATCATTCATGATAACAAAATATTGGAGGGAATATGAAACTATATGCACTATAACCATGTGGCTAATACCTTATAGGCTTCAAAAAGTTATGAAATTGATTTCATTAGCTTATACATTTAAGTTAGGCCTTTATATGAGATTAATGGCAGTGAGCGACTTTAAAACCACAAAGACCTACCTATTTGCTTACATAAATTATTTTGTAATAAAAAAGGTACAACTGTAAGAAATATGGTACAGCCTATTGTTTTTTTGTTAGTAAATATTTCAACATAACATGCTAAACCCATGCTAAAAGGCAAACAAATATCAGTTCTTCCAGATATGTGTTTAGGTGACGTTGAAGCATTTAACTCAATTGTTCAAATTTCTGTTAAAAAGAACTAATTAGTTTTGAGTTAACAAAAAAAAGTTTATCGGCCCTTAAATTAAATGGTTGAATGTCATTTATTTTTCTTGAGCCATTATTAGGTTCCTTGATAAAATGTAGTAGAAAATGACAAAAAGAAAGATTTACCTTAAGCAAGGTGAAGGTAATAAACACAAAAAACTCTATATCAAATACTGATGGTTAGAGCCAAGAAGTAGCTTTAAGCAGGCAAGTGAGATATGTAAGTAAGAAATAAATAATACTTTGTATCATTAATTCTCGTAGTTATTGTTTCTAGAAAAGTATACAAGGATCCATCTATAATACAAATTATATCTATCAATTGGGATTTATTTCAGATTTCTTAATTATAATCGAGTCAAATAACATAACAGAGAACACCAACTTGGCATTAAACATACAATTCGATTAACAAGAAAAATCCAACTTATGGAAAATAAAATATAGGTAGACTTGAGATACATATACTTTGAAAAACTCAGGGATAGTTGATACATTACCACACCTTCTGTATGTTGAAAGTTTTGACAGTATGTTCATATATTGAATTTGTAGAAGCCATACATGGATGCATGTTGGCATGACTGAAACAAAACAAACCACCAGTTTAGTTAAACAATCAGTATTATGGATATTCTCATGGTTATATGTCAAAAATATTATTTTCTTTCTAAACTAATTCAGTTAAACGATCAATATTAAGGATATTCTCATGGTTATATACCAGAAACGATTTTTTTCTCCTAACTTGGACTGTGAGTTAAGAATTTTTAAATATTTAAAAATATTAATTTTTAAATATTATTTTCAAAAAAATTATTTTCTTTCTAAACTAATTCAGTTAAACGAGACTAAATATTCTCATGGTTATATACCAGAAACGATCAATATTAAGGATATTCATTTTTTCCTAACTGAATTAGTTTAGAAAGAAAATAATATTTTTCTCCTAGGAAAGAAATTAGTAAATGGAAAAAGATAAGTGAACGCGCTAAATTTTTGTTTAATACTAATGCATAGAGTTAAGAAATTACATTATACAATAACGATAATGAAACAAAATGCATTTGGCCCATGATTATGATTGAGTGAAAACCACGAATCGGCTGACTGTAAGAACTAAGCAAATTTAGCGCAAGGACTGAATTAACTAATTATACCGATTTAATACTGATATTAAATATAAACTATTTGCGTTTAATAAACACGTGGCTATATGTTTCGCTTTATGAGCTAAATTCTTAGTGTCTATATTACGTTTGCCTTAGGCTACAAATTTTGCTCTCTGCTGATTATAAATATGTTTTCTTTCAAAAACAATATGGCTACACACTTTTATTAATGCACAGGCTGAGGTAGAAAAATTATTCATGCCAAAGCAGATTATAAAACCTTAGCTTAGAATGAACTTTAATCCTTTTGGGGAGAAGCCGAATAATCAGGCGAAATTTCATCTATGTTTCGTAACATATACAATCAAGAGTTATATGCCATTCTAGGTTTTTGTAAAAACCACGAAGCAGTAACGCGTTGATGTTTAAATTAATAAATTGACGATAGTAAAAAATGAAGGTTTAGTATACTGTTAAATATAAAATTGTAATGAATAAAAAAATTACTTAATCACCGATAGTAAAGGAAGACAAAAAGTACTGCAATTTAAAAAATCTGACATTGTACACGCTATAACTGTCCATTCCAAACAATAATATAAATGCAATAGAATTGAAACTTTTGGATGTTTTCGTAGATATAAAGAAGCTATTTTTCAATAGTAAATGAGTATGGTTAATTAAATTGTAGAATAACATACTGTTTACCAATCATGATTTATGTGTTATTAAACCCGAAGCCCATAGTTAAATTATCAGAATATGATCATAGTTGTTGTAAGTGTCATTAAAAAAATACTTAATGCAGGAAAAATTACATCGAATTACCTTCTGTATGCTAGGACTTCTAGCAAGGAAATGATTGAGATAAATACCTAATCAATTTGAAGCAAGGAAATGAGTGTGAAATTATGACTGTAAAAATTGGAGAAAAAAAGATGTAATCGTTGTAGCATGCATGAAGATTGAAAATGCTTACACCTTATAAAAGTTGGTATATGAAATCTAGAATTGAAGGAAATAGTGTAAGAGTAGAAGCTTATTCAGTTGTGGAAGAAAAGTAGAAAATAAAATTGAGGTGAGGCTGTGGGTTACAAATCTTATTTTGGTTTGTCTAATACAAACAAATTATTGGACACAGAGGCGATATTTTGAAAATGCGGTAAACAATTAATCCACAAAAGCAAGATGGTATTCCTTTTTTCATGTTTAAGTATTTGAATGCATATGACATAAGTTACAACATAGTAACTTAGATGAACATACACATTATATATGAGGTAAAATGCATGAAAAAAACATGGAACAACAATCAAACCATTTGTTTTAACAAAAAGCGTGCTGCAATTAATTTTGAAAAAGAGTTAATGAACCATGCGTGCATGGAAAATGTGAGATTTAAGCATGAAGAAATTTTCAAAATTTTTATCAGGGTAACCCCTTTGACATGTTGACATAACTATATGCATAGTTAGCTTAAGTGCAATCCTACAACCTCCTCTGCTGGAACAAATTATATAGCCATTACTTTGAAAATTTTAAAACAACTCAGTACAGTAATAGCGGATGTTGGGAACAAAAATAAATATTCAAGACATCACCCAAACACACAAACCAAAGTTAAGAATATGCGAAAGCTATAATTAAAAAACAATTATTTTATCAATAACCAGTGTGAAACATGCATGATAACATGCATATGGCGAGTATAACTAACAATAAGTCACCAACGGTTTCTGAATCCTCTATCTATGGATAAGCAACAGAGGGAAATCATTGTGAATAAATCAAAATGTATCATATAGTTCATTTCTGGAATATAACTCATGCAGTTCGTAAATTTAATTTAGTTTTCCAAACATGCCTATAAGGCATTTTCAAAATAAACAGAAGCAGAAACAAAAGTTGGTAAGTAGGAAATGTAGAAATCTAGAAAGGCTATCTTTGCCAAAGTACGAACTATAATGGAAATGAAAGAAAATGAATAGAAATGAAGTAATAAAAAATGGTAGAAATAAAGTGATGAGAACAGGTGAACCAATATACTTTTACTTGCTGGAACGGGAAGAAATGCGGTTCAAATGAGACAGTGCACAACAACGGCAGATGTGTTAAGTACATAAATCTGACAACAAATTTGAATAGAAATCGAGATGGACATGAAAATGGGTGTTGACTTACACTGCAATGAATGTAAAATAGAGAAAACGGGAAGCAATAATGCATGAATAAACAAACTATCACTGATGTTAAGGAGGAGAAGTGGGAGATAAGAAATCAAGAGTATATAGCTGGAAAATTAATGACAAATGGTACTCTATGTTATCAAAGCCCTCGTCTAGGTGCGCCTAGGCTCCAAAAAGCCCTAGGCCCCATTTTGTTTTTTTTTTACCTTTCAAGGCGCCTATGATGCGTGAGGCGCCAAAAAAGCCCTAAAGGCGCCAAGGCGCTCGTCTTGTGAAGCGCTAAAAAAGTACGCTTTATGTAACATATGAGTAGAAATTGAAAATTTCAGCATTTGGTTCAAGATGAGCCCAAAATCCAATATGCTAAGAAAATTATGTTCGTTTGATTGTTGATTTAGAGCGTATTCTATAAAGAAAAGGTTGTTTTTCTTTTGTCAACCAGTTGAATCGTCCAAAAAAACCTAGTTCTTGGAAGGTTAAAACTCTATTTAAGATTTTATGTGATGTTTTTTATTTTTATATTTTAAGTATTTTATTGTTTGTAAACTTGAGTTGAATGACTTTGCACATTCTTAGTTTGATTAATGTTTATCGTTTGGTGTTTTTTTTACTTCTAATAATGCTTTTTATATGTCCTTTTAAAAATAAAATTGTGTTTTATTGCATTATCTAAATGCAGCTTTTTAGCTTAAAACAAAAAAAATGCCATTCAAGGCGCCAAAAAAAGACCTAGGCGCAAAAAAGCGCTAGGCGAGGGCCTGAGCCTTTTTGGGGCTTTTTCGCCTTGACAACTATGATGGTATTGTGGATGAAGACAACTCTTACGAGATTATAAACATGAATCCAAGTAATAAAATGACATGGTCCGGGTATGTAATACATTGATGGCAGTCATCTTTTCTTCCTAAAATATCTCATTTTTTTAGTGCTTACATGCTTCAACGTTCATCTTCCTCATGCAAGTGTGTATGAACTTCATCCACACGGAATAAATCGTTCAGCATACGGTAACCGTAATATAGGTCTTCAATCTCAACACTAGTTTCGGTAAAATTTCAATTTCTAATTTTATGAAATTAGCCTACATGATCCACATTTTCTCACCAAATCATATTAACACAATCGGTATGCAATATGACATATTTTATGACCAAAGCTAATTGGTCTATGGTCTAAATCATTATTTGTGGAATGTCATAACTGTAGAACAAATGCTCGTTAGATTTAGGATTTTTTCTCAAATTTATAATGAAATATGTAACTTTACTGTAATGAAATTTTCATTTTATCTGTTCATAGTAGATAGCATGTGATGTTAAATGTAATTTGTTACAATCACCAATCCTTGTTCATTGAATGTTAGAACAACTCCCCATTTTCGTATTTTCACGATTTTCTATGTACTCGATGCATAACATGGATGATGTGGGAACTCATACTGCATCAGAGGAGTTAACCCACGATATCATTGGTTCATCTTCCTCTCCAAACAAAACTAGTGATTTTTGATTCAGCTGTATATTGGGATGAGTTTTGAATGCTTAGACAAGGCAAAAAACTATTATATTGACTACGTAAGATAGAAAGGTTTTGCAATACGTGTTCAATCATCAAATAAGACTATTTATCACGTTGATAAAATAACTTCAGTTAGTTTGTTTTGTTCACATTCAGGGATGCTTCATGAAACTGATAATGTAATTGGAGTAGATAATATATCTAGAATCACCAACACAATCAAAAGTGGATGCAAGCAAAGATGCGAATTCTATATAGTAATTGACAAATAAATCGTTTATAACGAAATTTAATGATGATCATAACCATTCATTTGTATCTCCTATAAAAAGAGTTCAACAACGTAATAGGAATATGCCCGTTGCTGCAAAAGACTTGACTGAAGTATTCCAACAACAAAATTTACCAATAAATAAAATTCGTGTAATTTTCGTTAGTGTGAATGCATGATTCAATCAAAAAGATTGCTATAATCATTTAAAGGTAGCTAGACTTAAAGATTTGGAAACGGTTGATGCTCAATATGTGTTGAGTTATTTTTAGATGAAGCAGAGAGAAAATCCTTAATTTTTTTATGCAGTTCAACTTAACGAGGAATGACGAGCTACAAATTTTTGCTGGGTAGATGCACGATCATGTATGTCTTACCAATATTTTGAAGATAATGCCATTTTTGTTGCTACATTTAGAACAATAAAAACTCAATGCCGTTTGCTCCGTTTACTGATGTAAATCATCATTATCAAGCAATACAGTTTGGATGTGCACTGTTACGTGATGAGATTGAGCCTACCTTTTATTGGTTATTTACAACCTGGCTTTAAGCAATGGGAGGTCGTCATCCAATATCCATAATTACCGATCAAGATCTTGCAATGAGTGTAGTTATTCAAAAGGCATTTCCTAACATTCGAAATTGTATATGTTTTGGCACGTTAATTTTTTTTGGAGAGAACTTACTGCACGTATATTGCAAAAATTCTCCTTTTAAGAAAAATATTAAATACTGTTTGAATTGCACGTACACGATCGTAGATTTTGAAGATAAGTGGAAAACATTAGTCGAGAAATATGGACTGCAAAATAATCACTGATTGCAAAAAAAAAAAAAAAAGGAATAATGTGACTCTTGGGTGCTTGTGTTTCATCGTTTGACCTTTTATGCCGGAATGAACACTACATGTCGTAGTGAAGGGATTATTAATTTTTAAATATGTTTGTCTCTAGCACAATAAATTTTAAGGACTTTGTATCTAGATATGAACAAGCGTTGCAAAATATTATCCAAAGAGAAGTTGACGAGGATTATGTTTCAGAGCATAAAAAAAGAAGCATTGATGAAAAACAATTTGATTTTGAAACATGTTGCAAACATATACAAAAAAAAAATTGATCAATTTAGGGGACAACTAAAAGACTCCGTTCATTTCAGATCTGCTGAAAATAGGGGTGTAAACCGGTCGGATCGAAAGAAGGCGTGTCCTAGTCCCGTCCTATAAGGGATTCAGACGGACGTGGACCGGACACCATATAGTCTCGGACCGAGTCGGACAACGGACTGTCATGTTTGATATAGCCTTGAATAATAGAAAAACATCGAATATTTTGTATCAGACCGAACACTAGTGTGTCATAGTTCTGTCGTATAGAAGAATTGTACGGACACTGATTGGACACCACCATATAACCTCGGACCGAGCTGGACAATGGACCGTCCTGTCCGATATACAACCCTAGTTGAAAATGAAACTACTAATGAAATGACATCATATACCGTGTCTTCTAAAGTTGACAAATATAAGAGTTTTGTTGTGAAAATGAATGCATGCAGTTATAAAGGCTATTGTCAGTGCCAACTATTTGAATTTAAAAAAATTCCATGTAGGCATATTTTAAAAAAATTCACAAAACTAAAAGTAGATGAGATAGCTTCTCATTTCATTTTAAAACGATGGAAGAAAGGAGCTAACTCTTTCGGGGTTATAGATGATATTACGTATGAAGATCAATCTACTTCAAGCGAAGCGTTATGACTTAGTCATATCTGTTGTTGAGCAACACAACTTGCATTCATTGCATCAAAATTTGAATTATTGTACAAACTAGTGGTAGATGGAATAGAACAACTTTTTATGAGAGTATATGATGAAAAAAAAGTAAGCTTGATGAATGGAAGACTGAAGATGATCCAAAATATAGTACACACAATAATCAATACCGTTGTTAATTCGATCCTCATATTTCACAAGCAAAGGGACGATCAAAGAGTGATAAAAAGTATGTTCAAATTGGTGGTAAAGACAGAATTAAAAGCCCTATTGAGTTGTCCACTGAAAGGAAAAAAACGAAATTGTAAATATGTGGAGGTGAGTGTCATGATAGCAGAAACTGTCCTATTAACTCTACAGGTATGATAATACATATTATTTTGTTTTTTTATAATTGTACAACACTGGAACATATTTTCAACAGTGGAATCTGCAAATTCTTCAACTTCACACTTTTATTCCATTATTCTAAGAATTGAAACACCGAAACTAGTGACACTTTGGATCTAATTCGACCATTCTTGTGTCTGGTTTCTTCTAAACGACAGTCAAGTACCAACTGACGCACCATAAAACAAGTTTAACAATGTTAGCGTTTGTTGAAATCAATAAATATATATAGCGTATGAAATGTAGAGTTTTGTACAATTATTGAAAAAGCGAAATAATATGCATTATTATATCCGACTATGTGGAGTTAATAGGGCAGTTTCTGCTATCATGACCCTCTCCTCCTCCACATATTTTACATTTTTGCTTTTTCTTTTTAGTGGACAACTTAGTGGGGCTTTTAATTATGTCTTTACCACCAATTTGAACATCCCTTTTATCGCTCTTTGGTCGCCCCTTTGCTTGTGAAATATGAGGATCCTGGATTACAATGGTATTGATCATTGTGTGTACAATATTTTGGATCATCATTTTCTGTCTTCCATTCATCATACTTACTTTTTCATCATATACTCTTGTAAAAGTTGTTCTATTCCATCTACCACTAGTTTGTATAATAATTCAGATTTTGATGCAATGCATGCAAGTGGTGTCGCTCGACGACAGATATGACTAAGTTGAAACGCTTCGTTTGAAGTAGATTGATCTTCATACGTAATATCATCCATAACACCGAAAAAGTTAGCTCCTTTTGTCCATTGTTTTATAATGAAATAAGAAGGTATCTCATCTACTTTCAGTTTTGTGAATTTTTTTAAAATATGCCCACATGGTATCTCTTTAAATTTGAATACATGATATCGACAATGGTCTTTATAACTGCATGCATTCATTTTCACAACAAAACTCTTGTATTCACCAACTTTAGAAGACACAACATACAATGTTATTTCATTAGTAGTTTCATTTTCAACAGATCTGAAACGAATGGAATTTTTTAGTTGTTCCCAAAACTGATCAAACATATTTCTTGTGTATATATGCTTGCACAATGTTTCAAAATCAAATTGTTTTCATTAACGCTTCTTTTTATGCATCGAAACATATTCCTCATCAATTTCTTTTGGATAATACTTTGCAATGCTTGTTCATATCTAAAAACAAAATCTTTTAAGATTTGTTGTAGTAGAGACAAACATATTAAAAAATTAATAATCCCTTCACTATGACCTGTAGTGTTCATTCCGACATAAAAGGTTGAACGATGAAACGCAGACACCCAAGAGTCACGTTATTCAATTTTTTTCAACCAGTGATTATTTTGCAGTTCATATTTCTCGACTAATGCTTTCCGTTTATCTTCAAAATCTATGATCGTGTACGTAAAATTTAAGCAATATTTTGATTTTTCTTAAAAGGAGAAATTTTACGATATACATGCGGTAAATTCTTTCCAAATTTTTTTTATGTGCTAAAGACATACGATGTGGAGTGTTAGGAAATACCTTTTGAATAACTATACCCATTGCAAGATATTGATCGGTAATTATTGATATTGGATAACGACCTTCCATTGTTTCAAGTCAGGTTGTAAATAACTAATAAAAGATAGACGCGGTCTCATCGCATAGCACTGCACATTCAAACTGTATTGTTTGATAATGACGATTTACACCAATAAACGGAGTAAATGACATTGAATATTCATTTGTTTTAAATGTAGCATCAAAACTGACCATATCTCCAAAATATTGGTAAGACATACGTGATCATGCATCTACCGAGTAATTTTTTGTAGCTTGTCCTTTCTCATCATGTTGAACTGCATAAAAAAATTGAGGATTTTCTCTTTGACTTATCTGAAAATAACTCAACACATATTGAGCGTCACCCGTTTGCAAATCTCTAAATCTAGCTGCCTTTAAATGATTTTAGCAATCTTTTTGGTTGAATCTTGCATTCACACCACCGGAAATTGCAGGAATTTTAGCTATTGGTAAATTTTGTTGTTGGAATACTTCAGTTGAGTCTTTTGCAGCAATTGACATATTCCTGTTATTTCGCAGTTGGACTCTTTTTATAAAAGATACGAATAGTTATGATTATCATTAAATTTTGTTACAGACCATTTATTTGTCAATTCACTATATATAATTCGCATGTTCGCTTGACATACATATTTGATTGTGTTGGTGATGCTAAATATATTATCTACTCCAATTACATTATCATTTTTACGAAGCTTCCCTGAACGTGAACAAATCAAACTAACTGAAGTTATTTTATCAATGTGATAAATAGTCTTATTTGATGATCGAACACGTATTGCAAAACCATTCTGTCGTCCATAGTCAATATAATAGTTTTTGCCTCATCTAAGCTATCAAAATTCATCCCAATATACGACTGAATCAAAATATCACTAGTTTTTTGAGAGGAAGATGAACCAATGATACGTGGGTTGACTCCTCTGATGCAGTACGAATTTCTACATCATCCATGTTACACACCGAGTACATAGAAAATGTGAAAATGAGGAGTTATACTAAAATTTAATGAAAAAGGACCGGTGATTCTAACAACATTACGTGATATCTATTTTGAACAGATGAAAAGAAATTTTCATTACAGTAAAATTACATATTTCATTATAAATTTGAGAAGAAAAAAATCCTAAATCTAGCGAGCATTTGTTCTATAGTTATGACAACCTACAAATAACGATTTAGACCATAAACTAGTTAGCTTTGGTCATAAAATCTGTCATACTACATGTTGATTGTGTTAGTATGATTTGGTGAGAAAATGTGGATTATGTGGACTAATTTCATAAAATTAGGAATTGAAAATTTACCTAAACTGTGTTGCGATTGAAGATCTATATTTTGGTTGCCTTGTGTTGAATAATTTATTCCGTGCAAAATGAAGTTCGCACACGTGTCAGGAAGATGAACGATGAAGCATGTAAGCATTAATATTTTTTTGAAGATCTATATTTCGGTTACTGTGTGTTGAATGAAGTTCATACACATTTGCGTGAGAAAGATGAACGTTTAAGCATGTAAGCATTAAAAAAAAGGAGATATTTTAGGAAGAGAAGATGACTGTGTCATTGTATTACATACCTGGACGGCTAGACTATGTCATTTTATTACTTGGATTCGTGTTATATATTCTCATGAGAGTTGTCTTCATCCACAATATCATTTGCCGTTAATTTTCCAGTTATACACTCTTGGTTTGTTATCTTACTTCTCCTTTTTAACATCAGTGACAGTTTGTTTATTCATGCATTGCTTCCTGTTCTTCTTTACTTTACAGTGATTGTAGTGTAGTCAAAACTCATTTTCATGTTCATCTCGATTTCCATTCAAATTTGTTAGATTTATGTACTTAACACATCTATCGTTGTTGTGCACTGTCTCATTTGAACCGCGTTTCTTCCTGTTCCAGCAAGTAAAAGTATATTGGTTCACCTATTCTCATGGAATGAAGTTCATACACACTTGCGTGAGAAAGGTGAACATTTAAGCATGTAAGCATTAAAAAAAAGGAGATATTTTAGGAAGAGAGGATGACTGCGTCATTGTATTATATACCTGGACCACGTCATTTTATTACTTGGGTTCGTGTTATATAATCTCGTGAGAGTTGTCTTCATCCACAATATCATTTGCCGTTAATTTTCCAGCTATATACTCTTGGTTTTTTTTTTAAAATAAATAAATCTCACTTCTCCTTTTTAACATCAGTGACAGTTTGTTTATTCATGCATTGCTTCTCGTTTTTTACAGTCATTGTAGTGTAGTCAAAACTCATTTTCATGTCCATCTCGATTTTCATTCAAATTTGTTGTTAGATTTATGCACTTAACACATCTGTCGTTGTTGTGCACTGTCTCATTTGAACCGCATTTCTTTGTTCCAGCAAGTAAAAGTATATTGGTTCACCCTTCCTCATCACTTTATTTCTACCATTTTTTATTACTTCATTTTCCCTCCACATTGCATTGCCACCCTATCACCAGCAAACTCATGATAAATCCACTTTTATTCATCAAATCAGACATCACTATCACTAGAAATTTTACGTCGAAGCATGTTCAAGACCAACTATCAACTAACGCCTTATAATTAGTCACTGTGCGATGCGTGGACCCAAAATTTATTGGACTGAATCCAGTTTTTAATGTCTGAAATTGTCGCAGTATAGGAAAAGCGGTCATACTGTGCGAAATCCACGGAGACAACGACTTGCGAGTAAGGATTTCATGAGAGCGAAAAATATATTTGATTGAATCGGCAGGATTGGTGGATTCAAAAACTGGCGAAGAGGTTTTTTTTTCTTTTTCCCGCAATTGGAAGTGACAGAGTAAAACAACGATTTAGATTTAACATGTCCTACAATTTCTGGTGTGTGCCACTGTCCACTGACTCTGTTATAATTTGTGTTCAAATAGAGGCTCCCCGTGTGTGTGTGTGTGTGTGTGTGTGTGTGTGTATATATATATATATATATATATAGTTTCAGAAAAGGATTGTCAATCTAATGAAGACCCATGACACTAATAGTGAACTAAACTTAACAAACTGCGTAAAAAATTCATCCTTCTTACCATCTTTTCCAGACCAGATAGATATTCAATACTAAGTTAAGGTAGCAGTAGTAGTGTTACACATTACCAAATCAAAATAAAAGTGCTTGTTGTCCATTATGAAAAGAGAGAGTATGTTAAACCATATATAAACTAAAGATTGAACTATAATCTAGTAGGGCAAAGGAAAAATTCAAATCATGTCAGAATCACGTAACTGGTAAAAAAAATGGAGACAAAAGATCTTATTTTGATACGGTGCATAAATCAATTAGATCTGAAATAAAATTCGATAAAAAATGAGATCGGTGGTGAGGATGAATTGAAACAACATACTACCTTCATTTTCATTTCATGTTCTGGTATTGTAACTATATTTTAACACTTACAATATTTGCCAGACTGACTTTACTAAGATATAATAATAATTACTATAGGCATAGAAATAGTAGGAAGAACAAATGATTTCTTCCAACATCAACAAATTCGCTACCTTCTTCTTTGTACCCGCAGAGGTATGAGAAAAATAAGCTTGATAATTGTTTCAAACGATCTACTTGAATATAAATACGGGACATAAATGTAATAAACGATGAATAGTAAGGTATACAAAGTCATTAAACGTTAAATCTTTGTTTCAAATACTTTATGTGCGTACATATATGAATCAGGAGATAACGCATCAAACCATAAACATCAAGCGATATTTATTACCCATGGAATTCAGTAGTCTGAATGGGAAGTGAAAAGCAAACAGAACCATGGACATCGTCCAATGAAAACCTGTTAGCACCGTAATTAAACGTTCCCAAACAATATGGCCAACCATCAATGCCCTAAGCAACAGTGAAGTAATTACATTATTTTGTTTTTGAGAAAGATGAAGTATCACAGAACATCATTGACAAAGTTTCCAGGAAAAATATGCATGTTAAACTGCATTTATATGCAGTTAAAATCCAAATATTTGCAGTTCTAATTGCATATTTTTGTAATGCGGAAATTTGCATGTCTGACTGCAAAAATATGTGGGTCTAAACTGCATGTTATTGTTGCAAAGTTGACAAATGTGTCGTACATATTTTGTTGAGCGGGCGGACGCATATTTTGACATCTTTTTTGGTTGTTTAAAAAATGTCAATTTTCTTTGTTATTGCGTGCTTTTTGTGAGAAGTTTTGATCATCTTAACGCATAAAGTTTGTATACCAATTTGATTTTTCCCCCCTTTTTTGGGCAATTTTTTTATAATTTTTTCTCATTGTTCATGTTCAGGCTTTAAATGAAAGAGCTTACACAAAGATGCTAATCAATATAATTATGCATGTGTGTGTGTGTTCACACAATAAAATAAGCTTTTCAAAACCAGCATTTGTGTTAGTATACCTTGGTATAATGATGTAAATAAGAATGATTTTATCACATGCATGGCTTGCCATAAGATAAGATTTATTAATTTGAATTTTAACAAAATAAACATTTGAATGTATAGCTATGTTTAACACCCCCTTTCTCAAGTGCACGCACATAGACAACCGATTAGAGCATAAAATAACGACACTATGTGTAATGAATCAGAATTTTTAAGCAATTTGAAAATTCAAATTTCAAATAATTATACATAGTTTTGGACAATTTAAATTGAATTTGGTTTAAATAACAAAATAATTATTTAAAGTTGTGAAATGTACTGAAAAACACCGATAGGGATATATCAGCTTTTGTCATAATAAGTTGTTTTAAACATATATTAACTAAATCTTCCACAGCACTTCGTTTATGTTGTTATAGCTACCATAGCATTTCCAATACAAATGCTACCATATGTTAAGTAATGAGTCAATATGGTAGATCTCTTCAATCATGGTTTAAAGCATAAGAAATGGACAAGTGTTTTGTGAGGTGTAAACCTCTCATGCACTTGAAAACTTTATATAAACACCTCCTCCTTTCCATTTTTTCATTCATCCATCCTTCTTCTCTTCTTTTTTAAGCTCTTAAGCTCCTTCCCATTTTTTCATTCATCCATCCTTCTTCTCTTCTTTTTTAAACTCTTAAGCTCCTTCCCATTTTTTCATTCATCCATCCTTCTTCTTTTCTTTTTTTAGCTCTTAAGCTTCTTCCATGGCTTCTCCGCCTTACCTCTCTTCTTTTCCTCCTTCCTCTCGCTTTTCCCCATTCGGCTTAGCCTCCTTTACCTCCTCTAAACCCATGCCACCACCTCCCTACACCCATGCGCCACCGTCACTCACGCCACCACCATCACATCCCTCCACCTGCCCCACGGTCACCCCTCCTGTATTAATAATAAAAAAGGAGAGAGGAATAATATATATAATATATATTATTTTGAAAGAGGAAAAGCAAGGGAAAACTATGTCCTTTCTGATCCATATTCTACCGTAAAGATTTCACAGCAACCATCACACATTATTTATAATATAAATATTTACGATAATTAACGCTTATACGAACATGATTAATGACGAATGTAATAATATCTATAACTATCATCAAGCCATCATAACAACCACAAAGCAACCAATATAATCAAATTATGATTATAGTAAATATCTAAACGATGTTCTCACTTTAGGGTTCCACTCCGCCAATCTTTACGGTAGAATATGGATCCAGATGGACGTAGTTTTTCCTCGCTTTTGCTTTTCCAGAATAATATATATATATATATGTATATATATAATATTATTCCTCTCTCCTCTTTTTATTATTAACGGAGGAGGGGTGGTCGTGGGCTAGGAGGTGGAGGGGTTTGGTGGAGGTGGCATGATTGGAGGTGGGGCATGAGGGAGGAGGGATGTGGTGGAGGTGGCGTGGGTTTAGCGGAGGTAGAGGAGGCTCGACCGAATGGGAGAAGGGAAAGAAGTGAGGGAAGGAGAATAAGCTTAAGAGAGAAGAGAAGAAGGATGGATGAATGAAAAATGGGGAGGAGGTGTTTATATAAAGTTTCCAAGTGCATGAGAGGCTTACACCTCATTGAACACTTGTCCATTTCTTATGCTTTAAACCATGCATGAAGACATATACCATGATGACTCATTACTTAACATATGGTAGCATTTGTATTGGAAATGCTGGTAGCTATAACAACATAAACGAAGTACTGGGGAAGAATTAGTTAATATATGTTTGAACAACTTATTATGACAAAAGCTGGTATATCGCTATTAGCTTTTACAGTTATATTTCACAACTTTAAATAACTATTTTGCAAATTCAATTTAAAATCATATGTAAATTGTCCAAAACCATGTATAAATATTTGAAATTTAAATTTTCAAATTGCTTAAAAATTTATGGTCATTACACAATGGATCTCAACTGTTAGATTTGCTTGTGATTCCATCTCATGCTAATTTAATGAGATCTATTGGTCAAAATCCGTCGAATCATGTTGTATTCCAATTAGTTCCTAGAGGAAGGTAAGGAGGAATATCAAAATATTACATCATTTCGATATTTTTAACTCATGGAAAATCATCTTTAGATATATCAGTTATTAAAAAGATTTAGGTTCCATTTGGTTTCGTTTTGTATTTTGAGTTTTGTGTTTTTAACTTGCATTAAGAAATACCTGAAAATAAAAGAGGGAAATTTATAATTTCTAACCATTTCGATGCCCAACAGACAACGTAACAGTTGGATGGTTCTCCATGCTTTGTTATCCCCAAAATCACGGAAAATAAAATAAATTTGTTCTGTTTTACATGTTAATTTTATTTTTCAAAATTGTTTGTTTTTCAGCAATACTTTCACGATGGCACTTTTATTTAGCTGAAAACACAACTAAAAATGACAAACCAAACATGACATTAAAATTTGACAGTTTTATTTTGGATACTATTTTAATAGTGTAGGAATATTAGAATAATCTATTTTTTTTATCAAAGATGATGTTGATGTAGACCAAATCACAGCAATGTTTTAAAAAACGCGCCTTAGGCGCCTCAAGGTGAGGCGGTTGCTAAAACGCCTGGAGGCGTGCTCTGAAAGGCGTTTTGCTCATGAGGCGTGCGCCTCAATGGTTTGAGGCGTAGAAATCGCAAAAAAAAAACGCACGCCGCCTCAAAGCCTCAACTATCTGAGGCGTGCGTGTGTATATAAAAATAATAATTGAAATTGCCATTCGAACAAGAGTCGAAGTCGAATCCTGTTATGGAATCGAAGTCGATTCCATAACAGGAATCGACTTCGATTCCATAACAGGAATAGAAGTTCGATTCCTGTGAAGGAATCGAACTCGATTCTAGTGAGAATCGAAAGAGAGGGCTTTTTTTTCTATTTTTTTAACTGCTGTGTCTGAAGTTTAAGCTTGAATCACTTTTCACAAATTTGAATGCCCTTAGGTTTATGGCTCTAGTAACATATTGAATTTCGGTTACAGTAACCTGATATGTATTTTTTTTCCTATTTTTTTAAACTGCTGTGTGTCTGAAGCTATTTTAATTATCTGCTAATGTCCAGGCTAGTTAAAAATGAGCAAACGGGATATTGCATGGAAATGGGTTGCTTTTTTTTTTTTACCTGAAAGGCTTACGTCTCAACGCGTCGAGGCTTACGCCTCGCATCACGGACCCGAAAACGCCTATCGTGCGCCTTTTGCGTTTTAAAACATTGAATCACAACTACAAAAAATTTGTCTAGTTCCAATAATTGTAGGTAACAAGTTATTCTTGGATGCAAATAGTTAGGAATTTGGATCCTTTCCCATTATAACGCCCCGCCTCTATACCCACTATCGTCCAGTTCATTTCAGAGAAATGTCGAGACCATAACGGAGAATGAGGTTTGTGAAGAGCGACCGATTGTATAATTGCTCCATGTGAGGAATGCACATCGAATTCTGATACCGATTAAAATTTCGATATGACCATTCAACACATAAGGAAACTACACAACGGCTATAAATAATCCGGAAAGCAGTATAAAATAGACAACAACAATAATATAAATACGGTATATCTCATAGCCAGACACAAAATAATCATATCACAAAGGCGAAATAGATATGAATAACCAAGAATGCGTGCAACAAGCTCGTTGTCAATAAAGATCCACTAACCCCGAAAGAATAGATACATGTACCATGATCTAAATAAAAGACTATGTACACAACAAAAGATAATGTCATAGGTACAAAAGTACATAAAGCTGCGAAGGTAGAGTAGCAAGCTGAAAGCGGAAGATCAATCCTGCGATGAGACCCAAAGGAGCACCTAAAATGACTCGGCCTGACCCGAGTATTATTTATAAGAAAATAAACAATAAACGGATCAGTCTAACTGTACTTATCAAATAAACCGAGATAGTGAGAGATATAACGCCGGATGACATGATTCTAATAATAAGATCTAATCATAAATAAATATTAAACATGTCATGTCAACACAATCAGGAAATGACAATGGAGTGTCAGCACACAATTATCTCAACATAATCTCCTAACTAATGTAGAATGCAACATTCAAATAATAACACTCAACAGGAAATAACAGTGGAAATGAATCTCATGACATAGAGCATAAAACATTAACAAGAATCCAGAAATCACTAGAAATCCAGAAAACATCATAAAAAGTGGTACTCTCCAAATGAGATACGATCTCTAGAAAACATCATAAAAAGTGGATACCTCCCAGATGAGATACGATCTCTAGAAAACATCATAAAAAGTGGATACCTCCCAGATGAGATACGATATCTAAGTAGCTAACCCATTTGTTTGAGCCGAAGCTCCCTATGAAGCCGGGTCGTGACCCCGGTAGAGGAAAACATAAATCATAGAAAATCATAGAAAGTTGGACCGAAGTCCCCATAGATGAAGGTCCCAAATCGTAAATTTCCACTGGGGCGATTGCGAACCAAACAACTATGTCAGGAGGCGGATACCAACAATCCGGGTGAATATAAATTACTCCGAGCTAGTTAATATAAGGAAATAGCGGCATGTCCCATAACCACATGCTATTCTCGAATATTTACGAACCCGTAATTGGTTTATATTCAAAACAGAGAAAATCACCACATGTTCGAATGCACGAGTCCAAGAGTTATTCGCTGAAGTAAACGTATAAGGGGTCATAGTCCTCAGTTTTACTAAGGTAAATAAACTAAATTTCTCGTCCGATCGATAAGATAAAGAATCCTATATAAATCAATAGAATAGGAACCGGGTTTAGAAATCGAATTGATTTTAAAAGGATTTGAATTTAAAAACTGATTAAACGTTGGTTCGATGTCCATTGACAATATAAAACCCCATTATCCATTATGGTTCAATTATTCATGAAAGCCGGTTGTAATTTCGATCAACGAACGAATTGAAATCCCAAACTAGCAACTGAATGTTTTAAACTACATCGGAATAGACTCGAAGTTTATCGAGTCGATAATTCACGTTTTAGAGGCGTGAATCATCTTAACAAGAGTATCGAATAAGTTCGATATACAAAATAGAGCGCACGGGCTTTAGAAATGATCACTTGTTCAATTCACATCATAAACAAATGTGAATCGGCCAAGAAGGATCAACATTATAAGAATTACATGAGAATCAAAGTCGATGAATCGCGCTGCTGGAATCTGTGAATTCGTAAAGCTGAAGTTCACAAACGAAGTCCGAACGACCCGAGCTTCGGCCGGGAAAGAGCCTGGATGGGGGTAGACTGTTGACCGTGGTTTCCATCGGTCAACAGCAAAGCTGCAGGCTCAGACATCTGAGCCCTCAGGACAGACGTCTGACCCGACAATTTGCGGGTTTTTTATTTTTTTCCCGAGAGGTTGGTCAGACGTCTGACCTATTTGGTCAGACGTCTGAGCTGAAGCAATTAAATATTTTGCTTCTCAAACATTGACAGACGTCTATCCCCTTCCCGGACAGACGTCTGAGCTGAAACATGGGCTATTTTGCTTGAGGAATAAGGTGCAAACGGCCCACGGACGAGCTCAGATCAATGGTGATGGTACATGATGATTTCTAAGTGAAATTGAAGCATCTAAGGCTTACTGAAACATCTAATAACACCAACAAACATGCACACACATATGAACATGAGATTGCTATGATTTCGATTATATATTCGAAAATGAACTAATTCACTAACCAAGGCAATCAAATACGATTCAAGCTAGAACACGGTGGTTTGACAATGCTAAAGGGAAACTATAAGGGCTTGTGTGCACACAAGCCCTTCACCTATAACATGCACACTCCGAACATAGAACATGATGGGATTTCCATTACTCAAAAAACAAGAGAATCATCAAACTAATCAATTAACTTAATGTATACCCTAGCCTACTCAATTCACTAGCATATGCATACTCAAATGGATCACTAAATTACACTTTTACAAGTCATTGGCTTGTGGCATAGATGTGAGTCCAAAAAGAACTCACCTTGGTTGTAAACGATGAAGAACAAGCTCCAATTCGAGCAAGAACCCATTGGACTCAATGGAAGTGGTCCCGATTCCTAATTTTATCATCTGTGAAAAACGACATTTTGAGTGACACATCACATACGACGATATATTTAAATAAAAAGTTTAAATCTATTATCGTGGAATGAGCGGGTTGTTATAGACTTCCTCCCTTAAAAGAATTGAGTCCCCGCAATTCCTTAAGATTAAAGTAATAGGTAACAACCAAAAATTATACCACGAAGTGGTACAACAAGAACCGACACGAAATGAAAAGATCACACCAACGACAAGGTGAGATCTCAATTTCATCTCACAAGATCATAAAAACTAGAGTTCAATTTCGAATTTCATTACCCATAAAGGTGGTCTTCCCAAATGGGTAAAATAATTCCAAAAAAATTCATAAGCGCTATGAATTCAAATAGACTCGCCTTTCTTAGTATGATTCTCAAGGGAATGAGAATCGATAGAATGCACAAAAACCTGGGAATCTAATTTGGAATTTCGAGAAGCAATGGGATTGCGTCCTACAGACGCGAGATATCATAGTAGATATTTCTCATAGGATATGAGATGAGAAATTACGTGGTTGACTGCTCCATTCCCAAAACTCAATCACGGCGACGTAGCGAACACCGATCTTCAGCACTTTAGTCCTGCAACAAGGTGACTGGCACCAACAAAAGCACAACATAGAGATTCCAACGAATTTAGCTAAAGAGAGCAATTCTCGAAGGAATAATCAATTCTAATATCAATGGTTCAAGGTTGGTAACGGAATACCAATGAACTACTCGGCGAAATCGATTTCTAAGCAGGTACTAAATCTCATTTAGTAACCACAAGGACGAATCATTAGGAATTATACGAAATTCCCAATATTCAGAAACTCGAGTATCAGTTCTAGAAAATCAGAAACATCAAGAAGATGATGGATAAGTAGTGCACAACTTACCACTTCGGAACAACATGATTTAAGATAATTTTCTGCCAAAAATCTCAAATCGCAAAAACATCTGCAATTAATCAAGGAAGCAATAGACAATTTCTCTAACAAGATGAGATTAAACCAAAGAGGTCATAATCCCCAAAGATACGATTGACAAGGGTTAACAAACGTGCGGAGACAATTGTCAGTCCAAATGGTTCAAACAAACAAAGGAGGAATACCAAAAGAGCTCATCCTTTCGATATTCATTTCTAAGAAAAGCGCAAGGCTAAGTCCATAATTGAATTGACTATAGCACTTCCGGATGATCGACTAGATCATAGATTCGAAGAAAGGAATTATTGAGTTTGTCGTGGATCGCAAAACCCAAATCTCCCCTCCCCACGGGATTCCCATTCTCTCGAGTGTTCGTTCACTAGAGAAAATAAGAAGATCCATGGAGTTACAAGAATACTAAATTCTCTTTAGCAAATCGAGACAAGGATTAAGAATTAGGCGAGATTCCCAGTCACTAAGAATTCTCGAAAATCAAAGATCTGAAATCCAGAAACAAGAAACATAAATAAATAACTTTTTGGGTTGTTCCCGGAGTTATTTAATTTACTCAAAGAAAATATTCAAGATAATTTCTAATTAAAAATCTTGAACCACTCAAATTCTTGGAATTGTTCCAAGGAAATCTAGAAATAAACTATCTAGAAAAATAACAAACGATTACGAAAAATCGCAAAAATCCAAAATATGATTACTTTGATTAACTTATTAGGAGAATTTTGATTTTGGGAATCATTTCGAATGTCGTATTGTCACAAAATGGTGTTTAGGAATTCCGAACTACAATATAGCGTCCCATATCTCGTTCAAGATTCTTAACGCACCCAATGGACAAGTTAACACAAGAAAATCCTCACAATTTCTAACGTTCATGCAAATCTCGCGAAAATATAAAAATTCAATAAATCGTTCGGGATGGCATAAAGGAAATAAAATTCATTTATCAACTTACGAATAAAACACAAATGATATCTTTTGATAACGAAGAACACGGTCAACGTATATCAAAAGAACATAAATAAAATAATCTCTGAACAAGGTAAATGACATTAAGGAATTAATGATACGTGCCCTGACTCAAGAAGAGGGATCACAAGAAGCGGGACGCTTTCCCTCATTCTTGATCTTGAGTTTGGAACGCAACGACACATTTGTTGAGTTAATTTAGCACAAATGTTTGGTGACTCACACCGGCACAACGAGGTAACAAATGAGTTGTTTTAGCCCAGAGGCTTGGTGATCTCACACCGAACTAGAACTATATAGCTGACAACAAGGGAATAGATTTAATCACAAAAACATAGTATCTCCATACCGAC
This sequence comes from Allium sativum, assembly GCA_030737875.1. Classification (NCBI taxonomy): domain Eukaryota; kingdom Viridiplantae; phylum Streptophyta; class Magnoliopsida; order Asparagales; family Amaryllidaceae; genus Allium; species Allium sativum. The sequence continues at coordinate 135,154,375 of CM060911.1, read as the reverse complement.
CGATAAGTGATCAATAGAGCATGCTAGGTACGTAACGACGTACGAAACAATTTTAACTGGAAATCAAGAAATATCAGGATTAAAGACGCTTACAACGTGCGCAACGACGCACGGGCATGATATCCAATGATCAATCAACTACAAGGATCATAAATGATTAACAAGATAAGTGTGATACACAATAGGCCAAACAGACATCGATTAGCAACTCGAGTCAAAGAATGAAACAGAAGCACCACTAGAGCACACGGGTCCTAGATGGACTATAGAAATCAACCCGAAATGGACAAGTCGATAACTATTTTAAAGGACTAAAAATAAGCCACTTGAGACATAATCACCCCTCCCGTAGGAGGTACACTGGGTGAACCGGCACTTGCACGGTTACAACCAACTATTTCGCTTCTTTAAGGAAAAAGGAGGAAAAAGTTAGTCTCAAGTTGAATTCAAACGACGCGAATTCAATCAAAATGGAATCGTATAGGAAGATAAGCTATGACGGGTCTTAAGACTCTAACTAAAACCCTAAAGCACGATTCCCGAGAGAGGCTTAAGAGAATACCATCGTCATACTAGCTTACACTGTTCCGGAAAGTGGCTTTGATACCAACTGTAGCGCCCCGCCTCTATACCCACTATCGTCCAGTTCATTTCAGAGAAATGTCGTAGATCATAACGGAGAATGAGGTTTGTGAAGAGCGACCGGTTGTATAATTGCTCCATGTGAGGAATGCACATCGAATTCTGATACCGATTAAAATTTTGACATGACCATTCGACACATGGGAAAACTACACAACGGCTATAAATAATCCGGAAAGCAGTATAAAATAGACAACAATAATATAAATATGGTATATCTCATAGCCAGACACAGAATAATCATATCACAAAGGCGAAATAGATATGAATAACAAAGAATGCGTACAACAAGCTCGTGGTCAATAAAGATCCACTAACCTTGAAAGAACAGATACATGTACCATGATCTAAATAAAAGACTATGTACACAACGAAAGATAACGTCATAGGTACAAAAGTACATAAAGCTGTGAAGGTAGAGTAGCAAGCTGAAAGCGGAAGATCAATCCTGCGATGAGACCCAATGGAGCACCTAAAATGACTCGGCCTGACCCGAGTATTATTTATAAGAAAATAAACAATAAACTGACCAGTCTAGCTGTACTTATCAAATAAACCGAGATAGTGAGAGATATGATGTCGGATGACATGATTCTAATAATAAGATCTAATCATAAATTAATATGAAACATGGCATGTCAACACAATCAGGAAATGACAATGGAATGTCAGCACACAATTATCTCAACATAATCTCCTAGCTAATGTAGAATGCAACATTCGAATAATAGCACTCAACAGGAAATGACAGTGGAAATGAATCTCATGACATTGAGCATATAACAATAACAAGAATCCAGAAATCACTAGAAATACAGAAAATATCATGAAAATGGTACTCCCCAGATGAGAAACGATCCAGAAAACATCATAAAAAGTGGATACCTCCCAGATGAGATACGATCTCTAGAAAACATCATAAAAAGTGGATACCTCCCAGATGAGATACGATCTCTAGAAAACATCATAAAAAGTGGATACCTCCCAGATGAGATACGATCTCTAGGTAGCTAACCCATTTGTTTGAGCCGAAGCTCCCCACGAAGCCGGGTCGTGACCCCGGTAGAGGAAAACATAAATCATAGAAAATCGTAGAAAGTTGGACCGAAGTCCCATAGATGAAGGTCCCAAATCGTAAATTTCCACTAGGGCGATTGCGAACCAAACAACTATCTCAGGAGGCGGATACCAACGATCCGGGTGAATAGAAATTACTCCGAGCTAGTTAATATAAGGAAATAGTGACATGACCCATAACCACATGCTATTCTCGAATATTTACGAACCCGTAATTGGTTTCTATTCAAAACATAGAAAATCACCACACATGTTCGAATGCACGAGTCCAAGAGTTATTTGTTGAAGTAAACGTATAAGGGGTCATAGTCCTCAGTTTTACTAAGGTAAATAAACTAAATTTCTCGTCCGATCGATAGGATAAGGAATCGTATATAAATCAATAGAATATGAACCAGGTTTAGAAATCGAATTGATTTTAAAAGGATTTGAATTTAAAAACTGATTAAACATTGGTTCGATGCCCATTGACAAGATAAAACCCCATTATTCATTATGGTTCAATTATTCATGAAAGTCGTCGCCGTAGCGAATAAAACACAAACATCATGAAACATAAACTAACATCACAACAACATACAGGAAATCAAGGGATAACGGTTGTAATTTCGATCAACGAACGAATTGAAATCCCAAGCTAGCACCCGAAGGTTTTAAACTACATCGGAATAGACTCGAAGGATATCGAGTCGATAATTCACGCTTTAGAGGCGTGAATCATCTTAACAAGAGTATCGAATAAATTCGATATACAAAATAGAGTGCACGGATTTTAGAATGATCACTCATTCAATTCACAACATAAACAAATGTGAATCGGACAGGAAGGATCAACATTGGAAGAATCACATAAGAATTAAAGTCGATGGATCGAGCTGCTGGAATCTGTGAATTCGTAAAGCTGAAGTTCACAAACGAAGTCCGAATGACCCAAGCTCCGGCCGGGAAAGAGCCTGGATGGGGGTAAACTGTTGACTGTGGTTTACACCGGTCAACAGCAAAACTGCAGGCTCAGACGTCCGAGCCCTCAGGACAAACGTCTGACCTGACAGTTTGCGGTTTTGTTATATTTTTTCCCGAGAGGTTGATCAGACGTCTGACCTATTTGGTCAGACGTCTGAGCTGAAGCAATTAAATATTTTGCTTCTCAAACATTTACAGACGTCTATCCCCCTCCCGGACAGACGTCTGAGCTGAAACATGGACTATTTTGCTTAATGAATAAGGTGCAAACGGCCCACGGACGAGCTCAGATCAGTGGTGATGGTACATGATGATTTCTAAGTGAAATTGAAGCATCTAAGGCTTACCGAAACATCTAATAACACCAACAAACATGCACACACACACACATGAACATGAGATTGCTATGATTTCGATTATATATTCGAAAATGAACTAATTCTCTAACCAAGGCAATTAAATGCGATTCAAGCTAGAACACGGTGGTTTGACAATGCTAAAGGGAAACTATAAGGGCTTGTGTGCCAACAAGAACTTCACCTATAGCATGCACACTCCGAACATAAAACATAATGGGATTTCCATTGCTCAAAAAGCAAGAGAACCATCAAACCAATCAATTAACTTAATGCATACCCTAATCTACTCAATTCACTAGCATATGCATACTCAAATGGATCACTAAATTACACTTTCACAAGCCATTGGCTTGTGGCATAAATGTGAGTTCAAAAAGAACTCACCTTGATTGCAAATGATGAAGAACAAGCTCCAATTCGAGCAAGAACCCATCTTTCTTCAATTAGCTCCTCCAAAATCACCTCATGAACATACGTAAGGGAATATATGTTTTAGGTCAAGAGCAAAAATACGAAATTGATGAACTATGGAGATAGAGAAGCTTACCCATGTCTTAGAATTGGTTTTGCACATGAATTGAGCTTTAGATTGAAAATCCTAGCCTTGGAATTTCTATTTCCCTTTCCCAATCCCCATTTTCTATTTTTTTGTTGAAGGAGAATGAATGAAGAGAAGGAGGTTGGTTTGGGGGTTATATGATGAGTTAGGTTAGCTAAACCAAGACCCAACCCAAGGTGTCAATTTTCACGAACTCGAAATATATCTATGCTTATAGTTAAAAAAGTTGTAAACAGCGACCTAGACTCAATGGAAGTGGTCCCGAGTCCTAATTTCATCGTCTATGAAAAACGACATTTTGAGTGATACATCGGATACGACGATATATTTAAATAAAATATTTAAATCTATTATCGTGGAATGAGCGGGTTGTTACACCCATGCACACCCAAGTGTATATATGCATACATGTGTGTGTGTGTATGAATGTATGTACATACACATGCAAATACATAAATCCATGTATGTGCATATGTGTGTACGTGCATACATGGGCGGATCTAGCTGTTGGCCAGCTATGGCAGCCTCCCCACCTGGATTTAACGATGGCTAAATTTTTGCCTAAGTATCATGCTACCCTATCTCAAATTACTTTCTTGCCCTATGTGACCTTATTCTCGTGTCATTTCTGTTTCAATTATATGGTTTAAAGTCTTTTCTTCTTAACTTTTTTACAGCTGTTTGTCTTTTTCCCTCTCGCACATGTTATACTTTCTTCTGACAACATAACTTTATGCCTCTCTTTTTTCTTCCTAGACAAATGCTCAGATTTAGGCGCTACCTCAGCAATAATGCTGGGTCTGCCACTGTGTGCATACATACAAAACATGTATGCCTGTACACACAATGCAATTTATTATGTGCCACTGTAATCGGTAGATCTCGGCAAAACCGTAAGAACTTGTGCTAAATGGCTGCCCTGAAAAGAAAATTAGAACACATGTCAAACACAATGATGAATGCATTTTTCCTATTTCATTATCAAAAAGTAACCTGTTTTGTTGATCATTTTAGGACTAATAACATGAAAAACTCATTTCAACATGGATTGCATTGTAAGGCATGACACAGGAAAAAATGGTAAGGGAAAACATGGATAAAATTTATGATTCTTATCCTAGTCTCCTTGTGGGTGTGCTGTGACCTCATTTTCACAAAATATGATCAAAATATTCTATGTTATATGTCAATGCGCAGAAAGCAAAAAATTATAGACATCTGCTATCACAACATAAACTAATCAAGCTATAGTAGTCAATAGTGTTAGCCGAAATGATTATATCTAATGGTATTAACCAAAATGTATGTTCAAAAAGTCACAATGATGACCTAATCTACATGAACACATCTTTTCCCTTGCACTTAAAAATCCAATTAGTTTTATGCAATTCAACGTTGGTCACTTATTGCATCGAGTAGCAAATAGACCCCCTGAGACATAACATAGTCGTTTTGTACATTGTGCATCCATATTATACAATTATTACAACAAAACTGTCTGTAAATAACCATAAGCGCATTTTTATTACAACAGATCTGCGTAGCTTTTGCTGTATTCACTGATGATCACACCTAGAATTGGAAATTTTGCACAGTATTTATAATTTGAGGATTGAAAACAGAAAATTCTTGCTTCTACTAAACATAAAAAAAGTTTACTATATTAACTCATTCATACATCTTCCAGTGTAGACGCCATTGATGTTTAGAATCAGTGTCATGTAGCACCTAAAAATACAAATTGGCTTTGTACTCAATAAATATATTTTTATACAAGTCAAGATAATCATGAAGGGATGGGTCAAGAGTAACTTGTATCGCCGCAACTACCATGTATGCTGTGCAGTTGAAGCACTTAGCTGTTCTGTAGACAATGTTTCAAATCTCAGATTTTCATCATGTTTCTTTTTGGGGATTTTTGGGACCTAGTCTCGTATCAAGTGAGATCTCAGGTGATAAATGTACATCGGATGTTCATCTAGGAATTATATCTTAGACCCTAAAGTACATCTTGGAATGTTCTCTTTCTATTTAGTATTTTCAATATTGGTTTACATTCAAGTATGCTACTAAATTTATAAAATATTAATTACAGTACTGATTAACTTATTTGATTTTAATCTCAGACTATTTTATATTTTGATATTGTTTCGCATTCAAGCAAGCAAGCAAACTTCTTTTAAACAAAATTATGTAAAGCTGAAATGTTGAATCCATTACTTGTTTCTTTCTATAGGGAATTTATAAATGGGGAAGTCTATTTACATATAAAATATAGACACAATTGGTGATACAGTGAATCTCCACCGTTAGAATGCTCTATGATTTCCTCCTTTAATATAAGGACAAAAGAATTCAACGTTTCAAATGAGGAAAAAAAACAGCCCTTGTCTTGCATTTGTGACTTGGAAGTAGGAAAAATGAATGATTGAAAATAAAATTGACAATTTAACTTGTCTGTTGTAGTAAAGCATGAATATCGAGTCTAGCCCATATGACATGTATACCAGGCCTAGTCAATTAAAAAGCAAAAATTCAGAAACATATCATTTCAGTCGAGACCTCGTAAAGCAATCTCGTCCAAGATATTGGCTGAGATTTGAATATCTAGTTTGAGATTCCATTGCGGCAAGATATATCTACTTTTTCATGTTTTGGATCGCTCAACCTTGAGAACGAGATATCTACCAAGATTTAAAACCTTGTATAATGGTGTGGGTGAAATTTTTTATATCAGGGATATAGGAAAATTATTGAAGATGCAAAAAGCTTCATTATATGGCAGAAAATATTGAAGATGCAAAAAAGCTTCATTATATATAAAACAAACTATTTAAAAATTGTTTGTGTGGAGAAAAGAAATATTGTTTAATATTATAAAACATAAACAAAGAATATCATGATCTATGCAGTCTAGCTTTAGTGACTATCATATATTTCTAACTTATATTTTGCACTTATGACATAAAGGTATGTCTTTATCTAATTTTATTGTTATGGTTTAAAAGAGAATTAGTCAAGCCAATAATTTTATATTAATATCGTTGAAGCAGATGCTAAGAAAACCTTGAATCAGCGGGTGTAACGGTAAATAACGGAGTGTAAAATAGTTATACTATTTAACCTCAAAAAAAAAAAAAAAAAAGTCAACGTATCATTTGAAGAATGCTTCGCACTACATCGGGGATTTTGTAGAGCTTTAGTTTTTTATTGGCCTTCAACTAAACAACACATATGACGGCGTATTTTAAACAACAGTTTGTCAAGCTACATCAATTCCTCGATGCCATATGTTCCATTGAACAGATACAACTTCATCCTTATAATCTTCTATCTGAATAGCGGTTTTCTGTTGCTGGTAAGTTAGCCATGATACAGTGCGTTTCTTTCGACTTCTTATTAGAACTCTTTTCTTCATCTTCTTCCTAGCATGTCCAATAATAGTTAGTGGTAGATACAGAATCATGTACATATGACATCATTTTCATATGTCATAAATATAATGATTTACATTGTTTGTATTTTCAGGTAGAGTATCTTCCCTTGTCATCGATGGAAAAGGCACGGCAAGTTCTGGAAGAATTCATTGACATATGGCACGAAGCCATATCTAAGAAGTCATTGCCCGGTCATTTTATGCATATTGAATCTAATTTTGCAGAATTCGGACTTGGAGATACTTACACTTCGCAGCACACTGCGGTTCAATATGCCACCTGCATGGCTCAGCTAATTGCTGTTGTTAGACAATAGACTGTTAAATGTTGTAGTATCACTTGTTTAGTTTTCTTAATGACTGAGATATTTACTTAGTTTATAGTGAGTGGGTGGAGCTTATACTTTGTTCATAGCGAGTAAAGCTTAAACCGATTTTTATGAGAGTTTGTGTTACATAAAACTTTAGATGTAAGCTTTTATGTTGTCACTCTTTTCCAAGTTGATTTCGAGCGTGTTAACGATTCCTTGCATATATGAACTTACTTCCTCAAACCAGCGTATTGAATTGGACCACGTTTGAATCAAAGTGTCATGCATATATGGATTGATTTGCCATCTTAAAAGCAAACAATTGTTGTTTCATTCTGATATGTAAAAGGCTGACACTTACAAAAGCTTAGCACCAGAGCCAACGCTTCTAGCATATAAATTTATATTTAAGCAAAGACATGTAATATTAGTTTTGAAGAAAGAAAAGAAAAGAACATAATTTTTAAGGTTCAGACAAACGCCGCTGTTAACCAACGTATTTTCATAAATTTCGTTATATGCCTATTACAACAGGAATGATGTATCCAAGTAAAATCAATTATAAAATAGCCATTTTTTGCTTGGTAAAACCAATCAGATATTTCTATTTCAGGCTTCGGACTTCTCGCCAAAGTAATCTTCAATCTTCTTGTTTCCCTTTGAATTGTTGCGTGAATATTTCTCTAGCCCAGATTGAAATTCCTTAAGGTTCACACCATTGTTCACCAAAATGCTTGTTACTCCCATTTTAGAAACCTGTAATATAATGCAAATGATATCATGACATGAGCGAAAATTATGCAACCATAACATTTTTTAAATACTAGCAAGCGAATAGAAGATCTTTAGTAAGAACAAGATGACACTAGAAATTGATCCAGTGACCTATCATGTGACACATCATGCAATGCAGCTTAAGGAAAATATACTACAAACTAATTTTCAAACAAAGGATCAAATTTCATAAGTACGGTGATCACATAAATCGCAGCAAGTAAAAATAGCCCATTTCCAGTGCGCGAGTGTTATGGGAAGTCGGAATAACTTGAATAAGACTTAATATAAACATACTCAACAATCTCTTAAAGGCTGTTTTGCTTTATCATGGTTAAATCAGCTAGTCTTGAATGATTGAAAGTCCGCTAAAACATTTGAGCCAAATTCACAGGATTTCATTATTTTTGATGTGTAGAAGCATTTGATTATGTTATCAAGAGGGACTGTAAAGCACTACCGATTTGATGTTCCTATCCTCGTCATCAAAGAATAGCATCGAGTTGTAAGGCACACCAGTGGTTCTATGAATCCTTTGGAAATGATCTGTTTTGTGTGTCCAACTGGAGAATATTTCCTGCATTAAATTAAAAACCAGATATATTACCAGCTAATATTCACATATTAGTGTTTTTGTATAGACACTAATGTGAAACTTGCATGCAGACATAAGCTCAGTAGTTAGCACTTGAACATAGCACGCTTAACATATAAATAGCCATGTGGATCATTTGAGATCCAGCTACATGTTATAAGTGAAAAGTAGATTGAAATCAATTCTAATTCAAAATCATGAATATTCATCCGCATAACAAATACACCGGAAAGTATATCAACAAATAAATGCATAAAGTAATTCATGATGAATGCATCCGAAGCACGTGCATATCAGTTGTACATGGTAATAACTTGTTACTAGATCTTTTGTTTTCGTATTACTTAATTGTTTGAAAAGCAGATAATTGGGATAATGTTCTTACCTCACAAGATGACATTGAAACATTACTTTATAACATGCTATCAGCAATAGCTAGAAAACAGAGAATAAAGCGCGCATGCACACACACACTATCAGCAATAGCTAAAAAACGGAGAATAAAACACGGTCACACACACACACACACGCACATGCGCGCACACACACACACATGCACACACATAGAGAATGAGTGGGTAAATGGATGGTGAAGATTAAAGGGGGAGTTCACGTGCAAAATAAAAGGTGCAGTGAATCCCTCCTCATATATATATATATATATATATATATATATATATATATATATATATATATATATATATATATAAGGAACGTTCAATGACACCCCAAATAGTGAGCACCCCAAATGCCCCTCAACATAAACCAAGTATTTATAGTAGTTTAAGTTAGTGGGGGATGAGAGAATAAATGGAGGGGGGGGGGGGGGGGGGGGGGAACGGGATGTGGTGGAAATTAGGGGCATTTAGGGGTGCTGCACTGTTTCGGGTGTCATTGAACGCTCGCTATATATATATATATATATATATATATATATATATATATATATATATATATATATATATAGGATCAAGAGCACCCCGAATAGTGCAGCACCCCTTTAGCCTCCTGATTTCCACCATATTTCCGTTTCTCTCTCCTCCCACTAACTCTCTCTCTCCACCCACTAACTTTTTTTAATATAAATGTGTGGCTATAAATAAGGCGCATTTGGGGTGCTCCCAAATAGGGATGTCATGGAACCCTCCTCATATATATATATATATATATATATATATATATATATATATATATATATATATATATATATATATATATATATAACGTTCAATGGTACCTAAAACAGTGCAGCACCTCTAAATGCCCTCTGATTTCCACCACATTCTGTTTCTCTCTCCTTCCACTAACTTAAGTTATATTAAATGAGAGGATGAGAGAGGGATTGGGGGGGAGGAGGGCAAATGGGGTGCCATTGAACGCTCCTCTATATGGCGAAAGAGAGAGAGAGAGAGAGAGAGAGAGAGAGAGAGGAAAAGACGGGGGTATTGGGGGTTGGTGCTTGGAATAAGCTTGATCCCTATTGAGTGCACGTTCAAATAGACCCTAACAGCCCTCACCTTGGTCACAAACATTGATTGGATGCCCAATTTATCAAGAAATGTTTTTGCAATGTCAGATGTCGGAGATCGCGAAGCAATGGCCATATCTATTCCTCTATCCTTAAGAGCACATAATATGCCTTTGGCTTGAGGATATAAAGATGGCATCTCTCTTTTAGATCTGCATTCGCTGTATAAAGAAAAATAGCAGTTGATATTTAGAACCTGTTTGCCAATTTCATTTTGTATAAGCAGTCTCATACAGTAACTTCAGGTAAAGCAGGAAATAAAGGTGTTCAACAAAACTGCTTCTCGTATTTTGTCATAGATCATAAGCTAAAAATGTCGCCTTCCATTTTTCAATTTGTTACCTGTGTATCTGCCAAAAGAATAAGTTGGTGTCTAATATACAAATCCCTAAAAAGTCACTAATAAACTAATTTTACTATTTATAAGCCATCACCAAACATGCTTTTGCCTGCAGTTTATTTTGTACCTTTTCTAAGGAGTTTCGAATGGAAACTTCTAAGTCATTTTAATAGAGACTTATAAGTTGATGGAATGTAACTTGACTTTAAAGTTATAGTGAAAACAATAGTTGAGTGTTAAGCGAAGAGGCTATGTCATTTTACCATAAGGCGCGATGCATATTGAAATCCTTCGCTTATGACATTATAAGCATGTATGGCAAGCACAAGGAAAAAAAAAAAAAAAACCAGTCTAAGGACGGCATATTTTCTTATAGGTTGAAGGCCAAAATTGAGTAAATATTTGTCTCATGGCCTACAACTTAGCTCCAAGTTCACGTATGGAAATGCATCGAGAATCGAAAGGGAAGCTGAAGGCTAGCTAGCACAAACGATAGTGCAATAGAATGAGAGGCATCGACTGCAAGTGGTGGGGAAGCTACGGTGATAGGGGGTGTTGTGGTAGCAAGGATTAGACCAAGAGTTGTTATTATTATTATTGGGAGGAACGAAAGATATTTCTATACAGTTAAATCGTTTTGCGGATCTATAATGATGGAGGTCCAAAAGGCTAGTGGAGATAAAGTTACGGTATACCGAAAAATAACGAAGGCGCATAATGATATATTGGAGACAAAATCAATTTCCAAAGATGGATTTATAATCAGCCTTACTTCATTAGTATATAGGAAAAAGAAACATCGTTTATTCCTATCTGACAAAAACCAAAAATGTCATTATCGATCCAGTTCATAGTTGAGTACTGGAAATAGTGTTATAACTTTTATCGAGTGTTTTGAGTCTTGAACTTAGGCCGATGCTAACATTTACTATTTTTCTTTGACAAAACTGGTTAGTTTGGTTTTTATATTAAGATTGTTAAATGGATGATAAATGCCTAAGAGTAAATAGTGGGAAACTAAACAGATTCAGGATTTAATATCACTTTGTAAAAGAGTAGCAGCCGAAGAATGCTAAGCACTAAGCGCTTTAGCGAGGATTTAGCTGGGCTTTAGCGAGCTTTAACCACACAGATTTTTATCCAGCTGCGGGGGAAATTGAAGGTGGTTGTGCGACAGTGATGTCAGGTGGAGTCCTGACTGTTAAGTATATATGGATCGTATCTACCGCATATGACAAGTATGTATATAATAGAACAAATAACACAATATAGTAAAACATAAAAATAAGAGCAATCACACCAGAGATTTTTATATTGGTTTGAACCTCTCGTCCTACTCCGGTCCCGAAGCTCCCCTTCGGTCCTTCACTAACCAAACGTCCTCGCTTTGCCCGAAGGAATAAGCTTCAATACAAGAAGCTTTCTTTGACAAGAGTATGTTCTAAACAACACAGATTTCGACTAGTAGTACAACGATCTTCCTATATCTCTCTTGAGTACTAGTAGTACAACTATCTTCCTATATCTCTCTTGAGTACTATAAACTTGATAGTATAAGAGAATATGAAAGAATATAAGATCGTGATTACAAGATATGAAAACAAGAAGCAACGAATATAGTTTGCACAGATAGAATGGAAAATTAGAAGTTCAAAGTTCATCTTCTCGATCTTGATTGTGGTGTATATATATACTTGTTGTAGAGTTGCTTGGAAAGATTGCTTCCGTTTCTCTTCGATTTTGGAGTCGTTGCCTTTCATTTTTAAAGAGTTTTGGTGAAGAGACGAAGAAGCACCTTTTCATAAACGACCGTTCCCGAAGAAGGTTTCAGACATCTGGCCATTAGTCTCAGACGTCAGACCCCTATATATAAAAAATTCCCGAGAGCACGGTCAGATGTTTGAAGCTCTGTTACCAAACGTCTGAGCTAGGTTAATTTTGTGCATGTCTTTTTGGCTTGTTCCTTCGTCTTGAATGTTTTGATCACGATCTATGATGCATGGATAAGAATGATATATATAAGATCTATGATGCATGGATAAGAATTATATATATATATATATATATATATATATATATATATATACACACACACACACACTATTGTATAGTTGTTATCATCGAAATCGTGTGATGTGGATACCAACATTCTCCTCCTTTTTAATGATGACAACTATACAATTTAATCAAAGAATATATGAATACGAAAAAAATTACGTTCAGCGAGATCACTTATATCTCCTATATATATATATATATATATATATATATATATATATAATATGGGTATATATACTCATATTTTCGTCCCTCTTTATCATTATCAAAAAGTAATACATTATATAATTCAAATGAGCTATACATCTATAGTCATATAATTTAAGTTCAGAAGAATATGGAGTTAGTTCTTGAATCACCCAAGTGTTAATGTAAACAACAATGTGGTGATATTTGTCACATGACCATTATACACAATTGACTTGATGATTGCAAATTCAAAAGCATGTATTCATAACAGCTTATTTACAACAAAAACGAGCATTCAACATTTATACAGAAGCATAGATACCAAAATACATCAATAACAGCCCATAAACAAACATATATTTCAAAATAATACTTATAAACCAAAAGTGTTTAAAAAGCAGTATACGGAAACAACATAAAGAGTTTATGAAAAATCCGGATGATCATCCCCTCCTCGCCCATGTTCTCCAAGTGATGAAGTTCCGATATGTTGTGATGGAGAGATATGAGTAGGTGGAGATGGCGAAGAAGATGATGACGATGAACGCCCACGAACTGTCCGTAATATTTTTCCTAGACTCATGACCACTCTAGAAAGCGTTTTCTCCACATTGGTCATACGCGTAGTCATCGTGCGATCAATTCGTTCAATCTTCTTTCCTAAAATTTGTTGGTTTCTGGAAAGAATGTGTTAGATATGAAGTGTTAAATCAAGAATTGTCTCGTTAGGGTTTAGTTGGACTCGTGTTTCAACAATGTCGGAGCCGGAGTGGTATTCATCGGAATGAGCAGTTGGTGGAGGTGGCGGTTGTGCCTCCACATGCATGGCCTGTTCACTTTCTTGTGCACTCCTCTATAAGGGTTATGAATCTTGAGGGTTCGTTCGGTAAATGCATTAGTTTGAAAATTTTCCTTCCGCTGTCTTGAACTTTCAATCTTTCAAATGTCGATAAATACAAAGGTATAGCTAAAGCTTTGAAAATTCGCATGATATAAGCAGGATAGATGATTGTTGGATGAGATCGATTCCAAAATAATTGCATCAAAAATAAATTGAGCTCAATTGACTCGTGTTCCACTAAATTGAGCATACATAACTTTATGTTTCGGTTCGTATATTTGCTCGTGGCTACCTAGTACCTAGTCGAGGGATCAAAGTGTTGATGAGAATTCGGCCTAACAATCGTGGTCAAAGATATTTAATTGTCCATTATACATATAGTCTTCCCACATTTGATCAGTTATCTCATCTCATGGTTGAAAGCGCTTATCGGGCAAATTCTCGAGCAACTCACCGGTGTATGAGCAATTCAATAACCGTCCAATTAAAGTCGATGTAAGTTTTATTAACTTCCCATATACACTCGTCCATATGCGGTTATCATTGTTCTCAGGTTCCCAAATCGAAGAATTACAGAGATTGACGTAAAAGAGATATATCACTAGTTGATCAATCATAACTTCATTTGAACTAAAATTTACTAGTGTAGAAATTTCGATGGTTTCGCACATTTCATGAATGTAATACAATGGAAAAACGAGTTGACTATACAAGGGACCAAGATGAAACTTCATTACCTTCAAATCTCTGAAACGTGTAGTAGCAATTTCACCTTTAAGCCATATATGACTATCAAACACAAACTCTGGCTGAGATGATGATGATGAAGCCTCGGTCTGCTTTTGTTTCTTAGAGATAGTTGCTTTTCGTTTTGGAGCATGATTCTAATAATTGTAAGTTGAATTTTGAATTAGACAAAACTAGGATTTTGATTTTTCAAAATTCAACTTACAATTATCAAAATCCTAGTTTTTGTACATATCCATAACTTGTGCACATGCTAAAGTGGCTGAAATATCAGAATCATGCTGCACAACTTGTGTTTCTGAGATGATGATGATGATGAAAAGCAACTATCTCTAATTCAAAATTCAAAATTCAAATTATTGATATGCAACATGCTAAAGTGGCAGAAATATACTCCGCTTCACACGTTGATAAGGACACGCAATTTTGTTTTTGCTAAACCAAGAGACGAGTGAATGAGTTAAATGACAAGTGCCAATAGTGCTTTTACGATCAATTTTACACCCTCCAAAGTCAACATCGCTATATGACACGAGTTCGACGAACGTCCCTTTAAGATATAATTATCTATAGTTTTTAGTATTAGATAGATATTTTAAAATTCTTTTAACCGCACGTTGATGAGATTCCATTGGTTTTGCTTGGAATCGAGCACAAAAGTAAACACTCATCATAATATCAGGTCGACTAGCCGTTAGATATAATAGTGAGCCAATCATACTACAATATAATTTTTCATCAAAATCTTTACCATTTTCATCTTTATTTAGATGAATGCTAGCACTCATAGGAGTATATTTACTTGAAGATTTATCCATATTAAAGCGTTTTAATAAATCATTACAATATTTTTCTTGATGAATGAAAATTCCATTATCTAGTTGTTTAATTTGAAGTCTTAAAAAAATAATTCATCCATATGGGACATTTCAAATTCGTTTTTCATGATATTTGAAAATTCAATACATAAATCTTCAATGGTTGAACCAAAGATAATGTCATTAACATAGATTTGAACTAGTAAAATGTCATTTTTATCCTTTTTAATCAATATCGTAGTATCTATCTTTCCAATCTGAAAACCTGATTGTAATAAAAGATTCTTAAGTCTTCCGTACCAAGCACGGGGTGCTTGTTTAAGTCCGTATAGCTCTATTTAGTTTATAAATATGATCGAGGTAATTTTCATAAATAAAAGGAGGAGGTGGTTCTACAAATACATTTTCTTTGATAAACCATTTAAAAATGCACTTTTGGCATCCATTTGATATAATTTCAAATTATGATGACATACAAACGCGAGTAAGGTTCGTAATGTTTTGAAACAAGCTACAGGTGCAAAGATTTCATCATAATCAATTCTTTCTTCTTGATTGTAACCCTGTACCGCTAATCTAGCTTTATTACGAACAATATTACCGGTTTCATCGGCTTTCTTTTTAAATACCCATTTAGTTCCTATTACAGATCAATTGTCTGGCCTTGGAACAAGTTCTCATACATTATTACATTCAAATTGATTTAATTCCTTTTGCATTGCTAAAATCCAAAAATCATCTTTAGAAGCTTCTTTATAGTTTTTAGGTTCAGGAGTAATTAAATCAATTTGAACGTAATCGTGTGATGTGGGTACTAACATTGACATCGACAGTAATGGTGGAGGCAACGATGGTTGGTGGTGACCCTTGAAATAACAGTCGGGTATGCTAAATATAACTAGCATTATTTCGACAGTAAAAAATAAATACATTATCATGTTTATATGATGCTACCTTAATTAAAGCATTCGCTGTAAAAATTTTATATGAAGTAAAAGCTAATGATATGTGGAAAGATCTAATTTTCATTTTTTTGGTTGTTACTTATGGTTACGATTATAATTTAGGGTTAAGTTTGGATGATGATGGAGGCAGACATGCGGTGGTGATGGTGATGGGCTTGCTTTCGATGATGAAGGCAGTGGAATCTTGGGCAACAAGTGGCAGCAAGGAAACGATGAGTGTAAAGTTGTGGCTTGTGCATCGGTCAACCAAACATGAATTTAAGAGTTAGAGGAGAGACTAGAATGGGGAAAATGTTTGTCATGTCTCGACAAGAACTTAAGAGTGAAATGGGAGGCTAAATGCTTGCAATATATTATGTATCGAGGTGAATTTAACAGTGAGACGAGCGACTAAATATGGGGTAGACTTTGCTCTTCTAACTAATTTAAGTTTGCCAGTCTCGACACGAATTTAAGCGTGAGATAATAGACTAAATATGTGGAAGAATTTGCCCTTCTACCTAATTTTCTCTTCTGTTTACTTACCTAAACACTTCTCCTTATTACTATAAATTTATGGCTACAGAAAAATTATTATTTGAAATGTAAACTCCAAAAACGAAATCAACATTAAATGGTAATGAAAGCATCAACCTTAAGGCAATCCAAATAACATTAGACACGGGTCTATAATAAACAATAGATAAAAAATAGAAGAAAAGAGACAAAACTTTTATAGTGACCGGTTGGCTCCGACCAACATCTACTTCAGTCAATCTCTTATTATTATCTTGCTAGTTAGATTTTTCTGCATCTTAACTAGTTAATTTATAGTTTTAGGTTACAAGCTTTGAACGTATTTTAGATGAGACAAGAAATGAAGAAGTGGCAGCAGTCCCACAAAATAATGGTGTCTCTAGCAATATCCGATCTGATCTCTTTTAAGTTGCAGATGACACAGTATTTATAGATAATCATCGGGTATTAGACCAGATACCATAATGCAGAAGAATCCACATAAGATTCATCACCATGAGTCACAGGGTCATCAAACCCTCGTAGTCGATTCATCTGCATGAGTCGGTGCCAACTCATAAAGATAGAGTATTTTCAGATTTCTCTTTTGTTTAATCTTCCTATCATTCAATTGAGTCATCTCAAAGTATTTTCAGATTTTCTCTTTTGTTCAATCTTCCTATCATCCAATTGAGTCATCTCGTCCAATTTTGAGTCATTCCGAATCCGAACTAGTTTAATTATCCATCTTCATGACTCTTCCAGTTCATTCAATCACAAAGTATGAGGCAGTCGTATCTCATTCAATACTTATTCAAATCGCATGAAACATCGTGCATGCATTCAACAGAAGTAGTTGAATCCACTATATAAATCACAAGTATTCAGTCACAAGCATTATGACTCAAACTCGAGTCATCAAGATGACCTGGTGTCGCATCACATAAATAGCTCATTTTTTCTTCAAATTTTCCTGAGATGTTTCATGATGTATTCTAGGTGCTTCTGCAAATTTTGGTTCCAATCTGATCTCATTTGGATTTTCTAAGTCTACTTAAAGTTGCTTTGGTATAAAAGTGGATAAACAATTTGCTTACCAAAGTACATCTTTCGATAATTGAGCACTTCAACTGCTTTCTCATCAAAGTTCTTAGTCAAATTCTAAGTCCGATAATTGAGCACTTCAACTGCTTTCTCATCAAAGTCCTTAGTCAAATTCTGATAGCTACGCTCTTCGAAAAATCCGAAGTCAATACCAAGCCCTTTGAAATAATTCAAGCCAAGCTTACCAACTAATTGAGGTCTACCACTTCGACTTTTAAGTCCAAATCCTCATCCAATCCAGTTAGCACTCAATCTTCAAAACTCTTCGGCTAAACCGTCTGAATTCGCCCAAGGCAAAGCTGCCTGGTTAAACCAATAGAGCTTACTCAAGGCAAAGCCATTGGGTTAAGCCGACCGAACCAGCTTAAGGCAAAGTTTTAAACCTCGAATATTAGTCGCGTTTCATCTCGGAGATTTACGTAACTTGTATCGTATCGGGGGAGATCTCGAATGAGATGAGTACTTCTCGGACGCCCATATCGAATTCACATCTTGGAGCTTACAGTTCATCTAGAAACCATATCAAAGTATATTTCATGTTTAAAACTAATTTGATTACATAATAATATTTACATACTAAGATAAACAAATATATAAAAAAATATAATGTCACATATGTACCAAGATAAGAGGAACATTAAAGATAGCACAGAACATAGAACATGTATGTACTGATGTACATATGTAAAATGTACATAAAAAGAACATAACATAAAAGACACGCAAAAGAACAAAAACCTTAAACATGATTTTCTAACAAGTTATATATTCTTACATAAAACGTGCAAAAAAGTACATGATGGTAAAATCAAAATAAAATAAACTGCAGGATGGTCAAATAAACAGAAAGCAAAATCTTGATTTAGACAAGCTTTCAACTATGTAAATAAGGTACTAATCAGGTTGACATTTTATGGTAATTGTAGCACTAATTGTTTATTCGAGTTAATTTATTATCACCACCTTGATGTTGGTGATAATTCTCGATTTGGATTATAGTTTCTTTTTGGTATGTTTGAAGTGCATGCATTAAACAAGTTGCAATGTATATTTTACTCAAATCGTTAAAGTAAAAAAGTTCATATGTTATCATAGAGCTGATTTAAGCAAAGTGAAATAGAAACATAACAAAGCTCTTATAACACATGTATACATGAATTTTTGACGTAAAGATAACTTCACCAAGACTTCAACAATATATCAATCACATCTTTTCTTACAAAATAGTTGAATCAAAAAAGAAACAAAACAGATTTCAAACTCAAAGATGAAAATCTAAACAAGAAATGAAATTATCATAACATTTGAGGTACTTCCACGACCAAATGGTGGATTATCTATAGCTGCTAGCTTGTATGTACACATGACAACAATTTATTGTGTTAATGTTTGTCAAGTGCATCATACTCATTAAACCTACGGAAATGAATTCATTTGCCTAACTCGTATTTCATCGTTAAGAAGATGATCATAAAATCACTTGCAAGTAAAAAAAAAAAAAAAAAACATTTGCCTAGTTTTTTCTGCCTTAACTAATTCAAATCAACTTTAGGTCCAAATTATTAATAAAAAAAAAACAATAAATCGGCCGATATCTCGAAACATCGTTTTGCTTTAAATATTAGTCGATATTTGTAATTTCCGACCAATATATTTGAGATGAGATACCAGTCGATATCTTCTATTTCGTTTCATGGAAGCCTTCAACCGAGATCTCGACCGAAATATGGATCAAGATATGCGAGACTTAAAACACTGGATCAAGGCAAAGATATCGGGACAACCCGGCTACACCACTCAAGACAATGTTGTCAGGCTGAGTCGACCGAACCAACTTAAGACCAGACTATCAAAATAAGTTGACTGAACCCGCTCAAGGCAAAGCTATAATGCTAAGCCGATCAAAAGTCAATCCTGCTCAAGGTAAACAAATTAAAAATCAATCTTGCTCAAGGTAAACCAACCAAGAACAATCGTACTCAAGGTAAATCGACCAAAAATAATATTGTCTAAGGTAAACCAATCAAGGCTCGACCCTACTGAAGGTAAACCAACAAAGACTCGATCTTTCTTAAGGCAAAGTTTTCCAGCGTCTCATTCTTGAATCCAAGTCTCCCAAGTGTGTTGCATCCAATATGGTGAAGTGGGGAATGACTTCACCAGGTTATTTTAGACTAAATTGTGGTTTCTTTGGGCCGTTAATATTCAATGCGATCTTTCAGGATCGCAAAATACAGATCAAGTTTTAGTTTGACAATCTCCCTGAATCGTCTAGTGGGTTTTTAGTTTAGGTGAGCTTACGGTCTCTCCGGGCCAGTGAGTTAATTATTAGTTCAAACGAACTAATTCATAGCCTCTGCGCAATTGATTCATGCCCAGGGATATCTTCGGTTCTCGTATACGTGTAAGTGATCCAAGACAATTATCCTACTTAGCAAAACAAGTAAAAACAAAGTGTAGAAAGCACATGGTGAGAGATAACTTGCTCTCGGTCCATCCAGATTAAGGATTAAGGGCCGCGAGCTAGATCCCTGATTGTTTATGAATGTAGGAGGGACTGCTCCGCCTACACCATTGTAGTTGGACCTCTGATGTACTGCTGAAATTGAGCGTTCCCGACATGTTCCTCGACAATTCTTCAGAAGCCTGCAATCGTCCATGTTGTATCTGTCCAGGCCATGTAATCTGCAATACTTTCCAGATGTCCGGTCTCTATCCGTGGGCTCTTTTTTCGTCGACTTTCGACAAGGAAGGTGTACACCTGTGTCCAGGTAAATCCATTCTGCGATCTCATTCAATTATGTGTAAGAGGTGAACTTGGGTTCATTGAATTCTCTCACTAGCATCCTGGCTTCTCTAGAATCATGGTTGTCGTCAAAGGCTTCTTCCTTCCCAAATTTGGTCTTGGGTGATCCCTTTCTTCGACAACGTTGATTACATAAAAACCAATCTAATTTTCCAGTCTTTGCGTCCTTTCGTAGATATCTCTCAGCTTCATAATAGAATTACGCCAAGTCCTTCGTGGAACATCTTGAAGTTCGTATTTTCAACAACTCCTGAAACCGCCACAATCAAGATGATTGATGGATTCGTCCTATCTAACTCAGCCATCGCCGCATTAAATTTGGTCATGTAACTTTAAGGCTCTCTTTGGGCATTTGCTTCACATTAGATAATGTCATTACACTCCTCGATCTTGAGGCAAGCACACTAAACTGCTTTCAAAACTTATCCACAAGCTCGTTCCATGTACGAATAAATTCATTCTCTAACTGCTTGAACCACAGAGCCAACAAATCAATTTAGTAAAGCAAAAAATAGCGTCTTATCGCCTCTTCGGAAGCTCCGAGCACTTCCATATGTCGGACATACCTTATTCAATGAACACTTTGATCCAACCTTCAATCATAAGCATCCAGCGTCAAAAGCTTGAAAGTTGGGGATTTCTAGCATTCTGGATGTTAGCAGAAAAAGCGCTCTTGTTGACATCTTCTAAGCTATGATCTAGTCGCATAGTTCTTAATGGCGCACGACGCAAAAAGGCGCAACATCAGTCTGGAGCCTTGCCGCACGGCGCGGCAAATGGTGCGCGCCTTTCTGATTTACTGCGCATTTTTGTTTTTTTCGTTTAACATATAACAACAAATTTAAAAGTTCAGTATTTTTTACTAAAACATATGCAATCAAAGTTTTTACTATTTTGCAAAAAGAAACATCATCATATTTGACATCATTAGCATAAAATTTCAAGCATAATAGTTTCCAAAATCCAAAATAATAATACATATTAGTAATAAACTAGAATTCCGAATCCGATTCAAAAATCATATTTTCCAAATCAGCATCTGCATCATCGGATTTATAAGGACAATTAGATTATATCAAGTCTATTTATTGTTATGATGTGGTTATATTTAGCAACACAAAGGACACAATTAGTGAGAAAGAATAGCATATCGATTGGTAATATTGTTTCCCTGATGCAATTGATAACTTTATGCCAAAAAAAAAAGTAATAAATATTTATTGATAATCTATATGGTGCATCTACAAACTGTTTGAAATAAAGTACACAATCAATTAAAATACATGTTTTCTGTACAAGCAATATATTACATTTGATATAAGAGTATTACATAAAATAAAATATATTTTCAATATAGGCATACTTGTTTCTCTTCAAGGAAAAAGAACTATAGAAAAGCCATCCATCAGAACCCACAAAATAAATAAAAACCAAATACAAAATGTTAGCAAACGCAATAATATGATCAACAATATTGTAGAAAAGTCATCCATCAGAACACACAAAATAAATAAAAACCAAATACAAAACGTTAGCAAACGCAATAATATGATCAACAATAATTTTATGTGAAATGCAAAAAATGAAAAAATAAACAAAAAACAAGCAAAAAAACAAAAAACAAAACAAAAGGCGCGCCATTTTGCGCCGCGCGCCTAATGCCGCGCCTTCTCATATGCGCCGCGCCGCAAGAAAAAATGGCGCAGATGCCGTGCCGCGCCGCGCCGTGCGCCATTGCGTGCACCGTAGCGCGCCATTCATAATTATGTCTAGTCGTCTACCTCTAACCGCCCTCCTAATCATCTGTCACCTGCTCCATGTTGTTCGGTAAAGGCGTCCAATCAATAACATCCTGCCCTCCTCCCGGTCCTACGGGGCACTCACAACACAAATTCATGAATATATTCTTCACGTCTCTATTGATTCAAGTTCTGATTCACAATTCCAACTCCATCCTAACCATTGCTTCTCTTCGGAAACTATGGCACATACTCTTAAGTTTTTGGCCTCCTAACACTCGGATCTACATTCTTTGCTTCAATTCCATCAGTTTCAGGCTCCTTGATAGTAGCTCTAGGATTAGCTCCAACGTTTCCAGCCTCAATTCCAGTATTGCCCCCAAGTATCGATCGTTGCACTTGCAGGGGGACTAATCCCACTTGCTTTATCACAATTTTAGAAGCTCATATGTTGATTCCTGGAGTTTGGTTCTAATTCCTTGCAGATCTAACCATCCTTTGTTGCTTAAGTCTTAGAAAAAAACCTTTCATCATCTCTTGTTGCCTAATGAAGATTCCATCTTGCATCTCCTTCATCATCTTTTCTATCCCATCCATGATGACAAAACCAGATCTACTAAAATGCGAAGAAACATCCTAAGTGTCTCCATGTGGTTCGGCTGACTCCGGTCTATGTCCAGCTCAATTGATTTCTTATTATTATCTTGCTAGTCAGATCTCTCTGCAACTAGTTAGTCCTTAGTTCTATATTGCAAGCTTTACATATGTGTTAGAGGAGATACAAATGAAGAAGTGGTAGTAGTTGATAGTAGCAAGATTTGATCCCTTTCTAGTTTCAGATGACCCAATATTTATATAAAAATCATTGGGTATTGGTCAGACATCATAGTGCAGAAGAATCCACATGTCATGACGACCAATCACCATAAGTCGCGGAGTCATCCGACTCGTCTCTATGAGTCGTAGTCAACTCATAAAGATATAGTATTTTTGGATTCTCTTTTGTTCCATCTTCCTATCATCCAGTTGAGCCATCTCGTCTAATTTTGAGTTATCTCCAATTAGTTTGATCATTCATCTTTATGACTCTTCCAGTTCATTCTATCCAAATCATATGAAAATGCATGAGCGCATTCAAGGGGAGTAATTGAGTATAGTAACATATGAATCGTAGGTATCCGGTCATAAGCATTATGACTCGGACCCAAGTCATCAAGATGACTCAGTGTCAACTCAAGTAGATAGCTCATTTTTGTTTCAACCTTTTCTGAGTTGTTTCATGTTGTTACTGAATGCTTCGGCGAAGTTTGGTTCCACCCGATCTTGTTTGAATTCTCTAAGTCAAGTTAAAGTTGTTTTGGTCCAGAAGCAGGTAAACACAAAACTATTTTCAATAAAAAAAAGGTTGTTTCCAAATGAGATCTGTAACCATGTTTTGTGAAATGATTACAAAAGCTTTGTTGTATATGTTTTTATTACAAAAAAAAGGAAAATTATACTACGTTGTTTCACATGCATAGTAAACCAAAAGACATACAAAGATCGTCACGTTATGCGGCAAAATTCCAGGAAGGTTCCTGCATCATTTTGTACTATGTGCCATTAATAACTATGATTTGGTCAAAATTGTGCAACGTGTTCATGCAAAATGATTTTAAAAGTTTTGTTGAATATGATTTTAGTGAAGCAAATATTAATTATAATGCATAGTAAACCAAACGATATGGCTCGATCATCACGTTGTGCATCAAAATTCCAGAAAGATTTTGCATCATTTTGCCCTACGTGCCGTTAATAACTATGTTTTGGTCAAAACTATGCAACGTGTTCATAACAACATATCGTGTCTTTCAAATATTTACTTAGGAAAAATCTACTTGAACTCGTCAAAACGTTAAGTAGCCCTCCATATTTTGAAAATAAGTTAAGGAGAAATGCCACTCTGATTATTTCTGCCTAAATTTATGTTTTTTCCACTATGCAGTTGTCCTATGTGTTGCTATGAAGGCACCACGTAGTTGCCCTGCGTGGAAGTATGTTTATCTTTTTTCTTTTTCCTTTATTATGAAATCTGAGGGCTACTCAGCATTTCCACGTATTCGAACAGAATTTGCCTCCGTGAGCTCCTTAAACGAAGTTTCCAACAACAGAACCGAACTAAATAGCTTACAACTAGTCTTGATTATTTATAATTAGTTGCTAGACACACTCTAAGGTAAATTTCAGAAATCATGTTAAAGCATTCAATACACGTGTTCTAGTAGGAATTAATACGATTATCGCATCTTCAATAATCAGAAATCGAGATATCAAACAAACTGAGTAGAGATAAATCAACTTATACAGCTTGAATTGTTAGAAGTCCTGGACGTAAATGGAGGACTGAATTCCTAAATACTTGGATATACACCTCACCTGAATTTGTACCTTGAAAATTTAGAGTTCAATTTTCCTCAAAAAAATTGGAGCAACAGTAAACCTAGAGTTTACATTAAAAAAACTGCAAGACAAATTCAGTTGTGGCCATAAGCGAAAGTCGAAGGACGGAATGACCGACTAGGATAACATCCAATAATTTAAAATAACAATAATGATGATTTCAAAATTCATGTAAAAAGTGGAAGATGAGAGAGATACCAGTAGAAAGGCCAAAGAGTATAATCGAGATCGAAAACAACTAATCGAGGAAGCGTTTGGAATAAACCGATGATACGAAGGGCCTCGTCCTTTACTCTCATTTCTTCTCCCATTTTCCTCGACAGTTTCGTTTACAGATGTCGCTTGTGGCACGGGCACGGTGCCTTTGGTTTCCAATGGGATTGTTATTGACACTCCAAGTATTGTTAAGTGAGGTCAATTTTTTAAAAAGAAAGAATTTGTTAAGAGGGGTACCAATGCAGAGAGCACCCCCTTAACAAATAAAGTTTATTTTACCAAATTATCCTTCTTTTCAACAATATCTTTTTTAGTTGTTTATCAATTAAAAAATTATACAGTATATTGGTCGAACTGCATCAAATTTATACCAAATTATCAATAATTTCATTTGTCGATATGAATCAGATCAGACGAAAATATATCATTCATAGGAAATCGATATACATATATCAAACGATTTATTTATACATTATCCCACTGCCAAATTTGTCGATACACTCTATTTTCTCCACTTCGACAACCCAACAACGAATACAAATTTTAAAAACGATGAACAATGTGAAACAAAAATATATAATACGGCAGACCTACGTCGTTCATACCGTTATGCAGTAATTAACCTATTTTGGCAATGACAAATCGAAAAATAAACGACCATCTCCACCGAATAAAATTTGACATTACAGCGTTTCGCTTTCGAGACTGTCAAAATAAAATTCTTAACCTTCATCATTTCTGACATTATACAATCGATTTCACATACCTTATCAACAGCTTCTCCACAATCTTAGCATCTTAGGAAAAACGTTTCACATTCATTTTTTACAGCATTATTTCTCCTCAAACAGTCGATTTTTTTGTTTGCAAATAATTTAAAGATTTGGTTTTTTTTTTTGGTTTGAGATTATTTGGGATTTGAGATGGTAAGGGTAAAAAGGGAACGTAAAAAATTAAGTACGTGACCCCCCTTAACATTTTTATTTTGATTGGAGTGTTTTTAAAATTTGACCTCCCCTTAACAATAATTGGAGTGTCAATAACAACACCCATTGCAATGTCAGAGCAACTCGAAAAACTCGTAACTTAGCGTCTGAATGCTAAATTGCGAAATGTTGGCTTGACCAACAAAGGACTTTCCCTCAATGTTCAGAGAAAGAAAAATCACGAGACTCGGGCGTTGATTTAATCAACATTTAGGCACAGACGTTGATTAAATCAGCATGTCGTGTGGATGACAGTGATATAATCGACGTCTGTATTGAGGGATTGATTTAATTATCGCTCTCTACCTTTGCTTCGCTTCCAACTACAACGGCTAGGAAACGACCATCTCTTCTAATTCCAACAACTATAAAACAATCATATCCCACCCCCTTCCCCGATTGAAAAACGGTCATACTATCCTCTAGCAGCTATAAAATAGTATTATTCTTGCTACAACGGCTATATTTTCAACTATAAATTACCAACTTCCACACATATAAAATCACAGCACAACTTCTCTTCCTTTCTATATACGACTGTCAAAGCAAAAAAAAAACTGAACAATATCTTCACCTTTGGAGAATGTGCACATCCGACGATGTCTGGAAGTCATGTTTAGGAAGATGACTTTGAGAACCACCAAGGTACTCCTTCGAGCAAACGAGTAATCGTTCCATGGACAAGCGAGTGCAACATTTACGTCACTTTTCATAGGATTCGGCACCAGGCAAGGACCAATAAGTGATAAGTTCTGGAAAGAAAGGAATATCTTCAACCACGAGCATCCCGAAAGCACACGAATGTCATTTATGATTCAGGGTCAGTTCGGCAAAATAAATCGCCCAACGTCATTTTACAAATCACAAGTTTATAAAATAAAGTTAATCCTACTGAAATAGGAGGGAGGCAAGGATCATTTGTATGTTTTTTAATATGTTTGTTAATGAGTTAATTATAGTTATCTACAAATCGATGAACTTGTTAGAAATGTTTGGGAAATGAGGAGTCCAAGAAACTACTCGCAAGGGAAAATGGGACTAAAAGACCACATTATTATTAGTTCTCGAACTGCTATGAGTTGCTTACCAGTCAACCAAAGTTGAACTTTAATACTGCTTAGAGGCTACGCGATGTTCAAACTTCCGCAAGGGGAAAGAATAAAGTTTCAAAATCAATTTATCTGTCTAGTCTTGGAGAGTCGTCGGGAAGAGATTCTCAATTTGACGGGGGGAAACCAAGTTGATGAGATTAGTCAATGACAAGACGAAGATTATAGACCGGTGGACGTCAAAGCTGCAAAAAGGATGAAAAAAGCTCGATGTTGTCGTGGATGCAAAACTTAATGCTGCACACGAAATCCATGAATATAGACATCAAGACAGAACTATACAAGATTAGTATAAAATAGAAGTAATGAGTAGGTTTGCTGATATTGAGCAATATAAGTTGCTAACTGAAGTGCAGAACTTGGTTGTTGGACTGCAAAGACAGGTTGTGGAACAACAAAGACAGAATATGGAACAACGGAGATTGAAGCAGGAAATAATGGATAAAGACTTGACTGGAATCGATGACTTTCAAAAGGAGTATTGGATAGGGATTAAAAAGAAAATTTTTATAGCAAAGTTTCCTCAAAAATAGTTAGTTTTATTATTTCCGTTGTAGTAACCATTTTATTTCCGTTGTAGTAATGCATATCAATGTAATGTATGTTTGAATTATTTAGCTACTTATCCCATTAGATGTTAATTTCAGTTTCATTAATACTAGTTATTTATCAATAAAAATATCAAGTTGAAGCAAATTGGGTTCTCTCCTAATAAAAATACTACATCATAGTCTCAACACAAGTTCATACAATCATAAATAAACATATAGCCATTGTAACTAGGAATCACCATAGAGGTTCCATATATGGTTCATAAGATCTTTCTATAGCATATTGTGTAGTTGTGTGTCTCTGAATGAAGGCTGGTGGTCCAGATGAATGTTGATGGTCTTTTCTGTTATACGGGTGTTGTCTCGAAATACATCCGGTGGTTGCGAAGCACCTTCATATTCATGTCGTTGTCTTTCATCCATATCTCTTTTGTCTTTAATGATTATGTTGTGTAGAACAATGCAAGAAAACATGATTATATGCATTTTTTCCTAGACAACAAATGACAAGGATTACTGATTATTGCAAATCTAGACTGTAGAACGCCAAAAGCTCTTTCTACATCTTTTCTTTGCCCCTCCTGCATCATAGCAAATTTCGATTGTTTCGGTGTTATGAGATTTGGACATGTTTTTAATAATGGTGCTTCATTTCAGATAAATCACATCACCTAGGTAATAACCATGATTGCAAATATTTTTTTTAAAAGTAAATATTATTGGAGGTACCTGAACTTGAGCTAGATCATTAAAAATACGTGATTTTTCAATAACATTTAAGTCGTTATTAGAACCGGGCATTCCAAAGAAAGTATGCCAAATCCACAAATCATACGAAGCTATAGCTTCTAAAATGATGGTCGGTCGTCTTTCTTTGTTGTTGTAAGAATCTTGATATGCCTTAAGGAAAATTTTCCATTCCCATTGCATATAGCAGAGACTTCCCAACATGTCTGACCATCCTCTGATTTCGTGCATTTCCCCGATACGGACAACATGGCTTTGCTTTGGGACCTTAAGTACTTCATCCCATAGACTTCTATGATAGATTAACATGTTTTTTTTGATCTTTTCAAGTGTCATTGTAACAACCCGGAATTTCAGAACCAATTTAAAATTTTATTTTAGCTATTTTAATGGATTTTGAATATTTAAAATGATTTATTTTAAATAATAATGACTAAAAATTTATTTAAATAGAAGTTAGAACGTGTAAATTTATTTTAATTATATATAGAAATTGAAATGGCGCGGTAGTTTGAAAATTCGATTTTAAATTTCAGATGAATGTATAGAATTCAATATAAATCAGATTTCAGTAAAACCAGAAATGTTAGAATCTGTTTAACAATATCTTTCTAATGAATGTGAAAAATAGAGATTTCATAATATAAATTGAAAGTTATGTCCAGTTTAAAATTTAAAATAGTCGCTACGGAATTTATATATATTTTATATAATATATAGCCCTTAAAATAGCCATTTTGCAAACGACCTTCGTTTTCAACGAAACCACTTTTGTTGGATCTGGAATGTCAAAGTATTGCTAATTTTCAATTTTCATAATTTTTGGAATTGATATGTGAGCGTGGTGGATTTAAACGTGTTTTGTCAATTAAGTTTGAATTCAATCGACTGGAAGAAGACCATTTTTCAAACGATCTCCAAATTCGACGAAATTAGTTTTGTTAGGACTGTATCGTCGAAATATAGCTAGATTTATTTTTCTATAATTTTTGGAGTCAGTATGTGGCCCCGGTAAATTAAAATGTACGTTGAAATCTATTTTGAACGTTATATTAATTTATATTTTAATTTTGATGAAAAATGATCGAAATAGTCGAATTGGCATATCGGACATATCCCATTGCGTTCGGAATGAGGATATTTGGTTATGGGCGACAGTCATTGGGTTCGACTTGGGGTTTGAATGAAAATTCACCTTTTTGGAATTTAAAATTGAAATAAATTATAAAAGTCAATCATCCCTACTCCTTTTCTCTCTCCCGTTCATTTCAGAAAAATAAATAAAGAATCCCATCGCTCCAGCCGCCGCTCCCTCCAGGCGGACCGCCAGTGCCACCGCCGCCTTTGGCTGGCCTCCCCCAATCGCGCCGCCCCTTCCCCCTCTCTCCTCCTTCCTCCGCCCCTTCGTTCTCTCTCTCTCTCCCTCTTTTTCTACACAAAACCGCCGCCGCCCAAACCCTAGCCACCACTGGACCATCGCCGCGCCTCCCCCTGACCACCAGACCCCGGCGTCGCCATCTCCCATCACTACTCCGGCCGTGGCCCCCCCGTAACCCTAAAACAATTTTTACAAAATTTCAGTTTTGCATAAAACCCCTTGAGCTTCCACAGCCAATATCTCCCAATCCGAGCCCCTCTGGCCAAAACTCCACATTGCCAAAATCGAAGAGCACGATTTCTCTTCGATTTGAATATATGGAAGTCATATTTTGGATTGCGGAGTTATTCAGAAAACGCATCCAAAGTCTGTTGTCCAAATACTGCCTTTTCGCAAATTTTGACGAAATAGAGCATTTTCGAAAGAAAGGCCACCAGGCGAAAATAGTCCGGAATGGCGCGTTTGAGCTAAAAAAAGATCGTGTTAACATTGGAGCTCGTTTGCAAATTCTGGGATCAGAACAACGAATCTAAGCGTCAGAAAGCAATGGCGGAATGGATCCCAATGTGAGAACACCTTCTCACTCAAATTATTTTACAGTTAAAGGTATACTAGGTTGCGGACGGGGCTTAGTAGCTCCTGACACTATTTATTGTACAAACCATGGATGTTTGTTTGGATTGATTTTTGGGAAAATTGACTGTATTATGGTGAAATGAATTGTATTGTGGTTTGTGGATTGGATTGATTATTGTGTATGGCGCGAGCCAGTATTAGGAGAGAGGTAATGCTAAACATTACTCCGGCTTTAACATCGCGCTGTTATAGTGCCGAAATTTTCTAAAATAAACAATATAAAATATTCATGTATTGAATAAAATGTTTGAACAATAAAAATACCATTTTTATTGAACGTATGAACTATATAAAATAGACAAGTGTTAAAATAAATATTTTATCGTTAAAAATATAATTTTTAACGTATATATGAACGGCATAAAATTCTCCTGAAATGAAAATAAATATTCATTTACAAATCGGAGGATTTGTTTATGTACACCAATTTAACTGACATTGATTGGGATGATAAATTTTACACATCGCCCAACTGCATAAAAATAATATTCAGTATTTGTTGATTGAAACCTTACACGGGTATTGGGATGATATTTGACGTACACTAATCCCAATTGTTTAGTTGTATGTCAACCGATTGGTTGATAGACTGTTGTAAGCGTTAATTATTTATATTTAATGCTTATGCAGTTGGGTAATGCACTTTGGATGATGGATAATTGTGTATCATTGTTATTGTGTACATGTGATGTATGAAATCCTTATAAATAAAAATGTATGGTAACTGATTGGATATGATTCCAATGCAGAAATAATGAATATTTTAAAATAACGAATATTTTAAAATAATATTCAGTAAAGGATTAAAATGTGAATTTGATGTTCGATTTTGGATGGACACGAAAAAATTGAAATATGTGAAGCAGTGTTGATTAGTTATGCGCCATTTTAACACAAACAATATTTATATCGATTTTATTCATTTTTATAATGAATATCGAAAAGGGAATTATTTCAAAATCTGATATTTGGAAAATATTATCATTTAAATATAATAATGATAAGGAGTATTCAATTTTGATTTAAAATTGAAATTGAAGTGGGAATCGTTTTTAAAATGAATTTATAAAATACGTTTTGAACGGAAATATATTACATATATATTATATATATAAATGGTTTGAATAGAACGTTTCGCGCCGCGACCGTTCGCGAATTTCAAGCATTGACTTCGAATTGACATTACGGGAGATCCAACTGTCGGATTCTCTAAAACCAAAATCGTCAGGTTCGTAGCGAAAAGAGTTTTCCAATGAATATAAGCGATTTAAATTTGAATGGTTGGATTTCGAATTATGTCCAAATCAAATTTGGAAAAAGTCGTTATGGATGCAGTTCGGTGCCGTTATTGGAAACCGACTGCACGGGCCTTGATAAAATTATAAAAATATTAATAATTTATGTAAAATCATAATAAATGATTTGAAGAGAATTTGGATGAAAAATTCTACATTTGTAAAGATAAAAATATACTTTTATCAAAATGAACTAGTTAATAACTAGAACGATAATCCAAAGTTTTTTAAATAAATAAATTGGATTTGTGAATGGTTTTAATCTAACCAGAATTTTCCAATGTATGAATTGGAATGGATTTGAATAGCAATCATCTTCGGGATATTCGATATTGGATTCCGTGGCTATACGGATATTGTGGAGGAATTTGGAAGATAGATATATATCGTTATTCCCCATACGATATATGTTGGTTTCAGAATTTGATATTGAGTATAAGCCGATATAATTTCTGTTTAGAGCTTATTATTTAATATCAAAGTGGATTTTGGGTTTTTCGTGAATGGTGTCTTTAGTAACACTATTCTTAAACCCTGTGTGAAAAGAATTAAATCTTTTAATTAAGATTATTAGAGTTTCCAGTTATATTTAGTAATTGGAATAAAATGGAATGTGAATTGGGTTTATTGTGAACTGTGTTTTTAATGACATTCGTTCTTTAACCGATTAACAGTGAAATGTGATTTAGAATTTATAAATCTTTTAGTAAGATTTAATGGAAATTTTCCAAAGTAAAGTTTTCCAATTTAATAAAATAAATTGGAATGGAATGGAATTCGATTTGGTAATAATCGAAGTGAGCTTCTGTGGAGGAAGCTTGTTAATATATATATGGAATTTAAAAGGCTTTGTCGCTATTCCATTTATATTACTAGTCGGATACAGAAATTGATATCGATTATATAATGATCTGTTTTCCGTGAAGATTCCATGGTTAATGGAATGCGATTTTGGGTTTATCGTGAACTGTGTTTTAGATGACATTGGTTCTTTAACCTAGTTAAAGACAAGATTACATGTCTAACATTTTATTTCAAACTGTATTGTTGATCTCTGCTAAATATATATCTGTTTGATGACGGAGAATTTATTCTCTTGCTTAACACCATTCTCTAAGACGTATGAGCTTAGAGGTTATATATTGGCAGAAATCAATGGTATGGTGCATATTGTCGATGTGGCATGTTTGTATTTCCAATGTTAAATAATCATTAAATAATGATTGTTGGAAGATTAAAACTAAGTGGAGTTTTAATGAATCTTTAATTAGATTGAAATTTGAATGTGATGATTTAAATTATTAAATTTGGGAAATGATCGAGAATGGAGTACCACCAGTTTTACTCCAGGCGACAGTTAAATCTTTAATTAGATTTGAATGGGAAAAGGTAATTAATTTTACCGATAAAACCGTGGTGTTAGATATGGAGTATTACCAGTTTTGTTCCATGGGACGAATAGGTTGGGATTGGGAAATTAAAATAAATGATTGCTTTGGTAAGGTTCGCTAATCCCGACTAGTTTGGAAAACCTTAATTTGGTTTAAATCGTGAAAATAATATTCGAATAAAAGAATATTCTGGATTGGAATGAGGCGTATGTTGTATTTTTATAGCACTTGATTATAAGATACGCGAGTTATTCGGAAAGACCGGGTTTATGCCTATTCTGAATAATTGATTCGACGATGAAGACGGTGGTTGAAGACCGGAGATCTTCACATCGTTTGGATGATTACTGATGTCTTGATTGGGCTGTACACCCAGGGCAAGGTAATAAGTGGTGATCGTCCATATGTACTGGAGATCGACATGATATGGGAGGACCTCTCTCCTATATTGGACATATGGGACGAGGATTAAGGTGCCTCCGGTTTCGTTCAAACCCAGAACGGACTTGTAAACGGATGTGTGTCTGACATTGGATTTCATTCTGTGTTGATTGATTTCTATTAAATATATATCTATTTGGCGGCGGAGAATTTATTCTCTTGCTTAACGCCCTTCTCTAAGACGTATGAGCTTAGAGGTTATATATTGATGGATATCAGTCGCATGGCATGAATTGTTAGTGTGGCATGCAGAGATGTAGTGATCAAGGCTTCTGTTGAAAAGCAGAGTCTTGTGGTTGATGATCAAAGCACGACTTTAAATAGCATAGCTTTATGTATAACGTTAACTCGCAAGCCTTACACCTCGGTATGAGTCAAAAACGGGATAGTGACCATTGGGAATGCACGACGTTTCTTTCTAGCTATGGGTGTTGTCATGGTATGGAGCCCAGACATTTATATTTTTACCTATGTGGATGATGGATAGCGAGGCGCCTCAGACATATCGGTCACTACGGGGCCGACGGATAGGTCCGATAGGACCAGGAAACGTGTGTTTAGGAATAACCAATCCACTAACATAAATGTGGACCGGTCCAACCGATCCAAGGGTTGCCCAGAATGTATAATCCTGAGGCGTTTGCTAGAGTGTCTCGAATCGGAAAGGAGCCATCCCTTGCCTCGACTCATGACGGAAATCCAATTTCCAATACGTGACATTTCGATTTTAATTGCAGAACTAGTATGGCGACATGATATATGGTACCCATGCCGTCTATGATTGATACATTTATATTTGAAGCGATTTTTGACACTATACACTTATAGTAATATCAAAATGATTTGTTTTAAACGTACGAAGCATGTTTGGCTATTATAAGGGAAATCTCTATCCTCCGACTTGCGTTGCATTGTGTGATGGGACCTGAGTCTTATAATAGCTTCATTTTTTTTCAAAAGCATTGCATTATCTATAAACTATTTTATGCATAGGTATTCATGAGGGTAAACCCGTTCCATGTTATACGGCGTGGTCCCTTGATTTACTCTATTTCAAAGTAAAGTTTTAATAACTGTTTTAATTCTCACACCAGTCCCATGACTGACCTGAAGTTTATTGTTTTAACCTAAACTCTGGGTGCCCCTATTTTCCACACGGGCAGCTAGTAGTTTTGGTTTTGCAAATTTCTATTTTGCAGGATCTTGCTTTACAACTGGAGCTATATTTGGAAAGCTTTGTATCCGTGTATCTCTTTCAGTTGTGTTATGTATTATTTTTCCGTTGCTTTGTATTTTAAATATCTGATATTTTTCTGTTGTATATTATTTATTCATACTCTGTTATATTCTTGTACTCTGATGTAATTGTTGTAACAACAATGAAATGTTCTATTGTTTGTGTTTTAATTGTCGTGTTCTCATTACAATCTATGTTTTCCGGTCTCCTCGGAGGCTAGCAAATTCGGGTCGTAACATTTGTGGTATCAGAGCTTTGGTTTACAGAGCTCGAGAACAAGACATATAGAACCGAATGAAAGAATTCATCAGAGTTGGATTGGTAATATCCAATAAGAATGACTCGTCAGAGATAGGATCAGTAGTATCCTAGAATGAGTTTGAAGAGTATTATCTATAAAAACAAATTTAATTTTGAAAAGTATATCTTATTATACGTATTTGAGTATTTTATATTTATTTTGCACAATCGAGTATATGAAGATTTTGCATATACGCGTCATGAACGTATATTCGAAGTCTCATATATACTGGATAGATATAGAATCACATTCTAGTCGCCCGAGGATGATTCCACTGATGAATATACAACATAAGTAGTTTATTTTCGAGTTTCGAAAGTGGGATATCTATATATTTCCAATTGACTGGTGTGAGAACCAAAACATAGATAGGGTTTATTGTTTGTGACTTGGAATTGAAATATGATTTTTTAGTATATAAAACTTATAATATTTGAAAAGCTAATCAACTAATTGATTGTTGGTTATGATATATTCTTATTAGTTAACTAATAAAACCAACATGTGAATGAAAGGTAAAATTAGGCCAAATCGAATTAAATATTGAACTGAATTAAAAACTTATTGGAATTACATATATGTACATGTGTGTACAATGAATATGTCATAGTATGGAAGCTAAGAAGAGGAATAAAATTGTATTCCCGACAAATAGGTACATATTTACTGTATTTCTTAGGCTTGGATGATTTTGTGAGCCGATTGGCTTTTTCTTTTTCTTTTTGGATGATGAGGCCCTGTGAGGCAAGTTGCGGTTTTAAAGGTCTCCTCGTACAAAGGAGGTTATGACGAAATTGCTCGAAAATTTAGGGTGTTAGCCAAATTTTTGAGAAATTAGAAAATTCTTAGAAACTGAAAAGTTGAAGAATGGACGCCAGAATGAAAGTTGAGATGGTTAGTTAAACAACTTTCAGCTCCGTTCCTTTTCGAGGACGAAAAGATTTTAATTGGGGGAGATTGTAACAACCCGTTATTTCAGAACCAATTTAATTTTTTTATTTTAGCTATTTTAATGGATTTTGAATATTTAAAATGATTCATTTTACATAATAATGACTAAAAATTTATTTAAATCGAAGTTAGAACGTGTAAATTTATTTTAATTATAAATAGAGTTTGAAACGGCGCGGTAGTTTGAAAATTCGATTTTAAATTTCAAATGAATGTAAAGAATTCAATATAAATCGGATTTCAGTAAAACCAGAAACATTAGAATATGTTTAACAATATCTTTCTAATTAATGTGAAAAACTGAGATTTCATAATATAAACTGAAAGTTATGTACAGTTTAAAATTTAAAATAGCCGCTATGGAATTTATATATTTTTTATATAATATATAGCCCTTAAAAATAACCATTTTGCAAACGATCTCCGTTTTAGACGAAACCACTTTTATTGGATCCAGAACGTCAAATTATTGCTAACTTTCAATTTTCATAATTTTTGGAACTGGTATGTGAGCGTGGTGGATTTAAACGTGTTTTGTCAATTCAATTTGAATTCAATCGACTGGAAAAAAAAAACATTTTTCAAACAATCTCCAAATTCGACGAAATTAGTTTTGTTAGGACCTATCATCAAAATATAACTAGATTTATTTTTCTGGAATTTTTGGAGTCAGTATGTGGCCCCAGTAAATTAAAATGTACGTTGAAATCTATTTTGAACGTTATATTAATTTATATTTTAATTTTTCTGAAAACTGATCGAAACAGTCGAATTGGCTTACGGGACATATCCCATTATGTCCGGAATGGGGGTTGGGTTCGATTTGGGGTTCAAATGAAAAATCACGTTTTTGGAATTTAAAATTGAAATAAATTATAAAAGTCAACCCTCCCCACTCCTTTTCTCTCTCCCGTTCATTTCAGGAAAAAAAAATTCCCATCG
The DNA here is from genome assembly GCA_030737875.1 of Allium sativum. Taxonomy (NCBI): domain Eukaryota; kingdom Viridiplantae; phylum Streptophyta; class Magnoliopsida; order Asparagales; family Amaryllidaceae; genus Allium; species Allium sativum. The sequence goes on along the minus strand of CM060911.1, from coordinate 135,117,409 downwards.
CTCCAGCCGCCGCTCCCTCCAGGCAGACGCCAGCGCTGCCGCTGCCTCTGGCTGGCCTTCCCCAGTCGCGCCGCCCCTTCCCCTTCTCTCCTCCTTCCTCCGCCCCCTTCGTTCTCTCTCCCTCTTTTCTACACAAAACCACCGCCTCCCAAACCCTAGCCACCACCAGACCGTCGTCGCGCCTCCCCCCTGACCATCAAACCCCGGCGCCGCCTTCCCTCATCACCTACTCCAGCCGTGGGCCCCCCGTAACCCTAAACCCAATTTTTTCAAAATTTTACATTTGTATAAAAAACCCTGAGCTTCCACAGCCAATATCTACCAATCCGAGCCCCTCTGGACAAAACTTCACATTGCCAAAATCGAAGAGCACGATTTTCTTTTCGATTTGAGTATATGGGAGTCATATTTTGGGTTGCGGAGTTGTTCAGAAAACCCGTCCAAAGTCTACTGTCCAAATAGTCTTTTCGCAAGTTCTGGCGAAATGGAACATTTTCGGAAGAAAGACCATTAGGCGAAAGTTGTCCACAATGGCGCGTTTGAGCTAAAAAAATTGTGTAAAGTGGAGCTCGTTTGCAAATTCTAGGATTAGAATAGCGAATCTAAGCATCTGAAAGCAATGACGGAGTGGATCCCAATGTGAGAACACCTTTTCATTCAAATTATTTTATAGTTAAATATATATATTAGGTTGCGGACAGGGATTAGTAGCTGCTTACAATATTTATTGTACAAACCATGGATGTTTGTTTACATTGAATTTTGGGAAAATTGACTGTATTGTGGTTAAATGAATAGTATTGTGGTTTGTGGATTGGATTGATTATTGTGTATGGCGTGAGCCAGTATCAGGAGAGGGGTAATGCTAGACATTACTCCGGTTCTAAAATCGCGCCATTATAATGCTGAAATTCTGAAATAAACTGAATAAAATATTCATGTGTTGAATAAAATGTTTGAACAATAAAAATATCATTTTTATTGAACTATGAACTATATAAAATAGTCAAGTGTTAAAATAAATATTTTATCGTTAAAAAATATATTTTTAACGTATATATGAATGACATAAAATTCTCCTGAAATGAAAATAAATATTCATTTACAAATCGGAGGATTTGTTTAAGTACACCCATTTAACTGACACTGATTGGGACGATAAATTTTACATGTCGCCCAACTGCACAAAAATAATATTCAGTATTTGTTGATTGAAACCCCACACGGTTATTGGATGATATTTGACATACACTAATCCCAATTGTTTAGTTGTATATCAACCGATTGGTTGACAGACTATTGTAAGTGTTAGTTATTTATATTTATTGCTTATGCAGTTGGGTAATGCACTCTAGAAGATGGATGATTGTGTATCATTATTATTGTGTAAATGTGATGTATGAAATCCATATAAATAATAATATATGGTAATTGATTGGTCTAATTCCAATGCAGAAATAACAAATATTTTAAAATAATATACAGTGTAGGATTAAAATGTGAATTTGATGTCCAATTTTGGCTGGACACGAAAATATTGAAATATGTGAAGTCGTGTTGATTAGTTATGCGCCATTTTAACACGAACGATATTTATATCGATTTTATTCATTTTTATAGTGAATATCGGAAAGGGAATGATTTCAAAATCTGGTATATGGAAAATATTATCATTTAAATATAATAATGATAAGGAGTATTCAATTTTGATTTAAAATTGAAATGGAAGTGGGAATCGTTTTTAAAATGAATGGTTGGATTTGGAATTATGTCCAAATCAAGTTTGGAAAAGGTCGCTATGGATGCAGTTCGGTGGCCGTTATTGGAAACCGACTGTACGGGCTTTGGTAAAATTATTAAAAATATTAATAATTTGTGTAAAATCATAATAAATGATTTGAAGATAATTTGAATGAAAAGTTCCACGTTTGTAAAGATAAAAATATATTTTTATCAAAATGAACTAGTTAATAACTAGAATGATAATCCAGTGTTTTTTAAAATAAATAAATTGGAGCTGTAAATGGTTTTAATCTAACTAGAATTTTCCAATGTACGAATTGGAATGGATTTGAATAGAAATCATCTTCGGGATATTTCGGTATTGGATTCCGTGACTATACGAATATTATGGAGGAATTTGGAAGATATATATATATATATATCATTATTCCCCATACAATATGTGTTTGTTTCAGAATTTGATATTGACTATAAGCCGATATAATTTCTGTTTAGAGCCTTATATTTAATATCAAAGTGGATTTTGGGTTTGTCATGAATGGTGTCTTCAGTAACACTGTTCTTAAACCCCGTGTGAAAAGAATAAATCTTTTAATTAAGATTATTAGAGTTTCCATTTATATTTAGTAATTGGAATAAAATGGAATGTGAATTGGGTTTACTGTGAACTGTGTTTTTAACGACATTCGTTTTTAACCCGATTAATAGTGAAATGTGATTTAGAATTTATAAAATTTTTAGTAAGATTTAATGGAAGTTCTCCAAAGTAAAGTTTTCCAATTAAATAAAATAAATTGGAATGGAATTCGATTTGGTAATAATCGAAGTGAGCTTCTGTGGTGGAAGTCTGTTAATATATATGGAATTTAAAAGGCTTTATCGTTATTCCATTTATATTATTAGTCAGATATGGAAATTGATAACGATTATATATTGATCTGTTTTCCATGAAGATTTCTTGGTTAATGGAATGTGATTTTGGGTTTATCGTGAACTGTGTTTTAAATGACATTGGTTCTTTAACCCATTTAAAGACAGGATTACATGTCTAACATTGTATTTCGAACTGTACTATTGATCTCTACTAAATATATATCTGTTTAGTGGTGGAGAATTTATTCTCTTGCTTAACACCCTTCTCTGAGACGTATGAGCTTAGAGGTTATATATTGGCAGAAATCAATGGTACGGTGTAGATTTTCGATGTGGCATGTTTGTGTTTCCAAAGTTAAATAATCATTAAATAATGATTGTTGGAAGATTAAAACTAAGTGGAGTTTTAATGAATCTTTAATTAGATTGAAATGTGAATGTGATAATTTAAATTATCAAATTTGGGAAATGATCGAGAATGGAGTACCACCAGTTTTACTCCAAGCGATAGTTAAATCTTTAATTAGATTTGAACGGGAAAAGGTAATTAATTTTACCGATAACACCGTGGTGTTAGATATGGTGTATTACCAGGTTCGCTAATCCTGACTAGTTTGAAAAACCTTAATTTGGTTTAAATTGTGAAAAGAATATTTGAATCACTGCAACAGATTTACCTTTCAATAGCACGTGAAAAACGCTATAATAGGTTACCATAGCATTAATGACGACGCTATATATTGACATGCAATAATAGCCCTGGTGTATCCTATAGCTCAAATCTAAATGCTATAGTATTATACATTTTATAGCGCACATTCGCCATCATAAAATGTTTTACATAGCGTTCAGACCTTGCAATTATATTTTCTTACTAAAATCTCAGCTTATTTTTTTATAGCATTATCAATAATTTCACAGCACATTCATTGTTATGAAAAATGTTTCCCATTTTTTTTTTAATTCCGCTATTATTGAATTCCCCATTAATATATAGCGTTCAGACCTTACTATGTTAAATACTCACTTTTTTTATATCATTATCACTGTTTTCATAGCTCAAATTCCGTGATACGAAAAGTTTTCCACACGGTTTACATTTTACATAGCATTCCACATTCTAATTCCATAAGAGGAGTTTTCCACTATGAATATTTCTTGTATATATAGCGTTTTCAGTGTTTTCATAGCACAAATTCAATGTTATGAAAAGGTTTTCCACACTATTTACTTTTTTACATAGCATTTCACCTTTTATTTCCATAAGTGCAATTTTTCGCTATTAATAGTTTTAATATATAGCACATATTTCAGCTATGATCTTTATATAGCAGATCTCTTATTTAATTTGTGCAAAGTTCAAACAATTAAGCAGTAAATTCACAAGATAAAATTGTCAATAGCAAAAAAATAATACCAAATGCATACTTGATTTCAATTACAAAGTCATAGTTAATAAGTCTACTAATAAATATAGAAATAAGTCAACATACATATTGTTCAAATATCGTTTTAAAACAAGGTTACATGAAAAATCACTTGGTCTTCAGCTTGTAAGTTCGTCCAACTTCTAGAACCTGCAATTCAAGAGCATAAGTTACAGTCTTATAACAAAGAAAAATGCAAGAAACAAAATTAAAATGCAAAAATGAAACAGTGTTAGATGTCATCTCAATTTTATTAGCAGTAGTTCTCGAGAGAACATCGTTAGATTACAAACTGGATTTCCAAAAAATTGATGTAATGAATATTAATGCACCAGGGATAGAATCATATAGCAGTAGCACAAACATAGATAATGTTGAAAACAATAATACAATAGGGATAAAATCATACAATCAACCCAGTCATCTAAAGTACAAATAATGTACTCAGTGTTGCAAGTTACTAGGTGAAATTTTGACATATATGGAGCAAGATAAGAAGGCTTGATACAGTTTAATATTTCTTAGCATGTGTACTGCATGACAAACTAATCCATCTACCCAAAAATGGTATATGTACTATTTTTTGTCATATGGTTTTTGAATTAACATTTTGATCCAGTACAGAAGATGTACAGATGACTACTCTAAATGAATGAGACATACTAAAATCTAACTACAAACCAAAAAAAAAAAGGATCTCCTATACCTGAATTTCCTTTATTTTCTGAACTTTCTAATGTGGTTTAGCTTCAGCAACAACACTATCAATTCCAACTTCCAGTGCAACAGCCTTAGCAGTACCCCAATTGTCTCATGTTACCATAATCCTCCTTACATTCATTGACTTCAATATAGATATAATGTCCGAGGCTTCCAGTCCTATACCTGAAAAATATAACTAACCTCATGACTGGAAACGCTTCATCCAAAATTACAGGGTTGTCATGTCATCAATAAAATGACATGGGATATTATACATGTTGCACTTTCTTATTAAACAATTTACGATAATTCACATCTGTCCCAGCTTCAGTTACTGCAACACCACTAGAACTTCCAATCATTTCTGAAAGCTTTTTCTTCCTTCATCTAATTTTTCTAACGACCTTTCCAAGGGCCGCATACCAACCATCTAAAATATTGAACATTAAATAGTAAGAATAACAGATATTTTTAATTAAAGTAGATTTTCTTGATGTACTTTAGGTCTTTGAATACAAAAATACCTTGGCTATCATTTACCAAAAAAATATACCTTGGCCATTGCTGCCAGAACAGCAAAAGATGCATCTCTCACTTATTGCATCCCATCATTTAAGCACTACAAAACTTAATACAGAATTGACATGCTAAGGTACCATTTAAGCGATAAATTATCAAGTGAATTATTGACTAGATATTAGCTGACCTCCATACATATAAGAACATGATCCTTATGCAACTTCAGAACAACTGCTTTATTACTTGTTTCGATACAATGAGAGACCCAATTTTATGTCAGCGACTTAACAAGCGGGACTTTATTTTTCACAGCAACCTTGATACCTGTAAGACAACAAAAGCAGTTTGCTAGAATCAAATAAAGAAAATATAATCGTAACTATGACAAGTTTGAACATAGCTCCAAGTAATGTGAATATAAACACTCATGAATTAACGTCTAAAAGAAGGTAGTTTAATGTTCCACTTGGTAGTATTTTTTCTTCATATAAGCCAATCAAAACTGCTACAATCAGTAACAATCATAACCTTCCTAATCAGGCCTACAAAACTCCGATGGAGCCAAAGTAGCTATTTTTCTTTTCAAAATATCAAATTGGTTGTTGAAATTTGAATAAATATTTACCTTCAGTTATGTCAACAAGCGCTACACAACCAGATTTATGCATTGTCTGAAGGGTATGGGTAAGTGCTTCTGATGCAACTTGTTTTTTTTTCCTTCAGTTTTTCCTGGTAAAAGAGGAAATATGAGTAGATTAAATATAGACATAACTAGAAGAAAACAACTTATTTAAAAAAAACAAATAACAAGATGAAAAGTCGTTTATTTAATTATGTTTCCACGGCAAGACTGACAGGCGTATGTGTGGCATATCCTAAGCCAAACATATGGATATTTTAATCTTATAACAGAGAATGTGTGCGCTGGTTAAGATTAACATATAGTTATTATGCCAGCTCCAATAACGTGTTACAAAACCAATTACAATTGAAAATAAATATAGGAGGTTCCTTCATTGTTTGCAAATGTGTGTGTACAGACATGTGCACTTATACTTACAGGTCGTCTTTGTATTATTATTGTTTTCATCTGAGATTATTCCCAACATGAATACATGCCATATATCTGAGACAAATATGTATGCAACTATACTGGATGATGCAAAAACATATATAATAGTTAATCTTAACACATACTGACTAGCATGGTAATGTGAAGAATGATTTTTCATGTTTACAATTTTCTTTGATATTAAATTCTTGATGCACTGGGTATTAAATTTTTGATGCAAAATTAGCCTATATTTCAGAAAAGGTCCAAATATGTTCTAATTAAAACATCCAATATTCTTACAAGTAGCATAGGCAATAAGATGCGTGAATTTCCAGCAAAATGATTTCTTAAACCTCGAGCAAGATTGCCGATTGCTTGAATAGCCTCAATAGATATAGCAAGATTAACATCTGCAACAAGCTGCAACCAAATATGGAAAAACTAAATAGTTAAATATGTTTTTCAGGAACACGCTAACATATAAAGAAGAATATATGCAGACATATTTGCATTGACTGGAGTTTTTATCAGTTAAAAGTCTACTGTGTTTCCCTTTTTATGGAGCACAAATTACTGGCGTAAGACTAAGTGTTACTAAGAAAAAAAAGTTGATCTACTTTTTAAGTGTACGGCAGATTTCAAAAAAATCACCTAGGCCGAGTTTTTTGGTTGAAGCAGTACAACCTGCAACTTCAGTAACATTTTCTTGCTCAGATCTGGAATAAAATTTGTCAATATATATAACCAAAAAAAAATCTCAACTGACAAGAAGTGTAGAGGTTGCTGCAAGGTTGGTTTCCTTGCACTTTCTTTACGAGGTGAATGATACAATGACAACATTTTTGCACGGTCATAATCTACCTGCAAGCTTTAATTTGATTTATGTTCTACCACAAATGAGATCCAAACTCGCTGATCTGAGAGATATGCCAACTGCTCATAAGTATTGCTTGGGTGCCTACCTTCTGCACCATCTCATTTGATGCGCTTCACGAATAAACCAATAGAATGGTCAAGAAAACCAATCCATTGTGCTGATTATACTATTGCATGCCTCTTTTTTGACCAATGATCATCGATACAGAAGCAATATGTTAATGATGATGTACAATTTTTTCTATACAATTAATGGTGCTGGCACAAATACATAATATATATAAAGCAATAAAGCTATGGAAGTATCATGCTAAGGTATTTTAACAATTGACTCAAAATACTGGAGACTAAGAAAATCAAAATCGTTTATTCAACAAAAACACAATAACTCAGCATATTAATGAACTGGGTTCATGATTATCCAGAAAGAAGAGCTTACTATTCATGAAATATTATATTTGTGCAACAATGGTTCACAGACAAATATGCATTGTGAAAATGTGGATTATCTCTAACGAACTTGAAATAGAATTGTGTATAATCATCCTGAATTTATCAAAACATACTAATATGACATAGATGTTATAAGAGTTTTGCACTTTAGTCGTGTGGTTAGGACTTGGAACCAGTTCTAGTGTAAGACTTGGAGAACGATTGTACATGCGGTAAAAGAAACTATGATGATTTCATCCAAAACAAACAATTACCTTATGAAAAATATATATAGAAGGTCATCCATTTCATGAAGTTTTAATATTCGCTGTTTGAGCTCGAGTTGTCTCCTATTGAAAGGTACCAATGTCACCATTTTCAGTTTCAAGATTCATTCTAGGCACTTGTTACTCTTCAGCATTGTTCAGTGGAGATAAGAGCATATTTCGTCTCATCCTCCATCTTAAATATTCTGTGAGGAGTGAATATGTGCTTATTGCAATCCCAAACCCAGTAAATGATGAAAGTATTATAGAAAGAATAGGAGCCGCGTTGAGCTGAAAACATATGAAGTTAAGAAAAAAATTCGAGAATGAATATCATTTCAGAAAAAGATGTGTCTTACCAGTTACCACTTATAGAACATATGTGCAAAAAGGATTACTACAACAAATTGGAAAGAAGCATAAGCCCAAACATAGCTCTAGTCCACTGCAATGTGATTGTATGAGACAAGTGTGATCAAATTCAATTGATTGCCAATAAAATATAATATAATACCAAACAATTATACAATTAGAGTTCCAGTAATATCTTCCTCCGTAGCAGAGTTCGTAATACAGAAGAAAACTCTGAAATTAGAAAGGAGAAATACTCAGTTAAATAGAAGAGAAAAATAAATAAAACTTGTCCCTGAATACTAGATTCTGAGATATGTATGATAATATGGGTAGTCATGGTGGGGTACATAGACCCGTAGTGAATCCTCAGCAAATCCCATTTGGTACTCTTGGATCTGGACTAATTAGAGGAGGCTTGGGTGCATATGGTGTAAGATTTTATGTATATTTGATAAGCTGAATATATTGATGTTATTGTGATCGAACAGAATAGAATAGTTTACAACGTTTCGCCACTAATATATATATACACGGTGAAGTAAAAACAAAGCTGGGCTGAATATAGGCCCGATGAAGAAAAGGCCCATCATAGTGGGTAAATAAAGTGCGGTTTGTATGTGTATCCAGAGTCTTCATTCTCTAATACGCCGCCTCAAACCGAACTTAGGGTTTCATGTCTTCTGCTGCGCCGCCTCCAAAACCATTAACTCTCTTCTTAATCGCTCAAAATTATTTCTGGATAGAGCTTTGGTTAAAATATCTGCCTTCTGGAAGTAGGATGGCACATGTTTGATGACCAATTTCCCCGCTTCTGCTCGTTCTCTGATGAAGTGGAAGTCGATCTCCATGTGTTTTACTTTTGAATGTTGTACAGGGTTACTGGACAGAGCTACGGTGCTTTTATTGTCACACCAGACGATTGGTTTCCTTGAAAGCGAAAGCCCTAATTCCTTGATTAGGGTTTCAATCCATATGATTTCAGCCGTAGCTAAGGCAACAACTCTATACTCTGCTTTGGTGCTGGATCTGGAGATGGTTGACTGTTTCTTCGTGCACCAGGAAATTGGAGTTGATCCCATGAATACACAGTACCCAGAGGTTGACCTTCGATCGTCTGGGTCGTTAGCCCAGTCTGCATCACTGTAAGTGCTCAGATTTACATCGTTTCCTGCTTTTATTACTAATCCATGATCCACTGTTCCTCTTAAATAACGTAAAATTCGTTTGACTGCTCTCCAATGTTCACTTAGGGGGTTAGCCATGAATTGACACACCTTGTTTACACTAAAACAGATCTCAGGTCTAGTAATAGTTAAATATTGCAGAGCCCCAACTATACTGCGATATTGCTTACTGTTATCAATGGCCTCTCCTCTGTACTTAGATAACCGTAGATTGCTTGTCATCGGTGTGGATATAGGTTTTGCCTTGTCCATGTTAGCTCTAGCAAGTATTTCATATATGTAATTTCTTTGAGATAGAAAAATCTCTGATTTTGACTTTCTTTGAACCTGAATGCCCAAAAAGTAATTCACTTCCCCCATATCTTTAATAGCAAAAACTTTGTTCAAGTGAGTTATGACTTTATTGATTCCAAGATTATCACTTCCTGTTATGAGAATGTCGTCTACATAGACAAGTATGTACACCCTTTCCTGATTTTGAACTTTAGTGTACAGTGAACTGTCAGACTTTGTAGCCATGTAACCCAACTCAGCCAATGTGCTCTTGAGCTTAACATACCAGGCTCTTGAAACTTGCTTCAGACCATAAATTGTCTTGTTTAGTTGACAAACATAGTTTTCTTTCCCTTCACACACAAATCCTCTTGGTTGTTGCATGTAGACAGTTTCATGTAGATCTCCATTCAGAAATGCATTGCATACATCCAACTGTCTTATGTCCCATCCATTATGTATGGCTATAGTTAAAATAATCCTGATGGTTGTGGGTTTGACCACAGGGGAGAAAGTCTCATTAAAGTCAAATCCATATTTTTGAGAGAAACCTCTTGCAACTAACCTGGCTTTATGCTTGCATATCTTTCCTTCAGCATCTTTCTTGAGTTTATAAGTCCACTTGCACCCCCACAATGTTCTGATCTTTTGGTGCTATGACTAAATCCCAAGTTTTATTTTTAATTAATGCATCATATTCTTCCTCCATGGCTTTGCACCAGGGTCTGTGTTGAACAGCCTCTTCATATGTGACTGGTTCCATCATATCTGCATTTTCTGTAGTAGCATTATAAATCTTTGGTTTGAAAATACCACTTTTAGATCTTGTAATCATGTGATGTCCTGGTGGTTGTGTCTGAGTATTTGTTCTTATGTCTGTTGTGTCATCTTCACTACTTTCTCCTTGATGGTGGTCGCTGTTTTGACTGTCATGGTTTGAATGTTGGTTATCATCATCACTTAAATGTTCACTGGAGCTGTATCCAGATATGGTACTGGAAATAGTTGGAGTAGCTGTTGTCATCTGTGGTGCCTCTTTATCTTCAGGTTGCATAGTCCATTCAGTCAAAATAGGAATAGGTCCCATAGTTGTTTTTGATTGATCAGTTTCATAATTCCCTTTGTTCTTCTTGTCTGCAAAGGGAAAGACATATTCATTAAAAACAACATGTCTAGATACATATACTTTCCCTTTGTCATCTAAGCACTTGTATCCTTTTTGGTTATCTGCATATCCTAAAAAGGTACATGGACTTGATCTTAGAGAAAGTTTGTGATTATTGTATGGTCTGAGGCATGGGAAGCACAAACACCCAAATGTTCTCAAGAATTTATAGTCTGGTTTGTTACCAAATAATATTTCATGAGGACATTTGTGTTGTAACACCTTGGTTGGCATTTTATTTATTAAGTAGACACTTGTGCTAAATGCCTCAGTCCAGTACTTTAATGGTAGAGATGACATAGATAACAATGTTAACCCTGTCTCTACTATGTGCCTGTGTTTTCTTTCCACAATACCATTCTGTTCAGATGTGTGTGGACAAGTGATTCTGTGAATGATACCTTTTTGGTTGAAAATACATTTAAGTGGTAAAAATTCACTGCCCCCATCTGTCTGTACAGCCTTAATACTGCAGTTCACTTGTTTTTATATGGCATTCATGAACTGTAGCATTATATTATATGTGTCTGATTTTGCCTTAAGAAAGAAAATCCATGTGTACCTTGTATATGCATCCACAATTGATAGATAATACCTGTGTCCTTGTCTTGAGCAAACTGGTGCAGGACCCCATAAATCTGCTGTAATTAACTCAAGAGGCTTATAATAAACAGTTTCAGACTTGGCAAAGGGTAATTTGTGACTTTTGCCGAGTTGACAATGTGTGCAAACATTAGGAACAGGTGAGTGTTTAAAAGGAATATTATTGCTTTTCAATATTTGCATTACAATATCATAACTAGGATGTCCAAATTTACAATGCCAAATATCTAAATCATTATGGATATGTTTGTTACTATCATTAGTACAGTTGAAATCACTCTCATCTATGTTGTTAATCTGTATATTAGCATTACAACACCATGTGTTGTCTTCTTTACCCAATCTTGATTGCATGTTGTTGAATCTGTAAAGGCCATTACTCAGCCTACCCTGTAATAATATTTCCTTGCTTAGCAAGTCTCTAATTAGACAGTGTTTAGGGTGAAACTCAAAATATACCTGATTATCATTAGTAAATTGGGACACGCTAATTAAATTTTTCTTAACTGTGGGAACTCTAAGAAGGTTATTAAGATAGAGTTTTCTTTTCCCTTTGACATATCCTGCCCCAATATGAGATATATTCATAGTTTCACCATTGCAAGTGTGTATAACTTGGGTACCTGAGTAATTCTTGTTACCAAGATTCAAATTCTGGAGGTTGTTGGTCAGATGATTGGTTGCTCCTGAGTCTGGAAACCAGTCCTCTGTATTTATATCATCTGCCTTACTGCTGTCATCATTGCATGTGTTTTGTGATGTAGAGCCTTCAGAATTTGTCCTCCCTTGATAGTTTGCTTGTGCCATGTTGACATTAATGTCTCTTTGTCCACCTTGACCTTACTGTGTGTTATTAACATCCACATTGAACCTGAAATAGCATATATTCGCTGTATGGCCTGGTTTATCACATATCTGACATCTCACTCTGTTTGTGTTGTTTGATCTGCCTCTTCCTCTGCCTCTCTGATTGGGATTGCCTCTTGGACCTTGCTGGTTGCCTCTGCCATACCCAGGTACACCTTTTTGTTGATTTGCATTTCTTGAATTGGATGCCAAGTTCATACTGAAATCACTCTGAATGGCCTTTCTTTGCTCCACTCGGCCTTCATGTGCCAATAGTGCTGAGTATACTGTTTGAATATCAGGTAGCGTGGGTTTTGTGGCTATGTATGTGACAAGTGATTCGTATTCTTCATCGAGTCCATTGGTTAGCATCAGAATTTGTTCACTGTCTGAAATTACGTGTCCAACAGCCTTCAGTTTGTCACAAAGGGTCTTCACCTTAGAAATATACTCACGCATGCTCATATCGCATTTTCTTGCATTTTGAAATTCTCTTCTGTAGTGCATTATGCGCGCCGATGATTGAGAATTAAAAATTTGCTGAATCGTTGACCAAATTTCATAAGATGAACTACATCCTATAACTTGTGATAATAGATTGGTACTAATGGACGATAGAAGCCAAGAAGACAGTAAGTTATCTTGTTTTTGATGGTGAACATGTTCTGGGTTGCTAATAAAATTGTTTTGCGCATCTGTTATCATTGCAGGTGGTGTTGGCTTGGTTCCATTGACATAATCTTGAAGGTCATATCCTTTCAAGGCTGTTTCAACCTGGAATTTCCACATCAAGAAGTTGTCCTCGTCAAGAGGAACAGTGATAACCTGGGTCTTTGGCTTAACAAGTGGTGGTGGAAAGACTGGCGGTGGTCCATTGTTATCAGTCTTGGACGTGGCTGATGATTGATCACCACTGGCTCCTGCCATGGAGAAATAAAAGGCGAGGCTACTAATTGACAGTAGCAGCCTATGATGGTAATATACTGCGGCAACAGTAATGTTCAGTGGTTCTTGCTTCTCTTGGAGATTCAAGAATCACTAGACAGTGGGTAAAAATCAGAGGATGAGATCCAAGAATCTCTGATGATCAGAAAACCAAACAGTTGTAGCCGCTGTGAACACTGTTCCAGCCTGGCAAGCACTGTTTTAACTGGTAAGAACAATCGCTATGCGATCGGGGAAGGATGCTCTCCAATGATGAAATTATTCTGAGGAGACCTAACTTAATCTTCCTCTTTCTTTAACAAAAGTAGATGATTTCTTGAATTGCCGTTTGACTATAATGCTCTGATACCATGTAAGATTTTATGTATATTTGATAAGCTGAATGTATTGATGTTATTGTGATCGAACAGAACAGAATAGTTTACAACGTTTCGCCACTAATATATATATACACGGTGAAGTAAAAACAAAGCTGGGCTGAATATAGGCCCGATGAAGAAAATGCCCATCATAGTGGGTAAATAAAGTGCGGTTTGTATATGTATCCAGAGTCTTCATTCTCTAATATACGGAGAGAATTTTTTGGGTTCAAGCTCTGAATTCATGCAAAGCAATATTAGTAGATGGTTCTCCAACCCACAATATTATTTTTAAGTAAATGACCAGTATGTAAGGAACAAGTTAAAAGTTGTCTTGTTCCCCTTCCTACACGGGGCATTGGATGAGGATTACTGAACTAGTTGGAGGAAGGCTTTCTTACAAAGCCCCGGTTTATGATATAAATGCACCAGATTTATACATACCTCACATGGCTTTTGGAACCTGCGTTATTCTTTCTGGATTCTCATTTGGTATCCTTGGGAAATTTAGTCCGGAAGCACTATGCCTACAATTCACAAGAGGTATAGTAAGGTGGTTCACCCAAGTGATGCTCCTGAAAGGGATGCTCTACTCCCTCGGCAGCGGCGAGGCCCCTCTCCTCGACATCGTGGCCTACGGAGGTTACTCCTTTGCTGGAATATCCCTGGGTGTACTCGCGCGTCTCTGCTGGAACTACTCATACTACTTCGCCATGTCCTGGATGAGCATCTACATGGGTATGTTCCTGGTGAAGACGATGAAGAGGGTCATTTTCACAGAGATGAGGAGCTATGAAAACCACCCTAGCAGGCAGATCTACTTGCTGTTTTTCATGGGGATCGCACAGTTTCCCTTGTTCTTCTATCTTGGCATGTGATCAGTCTTCTTTCATGTGCTGCTATAAGATGTTAGCTGTGTTCCTGTACTGTTAGCAAAGAAGTTATGTAATGCCTGTATTTTGATTATAACCACGTTATTTTTTTACCCTTTTTTATCTTCTTTTTATGGCATCGTTTTGCTTATACAGATCATTGAATGTACTTGCTTCGGTATTGAAACTGTTGTTTTTTCGAAATGGAATTCAGCAAGATGTGGATAATATTAATATTAATATTAATATTAATATTAATACCAAACAATTCAAAACTCATTCTGGAACATTTTCATGCTGATTCCAAGCAAGCCCTTGAATATTATTTTTAGAAGCGTATAATTAGTGTTGAATGAACCCGCTAAAGCGGAAACAAATAGTACAAGTCAAGAAGTGATACGTACACACTGCTGAATATCATAGAGGAAAGAAGACCCAAAACACAAGAGAAAGGTAATGACATTGCAAAAGCACGTGTTCCTAAGTTATTGACTTGTATTATTGAAATGATGAGTCAATTTGCACTTACAATCAATTAATACAAAATGAACTGTTGAGACAAGTCCCACATTGGGGAATTTGTAAAATGAATCCTGTATAAGTATAATGAGTTCACTCTTCACATTACCAATTGGTTTTGTGATAATCCGGGGTTCTCTAACATGGTATCAGAGCAGGTTCACGTCACCCAATATAAAGGTCCACGTGTTAGGCTCATGATATGACACACGTGCGGGGGCGTGTTGAGACAAGTCCCACATTGGGGAATTTGTAAAATGAATCATGTATAAGTATAATGAGTTCACCCTTCACATTACCAATTGGTTTTGTGATAATCCGGGGTTCTCTAACATCAAATGACCACTACCAACAACAATGTTATGATTATTATTGCTTGAATTGAAATAAGAAGAGAGTATACCTTGATCCGCTGTCATATGAGATGTAACACTGGTATCCATGTAAAAATTTCCGTCTGGTTGAGAGAAGGAAAGGGCGTGCATTGCGGTCTCGATGTCAGTTGGTGTGTAGCCGATTGGATCATGATGTGAGTGGGCAGTATAGGTTTGTGAGGGTTCTTGTGAGGGTTTTGATCCCAAAAGTCCTGAGTGCCTACTTGCTTGTTGAGGTCTTTGCTGTTGCATGTTTGTGGATGGGTACGGGCAAGGTGGAAGTCCCCATGGCCCTCTCCATTGCTGTGTCCAACCTCCCCAAGGTGCAACAGTACCATGCATCCATGATGTATGAGGACGAACTGCCCATTGCTGCCGTTGCAAATTGCTGCCGCTGGTTGCTTGTCCTCTGCCGTAGCTTCCCCTGCCGGGGTTCTTTCTATTTCCCTTGCCTCTATTGTTTTTATTATTATGATTTTGGCGAGGGTAATCTGCAGAATTTCCATGGTTGTTGTCATTGGAAGATGCTGTGAGAAGAGCAGTAGGTTTAGTTATGGTGTTTCCTTCATTGGCGAGGCGGTTTTTTATGGTCCACTCCGCTAGTTTCAACCGTGAACGACAATTTTCAAAAGGAGGTAATGGATCTTGATTTTGTATGAAATCTACCGTGCCAGCGTAGGACTCAGGTAAACCTGCAGTCAGCTTCAAAACAAGGCGGCTATTTGTGACCGGAGCATCAACGTCCGCAAGACGGTCAGCAAGAGACTTGATGTGATTGCAATAAGCGTCAATCGAGCCGAAATTATCAAAATCGGCATGAGCCAATTCCTCCTCGAGATGGGTTGCACGAGAGGCTTTGTTGTCTTGGAATTGTGCCTCCAACCGTTTCCACACCTTCTCGGCCGAGTCATCTTTGAAGAGAACTGCATGGAGGAGGTCTTGAGAAATGGTGGCATACATCCATTGCTGTACAACTGCGTCAAGGCGATCCCAAAGCTCGGGATCCGCCGCTTTTTGTTCATCATATTTGGCCTTGGCTTTCTCCTCCGTAGGAGGAATTATATGATGCAAGAGATTATGAACTCTAGCTTGTACCTTGAATAGAGCAGCCCATGAATGATAAAGACCGGTCTCATTATCCAATGTGATTGGAATCAAGGATTTGACATTGGTGATAGAAATAGCAGGATGGAATTTTTCATCCATGGAAGAAGAAATTATGAAGATTTGGAAGCAGGAAGATAGAATACAGTTAGTTTTTGAGAGGATCATTACAGCTCTGACACCATGAAAGATTATGATCCGTGCCCGTTTCATTAATCATCAACCCTTAAATAGGGAGATAATTGTACTACAAGGATAGTACAAATTATAAGATAGTACAAGGATAGTACAACAATATTAGGCAAATAATTAAAGCCTATCCTAATTGATCAATATTAGGCAAATAATTAAAGCCTAGCCTAATTGATCAATATGAATACTAATTAGGTAAATAATTACAGCCTGATTGATCAATATGAATACAAAAATATATATTTACATATATAGTTTAATTTAACATTTGATCCCCGTTGTTGGTCACGGTTGCACTAACTTGCCTCCACCATACCCTCTATTAACCTTAAACAATGTATTGCATGCTCCTCAACTCATTAAAAACCTTGTATATGTTCGAAAATTTACCACCGATAATATGGTTTCAGTTGAATTTGATCCTTTTGGGTTTTCTGTCAATGATTTACAGACTGGGACCAAACTAATGAGATGTGACAGCACTGGAGATCTCTATCCTATTTTCCAAAATAAACGAGACACATTCTCAGTCAATTCATCTGCTTTTACTGCCGCGTCATCTGATCTTTGGCATAGTCGTCTAGGACATCCTGGAGATGTTATTCTTAGCTCTCTTCGTAGTAAACACATGATTGGTTGTAATGATTCTCGTAAAATCTTTTGTTCTTCTTGTCCTCTTGGGAAACACTCTAAATTGCCTTTTTATAATTCTATGTCGCATACTCTTTTGCCATTTGATATAATTCATAGTGATTTGTGGACATCTCCTGTTATAAGTTCTTCTGGTTATTGTTATTATGTTTTATTTCTTGATGACTACAGCAAATTTCTTTGGACTTTTCCCATCTCCAACAAATCTCAGGTCAAACAATTATTCATTTCTTTTCATGCTTTAATCAAAACACAATTCGAACGTAACATCAAAACATTCCAATGTGACAATGGTACAGAATATATAAATGGCACTTTAAAACAGTTCTTTACCAAAAATGGGATGCAATTCCGTCTCTCATGTCCTCATACATCACCACAAAATGGCAAAGCTGAACGACATATTAAATCTATAAATAATATCATTAGGACCTTACTTGCTCATGCTTCTATGCCCCCTAGCTTCTGGCATCACGCTCTAGCAATGGCCACATACCTCTTAAACATTCTTCCAACAAAAGTTTTGGGATTCCAATCTCCCACTCAAATTCTATATCAAAGTACACCGCTTTATTCTGACTTGCGTGTCTTTGGTTGCTTATGTTTTCCCTTATTTCCCTCAACCTCTATTCACAAATTACAGGAACGGTCTACTCCATGTACTTATCTTGGTCCAGCCTCAAATCATAGAGGCTCTAAGTGTTACGACATGTCAAGCGGAAAAATTATTATTTGTCGCCATGTGCGTTTCATTGAAACTGAGTTTCCATTCTCAAAAATCCACAAGGACACAAATAACTTGTATGCTTTTCTTGATGAAAATATTTCTCCATACTTGTTGCATCATTTGCGTGAAAAATCAATTGCACAAACCACAAATGACATTGCTCAAAACACAACCCAGCCCCCTATGCAAACTTGCCCACCGCAGTATCTATCTCCAACTGGACAACAGTCTCCCACGGGCCCAATTCTCCCTTCTCCTTCAAATCCTACTGATCAGCACCCCTCCTCTCAAACTGGGCTGCACTCACCCATAGGTTCAGTTCTTCACAATACTCCTGCTGTCACATCAACCGTAAGACAACCCCACCCCATTGCTCAACCCACTCCAGTTTGTGAACAAAGCCCCTCATCACACTCACCCAACAGCTCCTCAAGGCCTAATAATCCCAAACTACACCGTATGACAACCCGGGCAATAAATGGCATCTTTAAACCAAACCCCAAATATACTACCAATCTTCACACGACCACCACTACAACCATCTCTCCTATACCAAAGGACCCGATTAGTGCTCTTCGTGATCAAAATTGGAAAACTGCAATGTTGGATGAATTTAATGCTTTAATTGATAATAAAACATGGGAGTTAGTGCCTAGGCCACCTAATGTGAATGTAATTCGATCTATGTGGATTTTTCGTCATAAACGTAAATCCGATGGTTCTTTTGAGCGGCATAAAGCCCGTCTTGTAGGTAATGGTAAAACTCAGCAACAGGGTGTTGATTGCGATGAAACTTTTAGTCCGGTGGTCAAACCTGCTACTATTCGCGCTGTTCTTAGCATTGCTCTCTCAAAATCTTGGTCAATCCATCAATTGGACGTCAAGAATGCTTTTCTACATGGTCATCTCAATGAAACAGTCTATATGCATCAACCTATGGGTTTTCGTGACAATAGCCGGCTTAATCATGTCTGTTTACTAAAGAAATCTCTATATGGCTTGAAACAGGCTCCTCGGGCATGGTATCAGCGCTTCGCTGATTTTGTTGCCTCAATTGGTTTCACCCACAGTAAATCTGATCATTCATTGTTTATATACAAACATGGATCTGATATTGCATATATTCTGCTTTATGTTGACGACATTATTCTTACAGCTTCTTCTGATATTCTACGTAAGCATTTCATGGCTCTTTTAGGTTCGGAGTTTGCAATGAAAGATCTTGGCCCGTTGAGTTTCTTTCTAGGTATCGCGGTTACTCGCCGTGTGAAAGGCTTATTCTTGTCTCAAAAACAATATGCTATAGAGATCATTGAGCGGGCAGGCATGTCTAATTGTAGCACTTGCCCCACTCCTGTTGACAGCAAATCTAAACTCAGTGCTACTAACGGTGATCCATATGAAGATCCCACCAAGTATCGTCGTCTTGCAGGTGCTCTTCAATATCTTACTTTTACAAAACCTGATATTTCTTATGCAGTGCAACAAGTGTGTCTCCACATGCATGATCCAAGGAATGAACACATGAATGCTCTCAAGCGCATTTTGCGCTACATTCAAGGTACTTTGTCTTATGGCCTCCATCTGTACAAGTCATCATTGGGCAAACTTATCTCATACACAGATGCTGATTGGGGTGGATGTCCAGATACCAGACGCTCCACGTCTGGTTATTGTGTCTTTTTTGGGGAAAATTTGATTTCTTGGTCCTCTAAACGTCAGCCTACCTTGTCTAGATCTAGTGCAGAAGCTGAATACAGAGGAGTTGCTAATGATGTGTCTGATTCTTGTTGGATCAGGAATTTACTACTCGAACTACATTGTCCAATTGAAAAAGCTACTCTGGTCTACTGTGACAATGTGAGTGCAATTTATTTGTCAGGAAATCCAGTTCAACATCAACGCACTAAACATATTGAGATGGACATTCATTTTGTCTGTGAAAAGGTCGCTAGAGGCGAAGTTAGAGTGCTTCATGTTCCATCCCGTTATCAAATTGCTGATATTTTTACAAAGGGCCTTCCACGTATATTATTCGAAGATTTTCGGGACAGTCTCAGCGTATGCGAGCCTCCCGCTACGACTGCGGGGGCGTGTTAAACTATATATGTAAATATATATTTTTGTATTCATATTGATCAATCAGGCTGTAATTATTTACCAAATTAGTATTCATATTGATCAATTAGGCTAGGCTTTAATTATTTGCCTAATATTGATCAATTAGGCTAGGCTTTAATTATTTGCCTAATATTGTTGTACTATCCTTGTACTATCTTATAATTTGTACTATCCTTGTAGTACAATTATCTCCCTATTTAAGGGTTGGTGATTAATGAAAAGGGCACGGATCATAATCTTTCACGAACAATTAATTTAAGCAGAGACTTACCAATAGCTGCTCTAAGAAGCAAAAATAGGCAAGCATGCTTACGGTCACCAAGACAGGTACATCCTGCCAAACCCTGTGAGAAACATACAGAAAATTAATATATATTATTGCATGTGATAAAAGTGAAAAGGGAAAAACAGTAAATGAACATCAGAAACATTTGGTATATTATCATCTCAGCTGAAGTACAGCAAGCAAAAACTACGCCACATTTAAATTTATGATCTTAAAATTGAAAACAACATAAATTTTGACAATTTACACAAAATATCGTCTTTATGTGAGTTTGTTCTAGAACAGTATCTATTTGTGTTTTATCTAAAAGGACCATGCACCAATGGTCATTGACACAGAAGCAATATATGCATGCCACTTTTTATGTATTATCTAAAAGCAAGTTCTTTTAAGCATACACACTCTATTGAACTTCTAAGAAAGTGAATCTGATAGTAATAACAAACCATTGTACTGAATTTTGTATATTATTATACATATTAGTCAAGGGATAAGAACAATTACTACATTCAAGGTAATTTACTTTTCTTCGCTCAGTTATGGTATTATATTAATTGAAATAAAGGTGTTTCTTTTTGGATTTATCAGAAGTTTGCAATGAAAATCCAAAGCTTGCAGCAGTAGAAGAAATTCTACGTAGTAAAGCTATGCTTACTCTATTATTTTGTGTCCTTCAGGCTATAAGTACTGATATTATTTTATTACTATTTTGATATATATTCAGTACAACACTTACACTACTCGTTAATTTATTCGGAAACTAGATTACAATGTCATTTTATTAAATCATCTGACATAACTACTAAACTGTTACAATAAATCGATGTCTCAAAGGTATACTTATTTGAAGATACCTAAACAAGGCTATAACGAATCAGTCTTTTAACAAAGATTACAAAAAAATGAAACTTGAAAAAGGTAAATATTGATCAGACTACTAAATTTCTAGATTGAATCCTCTATAAAAGCTGGGATTGTAGATTCAATTACCAAAATTTGATGTCCGGTATAGATATTAATATCAATACAAGATTTGGTTTAATTTACAATCACTATCTAATTTGGGTGGATAATACAGGTCAAGAACTAAGATTGAAATAAAAAAAATTGAGGAATGATGAAGTCAGATCTGTTAATGTTTTACCTGTTTGATAAGTGTAATTGCATGTACCTCCCACTCAATAGACTAACTAGAAGTGGACCTTATAGATGTATACCGATACCTTAAAGATTTCAGCGTCACAATTATCAGGGAAGCCTCTACATGGCATCTACATATCAAAGATAAATTTGTCAACTCTTATTTGATATGGTATGGTGAAAGAGTACACTAATCAAATGTATGAACATGTTATAAGTGGCCAGTATCGTCATAGTTACAAAAGTAAATATTTGATACGACCAACATAATACATCCATATTTTTGTAATTAGGTTTTGATCTTTAGAATCTTCAAAATATAAAGCATTTTTAATGTAGATTTTTTTATTTAGTAAGTATACAAAATATGCATAGGTTTAAGGGATATTTCTTTTCCCAAGATTAGAGAATAGGACCCAATTGCTAACTATTCAAGGCAAAATTCATTACTATATTTGATAGTGGTCGCATATAAATTACAAAAAATATTGTAGGTTTTATTTTTCTACCAGTACATTATGGTGGTTTGTTTATTTTTATTTTTATTCATTTTAATTTTTTTGCAAGATCCAACAAGTGAAGCATGTAATATCTAATAGATTAGTGCAACACTACTCAATAGTCACATGACTGAAGTAGCATATATACCCGTCTGCACTACAGATTAATCAACTGATCGATAAGTTTAGCAAATGCATATGCATGTACAATGTATTTACATGCTTCCATAAGCATGTAACAGATTCAATTCCATGAACACATAACAGATTCAGATAGTGCATGTCTTTCGCCTTTTCAACATGAATTTATTATATATCCCTTATTTTGAAGTTTAATATGTGAAGAAATATTCCTAAATATTACAAATTACATGCTCATTTTTATTTTTGATGAATAGAAAATTTGTTTTTTCTCTAGGATTGATTTTGATGTTTTATTTTTGTCAAAATCCAAAATCGCATTTTTCTATGATCAGAACTACTTTTTATCTAGTCTAAAAAGTAAAAATATTTACAGTTTTTTTTAATTGCATGGCTACTTACAGCTTTTTTTGTTAACACATTGAAAAAAACATGAATATTTTTAACATTTTGTTTTTCAGGAATCCACAACTACATGTTTAAACGTTTCATTTTTGAAACTAATAAGTAAGCATTAACACGGTCGAAACATGTTTATTTTTATTGCATGTTTCAAATAGGACCAAATTGTATAATTTTGTTTTGGGAATGTGGTACAAACTGATGTTAAAAAAGAAAAAGAGAAACTATGTTTAAAATTGTGAGGCCTCAAATAATAGATATACTAACATCCTAAGTCCTAACCATATAAATCATCGCTGCCAGCACTTCACTCAGATTCAATAAACCCAACCACAAAAAAAGACAACATATTATGGGAATATTATGGAAATAAAATAGTGAAATACGAGTGTTGTGGATAAAAGAAGAGTGCACATATAGTACCTATAAAAATTATGCCCAAATTCAAAGGCAAATGACTCTACGGCCTCTGCACGAGGAAGTCATAGGCTCTATTCAGATGGGCATTAGGTGCCAACTGAATGAAATTATGGAGAGGCGAATAAGTCGTTTTGCAGAAACTTCCGGTTGAGCCAGTCATACATGTGGCATGCAGGATGCAACAAATGCTCCAAAGATGGTCTAGAGCAGATGCTCCAAAGATGGTCTGGAGTTGAACTCTGATGCTATTGTTGTTGCTAAGAAATTTGGGACGTCTGTCAGTTCCTTAATATGAAAAAAAAACATTAAAAATTGAGCAAAGTGATTTAAGCCAAAAGCAACTTTATGGTTCTGCTTTTAAGTTTTCTAATTAGAAATATGGTTTAATTAACTATCTAAATTAGGAGACTTTGAATGTTTGGATCTTAATTTTTTATTTCTATCTTCATGAGTATTACATCTACAACATATAATATCAAATCTTTATCACTGATCTATATTCAAAAATAATACTAAATGTATTTTAATTTCTTGTAAAGTATGATAAAGTACTATTAACTTCCTATATATTTTATTTGATGATTGCTTTACTATGATAGGGACACACGTATTCCTTTTCCCTTATGTTAGACGCTTCACTTTGTTGGATTTGAAAGTTTTACGGTTAGATTAATTTGGAAAAAGGTTGATTTTGATTTAGATAAGTTCACACTGTCTAAACATAATAAAGGAGATTTCCACTAAGTTGTTATCAACATGATAGGGGAATGTAATGATATGTTTACATGCTTCCTTGAGCATGAACAATGTACTGCATGCGGTAAAACACTAAACGGGAATCTCCTGTTACTGAACCTGCTATAAAAATTACTAATACATATGCATACTTTTTTGGTAAAAGAATGTACATAATCAATCAATTAATCAATTCTAAGTTACTAGGTAGCGCATTGATTTTAAAATAAAAGATAAATCAATCAATCAGTCAATCAATATAAAGCCAATAATCTGGAAGTATATCTTCTTTTAAAGTAAAAAAAAATAAGTGTATAAACCTTACTATGTAGTAAACAATTCAAAATGAGCACATTCGGCAGTCCAAATTTTCAAATGAAACACAAAAATCAATTCAAACTAAGCACATAAACTACATGTGAAAGAAAAATCATAATTCAGTAATTGACGCAAAGTCATTGGAAAGGCACAATCATGATTAGAGATTATCAGATTCTTGTAAAATAGCAATAGGAAAAAAGAGACTATAAGCAGCAATGGAACCTTTTGTTTTGTTAATCAATCTTCTGATGTATCCATTATTTCACATTGATAAATTTATGTTAATCACGGAATCAACCCTTCTTTCAAAAATTAGAGTCAAATGATCAATGTAATCAAACAAAAAGTTAACGCAATCTAAATCAATAATCAGTAGCAATCATGATTAATCAAGCATAGGCAAACATTTACATTACAATTCTAAGCTTTGTGACTTATATGTAGGGTGAACTCCAGTATATTTAGGAAGATTTTGATATTATGCTCAAAAGAAATTTGTGAGTAGAAAAAAATGCAAATTAAAAATAGTCACATTCAAAATAAAAACAAAGAAGTTCAAAATTTCATACAAATCTGAAAATGACATCATTGAGCAGAAATTAATATACCTACCATTATGGATCGATCATTGGTGACCTTATTGAAATTGGAGAATGGCGAGTGAAGCCAATTTATGAGTGGAAACAACTCCACTGTTTATTCGGACGAGGCTGAGTGAATCGGGGAGATGGCTTAGATTTATGGTTGACAGAACCGGAGGTGGTCGATTTATGGGTTGCTCGATTGAATCGGAGATGGTAAACTTCTTAGGATTCCTGGAGTGAGCGAATTGAAAATTTAGAGATTTAGGGAAAAGTCAGGTCTAGGGGGAAGTGATGGAAGGAAAATTTATTTTCGCGGCCTTATGTTATTTTGTCCCGCGCTTCTTTTCACTTTCGCTTCCGCGTTCTCAATGGGCAGCATTGACATAGTGGAACACAACTATATATAGCATGATTCATTTGTCATTTTTGTTACTTAGTATAAATAGCATAACTTGTGTATTATTTTCTTTTATTTAATTATTTTGTTATAGCGGTTTAATATAATGTCATGATATAATGCTATGCATATCATGTTTTCTTGTAGTGAATAAAAGAATATTCTGGATTGGAATGAGGCATATGTTGTGTTTTTATAGCACTTGGTTATAAGATACGCGAGTTATTTGGAAAGACCGGGTTTATGCCCATTCTGAATAACTGATTCAACGATAAGTCGACGATGAAGATGATGGTTGAAGACTGGAGATCTTCACATCGTTTGGATGATTACTGATGTCTTGATTGGGCTGTACGCCCAGGACAAGGTAATAAGTGGTGATCATCCAAACGTACTTGGAGATCAACGTGATATGCGAGGACCTCTTTCTTGTATCGGACATATGGGACGAGGAATAAGGTGCCTCCGGTTTCGTTCAGACCCAGAACGGACTTGTAAATGGATGTATGTCTGACATTGGATTTCATTCTGTGTTGATTGATTTCTATTAAATATATATCTGTTTGGCGGCGGAGAATTTATTCTCTTGCTTAACGTCCTTCTCTGAGATGTATGAGCTTAGAGGTTATATATTGATGGATATCAGTCGCATGACATGAATTGTCAGTGTGGCATGCAGAGATGTAGTGATCAAGGCTTCTGTTGAAAAGCAGAGTCTTGTAGTTGATGATCAAAGCATGACTTTAAATAGCATAGCTTTGTATATAGCGTTAATTTGAGAGCCTCATACCTTGGTATGAGTCAAAAACGGGATAATGACTGTTGGGAGTGCATGACATTCCTTTCTAGCTATGGGTGGTATCATGGTATGGAGCCCAGACATTTATATTTTTAACTATGTGGATGATGGATAGCAAGGCGCCTCGGATATATCGGTCACTACGGGGCCGATGGATAGGTCTGATAGGATCGGAAAACGTGTGTTCAGGAATAACCAATCCACCAACGTAAGTGTGGACCGGCCCAACCGATCCAAGGGTTGCCTAGAGTGTGTAATCCTGAGGCATTTGCTAGAGTGTCTCGAATCAAAGAGGGGCCATCCCTTGTCTCGACTCATGACGGAAATCCAATTTCCAATACGTGACATTTCGGTTTTAATTGCAGAACTAGAATGGCAACATGATATATGGTACCCACGCCGTCTATGATTAATACATCTATATTTGAAGTGATTTTTGACACTATACACTTATAGTAATATCAAAATGATTTGTTTTAAACATACCAAGCATGTTTGGCTATTATAAGGGAAAAGTCTATCCTCCAGCTTGCGTTGCATTATGTGATGGGACCTGAGTCTTATAAAAGCTTCATTTTTTTTCAAAAAGCATTGCGTTGTCTATAAACTGTTTTATGCACAGGTATTCATGGGGGTAAACCCGTTCCGTGTTATACGGCGTGGTCCCTTGATTTACTCTATTTTAAAGTTAAGTTCTAATAACTGTTTTAGTTCTCACACCAGTCCCATGACTGACCTAGAGTTTATTGTTTTAACCTAAACTCTGGGTGCCCCTATTTTCCACACGGGCAGCTAGTAGTTTTGGTTTTGTAGATTTCTATTTTGCAGGATCCTGATTTACAGCTGGAGCTATATTCTGAAAGCTTTGTATCCGTGTACCTCTTTCAGTTGTGTAATGTATTATTTTTCCGCTGCTTTATATTTTAAATCTCTGATATTTTTCTGCTGCATATTCTTTATTTATACTCTATTATATTCTTGTACTTTGATATAATTGTTGTAATAACAATGAAATGTTCTATTGTTTGTGTTCTGATTGTCGTGTTCTCATTACAATCCGTTTTTTCCGGTCTCCTCGGATGCTAGCGAATTCGGGTCATAAAAGTCATGCTCTCCGCAATTTGGTATGCATCGTTTGATGCGTCTACAGGGGTGCCATAATCTAATGTTCTCATTGTGGCCATCATTTTTTGTTCACTGGTAACAGTACAAGAAAATCAGCATATGGTTGCTGTCAGTGGTTGCGTTTGACGTGTGACTGCAGCCAATTTGACTTTTCGTTTTCTTTGTTACGTTAATTTCCATTTTTCTGTAATCTCGGTTGCGTTTACTTTTTCCGTCCCTTTGTTTTGTTCTCCCCCCCCAAATCCGAAATCTTTCCCTTTGTTTCGTTCTCCCCCCCCCCCAAAGCTTAAATCTTTGCCCCCACCCAAATCCGAAATTTTCTCTCCTCGTTTCCACGTTATCATCTTCTGTCTCCTTCCTTCCAGCATCTCCTTCAATTAAAAAATCCGTATCCTTCTCCTTGGATCGACAATTAACTTTTCCTCCTCTTCGATCCACCCAACGTTCGCTCTTCAATCAACAAATGCAGATACATTTTAGAATTCCTTGAGTAGATCCACGTGTGTTTGCGGTTGTTTTCTAACTATTTATGGTTTTTGATTCATAGATCTACGGCTGTGCCTTCAAATCGGGATTTTTGTTTGAACGACAAATTAAGGTAAAAATCGCTTTATTAAAATTTCGTGTTTTTAGAGCGTTTTGCAATATTACCGAGTAAATATTGTGAAATCTTTGATTCAATCTATTAACTGACTTGCATGGTGCCTCCGTAAATTTATTTGTTGTGTATAAATATGATTTGTTTTTTCGTTTTGGCACTTCTCTTCCTCTTTGAACTGATATTTTATCTTATAAATTGCGTAATAACCATGATTGAAAATTGCATCCTGTGTAAAAATGTATTTAGACTTAATTATATGAATATTAGATTTTAATAATCTTTTGTGTGTTATTTATGTAGCAGCTATGCTATTGTTGAACATCGAATAGTAAATGTATGCTTGATGTTGAGTTTAAGGAGTATAAGATCATTTCGGCCATGGGTTTAAGGAGTATAACATATGTTTGTTATTTTTTCTTGATATTTTCTTATTAGCGAAGCGGGCTTTGAAACTTTGGTTGTTTGATATAGTTTTTCCTGGAACGGTGGGGTGTATAAATTAGAGAGTGGTGGATCCATGATGTAGAAGGTTAAATGTTGGGTTTATATTACACCACTAGCTATCAATTTATTAACTAAATTTACACCAGTGAATTGCACAAGTGCTCGATGATTTTCCAAAATACCATGCAATTGAATTAATTTATATATGTTATAAATCACTTAACTTTATTGAACTAATTATTATTTATGTATTAATTTTTTGTTTGATGTATTATATGTTATTAATAGTCTTTGGGTGTCATTAGTTTATTAATTGGGTGACTATAAAAGTTATTTGTATATATACGTGTATGTGATGTCAATACATATTAAACAAGATTTAAATAACGCTAATCACTAGATAGGTTTGTGATATCATTGTCCATATAAGCCTATGATATGGCCGATATATGCAGAGAGATATGTACGCATTTTAGAGGCTTGGTTTTGCAATTGGGTTTGGATAGCAAAACTTCTATGATCGGCCCTTTGAGGATCATTAGCAAGTCGTTTACATAAGAATATTAGAGACAATTAATTATCACTGCAGTTGGATTATTTTCGAAATATATGTAGTCACAGTTATTTTATGCTTCACACTTCTATCTATGATCCAAGTAAAAATTGTTTCAATTATAGTTTGTCATATAAAAGGCTTATTAAATGGACGAGTTTCTTGATTTCATCTTTATGCCCACATCATTTTATTGAACGTCGAATTATGATGTAAATGTTTTGTAATATTGGGTAAAAAAATACGAAATCAAAAAGTAAATGTTAAAATAAGAATATTGACTAGAATAATTATAATAAATGGGTAACTGATCTATTGAACATGATATTATGTTTTATTTCATTTGTTCAGATTCCAAAGTTTTAAATTAACAGTACAATGTAAGAAATATTGATGGCCATTTAAAGTCAAAATGCCTTGAACATTTTCCTAAAGTAGAAAAACCAATAACCGTATAGCATTACAAAAAAGAAAAAAAAATTATGGAATGTAAGTTGCAAGAAATGCAGTTTAAATTCATATGCATAAAGTTTGCATTAGTATATTATGATAAGTGAACGTACTAAATTTTTATTGCCTTTTAATATTAGTCGTCACTTTTTATCTATGCATTTTGAGTATGCATTCCTCCATCATTGCAACGCTTTCCTAAAGATAGAGATACGTTCAACATCTAGCACTAGTAAAAGCAACAATAGAAGTATCACACTACTATTTTACTTTGTTTTAATAGATTGTTCACTTGCTCCTGCCTATTTTTATTGTTGAAAAACATATTGCAATTTTGTTTCGTTTTTCCTATAATGTACACAAGACTTCTGTACAAATGACCAGCAGATGCTGGCTTAATCATCAGTTTATTGATTCATAATTTAGTCGCATGAAACGGAAGTAGTTTTGATAAACTTTTGTTGTTCTGTTTTTGTAGGTTTCATACATGATAGTTCAAGTTTGCTTTCACTTTAACTAATCCGACAGCTTGCACTTAGCGTTTTGATAGTCCATTTATCTCAAATATGAATACAAAAGTGCACATATTTCTAATTTAGTTTACTAAAGAACAACTTCTGCCCATAACAAAATTTCTATCTGGTTATTTATTTTATTTTGCGGTAATACGCAAGATCCCTTTCTTTTATTATTATTAATTTGCTTCTTCATTAACAATGTATGTTACACTAAGTACATATTTTCTATAATAACAATGGCTAACATCATCAACTCAAATTATGCATTATGAACTATGGTTTTTTGTTGTGTTTGTAGATATTTGGATTGCAAATTGGGATATTTTGCCACAAGGACAAAATCAACACAAAATTTACCCAAAAGGACGGTCAACAAAAAACTTGCCCAAAAGGACAAAGTCAACACAAGATTTGCCCAAAAGGACGGTCAACAAAAAACTTGCCCATAAGGACATTTTTTAGTGCAAATGGTGGAATTTAGGGGGCCATTATGTTTTCACACTTTGCACTAAAAATTGTCCTTTCGAGCAATTTTTTTGTGTCTTCTCCTTTTGGGCAAATTTTGTTGTGTTTTTGTCCTTCAAACTATTTACCTGTTCAAATTCCCCATTAAAATCATTATTATGAATATATTACCACCACAACCCTAAGTGATGAAATTTGCTGAAAGATAAATGCAAAGGTACTATGCTAATAAACAGTTTTTCGAGCTACATCATGGCACTTGCAACAAATGCAGGGGAAAAATATGGAAGTCCACCAAGATATATCACTGATAGAAGAGCCGGTAATTCAAAAAATAAAACAATTGGAAGTGACCATAAACGAAGATAAAGACATTTCTGCGGCCAAGGGACGTTTATACGAAGATAAATCAGTTAAACAATATAGGCTCTACTAAGGGATTAGATGCAAATGGGAGTAAATGATATAATCCTTTATACTCATTGGTGACAATAAAGTGTATATCACACGTGAGTGAGAAAGGAAAAACCCAAGTTTGTCAACACTTACTAATGTCAGGACCATCGATATCTGGAAACTAGAATAGTTTAGAACTGAATAACAATGAGGAGATGTGACTCAACATTCATTAAAGAGTTTGGCATAGTTTATAGGAATCATAAACCCCCTTAAAAAAAGATGGAAATTATTGTAGAAAAAGTTAGATGTATGGAGTCACAAGCCTCAAGCAATTATACGTTGTGAACATTTACTTGCACGCATAAAACCAACGTGAATAGAAGATGGAATATATTGTAGAAAATATAAGATTTATGTGTAGGTAGAAAATGAAATATATATGCTAAAAAAGTTAGATGTATGGAATCACAAACCTCAAGTCAATTTCATGTTAGGAACCTCTATCTGCACGTAAGCCGTTTTGGTTATTGTTCTATCTCATACATGTATTTATATTATTATATCTAGCTATATCAATATGCGCTGAGTTACAGAGCTGAACCTTATCTATCGTGCTATACTATTGTAGTGTTTTTCCCCTTAAAATGCTTAATCAGAATCCATTGGTAGAAAGGAAAAGTTTAATAATTGACAACAACTAAAATCGACTCCATTTTAGTTGAAGAAAAAGATTTTGTGAATATCTAAAAATAGGTAGAATCGACTTATTTATAACAAAATGGAAATATTTCACATAATTTGTTTTAATATCTTATCTACTTGAAGCTGCTTCATCTATAATTTTATGCGTGCAATTAGGAATTGAAAGGCATGGCCGATTTGAAATGCATGGTTTCCAATTGAGTAGAAGTTGATACTGCATGTTTTCACAATGATTTCATGGAGAATCCAAATATAGGTATGTGGAATTTTTTTAATAGGGGCCCACCAAACATGGGAGAAAGAATAAGATGTAGTTATATCATTCCATACAAGCATTAATTAATTACATATATGCATATTTATTACAAATTAAAATTTAAAGTTATAATGTTGCGACTTATGTATATTTGAAATACATGATGATATCATAATTACATATTTTTGTCAAAATCAATCTTCATTTTTGCAGTATGTTATATTCATTTATTTGGATGTGCATATGTTGTCTTCGATTATTTGGACGTGCCGTTTGGATTGCTTTTGCAATGAGTTTAATGTACACCGATCTTCATTTTTGCAGTTAGTTTGGAAAATATAAAATTGAATTATGAAACATGTAGTATTTTGTTTGACTAAAACATAAAAACATATTCTACATCAAAGCTTAAGAAATTACTCGATTGCCTTTATTGCCGATGGAAAAAGATTAGGTGAATTTAATCAGGTGAGTATATAATATTAATATTTATTTTAAGAATTAACACATATATGTTAATGTTAAAACTTAATTTTTTTTATGTTTTTAATTTTTGTCGTAGGACTAGTGTAGAGTATCGACAAGGAGCTTTGAATTTTGTGCGTGTTGCAAAGACAAATCTGAGAAATGTGGAGAAAATTTTGTGTCCATGTAGGGATTGTCGAAATCTTAGACGTCATGATGAACACATCATTGTTGAGCATTTAGTTATAAAAGGAATGGACCTTAAATATAAGAGCAACAGGTGGTATAGCCATGGCGAACAAATAAATGCAGATGAAAAGACAAATTCGTCCGACACGTATAAATTATTTAAGATGATTCGCTATGAAGATGAAGATGAAGATTTTGTGAATCATGATCTTCTTGTTGATGATAAAGATAGTGTTGATTTTCAAAGAAGAGAGGATGAGTTGCTTAAAAATTTGGAAGATGCAGAAACTCCATTATATCCTGGCTGTACAGACCATACAAAATTATCAACCATCACTGTCTTGTATAATCTTAAATGTGAGACCGGTCTATCTGATAGTGGGTTTGACAAGCTTTTAAATGTGCAACAGCTGTTTTTGCCGAAAGACAACATACTTCCTAAGAGTTTATATGAAGTAAAAAAAAAATTCTTAAAGCATTTGACATGGGTTTTGAAAAAATACATGCTTGGGAGAATGACTGTTGTCTTTCCAGAAAAGAATACAAAGATTTAAATGCTTGTCCAAAATGCGGTTCTTCGAGATGGAAAATAAATCAAGATACTTAGGAGATTGTACAAGGCGTTCCAGTTAAAGTCTTGAGATATTTTCCAATAATTCCAAGATTTATAATAATGTTTAAATCTCAGAAAATGGCAGAAGATTTAAGATGGCATTTCAATAGTAAAAGCAATAATGGAAAAATGCGTCATCCTGTGGATTTTATGACATGGAATATGGTTGATGAATGATGGAAACCTTTTTCTGCCGATCTATGCAATCTTAGACATAGTTTTGTTATAGATGGATTTAATCCATTTTCTATGTTAAATTCTAAATATAGTTGTTGGCCAATAATGCTTGTGACATACAACCTCTCACCTACGTTGTGCATGGAGAAGGAAAATATTTTATTAACATTACTTATTCCCGGTTCGAAACAACCCGGAAACAATATTGATGTATATTTGGCGCCTTCGATTGAAGATTTGCATTATTTATGGAGTAATGGAATTGGTGCTTATGATGCATTTTGTAAAACATTGTTTAAACTGAATGCAATCTTGCTATGGACAATAAATGATTTTCCAACCTATGGAAATCTTGTTGGATGTTGTGTGAAGGGCGAAAAAGCTTGTCCATTGTATGGTGTTAATACTGATCATCGTTGGTTGAATTATAGTCGAAAGAATGTTTACATAGGTCATAGAAGATATCTATCTATATATGATGCACGGAGAAAACAAAAGACTTTGTTTGATAACACCGTGGAGAACTCGCCTAGAATTTTAACTGGAAGAAATATTTCTGAATTGCCAAAAGATTTTCTAAATAATTTTGGAAAAGATAAAGAAAAG
Organism: Allium sativum; assembly: GCA_030737875.1. Lineage (NCBI taxonomy): Eukaryota > Viridiplantae > Streptophyta > Magnoliopsida > Asparagales > Amaryllidaceae > Allium > Allium sativum. Next base: position 135,083,940 of record CM060911.1, on the reverse strand, counting down.
AGAAAGAAGAAGAAATGAATAATAAGAAAAAAGTCATTAAGATAAAATCCATCAAGTTGAAAAAGAGGAAGATGAATATTTTCCATGATATGGAAGACAAATACGATGAAGATAAAGATCCTATTAAACTGGAGCTAACTGTTAAATTTGGTGGTACAAAATCACAAATTGATTGAAACAAATTTGCAAAGAATGGAAAGTAAATATTTTTATAATGGGAATGCATTGACTGCATTTGATGAGGTGGTAGAGAAATAAATGAAGGGATTAATTTCTTCCATCTATGCTAAAGAAACAGATTGATTTACTTCCTATGTTTGCACATTTGTTGTTATGGTAATTTGCCTCCATTATATTATTACCATATGTTGGTAATTTAATTGATGACTCACATAGATTTGCACTGGCTATATATTGAGGGGTAGACTTTAGTGTAAACCCGTCCTGGCTTGGAGCCAGTGATCCCCAATGGTGTCTCTTCTTGTTAAACCTAATTGAGGTTTGGATATGTAAACTCTTATTTTGTAATCTCTTGTAATTCTGTCATGTGGAATAAAATCTCTCTCTGTTGGACTGGACGTACACTATCTCGAGGATAGTGGAATCAGTATAAATATTGTCTCTTTATTTCTCTGTTGTAGTTATTTACTATGTTGTTGATGTAATAGAATAATTACTATCAGATTAGATTGGTGTTCAATTGGCAAATCTAGATCTTGCTTATTGTTCTTCCGCAAAGGTGCAATTTTCATAACAGATTGGTATCAAAGCGAGGCGATTTGTTTTAAATTGTGCATCAATTATTTCTACAAATGTTGGTAGATTCAGTGGTGAATATGCTATTACTATTTTGGGAGAAATGGAAGACTTTGGTGGAGGAGATTATGTTGAGAGTGAAGAGCGTTCCAATTTGGGAACTTTGACGTGATATGGAGTTACTGTGTTGAAGGGGCTATTGGATTTGAGAAGTTTTGATCATGTTTCTGACAGGGGTCTTCATGTTGATGATGCTCGAGGGATCCAAGATGATCAGGAAAGGAGCTCAGGTCAAGTGATAGACAGGTATCGAGACAGAGATCATTGTGGTTTAGACAGGGGTCTTCACGTTGATGATGCTCGAGGGATCCGGGGTGATCGAAGAAGGAGCTCAGGTCAAGTGTTAGACGGGTGTTAATGTTATTACAAGCATTTTTTTAGACCGTTGGTGTATGCGCGGTGCAGCTCATGTGGTAGATGCATCTTTTGCAAGCGGTGGGTAAAGCTTGTAATGGTTTCGATTAAGTTGCAGGAGAAATATTTTTTGGCGATTGAGAGAATTAAATTTTGGCCTTGGCGGTGTTGAGATTACTTTGGTGTCTGCCTTCTTTGTTATTTTGGATATTTGCAACATTTTGTTGGCGGGCGGAGACGTAGTCTGAGCTCGTTAACAATTGTGTGATGGGGGGTGGCTTTGCTGGAACCCATTTGGTAAATATTCATTTTTTGGTGTATCTCGTTTTGATTGAAGGTGGAGTTCTGTTGAAGAGTTTTATGATGGGAAGAGAATTTGATTGGAGATGGGGTGTTGCAGATATGTGATTTTGCATCAATATGGAGTGTTAAATTTGGTGAAACAAAATCACAAATTGATTGGAACAAATTTGCAAAGAATGGAAAGTAAATATTTTTATAATAGGAATGCATTGACTGCATTTGATGAGGTGGTAGAGAAATAAATGAAGGGATTAATTTCTTCCATCTATGCTAAAGAAACAGATTGATTTACTTCCTATGTTTGCACATTTGTTGTTATGGTAATTTGCCTCCATTATATTATTAACATATGTTGGTAATTTAATTGATGACTCACATAGATTTGCACTGGCTATATATTGAGGGGTAGACTTTAGTGTAAACCCATCCTGGCTTGGAGCCAGTGATCCACAATGGTGTCTCTTCTTGTTAAACCTGATTGAGGTTTGGATATGTAAACTCTTATTTTGTAATTCTCTCATGTGGAATAAAATCTCTCTCTGTTGGACTGGACGTACACTATCTCGAGGATAGTGGAACCAGTATAAATATTGTGTCTCTTTATTTCTCTGTTATAGTTATTTACTATGTTGTTGATGTAATAGAATAATTGCTATCAGATTAGATTGGTGTTCAATTGGCAAATCTAGAACTTGCTTATTGTTCTTCCGCAAAGGCGCAATTTTCATAACACTAACAAGGTGGAAAAAGAGATCGATTTTCTTTGATTTGCCATATTGGAAGGTTGGTTGTTGTTTTTAATTTTTTAATAATTTAAAATTATAATATAATATAATTATGAGTTACATTATTATTTTTGTAGGAACTTCCGTTACGACATAATTTAGATGTAATGCATGTGGAGAAAAACATCGTTGAAAGCATCTTAGGATCAATGTTGCATGATAACAAATCAAAAGATGGAACGAACTCCAGAAAGGATTTAGAGGATTGAGGAATTCAACATGAGCTTCATGCACAAGCTCGTGGGAAGAAAACATATCTTCCTCCGGCTCCTTATACGTTGTCAAATTCTGAGAAAACAATATTCTGCAAAAGACTGTATGATTACAAAGGACCCGATGGATATTGCTCAAATTTGAAAAATCATATATCATTGGAGAACTGCAAAATTGGTGGCTTGAAATTACATTATTATCATGTTTTAATGCAACATTTATTACCTGTAGCAGTAAGAGTGTTATTGTCAAAGAAGGCTAGAAAATCAATAATTCGTTTATGTTCATTTTTCAACAAATTATGTCAACGTGTCCTTGATAGAGAAAAATTGCAACAAATGAACATTAAGATTATAGAAATTTTGTGTGAGCTTAAAAAATATTTTCCACCCTCATTTTTTGACATAATAGTGCATTTGTCAATTCATCTTGGTAGAGAAGCACTAATATGTGGACCGGTTCAATTTCGCTGGATGTATCCTCTTGAAAGATATATGAAAACACTTAAAGATTATGTAAGAAACTATTCACGACCCTAGGGATGTACTGCTGAATCTTATCTTGTGGAGGAATGCATGAATTTTTTTAGTGAATTCTGGAAAAAAATAGGGCACATTGAGGAGACAGTTACCCGAAATGAAGATTATGAAAGTAGTGTAATACTCGAGGGACGTCCAATTTCAGCGTCTAAGGCAGTTACATTATCCTCAAATGAGAAAGAAAGTGCTCATTTAGCCGTATTAATGAATATGGCCGTGGTGGAACCATTTTTAACATAAGTATAATATTATGTTTCAATTATTTTGATGTGTTTCTATAAGTAAATATAACTCAACATTCCTTGTTTTATACTATTTTGCACTTCGAGGAATTACAAAATTCAAACAAGCGCATGGAGAGAAATTCAGCCTTGCTTTGGCAAGCACATACAAATTTTTTTGTTGATTGGATTAAAAAAAAGGTTAAATGAATTTTTTAAATATACTCTCATTTTTTTAAAGAATATTATTCTAAAATAACCAATGTAAATCAAACTTTTTGTAGATACCTATTAACTCTAACGATCACAATGAAATGCTGAAGTGGATTGCATATGGTCCAAAGAATGATGTTTTGTTTTACAAAGGATATATCATTAATGGATAACGGTTTCATATAAAAGATGTACCGAGACAAACTCAGAATAGTGGAGTGACTTATGATGCGATTACTATGGGTAGAGCAAGTGCAAAAGATATATCTCAAGTAGCTGATGTGATCACTTATTATGGAGTATTGACCGATATAATTATGTTAGATTATCATGTGTTTTATATTCCTATTTTTAAGTGTCGTTGCGCGCATGTTGGAAATGGAGTAAAAGTTGATGAAGATGGTTTCATGCTTGTCAATTTACATCAAAACCAAGCATCATTTTCAAAAGATCCATACATCCTTGCATCTCAAGCGAAACAAGTATTTTATTTAAGAGAAAATGATTCTTCAAGTTGGTATGTTGTAATGAAAGCACCGCCAAGAGATTTTCTTGATTTAGAGACAAATGATTATGTATAAGAAATAATCAATATTCCATAAGATCTTGATGTAACCGATATGGATGTTGACGATGTTAGTTACGTTAGAGAGGACTGCGAAGGCATACTTGAATAACTCAATATTGCTGAATTTGTTACCCTATGGAGAGTCAATAAATATTGTTATGTGCATTAGTAAAAAGAGGTATAGGTACCCTTCACCCAAGACATTTTTTGTTTAGTAATATTTGAGTATTTTATTTTTTATGCAATAATTATTGTGTTTGATACGTGTTGATTTATATAAATGATTTTTATGTCATCTTTTCCATTTCAATATCTAAATCAATAAAATACATTTAATTATAGAAAATTTGGTGATCACAAGAAGAGGTAGTGAGTTATATATCTCATAAAATTTGTTATTTCATAAATGCAGGTATCTAGTTATTGATTATCATAGAGATTTTCATATTTGAGGACGCTCTTAATCTTGATCATAAAGGTATGAATTTAGCTTTAAATCGTTTTTTTTCCTGGTGAAGTATGTCAAGTTTGTTTATCTTTTAATAGCATAGAATCTCTAGTTGTTTCCTAAGCAATAAATTAAAAGCCATAAAGTTTAAATGCCATCACATTTAAATTTTAGTGCGAGTCATTCTGTTGTTTGTACAAGGTTACAAATCAAAACTAGTTAGTTATGAATGAAGCTAGTTTCAAAATGAGCAAAAAGATAAAAACTAATTTTCAGCAGTGATTTATTAGTTTTGTTTTTACTTTCCAAAATATTAGCAACATCGTAGTCAAGGCTCATAGCATAGAATTTATGCTTCCAGCAATTTGCTTTTTCAGTCGGCATAAGACTAATTAATTCTTGAAAAGAAAGATCATTCTTTTTATGCTTGAGATCGTTTCCATAACTAATCTGTGGCAGTGGAATTTCTCCTGTAATATATTGGCCTGCAAAATCTCACACACCTTCATTTTTTCATAAATTATGTCTAATAGCAGTTTTTCATATTCACGAATTTGTTCCATAATTAACTTATTGTCTAGCATCTGGAATTGCAAACGCCACATAGTTTTTTCTACTAATGCCTTATTCTCCATACTTCTTCCCTAGCATGTAATCTTTGCCGATTTTCGATTAACAAATAGATCAAACAATTTGTTTGACTTATGTTAACATGTGTTCGACTTATGTTAATATGTCATAAATTACATTGGTTATGAAATTGACAAATTAGAAAACAAAAGAGTTACATTTTCGGTTTTAAAAGCTGAATAAAATAAAGTATTAATAGAAAAGCAAGTTTAATTTAATGTAATTAAGCAGCTAAGCACTAGCGTGCTAAGTGCATTATCAAGACACATGTATTTGTTTGCTTATGTTGTGCGCATATGCTCGTTCGTGTACGTGTGCGAGCCTAGCTGGTAATGGAGCTAGTTCTCGCGCCTAACTAATAAATAGTAGTGAAAATAGTATGTAAAGGGGATAAGAACGTGAAATAATCTATCAATACTAACGCCAAGAGTCTACATGGTCAGTTATGTTTATCCCAGAATTATAGATTTAATAACTATATTATATAAATATAAATACCTCGAAATTATGGGATTAACAAATCAAAAATAATTTTACGTATCAATTATCAATTATGATTTAATATTGTTTTTACGGCAAGTACATCCCATTGGATATATAATTTCTTACAATGTCGTTTGATATCTAAATTTCTTCTTTTGAAATCAGTACATTCCCTTAGTTTCTAATTTTCCATAAAAAAAAGAACAATATCCTATGATAATTCAAATCAAACATGTGGAAGTAATTTTGGAGTAAAGATTTATTTCAAAAACCCAAAATAGTGTGTGTATATATATAAAGCAATTTACGTCCAATTATATATGTCCAATTTCTATATAAATCAGGGTAGTTTGTATAAGTACGTTTCCATTTTGCAAATAATTCAGGATAATATTTTTTTTAAATAAAACTTCACAAAATCCATAAATTACAGAACATAACCTGATATTTTATGTTCAAATGTTCTTATTACTAAAGGATCCAATTTGCTAGGTGTAGTCATAAATCATATTTCCAGACCAAAGTATGATTCAAAAAAAAAGGGGAGGGTGGGTTGATGGAAAATTCAGTTTAGGCAATCATGCTGTGTATCGAATTTTAGCACTTCGTTCCTGCTTCTTTGCATCATCATGAACAATGAAGCCAACGGATTAATTGTAATCCAGAAACTCCTTCCATGCTTCCCTATGCTCATCTGAACTGCTTCACTAGCTGCATTTTTGGTCCATATGGAAATCCGTTCTTGGTTTTTACGGACATTGACAACCGCTCCACAAATTTCATCACCGTAATTGAATTTTTCACCAATTAATGCCAGCAGGTTGTATAGCCACAATATATCAGATTTTCCTCGTGAACAGTTGGCAGTCCATTTCCCACCATCAGCACAGATAGGGTCCTCCCACTTTGGTTCAATTTTTCCTTTAAAACAGTATAAGTCCGATCCTATCATTAAATTTCCTGGGTGACAAATATTGTTGTATAGGCTCCAAAAGTCCTGGACAGTCGAGAAAGTGCAAACATGACGAATCGAACTTCCCCAGGTTGCTTGCTTTGATTTAGCAGAAGGATTGTCGAATCAGAAAGTCCATGCATGTTCTAAGGGAAGCGGTACCTGAATTTGATTCGATGGCAGATTGGTTTCTGATTCTAATTCCATCTCACCCTTTACGACTTGTTCTGCAACGTCATTGTCGCTGACGATAGCTGCCTCGAGTTCAGCCATTGTTACGTTTTCTGTTCTTTTAGTTCTGTAAGATGAGAAAATGCATTTTACTGCTATCTTTTTCGTCTTTTGCTTATATACCTATCTTTGACTTCCGTTTGTTTGTAAATTTTCACCACTAAATATGTGAAGATAATCATTATTATGATGATGATGCAAAAGTACCATCATTGAGACGTTGTTAGTTTGATTTTCAATATTTCTTGCTGCTATTTTAGGACTAAATAATACATTGGCCTGGAAGCACTTAGTATTTTATGAATAAATAATAATATTTAAGGATAGTAAGATTATTTAGTTTATTAAAGAGCGATATCACATGTTTATAATTAATTTCATCAATACGAATAATTCTGGTGCCTTTATCCTTAATATGGCAATTAAAGAAGAATATGTCTGATAAAATATGTATCCTCAATCCTAATTTATCTATTTAAAATATTATTTTTGTAGAGCCAAAAGTTTAATTATTGCCCTTTTTTCAAAACCTTGGCTTTTCTGTATATATGCAATTATCTTCTGCGCCTACTTTACATGCCCATTATGGTAAGGTATATTTTTGCACTTACATTAACAGAAATACCTGACAGAACAAAAATGGGTAAAAATACCAAAGTTTATTCTGATTCTAGCAAATTTTTTATCTACCAATGTCCATTACTGGTTACATATATCAATGGTAACTGTGAATTGAATGTTAAGAATTCGTTATGAACACATGTGTTTATGATTCAATTAGGCGTTCATTTGACAATTGTATGTTTTGTATATAAATTTTAAGCCAAAACTTTTTTTCTTCCTTTTTTGATCAATTTTATACTGCACTAAAATACTGAACATATAATGCAAATTTTCAATATTTATTTGACCAGGTAGGAGGTAGGCATAAAAGTTGGTTTGTAGAACCTTTTGATATTATTTATGTCTGACATTATGGTGTTTTAGTTAGCTAATTGATTATGATGCCCTTTTGATATACTAACATGCACATTTTAATGTAAGTAGCGTAAACTAAAGATCAACCTGATATATAAACGACTCAAAAGGAACATAAGCTTTTTTTAGAAAATAAATTGGGCATAAACGTTCAGGTTGCTTTATTTCATTCCTGCTGCATGTATCAAAATGGTGGTGTATATATCAAAAATATGAGTGCATGATTCATTGGAACTGTTGCCTTTTTCTGCTTTGAACGTTAATGGTAATTGCGAAGATAACTGTTGATAAATGTATGACATTATATGAGTGTGTATGTGGGTGTTTGTTAATAAATGTTAAATGATTGCTCATCTAATTTTGTTGTGTTTGTTGATATTGTTTTCATAGCAAAAGGATAAAGATATGCACAAAAGCTTAGTACGTACTCGCCAACAATTGAAGAATGAGAGATCCCAAAATTTTAAGCCAAAAGTCAAAAAATATAACAAGCCAACTGTTGATGCTTGCAATGTAGATAAAGAACAAGAATTACGACACAAGACAATACAAATGCCATGTGCAGAAATTGAAATGGCTTGTGAAGAAATTGAAATGCTTGAGGAAAATGTAATGCTCCGTGAATAAAATGAAATACGTGAAGAAGTTGAAATAGCCTCCGAAGAAAATGTTGATGCTGGGGAGGAAATCAATAGATCAAATGAAGTTAAAACTGCAAATGTAGATGTGAAAAAACGTCCTATAGGTCCAACAAGGGCAAAAAAACTCCCATTAAGTCTTGGGAATCGAATTGAAATTGAAGTCAACGATGTAACCATACCTATAGGAGAGGGCTCAGTACATTTATCTTCTTATCTTGGGCCGCTTGTACGAGAACATGCTCCGGTTACACTTGTCGATTGGAGGCTTCTAAGCGATGAACCGAAAGTTGTATTGTGGGAGTCGATTCAGGTATGTGAACTAAATTGAAAATAGTTATATTCTTCCTCATGAAAATGCCCATTTCATTGATTTCCAACACTGTTTGATTTTTTAATAAATCAAAACTCACATAAAACCACTACAAAGTTACAACAAATTAGATGCTAAGACTTGAGAAGTACCAAAGAAACACAAGGAATCAAGTATTTGCAGAAAGAAAGGTTAGATCAGTGACAGTTAGCTGTACATCAGTTCAGAAGTTCAGGATTTTTTTTCTGAAATTAAACAAAAAATTCCGGATTGTTTATAAAAGTTTGAATAATCCTGAGTGGTTAGTTAATAAATATTAGTTAATACAATCTATAATTTGTTACTATAAAATGTAAAACAACATAGGTATAAAGGAATATTTCTTTATTTTAAGTTAATATTTTTTTTACTTAGTTGCTTAATAATTGCTTTGCTTACTGCTAAATAATTTTTTTCATACTTAATTTAGTTCAGTTTAGATATAAACTTAGTCAATTATAGTTTATCACTTCATGTTTATTTCATTTCACAATTCAAACTTCAATTTCCAGTTGCTTGCTTAACTCAAACTTTGTATTACTAATTTCTTTTAATATGAAATTGCTTGCTTATTTCAGTCACTAATAGTGTCACTAAACTGAAAATAATGCATGTTTGAATATATGCAAATTTCATTTAAAGAGTTATATTTTATGCACTAAGGGTTTCACATGGACTGATGAAGGTTATATTATATGAGCATTTTACCACTCTCCGTGAAAAGAATATCCGTATTTTTTGGCACAAGCATGATGCATTTCATTTATTACTTGAAGTAGTAATAAAATATTACGGAAAAAGAATCTATGCAATAAAGTGTAACAAGTTTGACCGAAAGACTGTCCCTTTAATTTCAACCAAATATATTTTGTAACCAAAATAAAGGAAAGAAATGAAATCCTAAAGTTGTTTGAAGTACTATCACAAACTGCTCAACCGATCTTTGTTGTTTTATTTTTAAGTGCAGTTCATAATTGAAACTACTTGTTGGGACATTGAATAGCTTTAAGCGCAATTCATAAAGGAAAGAAATGAAATCATTGGAAACTGAATTCATAGAAGAAGACATTGAATAACTTTAAGCTCAGTTCATAATTGAAACTACTTGTTGAGGCATTTTTTTATTTTTATCTGTCAACTTGAGGTCTTGCATCCACATGCAGTGAACTTCAAGATGCGTTAAACTTAAGTAATAACCTTGAGGTCTTGTACCCACATTTTTTTAATTTCATAATTAGTACTAACCTACAAGATGCAGTAAACTTTATTTATTTTAACTTTAGCCTAAATGTTTTTCGTTAATACGTGGTCATAACGTTTATTTTTCTTCTTATTTTTACTTGCAGGCTAGATTCAAAGTGGAAGAATGGAATTTTTTTCCCTATTTCAACAAATGGGAACTATTTGGAGATCATCAAAAAGCAAATTGGTCCGAAAATTAGTTAATGCAACGGCGGAAGAGGGAAGACTTAGCTTGAAACCTTACAATATAAAAAACATGAACGAGTGGAGATCATTTGTAAAGGAGAAATTAAGTTTGGTGTTTAAGGTATGCTTATGTATTTTTTCAAAATTATTCACTATAAATCTAAATTATGGGTTAAATTAAGTTTAGAGTCTAAGGCTAAATTATGTATTTTCAAGCAAGATGTGAGAAATATAGAGCCATTAGGCAAAAACAATTGCCGCACACAACTGGACGTAGAGGAATGGCTAGATTTACTGACCATGTGGTTAGTTAATTAAACAGAGCATTATTTACCTAGCTAGTTAATAAATATCGACTGATTTATTTTTTGTATTTTTAAATCTAGAAAAAGCATAGTCAAGATTCATCGTCCGTATCTAAAACGGATATTTGGATTAAATCTTATACTAAAAAGAATGGTGAACCAGTGAATACGGATGTTGCAAATGTTATTGTAAGTATTTTGATTTTTTATCACTAATTGAATATTTTGACATTTTTACAATTGTATATAACATACATGTATGTTAATTTAAATAGGAAGAGATTAAAAAAATTGTAAATGTGAAACATTCCGACTCGATAAAGAATATCCAAGAAGACACAACTGTACAGATATTGGGACAAGATAAACCAGGACGGATAAGAGCACTAGGAGGGGGTATACCAAAACCAAGTTAGCTTTGTCACAATCAAGGGATACCCAGATAAATCAGTGTCACAAAAGAATTTCAGAATTGAAGAATACAGTTCATTTTCTAATGAACAAACTGGTATACTTTCTAATGCACAATATTTTAATTTATGCACTGTGTGTTATTTTGTGTTCATACTATATAGTAATTGAATATGGTCATCATGTCATTGCATTTGTTCCCACGCTCTAGTCTTAGTTTGCTATATCTTATATTTTTGGGATGAAGCTTCACTTTGATGTTGTGTATTTTTATTCTGTCATTCTACCACCAAATACTAAAATTATTTTGTTTATGACTAGTAACTGGCATTTCGTTTTTGCTTTGTAACTCAGCCACTCTATTATACATGTTATTGCTAATTCCATAAACAAAGGATGAGTATGAACCATGGTAAGTCTGTAATTCATTTGCGAGTGATATCAAGTTGCTACTTGATGGATAATAACTTGTAATTTATTCCGGATTGGAATTTGGTCATTTCAAAGTTGTAATTATATCTTCTATTTCTTGGATGCTTTAAGTAACATGATGATTCACAACTATTTTGCAGTTTACCGTTGTATATAATAGTTGAAAGTCCTTTTGATTTATACACTGCAACTATTATATACGAAAAAGAAAAAAAGTAACTTTTCAACAATACAACTTAAAAACTACCATATACTCAGTTAATTTTAAGCAGAAAATCAAACCATAAAACTTAAAAACTGTCACACAATCAGTTAATTTTTCCCTGTTTTGTGGTATTTGAAACTCAGTTAATTTTCCGTAAACTCAGTTAAGTTTAAGCAAAAAATCAAACTCAGTTAATTTCCGAATTGGATATTTTTTCGTATATAATAGTTGCAGTATACTGCAACTATTATTAGTATATTTTTTGTGGTATTTGAAACTTAGTTAATTTTCCCCTGTTCTAAAGGAGTTAGCAAGAAAAATGCTAGTAAACTAATCTGCAGTTGCACATATCGAAGAAGTTTTTCAACATCTTGTAATTTCTTTTTAGTCTTGTATAATATCTTCCTAGTTTAATATGTTATGTCGAACATTTAATTAAGACTAATGCACAAGGTCTTTTCTTTTTTTGTTTAAATTATATATTCAAATGGACAATATCTTATAGTCAAAACCTATCATTCAAAACCCATAATTACATTTGTTCCTTTTTAATAGATTTTTTTGCTAGAATCCCTTTATATAACTCGTTACATACATGCCTTTTTTTTGTTTTGTTATATACACGAATATTTATTTATGGGCTAATAAAGCTTTGTGCCTTTATTAGCTGCTATAATGCAAAATATCCGCAGTGGGTGCTAGCACAGTTTTGCATATTGAAGTGGTTTCTTCTTTTAGGATGTTGATGCATTCATGCAGCACAACATAAGAGCACAACATTACTGTTGAGAAATGACATAAAGTTAAGCAGTTAGATATATTTATCTAATTTAAAAAGAAATTTATAACAACAGATTGAAGTTTTAATAAACAAAACAGAATGAGTTGCAAAAAGTTAAAAAAAAATTTAAAAAAACATGTTAAACATAATGAACGAGCTACAGAAAGTTATTGGCATGAACATGATGTATCTGAAGCACTGCTCAATGAATGTTAACATGTATTTTACCTTGACAATTTGGCAGGATAAAGAATGTTCGAAAGAAGGAAGCACACCTGAAATGGTACAAATCACTTATATTGATATAACACCATTTAGAGTTTAGTTTTAAATCCAATAATCAACATAATTTTTTTGATTGAATGATTGTAGAATAATGATAGCATATGTGAGCTGCTGAATTGGGATGGAACCGATGAAATTGTTGCCAAAGGGAAAGTGGTGTCCACCGATCCAGATGAAGTTGTCAATGACATTCGTATTAGACCAAATGCTATGAAAGTTGTTATAGATTGAATAAAGAGGCCAAACACTTATTTATGGAGACCTACTTCTAGTTTATCAGTATTAGGAGATGCTAAGGATAAGTCAGTGGCATGGTCTGCAAATCGTGTTGTTGTGCTAGGAGGACACATGATAGAAGACATTGCGGTAAAATTTATGATTCATGGTAACTGTTTGTAATTGTATACATATTTTTTCTGTTAAATACATTTATTGTTCTTTTTATAGTAAAACTAGAAGTGTAAACAACAAATGCATGCTTTATGATTGGAATGAAGGTGAGGTGTTGGTTGCCGAAGGAAGACTTTGCTCGAGTGATTCAAAAATGATTGTGAACGGTATTTCGCTTGGTCCGTTAGCCTTGGTGGTTTGGGTAGACTATGCAAAAAAGAGGATGCTTACTTATGGCGATCCACAGTAGATATGTCATGCATTAAAGAGGCCGTGGGCAAGAAAATAGCATGGTCAAAATCAAAAGTTATAGCTGAAAAAGCAAGTATCATGTCTTCTCCTTGCAAGGCTACAACAAGCATTTCAACTTCTCCTTGTAAGGCTAAATCAACTCGTCAGGTAATTAATTGGAAACTGAATCATCATGATAAAAAAGGAAAATATATTGTATTTCTATTATTTACATGGGCTAGTACTCCATTATGGACATGTGCTCATTTTTCAAAAAAAAAAAAGATCTCCTCATTGATTTAATTTTTCTTTAATAATTATCTTCATCTTAACTATGTCTTTAACCATTATCCTCTTTAATCTTTTTATGTCTCTCTGTTTATAACAGTTTATATCAGTTGCCTTGCAATTTTCAACATAGTGCAACCCTCGTTTATAATAGTTTTCTCAATAAATTATAACATACTGTAAGAGAAAATTGTAAATAATTCATTTCAGATTTCATAACAAATTATAACAGAATATATGAGTAATTTGCAACCTTACCACATCGTCATATCTGCTGCATATCCAAACACCTGGACTTAAAGCTAAACATAATATTATTTTAGGTGATTGCATAGTATTTTGACTGATCTATCTTTGTAAAAAAAAATATTTTGGTCTACTTGTCCATCAGAGCTCAATTTTGGTAGCAAATGATAAATGCAAGTTGATTGATGTGAATGAAACGGGACGAGTAGTGGCCGAAGGAACTATCCCTTCAGCTGATCCAACATCAACGGTTCACTGTATTCCTTTAGGAAAAGATGCAGTTAAAGTTTGGGTAGACTTTGTTAGAGTTAATGATGGATTACTATGGAGACCTACATCGGAGTGTACATACATAGAAGATGCTTTTGGAACTACCGTAGCTTGGCAGATGGCGTGTGTCATTGGAGAATCAAGTTCAAGTAAGTATTATTTTTTAGTCTAACAATTATATTATATGAACTATGGCTATCAGACTGTACATAAACAAACACTAGTAATTTTCTTAGGCTTGTATCTAGTTATTTCAAAAAAAGTTTCAAGAGCTATCATTTTGTTTATAGTTAGAAAAGTCAGTATAGCAGTAAATAGGTTGGTTTTGGCCAAGAATTTATCATCATAGAATAAAGAACAAATTATACCAGTGAGCTAAGCTTGGGGAAATTTTTATTTTTGATAGTTACTTCACAATTTTAAGTTGAACACTGAAAAAAATTTGTGGGTTGAAGAATATTCGATGTAAAATTAAATTAGCAGCCTAGGGTCCTTAAGATGGTTTGGATGTAGTTGTAGTGGGTTAGTGTCAACCGGCTTGGATTTATTTTTGGGTTAGTGATAAGAAGAGTGATAAGGCTATGAGAGGGAGTGAATGATTGTTTGGGAGGGAGTGAATGATGGCGAGATGCATTCAAAAATTTAAATTCGATAAAAAGGGGAGTTTTAAAAGAAAACCAACAAACTTTAAACAAACATTTTTTTAGGAAAGGGAAAGAAAAGGAAAACAATATATTTATTTAATATATAAAATCTAAATGAAAGCAAAGGCAGACAATTCACACCGCATATCAATTTTTGTTACGTGTAATAACTTAATTTTTGCAAATGTTTTTTGACAAATGGATCACACTAAAATAAATGCAGAAAGAAATTAAAGAAAAGGGAGAAATAGTAAGTTAAGCCAGCCAAACAAGGCAAAATCCTAGTTATAAACAAAATCCATATCTCCAGTATTGGATTGGCATATGCGATTTCTTCTACTTTGTTTTCAAATTCGTGAAGCCAAAAGGAAAAACAAAATAGAAAGAATAACGCAAAAAAAGGCAGTGCGACTTGGTTCAGATGTAGATGTGGCAGGTCGTAGTCGATGGTAAGGAAGCAGGAGGCATTCAGGTGTGATTGATGAAAAAGGTCAGTGATTAGGAAGCGGTGCAGTTTTTTGAGTGATTGCAGTTGGAATCTGGAAGCAGGTTTATATCAGCAGTCAGGAGTGAATGATTGTGTAGGAGGGAGTGAATGATGTCAGGCAAAAATGCGTGTTGCATTCAAAAATTTACTTGGAGAAATAAATTGGAGTAAAATGAATTGTCTTCATTTTATTTCTTGCGTGAGGAGAATGAATATTGTTGTTGAATATGGTGAGGACTAGAAATTTTTGAGGAACGTAGAGAATGGGAAACTTTGAGTAATGATCGTGTTGGGAGGTATGATTGTTTATGATTACACCAGAAGTAAAACACAACAGTCATGTTCTTTAGATCACTCACATTTTGTGTCGATCGAGCTTTAAATAACTATATGCACAGTGAAGTGGTGGAGTTGTGGTACTTGAAGCCTGCGTAGTATCTATTTTTTAACTATCTACAACCAGTATGATCAACAGATATGTTTTGAGGTGGCTGAGGACGATGCCGCGGGCGTGGGAGAAGTTCCTGATGCAGGTGACGAAGGCGCCGGTGTTGGAGGACTGGGAGTTGGAACCTATGCAGATGTAAAGGCACATGTGTCGGAGCGTGGATTGAGGGATTTTGTGGACGATAAAAATAATAAACACGATAAGGATGGGTTCGATTTTATCATGAGGTAGCCAAAGAGATTGGTTAAGGCCCGCCAGGATGCCGAAGTTGTCCCCGAGATCTTTGAAGAAGGAGATGGTGTTTAGCGTCTACTGGTCATAGGAGAGGGCGGTCTTTATGTCTTTGGAGTAGACTCCGAACTTGTAGGTCGCACCTGTCGTGGCCATTACTAGAAAGGAGGTGAATGCTGTGAACCATCGGCCCAAGATTACTTGGACAGGGAGATCCAATCGCTCTTATGCCATCTGTGTGCGTCACATGAAGTTCAATCGCTCTTATGCCATTGCCTGGCCTTGAGAGCTGGCCAGAATCACCTCATTGCTCGTTGTTCAATTAAACAGCCTTTTGTTTGAATGTCAAATGAGCCTGTCCTCGACTTGAATGGAAATTTCCAAGACTAGATCTGAGATTGTTTTCAATTTATATTTTATGCGGACACA
Source organism: Allium sativum (assembly GCA_030737875.1). Lineage (NCBI taxonomy): Eukaryota > Viridiplantae > Streptophyta > Magnoliopsida > Asparagales > Amaryllidaceae > Allium > Allium sativum. The sequence continues at coordinate 135,067,705 of CM060911.1, read as the reverse complement.
GCTGTTGCTTTGTGAGATGGTGATGAACAGTTGTTGCAGTGAAAGCCGGTTCTAGGACTTTTGATGCCTAAAGCAGAAAGCGAAAAAGAGGCCCTCTACAGATTAAACTAGATTATATTAGTGCAAATATGACATACAGAAATTATTTTAAGCTTCAGAAAAACTTTGACTTCTATAGTTCTATTACCATAAGATTTCCACCAAGATTAAATTAGCAAGTAGCGAGTGCAGTTTTAAACTTGGGGGTTCATTGAAATTTAAAAAATACTTCACTAATCAGGATTGGAGAAATTTTAACACAACCTGCACCACCATTGCCTGTGTTATAATTGCACCAAATAATAGAAACTGGAGACAATAGGAAATAGGAACACACACAAATAAATTTGCAGCACAAGTCTTATTGAGTTCTACTGTGTTATATAATATGGATTTGAAACTAAGGTCCATGGCTTCTTGGATACTTTTTAGTGGACATAAATGTTGCATTTCTACATCAACTTACATGCTTTGCTTAACACCTATTTACATCGGTTTGTTACATTGACTAAGAACATGCGCGCTAGCACTATCTCAAAAGACTTCACTATGTTATATAACCATAAACTGCTTGCACTACCTTTAATTTCATATATTAGTCATTGAAATATAAACAATACTCTGATCAGCATAACATATACCATGCGTTCTTTCTACTATCAAAGAATATAACCAATATTCTGTCATCTGTTATCTGCTATCAAAGCATTTCAAAATATTTGCATCTTACTTTCTTTCCTCACGTGTTTTGTTGTACACTCCTGATGCCACTTCCATCCTACATTCTAACTACTTCATTTTTCCCAATTCTTTTTGGGGCATCATACGCCTACTGCCTGCACCCTGCAAAATAAGGCAAGCCGCTTAGGATGCCCTGCCAACCCTTCACGTGATTCACAAATTGGATGATTGGAATTTTGGATCGCCGGATGCCGGAGTAGCTGTAGCTTTTGCGATTGGAGGATTATGATTTGCATATTTTTTTTGGTGATTTTGATTTTTGGTCGTATGATGCCCCTGATTTTGTGATGCCCTAAGCGGCTGCTTTTGCCGCTTGTGGCAAGGGCCGGGCTTGGTTGTAGTTGCTTGTCAATGGTGTGTTTGTGACTTTTTTGTGGTTCTAGATGCCCATGGTTAAACCAGAAAAAATTGATGTATAGATGATTGTTTCTGATAAGGATTTATGATAGAAGAATGATAATAGGAGGAAAAGGTTGAGATAGAAGAAATATTCAAGGAAGAGGAAGAACAAACAACAAATAAGAAATATATACTTTTAATTTTCAGTCTTCCTGTTATGCATTCTATTACATTGATAGTATGGACTCCCCACCAACCTTGTAATTTTGTAAAACAAAAATATTATATAAAAAAATTGCACAACTTTCATCTAGTTTTGGTGGGGGTTTCTGTGATCATTTTGTTGATTTTGTGGACTTGCACAGTGATATATCAATTTGACCAATTATTGGGTTAGGCATGGAGCAGAGAAGGAGGAATCTCGGTGTTCAGTCATGATTAAATTATTGGATTTAGGTTTCAGTGGGGCTGCAAGACTGTTTTCCATTTGTTTGCGTGATCTTTTTTGTTCCTTTACATGAGGTTGAAATGGAGCTGCAGTCGGTATTCCTTTGAATAACATAAGTAAAACCATATTGAAATCCGTAATTGAAGACTGGTTGTATAATTTTTTTTTGATGGTCATTCTTATATGATAGGAATCTTCAAAGTTTTTAATTTTGGGTTGACTATGGACTGTTTAGGTTTGATTATACTGAAGTATTATACGACCAATGTGAGGATTATAAGGATGAGAAGTATTATGGTTGTTAAGCAACGCATTTTCATGCGTTTTATTATTTTTGCGGTCTTTATGGATTTGGTGTCAGTTTATTTTTTGGAAGGACTGAGTATTGATAAAACATTCGTGTGCTGTAGATGAAAGCAGGTTGGAAGTAATGAATTTTCTTTCTTTGTAGTGGATGGAAAGGGTAGAGATTTGATGTGGGTATATAGCTATGACATGTTGATGTACATTTCCATTTTCTACGTGATCTTAACAAGGAGGGAGTTGTCCAGCTGCTTAAATGTGATTTGCAGGTGCAAGTTGTAGATGTGCTAACAAAGCCACTAAAATCAGAGTGGCTTCAAAAGCTTCTAAGTATGGTAGGACCGTAAGAGTGTGAAAGTGTGAAAGTGAAATAACATCTGAGAGTAGCAAGTTTAAGTGAGAGAATGGTAGAGTTTACTTGGTTCAACATTTCAGTTTTAATGCTAATGATCGTGTTGGGAGGTATGAGTATAGGATTTGTCTATTCATTCAACCACCCAAGTATTGTTATATGTTTTAACACACAATTTTTAAAACTGAAAAGTAAATTGAGAAAAGAAACCAAAACTTTAAGCATGACAATTAATATTATTTGATGTATGGGTAGTATTAATATATGTGGACACTCTGGTTTGCTACGTGGGACAAGTTTCATTAGTGGGCCATAATATGTTTTTGTCAACGTTAAGATTTTGGCACAAATAGGTTACATGTTACAATACCACATCGAAAATACATGCTCTAATATTTTTGTTAGATGTGAACTGTAATAATCATTGTGCCCTAAGTTCCATTATTGGGACAAACTTTTCCTATGAATTGTCATATGTTACATATTAATATTTGATACAAGTGTGTCCATGATTTTTAATAATCAGTTCACCTAAATTGCCGTATAATATTTGGTACAAGAGTGTCCATGATTTGTAGGCAAGCAAACTTAACTGTAAATAAATGTATACATCTAGACTAATAATATTTAAAATAATACATTTATTTTATTAGGTAAATTACTAATAATCAGCCAATATTTCTAAGGTATTGATTGCGTGAGCACAATATTCATTCAACCACCCAGTTCTTACCCTATTCTAAATGCCATATACTTCCCTTATTAAGTGCTTATTACCATATTGTATTGTAGTATGATCTTAGAGCAATGATTGTAACAAGCACCATCCTCGTTATCATAGGATAATAAAATATGATGCATTTATCTTATTTGATGTTTTGTAGATGAGTACATAGGAACACCATATTTTAATTGCACCATATCTTTCAATATTGTTTGAATGTTATTTAATATTCAGCTTAATTATTTATGTGTTTGTTTTAACAACAATCAATTAATATTATTTGAATGTTATTTGATAATTAATGACAAATACTTATTGTTGATTATCGAATGTGTTTACATGTAATTAGCTTTTCCGGAGTAAAAACCATCATCAACAATGGACATGAATTCAGTTATTATATGTATTATGATATTAGTTGGTACTACGTAAAACTCTTTGAGAATGCTTGTGGTATGTGAATTGTTCATTATGTCAAACAATTATTATCTAAACGGTTATCGATAGTACTTATGTAACTAACGTGCTTTTAATTATTGGAATATGATGATTATAATATTTGTTAATTGTTGGTTTGAATGTGATAATTATACGATTATTGCTGATTTTTATGTGACTATTATAAAGCTGGTTGCTGGAAACAATGTAAGCTATTAACACTATATAGTAGCATTTAAAATATGCTACAAAACAATCAATACATTTTAGCAGCGTTTCTGAAACGCTACTGAAACAAATGTAAAATATCATTTAAATTTATAGTGACATAAAATAAATGCAACAAAAAGTTTTTAGTTGCATAAAAAAATGCTACAAAAAATTAAAGAAAAGGACCAAGCACAAATGTAACTAAAAATGTTAGTTTTGGTTGGACTTTTTAAATGTTGCAGAAAGTATTTGGTTGCGGTTGTAAAATGCAGTTGCATGGAACATTTGGTAGCGGATTTTTAAACGCAACATAAAAACAGACTTTTAGTTGCGGGACCTGTAGTAGTGTTCTCTAAAACGCTACCAAAGGCTTTGGTAGCGTTTTTTAAACACTACTAAAGGCTTTTTTGGCATAGTGAGCACTTGTGTTTTTGAAGCATTTGGTTTGTACTTAAAGTATTTGTTATTGTTTTGAATATCTACAAAAATTCTCAGAAATAGTTCTCTTCTCATTCGGTATCTTCTTCGAAATATATCTTGTTCGTAAGTCCTATTGACATTAAGGTAATCTTGCATAAGGGTTTGATGGTATGCAGCTTGTGGTTACGATTTATATACTTACAACCATGTACCGATCTGTCGTGCTTTGTGGATGATGAACCATAAGCTTCGTGACATATGTCGATAACTTGTTGTAGTTCTTTGGCTTCCTCCTGAAGGATAGCTTCTTCCTTAGAATCACTGTCAAAAGCTTTCATGCACTCGAGAAACCATGATGAACTCATTTTTATGTTTAATGTTTTTCTGTTATGAGCTATTCTTCGCAAGGTTGCTAGCTTTTATAAGAAACAGGTTGAAAACATTCGTACATGTTACATAGCAAGTTATCACATGGCTTTTGAATGATTGAGACAACTCACCACCTTATCAAATGGCACAAGGTATAGGTTGGAAATATTTGCATAAGAGTCAGGACAATACATTACGTGGCTTCTGAAGGATTCAGGCAACTTACCATGTTGTCACATGGCATATAGTATAGGTTGGAAACATTAGCACAAAAGACATAAAAATATGTCACATGGCTTCTGAATGATTGAGACAACTCACCACATTATCACATAGCACTTTGTTATCACAAAGCATATCGTTAAGTGAGTAGATGGAGTCAAACCGGTAATAGTGTTCTGTTATTGTCATTCACTATAGTGTATTGTCATGTCATTGGCTTCCAAATGAGTTAAACAATTCGGGTCATCCACTTTTTATTAATTTTTAATGATTAAACTAAATTTAATTGAATCAAACTCGTCACCTAGTGGTAGTTCATAATTTTTCAAAACGAAGTTCAAATTAATATATAAAATCAAAATTATGTCGGAATCCTTCCAAACAAGAATTTTCGGAACTTATTCGAGTATAGCTTTCAAATAGATGTCACAATTCTTGATTTGGTCATGTACATTTTGAGATATGTATAAATTAAATTTTCAAAAAAATCACGGCTAGTTAGTTTATTAACCATACCTAAATACTTAACTAAATCGAATATTTTAAATTATGCAGTTTGAAGTTTCATCAATATTCAAAGCTAAATATTAAACCAGCTATAGTGTCATGTCAATGTCATTCACTGTAACAACCATATATTGTCTCCCAATGATGTAATACTCGTTGATGTTGACTGCACTTTGCATTCAGTCAAAATTCTATGTTATATATTCATAATGGGCTTCGAATTAGTTAAACAATTCAGGTCGTCCTCTATTGAGTTAAACAAGAGTCTACGTTAGATAATTAAAATTCTCTTTAGATTACTTTCATAACAACCATTTCATAATGCTAAAATATAATACATAAACCGGCGAACATTTTCAATTGATAGACATAAAAAAGCTACAAAAATATAATAAGCCTACAGTTGTAGTAATGCTTACTCAAAGCCATATCGTGTAAGCCAACTATAGCGAAGTTCATATGCTTCATGATCAACAGATTCCATTTCGTTTTCTGATAGGCAACGTGAATCAAATATAGAATGATTTACTTAAAAAATGTCTTCTTCTTCAACCGCCTAGCGGGGCAGTGAGGACAGTTATTATAATCTTCTGCCACCATGTTTCATAACATTTCTGGATGACACTACTCTGAATGATTCCAAAAATCATCAAAATAGCCTCTGATTCCTCTACTTCATTGTCCGTTAACTATAAAACTAAACATAAATTAGCTTTATGCTTCTACACAATTTTGAATTAATTAGTATGTACAGAAATTTATACAAAATACTAGAGAAAAAATACAAAATTTGTACAAATAAATCTAATTGAAAAATGAACGTAACTTAAGGTTCTGATTATACCTCTTTGCTTCAAGCCATGTAGTCGTATACATTGCTATGAAGATTGGTAGTTGATGCTAAGACCATTAGTGTTGATAAAATCATACTGCATTATTTGTATTTGCCTACTGTTTAGATAGTAGCTTACTAACTTGTACCTTCAACAAGCACTGAAACTACATAGAAATCCGAGGAAGCAAAGCGATCTTGCCTTTTCTAAGGTGGGAAAGTTGAGGGCCAGAGTCATGTAATGGATATCCTTTCACATGCTCATAAGCAGTTGCACCGAGTAAAAATATATCGACAAGTGCTCAAACATATCGTTCAATAGCTCTCGAGGCATGTAGCGTGCATCTCCTTCCTCTATCGGAAGATTTGTATCCAAGAGGGTTGCACAGCCGAAATCGCCTAACTTATAAATACCATTCTTTACATAAATGTTGTCCGACTTTACATCCATATGAGCTATACCTCGTTCATGCATGTACATCAATGCCTTTGCAATCTGTAGATGGTTCAATGGACATCATATAACAACTCAGTTTTGATATAATGATTTAATAATGGCAATGTAGAAATTTAAGAACTATTATGCCAACAGTTTCTGTCATTATTATAGTCGATATGAAGTAGAGATGTCAAACATAATGGTCTAAAAATTCAATTCTCCATACAATACTGGATGCTTAGAAAAGCTGTAGCAATGGAATTCCAAGAAAAGATGACAGGTTTGGCTTAGAAGTTAGCTTAGAATTGAAAATTCTTGATATTTTAACTACATACAAGACTCGGTCTGCTATTCATTTTGTTAATAAAAAAATGGACCAAGTTGAAAATATTTTTCAACAATTAGTTAAAGTTGACGCACTGCTCGAATTTAGTCCATCTAACTACAAACACTACAAGAAAAAATGCAAATAGCAGCGGCAATATCCGCTTCTAATCCGTCGCTATATTGGACTTAGCGACGGATTTCCTGCAAAATACTGTGGTCGGTAAAAACCACGACGATAATTATGTCAGGTTTTTGCGACGGAATTTAACATGAATTTTCCGATAGTTTTCCGTCATTTTACTAATTATATAATAAAAATAAAATTTTATTTATTAATTTTATTTTAATTTATATACGAACTATTTACCGACGGATAAATAATTTAAAATAAATTATTATTTATAAAAGTCGTTGGTAAACTCTTACTAATTACCAAGGGATTAGCGACAAAAAGTTTTGACAAAAAAACTGTTTCAGGCATTTTGTCCAAAAACCCTTACTAATCCGTCGCTATTCTCTTTCTTTTCTACCAATAAACATTTTTTCATGTTTCCTACTTACAGCTTTACCAATTTTTCATGTATACATATACACACACATGAAAACATTTCTTATTTGCATATAAATATAACAAATTTTCATAAACAACAAATATATAAATTACTGCATAATATTTAATACATATCATTCAAACAACTTAATATTTCATATATGTATGTATGTATATATATATACATATATTGTTTTGTCAACTTTTCCACGTCTACACATAATATTTCATACGTTTTGCATCAACAATTTACTCACAAAACAGATAAACAGTAGATTTAATCTTGCTTTGCTTCGGATATATGCTCCTTAACATCAACAATAGTAGTCTTGTTAATGTCAAATAAACAATCAGTGTGAAAGTAATTGTTACATCATATATTGATAAAGTAAAAGAAACCAAAAGGAAACAAATGCAACTAAGACAAAATCAATAATGTACTTATGCAAGGAATTGTTACAATAATGCATTTGAATATGCAAAAACTTTCTAAATAAAAGGAAGCATGTTCATTAATACTATCAAATTTTAATTTCAATGATTAAATTAAATACTAGGACCGAGTTCCGAATTGATGCTCCGTGCTAAAGTGAACTTCAGCTATCACGTTAAAATTACTGGATAATATGCACATTTTGAGTGTCAGAATTATTCTCCATACCTAATTTTTATAAAGCTATTACATATCACTAAAAATAATTCCATTGGAATAATATTTTCTTATCAGTGCGGCTATGCAAAATCATCTTTATGTACATGCTAGGCAAGTAGAATAGTTTGGCAGTGTCAATAAAAAAGAATAACACCATTTTTCAGTATATTTATGAACGTTTCTGAAATTGGTTAATGCTACCCATGGTGTGTACTTACGTTGAATCAACATATAATTCAGTGAAGCTGTCACTCAGAAGCTCTTACCTGTTGAATGTTGTTATGGAACCTAATTTCTCCACTAATTCCACTGCAAAATACATGTAATAGGTATGTGTTGTTTTTGTTTATTACCTTTTTATTACCGCACATACATCTTCCACCTGATTATTTTGTTGAGTACCAATCCTACAAATAATCAGTGCACGTCCTTTTTTTTTTGAATTATGAAGAAACGCAATGAAAGTAACAGGGTATAAGTTCAGACTAATATAATAGATGACCTTCTACTCTGTGTAAGAATGATGAAGTTATTGGCTCGCATAAGTTAGAATAATGAAGTTGTAGCCTTTTCAAGGTGTGCTATAAACAGAAACTCAGTATCTCTTACCCACCAAGAAGCTGCTGTGTGCTGTGATTGTTCCCTTCCATGACGGTTTTGCTTTCACTATGTCTCTTTGCTTTAAGGTTTCTAAACACTGATAATTTAAGATTCCATATCCACTGTTCTATCTCTGTGTCTCATCTTCCATTGAGGTAAGCAAACATTTGAAATGATTCTTTGCATGATCTACTACAGTAGCTATTGATGCAAATATTTAATTTTCCACTTTACGAGCTTCTACAATTAAGCCAATCCTAAGGTGAGATAGCTTACGAATTCTTTGTTTGATAAGAATAGTTGAACCATTCTCTTGAAGTTGGTATATACTAAGCATATTTTTACCTTAAAGTCTGGTACAAAATAAACTTGTGTAATTATTTGAATTACATCATCTATCTGCAACTGCATATTTCCTCTTTTCATTACTCTTATTCGGGTATTGCTTCTCAGCTTCACAATGTGTAAATAAAAGGTAGCATGTTAGTTTTAATGCATCCTAACATATAATGTTTATCCACAGCATAAAAGACGAATTATCAAGATCTAAGTTGGAATAAATTAACATCTCCAGAAACCAAATTATTACCTGCACAAACAACTCAAGCTCTTTTCCAATATGAACTAGATCCAAATTGTGATCAAAACAGAAAATATGAACTCTACTTCTTGAACTCCCCGCATAAAAAATAACAGCATATCTTCTAGATCCAGAACCCAAACTCTACCGTCCTAACAATAATGGTGTCGTCTGCGACTATGGCATCAAAAAAAGGATGAAGGAGAAGAGAAGCAACAGAATGCAACTTGTTAATATTAAAACGCATTTTTCAACAACACATAATCTGCCTGGAAATTAATTACCAGTGCATAAGAACACATCTTCAGTTTGTTCAATAGCACGGATTTAGCTTTATCCAACAAACACAATATTAATCAAGAAGTGACCTAATTTAAGCATAAAACAACATCAGCAAAGTCAGTTAGAATTGTATAAGGGTGAGAACATCAAAAGAAATAAATAACGATAAAGCTAATAGCCGAGCTATTCAATGTTGCTGGAACAAAAAAGCATTGAACAAACTGAGGGCGTCACAATCATTTGCGATGAACACCTTCGCTCGATCTTCGCCAGAGGCAGAGGCCACCTTCTCAAACAGGGGGCGTAGAGTGCCATGATGGCACTAAATAAAATCGTAAGAAGGTGCTGAAGAAAACCATGAGCAGATCTTTGCCCGGCACGTTGTCGTCGGATGCAAGGTGGCGAAGAGGCTGGTGATGCCAAGATTAGAGCCATCGCATCAGAAGGTGATTTGGTTGAGAAGTACATAGGGGAGATAAGGTTATAGAGATTGAAAACCCTAGTATTTTGATTTGGGGTTTTGTGGTGAGATTTGGAATATAGGTTTAGGTGAAAGTGAGGTAAGCGGGAGATGAAAGTTATGTGGATCTGGAACAAGTGGGAAAACGAAAATGTGGCGCAAAATAAAGACAGAACCAGAAATTACCACCAGAACATTGATACAATAACAACGAAAAAGAGATGAAAAACAAAATTATTTTATGTTTATGTTAAGTTTAACTTTTATTTTTGAACTTTAGAAAAAAAATTAAAATATTATTTTAAAATCTTATGAATACTTTTATATATACTTTACAAAACATTTTTTAAATATTAAGTGTAATTGTTAATTATAATCATTAAATATCAAATATTAAATATTATTTACTAATTAATAGTCATCAAATTTTAGTCTTAACTATTAGATTTTTTAATAGAAATTATTTAGTAGCAGTTGTTAATTTTTAAAACTTGTTTGCTAAATATGACTTCTTATTTATTACTTATTAACCATCAAATGTTACTTATTGCTTATTGATTGTAATTGAACATAGATTATTAAATACTAACGGTTACATATGTGTATTTATTATTAATTAGATATTGAATATTTATTATTAGTTACAAATTACAAAATACAACTAATTTTTTAATTATCAACAATTTAATATTAATAATTACTAAATATCTCAAAAGGTTAAAACAAAAATGTGCATTTATGGCGAGCGAAAACGAGTAGGCTCATTGAGCAAGGAACTTGAACGAGGAAGATGGACGAATGAGGAATGCGTTAGCGACTGCGAACGGGGTATCTAAGTGGGATATTTAAGTCGTGTTTTCAATTTGATTAATCTATAATTTATTAATTATTTTTTTGCTTATAATAAATAACATGTATTAATAGTTTGCAAAAATTAAAATTTAAAATACAATAAATTGGCTGGATCAGTTCAAACTCGCTCTGTTATTCAGAACACTTTGATACGATCGCAACGCCAAAAATTATGTCTCAAATTAAAACTGTATGGTAATGTTTGTATTCAAAATTCTTTAATATTTATAAAATTTCTTGTTAATTTTGAACATTTTATAAAAAAAATATTTATTTCAATTATGAAAACTTCAAAAGTTTATATTTAAACTTTATATTTATTTTAGATATGAAAGTTTTAACTTTTTGAATTAATATGTATTAAACATAATTATCAATTATAATTATTAAATTTTAGATACCAAATGGTAAATTTTACCTTTTAATTATTAAAATTTACTTATTTAATCATTGATTATTAAAGATTACTGATTGATATTTAAATAGGGATACTGACTGATGATTTGTATAATATGCATTCATAGCTTCAAAACATACATGTATGTAACTATCTTTCAAAACAAACATATACATTCATTGTTGCATAATTATTTATAGTACATTAATATGCATGAAATAATAACTTGTATGGTAATATTTGAATTTTTTGAATTTCAAAAATTCTTTACCATTTATTCAATTTCTTATTTTTAAACTTTGAACATTTTGTTTTTCTTAATTTTACTAATTATTTATTAATTAATACATACTAATCAATTTCTTTAAAGTAAATATTTATTACTAATTTCTCAATAGTAATTTCTTTAGTCTTATTAAAGATTACTTATTAATCATTGATTTTCAAAATAAATTTAATTAAACAGCGAATATTAATCTTTTTTATTAATTATTATTACCTCTTATTTATATTTCATAGTAATTAATAATTAATCAATACTAAATGTTGAATATTATTTACTTTTAACAGTAATTATTTATTATTAATATATTATTCACATTAATTCTTTAAAATTTATATTTACTTATTAGTTACTAGGTAAAAACACAAAGTAAAACATTTTATAAATAATAAATATAAAAGTCCTTTACGAATCTCTTAAAAAACCGTTGCGATATAGCTTCAAAATGCTTATGACGGTAAACAGCCTCAATCTGCAGCGGAAATTAGCGTTAATTTTTTTTGTGGCGGTAAAGTGCTGCAATTTCCAGTGATTTAGCGACAGAAAATAAGATTTGACGGTAATAATTTAAAATAAGTTGACATATAAAATCTAAAATATTATCTCTTACAAAGTCCACGAAAATCCGCCGTTAATTTGCGATGGAATTTTCTACTGCTAAAAATCTGCCGCTATATACAGGTTTTCTTGTAGTGAAAATTAACAGCACGTAAACCTAGTTGAAATGAAGAAAGACAACTATAAAAGGGAGATACATTGGTGGAATTTGAACAACTCAATCACGCAACAATTGCTACAACATAAAATAATTAATACTGTACTGTAGGCATATGATTACTACAGCTTACTATTGCACCATCAGTTATCTCAAACTGCAAGTAACCAACATTCAGTGCTCAAATTTAGGCCAAGTACTTGGAACTACCAGCCTCGGGAAGCAGCTGACTAAGATTATAGAACATGTCAGTAACCTACTAAACTATTATGTCTATATTTACAAAAACAGCAATGAATTTGATATTACCGATAGTGGCTCAGCTAGCTAATTTGCGAACCCAAATCGAATGCGGATGTCCGCTGTGTCTTACAGAGAATGAATCACACGATTATATGCTCTTCAATGTAAGTACAGTAGAAACATCATTTTTTACATGCGTCTCAAATTATGGATCAACCATCCAACTTCTACCAATCTTCTAGAGAGTTCGAATCTGCTAAAACTAGAAAATAGAACCCACTTCATATGCTAAAATAAAAACTGCTAGTTCTTCTCATACTGCAACATCATCAACCTCCAATCATTTTACTTCTCCTACACATCAAATAAAACACATTCTTAACTCTACATCACCACTAGATAAAGGCCAACATTCTCCAACTCTGATAAAAATACAACAAATCGTTTTTTATTAGTGCATATTAGCAAAAAGAACTAAATCTAAAACCCCAGCTTCAACGAAGCAGGTAATACAACAACAGATGCCAAAACATAGATCAAAGCCTGAATAAGCTTGGCTAGATTCCAAAAACAAAGACCTTATCGCCAAAGCATTTGACAGGGCTATTGTAAAATTCTCCTTACCCTGCAAAAGCAAAATCGAACACTAAAAGGAAATACCCAACCTCAGTGGTAACATAACCAAGAAGCCCCATTCAATAGATGAACAACCAGAACCAAAAAACAAACATAGAAAACCACCATAAACAAAAATGAAACCAAATCATAGTCCTAGCTTAGTTGAGCTGCATCGATCTAAAATCAGGACCAAACTCAAGAGCTCATTGTGAATTTAGGATGGCACACATGAAGAGATCTGGGAAAGCGATTGGAGTGCGATTCGAGCAGTTAGATCTGAAAGAGGACGAAGGATTCAAGCATGACTGGAAGAAAAATGCGGAGTTGCGCTGGAGAAATCGAGAAACCTACGCACATGGATAGATAAAATAGAGGAGGCGAAAAGCCTGGGTAAGAGAAAAAACGCTGGTGCTTTGGTCAAGATTCGTTTCTTGCTCCAGGATGATGTTGTGCGATTTGCAAAGATTTTGTCTGAATGTAATTTGAGATTTTACGGTGGTTGGATTTGGAAATTAGGGTTGTATAGCAGAGACGAGAGGGAGTTTAAATTTAAAAGGAAATGTGGCCAGCGGGAAACGAAATTTTGGAGGAAAGAGGAGCGGGAAGCTAAGAAACACTGTGACTATTTGGGAAAATAAAAGGTTTTTTTCTCACTTTAAGAAAAGCTTCTAAATTCACTTTCCATTAATTATTTTATTCAACAGCGGTTATTGATGGTTATTTGTAAATTATCAACCATTAATTAAATATCCAATGTTAATTTATTTATGATTAATTATTGATTTTTAATTATTAACTAGTAATAGAACTTATTTCATATTTCGAATTAATTATCAATTTGTATTCTATATCAGTAATTATTATACATTAATATTTAGTTATTATCGATTTAGCATTTTTTTATTTCATATTATTTTTATTTATTAATTATTTTTATTATAACTAATTAAGGATTGTTATAATTTAATATTGATTTTTATTTTATTTATTATTCAATATATATTTTTGAATTTTAATTATTATTCATTACAAAAAATTGATTATATATTAGTTATCGGTTGCTATTATATATCATTTATTAAGCATTACAAAAAATTAAATATTAAATGTTACTTCTTAATTATTTGTATTGATTATTAGTTATTAAAAGTAAATTCATATTTATTGTTTTTTTAATCATTTAATAATTACTATTTAACAATTATTTTATATTTATTAATAAATTACTACTTATTAACATATTTTTAACAACATTAACTATTAAAAATAAATTACTACTTATTAACTATTAATTATTTAATAATAATTAATAAATATTATTAATTCCTAAGTTTATTATTAATTATTAGTTATTATTAAATATTATTATAATAAACATGAAGTTTGTAATAGGCATCTATTACAACTAACAAAATGAAAAGTTGTTAAAAATATGTTTATTACAACTTTGGGGAGCCGACAGTTGTAAAAATACATTTATTACAACTGTATTTTTCTGACAGTTGTAAAATTAAAGTTGTAATATGGTGTTTTTGTTATAGTGCGTAACAAGTAGCGCCGAGGTGCAACTCTATCCTAATATGCATCAAAATCAGCTCTTAGTGTGAAAATTGCCTACGTGGCTACCTAGCCTATCTGTATAATGCCCTATATGTACTGTCTACCAATTGTCCACGTCTGTCGAATATATCATCACTAGAAAGTGGATTTCCGGTTACTCGCAGGTCACCCGTGGAATGGAACTAACACGGATCTCCCAAGTATCAAATAGGAAGGTGGGTCGGTGGGAGCTGAATAACATGACGAAGAGACGAACGATATGCAACGAAAAAGGGATGTGCATCATAGAGCTGACCAACTTGTGTTAGAGAAATCCAATAAGAGGCCCACGATGCTTGTGAAATATGGGACATGCACCTCAAATCAGTCTGAGATTGGGACTCCATTAAGTTGTTCTTAACACTGGTAGCCACACGCGTAACTAGTTGGACACTTTCCACTCGTCGCATGCTTAGAAAATATGAATCACCTACATGACTAGCCACCTCAATGATGTGTGGATGCATGTTGGTCGTGTACTCGTAGTACCAGAACAACAATATGTACCAAAAACCAAACATCTGAACCACATCTAAAAAAAGAGTCCAGTAAAGTGTAGAGACAACCTAGTATAGCCGAACCCTAAACTATCGTTTGCATATGCACTTAATCGGCTAACGCTTCTAGGTGGCTAAGTCGAATATACTCTTTTTGTTCGAAAAGAATGTTGAACCAAAATGATATAAAAGAAAATCCCGAAATATAGCAACCTTTATAGTCTCGGTACCCATATGAGCTAAAATATATTCTTGTAAATATCTTAGGGTAATAGCTCCAGACGAGATATGATCGGGGGTGAGATTAGGAAAATACAAGGTGTATGTCTCAAGTGACTCAAAGCTAGAGCCAAAGGGATATGGCACTCTATCTGTAGCCCTTATCTCAATCCCGTGAGCATATAAAAATCGGCTGGATAATACGAAGCTCAAAATCTAGAAAATGAAATGTATGTGTAGTGGGCCACCATCTCTCGACTAAGGCACCTAGTAGTGGCTGGTCAAATAACTGTGTAGGTCTAATCTCTAAGAAGCGTACGAATGGACTAGCCCATAGCCTATCCCATAAACACTAAGGCACTATGTCATAAAAACATGTAATACACCTCGACTAACTGCCACAGAGGCTGAGGTAGTGAGACCAGTAAAAACACATTTGTTCCTAGTTAATATACTACGGAATCACACTACAACCTGACTATGTAATGTGGTAGATAATTAATTTGTACATTACTAATTATATTACAGTCTGAAATCATACCTCAAGCATCTCAAAAGCAATGAACATACGATGAGAGTAACCCTCAGATAACTCATATAGAATCCGTAAGTCGAATATCATCGTCTTGGGCGTAGAAGGAATGTGCCCAGGACCAGCCGTCTCATCTATTTGAGGTCTTCATTTAGCGATTTTGCTCACACATGGTGGCATCTCAACACGATATTGGATTAAAACAAATTAAAAACGTGAATAATGACTGTGGTAAAGAGACAGCCGGGTACGACACAATTTATATATGCCCTACTGTGGGTGCTTATTTAATCAACACCTAAATATAAGATGCTAATTTAATTAACACCTACCTGTTGGGAGAAACTCAAAATATCCCCTGTAATATTACGACCCATAATATTACGGATCGTAATTGGTTGGAGCTGCTATTAGGGGCCATGTTCAGAGCATTTTGGACAATCATATTTTTTGATGTAAACTCAAAGTTGCTTGGATAATTAACAATATTTTCTAAATTTTAATCTCCAATAAAGATGTTAATGATAGGTATAATATGATGTTGCATTTATTTTCCTAGAAATTGTAAAATGAAATGTCTATTAACTAAAGTTGTAAAAATCATTAGGTAGTAAGTGTGAACTAGGGATTAATCGTCAAAATGAAGATTAATCGAAGTTAGACGAATTTGATAAATTATTTTTTAGAACAAATTTTATTATCTTGCTTAGTATTAATCGATTCATAATGCAATGTATGGATTTGGTTGGAATCGAAATTAGCCATTGACACAAAAATACTTGAGATAAACAATCTGATGCTTATAAGATGCATTAAGCGTAAACTGGTGCATAGATGAAACATATGAACCTTGCCTAGGCGGAATATATGAGGCTTAGGCAAAAAACTAGAATGTGTCAATTTTAAATTTAATTAAAACGAGCTTGAAATGGCGCGGTAGTGTGAAAATTCAACTTTAAACTTTGAACGAATATATAGAATTCAATATAAATTAGAATTGCTTAAAACAAGAAACATTAGAATATTTTGAATTGTAATTTTTTAACGAATGTAAGAAATTGAGATTTCAATTTACGAATTGTAAGTTATGTCTAAATTAAAATTTAGAATAGTCGCTATGGAATATATATATATATATAGCCCTTAAGAATAGCCATATAACATACGGATGAATTGGGACTCGAAACCAGATCCATTGAGTTCAAAATGCCGTTTTCATGTTCAAAAAATATAAACTTCGATACCTTTACTGTTAGGTGAAATTTGGTCTTTTTCTTTGTTTGTATGACCAAAATATCACTTTTTATGTATGATTGAATTTGGACACTGAGACGACCCAAAATCCCGTTCTCACGGAAACAGAGTTATCTTTGGAATATGACACAGAAACAGATAATAGCAGAACAGAATTAAATAAATACATCAGATAATGAACAATAGAATATACTGGATAAAAGTAATCATCAGAGTTACACGGTATACAGGATCTTACTTAGTACAAATACAGTTCAGCTATACATAAATGTCTACAGTGGAAATAAACAAAATATGTACAATAGGAGCTGAACAGCATAAAAAGAAATAAATGATAGAATCCATCTTCAGCTCCAGCTATCCAGAAAGAACCAGCTAAACCTGAATACAAGGCTGCCCGTGTAGAAAAAGGGGCACCCGAGTTTGAGAGTGAAACAAACTACGAGTCAGTCATGGGACTGGTATGAGAAATCTACTCAACACATACATAATATGGCCAATCACAGGACCACGCCACTTTCGTGGAACGGGTTTACTCCATTAGATTGCCAGTGCTTTAAAACAAATCATTCTTTTTAAACATCGCTATGCTTTTTATAAAAATGAAGCCGGTATAAGACTCAGTTCCCATCACACAATGCAACGCAAACCGGAGGATAGAGTTTTACCTTATAACGGTCAAAATATGCTTGATACGGACAAAACAAAGGCTTTTGATATTATTGCTAGTGTCTATATGTTTTGAAAACAATTTCAAATCATAACTATCAATCATAGACGGCATGGGTACCATATATCATGTCGCCATATATATATACAATCAAAACCGCACGATGTCGTATTTGGAAATTGGATTTCCGTCATGAACCAAGGCAAAAGATAGTCCTTACCGAATTCGAGACGCTCTAGCCCGTGTCTCAGGTACAGCCGCGACCATACCCTGGATCGTCAGGGCCGGTCCACACGAAGTGGATTATAATGCCTGAACAATGCGTTTCTCCACCCTTTGGGGTGTAAATGAGCCAACGAATGACTCCATCGGACCCGGATCGTCCGATCACACCGAGGCGCCTCGCAACAGCAACAACCACAAAGGTGAAAAGTATATAAATGTCAGGGCTGGTAGGTCACTGACACCACCCTAGCTAGAAAGAAACACATGTCCTCCCTGAGGTCCCTCTCCCGTTTTAGGTTCATACCGGGGTGTGAGGCTCGCGAATTTACATTATACACAAAGCTACGCCACACAGGCGGTGCTTTGATCATCACCACAAGACTTTGCTTTTCAACAGAAGTCCTGATCACTGCATCTTAGCATGCCACACAGAATAAATCCTATGTCAGACACACAGTCCATTTACAAGTCCGTTCTGGGTCTGAACGAAACCGTAGGCACTAAATACCTCGCAAACCCTTCGATCAACACGTATGTCTGAACGATCACCACTCATTATCCATATTTCGGGATGCCTCCCAATCAGGACCTCGGTTACCATCCAAACGAGGTGAAGATCTCCGGTCTTCGACCACCGTCTTTATCTTCGACTTTCAATCGTCGGTCAATTATTTGAAATGAGAATTAACTCGGCCTTCTCAAATAATTCACGTATATTTAGAATTTCAATTCAATTTATTTCAATGGTTAAATTATTCGACAACACCAATTTTGTTCTTTAATGTAATTTTCACACCAAACACATTCAACCATCAAATATCACATAAATCAAGCAAATTCAGTTTATTTCCATTCCATATTGCTTATGATATTTTATAACTATTTATCGCTATTTTTATTTATCTTAAAATAGCTAATTTATTCAAAACGACGCTTCGGGCCATAAAGCGGCCGTGGCGCTGTTTTTCTTCAAATTTGATTTACACATATCTGAAAATCTAACCGTTGGATCTTCACAAAATTTACATCATTAGAAAGGTCTTTTCAAAACGAATCCAACGGTTCCAGTTTCGGGAAAATCCGACGGTCGGATCTCCCGGTACAATCGTTTGAATTTTCGATTTCAAATTACGAACTGCAGCGTCGTTATTCGATTAAATATATAATTATATTTATATATATATATATAAATATAATCGCTTCTGGCGCTGTTTTTCATCAGTTTTGATTTAAACATTCCAGACAATCCAACCGTTGGATTTTTACAAGGTTGGTGCCGTTGGAAAGATTATTCCAAGGCGAACCCGACGGTTGTGGTTTCGGGAAAATCCAATGGTCGGATTCCCCGTACTAGTTGTTTGAAATCATGGTTTCAAAATACGAACTGCACGGCTTCGTTTCGTTTTAATTTTATTTATATTTATATAAATATAGTTCATTCAATGATTTCCATATCGTTTTCACTTCAAATATTTTTCTAACACCTTAAAATTTTGGAAAATTTCGCCATAACCTCCC
The DNA here is from genome assembly GCA_030737875.1 of Allium sativum. NCBI lineage: Eukaryota > Viridiplantae > Streptophyta > Magnoliopsida > Asparagales > Amaryllidaceae > Allium > Allium sativum. The sequence goes on along the minus strand of CM060911.1, from coordinate 135,048,249 downwards.
CTGCACCGGGAGCATCGGGAAATCGCAAATAGCTTTCCCGGTCCTTCTAATCTCAAAAAGAAAAAGAAAAAGCCAAGCGGCTAGCCAACAGGCTCAAAATCATCACCCAAACAAAACAGTAAATGTGTACCTATTTGTCGGGCACAAAATTTTATTCCTCTTCTCTAGCCCCTTTGCTATAACCTGTTCAATGAATATGCATGTACATATATATACAGTTCTTATCATTTATCATTTTCTATTCAACTTCCTATTTGATCTCTATTTGGTTTAAAAACACCATTCGTTCTAATGTTACATAAATAGGTGCAAATCATTTCATTAGCTAATTAATGAATATTTCAACTCATATATGTTTATTTTGAACAAGTGGTTATTTTTAACACTTCACATTTCAACGATTTATGCATACAATAAAAATGTGATTTTTATTGTAAAAACAATTCATTTCAAAACACTATTTTTCTATATAGTTCATATAGGTGACAAAAATAGGATTCTATATATATATAGATAAAAGGTGATTTTTATTATCAAACAATTTATTTCAAAATATGAATAACATTCAACACATGAATTTCTAATCAACGAATGAATATCAATTCAACACATGAATGTTTCCTATAGTTTCTATATATAGATAAAAATGTGATTTTTATTATCAAACAATTTATTTCAAAATATGAATACCATTCAACACATGAATTTCTAATCAACGAATGAATATCAATTCAACACATGAATGTTTTCTATAGTTTCTGTATATAGATAAAAATGTGATTTTTATTATCAAACAATTTATTTCAAAATATGAATACCATTCAACACATGAATTTCTAATCAACGAATGAATATCAATTCAACACATGAAGGTTTTCTATTCAATGAATAAATATAGTTTAAGCATATGAAAATAATTCAAACACACGAATATTATTCAAAATTTCGGCAGCATAACGGCAGGGTAGTTAAAACCGGGACCGTCCCTAGTACGGCTCCTCGCTCTACCTTAAAACCTCGCGGTTTTTGACAATGGGGATCATGCATCTAGTTCGCACGCAGGCGGCATGTATATATTTATTTCATTTCCACAAACTAATCCTATGTGGTTTCAACCAAATATTTCTCAACCACAAATGGGTATTTTTCAACCACAATCAACCAATATCAATCACAAACAATCTCAAACAATCATTCTCTATCAATCAATTATCACAACAATTTCAATCAATAAATATCGTCCATGGTTTGTGGACGAGGGGCGTATATATATATATATATATATATTTATATATAGCAATTCACTTTTACTTCAACACATATATGTTTATAGAAAAAGAAATTGAAGAGTGAGAAATTCTCACCAATTAGCTAACCAATACTACGACTCTTCCTTTATAGAAATCTTCGCCAATCTCGCCTTTCGTCGCTTTCGTTGCCCGTATTCTCTACATATGTAAAAATCGAATTTTTACTATGTTATTCAATATATAAAAATTGCATTTTGACTTCGCTATTCAATATATAAAGATCATATTTTTATTATTCCTATGATGTAAAAATTATATTTTTATTGCTTTAAAAATATAAAAATCATATCTTACTTCTTCTACTCAATAAAAATTCCGTCTTTTCTATTTTAAAAATATGATCTTTTCTATTCTAAAAATCTGATCTTTCTATCCCAGTTCAAATCTTTTCTTTTTAAAGTTTGAATCTTTTTCTTTTTAAAATTCGAACCTTTTTTCTTTTTAAAGTTCTAATCTTTTTTCTTTTTAAAGTTCTAATCTTTTTTCTTTTTAAAGTTCTAATCTTTTTTCTTTTTAAAGTTCTAATCTTTTTTCTTTTTAAAGTTCTAATTTTTTTTCTTTTTAAAGTTCTAATCTTTTTTCTTTTTAAAGTTCTAATTTTTTTTCTTTTTAAAGTTTAAATTAAAAATCAAATTTATAACCTGTTTAAAATAAGTTTTTAAACTTCTTAAAAATCAGTTTTATACCTTTATAAAATCAGTTTTTAAACTTCTTAAAAATCAGTTTTATACCTTTATAAAATCAGTTTTTAAATCAGTTTTAAACCTTTATAAAATCAGTTTTAAACCATTTTAAAAATCTGTTTTTAAATCCTTTTAAAAATCTGTTTTTACCCTTTTAAAAATCTGTTTTTACCCTTTTAAAAATCAGAATTAAATCTTTTCAAATCGAAATTTTCAGATGAAAATAAAATAAAATAAAAACAATTTACCTTAACCTGCGAAGAAGGGGGGGGGGAGATGACGGCCAGGCTCGGCGGCAGGAGGTGGGTGGTTTGAATTCGAAGAAGGGGGGGCTCGTCTTCGTCGCGCTCGTGCGGTCTGGGGAAGGGGGGGGGGTTGCGCCACTGGGAGGAGGGAAGCTGGACGGAGGGGGGGGCGGCGATGTCTTCGTCGGCGACGTTCGCTTGAGGGGGGGGCTGTCGATAGTTTTAGGGTTTTTTTTCTCTTTCGTTTTGAAATTGAAATGAACGGGGGGCCAGAACGAAGGATAAAGGGAGGGAATTAAAAATACATATATATATATTTTTTTTTATATTTAATTTTGCAAAAAGTTGACTTTTACATACGACCTCGAAACGAGGCCTACCGCCTGTCGCCCATAGCGTTTTACCTCCATTCCGAACACAATGGGATATGTATCGCAAGCTGATTTGATCGTTACAATCAGTTTCCGTTGAATTTACATTTAAATCACTATTGAATTCTAAACGTACATTTCAAATTACCGGGGCCACATACTAACTAGAAAAATTCCAGAAAAATATTTTCTAGCTTCGTATTGACGATACGGTCCTAACAAAACTAGTTTCGTCGAATTCTGAGACCGTTTGAAAAATGGCCAATTTCCAGTCGATTAAAATCAACTAAAACCGGTCAAACACGTTTTCCTTTGCCACGCTCACATATTGATTCGAAACATTATGAAATTTGAAACCTAGCAATAATTTGACATCACGGATCCAACAAAAGTGGTTTCGTCGAAATCCGAGGTCGTATGCAAAATGTCCATTTTTAAGGCCCTGAATTCCATAACGACTATTCAGAATTTTCAACTGGACATATCTTTTGATTCCCGCTATCAAATTTCGATTGGTCGGATTCGTTAGAAAGATATCATCAATTAGATCCTAATGTTTTTGGTTTCACTAAAATCCGGATTGTTTTGCACCCGGTACAGTCCGACAAAGTTTGAATTCGAATTATCGAACTACCGCGCCATTTTCAATTCTATATATAATTATAATTAATTATATTCGTTTTCAAATGTCGATTCAACTCAGTTTTCATCGCCATTATTTAAAATATTTATTTTAAATATTTAAAATCCATTATTTTAGCCAATTTAAATTTTTTAAATTGGTTCAGATTTTCTGGGTCGTTACAGACACGAAATCACTTCCATTGAGCTCGAAATGTCGTTTGCGTGGTCGAAAAGTATAAACTTCGATATATTTCGAGTTCGTGAAAATTGGCACTTGGGTTGGGTCTTGATTTGGCTAACCTAGCTCACCATATAACCCCCAAATCAGCCCCTTTCTTCCTTTCACTTCAACACTTAACCAAATTAGAAAAAAAAATGGGGAGAGGAATGGGAAATTAAAATTCCTAAACTAGGGTTCTTGATTCCAATCCTAATTCTTGTGGAAATCAAGTGCAAATCCAAGGAGAAGCTTAAGTAAGCTCCTCTTCATCTTCTCCATCTTGTTTCCTCTTTGATTTCTAAGATTTCGTATGACCCAACTCTTAGGAAATTCAATTATATGTGTTTAGGTTGGAGATTAGCAAGCTATTTTTGAAGAGTGGTTGGTTTAGCAAAGCTTTGAATCGATTCCTTCATTTCTAAACAATCAAAGGTGAGATCTTCAGGAACTCACATCTAGGTTACAAGCCATTAGCTTGTAAAAGTGTAATTTAGTATTCATTTGAGTTTGCATATGCTAGTGTATTGGGTAGGCTAGTGTAACTTAGTCGATTTCATGTATTCATGTTTCATTGAATTAGAAAATTATGGATTGGAGTGCTCATATGATCCATTTTTATGCTACGAGTTGATTTTGTGATATTGGGAAGCTCCGTTGCCTCCCCAGCAAATTTCTAAGTCTTCACAAGTCACTTGAACCATATTTGATTGCTTTGGTTAGAAAATTTGCCCGTTTTGGAATTTATAATAAAAAAATCATCGCAAATCTCATGTATGAATGTTTATGCATGTGAGTTTGGTGTTATAAGCTTCCCCGGTGAGTTTTAGAAGCCTCATTTGCATGTACATAACATCAGGCCTTCGGGCATGAGTTGATATTGCTTTAAGCTTGTTATCTAGGCAAACTGTGCTCTGGTTCGGGATTCAGACGTATGAATATTTTAGGTCAGACGTCTGACCTGCTTCATTAATTATGAAACAAGCAGAGCAATTCAGACGTCTGAAATTTTTAATTCAGATGTATGAATTTTAATTCATATGTCTGACCAAAAAAATTCAGACGTCTGAAATGACACCAAAATGAACTAAATCCTTGTTGTTTCAGGAAAATGCAAATTTAGACGTCCGAATTTTTAATTCAGACGTTTAAATCCTGTTTTTGGACTGTTGACCAGTGGAGACCACGGTCAACAGTTTAGATCCATCCAGGCTCTTTCCCAGTCGAGTTTCCGCCCATTTCGACTTTGTTTGTGACTTATCAGTTTCACTAATTCGCAAATTGCAGCAATCGGTTTTATTCGAAATCGTTTGATAAACCGTTTCAACTTATTTTAAGCAATTTAAAATGTGTGCGAACCAATTTTTACTTGATTTGTAAAATAAAAATGGTTAAGTATGATTTGGCGTGAACACGTATAAAATGAATATGGGCATGTTATGACTTGAGTATTTAACCCGATGACCGAATTAAATTCTCGATTAAACCTTTTACATAAGAAAATGAATGTAAAGGCCAATGATTTAACCAAGAGAAAGATGATTTGAGATTGGATTTTGAGTTCGTTGTGAATGGTATCTTAAATAATACTGTTCTTGAACCCACTTGTGAAAGTAATAAATCTTTTAAATGAGATTTAGAGAAGTTTTCCTGTTTATTTAATTAAATTGGAGTTGAATGGAATTCAAGTTAATAATTGAAATAAGCTTCGGTGAAGGAAGGCGTTTACAATTTATGGAATTTAAAAGGCCTTGCTGTTATTCCACTTATAATATTAGTCCGATACGGTAATTTATATCGATTATAAATTATTCAAATTTCCGGGAAGATTCCATATTAAATGGAAGAGTATTTTGGGTTTATTGTGAACGATGTTTTTACATGACATTTGTTCTTTAACCCAAGTAAAGACAAAATAAAAATCATTAAGTAATGATTTTAGAGATTGAAACTAAGTAGATTTTTAATAAATCTTTAATGAGATTTGGTATGAATAGATGGTAATTAAATTTATCAAAATATGAAAGTGGTATAAACCAAAAATATTTGGCTGTTGATATTGATATTGATTGTGATTGATTGATTGTTGGGACTGTGCTTGACCCGTTTATGAGCAAAATATGCTTTTATATTTAGCATTGCATTGGTAGAAATATTAGTATGCTAACACCCTTTGAAGCACTTCACTATTTGAAAATGAGGTGTTTAGCGATGTTGTTTATTTCATTTCAAATTCAATGAATGATTTGTGAAATGAGATTTTCTTAAATAAAAAGAAGTATTCGTGATGGAGGATCACCAGTTTTACTCTGTGCGATAGTTAAATCTTTAGTTAGATTTGAACGTGAAATGGTAATTAAATTTACCGATAACACAATGGGTGTTAGATATGGAGTACTACCAGTTTTGCTCCATGGGATGAATAGGCTAGGATTGGGATTAATAAAATAAATTGTTACTTCGGTAAGGCTTGATAATCCCAACTAGTTCTTAAAACTTATTTGGTTTAAGTTGTGGAAAGATAAAATAAAATTTTTTGAGAATGATATCCAAAGGAAGAATAAAGAATAAGTTTTAAAGAACTTATCTTTGATAAAATTAATGGGAACCTTTCCCTAAAGATGTGAATATTTGAATAAAAGAATATTCTATATTGGAATGAGATGTGTGCTATCTTTGTGTATTTATCACTTGATTATAAGATGTGCAAGTTATTCGGAAAGATCGGGTTTTAACTCATTCTGAATAATTGTTACGACGATTAAAAGTCGAAGATATTAAAGGCGGTGGTTGAAGACCGACGATCTTCACATCGAATGGATTACTATTGATGCCTTGGATTTGGGTAGCTCCCATAAAGGGGTTATAGTGGTAATTGTTTGAACGTACTTGTTGATTGTCCGGATATGCGAGGGCTCTCTCTTATATTGGACACATGGGATGAAGAATAAGGTGCCTCCGGTTTCGTTAAGACCTAGAACGGACTTGCAAATGGATGGTATGTCTAACGTTGTATTCCTTTATGTTGTATTCGTTGATCTCTGCTAAATATATAACTGTTTGGTGGCGGAGAATTTATTCTCTTGCTTAACACCGTTCTTTGATACGTACAAGCTTAGAGGTTATTTATTGGCAGAAATCAATGGTATGGCATGGACTGACAATGTGACATGCTGAGACGCATAGATCAAGACTTCTGTTGAAAAGCAGAGTCTTGTGGTTGATGATCAAAGCACAACTTTAAGTAATGCAGCTTTGTGTAGCGATAATTCGCAAGCCTACACACCAGTATGATGGTAAACTGATGGTTAGATCAGTATACTTTCGAGATGAACGTAGATGCCAACTTTTTGGGTTGTCATGGATTCGGTCGACCGAGATGTGTTGGGTGTGGTCGCTCCACCCTAGTAAGGATAGGGCTTATACCTGATTCCCAAATGGATAAAGTAAGCGGTGTTTTTCCAAAGCCCTGGACGTAAGCCGCTGTGATACTTGTTTCCTGGATATAGTGTGGACGTGCATTACGATGTTTTCCAAAAGCCCTAGACGTAAGTCGTGGAGTATTACACTACGTGATCGATCTTTCGAATCAGTAGCCATCAAGATGGAAATCCAACTTTCCAATATGAGCTTTGCGGTTTTAGTTGTATACCTATATGGCGACATAATAGGATGGGGTATTATGCCGCCTAGGATTGATACATTTACTTTCGAAGTTGATTCCTACACTATGCACTTATAGTAATAAAAGATAAATTTCGCGTATCAAGCATTTTTGTCTATTATAAGGTAAAACTTTATCCTCTGGCTTGCGTTGCATTGTGTGATGGGACCTGAATCTTAGAATAGCTTCATTTTTCTTTTATTTAGCACTGTGAGTTTTGTTTCGTGGTGTTCACGTAGAGTAAATCCATTCCGTGAAATATGGCGTGATCCCGTGATCTACCTAATTTTAAAATAAAGTTGTAATTGTTTTTTTTTGTTTTCACTCCAGTCCATGACTGACCTGGAGTTAATTGTTTTTCGCCTAAACTCTGGGTGCCCATAATTTCCACACGGGTAGCTGGTAGTTCAGGTTTTGCAGATATTCTATTTTACAGGATCTTAGATTATGGCTAGACCTATGCTTTGGATTATTTTACAGTCTTCTGTTTATTATATTCATGTATTATATTTCCGTTGTGTATTAATTATTCGTACTCTGATATTCTGTACTCTGATGTAAAATTGTTGTAATAAGCAATGAAATGTTTTTTGTGTTTTGTTCTGATGTGTTTCATCCCCATAACAATCCGAGGATTTCTGACTTTTGGATCGGACCTGTATGGTTTATGGTTTATTCAAAGGGCGGCGATTTTCCGGTTGCTACATGCAGACACATACATAACATCTATAATACGAATATCACCACCATTGTAATACAAATCAAGTAAAGTATTCTGACCAAACAATACCATCATAATACAAATTAAATAATGCTATAACCATTACAATACAAATCAAATATCCAAACAATCAAAAAGCCGATATTCAAACAACACCAACAATACAAGCACTAGTATCCTGACAAACAAATATACATGCCGCCTGAATTAAATATACATCTTCAAATAAATCAAATATACATAATCAAATGCCTACTGTGATAAAAAAAGGGGCAAACATCTCCAATTGATTAGTTGTAGAGCTATGGACACGAGGGTCTATAATAGGATTGTTAAAGCATCTCCAACAGAGTTACGGGTTGTAATATTACAACATGTAAGATTCAAGGTAATTTTGGTTGGCTTACCCAACATATGCACGCCGATTTTATCAGCGCACATTTATAAATCCAACGCGCTTCGATTTTATCGGCATGTGAGGTTCATGCGCTGATAAAATCGGGCGTGCTCCTAGCGCACCTATAAATACAGTGCACTAGGCCTTAACTCCCCATCCTCCACCAAAAATCTCCTTTTTAATTTTTTTATTGGTTGAGACGTCGAGATGCCGCCATGTGTTACGAAGATCGGGTGACGTACAGTTCGGCCTCAGTTGGATAACATAGCTGGTCCAATGCACCCTCCTCCACCCGCGGAGGCGACGATTCAAGACTTATGGATCCTTCATGACTTTCCATAGGGATCCACTTATCGTTCGTTTACTGGGCTCGCTACCATTTTGGTATAAATCCTAAATTTAACATGTTATAGTTTACTAAATAGTTTACCAAATTACGTAGGTAGTATAAACTGTTAAATACTTTAGTATGAACTGTTAAATACCTTATAGTTTACCAAATTACCATATAGTTATAGTATGAACTATTACATAGTTTACCAAATTACGTAGGAAGTATGAACTATTGTTTTATAGTTATAGTTTATTTATCGACAAAAATATTGTTTTGAATAGACATAGTATATTTACGTTCGAGGGAGTTGGGCCAAGTTTTATTCACAGACCCTAGACACACTACCACTAGTTATTCAAGAGAGGCTACTGGCTAGTCCATTCGGTCTATTCTTACAGATTATACCACCCCAGTCAAAATAAGAATTACCGCGTTGCGGTAAGCCCGTTTTAATTATATCTATATATTATTGTTTAAACTTTGTTTATTAATAAACCTCAATAGCATTCGTCTATATTTTAAATATAACGTGTACCGGTTTTCCAAGTCTAACTTAATCATGCCGAGCAGTTCATAACCCAGTTATAAATTTATTTCATAACATAGTTATGAATTTATTTCAAAACTTAAATTTATTTCATAGTTTTATTTATAAATTTATAAACGATTTTATATCGACTTTTTGAGATTTTTGGTTTAACATAACTCGAAATGTGTAATACGAAAATCTGGTATTTCTTATTCATTGGCATTCCATAATCAATTAGATTATGATGGTATTAGTTTCGAAGAATTCCGGTGTATTTCGGACCCTGTACGTACGATCGAAGTTCAAAACGTATAACTATGAACTACCACGACATTACGAGTTCGTTTATATATAATTTACAAACTAAACTTTGAAATTGCGAATAATTTAATTATTCCTTTCATTTTTTTTCCTTTCCAGTAAAAAAATTATCGATCTAAAGAAACTGGATGACCCTACCCGCTCGACTCATCTTCGATCAAATACAGGGGATAACCCTTCATTTCCGACTCCTTTTCAAATCACGATAGTTGACCACCCTTCTTGTTAAATTCACACAACGCAATGTACACTCTAACCAATAAAGATGCACACAATTGACCACTCTGCCCAATAAAGCTACCCGATAACCAAGACCTCATTCAACCTTAAGCAAGCCAAATGACAAGATATACCACTAGTGCTCGAATTAGAGTCAAACCTGCAAATTGCTTTAACATTTGTGCAAGGTAAATAGAGTCATAGATTTAGACTCGACATTGGATGCATTAGCCACTTTGTCCTGTATGCTTTTAACTTTACAACTGTATATTGCAACCACTATTTATTAAGGATGACTCTACTTGTTAAATTTCTTGACTATATTATGTGGAAGACCCTTCTTGTTAAATTCCTTGGCTATATTACGTGGATGGCCCTACAAGCTAAATTCATTGGCTATATTTCGGGGATGACCCTGCACACTACAAACTGGACCCATACAAGTACCAATAAAGGAGCACTCTGTCCAATAAAGGAGCACTCTGTCCAATAAAGAAGCACTCTAAATAATGCACACTCCACTCAATAAAGACACACAAAAATTAATAAAGGACCACAAAAAACAATAAAGTTACCCAATAACCAAGACCTCATACCTTATATACAACAACAACATTGCAAACCATATCTCATATCCAAACATATTCACAAACAAAAATGGATTCTCATTTTATGAAATGCATGACGGCTTTTAATAGTGATTCAGAGGAAGAGGAAATCCTTCAAGAGGACGGAGAAGAAATACAAGAAATACGGGATTTATACCATGAAGCCTACGGTTCATCATCCACAACTCTAGTGGGATTGGTTCCTGAAAGGAAGTTTATACACCGAAATCAAGCTAAATACCGTAAGTCTCTGATGCAAGATTACTTCAATGACAACTGCACTTACGGACCTGTTTGTTTCACAGAAGATACATGATGTGGGGAAATCTATTTCTTCGGATATTAGCGAGTATTCAAGGTAACAATGATAACTTTAAATACAAACAAAATGCATCAAAGACACAGGGGTTATTCGATGAATAGAAAATGACGGCCACTATGAGAATGTTTACCTATGGCACTCCTGTTGATACATTGGACGATGCATACCAAATATAGTAGAGAGCACGACACTTGAAACACTTGAAAATTTCTGTTAAGCTGTGGTGGACGTCAACGGAGAAGAATACTTAAGGTCTCCGAATGAAGCAGATGTAGTGCGAATCAGAGATGCACGAAAGCAGGGTAAGGTAGGGCATGTTAGAAAGTCTGGACTGTATGCATTGAGAATGGAAGAAATGCCCTAAGGGATTACAAGGTGCGTACAATGGCAAGGAAAGGTGACCAACCATCATTTTGGAAGCTGTAGCATCGTACGATTTGTGGATATGGTACGCTTTCTTCGGAATCCCCTGTTTGAATAATGACTTAAATGTTATAGATAAATCCCATCTGTTCAATGATCTTGATCAAGTCCAGGTACCTCCTTTAACATTTACCCTAGGCAAAAATACTTACAACCATGGATATTACCTAAGTGATGGAATTTACCCGAAATGGAGCACCATCATTAAAACATGTCCAAATCCATTAACTCCTAAACAAGCCAAATTCGCAACGATGCAGGAGGGACAAAGAAAAGATGTAGAACGAGCATTAGGTGTTTTATAATCAAGATTTGCAATGATAGTAATCTATGTCGGTTGTGGTCTAGGAAAAATATGTCTACAATCATGTTTGCCTGCATTGTTCTACATAATATGATTATAGAAGATGAACGAGATATGGATGAAGGGCAACGCCACTACAAATATGAAGGTGCTTCACAAACACTTCCAACAAAACACACAAATAATAGAAGAGGAATTCAACATTCATTTGAACTGTGAGGTTATATTTAGAGATGCACAACTCCATAACCGGCTGCAAAAAGATCTTATGAATCATTTATGGAACCACTATGGCAATACCTAGTTATGAAGCTTGCTTGTCCAGACTTGTGTTTTATTTTATGATTGTACGAATTTATGCAGTAATGATGTTGTAGTTTTTTTTATTTTACCAATCGCGTTCTATTGTATATGTACGTGTTATTAGCTTGCTATTATTATGATCTGAAGCTAAATTAGTTTATTTAGGTGTTCCTAAACATAACTGTGTTCTACGAAAATAAAAACGATTTTATTTCATCATATTGAAATATAAGTTAAGATAGGTAAAAAAAATGTTAGAGGAACCCACGCTGAATTTATAATCGGCTCGTCATGAAGCGCGTCGATTTTGTCGGTGCGCGTCGAATAAATCGACGTGCTTCATGGCGAGCCGATAAATTCGGTGTGCGGGACCAATTCAGAATTCTGAATTGTTCCCGTAACATTTTACTGAATATTACGATTTCCAACATATGTTAGGGACCATTTCCTCATATATCTTCGATTCAGAGCATGAATTCTCCACTGTTGGAGATGCTCTTATATATACTTGTATTATTATTGATTTTCATAGAGCAGATCATCATATGTTATGCTAAAAGTAAGTTGTAGTAAAGTAAAAAACACAAGATTTATAGTAGTTCAGCAGGAATGTTTTTTTCAGTATTTGTCCATTTTCATTATTCTCTCTATAGAGTTTTGCTACAATGCTTAAGATATCAAATACAATGATCTGTAGCTTAATGGAAAGTGAGACATAGTCCTAGGAAATCTGTTCTGTTGTATCTATTCTGTACTTCTCATCTTCATATTCCTGCCAATCTATCACTATTAGGCCATTAGACTATTTCTGCTAGGCTACCAGGTTGTTCCTCCAATGTAGCTCCTACGAGATTGATCTCGCTAGGCTAATCCAACTAGCTTGAACCTAATATACTGATCCCAGTAGGCTAGTCCTGCTAGCTTGATTCTGACAGCTTGAACCTAGCTTTCTATGGCTTGTCTTCCATTGTTACTATGAGCTTAGCTCTTTAGGAATGCTCTCATTCATTGTTGAGGGCTGCTATTGTATTTACATAGGCATATTAGAGGAGCACTTAAATGTGACAATTAATGATATTTCCATGTATATCATGGTCGAAAGGTATACTCATGCACATGTCATTCGTAGTTATTTATTTCTTGACATATGCTGATTTCCTTATTTGCACTGCTGGACCCAGCTGAAAGCTTGGTTCGAGTGGCGTTGGTCCATCTTGAGTGGACGTAGATAGAATGTTGCCTAGGTTTGTTCACTTCAGTTCGATTCGACCCACTTGGCTCGGTAGGTAGCAAACATGCTTTTTTCAGTGATTAGCCAACCACCAAACAAAAGACATTGCTCAGTGACTATGAGTCCTGTAATCCTTCCATAGTCTTCGAGTTTCTTTCCTGCCTAGGTCTCTGCCCTGTCTTGCATCTCTTTCTTCCTTGCACTAGAAATGGTTAGCCATTGAGCAGTTAAACACCATACCAGAGTTGGGTTGCCAGGATTCAAACTCCAGTGGGTTGGGTGGAAGACACAAGCATTTACCACTATGACACATATGTTTTTATGTCATATTTTCAACTGTGCCAAATTCGCCTTTGTATTTGACTTGTGGATTAGCTACTGGATGATGCCTTTATTATGCACCATCCTACATTTTCTATGCTTCTTAATATCTTTCTAATCTCCACGCTATGGGCAAAAATGCCTACAGCACAAACTTGAATATTTCGATAATTGGGTCACATATGAAAAATAAAATGTGTTGTGCTATTTTGGTGTAAAGCCTAATTAAAGCGATCCGATTTTAGATTATAATTAAAAGGCTTAAAGCTTAACTTATCATGGGCTTAATGTGTAGATACCAGGACGTTTTATAATTAGTTGAAGAGCCGAATTACAAAATGCTAACACTATAAATAAAGGGTTATGGTCCCCAAATTACACAAGCCTTAGCAACACTCTAACCCTCTTTTACGGAGAGCTAATTTCAGGTCTAGGGTTTGTATCAATTTGGAAGACCGAACCAAATTCATCTTCTCCTTGGCAACTAACTATGGATTCAGGTATTGCGATTATTAAATACGGATTCATGTACGCTTCCGCAAATCTATTTATCTATTCCTTGGATTGTTCTCAATTAATCAATATGGGTTACATATTTGGATCTAGGGTTTCATGACTGATTGTTGATAAATTATATTGAAATCCTAACAATTGGTATCAGAGCGCCCCATTATTGATTCTATTAGGAAAATTTTATTTTATTGTAGTTTATCTAATCGTGTATGTATATATATATATGGTGAGTTGTTCAGTTTGATTTACACATGTTGTTTTGCCATCTTAGAAACAGTTTCAATTCATAAGGTACCATGTTTAAACATAGGGTTAAAGTTTCGATTTTGTGTGTGTATATATATATATGTATGTATGGTATGTATGTATGTATGTATGTATATAGGTGAGCGTTCAATGGCACCTGAAATAGTGCAGCACCCCAAAATATATGCCCCCTGATTTCCACCACATATCCCGTTTCTCTCTCCCTCCACTCATTCTCTCACCTCGCGCTAACTTAAACTAATATAAATGCTTGGTTTCTATAGAGGGGCTTTTGGGTTGCTTGCCATTTGGGATGCCATTGAACGCTCATCATATATATATATACATACATATATATACATATATATATATATATGTGTATATGTATATATATATATATATATATGGAAAGCGTTGAATGGCACCCCAAACAGTGCAGCACCGCTAAATGCCCCCAGATTTCGACCACATATCCCATTTCTCTCTCCCTCCACTCATTCTCTTACCTCTCACTCACTTATTCTAATATAAATGCTTGGTTTATATAGGGGGGAAATGGGGTGCTCACTGTTTGCGGTGCCATTGAACCTGCCCCTATATATATATATATATATATATATATATATATATATATATATATATATATATATAGGGGCAGGTTCAATGGCACCGCAAATAGTGAGCACCCCTTTAGCCTACCATTTTTCCATCGCACATTTCATCCCTCTCTCCTTCCACTCATTCTCTCACCTCCCACTCACTTTCCATTCACTTTTTTTAAAATAAATGAGTGGCTGAAATTGGGGGGCTGAAATTCAGGGGGCTCCCTAATCCTATCCCGTATATATATACATACATATATATATATATATATATATAGAGAGAGAGAGAGAGAGAGAGATAGGATCAAGAGCACCTCAAATAGTGCAGCACTCCTTTAGCCTCCTGATTTCCACCACACATTCTCGTTTCTCTCTCTTCTCACTAACTCTCTCTCTCCCCACACTAACTTATTTAAATATAAATGAGCGGTCTAGGATGAGGGGCATTTGGGGGTGCTATAAATTTGGGGTTCCATAGAACCCCCCTCATATATATATATATATATATATATATATATATATATATATATATATATATATATATATATATATATGAGAGCGGCTATTGGGACACATAATTAAACACAGAATTAGAGACACAAAATCTGGGTCGTAGGATTTATTTGTCTTTATGTATGAGCTGGAATTCAGGGGAAGATCTTGTGGTTGAGATTGCTTGTGTTTAAATAGACTTTCCCTATATATATATATATATATATATATATATATATATATAGGGAGCGGCTATTGGGACACAAAATTAAACACAGAATTGGAGACACAAAATCTAGACCGTAGGATTAGTTTGTCTTTATGTGTGAGGTGGAATTCAGGGGGAGATCTAGTGGTTGTGATTGCTTGTGTCAACATTTTGTGTCTAGATAGACTTTCCCATATATATATATGTATATATATAAAGTTTTTTGTGTGTGTGTGTTAAGTTTAAGATTTATATTTACACGTATAATGTCTTCTTCATGCTCTACGTTGGTTCTATAGATTGAATTAATTTGTTTGTCATTTGCGAATAATGATTCATGGATTGTGTACTGTTTCCTAACTATTTTATTTTGTCAGTAAGACATGCCACATTAATTTACTTTATTTTATCATGGCATGTGTACTATTTCGTAAATTTTATTTTTTACATGCTTATGTAATGTTGTTCTCTGTTCATACTTTTTTGGGTTTGGTATATTATAATATGCATTTATGATGTTTAATCTAATTACATGCTTACATTATGTTGTATTTAATTTATGATGCATATTATAATACTACTTATCAAGTAATAGGACACCTGAATTATTTTTTGCCATGCATTAAGTGCAGTTTCTAATAAAAGTCTATTTTCTATATTTTGGTTTCCTTAAACATGAAATATAGAAAAATATACGGTTATGGGCTTGTGCCTTTGGAGTTACGGTTTACACATATAGGTGGCACACAGCTAGCTTAGAGTAATAAGGTACGAAGGATTTCCGACATTAATGGATCTGATTCGCACTAACAGGTGCACAGCTATTGACATATTCCAATAAACTACATGTCCGGTGTTCTACTTTTATGTATAATTTAACCCATTATGACTGTTTCAGCAATTAAGATTTAAAAGTGTACATCAATTCATTTGATGTTTATTTATATATGATATCAGCAAATGAAATAAAGTCGGCTATTAATGCTGCAGCGGTCAATTATACACATAACAGTGTCATTTATATGTGTTATTTATGATGTTTTATATGATATGGATTTAAGGAATGTGATGAATATAAGCACATGCCTAAAGAATAAGATTACTAATGGATATAGTTTAAACATGTATGTGCCACTGTTATTATTTTAATATTTTGAAGTATTAGGAAGACTTAAAGTATTTTCAAGAGTGTTTTATTGCACTCAAAAAATAAAATTGCACATATGCTAAGAAATAAATTCAAAAAGTTTTTGGTGTCTCTTTGCAAATGTAAATACCTTACATTCATAGTGAACTAACAGAAATAATATGTCGCCAAAGCGATCTCTCTTATTTTGGTGGTTCATGAAAATGTTTGATATTTGTGTGTATTTATTCATGCGATTATTAGCCGGCCCAAAGTAAGGCTAATATTTGGCAGAATCAATTACACACGTGTGATGATAAATACGTGACAATTATATGGATTTAAGAGTGAATAATTAATCGGTCCAAATGAAAGTTGTTATTCGACTTTTATTTATTGTCAGTATTTGTTCGTTGCAACAAGAATATCACTTGTAATTAATATTATTGTCCAGAGACTTGATATTAATGTTGTACAAGATATCTTGAAAAGAAATTTACCAATTATTTGAATTCACTATGGTTAATATTTGGCTATGGGCATATGCGGTCAATCTTAATTTTACTTTTGTTCAATTTTCAGTTAATTCAGCTAAAGTATCTGCCAAATTCTGAAATATTCTCATCTTATTTTGGGATTTAACTATAAGGATTTGTAAGAGAGCATGTTATTTGTTCTTGACTTTATAGTTTTAGCTTTTACAATTAAGAGGGTCTTATTCAACCCTATTACAGTTGAATGTTCTTTAGATATTATAAAGAATATTGGAAGGTGGTATAATTCAAACCGCAAGAGTAAAAGAATTATATAGTAAAGTGTATTTTAGAAGTATTTCAAGGATGTGCTAACTTCTGATAAGTTATCCATTAAGAATGAAAAGCATTTTATGGAAACAATAAAGGGAAACAATCACCTCTTGTGGTGCTTGATTCCATAAAGACAAAGTAAAAGAAACTTAAATGAGTACTATATAGAAAATCCTTGCTTCAAAAGTTAAAACCACTCAAGTTATTATTAATTTTGGTATAACAGCTATTTTAAGAATATTATTATTGAAAATAATAATTTAAGGATAAAGTGATTTCTTATTGAGTTTATTTTGATTCATCGTAAGAAGAAGAAATATGAAGCATGATAAGGTTGAAAGTACTCGTTTAATATGCATTTTAAACAAATGTATAGATAAAGATAATGAAGTCGCTGAGAATCTAAAAGAATAGAAATAACATATAGTTATATTTATGGTTGTTTCTTTAATGAAATATGCAAACATAAAATGTAAAATATACTTGATATTTTAAAGTTATCATTGAGATTTAAGTCAAATTGTTTGGATTTATTTGATATATTTTTATGTTGTCATTTGGACACATTACGATTTTCTATTTCTAATATGAGCAAATTAGGTTATTGTTGTTCATTTTGAAATAATAAGGTTGCGCTCTGAATAAATTCATATATGTATTTTGGATAATAAAGTTACTAATGTTTAAAATATAGTTTATATCTAGTTATAAACCCACACCAATGAAAAGTTTTGAGACCGAAAATGCAATAGTTTTTTGAGGATGTTGAGTTTGGGGGAGAAATAAAGTATAATCATTGTCTTTAGAGAGAATCATTATCTTTGATTCAACTAAGGCTGCTTCTTCAACTATAGTTCAAGATTTGTTTTCTTTTATTGAGAAGAAGTAAATTAAGAACCTTAATGAGACGATGTTAAAGAAAATTTTCCTTTAAGCCAAGGTTATTGTTTCAAGAAGACATACTCAGCAACCTCAAAGTGTGTGGTTACTAAGAAAATTCACGTGTATAAGAAGAAATACTGTTCCGGATGACTACCTAGTATTTCTTCTTAAATATAAATAATGGATTGGTCGATATGACTCTATGTACTTACATCAATCCATATACGGTACTAATTTAAAAAGTGGATTTAAGATATGAACATATAGTGTATATCTATATGGGTAATAAAGTTTGCGATTTCCCTCTGACTTAAGCAATAAGATCATTGATTGTGAATAACTATTCAAAGCTAAAGGGAATTGGTTGGTGATATGGAACTGTATAAGGCATTTTCATAGAAAATACTATTCTTAAAAAGAAAATTTTCTTTTCTTTACGCAGACTCTCTTTGGATTTAATTAAGGACGCTTTAAAAGAACTTTGAAGTTTTTTTTGTATATTGTACTTTTGAGCAATATTTGATGGATATTAAAGTCGTATTTCTCAATGAAGGCATTGATGAAAAAACTTAAGAATCTCACTTTTGCACTATTCTTTTGTATTTGGGATTCAAATACACCATTATTATTCATGGGTGATATTTGAATTATCACAAAAGAATTGACAGATAAATGCTTAAAAAAGGTTTAGTATTCAAATCATGAACCTTTTGATTCTCTTTTGCTAAAAAGATAAATGTTAACATCCTTGAAACAAAAGAATTGCAAAAGATTTCTCCTGCGTTTGCAGTATGAGTTCCAATGCATACTAATGTATATACGCATATGGATATACGTGTATTATTTGGCTGATACCTTACTAATATTAAAAGTGAATCACTGATTTAGTAGCCAAAATGGTTATGAGATATCTTTAAGGGACAAAATAAAAGATTGGATGCTCACTGATAAAAGATCGGGTCGGTTGGAGATCATAAAGATTTACGATCTGAATATTTTGGATGTCATTACTGTAAAAGATCCACTTCAATTATGATAATATATTTATGGGTGAAACTATATAAGGAAAAGTGTCATTTAAACACTTATAGCTTTCACCACTTTGAAAATAACGTCTCTGGTAAATTATAAGACATCCAATTATGGAAAATAATAATGAAATTTTGTCACAAACTCCAATTATTAATAAAGAATTGAAAGACCAAGTAATATCGTGATAATAAAGAACATATTATTTTCCAATAAGGGAAAGGTGCAAAATATATCATTCATAGAATATACTTAGACAAACTCCATTACGGCGGATCCGCTTACCAAAAGATTATCACCTAATGTCTGTTGTATATAACAGTGTTGTATACACAATTATATGATTTTTGTTTAATGATAACAACCAAATAAATATTATTTTAAATGTGTTTGTTACCGTACTGTTCTATATATACATCACAGTCAAAAATACAATATTTATATTAAAATAGAATTTATATTTAAATAGAATACGACTGTATAGACATTCATATATTCATATAGTATTTTATTTAAATTAAATACTATATTTCAAACATTCAAACAGTACAACTATTTATAACTCCACTATTTATTTAATTCACATGAGATTAAACTTAATACGATAGACAAGTTTGTTTAACAACAATAAAATAATATTTTATTTCAATCAAATTTGTTTATTACAAATATTAGTATAATTTTATCACTTTATACATCTCATATACATATATACACAATACACTGACACTATCACTCAGTTGACATTTCAAATACAGACACACACTAACAAAGTTCTTGTCTTCATCTTCAATCTTTTGTCTTCACAGCTTTCAGTCAGTCCTGTCTTCATATCTGTCACAAGTAGAAAAACACACACGGTAAACTGTAACAAAAATAAAATTCAATACAAACAAATAAAAATTTATTTTTAAATTTTATTTGCCTCAGAATTATGGTGTGTTTCTCATCATTTTTCTAGACTTGGTCTGATATGCAGGGACAGAAAAACTCATCTCGATGGCTGCATATCCACACGTGTATATATATACACGTGCGTACTGCCTCGCCAATCAGCGAGCAACTGAGGAGTAGCCATGAATGACCGTTTTGACTCAGTGCACATTAAAAAATTAACCAAGAACAAATGCAAACTGAAAATGGAAAAAAATAATCAAAGCACATTAAGGTAGCATGATCAATACAAGCAAGAGAGAAGATTTTAGATAGTAAAGGCCATAGCAACAAAACAGGTTCAGGGTAACTAATGCAAGTATATACAAGGTGCATGGATGAAACAACATAGACTAACATGGCACTTGGCAAAAATATGGTGCAATAACTATATGGTGAAGAAAGTGTTAAGTATTAAAATACAAGTAAGCATAACAAGGCACAAGTGAAACAGAATGGTCGAGTACTACATATCTGGTGGATGTGTACAAGTAAATTAGAGTTTATGGTTCAGCCCAGAACAACATGTGCACACTCAAATATATGGTGCAACTCATACATGATCAGGTTCAAGCCATAATCAGTGAACAAATAAGCAGTTGATAAGTGTTAAATCAATAAAGTTTTCAAGCAAGAAATCAAGTCTTTCTAGATTTTATCATGCACAAGTTAATGTTTGGGAACTGTTAAAATTTAGCATACAAGAAATTTGTTTTCCAGAAATGGGCAAACAAAAAATGAATGCAACATAGGTCAGGGACAAGGCATATAGCAACATTTAAATGCAATGCACAAGAGTAGACAAGACTGCACAATAACACTAACGTGGATGACACAGTAATACAAGTAAAACAATGGAGCAAGAACCCAAAATTTCAAGCTAGCATATTACAAAAGTGGTACAAAATCCATACAGGAAATGACAACATCATCAAGTTAATATACATGTGCAAATACAAGGGTCAAAACAAAGTACGTGCATGTATAAATGATAAGGGAATTCATGTACACATACAAGGGAAGGATGAGACACGTCAGTGGCAATACAAGCTCATGGAAGCCCCAAATATAAACTACAAGCCCACAAAAAGGTTCGGCAAGTGTTAAATAAGAGGTAGACAAGTCGAGCAATGGGATTCAAGTGTGCAAGTGCACAAACAGGCTATATGGATCATGTGTTCATCAACAACTCAACACCAAGGTCGAGTAAGTATAGTAGCAGCATAGTCAAAGACACAAGAC
Organism: Allium sativum; assembly: GCA_030737875.1. Classification (NCBI taxonomy): domain Eukaryota; kingdom Viridiplantae; phylum Streptophyta; class Magnoliopsida; order Asparagales; family Amaryllidaceae; genus Allium; species Allium sativum. Next base: position 135,027,023 of record CM060911.1, on the reverse strand, counting down.
ACAAGTGGACATGATATGTTCGAGTTCAAGTGCACGTACAAGACGCAACAGCAACTGTCTAAGCATGGGCATGCATAAATACAAAGGGGAAACGTAGATAATATGTGTAAAATATCATGAACAAATGAAGCAGTAATACACAGAAGATACAATAAGAAATAAAGATCAGGTGTAGCATTTGTTCAGTTCTGAAGAAGGAAAGACATTATTTTAAAGGGTGTTCAATTTTAAATCAACAGAAAGTCGATAATACTAAGCATTCCATTCAAGTTTTTGGTGAAGGATCCAGATTCATCAACAAGCAATCAAAATATCAGAAGATTTCTTTTAGAAAAATAGATGAACGAGATTTTATATGACTCGATTAAAGTCCAAGAAGCTACCGAGATTTTTAAGAAAATATGCGGCCAAGTTTAAAATAGAATTTTTGGAAGGATCAATTCAAATCACCAGATCAGTCACAAGAAAACCATTTCAAAAGCCCCAAAATTCTCGTATATATCATGGCCAAATCAAACATTGAAATCAAAGCAAAATTTTAGGATTTTTAATCCTATAAATTCACCAATCATCACAGGCTTTCAATTCATCCAAGTTCAAGCACAAATCAAAGAGAAATTCGAATTTTAAAATCATACCAGAAAAAGAAGAATACTTGGATCCTTCAAACTCAATTAAAGAAGAAATTGCGACTTTGAATCGAAGAGCATCAGAGACAATAGAGCATCAAAGGTCTTGTGCTTCAGAGATTAAGCAATTCATCAAGTATCAAATCAATTTGGCACGATTTTAGTAAACCCTAGTAGTCGCTGCCATTTACTTTCTTCAGAGACAAAGGGGAACGGGCCAAATAAAGAGTGAAGCAAATAAGAAAGAGGCCGACCAACTTATTTTATAAAGGGGATAACCCATTTAATTTAAACTCCTAAGGGTTTTGAATTTGTTTTTATTGTTTTTTTATTCGTCTTTAGATTCAAGTTATAATCAAATCAAAGTTTTCTAGTTTGTCTCTAAAACTAAGGAGACGAATTACAGGGTTTGTAATTTGGGGAAATCTGGTTTTGGGGATAAAACCAGTGCAAGGTTTTGAGCGTAGGGTTAAGAACAGTTGGGAGCGAGTGTCACGAGTTTACAGGGGATTGTAAGCGTAGCGATTGTTTTAACTCCTAGTAGAAAGCTTGGGGAATGCAGCAGTAAGCAGGGTTTTGCCGAAGCTGGGTAAATCTGTGTGTTATTTATTTTCCGCATTAATTCTGATTATTATCTGTGCTGTTATTATTTAATTACTCTGTGAAAATCTGCGATAAACCCTATTCACCCCCTCTAGGGTTTAATTTAGATGCTACAAGTGGTATCAGAGCAGGTATTTTTTATTTTATTTTAACTCTAGAGTCATGAATTTGTCTAATAACGCTTTTTCTGAGGGTCAGTCCATAGCTAGGCCACTAATGTTTAATGGAACTGATTATGCCTATTGGAAAGCTAGGATGAAAATTTATTTGAGTTCAGTCGATTATGATGTGTGGGATATTATTGAAACAGGTTATAGATCTCCCACTGTTATTGTTAATGGTGTTGAAATTACTAAATCAAAAGACAGGTGGGATGCTAATGATAAAAAATTATTTTCAACTAATGCCAAAGCGATGAATGCTTTAATCTGTGCTTTTAATAAAACAGAATTTAATCGAATTTCTCATTGTGTAACTGCACAGGAAATATGGCATACGTTGGAGGTCACACACAAAGGTATATCTCAAGTGAAGGAATCTCGTCTCGCTCTACTTAGCAACGAATACGAAAATTTCTCTATGCAAAGAGACGAAGATATAAAAGAGACGTATGGACGCTTCTCATCACTAGTCTACAATGCAAAAGCTCTTGGCAAAACCTATACTGAAGTGGAATTGATCAGAAAAATATTGAGAGTGCTACCGATGAATTTTGAAGCAAAAGTTACGGTGATTCAAAAATCAAAAGATCTGAATAAAATAAGCATGGAGGAGTTGATTGGTAATCTCATCACTTACGAGATGGAGTTAAAAGCAAGAGAAGAACGAAAGAATTCTGAATCAAAGAAAAAGACGATCGCTCCAAATAATACTATTAAAAGTGATGATGAAGATTCCGCTGAAGAGCTAGCCATGGTTTTGAGAAAGTGGGCCAAAGGAAATTACAAGCCACGAGAGAAGAATTCAAAAACCGACAAGTCCGAAAGTTCAGATAGTTCAGATGTTGAAGTGTTTTTCTACAATTGCAAGAAACCCGGACATATCAAACCGAATTGCCCACAACTCAAAAATGAAAAGAAGAAGAAGTTTAGAAGAAGGAAGAAAGCTTTTGCTGTTACATGGGATGACGAGGAAGGAAAAGAAGTTTCTGAAAGTGATGAAGAGGAAGCTAATTTGTGTCTTATGACTCAATCTGTTTTGGAAGGTAGTGAAGAGGATTCTAGTGAGGTATCGAATTTTACCTATAAAGAAGTAATTCTAATGTGTCACGACTTCACAAAAACCGTTGATTCTCTTAAACTAAAAGTTAAGAAATTGAAATCTGATTGGTCAAAACTAGTTCAAGAAAATAACAGTTTAGAAAGAAAACTTGAAAAAGTTAAGAGTTCACCATTTTCAAAATGCGAAAAATGTCAATTTTTGAGTAATGATCCTTTGAAATTCAAAACTGATTTTGAATTTCTCAAAAGTGAAAATGATAATTTGGAAAGCGAAAATTGTGATTTTGAGAAGGAGATTGAAAAGTTTAGAGAATCTGAAAAACTGGATTTTGAAAAGCGAAAACAATTTGAAATTGAAATTACTAAGTCCAATGCTAAAATCAAAGCACTTGAAAACGAAAATTTGATTTTAAAACAAACTAATGCTGAAAAGAGGAAAATCGCTATTAATCGTTGTTCAAATTAAATGGAAGAAAATAGCGATCTTAAATTAAAAATTCAACGACTTGAGTTAGCTTTGACTAAATTTTCTAAATGAGGGAAATCGTTGAATATGTTGTTAAAAAAATCAATTTTTTGTTCACAATAAAAAGGGACTTGGTTTTGGATTTGATCCAGTTGAAAAACAAAATCTTAATGATTTTAAAAATCCTTTAAATGGGTTTGAAATTGATCAAATTGAAATTTTGAACTCTAATAATTTCAAAGGGTTTTTAAATTATGAACGATATGAAAACTCGTTTAGAAATAATTCAGTTAAATGAATTTGGATTCCAAAAAATAATAAAATGAATTTGAATAAATCTAAACGAATTTGGGTTCCAATTGTATGCTAGTGGATAGTAGTGGATTGTTATATAAACGGGTTTGGGTACCAAAACGTGTAAACGAAGAAAAGAGTGGTAAAACATTTTTTGTTAGACCACTCGATCCTATAAACATTTAGGTACTGGGGATAAGCTAAGGAACAATTGTGTTTAAAAGATAAAAATTCAAATTGTTCCATTTTATTGAATTGTTTAAAGTTCCTTAGCCATAAATTCAGAGTTGGAGATTCATTGGATCACATCGATTATGGTAAGTCAGGTATGATCTCTAAGCTCGTATTTTTATTTCAATTCTTTTTTTGTTTATTTTCCTTTTTTTATTATTTCTTTTATTCTCTTTATTTTTTACTTAGCTAATTTTGAAATCATTCGTTATTGATTGTTGAATTTCCTAGATTATAAAGAAAAATGATTTTTTTAAGTGATATCAAATAATTATCTTAAATTTGATCGTTGAGTGTCTCTTGTGTTTTTCTAAAAATTCTCTGAGAATGTCACTTGTGATTCTTGCTTTGAAAATGATCTTGTGCTGCTCTGATAAGGAAATTGATTTGATTTGGCGATTGGACGATGAGCTGAAAAATCAGTAATTAAATATCTTTAAATTCCATAGACAATTTTAATTAAATATACAAGTTGTTTTAAAATTGTCTAGGAACAATCAGTATTAGAAATATTAGATAATTTCATATTCTACTGATTTATTTTTGAAACTGATTTTCAAACTTGCATTGATATTTTCAAAAACTCCTCTTGAAATTGATATTTTCCATTTTACAATTATTTTTGATTATTTATTCAAAAATTGAAATTATTGATTAATTTGAACCGTTTTGTGACTCATCAAAATTATTAATAGATTTATGAATTTTTGATGGGTTGTGACTATGGTATAATTCATAACTAGAGGAGATGTTATTTTAAATCTCATGATGATTGGACAGATTTAATAATATCTTTGAATTAGAGCTTATTTCACGACCATCTTCTATATCTATCATATTTCGGTCATTCATCATGTTTTTATTTAATTTGGGGAGTTCTAATAATTTTTGGAATTTAAAATAAATAAATAAATAATTTATCCGTGGTATTCACTCCCATTTAAAAGTCCTTGCGGTTATGCATGGGTGAATTACCTTAATTTCTATGTGCTTCCATTCTCACTTAAAAGATCTTTGGGCTGTGCATGGATGGAACTCATTAGAGAGGATAAAGTTAAGTTACTACTAACCCCATTTAAAAGACCTTTGGGCTATGCGTGGTTAGGAAGTACTTAACACACTTTTGAGCATATATAAAATCTTTAAAATTCATATTCAAATATTCAATTTTTATTGAACTCTCCTCATTCTATAAAATCCATCGTAAATCCATTCATTCTAAAAGTGAAATTTGCTTCTGATTTAAAGATTATTATGATTTTTGTTTGATTAAATAGGATTTGCGATATATATTCTCTCTCTAAATTTGAATTTATATTTATGGTCTAAATTCGTCATTATTTCGATCTCTATTATCCTTTTGATGATAACAAAAGGGGAAGAATGGTCAAGATTTTGATTAATAAGTATTTAATTCAAAAATATTTTAAAGCTAGAAATTAAATATCTAGAGGGAGAATGGTCAATTGGATTTCATCATTCATATTTTCCACATATATAGGGGAGTTCAGTTGTAGGGGGAGCATACAAATAGGGGGAGCGATATATTTCACGTTCAAACACATTCAAAATCTTTTATTTGTTTGTCATCATCAAAAGGGGAAGATTATTGTATATAACAAAAATGTTGTATACACAATTATATGATTTTTGTTTGATGATAACAACCAAATAAATATTATTTTAAATGTGTTTGTTACTGTACTGTTCTATGTATACATCACAGACAAGAATATAATATTTATATTTAAATAGAATACGTCTGTACAGACATTTATATATTCATACAGTATTTTATTTAAATTAAATATTATATTTCAAACATTCAAACAATACTACTATTTATAACTCAACAATTTATTTAATTCACATGAGATTAAACTGAATATGATAGACAAGTTTGTTTGAAAAAAATAAAATAATATTTTATTTCAATCAAATTTGTTTATTACAAATATCAATACAATTTTATCACTTTATACATCTCATATACATGTATACACAATACACTGACACTATCACTCAGTTGACATTTCAAATACAGTCACACACACTAACACTGTTCTTATCTTCGTCTTCAATCTTCTGTCTTCAATCTTCTGTCTTCACAGCTTTTAGTCAGTCCTGTCTTCATACCTGTCACAAGTAGAAAAACACACACAATAGACTGCAACAAAAATAAAATTCAATACAAACAAATAAAAATTTATTTTTAAATTTTATTTGCCTCGGAATTACGGTGTGTTTCTCATCATTTTTCTAGACTTAGTCTGATATGTAGGGATAGAAAAACTCATCTGGATGGTTGCATATACACAAATGTATATATATATACATGTGCGCACTGCCTCTCCAATCAACGAGCAACTGAGGAGTAGCCACAAATGACCGTTTCGACTCAGTGCACATTAAAAAAATTAACCAAGAACAAATGCAAACTGAAAATGGACAAAAATAATCAAAGCACATTAAGGTAGCATGATCAACACAAGCAAGAGAGCAGATTTTAGACAATAGAGGCCACAACAACGAAACAAGTTCAGGTAACTAATGCAAGTATATACAAGGTGCATTAATGAAACAACATAGACTAACATGACACTTGGAAAAAATATGGTGCAATAGCTATATGGTGAAGAAAGTGTCAAGTATTAAAATACAAGCAGGCATAACAAGGCACAAGTGAAACAGAGTGGTCGAGTACTACATATCTCGTGGATGTGTACAAGTAAATTAGAGTTTATGGTTCAGCCCAGAACAGCATGTGCACACTCAAATATATGGTGCAATTCATACATGATCAGGTTCAAGCCTTAATTAGTGAACAAATAAGTAGTGGATAAGTGTGAAAGCAATCAAGTTTTTAAGCAAGAAATCAAGTCTTTTTAAATTTTATCATGCACAAATTAATGTTTGGGAACTGTTAAAATTTAGCATACAAGAAATTTGTTTTTCCAGAAATGGGCAAACAAAAAGTGAATGCAACAAAGGTTAGGGACAAGGAATATAGCATCATTTAAATGAAATGCACAAGAGTAGACAAGACTGCACAATAACACTAACATGGATGACATAGTAATACAAGTAAAACAATGGAGCGAGAACCCAAATTTTCAAGCTGGAATATTACAAAAGTGGTACAAAATCCATACAGTAAATGGCAACATCATCAAGTTAATATATATGTGCAAATACAAGGGTCAAAACAAAGTACGTGCATGTATAAATGATAAGGAAATTCGTGTACACATACAAGGGAAGGATGAGACTAGTCAGTGGCAATACAAGTTCATAGCAGCCCCAAATATAAACTACATGCCCACAAATAGGTTCAGCAAGTGTTAAACAAGGGGCAGACAAGTCAAGCAATGGGATTCAAGTGTGCAAGTGCAAAAACATGCTATATGGATCATGTGTTCATTATCAACTCAACACCAAGGTCGAGTAAGTATAGTAGCAGCATAGTCAAAGACACAAGACACAAGTGGACATGATATATTCAAGTTCAAGTGCACATACAAGACGCAACAACAACTGTCCAAGCATGGGCATGCATAAACAAAAAGGGGAAACACAGATAATATGGGTAAAATATCAAGATCAAGTGCAACATTTGTTCAGTTCTAAAGAAGGAAAGGCATTATTTTAAAGGGTGTTCAATTTTAAATCAACAGAAAGTCGATAATACTAAGCATTCCACTCAAGTTTTTGGTGAAGGATCCAAAATCATCAACAAGTAATCAAAATATCAGAAGATTTCTTTTAGAAAAATAGATGAACGAGATTTTATATGACTCAATTAAAGTCCAAGAAGCTACCGAGATTTTTCAGAAAATATGCGGCCGAGTTTAAAACATAAATTTTGGAAGGATCAATTCAAATCACCTAATCAGTCGCAAGAAAACCATTTCAAAAGCCCCAAAATTCTCGTATATATCATGGCCAAATATAACATCGAAATCAGGGCAAAATTTTAGGATTTTTAATCCTATAAATACACTAATCATCACAGGCTTTCAATTCATCCAAGTTCAAGCACAAATTAACGAGAAATTCGAATTTTAAAATCATACCAGAAAAAGAAGAATACTTGGATCCTTCAAACTCAATTAAAGAAGAAATTACGACTACGAAAGAAGAGCATCAAAGACGATAGAGCATCAAAGGTCTTGTGCTTCAGAGATTAAGCAATTCATCAAGTATCGAATCAATTTGGGACAATTTCAGTAAACCCTAGTAGCCGCCGCCATTTACTTTCTTCAGAGACAAAGGGGAACGGGCCAGATAAAGAATGAAGCAAATAAGAAAGAGATCGGTCTACTTATTTTTAAAAGGGGATAACCCATTTAATTTAAACTCCTAAGGGTTTTGAATTTGTTTTTAAATTTGTTTTTATTGTTTTGTTTTTTATTTGTCTTTAGATTCAAGTTGTAATCAAATCAAAGTTTTCTAGTTTGTCTCTAAAACTAGGGAGACGAATTACAAGGTTTGTAATTCGGGGAAATCTGGTTTTGGGGATAAAAACCAGTGCAGGGTTTTGAGCGTAGGGTTAAGAACAGTTGGGAGCGAGTGTCGCGAGTTTACAGGGGATTATAAGCATAGAGATTTTTTTAACTCCTAGTAGAAACCTTGGAGAATGCAGCAATAGGCAGGGTTTTGTCGAAGCTGGGTAAATCTGTGTGTTATTTATTTTCCGCATTGATTCTGATTATTATCTATGCTGTTATTATTTAATTACTCTGTGAAAATCTGCGATAAACCCTATTCCACCCCCTCTAGTCTTAATTTAGATCCTACAATGTCATTCATAAGCATGCAGCTCAATTGGTGTAACTTTTATGTAAGGATATTTTGGTTCAGGGGGAGTTTGTATTGTTGTATTACTCATTGCTCTATATTTCCGTTACAAATATATGTATATTAAAGTTTTTTTTTCTAACCAGAAATAAAGTAATAAATTTTCTTTGCACTCGGATTATTAAATATTAGATCTCACTAAAGAAGGACCAATTGGAAATAGACATGTATAGATCACATTTCATGTAATTTCCATGCTACGCATCCATGATTGTTCTATGTCATTTGATTGTATTGATATATATGACCATTGATGGGTTTAGTTACGATAAATGTAACGAATGCCACTTTGATCCTTTATCAACACAATTAATAGACAAGATTGTTTCAGATACACCATATGTTACAAATAGCAAATTTTGGAGCTTATAAAGTTAAACACATTTTAAGGTTATTTCATATGTTGCCCAGGGGGAGATTATTGGAATATTTCGGCAATTTGGTCACATATGTAAAATAAAATATGTCGTGCTATTTTGTGTAAAGCCCAATTAAAGTGATCTAAGTTTATATTAGAATTAAAAGGCTTAAAGCTTAACTTATCACAGGCCTAATGTGTAGATACCGGGGAATTTAATAATTTGTTGAAGGACCGAATTACAAAATGCCAACTCTATAAATAAAGGGCTATGGTCCCTGAATTACACAAGCCTTAGCAACTTTCTAACCCACTTTTATGGAGAGCTAATTTCAGATCTAGGGTTTGTGTAAATTTGGAAGACCGAACCAAATTCATGTTCTCCTTGACAACCGACTATGGATTCAGGTATTGCAATTATTATCTACAGATTCAGGTACGCTTCTACTAATCGGTTTATTGTTCCTTAGATTGTTCTCAATTAAATCAATATTGGTTACATATTCGGATCTGGGGTTTCATGACTGATTGTTGATATATTAAAATCCTAACATTACCTAGAAAAGCATACTTTCATGGATATACAGTATGCTTTGTTTCATCATAAATTACATTTCTTTCTTATTCGTTGGTTATCTTAAGCCTTGAATGTCCAATCAATACATGCCCTTTTGTGAGCCTTCCATTTTTAGTACGTTACTAGGCCTTGCTTAACTGAGGGAATGCTTGTTTATTATTCCAATACACCTTTCATCGGAATGAAGTTTGTTCCTTGCACTTTCTTAGTAGCGTATTCATTACGTGTAATCTCTCGTTAGTTATAATCTATGAGTGATAGGCTTTTTCTTCTTCTAGTTCAACCTTATGCCTATTGTAACCGATGTGATTAATTCAATTCAAGACCACTCAAATCGAATATCTAAACCACAACCACCTTATGGAAGACAGGATCGCTGTTAGATTTGCAAAAGCAATCAATCCAATAACTCAAGTCACCAAACAATGATCAACCAATCTCGAATAATCCAATTCTCAATAACAAGCAATAAAATAACGACAACATCAGCAAAATCTAATCACACACAGATTTATAGTGGTTCCACTAACAACTTGTTAGTGTACGTCCACTTTGGAGAGAGTATTCTTATTACCACGATGAAAGGAATACAAGAGATTGATACAATGATCACTATATTTCAATATAGGAAAGAGTTTGAGGATAATAGAATTGAAGAAGTGCAATTAGGTTATGAACCCTAGTTTAATCCTTGAGAATTAAACCCTTGATTTGATCAACTCTCTAAGCTCTCTCATTGAAAACCAAAAAATAGCTTATATAAAGGGATAGATAAATATTAGGAAAATTCCCAAAATTACCCCCAAGTCTTCACAAATCAGCTTGCTAATTTTCATCCCGAAACATCCCAAAAGGTCGCCATAGACATCTGTCCCGGTTGTGATAAACGTCTGTCCTGGTTAGAGAATTATTTTGCTTCAGCTCAGACGTCTGTCACAAATCTCGGGAAACACCACCCTGAAAACTCAGACGTCTATCCTGGTTATGACAGATGTTTGTCGCAGGACTCAGCAGAAACCTTGTACATTTTCATCTCTAACTTTTGCATACGAGCTTCGATTTGCGAACCGTCTTCTCTGATGCGAAGCTACTTTCATCCTCTTCGATCCAACATATAGTATCATAAACTTTAACAGTCCACCTCGATACTATATTCATCTCCATACACCAAACTCCAATTCAGCCCAAGCATTTCTTTCTACCTTCAACCAATAACATGAATACTTTCCCAATGAAATCTGGCAAAGCCACTGCCTATTGCACTCCGTTAACGAGCTCCGGCAAAGCCACGGCCCATCAACGAATTGTTGAAAGTATTCAAACCAAAACCATCTTACCAAAAGATAATGCTAGGGAGTGAAAATAAATACTTACCATGAAGATAGATTTCTAATCTCTCATTGACATTCCTTTTCATAAAACAAACAAACCACTCTCTCTAACCATGTCACCCCGTGGCACCTAGCAACTCAACAAGCGAATTAAGTTCGAGCAATGCTAGAATTTCCCAACCGACAAGCTTTAGTAAACATATCATCTGTATTATCCTTTTTGTGCACCTTCTGAAGGTATACTAGCTTACCCTCATTCATGGCTACTAGAAATGACTCTCTCACCTTAATGTGCTTAGTCCGTGAGCCAAATGCCAAATTCTCCACCAAATGTATAACACTTTGGCTATCACATCGAACATCGATATTCTCAAGTTCGAAACCCAAGTCACATAATAATCGCTTCAAATAGAGTTCCTTCTTTGCCGCCTCCACCACGGCAATCAACTCCTCCTCTGTACTGGATAAAGCAACTACGGTTTGCAATCTCGATCTCCAACTAATGGCCTTATCTCCAAGTGTGAAGACATACCCAGAAGTTGATTTTCTAGGATCCCAATCACCAGCGTAGTCTGAGTCACAATAACCAACTAGCTTGTGACTCATCTCACCACTACCACCAAAAACAAGACCAAGAGATGTTGTGCCTTTCAAGTACCTCAATATAGCCTTCACGGCTTCCCAATGCAATTTTCCCTGATTAGCCATATATCGTATAACCACCCCGACGACATTTGCAATATCGAGCCTTGTATACACCATGGCATACGTCAAACTACCAACTGCACATGCCTGTGGCACCTTTGCCATATAAGCCTTATATTTTTCACTGATAGGCGACCCTTTATCCAAAAGCTTCATATGCGTAGGTAAAGGCGTATTTAACTCCTTTACATTCTCCATGCTAAACCGACAAAGCACTTTCTTAATGTACTTGTAACACCCCGAATTTTTAACGACATTAAAGAGAATAAAATAAATAATAATTAAGTTAATATTCAGAATTAGAGGAAACAGACTACACCATTGCGTCTATCTTGAAATTTTGGTCAAGATAGACATTTGGTTTGCGTAAAACGGACATCGTATGAAGAAGTTATGAGGATTTTAAGTTTGTATACGCACAGAAAAATTATATACATACGCATGAGTCAGAGATGATTCAGAGTTGAGTCAGAATTCTATCCAGAACCGTTTGAATTCGAAAATTCGTCAGAGCGCCAAAATTCCTGCTCTAGGGGGTCAACCCCTCTAGAGGGGTGTCGATTTAGGGGTCTACCCACCCACAGGGTGTCAACACCCCTAGGGATGAGGTTGCAGTCGGTTTCAGAGGGCTCTGCAGCTATAAATACATGGCTATTTCTCACATTTTTTTCATTGGAAGTCATGGAGGCCATATGCTACTGGAGTGCGAACTAAACCATTTTCTACAATAACATACTTTGCAAATTAAATTCAGAATTCAAGATCCATTCTCTCTATTCTCTAAACCTAACGCTGTGAGTTCTAGTTGCTTTTAGGTTTAGATAAATAAAAGTAAATTATGAAAGACTGTGATTTGGATATGTGTAAACCATGAATCTATGTTATTATCATATCTGATACTATGTCATGGTAGATCTATTTCTACAGATCCAATTCAATTGTGATTATTCTGCTATATCATGATAGATCTGTTTCTTTAGATCCAATTCAATGGTAATATTCTACTATGTTATTATTGTGGATCTTGGTTTGTAACTATATTGTGGTTAATATAAATCTATTAATTTGAATAGTTATGTCATTGGATAGACCTAATCATTTATGTAAATCATGAACATATGCCACCTTGAATTGGTTAGGATTGGATCTAAATCTTTATCAAAATTGTAACTTCTATGGCATGCTATGATGTGGATTTGAGTAGATCTATTTCTAAACTAGAAGATCTATTTTATGTGATCTGGTTTATCACCTTATGTTATCATGTTAGATCTATTTTAACCTCTAGATCTGAATCATGTGATCTAATCTATCACCTTGTGTTATCATGTTAGATCTATTTTAACCTCTAGATCTGAATCATGTTATCTAATCTATCACAATGTGTTATAATGTTAGATCTAAACAAATTGGACATCTATATTGTTGATTTAGATCTTACTATGCTTATTGAGACATCATGTTATGTTCACTAGTTTTATGTTCACCTTGTTATGATGAAAAATACATGTCCACTCACCTTGTTATCATGATAAGTTTATGTTTATGCCAAGATGATCATTTTAGTTATATTCCCATTATTTTCCTATTAGCGTTTATGACTAGGCTATTGCCTAGCCTAGGCAAGTTGCCAATTTTGTGAGGGCGCTAGTTAAGGAACAGGGGAAAAGGGTTAAAAATGGCATAATTTGAATATGAACATTTTTGGACATGTAATTCGAATTATTGGGTAAAATAGGTATTGATACCTATAAAAGGAAAGGATTAATTAATTGGTAAATTAATTAAAAATGGAATGTTTAGTAATTACAATTAGTAATTGTACTTATGACATGGGGTTAGGTTGCATTGTGGTGGAATCCTTCCTGGACCCGACCGGCATATCCAGCAGCCACTAATGTTGCCTAATGTGGGAGGTCTAAGTATGTAAATACGAATCGAGCTATGACACGAAGTTAGACCCAACTGTGGAATAAGTCTGCCCAGACCCGATCGGCATATCCAGCATCCACATGTTGTAGGCCTAATGTGGGAGGTTGGCCCATTATGAAACCATAAATGGACATCATAATGAATTGAACTACTTAACCAAATCTAATCCATAGGAATTGTGTGATTATGAAATAAGTTCAGGGTTAAATAAATTGATTGGATCAGCGGGAGGGTTAAGTAAATCTTGGGTATGTGGGTAATATTAGTATATGTAGGCCCACAAACTTAACCGTTAAATAAACATTCTTGGATCAGTGGGAGGGTTAAGTAAATCTTGGGTAGGTGGGTAATATTAGTATATATAGGCCCACAAACTTAACCGTTAAATAAACATGTTTGGATCAGTGGGAGGGTTAAGTAAATTTTGGGTAAGTGGTAATATTAGCATATATAGGCCCACAAATTTAACTCGATAAGGTTATGTAATTGAAGACATCTAGTGGTATACATAACCAGTGGAAATAACGAAGTTAAGAAATTAAAGACACCTTTTAGGGTAAACATAACTTGTAGAAATAATAGGGTTATTTATTAAAGACACCTATAGGCAAGCATAACCGGTTGGAAGATTATGGATTATGTATTAAAGACACCTATAGGTAAACATAACCGGTAGAAAGATTGGTGTTATGTAATTAAAGACACCCCTTTAGGGTAAGCATAACTGGTATAGGGCTATGTAATTAAAGACACCTAAGTGTATACATAGTCAATGGAAAACCTAGTGGGGATACAAGATAAGGGAGAGAGCTTGTATCATATTTGTGTGGGACCCATCTCAGTCAGTAACCCAGAGTTGGTATCAAGTAAAGAACTTCGTACTAGGAGGAGAAGGGGCACGCTTACTGATTGATTGTAAGAGATCCAAACGAGACAGACGATGTGGGCGGCGCAAACCGACTGGGGACATGTGCGTGCATGGGCCGGGCAGAGGGGGCTAAGACGACCGTGACACCAGTAGACATGGTTATGCACATCTTGGGTTGCCACTTAGGAAGTGATACCTTCTACTATCGAGCCAGCACAAGATATCTGCGGAGTAGGGAGCCGATCGATTAGGGTAGTGGTTAGGGTATACTTGGATGTATGACCTAAGCCTACGAACTCATAGTGGAAGGGATCATCTCATTCCAGTTACACTAGTAATAGTGCAGAGTAACCATTAGCGAGGCACATACACCTAATCTCGTCTACCTTGTCACACCTTCCATTTATGTAGTGATCTCTCTTATCCATTTTATATGTCTATCATGTTACTTTTGTTTATTTACTGGCTAAAAGTAACTGGACTTGCCAGACTTTATGTCTAACCATTTTTGTTTCCTATTCTTTCTTCCGTTTCCCCCCTCCCCAGGTTCTCAAGGGAGGGAATTCTCTGGCTTAGTCAGGATTCTGCTATCGTCTTGCTCGGAACTTCTAGATGTATTGCTCAAGCTCCCATCTTTGCTACTATTGCTTATGCTTTGGGGATTAGGCTTTCTTTATTATTGTACTCTGATATTTAAAGTACAAGACAGAAGTTTTAATGATGTACTGAGTTTATGTATTTTCAGACATGTGGTGTAACCATGCTTTATGCTTAATAAAAGTTTTTAATTCGGCTGCTATTTTATATCTGTCTTGTAATGTTTCTGTTCTGTTTACCTATAACGCTTCACGAAACTTAATGCATTCCCTTATTGAGTGACATTAACAGACGTGGGCTGTCACACTTGGTATCAGAGCTGAAGGTTACCAGATTGGATAAAAGTTTTTGAAAACTATTTTCAAAAAGGTTTTAGAAGAAAGCATTTTCAAAAGAAAAGTCTGTTTTGAGAAACATAATCACCAAAGCCATAGGAAATATCTCTCGAGTCTCCGCTTGATTCCTTTTTTATTTTTTGTCTGGGAACCGATTCTTCCTGAACGGTGTCCCCGTTCCGGCATAATGTCGTAGGCATGTTTAAACCGCGGCTCATGTCGAAGGGAAATGAAGTGCCAAACCTCCATCTATAGCTGTAGTAGTATCACCTGCGGCTAATTTTCTCGAGCTTCGTAAGGATTTTCGTGCGATGGATGCAACTTTCGAGAGACTTGTTAGCTTATTACACAAGGATGGTAAAAAGGAGAATAAGGGAGTTAGGGCTAAGGAGTACAACCCAAGGATGAGAAAAATGATGGCCCTTGAAGGGAACATAGATAAAGTTCAAATAAAGGTGAAAAGGAAAAAGTTAAGGTTGAGGAAACAAAAAATAAAAAGGTATGGCCCGAGAAAGGACAACAACAGCAACAGAAGAAGGGCGGAAAGAATGACAAGGCTAAGGGTAAGAGGAAGTGCCATAGTTGCGGGCGAGAGGGTCACTTGTCCCAGGACTGCAGAAATGGGAAGAATGCTTGCTTCGTTTATGAAGAGGTTGGACACTATTCTAGGGGGTTCCCAAGGAAGAAAGGGCAAGGCTAAAGGACAGGGACCTATGGAGGGCAAGCAAATGCTCTTGTGGCTAGTACACCAGATAGAGGTAGGAAAGTTTCCATGGAAGGTTTGATTTCTCTTTCCAATCTTCCTATAAAAACTCTTTTTGATTCTAGTGCTTCACATTCGTTTATATCTAGTTTTATAGTTGAATCTCTGCACTAAATTACAAGTATGGTAGTGGATCCCATAGTTTCCTCAAACCCTATTAGTGGTTCGGCTCATTCATTTTTGATTTGTCGGGGTTTGAGGATATCTTTGTTAGGCGTGGAGTTTGAGTACGATGCATATGTGCTCGGGTTTATGGGCTATGGGTTGATTCTCGGAATGGACTGGCTTACCACATATGGTGCCATTCTGTATTGTGGGAGGAGGGTCGTTAGGCCTCTGACTTGTCATGGGAGGACCCTCGAGATTTCTTGTGACCCATAAGGGTTGGTTATGCTTAGTTTCCTAGAGTCTTTTGATGCATCTGTCAATGATCTATAATCTATTCCAGTAATCTGAGATTATTCTGACATTTTTGATGGGGCTTACCTCCGAGGCGCGAGAGTCATATATATCTGGTGGACAATGCAAAGCCAGTTGCATTACCAGTGCGCCATATGGCTCCAAGCGAAAGGAGAGAGCTGAGTAAGAAAGTAGGGGAGCTACCTGAGAAAGGGTTTTCTTTTGGGATGGGATGAAGAAAGATGTAACAACGTTGTTTCTCAATGTTTGATTTGCCAGCAAGTCAAAGCTGGGCAAAGGTAGCCTGGTGGTTTACTTCATCCTTTAGAGGCCCCGTAGTGGAAATGGGAGAGCGTCTCTATGGATTTCATAGATGGTTTGCCTAGATAGAAGAAAGGCAACACCAATATCTAGGTTGTGGTAGATTGACTCACTAAGAGCACTCATTTCATTCCCGTTAAGAGCAAGAGGACGGCGGCATCGTTGGCAGCACTTTATGTTCTTGAGATAGTCCGTCTTCATGGAGTGCCTTCCAGCATCGTGAGCGACCGTGACCCCATCTTTACCAGCGAATTTTGGAGGAGTTTGCATGAAGCATTAGGTACACAGTTGTTTTTGGGCACCACTTATCATCCTCAGACTGATGGACAGATAGAGAGTGTGAACATGATTCTTGAGGATCTATTGAGGCTGTGTATCCTAGACTTCAAAGGGACTTGGGAAGAGCATCTTCATTTAGTAGGGTTTGCCTATAATAACAATTATCAAGCTAGCATCGGCATGACACCCTTCGAAGCATTTTACAGGCGACCCTGTAGACCGCCAATTTGTTGGTGGGAATCTACAGAAAGATTATTACTTGGACCAGATATGGTTAGGGAAACGTTAGAAAAAATTGACCTTATTCGACGGCGGATGATGACAGCTCAAGATAGGCAGAAGTCCTAGCAGAAAAGAGAAGAACTGACATCGAATTCGAAGTGAGAGACTTAGTTTTTATCAAAGTATCGCCTTTAAGGAATGTGGTTCGTTTCAAATCAATTGGGAAGTTGGCACCTAGATTTGTGGGACCATTTCTCATAACCGAGAAGATTGGCCAACTGGCCCATCGAGTAAAGCTCCCAGAAAATCTATCCGGTGTTCATGACATTTTCCGCGTCTCTCATCTATGGAAGTTCCTGCATGACACTGCGAAAGTTGCTGAACCAAGTATGTTGGAAGAAGTCGAAGTGGAACGGGAGGCGACAGTCAAACGAGTCCCTACCCGTATTCTTGGGTCAGAGGTTAAGAAGCTATGCAATAAGGAGATCAAGTTGTTAAAGTTTCAATAGGGAGATAACCCAGAAGATGCGACTTGGGAGACTGAAGACAAGATTCGTGCTTCGTACCCTTTTCTTTTCGAGGCTAAGTTCTTAACTCATTTTTCCTAAGTTTTATCAGTATTTGTTTCTGTCAATAGAATATATCTTATCCATTGTGTTTTTGACCTTTAAATAGGAATCCCATGGATGTAAACATGTGTTTGAAACATGTTATGTTTGATGGATGCAAGTGGATGCAAGTATTTGCTAGTGGTTGACTATGGACGCATATACATACACATTAGGCACTAAGATCGGCTCAATCATTCTCATACTACATATGGATGTGTGTGCATTTTCTTTTCTTTTATGAATGGAAATGGATGAGTTAGCATAAGGATGTTGCATTTGGACGAATGAATGTGCACACATATAGAACTTATATGATATGATAGGTTTATTTGCATACATATTGGATTCATGGCACTAGCATACATTGCATTAAGGAGGTCAACTAAATCAGTAGACCGCCTGATCTTCGCATTAGTGTTGGGACATATACACACACCTTTGAATATATTCATATAAGCATTAGAAATCTTTAAGGACAATGGATGCTAGTGACTGGTGGATGAGTAGATGGATGATGGATGATACGATATGCATTCTTCTCAACTTAGAGATTTCGGGGATGAAATCCTTTGAGTAGGGGAGAATGTAACACCCCGAATTTATAACGACATTAAAGAGAATAAATTAAATAATAATTAATTTAATATTCAGAATTAGAGGAAACGGACTGCACCATTGAGTCTGACTCGAAATCTGGTCAAGATAGACATTTGGTTTGCGTAAAACGGACACTATATGAAGAAGTTATGAGGGTTTTAAGTTTGTATACACGTAGAAAAATTATATACATATGTATGAGTCAGAGATGAGTCGGAGCCGAGTCAGAATTCTATCCAGAACCATTCGAATTCAAAAATTCGTCAGAGCTCCAAAATTCCGCTCAAGGAGTTGACCCCCCTGATGGGGTGTCGACCTAGGGGTCGACCCACCCACAAGGTGTCGACATCCCTAGGGCTGAGGTGGAAGTCGGTTTCAGAGGGCTCTTCAGCTATAAATACGTGGCTATTTCTCACATTTTCTTCATTGGAAGTCATGAAGGCCATATACTGCTGGAGTGCGAACTGAACCGTTTTCTACAACAACATACTTTGCAAATTAAATTCAGAATTTAAGATCCATTCTCTCTATTATCTAAACCTAACGCTGTGAGTTCTAGTTGCTTTTAGGTTTAGATAAATAAAAGTAAATTATGAAAGACTGTGATTTAGATATGTGTAAACCATGAATCTATGCTATTATCATATCTGATACTATGTCATGATAGATCTATTTCTTTAGATCCAATTCAATTGTGATTATTCTGCTATGTCATGATAGATCTATTTCTTTAGATCCAATTCAGTGGTGATTATTCTACTATGTTATTATTGTGGATCTTGGTTTGTAACTATACCGTGGTTAATATAAATTTGTTAATTTGAACAGTTATGTCATTGGATAGACCTAATCATTTATGTAAATCATGAACATATGCCACCTTGAATTGGTTAGGACTGGATCTAAATCTTTATCAAAATTGTAACTTCTATGGCATGTTATGATGTGGATTTGAGTAGATCTATTTCTAAACTAGCAGATCTATTTTATGTGATCTAATTTATCACCTTGTGTTATCATGTTAGATCTATTTTAACCTCTAGATCTGAATCATGTGATATAATCTATCACCTAGATCTATTTTAACCTCTAGATCTGAACCATGTGATCTAATCTATCATCATATGTTATCATGTTAGATCTAAACAAAATGGACATCTAAACTGCTGATTTAGATCTTACTATGCTTGTTGAGACATCATGTTATGTTCACTAGTTTTATGTTCATCTTGTTATGATGAAAAATACATGTTCACTCACCTTGTTATCATGATAAGTTTATGTTTATGCCAAGATGACCGTTTTAGTTATTTTCCTATTATCGTTTATGACTAGGCTATTGTCTAGCCTAGGCAAGTTGCCAATTTTGTGAGGGCGCTAGTTGAGGAACGGGTGAAAAAGGGTTAAAAATGGCATAATTTGAATATGAACATTTTTAGACATGTAGTTCGAATTATTGAGTAAAATAGGTATTGACACCTACAAAAGGAAAGGGTTAATTAATTGCTAAATTAATTAAAAATGGAATATTTAGTAATCACAATTAGGAATTGTAATTGTACTTATGACACGAGGTTAGGTTGAATTAGTGATGGAAGTCTACCCAGACCCAACCGGCATATCAAGCAGCCACTAATATTGAACCTAATGTGGAAGGTCTAAGTACGTAAATACGAATCGGGCTATGACACGAAGTTAGGCCTAACAATGGAATAAGTCTACCCGGACCCGACCGACATATCCAGCATCCACATGTTGTAGGCCTAATGTGGGAGGTCTGGCCCATTATGAAACCATAAATGGACATCGTAATGAATTGAACTACTTAACCAAATCTAATCCATATGAATTGTGTGATTGTGAAATAAGATCAAGGTTAAGTAAATTGAATGGATCAGCGGGAGGGTTAAGTAAATCTTGGGTATGTGGGTAATATTAGTATATGTAGGCCCACAAACTTAACCATTAAATAAACATGCCTGGATCAGTGGGTGGGTTAAGTAAATCTTGGGTAGGTGGGTAATATTAGTATATATAGGCCCACAAACTTAACCGTTAAATAAACATGCTTGGACCAGTGGGAGGGCTAAGTAAATCTTGGGTTGGTGGGTAATATTAGCATATATAGGCCCACAAATTTAACCCGATAAGGTTATGTAATTAAAGACACCTAGTGGTACACATAACCAGTGGAAATAATGAAGTTATGAAATTAAAGACACCGTTTAGGGTAAACATAACTTGTAGAAATAATAGGGTTATGTATTAAAGACACCTATAGGTAAGCATCACCAATTGGAAGATTGGGGGTTATGTATTAAAGACACCTATAGGTAAACATAACCGGTAAAAAGATTGGAGTTATGTAATTAAAGACACCCCTTTAGGGTAAGCATAACTGGTATATGGCTATGTAATTAAAGACACCTAAGGGTATACATAATCAGTGGAAAACCTAATGGGGATACAAGATAAGGGAGAGAGCTTGTATCATATTTGTGTGGGACCCATTTCACTCAGTAACCCGGAGTTGGTATCAAGTAAAGAACTCCGTACTAGGCGAAGAAGGGGCACGCTTACTGATTGATTGTAAGAGATCCAAACAAGATGGACGGTGTGGGCGGCGCAAACCGATCGGGGACATGTGCGTGCATGGGCCGGACATAGGGGGCTAAGATAACCGTGAAACCAGTAGATATGGTTGTGCACATCTTGGTTTGCCACTTTAGCAAGTGATACCTCCTACTGTGGGGCCATCACAGGATAACTACGGAGTAGGGAGCCGATCGATTAGGGTAGCGGTTAGGGTATACTTGGACGTATGACCTAAGTCTACCAACTCATAGTGGAGGGGATCATCTCATTCCAGTTATACTAGTAATAGTGCATAGTAATCATTAGTGAGGCACATACACCTAATCCTGTCTACCTTGTCACACCTGCCATTTATATAGTGATCTCTCTTATCCATTTTATATGCCTATCATGTTACTTTTATTTATTTACTGGCTAAAAGTAACTGGACTCGCCAAACTTTATGTCTGACCCTTTTTGTTTCCTCTTCTTTCTTCCGTTTCCCCCTCAGGTTCTCATGGGAGGGAATTCTCAGGCTTAGTCAGGATTCTGCTATCGTCTTGCTTGGAGCTTCTAGGTGTATTGCTCAAGCTTCCATCTTTGCTACTAAGGCTTATGACTTGAGGATTATGCTTTCTTTATTATTGTACTCTGATATTTAAAGTACAAGACAGAAGTTTTAATGATGTACCGATTTTATGTATTTTAAGACATATGGTGTTACCATGTTTTATGATTAATAATTTTTTTTAATTCCGCTGCTATTTTATATTTGTCTTGTAATGTTTCTGTTCTGTTTACCTATAACACTTCACGAAACTTAATGCATTCCCTTAGTGAGTGACATTAACGGATGTGGGGTGTCACAGTACTCCTTTTGAGTCAATCTCAACTCAAAATGCTTTCGGTCCCTTTCAATTTCCATGCCCAAGATTTTCCTTGCTTCTCCAAGGTCTTTCATTTCGAATTCCGATTTCAAAAGCATCTTCAACTTGTTGATTTCATTTTTATCCTTGGAAGCTATGAGCATATCATCCACATACAAGAGTAAATACACCCAACAATCATTTCCTAACCTCTTGAAATATACGCTAGCATCCTTGATGCTTCAATGGAAGCCACTTTCAAGCATGAAATGATCGAATATCTTGTACCATTGTCTAGGTGATTGTTTTAACCCATATAGTGATTTCTTTAACTAGCAAACCATTCAAACTTACCTTCTACAACAAACCCATCTGGTTGCTCCATGTAGATGTCTTCATCCAAGTCTCCATACAAGAAGGAGGTTTTTACATCAAGTTTCTCTAACTCCAAGTCATGGATAGCAACTATGGCTAGTAAAACCCGGATAGAAGTATGACATACCACCGGTGCAAAAATTTCATCATAATCCTTTCCTTTTCTTTGTGCAAACCCCTTTACCACTAACCTTGCTTTGTACCTTCCATCATCCTTCACCTTCTAAATCCATTTGCATCCTATAGCATGGTTTCCTTGAGGAAGTGGAACCAAATCCTAAGTTTGGTTCTTTATGAATGATTGCATCTCTTCATCCATGGCGCAAATCCATTTCGAGATCTCTCTCTCTCTCTCGACTCCATGATGCCATCAAGGCCCATCGGCTCATCTTGGACTACATTGAGAGCATAGTCCAAATGATCAAAAAAGCTAAGGTAGTTCCAATCACCATATCTTTCGGGAGGTCATATTGCACGTCGACCAACCCGAGTAGCAATACTATAACCCAAACCCCTTTTGGCTCCACCTTGAGTCGAAACTTCTCTAATATCATGTACATCACCAAAATCACTAGAGGAACCATGTGGACTATGTGATGTTTCATCAACCGCTTCTACCCCACGAGCTTCTTCTTCAACTCTACTACCACTTGGACAGAATGTGAGAATGACTTTTTTCTCCTTTGATTCACCGTGAACCAAATCCAGAACATCCGGTGAGCTCTCATTCTCCTTGAATAAAGCCGACTAATCAAAAGTGACATGACGAGAATTAACAACCTTTTTCGTTTTCGGATTCCAAATCCGATAGCCTTTCACGGCGTTCGTGAAACCAAGCAAGACCCCCTTGAATGCTTTGGCTCTAAGCTTATCATTCCCTGGATCATGCACATAAACCGGACTATCAAACACAAGAAGATATCTCAAGTCAACACTCTTCCCCTTCCACACTTCCTCCGGAATTTTGTTATCAATGGCCGAGCATGGAATTCGATTCACAATATGCACCGCGGTTGACAAAGCTTCGGCCCGAAATCCCTTAGACAAACCCGATGTCAATCTCAAGCATCGAGCTTTCTCAAGTAGAGTTCGGTTCATTCTCTCTGCTACTCCATTAAATTGCGGATCTCCCGATGTAGTAAAACGTCTCTGGATTCCACGATGCTTGCAATACTCCAAGAATTCTCCGGAAACATACTCTCTGCCATTATCGGTCCTTAGAATCTTCAAAGTGTTGCCACTCTCATTCTCAACGAGAGCCTTCCACACTTTGAACTTAGCAAATGCCTTCGACTTGGCCTTCATTACATACACCCATACCTTCCGAGACAAATCATCAATGAAAGAGATATAATAGCATACTCCACCTAAAGAAACAACCAGTGTCAGTCCCCAAACATCCGAATGAACATACTCAAGAACCTCTGTTGAATCATGTTTCCCTTCATCAAATGATATCTTTGTTTGCTTCCCCATGACACATTCCTGGCAATACTTTAGTGAAACTCTCACCCCTGATCATCTCCCGCTTCCGAAGAATATCAAAACTCCTCTCCGAGATATAACCCAATCTCAAATGCCACAACCGTGTCGCATCCAAGTCACGAGAACTGTCAACACCCACATAAGTTTCACCTCCTACGGTCACACCTTGAAGCAAATATATACCATGAGTGCTAACACCTTTCATAACCACAAGCGCCCCCTTCGAAACCCTCAAGCAATCCTTCTCGATAGTGATATTGCATCCTAGAGAATCCAATTGCCCCAAAGATATAAGCGACTTCCTAAGTCCCGGAACATAGCGAACATTGGTGAGCATACAAACAACTCCATCAAACAACCTTATTTGCACGGAGCCAATACCCATCGAGTTGCAAATAACACCATTTTCCATAACAATTGTATTTCTCTCTTTGACTTCATAAGACCAAAAATAATTCCTATATAGCGTCATATGATATGACGCACTCGAATCGAGTACCCATTTGCCACCCGAAACATGCGATGTTACCACCGTCAGCACATTCTCATCTACCTCACCATCCCCACTCTCCACCGCTACAGATGAAGATGATACTTCCTTCTTATCTTTGATCGGATATTCATTCTTCCAATGTTCCGATTTATTACAAATCAAGCACTTGTCATTTCTTTCTTTCGATTTACCTCTCCAACAGGGCTTTCTTGATTTAGAACGCCGCCGGTTTCCTTTCTTCACATTCTTTTAAATCTCCGCAAAGACCCCGTGACAACTACTAGCTCAACTACTACCCTCAATCAAGTCTAGGGAAACTTCACTCTGACAACTTATATGTCTGTCCCGGTTACGATAGACGTCTGTCGTGGAACTCAGCTGAAACCTTGCACATTTTCATCTCTATCTTTTGTGTACGAGCTCCGATTTGCGAACCGTCTTCTCCGGTGCGAAGCTACTTTCATCCTCTTCAATCCAACATATAGTATCACAAACTTCAACAATACCCTCGTGTTCTAAGGTCCTCGTGTCATCTTATGAATTCTCCAAGAATGTTGAGGGTCATAGGGCTAGGGGAATGCAGCGGTTCCATTAAATGTGGATTTGACGTTGTGTATTATGTTTCACTAATTGCAGTTTGGCTAATAAAAACTAACGGCTATGATATATGATTGCCAAGTTATTCTGCCAGTGGTTCCTTAACCACTGCCATGCATAGGTATATAGCGTTGTCACCAAAAAAATTGGATCGACAAATGGTTTCTACTGAAGTTTTGAATGCGAGATGATCATGCATTGATATTGGGAAGCTAATCCACTTCTGATATTTGTTCATTATTATATCTAATACTTATCCATTATCACATCCTCCACGTCTTGGCTAATAACCTTGGTATGTTTGTTCTACGTGATTGTTAATTTTGTTTGTTCCATTTGCAGCCTTTCTTGTTGTTATCGTCCCTACTTGTAATCACTACTAAGTCTGAAAGGATAAAGAGTTTATGTCACTGATTCTCCCCGTGGCTTGTACTTTATGGCACAAGCAATGGAGGAACCAGGAACTTTAAAAGGACAAGAGTTTAATGAAAATTGTCCACTTTTCTTTAATTTTTTCTATTTTTCTTTATTTTTATTGGTTGGGAGTTGTTGCCCCTACTGGCTTTAAAGTAGTTCCGCCTCTAGACACAAGCACTTATATATCTTATGTAAATTATAAATGAAATGATCATACACGACTAGGATTTGTTATTATGTTGCGTTTGTATGGTATCCTCGCGTAGCTACTGGGCTATTAACGGTTTTTGCTTCCTTACGTACTCGTATATGGTCCATTACTGCCAAGTTTGCTAAGGTAAGCGACCTTTAGTGAAATGCCATAGCAATCCAGTCCCTTGCTGGTTTGCAACTTCTTTTTTTTGTTAAACATAATGCAGTTCTTATGAGGCTTGGGCAGATGTCAATAGCAGACACCCATCCAGCAGTCATGTCTTCACCATGGACTAATCAGGCTCGCCATTGTCAGCTAAGAGTTTAAAACCCATCTTCAGCAATGGACATCTAAATGGGAATCATTCTGGTCCACCACTGCCTGGTAAGGGATTGGGGTTGATCATCAATTGTGGACACCCAAACAGAGATCACTCCGGTCACACGCTACCGATTGAGAATTAGGAATCGATCTTCAGCGTAGACACCCAAATAAGGATCACCCTGGTCCACCACTACCAGCTAAGTGTTTGGAGTCTATCGTCAGTTGTGGATATCTGAATAAGGATCAGTCTAGTTCACCACTATCTACTAAGAATTTAGAGCTGATGGTTAGCTATGGACACCCAAATAGAGATCATCACTCTGGTCCACCACTACCGCGGGTAGTTTGGAGTTGATCGCCATATACGGAAATCCAAATAGGGATCATTCTAGTCCATTACTGTTGGCTAAGAGTTTGGGGGCTGATTATCAATGGCGAACACCCACTTAGCAGTTATGTCCTAACCATGGGATAGTCGGGCTTGCCATTGCTGACAAAGATTTTGTCCAAGCTATCCATGATGCGCCAAAGCTATTTGTCCAAGATCTTCATGACCTGCCAGGACTAGGTGCCCCCAGAATGCGATGGCCTTGCCTTTCCGTAATCTACGCACTTACAATAGTTAGTGTGCCCAAAAAGGAGGTATTAAGTATTTTACATTTTCTCGAACGTTGCTCCTTTCATAATGATGTGAAAAAGGGCTCTACTCCGAAGATCTACGCTAATACAGTATAATCCTTTGGGTAAGGTCCCCCTAGTCCTAGTAGAAATTCGCTTAGTTACTAGGTTTCCTTCCTTGAGCGAGCAAGGCTTCATCCTACAGTTGTATCATTTCACCACTTTCAGCGAGTGCACTACGTACGACTTTCAGAGCAACTTCATACTGCTTCTCCTCGATTAGATCTAGGGAAACATTTTAGAATTCCCCATTCTCCTGTTATAGGGACTCTTCAACAAGATGAGACTAGTTCAGTGGGAACCATAACTAGTAAATTGTAGAACAAAGCAACAAGAGTATATCCTACTGTAACTTCGTTAAAAATACTATATGCATAAAAAGTCCAATGGCAGCTTTTCCATTCGAGCTTCCTTATCGTCTTTCTGAATGCTCCATTATAAGAGTTTTTGAGAACTTTGTTGACTTCTTTAACCTATCGATTGGCATGTGGTAAGGCGCTTTTGGGAAGTTAACCTTAGTTGTGTGGTCTACAGAAGTTGGCGAATTCCTGACAATTAAGTTATTGTCCATTATCGGAGATCGTCCGTAGCTAAACCCCATACTCTATAAAATAATCCACAACTACTATTGCATACTCATTTTAGACCAACGTCAGTGATTATCTTATACTTTCTGATGCGCATTATCCAAAATTTCCTTAGCTTCTATAACTTATCAGTAGGTTGTTCAGAACCCTCCTACATAGGACATCATCCTATACAATGAACTAAACTGTCTGACATTTCTCTTCCCTTGCTTCATTTCAGTTTAAGAGTGGAGTTTTTGCTAGGACCATCCCGAAGAGTACTTTGTTTCTTGAACTTCGCAAATTTTCCAAATCATCAGAACCTCGGTGTTTCTACCATAGTGTATGCGTAAACACATAGTCCTCATGAATTAACAATGCCTTCGCCCTTTTAATTTCCTTTTTTATGAGGCATTCCAACCATTCTCTTATGACTTTGACCTACTAAAGTGCCCGATTCACAACCGTTTTCAGGTCACTATAGAAGTAAAGTGTCCTACTTCCTAGTCTTTTGTTATCCCTATTCCAACTATGAGCATATCGTATTAAGCCATTTGATCTAGCATGCAAGGTAAAAGGTCTCTTCGACCAGTGGGGTCAATAACATCTATTCCTACCTAGTCATTAGTATTTCTCCCACTAGCGTGGGGTGTCGTGTAATCATGTGGCATGGTATTATTATGCCTTAAGCATTTATGGTAAATATCATTTGAAATTAATTGAAGTTATTTATACCTTTGCGCTATTGACCTGTATTCTATGGGGATATTCAAAGCCAAAGCATCATGCTTCATGTTTATGTGAAGTTGACTCTTTCTCTGAGGTTTTCTAAAATGATAGCGTTTCACCATTTATAAAGATGCTTGTCTCACATATAGAATGGGATTTAATTGCTCTCCACTCTCTTTGGGCTAAACTTAGCCTTCTACTGTCATTGAGGGGGTTGCATCTCTTCGAGATTAGGAAACATATGCTCCACTTCCTAATTACTCTATTGTTCACGATTTTCATATGCCTTTATCTTTGGATGATATCTGTAGGAGGATCCAACACTGTTCTCTCGAGCGTGCTTCACACTTTATCTTCGTAGAGGCTTATTTTTGTCATCAGAATTCAATATGGAGTTTGTGGCATTCTTGATAGACTTACCTTCTAGAGTATACCTACAATATTGATCTAATTCGTTGGTTTAATGACCATAAATCTTATGGAAATGTAATTATTTTTCAATTCCAATATTCGTGGATGTTGATCTTTTGATCCTAAATTTTACTGCGACGTTTCTCCAATAATGGGATAGACTCTTTTAGGAGTATCTGTAAGAAGAAGTGGAAAGGAAAATTTACCTCGTCTTCTAAAGTATTTCACTTTAAGGATTTTTGTTTTCAACTAGTTGAAATTTATTCATCATTTTTCTTGATACCCAAGTATTAACAATAAGCCCTGCAGAGGATTTGCGGCTCCAACTACTTCCATATGCTAAATGTAGCACCTTCCAAGGTTGGTTTTCCAACATTTTTTTTTTTTACAACAAGCATCTTAAAATTGAAGGATTAAATGTGTATTTGATGTTCGAAATGAATGACTTGTTTATCTTGCCAAGATCCGGTCCCTTGCTACGTGCACTTGACACTTGACACATTAGTCTAGTAGTTCACTTCTCCACCACTTGGATACTTCATTGGGTTACAAGATGAGTATGGGTGAACGTTCAGTTGGTTCGATCAGTTTTAAGGTAAAAATTGTCAAATATATCTGCAATCGAAAAAAAAATCAAAGCCGAATCAAACCAAACCGAACTAAGTTCAGCCGATTCAATCTATAATCGATTTAACCAAACTAAAAAGAGATTCCAATATTAAGATGACTAATTTGTTTAATGGAAAACATACATGTATGTGTGAAGGGACTTTATTATGTATTTTTTATGTTTATAATAAAATTTGACATACTTTTAACAAGTAAACATTATATTTTATCCCTAGACCAATTATTCAAATTATTACAATACTATAAAATTGAATAAAAGGGTAAAATATCGGTTAATTTGGTTGAATCGATAACCAAAATAACTATTTTTCAAATCAAACTTAAACCAGTTAAATTTCAAAACCAAACAAAACAAAATAGATCAGTTTTGTCAGTTAATTTGGTTCTAACTGAATATTACTCAACCCTAATGGTGGGTCACGCCGTAGCCCCAAGAAATGGACCAACTATTTATCTGCCAATTAGTATAAAACATGGTGGCCCTGTTTTCGTAGATAAGCATTTAGTATCAACACCAACATTGACTTCTACCGAGGCATCCTTCCTTGGTCCAGCATGGGCTATGTCCATGATCCATTATCGATCATCTCTGCATCAATCATAGTTGATTCCAACTTTAGCATGTTTGGTTTTAGGAAGTACACACTTCCATGCATCCTTCTAACTTATATGTTCCCTTGCATTCAATCTTGATGGGATGCAAAAGGAATTCTGAACTTGGTCTCTTTGGATCTACAATATTGTTGCATGCTCCTTTGTAACACCCCAAAATTTAATACACTATAACCATACTCGAAGATAATAAAATGGGAATAACTTAATTAAATATTAAGAATTAAGTTGAACCGACATCACCGTTGCGTTCGTCTCGGAATTCTGGTTCAGACAGATTCCAAGTTTTCGTAAAACGGACAATGTATGAAGAATTTATGAGCATTAGAAGTTTGTATACACACAAAGGTTTATATATATATACACACACACACACATATACATATGACTCAAAAAATTTAAACCAACTTGTGAACGCAGGAAATGGGTCAACCCCCCAATGGGGTGGGTAGACCCATGGTTCGACCCCCTAAGGGGTAGGTAGACCCATGGGTCGACCCCCAAAGGGGTGGGTAGACCTAGGGGTCAACCCCGCCAGATCCGGGAAAATGCCGAAGTGCGAATTTGGATTGTTTTGTGGCCATATTCGTTGTTGACTCAGCGCTGTGTGTGCAAGAACACCTATAAATAGGCTAGTAGAGCCTAGACTAAATCTCATATTTTCTGAGAAGCTGTTTAGATTCTGCCATGCTTCCTCCTCCTCAAATCTCTTCAAAAAATAGAATAATTACTACTAAGAAATTCTAATTCAAGATCTGGAGGAAAAGAGTGTACATCTGCAAATGGGTGTTTAGAATTTTGATCAAAGTGAGGTAAATTCTTGGATCTGGTCAAGTTAAATTTCTCTTCTTTTTTCTTTTTTCTTTTAGTTTGAGAATAGTGAAACCATGGTTATTTAGGTTCTAGATTCAGTTGTAGGAGCCATGGAATGCTAGGTCTGGAAAGCAATTATGTGAGTGGATTTAAGTTATGCCTTTTTAATAATGGTATATTTATCGTTTGGCATTCCCCGTTAATATGTACAATAAATCTCCTGAAATTTTTAACCTACTGTAATATGTTGAAATGATTAATCTGATGAAATGTAAACCTGCTGAAAAGTTTAATCTGCTGAAGTGATTAACCTGCTGAAATCTGTTGAAATTAAGTACTGTGGAATATGAGTAGAAATTTGGGGATGTATGAACATGTAAATCTGTAAGCTTAATTCAAGATTAAGTGGAACATTTTAATCAGACTGTAAGTAATCTGTGGAATTTGTCTGTAACGACCCGGCTTTTTGCTCAGTTTTCGCCGGGAATTAAACCAACTTAAACTGTTCACAAAGACGGATTGTTAGGGGCACTTACACATTTCCACAAAATTAAACAACTTTTCCATTATCATTAAAATAATATTACATCAGAGTTACAAGAGGTACATCAGAGTACATCGGTTACACAGCGGAAAAGATACTAAACTCAGCAGAAGAATTCGAATGCTCCAAACATAATAGCTCCAGTTAAACCAGAATCCTGCTCCAACTAACTTCAAGGCTAAATCTACGAACCAAACTACTAAGCTGCCCGTGTAAAAATTATGGCATCCAGAGTTTAGGTGTGGGAACAATAAACTCCAAGTCAGTCATGCGACTGGTGTGAGAACTCAAAACAATTGTCTTTAGGGTTTATTTTAAAGTTAGTAATTCACCGGACCACGCCGCCAATGCGGAACGGGTTTACTCCATGTGAATACCAGTGCATAGAAATCAGCAATGATTTTTTGAAAAAAATGAAGCTATCATAAGCTCGTCCCACATCACACTATGCAAGCGTACACCAAATGGGCGAGTTTTGCCTTATGATAACCAAAAATTCCTTCATATGTGAAAATCCTTTTTTACTACTATATATAGTGTGAGAAACCTTTTCGCAAATAAATGTATTAATCCTAGCCAGCATAATGCCCCATCCCATTATACTGACAATCCTGCCGGTAACCAGCAGGCTATACAATCAAAACCGTACGGGCTCGTAGTGG
Organism: Allium sativum; assembly: GCA_030737875.1. NCBI lineage: Eukaryota > Viridiplantae > Streptophyta > Magnoliopsida > Asparagales > Amaryllidaceae > Allium > Allium sativum. Next base: position 134,995,859 of record CM060911.1, on the reverse strand, counting down.
AGATTGAGTTTCGAACATGATGGTTCCTGGTATGAAAGATCATTCGTGGGCTCCCAAACTTTCTTGCCGCATCATCCCAGTACTCGCAGATAACGTCTAGACTCGGACTTCGTCATACTAACCCACCATACATGAAATGGAGTACCCAACAAATAGCGTCCCAGACTGGGGACTTCGCAGTACCCTTTCATCATCACATCCTGCACCGAACATACGAAACGAACATAAAAATCTGACCATCAGTTTACCATCAATCCGGGGTGTGAGGTTCGTCGATGTCACGATATACACAAAACTACGCTTAAATAAGCCATGCTTTGATCATCCATAGCTCATCACATAACTTAAGTATGCCACATTGTCCATTCACTACGCATCACTGATTTCTATCAATGTATAACCTCTAAGCTCATACGTCTTAGAGAAGGGTGTTAAGCAAGAGAATAAATTCTCCGCCACCAAGCAGATATATATTAATAAAGATCAGTGCTATGCCGTCAATTACAATGTCAGACACACAATCCATACATGTCTGTTCTAGGTCTGAACGAAACAACAATCCGGAATTCCTTCACATACGTTCGGGCTTCTTGCCACTTAGCTGATATATAAAATCCATCTGCGAATGAGAGCCAGCCATTCGAGACATTCAACAAGTCGCCCTTACGACACGAAGGGTCCCGGTCTTCAATGCCGCCTCCAATGTCTTTAATTGCTCCACAACGTCGTATTATAACTTGGAATGGTTTTCAGGCTTAATTCCGATCCCAATCTTTCCAAATAATAAGCGCAATTAAAAACACAATTACGGAACACACAGGCTTTCTACCAAATCTCCTTCCATTTTGGATTTCTTTAAAATAAACTTCTTTAAATATATTCTCAAATTATTTTTATCAAATTCCATATTTAACCCTTCTTCTCTAAAACACATCCCTCAAATCCAAGATAATCTAGCCCCAAAGCCTTAATTAATTTTCCGTTTGATAACTCGTTATCAAAAATCCAGTTTCCTTTGAAAACCCTTACCCCACATTTCAACCGTAGTTTCCAATTAAATTGATTTTCCAACATTCCATTCTTTAATCTTAACTAAAAGATTATACTTTCTTTCCAATTCCTCACTTTTAATTTCCTCAAATCAAAGATCTGATTAAATCCTCCAATTACGATATGAATTTCCATAACTCAATCTCATTGGGTTTCAAGAATGATATTATTGAAGATATGACAAACGACAAAACCCAAATCAATTGATATTGAACATAAGTTACACAGAAATTGTAACTACTTATATTCGATATCAGTTCTCATAATCAACGAATACTATAAGTGGAATAACGATATAATATTATCTTCCAAATTCTTCAAATAGTGTACATTTACTCCACAACATTTCATATCAAATATCTGAAGATTATCTCTATCCAACTTATCCCAGTCAACTTAGGAAACTCGTATCTTAATTAAAGGATTTATTCAACTCTTTGACATTAGATCTGGATAGAAATATCATTAACTTATCTTTAATATTAATCTCCATATCCAACTCACACTATAAGCAGAATAATAGTGAACTACCTTTATAATTTCTCAAATAGTAAGAGTCATCATCTACCGGATTAATATCAAGCATCCGAAGATTTATCTCCAACCATATCCAGTTATTTAAAATTGAAAACCCATATTAGTATCAATTTAAATTCCATATAAAATATTTCCAATACTTTTGAACCTTTGAAAACATTCCACGAATCATTTAAAAATGATTACTTGTAGTTCGGAAAATAGTTTGCGGGTTAAAAACTTCAAAATAGATTGTTTCCGAAGAAAGCATTACAATAGTGTTTTCAAAAGCGTTACAATAGTGTTACAAAACAGTTATCTTAATTACTTCGATCAAAATATCGTTTATCTTAGTCAGAATTTAAACTTTACAATTCAAAACACTTTTACATAATTTATAACGATTTTACAATTTTTTCCATATTTTTATAAACAATAAAAAATGACTGTTTATGGTTATGGTCGATAACTTCTCATATAGCGACCTTTTCCAAAATGGTTTTAAACATAACTTGAAAATTACAACTCTAATTTAAAATCTGCTTTCACTCATTTAAAATCTCTTGTTAATATAAATAAAATGTTTTTCGTTTCATGGAAATCCGATTTAGATTGCAAAAGTTATAAGCGTTTAAAATTTGCATCTAAAATACGTAAATTGCCGTTATGCGACAAGCTCTATTTTGACCATATTAACCATTATTCTATGATACTTCAAAATATCTTAGAAAACCATTATATCCTTATATAACCCTTTTAAAATCATTTAAATTTACTTTCCAAATTATTTTGGATCTAAAATTCAGCTTTCGTAAATTCTAGTTCATTTCTAAATTCAAATAACTTCAAATTAACCTTCCCATTCGTCGGATCAGTTAGGGATAGCCAGGGAGAGCAGGAAACTTTATTTCCAAACTCAAGCCTAGACACTATCCTCTCTGTCATCCTCGAATGTTACGGTATTTATTTATTCATTTAATGGACTTTAACAATATATATGAATTCATACATATGGTCTTTTCCAATTATTAACCTTCAATTTCAATAATGATATTGCTTTTAATTATGAAGGAGATTTGTCGATCACCAATGTGATACCATAATTGTTGTGTCATAATGTGTGCAAAACAACATCAACAACCATTTAAACATCCATAGCAATCATCGTCAACATGATTTAATAAATCATAATTGTGCACAAGCGTTATAACACTAACGCTTAATAGTGTGTGTTCTAAACTTCGCATCCATCATCCATCACAAAAAATATCAATCATCATTAACAAATAATAATTCATCACTATATTTAAATTAGTCTAGCTAATAATTAAAAATATAAGTCGTGGTTAAAGAGTTCTCACCTAACAGCTTTCCAAATCTTCACGGTAGGCGAGCCTAGCTAAGCGTACCGTCGAACAGTATTTCAACGCAACGTCTTCGTTATCAAAATATATATAATATAATATACACTAATCTCTCTTTATATTATAAGAGGAGGAGGAGAATGACGAATTTTGGCAAGGCGGTGGTGGAAAAGAGGAAGACTTATGCCATGAAAAACATGGCCATAAGCTTTAAGAAGAAGATGGAAAGGAGGAAATGGAAATGGAATAGTAAAAAAGGGAGAACGAGCCTCCTTATATAGGAAAGGAGGAGTAAGGAGGTAAAGACACATAAGGGGGCAAGTGGCAATCATGCATGAAAGGGAGAATGCATAAAGACATGTGTCTTAACACTTGTCTTAAAAAGAAAAAAGAACTTTTGGTAGCACTTTCTTTTAAATGTTATGAAAACTAAAGGCAACACTTAATTCTAACGCTACTAATTCGTGTTATGGTTTGACAAATCCGATCGAACAACAAATAGTATCAATAATTCCAAACTCATTAATAATCATTCTCATTTATAATTCAAGTAAAATTTATCATATAACTTACCAAATTATTAAATACCCTTAACCATATATATTTATATCAAATTCAAAATAAGTAATAAAAATTCCAATTTTAATTTGGTTAAAAATTCTGGATCGTTACATTCACCACCCCCCCTCTTAAAACTTTTCGTCCTCGGATACGAAAGGGAATCGTAACTACTTATTCGACAAATTCAAGATCAAAATTCTTTATACCAAAGCTCCATGTTCTCACATGTATTAACAGATAACCATATCTACATGTTCTCCTACGATATCCTCCAGTTAGCTATTATATTCGATTCATCGTTTATTGGGCCAATTACTTATACTCAACCATTTACTGCAAAAAATTCAGAGTTATAAATTTATTCTCTTATATCTTATCTTGCAAATACAAAGGTTATGAAACTTACTCCTTTTCAGTTCCCCAAAATTACTATTATTCTTTACATGAAAATCTTGATTATCTTCGAACTCAGCTTGTCTAAACGTTTCAGTTTAGGTAATTTCTTCTTACTATTCCCGCTTGCCAAATATCCTTTGTCAAATTGTGAAACTTAATTCACAAGGTATTCATGCTTACTCAAACAGTTCCTTTTGTTGCCACAATATACTTTAGAACTTATCGACTTGTCCAAAATCGTCGATAATTCCAATCTTCCTATCTATTCCTTTAATTAAATTCAATAACTTCCTCGTTAAAATAGAATCTATTTTGATGATAGAATATATTAGAAAGATTTATAAAAGAAGTTTTTTTAATTTAACATCATATACATACATTTATCCAACTTTTCAGAGATAATTCCCTAGGGGTCAAAGAGCTTGCTATGATTACATAATTCTTGCGTTCCTTCTTCTTCACTTATGACGGAGGGTGGTGTTGCTTTAGCTGGTCTTTCTCCCTTCTTTAACTGACAATCATGGACTACATGCCCTACTTTTCTGCATCGATAACACTTCTTTTCTTTTGTTAGGTTCATGGGTTTCTTCTTTGTTTTAGGACACTTACGTATAAAATGTCCTTTCTTCTTGCATTTGAGAAAAATTATGTCTTCTCGAATGGTTTTCTTTTGTATTTTCTCTGGGCATAAAACAACAAAATGTCCTTCTTGACTACATCTATAACAATAGATACCTTTGAATTTCCCCAATCTAAGGCTTTCTTCCTTTTCTTTTCGATTATGAGCTTTCCTTTCTTGTTTTAGGGTCATCCACCATTCAGTGCCTGATAAACCAAACTCCATCTTTGTTCCTATAAGGAAATTTTGTTGAAAAATCCAGCTTACCCTCCACTTAATTTACTGGCTTATCCCTTGCTAACAAATTTACCAGGTATAATTCTTACAACCCAATCAAAATTTCACTTTTCTATTTAAGTTCATATCAATTTACCAAACAATTTCAAACACTTATCTAAATGGATTTAAGTATATATTGATGTTCTAATCGGAATCATATAGTCATCCCACTTTCGAAACTCAAAAATACATACTGAAGATGCTGCAGTCATCAACATAATCATCTTCAAGTGACTTAAATGTGATTCTATATCAATCTAGTATACTCAAGACTTCGTATATACCTTAGCTAGGCGTATATTCAAAATCTTCTTTTACTCGATAGTCCAACCTCAACATCAAATACAATACTCAAATTCTAATTTTTAATTTCTATCCATATTAATTAGTTACCTTAACAAATTTGGCTCAAGTTTATCGATATTTCGAAATGTTACCCAATAGTGAAATTAAATCCAAAAGGCATTTGTACTTGGATTGTTTTCCTGATCAGTGGAAGGGGCTTAATTACCATGCCATAAGAAGTATTTTATGTGTAATTATAATCACAAAATGTAAACTTAACCTTAATCATTTGATTAAGTATCCAGGTTATAATTAACCATAAATTTCCAAAATATGTTTGTTTGTTAAATTAAAACTTTTCAAAACTCATTTCATATTTTCAAATATGCTCTCTCAAATATAATACTCCAAAATCTCATTCTAGGGCATTACTAACCCTATCTCTAATGAGATATATAACTCTGATGAGTCTTTCCATTTGTTCAAATGCGTCGTACCCCATTGCTTTGTATAAATCAAAGCTCTGATACCACTATGTAACGACCTGGCTTTTTGCTCAGTTTTCGCCGGTAATTAAACCAACTTAAATCGTTCACAAAGACGGATTGTTATGGGCACTTACACATTTCCACAAAATAGAAACAACTTTTCCATTATCATTAAAATAATATTACATCAGAGTTACAAGAGGTACATCAAAGTACATCGGCTACACAGCAGAATAGATAATAAACTCAGCGGAAAATTGCGAATGCTCCAAACATAATAGCTCCAGTTAAACCAGAATCCTGCTCCAACTAACTTCAAGGCTAAATCTGCGAACCAAACTACTACGCTACCCGTGTAAAAATTATGGGCACTCAGAATTTAGGTGTGGGACGGGTTTACTCCATGTGAATACTAGTGCATAGAAATCCGCAATGACTTTTTGAAAAAAATGAAGCTATCTTAAGCTCGTCTCACATCACACAATGCAAGCACATACCAAATGGGCGAGTTTTGCCTTATGATAACCAAAAATGCCTTCATACGTGAAAATCCTCTTTTACTACTATATATAGTGTGTGAAACCTTTTCGCAAATAAATGTGTCAATCCTAACCAGCATAATGCCCCATCCCATTATGCTGACAATCTTGCCGGTAACCAGCATGCTATGCAATCAAAACCGTACGGGCTCGTAGTGGATATTGGGTTTCGAACTGATGGTTCCTGGTACGAAAGATCATTCGTGGGCTCCCAAACTTTCTTGCGCGCATCATCCCAGTACTCGCGGATAACGTCCAGACTCGGACTCCGTTATACTAACCCACCATACATGAATTGGAGTGCCCAACAAATAGCATCCCAGACTGGGGACTTCGCAGTACCCTTTCATAATCACATTCCGGTGCACCGAACATACGAAACGAACATAAAAATCTGACCACCAGTTTACCATCAATCCGGGGTGTGAGGTTCGTCGAGGTCACGATATACACAAAGCTACGCATAAATAAGCCATTCTTTGATCATCCATAGCTCATCACATAACTTAAGTATGCCACATTGTCCATTCACTATGCATCACTGACTTCTATCAATATATAACCTCTAAGCTCATACGTCTTAGAGAAAGGTGTTAAGCAAGAGAATAAATTCTCTGCCACCATGCAAATATATATTAATAAAGATCAGTGCTACGCAGTCAATTACAATGTTAGACACACAATCCATACATGTCCGTTCTAGGTCTGAACGAAACAACAATCCGGAATTCCTTCACATACGTTCGGGCTTCTTACCACTTAGCTGATATATAAAATCCATCAGCGAATGGGAGCCAACCATTCGAGACATTCAGCAAGTCGGCCTTACGACACGAAGGGTCCCGGTCTTCAACGTTGCCTCCAATGTCTTCAATTGCTCCACAATGTCATATTATTACTTGGAATGGTTTTCAGACATAATTGCGATCCTGGTCTTTCCAAATAATAAGCGCAATTAAAAACACAATTACGGAACACACAGGCTTTCTATCAAATCTCCTTCCATTTTGGATTTCGTTAAATTAAACTTCTTTAAATCTATTCTCAAATTATCTTTAACAAAATCCATATTTAACCCTTCTTCTCTAAAACACAACCCTTAAATCCAAGATAATCTAGCCCCAATGCCTTAATTAATTTTCCGTTTGATAACTCGTTATCAAAAATCCTGTTTCCTTTGAAAACCCTTACCCCACATTTCAACCCTAGTTTCCAATTAAATTGATTTTCCAACATTCCATTCTTTAATCTTAACTAAAAGATTATACTTTCTTTCCAATTCCTCACTTTTAATTTCCTCAAATCAAAGATCTGATTAAATCCTCAAATTACGATATGAATTTCCATAACTCAATCTCATTGGGTTTCAAGAATGATATTATTGAAGATATGATTCACGACAAAACCAAAATCAATTGATACTGAACAAAAGTTACACATAAATTGTATCTACTTATATTCGATATCAATTCTCATAATCAACGAATACTATAAGTGGAATAACGATATAATAATATCTTCCAAATTCCTCAAATAGTATACATTTACACCACAGAATTTCATATCAAATATCTGAAGATTATTTCTATCCAACTTATCCCAGTCAACTTAGGAAACTCGTATCTTAATTAAAAGATTTATTCAACTCTTTGACATTAGATATGGATAGAAATATCATTAACTTGTCTTCAATATTAATCTCCATATCCAACTCACACTCTAAGCGGAATAATAGTGAACTACCTTTAAAATTCCTCAAATAGTAAGAGTCATCATCTATCGGATTAATATCAAACATCCGAAGATTTATCTCCAACCATATCCAATTATTTAAAATTGAAAACCCATATTAATATCAATATAAATTCCATATATAATATTTCCAATAATTTTGAACCTTTGAAAACATTCCACAAATCATTTAAAAATGATTACTTGTAGTTTGGAAAATAGTTTGCGGGTTAAAAATTTCAAAATAGATTGTTTTCGAAGACAATGTTACAATAGTGTTTTCAAAAGTTTTACAAAACAGTTATCTTAATTACTTCGATCAAAATATCGTTTATCTTAGTCAAAACTTAAACTTTACAATTCAAAACACTTTTACATAATTTATAATGATTTTACAATTTTTTTCCATACTTTTATAAACATTAAAAAATGACTGTTTATGGTTATGGTCGATAACTTCTCTTATAGCGACCTTTTCCAAAATGGTTTTAAACATAACTTGAAAATTATAACTCGAATTTAAAATCTGCTTTCACTCATTTAAAATCTCTTGTTAATATAAATCAAATGTTTTTTGTTTCATGGAAATCCGATTTAGATTGCAAAAGTTATAAACGTTTAAAATTTGCATCTAAAATACGTAAATTGCCGTTATGCGACAAGCTCTATTTTGACCATAATAACAATTATTCTATGATACTTCAAAATATCTTAGAAAACTATTATATCCTTATATAACCCTTTTAAAATCATTTAAATTTACTTTCCAAATTATTTTGGATCTAAAATTCAGCTTTCATAAATTCTAGTTCATTTCTAAATTCAAATAACTTCAAATTGACCTTCCCATTCGTCGGATCAGTTAGGGATAGGCAGGGAGAGCAGGAAACTTTATTTCCAAACTCAAGCCTAGACACTATCCTCTCTGTCATCCTAGAATGTTCCGGTATTTATTTATTCATTTAATGGACTTTAACAATATATATGAATTCATACATATGGTCTTTTCCAATTATTAACCTTCAATTTCAATAATGATATTGCTTTTAATTATGAAGGAGATTTGTCGATCACCAATGTGATACCATAATTATTGTGTCATAGTGTGTGCAAAACAACATCAACAACCATTTAAACATCCATAGCAATCATCATCAACATGATTCAATAAATCATAATTGTGCACAAGCGTTATAACACTAACGCTTAATAGTGTGTGTTCTAAACTTCGCATCCATCACAACAAATATCAATCATCGTTAACCAATAATAATTCATCACTATATTTAAATTTGTCTAGCTACTAATTAAATATATAAACCGTGGTTAAAGAGTTCTCACCTAACAGCTTTCCAAATCTTCACGGTAGGCGAGCCTAGCTAAGCGAACCGTCGGACAGTATTTCAGCGCAACGTCTTCTTTACAAAAAAATATATAATATGATATACATTAATCTCTCTTTATATTATAAGAGGAGGATGTAACACCCCATGAATTCTATAACCGTGAAATTCATAAATTAAAGCATAACTAATTTCAAATCAAAGAATTAAGGGAAACGGCATACGCCATTGTGTTCGTCTCGGAAAAATACGCGAAATAGAGTCTGTGTTTTCGAAAAACGGAGTCCGTATGAAGAAGATATGGCCTCCGGAAGTTTCAGAATTCAAGTTAAAATTCAAATTCGCAAAACAGCTCGAAGATTCGAATTTCAAACACGCAGGGAGGCGGGGCGGGAAAGTTCCCGCCCAGGACAAGTCGACAGGGATGTCGACTTGCCTGTCGACACCACCTCCGTGTCGACTGCCCAGTCGACACGGGTGTCGACTTGCAGGTCGACCTGCTTGGTCGGCCTGGCTGGCCTGGTCTGTGCTGGGTCCGAATTTCTGAGGGCTTGCTTTGTCACTAGGGCTAGGTGTCAGCTCCTGATTGGTCTCTCTTTCGAATGGATGGCTACGATTAACCCAAGCTACATCGACGGTCCTAATCAATTCATAAACTCTATAAAAATGACCCTAGACTCTACCTAATCTATTCATTCAAAAAATAAGAATGAGACCGTCATGTTGCTGAGGAGAGACTGAAGATAGCCGTCAGAAATTGTGAGGCAATTAGGAGAATAATCAAAAGCTTAAAGCAACGTCAAATCAATCAAAACAACGCCTACAACAAAGGATAGCATCTCCTGAATTGAAGATTCGTCATACGCTGTAAGTAGAGTGCTATTCCGATATGAATTAAATAATTGTGTTGATTTGTGTAATGTAAGAAATGGAATTGTGGCATAATAATATTTGTATGTTGCTTTGATGCAAAACGATTTGGGAATATTATGGTATACGATTGGATATTTGCAAGTACGCGATTTGCGTTGGAAACGAAATGGAATTGTGGCGATAATGACTTATATTTGTATGTTATTTTGATTCTAACGATTTGGCAATGCTATGGTTTGATTCATACAAGTATGTGGCTTATGTTGACAACCACATGTTGTGGAATTTTGATTGGGATTTATGCAAGCATATGATTCATATTGAAAAACTACATGTTTGTGGTAGTTATTTACAAACCCATTTGGTAAATGCAAGTATAAGATTCATGTTAACAACTATATGTTGTAATAATTTATTTAAGATTCATGCAAGTATATGATTCATGTTAACAACTATATGTTATGATATTTTAATTGGAATTCATTCAAGTCCATGATCTATTGTTATGACAACATGATGTAAAATTCTATGGTCATCTTTAGTGTAATTTGATTCACCTAATTATTATGATTCATATGAAGTTATGTTGGAATTGGCATCATAGTTCAAGTATAAAAATCATATTTTTGTGATAGTGACAAAAGCACGCATCTTTGTAAATTTGTATTAATTTTATGAACATGACTAAACTATGTTCGTTATTATGCCCAATTGAAAAACATGTTTTTAGGCTCATGTCGTTATCATAAGTTACATTAGAATTACATTAGAATTACATTCCACTTGCAAGTTTACATAGATAAAATAAAAACCATGATGTAAGTTTAGATATGTTTATGCTATAATTCTATGAATAGAGTGAAAACCATGATTCATATAAGAATTAGGTTGGGATAATTCTAGTTGAACCATACTTTTGTATTAGTGACAAAAGTAAGCACCTTTTTGTTAACATGTAGTGATTTTATGAACACAATTAGTTTATATCATGCCTAAATAAAAATATAGGCTTATATTTCTAGTCAAGACCCTGTGCCAATAATAATGATATCTAATTTAGTTAGATTCTTAATTTCAAGTTTACATGGTTAGTTGAACCTATGATTCATGTTTAAGTTTATGCCATTATCATATGACTAGAATAATGCATGTTTAAGTACTGCTTATGCCATAATCATATGAATAAAATAATTCATGTTTAAGTATTGTCTATGCATTAACCATATGAATAGAATGATTTATGTTTACGTATTGTTTATGCTATGATTATATGGATAAAGTGATTCATGTTATGCCATGATTATATGATGTTACAATTGCAAGTTCACATGTGCCTATTTTATGTTAATTGAATCGTTTGTTGCAAGTTCATGCGTTCACATTCCCCTTTTTGTGTATATAATCACGTTTTAAGCCTCCCCTTTTTCACGTGGCTAAGTTGGGCTTAAAAGGCTAAACCCAACATATATTATAATAAACGAACGTATCTAACGGAGGAAATAGCGTTGGGCCAAATTAATTAATAAATGAAAATATAAAAGTAGATGGGCCCAAATTCAAGAATGGGTTGGGCCCATGATTGGTGTAAACCTTTACACCATTAGCTTAAATTGATTTTTAATAATGGGCCGCAAATATTTACATATAAGAAAATAAAGAAGAAAGACAAAATATGTAAATGTAGAAAATACGATGTGTTTAACCCGAGGTTGGATTGAGTTGTGATGTAAACCTGCCCGGAACCGCCCGGCTGTCCAGTAGTCACAACAATACCTATCCAATGTGGGTGGTTAAACATGGAGCCCAATAAGGACCCGAGGTTAGACTGAGTTGTGGCGTAAGACTGCCCGGACCCAACCGGCAACAAGCAGCCACAACAATACCTGTCTAATGTGAGAGGTCAAGGCTTTAATAAGACAATTAAGGCTGAGTCAGGATTGATAGGATTAAGTAAATTATATTAATACTTAATCAAAATGGAACATGCTAAACTAAACAGACTGATTGGGGTTTAGGTTTATAAAACACTTAACCAACTTAGCATGTTGGCTAGAAATAGAAAACCTAGTAGCGGGGGGACCCTTTTCAGCAGTAACCCTATAAGGTGTATCATGATACCCTGAAACTAGGCAGGGTGGGGCACGATTACTGGGCTGATTGTAAGAGGTCAAATCGACGGCGGTGGTGCAGCAGTGTAGGTTCTAACGGGGTGCGGGCGTGCACACACTCCGGCGCAGAAAAATAAGACACTGGGCACCAGTAGCATACCTGTGCATTCTAGGATTGTGCCGGGCCGCCACCATGGGACTTGATACACCCCATGGTGGGACCAGCATAGGTAACTACAACATCGGGGGCCGTAAGACACATGTAACTATGCGAGTAGGAGCCGATCTTCATAAAATGGATCACTTCACCCTGATTATGGGGTGCCTGTTGGGAACTAGTTTGTATGGGTACAGAGATTAATATGGGGTACGATAGTATATTCGATCCTAGACAACTGAACTAAGTTTATGGTGCTTTCCCACTTCTAGTTTATACTTATCATACCCAGTTCTTTATTCATAGACTGAATAGTCCTAGACTTACTCAGGCTTTATGTCTGACTCTACTTTTCTTTCGTCTTCTTTTCTTCCGTTTCCCCCCCAGGTCCACAGGGAGGGAATACCGCAGCTTGACCAACCTTCATATCCAGCTTGAAGAGAAAGAATGTATTGCTTGGATCTTTTCGTTTTGGACTATGGCTTTGGACTGCAATTATGGGACTTTTGCAGTTTATTTATGTTTTCTTTATGCTTCTTTAAATAATGTAATCAAGACAGTTATGAAGATGTTATGTTTTTGGAAGTATTGTAAAACAAATTATGGCATGGATTGTGTAACACATATTTTAATGAAATAAAAGTTGTTGTTTTCCGCTGTTCAAAAATATGTGTTCTTATATCTGTCTTGTATATCTGTGACTTATACTTATAAACCTCCACCAAAATTAGGGCATTCCCTTTGAGAGTGACCCTAACGGAGGTGGGGTGTTTCACTTGGTATCAGAGCATAGGTTTACCAGATAAGATAAAAAGTTTTGAAAATTTATTTTCAAAAAAAAAAGGAAATTTAAAGAAGCATTTTTAAAAGATAAAATATTATTTTATTTTAAAAAAAAAGGCAAAGTCCCCCCAAAGCCATAGGTACTATCTTCTATCCTTCGTTTTGAATCTATCCTTTCTGTTTCAGCATGTCTGGAGACCTTACTCCCCAGCTGCTGACGCTTTCACTCCTCCTCCTCCTCCTCCACGTAAACCAGCAAGCGGAAGAGTCCCAGAGTAGTAAGACGAATAACAGTCAAACAAGAAACGATCGTAATAGTAATAATAAGAAACGAGAAAAAAGGAAATGCAATTTTTGTGGTACGGAAGGGCACATAGCCAAGGATTGTAGAAAGAGGAAAAGAAAGCGAGGAGAATGTTTTCATTGTGGGGAGACTGGACACATCAGCAAAGACTGCCCTGAGAAGACAGACTTGGAGAAGGGCGGGAAAGACAACAAGTCCCGAGAGAAGAGGGAGTGTAAATTCTGTGGCAAAGTGGGGCACTTAGTGAAAGATTGCCGGAAAAAGAAGGCCAGGATGAATGGTGGGTGTTTTTCTTGCGGTGAGATAGGCCACATGGCTAAGGACTGCCCAAAGAAACGAGGTATGAATACCTCTGTAGAAAGTGTAGTTTATCTTTATGATCACCCCGCTCGCACTTTATTTGATTCCGGCGCATCACACTCCTTTATCTCGTCTGCTTTAGTAGAATCTCTGCACCTAAAAACTAGTATGGTAGAGGACCCCTTAATTGTTTCAAACCCAATTGGGCGCCCAGCTCATTTGTCTATGATCTGTTTGGGATTGAAAATTTCTATTCTAAGCATAGAATTTCAATGTAGTGCCTTTGTTTTGGGCTTTTCGGGATATGGTTTGATTTTGGGCATGGATTGGCTATCCAGTAATGGGGCCATCCTTGATTGTGAGAAAAGGGTTGTTAGGCTCCTAACCCAGCTCGGTAACACTTTGGAAATTACTTGTAATCCCTCATATGCGGTTATGCTTAGTTATCTTGTATCGCTAGATGCCTCCGTTGAAAAATTTGCAATCGATTAGAGTGGTCCGGGAATATCCGGATGTCTTCGAAGAGGTGAAGGGTTTGCCTCCGAAGCGGGAGATAGACTTCCGCATATATCTCGTAGATAATGAAAAGCCCGTTGCGTCGCCGGTTAGACACATGGCTCCACGGGAAAGGAAAGAGCTCAGTAAACAGATTAAAGAGCTTCTAGAGAAGGGGTTCATTAGGAGGAGCATTTCAGAATGGGGCACTCCAGTAGTGTTCGCCACTAAGGCAGAAGGTTCATTTCGCTTATGCATGAGTTGTGGAGAATCACCTTAGTAAGTACATTTGGCAATATGGCTGGCATTTATTTCCAAAAGATAGTTCCTTTACGTGGAATACCTGATAATGAGTGGACGAGATCCAAGATTCACTAGTGAATTTTGGAGAGCTTGCATGAAACCATGAGTACGACGTCATGCTTGAGCCGAGTATACTGGATGTAGAGTAAGTGAAAGAGGAACGAGAGGCAACAGTGAAATAGTTTCCAGCTCATATTTTGGAAACAAGAATTAAGAAGCTACGAAATTGTGAAGTTAAAGACGGACAAAGCATAATGGAGTTAAGCTCAAGAAATGCGACCTAGAAGATTGAAGACTAGATTCGTGCATCATATCTCTTCTTAAGAGTATATCCTCGATCCCTCTCTTCCTGTAGAGCTTACTTGCATGCTATCTTTTGTGTATATCCTCTCGGTCCCATTTTCAATCCAATTTCTGTTGCAAACCCCATAGGGAGTATAACTCATCTGTTAGTAACACATGTTGGGGCTTGAGGGTGTCCGTTGGTTTGACTAAACTTTTTGGGTTTTATAGGATACGGGTTGGCCTTAGGAAGGGACTCCCATGTGACCTAAAAGGAGTCCATCATGCTTAGTTTCCTAGAATCATATATAGTGGTTGGGTTGAGTAATTCTTTGAGTGTCAGTCTGATGTTGATTTCGGTCTTCGGGGCTGATGCTTAGAAAGTTCTTCTCCTAATCAATATATATGTGGCATAGATTCCCAGTTTTGACATTGCCTAATGGGCACAAAGTTTTTACTTGCTTCTATCATTCGACTATACCTTTAGGTAGGACCATTCCCTATCATCGAGAAAATTGGGAAAATGGCCCATAGATTAGAGCTACCCGAAAAATTGGCCGGAGTTCACAACGTTTTTCATGTTACACATCTCCGAAAATGTCTACATGAGTCTGCTGAAGTGGTAGAGCCAAATATCCTAGAAGAAGCTGAAGTGGAGCGCGAAGCAACCGTGAGGAAAGTTCCAACCCGCATATTAGGAACGGAAGTGAAGAAGCTACGCAACCGCGAAGTCAAGCTCGTCAAAGTTCAGTGGAGCGACGCCGAGGGAGACGCGACTTGGGAAACTGAAGCTAGAATATGCACTGCCTACCCTTTTCTTTTCGAGGGTACATCCTTGATCTTTCTTTTTCCTTAAGTTGCGCTTTTATCTATCTTTTTAGGTATATCTCCTCGACCCTATCTTTTAGGTAGAAACTCTTTGGATGAAAACATGTAGTTGAAACATGTTATGGATGATGGTTGCAAGTGGTTGCAAGTGATTGCTAGTGGTTGCTCGTGGTTGCATATACACACACAATCTAGGTTTTAGATCGGCTCAGTCACTTCATATTGCATATGCATATATGTTTGCATTCGTATATGGTTGAACTTTAATGTGTTGTCATATGGATGTTGCATTTGAATGAATGATTGTGCACTCATGTAGAATCATGAATAGGAAAATTTGCATACATAATGGATTCATGGCACTTACATAATTTGCATTAAGGAGGTCAACTGAATTTGTAGACCGCCTGATTTTGCATTAGATAAGTACATGTTCACACACACACTTCGCATATGATCATGAAGCATTAGAAGTCTTTTAAGGACAATGGATGCTCGTATTTGATGGATGAGTAGATGGATGATTGGATGTTAGGATGTACATTCTTCCGGAACTTGAAGATTTCGGGGACGAAATCCTTTTAAGTGGGGGAGAATGTAACACCCCGTGAATTCTATAACCGTGAAATTCATAAATTAAAGCATAACTAATTTCAAATCAAAGAATTAAGGGAAACAGGATACGCCGTTGTGTTCGTCTCGGAAAAATACGCGAAATAGAGTCTGAGTTTTCGAAAAACGGAGTCCGTATGAAGAAGATATGGCCTCCGGAAGTTTCAGAATTCAAGTTAAAATTCAAATTCGCAAAACAGCTCGAAGATTCGAATTTCAAACACGCAGGGAGGCGGGGTGGGAAAGTTCCCGCCCAGGACAAGTCGACAGGGATGTCGACTTGCCTGTCGACACCACCCCCGTGTCGACTGCCCAGTCGACACGGGTGTCGACTTGCAGGTCGACCTGCTTGGTCGGCCTGGCTGGCCTGGTCTGTGCTGGGTCCGAATTTCTGAGGGCTTGCTTTGTCACTAGGGCTAGGTGTCAGCTCCTGATTGGTCTCTCTTTCGAATGGATGGCTACGATTAACCCAAGCTACATTGACGGTCCTAATCAATTCATAAACTCTATAAAAATGACCCTAGACTCTACCTAATCTATTCATTCAAAAAATAAGAATGAGACCGTCATGTTGCTGAGGAGAGACTGAAGATAGCCGTCAGAAATTGAGAGGCAATTAGGAGAATAATCAAAAGCTTAAAGCAACGTCAAATCAATCAAAACAACGCCTACAACAAAGGATAGCATCTCCTGAATTGAAGATTCGTCATACGCTGTAAGTAGAGTGCTATTCCGATATGAATTAAATAATTGTGTTGATTTGTGTAATGTAAGAAATGGAATTGTGGCGATAATAATATTTGTATGTTGCTTTGATGCAAAACGATTTGGGAATATTATGGTATACGATTGGATATTTGCAAGTACGCGATTTGCGTTGGAAACGAAATGGAATTGTGGCGATAATGACTTATATTTGTATGTTATTTTGATTCTAATGATTTGGCAATGCTATGGTTTGATTCATACAAGTATGTGGCTTATGTTGACAACCACATGTTGTGGAATTTTGATTGGGATTTATGCAAGCATATGATTCATATTGAAAAACTACATGTTTGTGGTAGTTATTTACAAACCCATTTGGTAAATGCAAGTATAAGATTCATGTTAACAACTATATGTTGTAATAATTTATTTAAGATTCATGCAAGTAGATGATTCATGTTAACAACTATATGTTATGATATTTTAATTGGAATTCATTCAAGTCCATGATCTATTGTTATGACAACATGATGTAAAATTCTATGGTCATCTTTAGTGTAATTTGATTCACCTAAGTATTATGATTCATATGAAGTTATGTTGGAATTGGCATCATAGTTCAAGTATAAAAATCATATTTTTGTGATAGTGACAAAAGCACGCATCTTTGTAAATTTGTATTAATTTTATGAACATGACTAAACTATGTTCGTTATTATGCCCAATTGAAAAACATGTTTTTAGGCTCATGTCGTTATCATAAGTTACATTAGAATTACATTAGAATTACATTCCACTTGCAAGTTTACATAGATAAAATAAAAACCATGACGTAAGTTTAGATATGTTTATGCTATAATTCTATGAATAGAGTGAAAACCATGATTCATATAAGAATTAGGTTGGGATAATTCTAGTTGAACCATACTTTTGTATTAGTGACAAAAGTAAGCACCTTTTTGTTAACATGTAGTGATTTTATGAACACAATTAGTTTATATCATGCCTAAATAAAAATATAGGCTTATATTTCTAGTCAAGACCCTGTGCCAATAATAATGATATCTAATTTAGTTAGATTCTTAATTTCAAGTTTACATGGTTAGTTGAACCTATGATTCATGTTTAAGTTTATGCCATTATCATATGACTAGAATAATGCATGTTTAAGTACTGCTTATGCCATAATCATATGAATAAAATAATTCATGTTTAAGTATTGTCTATGCATTAACCATATGAATAGAATGATTTATGTTTACGTATTGTTTATGCTATGATTATATGGATAAAGTGATTCATGTTATGCCATGATTATATGATGTTACAATTGCAAGTTCACATGTGCCTATTTTATGTTAATTGAATCGTTCGTTGCAAGTTCATGCGTTCACATTCCCCTTTTTGTGTATATAATCACGTTTTAAGCCTCCCCTTTTTCACGTGGCTAAGTTGGGCTTAAAAGGCTAAACCCAACATATATTATAATAAACGAACGTATTAAACGGGGGAAATAGCGTTGGGCCAAATTAATTAATAAATGAAAATATAAAAGTAGATGGGCCCAAATTCAAGAATGGGTTGGGCCCATGATTGGTGTAAACCTTTACACCATTAGCTTAAATTGATTTTTAATAATGGGCCGCAAATATTTACATATAAGAAAATAAAGAAGAAAGACAAAATATGTAAATGTAGAAAATACGATGTGTTTAACCCGAGGTTGGATTGAGTTGTGATGTAAACCTGCCCGGAACCGCCCGGCTGTCCAGTAGTCACAACAATACCTATCCAATGTGGGTGGTTAAACATGGAGCCCAATAAGGACCCGAGGTTAGACTGAGTTGTGGCGTAAGACTGCCCGGACCCAACCGGCAACAGGCAGCCACAACAATACCTATCTAATGTGAGAGGTCAAGGCTTTAATAAGACAATTAAGGCTGAGTCAGGATTGATAGGATTAAGTAAATTATATTAATACTTAATCAAAATGGAACATGCTAAACTAAACAGACTGATTGGGGGTTAGGTTTATAAAACACTTAACCAACTTAGCATGTTGGCTAGAAATAGAAAACCTAGTAGCGGGGGGACCCTTTTCAGCAGTAACCCTATATGGTGTATCATGATACCCTGAAACTAGGCAGGGTGGGGCACGATTACTGGGCTGATTGTAAGAGGTCAAATCGACGGCGGTGGTGCAGCAGTGTAGGTTCTAACGGGGTGCGGGCGTGCACACACTCCGGCGCAGAAAAATAAGGCACTGGGCACCAGTAGCATACCTGTGCATTCTAGGATTGTGTCGGGCCGCCACCATGGGACTTGATACACCCCATGGTGGGACCAACATAGGTAACTACAACATCGGGGGCCGTAAGACACATGTAACTATGCGAGTAGGAGCCGATCTTCATAAAATGGATCACTTCACCCTGATTATGGGGTGCCTGTTGGGAACTAGTTTGTATGGGTACAGAGATTAATATGGGGTACGATAGTATATTCGATCCTAGACAACTGAACTAAGTTTATGGTGCTTTCCCACTTCTAGTTTATACTTATCATACCCAGTTCTTTATTCATAGACTGAATAGTCCTAGACTTACTCAGGCTTTATGTCTGACTCTACTTTTCTTTCGTCTTCTTTTCTTCCGTTTCCCCCCAGGTCCACAGGGAGGGAATACCGCAGCTTGACCAGCCTTCATATCCAGCTTGAAGAGAAAGAATGTATTGCTTGGATCTTTTCGTTTTGGACTATGGCTTTGGACAGCAATTATGGGACTTTTGCAGTTTATTTATGTTTTCTTTATGCTTCTTTAAATAATGTAATCAAGACAGTTATGAAGATGTTATGTTTTCGGAAGTATTGTAAAACAAATTATGGCATGGATTGTGTAACACATATTTTAATGAAATAAAAGTTGTTGTTTTTCTGCTGTTCAAAAATATGTGTTCTTATATCTGTCTTGTATATCTGTGACTTATACTTATAAACCTCCACCAAAATTAGGGCATTCCCTTTGAGAGTGACCCTAACGGAGGTGGGGTGTTTCCGAGGAGGAGAATGACGAACTTTGGCAAGGTGGTGGTGGAAAAGAGGAAGAGTTATGCCATTGAAACCTTGGCCTTTAGCTTTAAAAAGAAGGTGGAAAGGAGGAAATGGAAATGGAATGGTAAAAATGGAGAAAGAGCCTCCTTATATAGGAAAGGAGGAGTAAGGAGGTAAAGACACATAAGGGGGAAAGTGGCAATCATGCATGAAAGGGAGCATGCATAAAGACATGTGTCTTAACACTTGTCTTAAAAAGATAAAAAGAACTTTTGGTAGCACTTTCTTTTAAATGTTATGAAAACTAAAGACAACACTTAATTCTAACGCTACTAATTCGTGTTATGGTTTGACAAATCCGATCGAACGACAAATAGTATCAATAATTCCAAACTCATTAATAATCATTCTCATTTATAATTCAAGTAAAATATATCATATAACTTATCAAAATTATTAAATACTCTTAACCATATATATTTATATCAAATTTAAATTTAAATTCAAATTAAGTATTAAAAATTCCAATTTTAAATTGGTTAAAAATTCTGGATCGTTACGTTGTTAAATCTGCGGGGTTAAGTAAATTTGTTTTAATCTGTTGGGGTTACATATGAACCTGTTAACCTGTAATACTTAACCTGTTGGGGTTGTATAAAGGCCTATTTCCATTAATCACCTGTATTGGGAATTTCTGTGAACACTGTAATTATGAAATTTACAATGAACATTTGCTAAGAATATTATTGTGCTAAATGATTGTAAATAAGAATTACTAGTAAAATTTGGAAGAATGAATATGCCTAAATTTACCATAAATAGAAAATTGAATGGCACTTAGACACGAGGTTAAATTCAACTTGTGGTAGAAGTATGCTTGGAACCGCCCGGCAAATCTAGCATCCACAAGTGGTTAATTTAATGTGAGAGGTCTGGTGCATAAACATACATATAATAGTCTAAGACACGAGGTTAAGCCCAACCTGTGGTAGAAGTCCGCCTGGAGCCGCCCGACAAATCCAGCATCCACAAGTGGTCGGCTTAATGTGAGAGGCCTGGTGCGTAAACAAATATATATATATATATATATATGAATATATGTGTATAACAGGATAGAAATAAATGGCATTGATTTAAATTAATGGAAATGAATGAAAGTTACAACAGCAAAAGAATTGGAATGAATGGGGAATGATAATAACTTATTATGAATAAACCTGAAGGGGACAAGAAAAGATAATAGGTAGGCTTGTTCTAGGGGCAAGTGGAAATTATAACATAGGTTATAATAAACGATAGGGAGAGTGAGATAACTTATGTAATGAGATAAGTTGTACTTAATTATAAATTAAGTAATCTGTAAGCCTGTGGTTTGTAATAAGTAGAGAAAAGAGGGGAAAACTTATGAAATGCAATAAGCTGTACTTAATTATACATTAAGTAACCTGTAAACTTGAGAATCTGAAATTTGCTGATAAGAATAACATGTTAAAGGCTTGTTAATGAACCTAAATGGGTTAAATTATATAACTGAATTTGATAAGCAAGAGGAAATTGGTAACTTGAGTATGAAGTCCATACGAATTGAAATAACCAAGTTAACTGGAAATCTGAAGAGGTTAAGCAAGTGCGTAACTAAATGTTTAGACATGGAGTCTAATAACACATCAACCTGAGGCGCTTGGACCATGTCTGTACGTCTGAAGGTGAATAACCCAATGGGGTAGATCATCATGGTGGCATAAGACACGAGGGGAGCGCACATCCATCTGATTATTCTTCTTATTCCACCTGTTGTTCTGCTGATATTCTGCTGGCTCCGAAGGACTGGAAGGGGAAGCACGCGACTTCCTGGGATGTGGAGGGTACTCCTGGTAGTCCGGGGCAGTCAGAATGCTATAGGGTGGCATAGATGATTCGACGATCTTGTTGCCTTGTGACTAGGCAATTTACGACCATCTTATCTGTTTGCCTTTGGCTGGTCTGACCATCTGATTGATAGTAGTCGTCGGGTACCAGCCATCGACAGTCAGCGTGATGCGGAAAGACAGGGAGCTAAACCTACAAACCATTAACCTTTCACCATCTAGGCTTTGGTTGCGGGACAGGCCAATTAGGATGATGTTTGCTGTTTTTCTAGGCCACGTCACTAGCTCTTAATTCTGTTTGTCTTTCACTAGTTGAGGGATGCGTCTGGTGGGACCATAACCATCGTGAAAATGCTGACCATAGCATCCGTGTATACAAGTATCTGAAAAGGCTCCCGATCGAGTTCTTTGTTTCTGATACAACCCTATTACGGAACTCGGTGCATAGTAGATAATACGTGCGGATACATGCATACCATTTCCGGATGGTGTATCATCAAGGTTGAGACACCAAGTACGATTAACGATACGTACGTAAGAAAATCTAGATACGTGCATGTTTGCTTCGGGTGGTGTATCGTAGACTTTAGGGCATTACTTTGTGATGGAATCAGATTCGATCGAAGGTGGCAGTCCTTACGCTTACGTAGCATGGTGATTGCGGTTCTATGTGGAATGTAGCATTGTTATATAGAGATATGTACGTCATTACGGCGTAGGATGAGGAGGAGCTGCACATATTTCTGTAGCACTATGGCGCAGACCGTGCGAATGGGGTACCTACGGGGTGTACCTTAATGTTAGGGGTAGCTACATATATAATGTATTAGGTTAATCCACTGATAAGTAGATGGGTATGACGCGTGTGTAAGCCTTGAGTGTTGTTAACCCAAATAACCTAATAAATAAAAAATGTAATTGAACGGTATATGTAGTGTTATCCAAAATGTGTAGTTTAAATCCAGTCACTAGAACTTGTGTTCTGACCCCCTCATACGTACTCGCAGGTTAGATTTGTGGAAGAGATATGATAGCTTTGGATATCGGTTATGCAGTATTATTACCTGGCTAAGGCTATATTTTGATTATATTATATTTTATCCGTTCCTCTATGAGATATTTTTGAGCTCTGATATATTTTATATCTCTGTATTTTCTGTAGGATACTAGACAAACCAACACGAGTTTTGATAGACTAGAATTTTGAAAAAAAATTGGTCTGTCGGAATTCGGGGTGTTACATCCTTGGTATAAGGAGTGCACCATTATCTACAAATACTTATCTAGAAGAGAAGCTACTATATTTCCCACTACTATTTGCCACCATTAATGGACTCTTCTTCAGTATCTGCGCTGTGATGCCTTCCTAATGTAGTGCATTCCATCCCCATGTACTTTCTTAGCATATATATCTTGAGATCCTTAGGATCCATAGTTGTCCTTATTCGGTTTGGATGATTATCATATGATAACTTGACCATTCTATTTATGGGGATTGGGGATGATTCCTATAATTTCCCTTTTGATAACTTAATCTTCAGCCATGATCATGGCTATGGTTTCGTGGTTGTCCCCGGTTTGGATTCATCCTTATCTGGTACGATGTCAAACCATTTCCTAGGTCTAGCTTTTAGTTAATCTCCTACTAATTTCCTTAAATATTCCTTCTTCCATCTCTTGACCTTTTTGATTGTATTCTTTTCCAGAACATGAACTCTTTGGATTTAGATCCCCTAGACCATGATTCTGATTGTGTTCAAGTGTTGCAACCAATAATTTGCATCTACCTTAAGCATGCCATAAGTCAATCAACCTTTGATTGAAATTCGACTAAGAAACATTTATTTAGCTTAGCCACAGCTCTGTCCAGGTTGCCATTAAGTAATACTATCACCCCGAGTGCTTGTTGAATGATCATCCCGATTGACGGTTGTTTGGATAGGTGCATGGGCATTGCTAATATTCCAACTGGAAGCACCAATCTTGTTACTTTATCAAGGTATGTTGAAAATCTGTTATCGGTAAAAGCATATAAAATATTTGCTGAAATATCTGGAAAGCACACTAATCGATCAGTTGCAGAGTTGCGAATACGAGGATGTATAACATAACTGTTATACTTTTATTATAATTGATTTTCATGGAACATATAATACATAGGTTATGCTAAAATAAGTTGTTGTAAAGTAAAGAATACAAAGATTTATAGTTGTTCAACTAGAACATGCCTACATCTATGATCCATTTTCATTATTCTCCTTATAGATCTCCGATACAAGTCTTGAGATATCAAACAAGATGATTTGTAGCTTAGTAGAAAGTGAGATATGTTCCTAGAATGTTTGTTCGTCTATATCTATTAGGCAGTTCTTGTTTTCCTATTCATTTCGATCTATCCGTGTTGGGCCATTAGACTGCTTCTTCTTGACTGTTAGGTTTTTCCTTTCAATATAGCTTTGCTATATTGATCCCGCTAGGCTAATCTTACTGTTTGATCCTAATAGACTAGTCCTACTAGTTTGATTCTGATAATTTGAACCTAATTTTTTCTATCATTTCTTCCGTTGTTACCACAAGTTTAACTCTCTACAAATGCTCACCCTTATCGTTAGCAGATGCTTTTGTTTTATAGAGGTAGATTTAAGGTACACATAAGATATTTCCATGTATATCACAACTGAAAGGTATGCTCCTTATTTATTTCCTAATATATGTTGATTTCCTTCCTTATTTGCACTGTTGTTCCCAGTTGAGAAATTGGTTTGATGGATCTTGATTCGGCTTAAGTGTGTTGGGAAATGCGGATTACGTATCTTAAGGCTAACCTAACACTTGATGGAGGGGGGGGGGGGGGGGAGAGGAATAGCGTTTAATGGAATTTGTGTACTTTTTGAAATTAACATGATCAAATGCAAATGATAGAAATGGAACAATCATAGCATCATACATAGATGCAAATAACAAGTAAAAGCAGTAAAGGAAAGAATAAATTACCCTATATCCAGTACCACACAACTCTGGGTTGTGCAGATTACTTTTCAAATAATATCCAATCTTAGAATCTTCGATTTTAAGGGCTACGAGGTCCACCCCCAACTTCTTCCGAGTACAAGGCACTCTCTTGACTTAACTAGGTTATAAGATCACCTAATTGATTTATGGGCTACAATCACACCCAGTTGATTTGAACGAGCTACAACCACACCTTTTCAGTATCAGTTTTGGAAGAAAGACTCGATAGAACTTTTACCTTGCAATATTTTATTACAAATACTCATATATCCTTGAATAACACTTAAATCTTTGATAGAGAGTGGTATAGGATCAAACCAAAAAAGATTTGGTTTGATTCTCTTTGAATTTCAATAAAATTTGGTTTTGAAAACTTGAAATTTAAGAGTATGAAGAGGAGAAAAAGAGAGAATAAGATAATGAGAAGTAGTTAAAAATTTCAAATTTAGATGGGTATTTATAATGGATTAAAAACCATGTCTCTTCAGGAAAAGTTTTAAACAAATAGACACTTCTTTTGAAATTTGAATTTCAAAAGATAATGGCTACCATGTCGACACGGGGGTAGAGGATGTTGAGATGCTTCTTATAATTTTAAAACTCGATTTTTTGAAAACAATGTAAATGATGCTTAAATAAATTATGATAATTCTAGAGTTCAAACAAACTAATTTCCTATATATTAAAGTAGCATAAAAAGTAAGAATACAAATTAAAAACATATGTCTATAATGTATAAAAGTGATATTAAAGCATAATATAAAACTATAAATATAAATATGAAAACTTAAAACTTGAGATATAAAACTATATATTTAAATATAAGGTAATAAGAAATAAGAATATTAAAACTCAAGTAAACATATATTGTAACAACCCGAATTTGAGTGATTACGTGCTGTAGGTATTAATATTTTATAATTGAAAATTTTGAAGTAATTACATCATATTTATCAAATTAATTGGTAAATTCAACATACATTATCGATTTGGAAATTTATAAATGCAAGTTAGGGGTTTATTGCGGTAAAAAGAAAGGAATTAATAATTTTAGTAATTAATATAAGGCTTGGGGGTTAATAAAAGTTCGAGAAAGTATGTGTTGAAAATTTTGGTGCTTAAAAGAAATATAGTTTTGCAAATTTATGTCAAAGTTTGTATGATAAGGAACTTTGAGACTTTTAATAAGCATAAAATATTTAATTTGAACAACTAATAGAATTATGCGGAAAAATATTATTAAAATTTGTATAAAGTGTAATTTTTGCGTAGTTTTAGTGAATTGCGCATAATTTTAGCATTATTGAAATATTCAAGTCTAATTTTTTTAAATTTACACAAATTATGTTAAAAAGGTTGCATTTTGTATAAAAGTGTGGAAATTTGTTGTAAATATGTTTTACGTGTTAAAAACTTTAAAATAATGTAAAAATCGTGTTTATAAATTTTGGTTAATGTTAATCTAGTTTCGATATACTTATAGTGGGGGAGAAGTGTTAAAAACATGTTAAATTGTGTCATTTTGGCTTAACTAGGTGTCATTAAGGGCTAAATTGCATTGTTAATGGCCTAATTACTTGGAATTGGGCTTAACAGAATTAATTGGGCCTAAATATCTTAGTTAAGAAAAAGATTTCTCCAGAAACCGTTAATACGTTGTTTTTTTTGGAGGAAAACATAATTCCTCCTTCCTCATTAAGAAAAATGGGAAGCTTAAGAAAAACTTCACTACAACTTCAATTCTTGGCCTCTATCTTGTTCTAATTGTTAATTTGGGGTTTCTAATCTTATTAACAGTAAGTAACCATCATAAAATTATGATCTAATCCATCAATCCCATATTTTTTTCAAGAAATTCAATGTATATTCTTGCATGTTGTTATAGCTGAGAAATTAGGGAAGAAAGCTCCTGTCTCTTAGCAATTTGGCCTCCAAAAAGCTTCTAAACTTCCTCTAATTCACTGCAAATCTAAGGTAAGGGTTCCCTCACATAAATTCTAACTTGTTTCAGTTGTGTACGGTTCTGATTTGCTATGAAATCTAAAGTTTCATTGAATTTGTCATATGAGTTTTGCTGTTCATATTTTTGCTTAATACCGTTTTGATCATAACATTCATGTTATTGATTGGAAACTGCAAACTTATATAGTTTTGTAATCCTCAGAATGCAAGCTACAAGTTTCATGTTTTGAGTTTTCAATGATTTCGTGATTAACATGTTCAAAATAATGGTTTTATACTACTGTCTCGAGAGAAAATCGACAACCATGTTTTGTGTCAGGATGAAAACCGTTTCAACCATAACTTTCATGTTATTTATCGGAATCTGCAAATTTATATTGTTTTAGAATCCTCAAGATGTAAGCCACAAGTTTCATGTTTTGAGTTTTCAATGATTTAGCGATTAACATGTTCAAAATTGCGGTTTTGTACTGCTGTCTCGAGAGAAAATTGACAACCATGTTTTGCGTCAGTCTGAAAACCGTTTCGATCATAACTTTCATGTTAGTGATCGGTATATGCAAATTTATATAGTTCTAAAATCCTCAGAATGTAAGCCACAAGTTTCATGTTTTGAGTTTTCAATGATTTCGTGATTAACATGTTCAAAATTGTGATTTTGTACTGCTGTCTCGAGAGAAAATCGTCAGTCGTGTTTTGTGTTAGGCTAAAAACCGTTTCGATCGTAACTTTCACATTGTTGAGCGCAATCTGCAAATTTATATAGTTCTGGAATCCTCAGAATGCAAGCCACAAGTTACACATGATTTTGTAACTAACATGTTCAAAATTGTAGTTTTGCACTGCTGTCCCAAGAGAAAATCAACGGCCATGTTTTGTGACTCCGTGACACATGCACCATTTTTTTATAAATCGTTTACGAAATGTTTCAAGTATGAAAATGTTGCCTTAAAACAAAATATTTCTTTGATAACATGTTATAAATACATTAGAAAATTTATTTTTAACAAGTATTGTGACGACCCAAACTTCCCAGTAAAGGAAAGGCTGGATTTGCTTTGAGAACAAACACATCAGAACACAAACTGAAGAACATTTTATTGTTGATTACAACAATTACATCAGAGTACAAGAATATAACAGAGCATGAATACTTATTACAGAAATAGAAATACAATAATATCAGAGTTTTAAATTACATTTAAATAGCAGCGGAAAAATAATACAAATATACAACTGGAAGGAATACACGGATACAGAGCTTTCCGAATACCGCTTCAGCTGTAAGCCAGGATCCTGTAAATATATCTACAAAAAGCTACTCGACTGCCCGTGTGGAAAATAAGGGCACCCGAGTTTGCCAGTGAAACAAACTACAGGTCAGTCATGCGACTGGTATGAGAAATCTTAACTTAACTATCTAATAATAAGGCTAATCACAGGACCACGCCGCTAGAGCGGAACGGGTTTACTCCATTGGATTTGCTAGTGCATAAATTAAAGTAAATCGTTAAACAACGCAATGCTTTTTAGAAAAATGAAACCATTATAAGACCCAAGTCCCATCACACAATGCAACGCAAACCAGAGGATAGGGTTTTACCTTATAATGGTCAAGAGATGCTTGATACGATAAAACGGATTTAGTATTAGTGTGTATATATTTAAAAATAATTTCAATCATAAATATCAATCATAGACGGCATAGTACCCCATCCTACTATGTCGCCATACTAGTTCTACAATCAAAACCGCAAGGTCGTATTGGAAATTGGATTTCCATCATGAGTCGAGGCTAGGGGCAAGCTCCTCTCCGATTCGAGACACTCTAGCAAATGCCTCAGGATCCCCCGCAGTGAACCCTTGGATGCGGTAGGGCCGGTCCCCGCCTATCGGCAGTGGATTGGTTATGCTTGAACACACATTTCCCGGTTCCTTTGAACCTATAATATGACCACTATCGGCCTATAAAAATCCGAGGCGCCTCAAAATCCATCATCCACATAAGTAAAATGTCAGGGCTAGTAGGTCGCTGACACCACTCTAGCTAGAAAGAAACGTGTGCACTCCCTACGGTTCATATCCCGTTTTTGACTCATACCGGGGTGTGAGGCTCGCGAAGTCACGATATACACAAAGCTATGCCGTAATAGGCTATGCTTTGATCATCCCACAAGGCCCTGCTTTTCAACAAAAGCCTTGATCAATTGCATCTTGGCGTGCCACATTGACAATTCACGCCATGCGATCAGTCACTATTAATATATACCAGGGTGTTAAGTAGAGAATAAATCCTCCAACACCAAACAGACATACATTAACAAAAATCGATGTAATTCACATGGAACGAAATCCAATGTCAGACACGCATCCATTTACTAGTTTATGCTCTGGGTCTGAGCGAAAACCAAATCCGAACAATCAACAATAGTCCGGACGGCCACCACTGAAGCCCCTTCAAGGTAGCTACTCCCATCATGGGTCTCAGTAGCAACACATCCATTCAATGTGAAGATCGTCGGTCTTCAAACACCGACTTCATCTTCGGCTCTTCATCGCCGTAGTGATTATTCGGAATGGGTTAAACCCGGTCTTTCCGAATAACTCGCGTATTCTAATAAATAATAAGTGCTAAAGAAAACACATCCAACGCCTCATTCCAATTCAGAATATTCTTTTAATAATATATTCATATTATTAAAACTCTAATTTTAGTTTTCATCTCAAAAATCATTGTTAAATGATTATTCAAATTAAGAAATTAATCTTAACTTTAACTGGGTTAAAGAACTAATGTCGTTTAAAACATTGTTCACGATAAACCCAAAAACCCTTTCCATTAAATATGGAATTTTCACAGAAATCTGATTAATATAAATTCGATATAAATTTCTGTATCCGACCAATAATATAAATGGAATAACGGCAAAGCCTCTGAAATTCCATATGTAGTATCAGTTTTCTTTTACAGAAGTTTATCTCGATTTTTATTAAATCGAATTCCATTCATTTCCAATTTAATATACTAAATTGGAAAACTTTACTTTGGAAAATAATTCCGATTAAATCTTAATAAAAGATTTATAAATTTCCAAATCATATTTCACTGTCAATTGGGTTAAAGAATAAGTGTCATTTAAAACCACTATTCACAATAAACCCAATCCACATTTCGTTTTATTCCAATTATTAAACATAATTGGAAACTCAGATAATCTTAATTAAAAGATTTATTCTTTTCTACTGGGTTTAAGAATAGTGTTATTTAAGACACTATTCACGACAAACCAAAATCCCATTTCACCTTAATTCATACATCGGAAAAGTTGATTATAATAAAACCATTACAAATCCAATTTATTATTCTAGTTAATAACTAGTTCATTTAGATAAAAATATATTTTTATATTTTCAGATATGGAATTTTTCATCCAAAAACTTCCTAAATCATTTATTATGAATTTACATAATTTTTCCATATTTTTAATAATTTTATAAAACAATTATAAAGTGATTATAAAACGATTCCAACTTTATTTAAATTTTAAATCCAAATTGAATGTTCTACCTATTACCATATTGAAATAATATTATTTCCAAAATATAAATTTTGAAATTAGCTCTTTTAATATTCATTATAAAATGGATAAATAAATCGATAAACACGTTCGGGTTAAAATGACATTGCTATTTAAAACAGATTAAATAGCCCAATTCCTTATCTTATTCATTTATATTTTATACTGGGCCAGACCTCCCACATTAAGCCTGCGACTTGTGGATGCTGGATAGGCCGGTTGGTTTCGGGCAGACTTATTCCACAAGTTGGGCTTAACCTCGTGACATGGCCCGTTTCGTATTTGCGCACTTGGACCCCTCACATTAGGCCCAACATTTGTGGCTGCTGGATATGCCGGTTGGGTCCGGGTAGACTTCCACCACAAATGTAACCTAACCTCGTGTCCAAGTACAATTATATTTTTTTTATTTTAATTATAAATATTTTACTGAAAATTATTTTAAACGTTCTTTATTAAAATAATCCTCATACTAAAAGTGCTCTTTATATATTCCAATTTTACTATTGGAACAGTAAAACCCAATCTTTTTAATGTAACCTCTTTTTATATGAAAGGTACTTTTGTATAAATATGTACTGTTTCATAAATATATTTCTTTTATATAAATATGTTTCTTTCATATAGAAATGTACCCTAAAAAAAAGACTAACTTCGATTTTAAAACATATTTCATTTTCTAAATTGGAAGGAGGCCCAATCAATTACCATATAATTGTAATTATATGGACTTCACACACCGCATGAATATTATACTAATGATAAATATCATTAAAACCATCCACAACATCCAAAGTGCATCATATACTATATAAGCGTCAAATAAATAACGCTTATAACTAATCACAAGGGAGATGTGTGAATATCATCCCAAGACCCGTGTGGGGTTTTCAACCAACACATAACACATAACAAATAATTAAATAAATTATTTGTGCACTTGGGCGATGTGCAAAAATTATCGTCCCAATCAACATAAACAAGTCAGGGAACTTGTAAATGGCAGTGTAACATATTTTGTTGAATTCCACATAAATGTTTATTTCTAACATAAATGTTCTTTTAATTCTAACATAAATGTCGTTCTTAATGACAAACAAATTCATTTATAACTTCTATTTATAAAAAAGGTAATTTTTGTATATCAATTCTGAATTTAACAAAAATGACAATTTATATGTTAATACTAATCTTGACAAACATGACTAACTTATTTCTAAATAAACACTTTTAACAAAGACGATGTTTTAATTCTAACTAAGCATTTTGACAAAAGTGTTTTTTTATTCTAGTTCTAACGTTTATGACAAAAATGTTCTTTTATTCTAGTTCTAACGTTTTATAACGAAAATGTACATTTGTTCTAATTTAACATTTTATAAAAAAAATGTACATTTATTCTAGTTTAACATTTTGTAACAAAAATGTACATTTATTCTAGTTTAACATTTTATAACAAAAATGTACATTTATTCTAGTTTAACATTTTGTAACAAAAATGTACATTTCTAACAAAATGTGCTTCTTTATTTCTAATGTGCATTCATAACTAAAAATGTGATTTTATTCTAAGATAAAAATCAATGACAATTCTATTTAAACCATTCTAAATAAACATATGTGGCATTTTATTTAGACAATTCTAAATGAACACAAATGTAAATTTTATCAATCTAATAAACAAATTGATAATTTTGTTTTAAATCCAATATGACAATTACAAATAAAAAGGTACCTTTTATTCTGTTTTAATATTTTATACATAAAATGTACTCTTATCCTATTCTAACATTTTGTACATAAAAAGGTGTTCTTCTCAAATGTTAACATTTTAAAACTAAAATGCCAATTTTATACCAATGTGACATTTTTAAACTAAATGTAAATTTTGTCAACACCAAAATGTCCTAACTAAAATTGTGATTTTTGTTTACACCAAAAATATTCTAACTAAACATGTTATGTTTGTCTAACATTTCATTTTATAATACAAACGATATTTTTATTCTTACATAACATTTTAACAAAAATGTGTTTTCTATTCTAAATGAACATTTTAACAAAAACGGTGTTTTTTAGTTGAAACACATTGATGCTACAAATACGTTCTTTTATATGCTAACATAAACATGAGATTTTTCATCATGCAAACATTTGTACATAAAATGTGTTCTTTCTAATTTAACATAAAAATGTAACTTTTTATGATAACATGATTTCAACCATAAATTTGTTAATTTTATTTTAATATAAAAATGGAACTTTTATGATAACATGATTCTAACATGAATTTGTTAATATTATGAACATTTTAACTTTCATACATACAAATAAAACATATATTTTATTGTATGCAAATTCTAGATCTACACCACTTAATCAAATAAATTCATTTCAACCCAATAGATCTGATCTCATACATTACACAATTCCATCGCAATACAACAAAATCAACATTTCAATGCATATGTACATAAACCACATGAATGAATATAAATTTCAAAATAAAATAAAGAATTAATTTTTTTCTATTTTTAAAATAGAATTCTCACCTCATTCTTATTTCGGATCTGAAATTTGGTCACTATTGGATCTTCTATGTTTCAACTCTAGACAACTCCATCTCGTAGAACTCGCCAAGAGGGTTCCAACGCATCTGAAATCGGGCGATTTCGTTGCTTCTTTGTTCAGACCGTTGAAATTGAAGATCTCCTCGAGCTTAAAGTTTTTCCCTTGAAGACGATCGAAGTTGATGAGGGAATGGAGAGAAAACTCGGGAAGAAGAAGAGAGGGCACCGGCCATTGATTTAAAGCATGGCGGCTACTGTATGTTTTAGGGTTATGGGTAAAGACAAAAATGTATTTTTATAATATTTTAATTTTAAATTTTTGTGAAGCATGGTTATGTTTAGATACATATTATTAAATAACAATTGCTAATCTTCTTCCAACCATTTATTGTATCCAAAAAATCTTACCCCCTATTATATCTAAATACTAAAATATTTATTTCAAAAATAACTTTTGGTGTAATACTATCCCAAAATATGTTTTAATCTTTGGTCTAAACGGATGTTACGTAAGTTACAATGACCATAAATACTAGTGATTTATTGCAATAAGTGATTCAAAAATATTTATTGAAAGTTAATTACCATAACCACATTTATTACCACATCTTTAACTTCCAAAAGAATAAGACTTCACCAAACAAAAAAACAAAAACAAAAAAAAATATCTTATTAACGCATCCCGTTAATGACGCATTTATCTTATTCTGGAAAGATAATCTTAATTCATGCGATTGATTACAAGATATAATTTTACTACCATAATTAGAATGATGTCATAAAGAAAACAATTTTTTTTTTCATGCACAGAGGTTTATACATTGCCTTTTCATTTCTCTCCTTTTTTATTTTATCAAGTTAATGACAATTATTACATAATATTTCATGCCTTTATTGCCCAAAATTTATGTTAAAACAAATAAGTGATAGTAAATATTTATGCATGAGCCTGTATGTAAAATGCATTAAAAGAAATTTTACCAATAGGAAAAAGTTAATATACGTTAACCAAATGAATGATTAAGTAATTAAGGCCGACATTTATGAAAAAAGAAAGGTGTAGTATTTTCCTTATTATTTGCACATTCATTCAAGTTAGTGATTGAACTCTAAATTATATGTATGCGTATAAAATGAAATTTAACCTTTGTCATAATTTGAAAACTGGAATTACAAAATATAATCAAGCTTTAGTTTAGGAATATTTATAAGATTAAAATTGTAGTTTCTCGTAAAAGGAAAAATAAATAAATTAAACCTTGAATTAAAATGACGCATGTACTATGATTAATTAATTACTTGATAGTTTAAATCATTATAAAATAACAAATAAATATGTGAAGTTTTGATTTAGTATGTATTAAAATTAGAATTTAACAAACATACATAAAAGTCGAATTATGATGATTATTTTTCTGACAAATGAATACGATAAAAAAATCAAACATAAAACATATAAAATCATATTTATTTCTCCTATAATTTAAAATAGATAAATATGAGTTGAAAAATAAAATCGTATAATAAATTATATCAAACAGGTTAATAAAGGGGACAACTTTGGCACATTTAAATTTGTATTTTTCTCAAATACGAACTATAAAAGCAGTATGAAGGAAAATTTGAACGAGACATAATATATGAACATAAACGTGACTCCAAAATGGAATAGTATGAAATAGATAAGAATCTTTAGATAATATAAACATATATTATAAGAGAAGATGTGATTAAAAAAAAAGGAATAGAATCACCAAAATTATTTACAATCAATACATGCTATAATTATCAAATAAGTTAAAATTAATCACTTAAACAATTTATTTAAGTTATTCTCAATTTTTTTTTATTTCGTAAAAATAACCAAATTATACTCCATATACCTAAAAATAGTTTAAATAATAATAATAAAAAAAATTGGTTCTGAAATTCTGGGTTGTTACAAGTATTTCCAAACATTACGGGTTTCAAGATATTTCTATAAAACAATATTTTTGTTCAAACTACTTTCTTAATTATGTTTTAATATAAGAGTCACACATTTTCGGGGTCCATGACACATTCCTGTGTGACCGCCAGTACTAAACCTTTTGTTCAATTCTGTGTGAACTCCATGTGGACCTTCAGGTTAATTCTGTGTGACTATGTGGTCCTTCGGGTCATTCGAGTCATTCGGGTACCCTCATGTGTGATATAGTACTGGCTAAGGATTTAAGCCATCTTGTGTGATAGCATGTGCATGCATAGCTTTGACTCGCTGCACTTTGTGATGGATCGGTAATCTGTATTTTTGTGTTTTGAATTCTTGTGGTTTCTTTTATGGATTTAACTCTTATTAGAGTTCAGTGATTTCATGGATTCGTGATTCTGTGTTGTAATGATTTTTTGGTTTTACGGTTTTTTGTGTTATTTTATTCAATGAACACCTATTGTTTCCTAAACAGTTTATATGAATTCACTCTCCTATTACTTATGTCCATCTTATTTCTTTATGTTATAAAGGAATACTCCTTTTATCGAATCATTTACTTATCTTGCTTTTACTTATCTGCTCGTGCTTTGTTGTCTACTTGGATATCCTAGTCACCTTTTGGAGATGCATAGTTTTGTCCATTTTAGTAGTACACCCTTGGACATGACATTTTATATTCTTTTATGGGTTTTTTGATGCATAGATGTTTATGTATATTTTGTAGTAACTACCGGACTTATCGATGAAGCCACCATGTGATCTTAATTATATTGTATATTGTTTTGAACAGATCCTGAAGCCACCATAGTGGTGTATCGAGTAAGTATTAGTCATGTTACCATGGAAAAAAGAGAGTACTGGCATGATTAATACTTATTATATGTGCAACATTATGGATGGTCACTTCTTTATGCCTTATTCTCTGCATTAGCAGACAACATTAACAGTTAATGCTCTTTGTTAATGTGGGCCTGAGGGACGGGCGTCACAGGTTGGCATCAGAGCGAGGTTCAAAGCAAAATGCTATTGTTTTTATTTTTTTTGAAATTGGGTAAAAATTTATTATGGGCTTTTGGCGGCCCAAAGGAGATACTGTTGTAGAAAAACACACAACAGCGCAATCAGTTCAACAAGTACAAAACCGACAGCAAGAAAATTCCTCTTACAAACTCAAAATTGCCATAATTAAACAAACCCCAATTCACTCAAAATGGCGAATGGCGGCGGCTTCCCCATAGCTCACGAATTCATGGCGGCCTTAGGTTTTCACCTTCATTCTGTGATACCCGCCTCTCCGATGGACCCTCAACTCCAGTATCAGATGGTGATGCTCCCCTTCCTGATGTATAGTTTTCCTTGCGACATTTAATGATCAGTTTCACTTCTTCCTCGTTTAACTTACTGATTTCTTGTACTAACCTTCGTTTGTTGTGAAAAATTCTTCTGTTACGCTCTTTCCATAACCACCAACTTGCAGATATAATGCTAATGATGTATTCTTTTATTTCTCCATCAATCTTCGACCAATTGCTAATCAGGTAATTCATGATATGCTGAAGCTTGTTTGTTCTATCTCTGATGTTGTATTTGCTTTGGATACGGTTAATTAAATTTGTAGAAAATTCGCATTCAAAGAATAAGTGATGGTGATTTTATTCACTTTTCTCATATAGAGGACAAATGTTGTCAGATATGATGCCCCATTTTAGTAACCTGTCTCTCGTAGGTAGACGATGTAGTAAAATTTTGTATATGTTATGTGACAATTTAGGTGGGATTACTCTGTTCCATACTACACATTTCCAGTCTATTGTAGGCTCTGTATTTCTACATACATTCCATGCGCTTTTCATACTGAAATTTTTTTCTGGTGTCCACTTCCATTTATCAAATTCTCTACCAATGAATAGAGGGGTAAATTCAAGATCTTTTTTAAAATTTTCTGTATATGGCATTCGATCAAACCTCCATGCTCCCTCAGAAATAATGTGATTGACAGTTTGATTAGGGCTACCATATGATGAGAAAGTATCCCAACCCAGTCTAGTAATAAGAGACTTGCCATTTAACCAAGGGTCTCTCCACAAATCCGCGTCACATCCGTTAGAAAATTCTTTTTCACAATTTATTGCCAATTTGCTCCTGACTCTAAGAATGGCTTTCCAGGTTGCTGAAGCATTATTATCAATTGACATAGTCCAAAAATTGGTCTTGGTATACCTTTTACACATCCATTTGGCCCAAAGTCCCTGATTGTTAATGATTTTCCAAGCTTGTTTAATTGTAAATGCATCTCTCATATCTCTGATTTTCCTTAGCCCAACTCCGCCTTCTTCTTTAGGCCTACAAAGGTCCTCAAATTTAATTTTATTCATTTTACCCCTCCAAATAAAATCTGCACAAACACTCTCAATTTTGCTAATAGATGCATCGGGGATTTGAAAAGTTTGTAGCCAAAAATTTACTTTTGCCTAAATAACAGTGTGCACTAGTTCAATTCTCCCTGCGAAAGATAATAATCTAGAACTCCAGCCTTGCAGCTTGTCTCTGATTTTTGTGATTAGCTCTGCACATTCACGGTCAGTAATTTTGTTTGATGATAGTGGAACACCGAGATATTTCACAGGTAATTCCCCTTCAGTCACACCCAAAATGTTAAGCACATTAGATTTGGATACACAGAACTTGTTGAAGTAGCATTTAGTTTTTAATTCATTCATCTTAAGACCCATATAATTCTCCAAGTTAAGGAATATTTCTTTTATCTTAAGAGCAGCTTTAACATTTTCCTTAACACAAATTATCAGGTCATTTGCATACAACAAGTGGCTAACAGAAGGTTGAAAATTGTGAATCGGTTGTACCACTTTGTCATACACTGCAAGTTCCATCTGGAGAGAAAAGTACTCCATTGCGATTGCAAATAGATAAGGGGACAGAGGATCCCCTTGTCTAATACCCCGGTTACTGGTAATGAATCCTTTTGGTACTCCATTGATAAGGACAGAAAAAGTAGGTGATTGAATGCATTCAAAAATTAATCGAACAACTTTCGTTGGAAAACCCATGGCTTTTAACATATGAATGGTAAAATGTCTGTTAATCTTATCATAAGCTTTCTGAAGGTAAACTTTTAGACAAAATTTATCAGCACCTTTTTTGTTGAAATTCCTGACCAATTCATGAGCTAATAATGAATTCTCAGATATGCTTCTGCCTTTTATAAAAGCACTTTGACACTCTGCAATTAAATCTGGTAATACAGCCTTCATT
The DNA here is from genome assembly GCA_030737875.1 of Allium sativum. Lineage (NCBI taxonomy): Eukaryota > Viridiplantae > Streptophyta > Magnoliopsida > Asparagales > Amaryllidaceae > Allium > Allium sativum. The sequence continues at coordinate 134,957,651 of CM060911.1, read as the reverse complement.
CTATTGCAAATGACCTTGCTCAGAATTTTGTATAACATATTGCAACATGCAATTGGTCGGTAATCTGCTATCTTGGTTGGTTTGTCAGTTTTAGGAAATAAACATAAGAAAGTATGATTAATTTCCTTAATAATTTTACCTAAAATGAAAGATTCTTGAATTGCTGACACCAAAGCATTTTTCAGGCAGCTCCATTGATGCAAGAAGAAGCTGGAACCGAAACCATCGGGACCGAGGGAGGAGTTAATGTGAATGGATTTGATGGCCATCCAAACTTCTTCTTCAGTAACTCTTCTACACATCCAGCGTCTCCCACTAGCATTCAACAGTTTCCTGGAGTGAATAATGGGTAAGTCAGTAGCACATTCACCATTATATATTTCCTTAAAGTATTCAACAGCCTTTTATTCAAATTTTTGTAAGTCCACCAAGTGATTTTCATCATGATCAAGGATCAGGTAATTATAATTGATGTTACGACGAACAGACATTTTGGTGTAAAAGAATTTTGAGCATTCATCCCCTTCAGAAATCCAATTTTCTTTTGCTTTTTGTTTCAATTCTACAGCTTTAATTTTCAGTGCATCTCTCAAGTCAGTTTGACACTTGTGATATTGAGACCAAACACCATCACTCGTGTCACCAGCATCTATAGTTTGCAAAATATTAGACAATTCTTTCTCTAACTTATCGATTCTGTCTTGTTCCTTTACTCTTGTTCGATTCCATTCTTTTAGTTTAGCTTTCGAATCTTTGAGAAATTGCACAAATGAAAACATATGAGTTTCTGCATCTCTAATTGTAACAGTATCAATAATGTCCTTATAGTCAGGCAACATTTTCCTGTGATTAGCATATCTGAACGGTTTACCTTTGGATTCATTGTATCTGGTAATCAGATTAATAAGTATAGGACAATGGTCACTGGTTGATGATGGCAATACATTAACTTTCAAGTCAGAGAATTTATTGATACAGACAGAGTTGATGAGAACTCTATCCAATTTACATGAAATTTTCCTTCTCTCACCACTTCTCCATGTAAAATGCAGGCCATAGTGGAGAGGCTCAACTAATCCCGCATCAACAATACAGTTATTGAATTCAGACAATTGGGCAACACAGACGGTATTACCACCAATTTTATCTTCTGGTTTAAGAATAGAGTTGAAACCACCCATCACTATCCAAGAATTATTCATATTTGGGGCTAGAGCCTTGATCATATCCCATAATTTAATTCTTTCATTAGCCGAGTTACTGGCATATATTACTGAAACACATATTGTCAGCCCTCTAGAGTTAACCAGATTAGCAGTGAGTTGTTGTTCATCAATATCAATTATATTACTTTTCCAAATGTTTTTATTCCAAAACACAAGAATTCTGCCCTTGTCAGTAAAGTTGTTGTTAGTAGCATGTGCCCATTCATCACCAAGCGACTCACATAAGAATTTCGAATTTTCTTCATTCAACTTGTTTTCTAGAATACCCAAAAAGTAAGGAAGATGCCTCCTCCTTAAATTATAGAGCTCTAATAATCGGGAATCATTATTTAGACCTCTGACATTCCATACAATTAAGGATATTTGGTATTGAGGGAATTACTCCTCAATAACCTAGGAGGTCGTGCACTTAAAGTAGTGCCAGAGGAACTAGCCTTCTTCTTACTAATGAATTGGTTGTCATATGCAGCATTTGGTTTTGTGTAGTTCTTCTTCTTGCTGTTAGCCTCTTCACTGTTTTCCTCTTCGTCATTGTCTTCTAGGTTGATGTCTAAGTTATTCAAATCTTCTATTATTTCAGGGTCTGGATCCACCACCACAACTGGATCCCCATGATGCTGCTGACCTGAATTCTGTGCTGATGCAGTTGCTGATGCCAAGTACCCCTGTTCAGATGACTCCCTTGCCTCCAGAATAGAAGTGCCTCTTTCTAATGACTCTGTACAAGTAGTAGTAGTATCCATTTTGTCTCCAGTCTCCACAGAAGATGACTGATTTTGCTCAATAGGATTAGGTTTAGTAGCTTTCATTTGCCACACTTGTTTGATTTGTTTTGCAACTGTGTTGCACTGATCATCTGAGTGGCCAAAGCACTTACAGTTTTTGCAAACATGTGGTATGTACTCATATTCAATGTCTTGAATGTAAATATTTCCTTGTTTATCTTTTCCTCTTATTTGATTTTTCCTTTCATCATTGACATTCAGTTCAACAAGAACTCTAGCATAGTTAAGACATTTCACATTCTTTGTTAAATCATCCATTGCAAGTGGGGTTCCAATTAAGCTTGCTAATTTACTTATGCCTCGGGCATTCCACAAAGATAGATCAAGATTTAACAATTTAATCCAGACAGGATGTGTTTCTAGCATGTCTATCTCAAGTCTCAAATTTGGTTCTCATCTCTTTGTAAAGATTAATTTACTGTCCATAAACCATGGGCCACCATTTAAAACTTTAGTGCAGTCATCCTCTAATTCAAGCTCGATCAAATTAAAACCGATCTCTCTTGCAAATACATCCCATGAACCTCTAGGTTTCCATTCTCTCCGAATATAAGCATTCAGATGTACATAGTATGGTCTTCTGCCAACCAAATATAAAAAAATGGAATTTTTCCACATGATTTTTGCCGATGTAAATACAAGATCATCCAATTCAGCAAATTCCCCTTCTTCGTCTCGTGATCCAACAAATTTAGATACCCCACCTTTTATTTTAGTATTTCCAGCGACTGCTGATGCCCACGTTCTGACACCTTCTTTGAATTGTAAATTATAAGGCTTTCTCGTGTGGAACTGAGGTTGATTCACGCTTCCATGTTTTGCTGCGTTAATGAAGCTTTTGCATCTCATATTTACTTGTTGCCATCCTTCTTCTAAGTTCTGGTTATTGTTCATGATTTCATAATCTGAAGCAAGGATCTATGGATCAGAGTTTGTAGATCTAGGGTTTTCTTCAGACGCCATATAATTGACGAAAAATACGGTCTTTCCTCAAATCCAAATTGCAATCCACAAGATGAATAACCGCTAGCTTTGATTTGCTTCTAAGAAAAATGTTATATATATATATAAAGAGAGAGAGAGAGAGAGGGAGAGAATAACATGCACTTTATAATGCATCACTATATTATACTCATACAAACATCATAATCCAACAAGTGTGATCATTGCCATGTCCTTAACTTTCCTTGCTTTCAGTGGAATTTTTTACGGAATACATCTAGGAAGATGAATTTTAATTCCATAGTATTCTTTCTTGTTTATAATTCGTACATAATATCTTATTCATGTGTTTAATCCTATTTTATCTTCTCTTATAACTTATAGCTGGTCATGGAAAGAGGCATAAGACGGAGTCTGGACCGAGTAGTGGTCCAAGCCTTGAAGAAGAGATTGGGTCGTCTAGTGGCCCGCATCCCATAGAGAATGTTAAACCAGCTAGTGATTCGCGTTCTGAGGCGGTCACTATATCTTCTGATCAATTATTGGAGTTTCTCAGGATCACTCGATCTTCTCCTCCACGCAAATCAAGACTTCGCGTGGATGTGTAGTGATTTCTCTCACATCGATCTTAAGCCCTTTAAGGGCACCAAGACGGTTTTTGAGATTCAGGCTTGGCTGCGTACTTGTGAGCGTATTTTTACATGGATTGGCATTTCTGAGCATTATCGTGTTCTTGTAGCATCAAGTATGCTACATGGTCATGCCCTTGATTGGTATAAGCTTCTTATAGCTGAGCTGGATGAGTGTACCCTAGAGTGGAAATAGTTTAGAGAGAGATTTGAGTTAAAGTTAATTCCGAAATCAGAGAAAGAAATTCTAGCTATTCGTTTCCTCGATCTTAAACAAGGGAAATCTACCATTTCAGAGTATGTTGCTTCTTTCGAGGCCTTGTCAAAGTATGGCCTAGATCATATATCTACATCGTATAAGAAGAATCTTAAGTTCGTTAATGGACTTAAGAAGTATCTTAAGAGACCTTTTCTATTACAGCTTTATCGGACCTTTGTGTAGCTTGTTGATGTAACTTCCCATCTCAAGGCAGTCGAGAAGGAGAAGGACAGTGACGATGGTGGTGAGGATCGAAAAAATCTAGGCAAGAAAAAGTTTCCCTTTCATAAGTCAAAATCTTTTCCTAATAAGGAGAAGAAGCAGGGTGGTTCCAGCTTTCAGTCCCTTATGACACCGCCTTTGGCTTCTGCGAAGGGATGGTACAATTATGGTTCTCTTGACTATTTCGCTCGTGCTTGTCCTAAGCTGCACATGCGCATATATTGTAAGAAGGAAGGTCATGAGATTTCTTCGTGTCCTAAGAGGCTAAGAAGCCTAATTCAAGTAGTCTTAATGTGGCTAGTGCTTTTGGAGTTTCTTCTCAGTCGACAGGTACGCCTTCTGTTCTCAAGGGTGCTTTATTATTTAAAGATATTTTAATTCGAGTTCTATTCGATACAGGTGCATCACACTCATTCGTATTGAAGGAACTAGTGGATGCTTTGTCTGTGGATGTGGTATGTTTGTTGACTTCTCTTCAGATTACGAATCCTATTGGAGGATCCGCATCGCTCAACTTGATGTGTAGTGATGTTGAGTTGTTTTTGTGTGGCTTTTCTTTCCGTGCGAATTTGCATGCGATATATTCCTTGGGCTTTGATATGATTATTGGTATGGACTGGCTCGTGCGATACAGAGCCAGAATTTTGTGTGTTGAGTGGATATTATATTTACGACGTCCCGATTCTCCCGATCAGCTATCTCTCGTCCTTAAGGATGTTGATCCTAGTTTTATGGATTCCTTATATTTTGTTGAGTCTAGTGACCATGATGTATCTCGTATCCTGTTGTATGCGACTTCCCAAATTTGTTTGATACAGTTTTAATTTTGCCACCCAAACAAGCCATCGAGTTTCGTATTGATTTAATCCCCGGAGCACAGCCAGTTAGTTAGCCTCCCACTCGAATGTCGACTAAAGAAAATGAGGAGCTTAAGATGCAGCTTCTCGAGCTCGAGTCCAAACATTTCATTCGATCCATCTCTTCACCGTGGGATGCTGAAGTGGTATTTGTGAAGAAATCTTATGGGACTCTTAGGCTATGTGCAGGTTATCGCAAGCTTAATGAGGTGACCATCAAGAACCGATATCCATTGCCTAGGATCGATGATATGTTTGATCTATTGAGTGGAGCTAAGATCTTTTCCCAGATTGATCTAGCTATAGGTTTCATCTATTTCGAGTTGCAGAGGATAGCATACCCCTTACAACATTCCGCACTCGTTATGGGTCCTACGAGTGGCTTGTCATGCCATTCAGTTTGAAGAACGCTATAGAATATTTTGTCGATCTCATGAATCGGGTATTCTGTGAATATTTCGATAAGTTTGTTTTGGTGTTTATTGATGATATTCTTGTGTGTTCCAAATCTAAAGAAGCTCATGCAAATCACTTACGTATTGCCTTATGTCCGCTTTCTTGGCCATGTTGTTTCAACTGAGGGTATTTATGTCGATCCTTCTAAGATCGATGCTATCCAAACTTGGAAAAGGCGTGAGAATGTCCATGGGGTTTGCAATTTATTGGGTCTAGCTGGGTATTATCGTCGCTTTATCAAAGACTTCTCTCGTATCGTACTTCCTTTGACTAGTCTCATGAAAAAGGAAGTTCACTTTTTATGATCTGATAAGTGTGAGGCTTCCTTTCAGTGATTGGAGGAACTTCTCGCACATGCTCCTATTCTTATAGTTCTGAATGGGAACCGAGATCATGTCGTATATACTGATGTGAGTCATTGTGGTTTGGGTGCTGTATTGATGCAACATGACAGAGTCGTTGCTTATGCTTCTCGTCGGTTGCAACCAAATGATGTTCGATATGATACTCATGATCTTGAGTTTGCTGCTATTGTATTTTCTTTGAATATTTCGCATCATTATTTGCTAGGCAAGAATTTTACCCTCTTTACTAATCATAAATCCCTTAAATATTTGTTTTCTCAGAAGGAGCTCGTCAAGTGGCAGCAATGTTGGCTTGAATTTATTACAGCCTATGACTTCGACATCCAGTATACCCTTGGGAAGGGTAATCGTGTAGCAGACGCGCTTAGTCGCAAACACTCGGCAGTAGTTTCAATGATGTTAGTCGAGTGAGATATTCTTGAGACCCTATCTCTTTGTGATATTTATGATCGAGCATCCTCTTCTGATTCACCAGTTCTATTATATAGCTTGCAAGCTCGCCCTTCATTATTTGGTTGTACTTCCGATGCTCAGCGGCATGATCCTGAAGTGATGCGCCTTATCCAGCTTTGTGAGTCTAGATACCAGGATGAGAAATCACGGGATTTCAGTATCGATTCTCACTATTTCCTTTGTTTGAGGAACTGTATTTTAGTTCCATCTGATCCAGCACTTAGGCGTGACATTATTGAAGATTATCATCGCTCTACGTATACCATTCATCCGACAGTAGCAAGATGTATGCAGATATGCATCGCCTTTATTATTGGAAAGGCATGAAGCATGACATTGCAAGCCATGTAAGTAATTGCATAACTTGTCAACTTATTAAAGCTGAGCATCAGTGACCATCTGGTCTTCTCTAGCCTCTTGAGATTCCATTATGGAAATGGGATCAGATTTCAATGGAATTGATAGTCCGGTGTTTAAACTATTATCAAATTGTAGGACTATAAAATAATTGAGTGTCGATTTAATAGTAGAAGAAAAATAATGGGCAAATAGTCCTTAAGAAATCAATAAATAGGTTGGAAAATATTACAATTACGCTATTTCTCCATCAACGAACATAAAAAACAATTCTCCACAAGAACAACTTATTATTATCATGTTACTTCTCTGCAAAGTTATTTTTGAATCATTAGCAATTTGTTTATGCAAGTTTAAGATGTCTTCTTTTGTTGGTTAAGAAATAGAAAAGAAAATCAGATGATACGCTATACAATGTTGAATCAAGTCTAACTATGAAATGCTGAAGTCATGAACAAACAAAATAAATGAAATTGTAAACTACAGAAATCAATACAAAGTTAACCAGCCATGGTATTCAATATACTTTATTTACTTGATATCACCTAGATTGACATAGATCGACAAGCAAGAAATAGGAAGATGAAGATTTAGTAATTACCTAATAATTAGATAACCCTTCCATGCTAGACCGAAATTCTATGGTCGGTAGTCGAGCACAGTAGGAATAACAAAGAGTGTGCATTGAGAAGGAATAAATTACTTACAACTATGGGGCTGGGAGATAATTTAGGTTTATTCTTCTTGTACTTTGATTTGGGGAAACGAATCAGAGGAAGTAATTTTTTTTAGAGAATGTGCTAATGGGTTTTTGGTTAAGCATTGGGAAAATGGATCGTGTGAGAGAGGTGTTAAAAAGGAAAGTGGGAGAACACAGGAATCGAGTATTTTGAAATGTGAAGCAGAAACATATGCACGTAACTAAGTAAGACGAGGGAATTCATATTTAAAAGTAATAAATACATCGGGCTTATGTGATTCAACGTCATTTATGTCTGATGGTCATGCAACTGATGCAAATAAAACATATATTCTTTTGTTGTGCAGTGATCCGAAGCAAAAAAACTGAATTCGCTTCCTATTTATTGCTTTTGTTTCTGCAAAAACGGAAGCAAATTTCTATAAGTAGATTTTCTGTTGTTTTTCATGTACTAATTGCTTATGTTGTAATAATGGAACAGAAGCAAACAATATTATTTGCTTCTGTTGCCAGAACAACAGTAGCAAATGAAACGAAGCATCATATGCTTTTTGTACTAGTGTAACTGTTAGTGTTTGTTGCTTTTGAAATCGCACGACTTTTTAATGAGGTTTCTATATTTGGAAATCTTTATGTCATTTGCGCATATTCGTTTGAATGAAATCTCATTTTTCTTATCTAACTAACAGTTGTCCTAGAGTTGAAAAGAATAAAATTTTGTGTTGGATAAATTTTAGTAAAGGACCAGTTTTGCGTTGTTTTCATCACGGGTATAAATAAATCACCTATCCTTGTTAAGCTAAAATTTATTTCGTCTTTTGTATGTGGTTTCAGTTTTTTGCATTTTTGTGTGACTGACTTCTTTTTTCTCCAACATGTGACTTGAATCATTTAACTTTCCGCAAAATACATTTTTAAACTTTTGGAAAAAGTTGTTTGATTTTCTTTATCCTTTTTTTATTTTTTTACTAGTTGACTTTCTTTTATTTCAGTTTGCTTGAGAACGACGAATTTGGTTACGGTAGTTTGTGCATGTTTAAAACATTTGTTTTACGTTAAAATAGACGATCTGAATAGCGCAAAACGCACGCTACTAAAATTTTGATTTTCATAAGAATCTTATATGGAAAGTGAAACTGTATTGAAAGGAAATTTTTAAAATAAATATAAGGAGTTTTAAAGCAAAAATTTATTTTTATGAAAAATTTCGATTTTGGTCACATGAACAACATAAGAAAGATTATTGGTTGATTTATGTGCACGTCTTAGCGGTGCAATAGGACTGACGATGCGATAAAAATGTTAACGACAACAAGGAAAATGCTACTTGAGCCTTGAAAATATTTTTCCCATACCTTGTCAATGATGCGAGCGAGTTATAAATTACCTCATTTTACGTTTTAGAGCTTGTTCTAAGTCTCCTTTACAGTATACAGATGGAAAATTTTGGAGTATTTTGCGTAACTGAGGTGAAATCTTCACTGTAGGACAGGAAATGAAATATTTATAAGCGAAGAGAATGTTAAAATTCTTTGCCTTGATTTCCTTTTTTCGATTTAAGAGAAATAAAATAAGAAATGATTAGATGCGTTGACATTTTGGATGGCAGGATTTGGTTGCAAAATTGATTGCTTCACACTTTGATTCGTAATCATGTGAGGGTTATAGATGAAAAAGGATTTTCAAAATTTGCATTCATATAGAACTGCCATTATATTTTGGATGTTTTGCATCAAGTTTTCAAAAAGTGTTTTAAAAATTTGATACATACATATAGGAGGATCCGATTTAGAATCATTACGCATGCATGTTTAATGGTTGAAATGCATTATGTACATTGTGCAAATGCGCAAATAATTGCAAAGTGGATGTACACAATTTAATTATGTAGGATATAATAGTAGATGTCCGAATTTCGGGACAAAATTCCATTTAAGGGGGGAAGAATGTAACAACCCGGAATTTTGACAATAAATTAGTTATTTAACTAAATCTCAAAAATAGGAATTTCTACAAATGATGGAATTTGACCATGAAACTTTAACCATTCCATTATCTCGGAATTATGGTCAACTTTCATGTTTGGAGTTTCGTGAATGGAGTCTATATGAAAAGTTACTGATGAAATACAAAAAAAGGACGGAAATAAATAAACGTAATAAATATAATATATCTTAACATTTAAAACCAGCCCTCACTGGGAAAAACAACCGAAGGGCGATCGACACCCCTAGGGGAGCGGTCGACCGCTCCTCGTCTATAGTGTTCAGTGGTGGCTAGGTTTTGAAGGGTATTTTTGTTATATATTATAATATAAACTGATGGATTTATTTAATCAAATCTAACGGTTCATGGTCAATTCCATTCCTATAAAGAAAGGGGCAAGGCCTCATTCTTTTCTTCACAATTTTGTAGGCAACAACAACGAATTATGCAATTTCCCTTTCTCTTCAAATCAATTTCTTGATTAAAAATATATTCATATACAGTAATCAAATATAAAGCATTAAGATTTGAAGGGGATTGTCAGATTTAAATGGGAAATGGTATGAATTGATGGCTAAGTTATTCTTTATCAGATTCTCCCCTCTTTTCCTATTTTCTTGCAAATCTACAGATATGAAAGTATCCCCTTTTCAGAATAATTGTAGATTTGTAAGAATTTAGGAATTGTAGGCCTAAAAGGTCATTCAAATTTCAGATTTGGATGCTTGCAGGTGAGTGAGGAATTCATATATAAAGTTCCAATAGCTTATTTATCTCGTTTCTGTCAGATCTTAAAATATATGCCTAACATTTATCAAATCTGCTGATAATATTGTTAAATCTCAAATGATGTTTATCAGATCTATTTATAAATGTTGACAAAACTTGAAATTACGAACTTGTGGTTTGAATAATATTATAATTCATAGGCATACTTAATTGTTTAAACCATTGCCTGTTAGTTTGTTTGAAAATATATTGTGGTTATTGTAAAACAGTGTAGATCTGGAAACCGGTCCCATAAACACTATTAAGATGTAGTTTTATTCCAGATATCTAGTTTCAGTATTAATCGGTGAATTATGTAATTTTGATTAAAAAGTTACAATAGTGAATTATGTAATTTTGATTAAAAAGATACAAACCTGTTTGTACTCACTTTGTTGGGGTTTAACTTAGTTACTGTAATTTGTGCTTTTTGGTTATTTTCTTTTTAAATAAAAAGACATTCTTTGAAACCAGTAAGAAATATGTCAAATATCAAAAATGGGAAAAGCTGTGTAAATTTATGTATAAATATATGTATAGATATTTGAACATATTTTGCATCAACTATTCAAAAATATGCATAAAGTATATTCTTGTGGTTTGAAATTATTTTACTGAAGTATTCAGGCATAATTGACAATAACTACAACTGACAGTCTTTTTGTAAGATTTATAACCTTATTTTAAGATTGAATACAAAAAGGAATATTTTGTTTACTAGTTGAACCAAATTATTGAACTTAACAGTAATATTAATAAAAGAAAATAACTACATTAACTAAGCGAATACACACACACACACATTATCCGTCCGATCCAAGTAAACGCCAAATATATATATATATATATATACATATATACATATATGTAATAATGAATGTTTGAATATTTGAATGACTCTCATTTTTATGGAATTATACATGAAATGGTAATTCATATTAAATGAATATACTTGTTGTGACCGTTGTAGCAATTAGTATAATTGATTGTTATAGACAGGGCCATAAATAAATAAATGACAATTATAACCGACATTGATTGGAAAAAAAATGTAACGACCCAGGATTTTCGATGTTTAAAATATAAACTAATACAGAATTATCGTTAAAATAAATATTTATATTTGGATTTCAATTTAGAATTTGGACTTTAAATTTTGGTTTTGAATGTATCTGAATACAAAGGATAATTCCTTTTGTACATTCAGCCTTGAATTATTTTCATTAAGTTTTAATATGAACGTTTACCGAAATTTAAAGTTGAATTTTAAGTTAAAATGTCTATGGTATCGTTTTTATTTAGCTATTTTCTATTTGTACTAAGCCTTCTAACTTTCTAAATTATTTTGTGTTTAACAAATTTATATAATATTTTAGCTTTTAATTTTGTATTTAGTTATTCAGTTTTATTTTGTCTTGACTTTTTATGCTTAAATATTTTACTGCAAATATTGTTTTTAAACTTTTACTTAACTCTTTTATCTTGTACTGAATTATTTGTATTTAGGTTTGGAATTAATTGATTTAAACTATAAAGTTGTAATTTAAATAAGATATAGTTTATCGTTGGCAAATTTGATTTCAAAATATAGGTTGAAGTTTTAATTTAAATAGTTGATTAATTTTGTTGAATATGATGCTAACTTTAAATTTATTTTAAAGCGACGCTATTTGTAATACAGTTGTTATAATAAAAAGAGATAGAAATAAATTGTGAAGTAAAATTCGTGTATGTTTGTGTTAGCATTAGATTTATTTTTTCTGGAAAAAAATGCATAAACAATGTTGTTTGTATATTTTGTTTCAGCCGTGTTCTGGCCTAAACATTCGTTCAACCATACCCTTGTTCAGTCTATCACCTCAAGCAGCATTTAACACACAGTTTAGATTAAAACCATATCTGCTAAATCTTGGCTGGGAGATTTCGAAGCCGAACACCTTTGCCACTTATGTTCGTTTTACTATAGTGAAAAATGCATGTGCTCGCCTTCTGTAAAGACCACCACATGTTCTTCTCTGTCTGAAATGAAATACATGTTGCATATTGCTCCAGCAGTTGGTCTCCTTTGTTTGAGTTATAAAATACGTACCCCGTTGCTTTTGTTTACTCATAAAAAAATTCCTCCATTCCCCTTTCTTTATTTCATTATCTGTCATTGTTTCCCCTTTTCCCAAAATCAAAATTTCAATTTTTCTCCCCAAATCGATCGAAGAAAAAATGCCTGCCCACCTGAGTTTGTTTCATCGCCATCGACCAGCCCGCACCGCCTCAGTCCACTGCCAACCAATCGGCTTCGCCGCTTTTCACTCCACCGACCGATGCCCCAAGCTACCATCACTTGTGAGCTCGTAACCAGTGCCACCAAAAAACCCGTCGGTTTTTCCCATTGCAGGCCAACCCTATGTCACGCCTCCTTGCAAGCACCAACAATAGTCGTGAGTCGCCACCCAAAATCGGTGGTTCGGTTCTTAGTAGCCCATACCAAAGCACCTCCTTCCTGAGCTTGTCACGACCATCGACTGATGGACGCCTGTTTCTCCGTCGTTCACCTAATGTAAGTTTAACTTACAATTTTACTTATTGCAAGTTCTTTACTTCATTCTTCACTGAATATAATTGGTTGGGGTCTGGCTTCCGTCGTCCGTTATCACGTTAATTTCTGGTTACTACACTGGCGTTAGAACTGTGCTCTGTAACTTCCTTGTACTAGTTTGAACTTGCCTGAATTAAATCTTCATACACGCAGTAAATGTCGGTCTGCTTCTAAGCCAGTCATGCCCACCAACGCACATATGGGCAAGTGTAAATCTGGGACCTTTTCTCTTCATATACCCATTTTTTATGTCAGCAACTGATGTTAGACAATGTCATGATCACGCTACACCACTGTTGCATATAGACGTGAACACTTGGAACATGAAAGTTCTTCTCGCATGATATGTCTTGGTGTTCATACGCTTTCGCCTTCCATTCACGCTGGTGGTCATGACTCACACTTGTACCCAACTTGCCTGAATTAAATCTTAATGCATAGATAAAACATTTCTAAGCTCACTTGTATGTTTAGACATAAGAATATGTTCATTCGCTTTAGAGCTGGGTAATAATGCTGATGTAGTGTCTCGACTTCTTGCTAGTTCACTTAGACCTACCTTAATAAAAATAGTTTGGGGCTAATGCATATATGTATGTTTGTTTATTAGTTAGTGTGCTCCTCCTGTTATGATATTTTGTATTTGCTGTAGCACTCCTTTTATACGATTTCTACCTTGAAATGGGTTTGTGCCTCTCACAATTCTGCCTAACATTAACTTTGTTAGCATATACTTGTGGCCTATGATTTGCTTTTCTTTGACACTACATTTATGGTTCACGCATGAAATTTAATTGTAATAACCCGGAATTTCAGAACCGATTAAAAATTTTGATTCAAGCTATTTTAAGGAATTTGTGAATATAAATTGGATATTTTTGCTAAATAAAATTTGAGGATAATTTTAAAATTAGTTTTTATATTTTATTTGACTTAAAATAAACTCAGTAAAATTATTAAATTGATTTATAAGCTTTGTTTTGGAAATTTTAAAAATTCGATTTTTAAAATCATCGCATAGCCCTTAAAAAGTGAAATTTTGCGAGGAAGCTCAGAATTCGACGAAATAATTTTTTTGGATTTATATTGACAAATCATTGTTGTGTTCCAAAATGCGCGTCGAACGGAGTCAGTGTGTGGCCGTGCGAAGCAAAACCGTTTGTTCGAAAACGGGCAGTCATTTTATAAAGGAACATCATTGAGACAATCTCAGAATTCGATTCCATTTTTTTGGGGTTCATATCGTCTAATAATGGTTAACTCCAAAAGACCATAATTTTTGGAGTTAGCATGTGGGCATCCAAGAAGAAAAGGTATGCTAAAATCGCATTTTAAAGCTAATTTAAGCAGTTTTACAATGGAACATTATTGAGACAACCTCGGAATTCAACGGAACTTTTTTTATTGGATCAGTAATTTCGAATAATGGTAAGATTCCAAATTTTGTGATTTTTAGAGTTGGGTGCGTTCTTAACCAACGCGAGCGGGTTATTTGAGCGTGGTACTGTGGCGAACGGGGAATGTGTTTTTAGCTGCGAACGGGGTATTTGAGCATGGTATTTAATTGTTAAATTAATGGTTTTTATTTAATTAAACGCGAGGGGGGGGGGGAGGGGGGCGATCGATTTATAGGCGATGAAAGGGTACGTTGGAAAATTAAACGTTGGCGTCCGACGCGTCGGACGCCAACGGTAAATTTTCCAACGTTCGAGAATCGGGGAATTTAAAAGGGATAAAGGTCGGTGGCGTCCGACGCGTCCGACGCCAACGAAAAGTTGAGCGTGCCAAAAAAAAGCTGCGAACGCACCTTTAGTATGTGGCCGTAGGTTATTTTTAAAGTGAAAAACAGACAATATTTTGACTTTAAAAATTTGTTGTTCGTGCAAACGGACTCGAAATTCGACGAAACTAGTTTTGTTAGGTTCGTAATGTCAGAGAGTAGCTCCTTGTCAATTTTCATCAAAAACGGAGTCCGTAGGTGACCACACGGATTTTTAAATGAAGAAAATAAGCGATATTTGAGTATAATAAAATATAAAATTAATAAAAAATATGTAACTACCCGAATTTTAATAACACGTTGTAACAAGAAATCAAGGTATAATTAATTTTTAAAATGAGAATCAAGGGAAACGGGTTGCGCCATTGCGTTCGTCTCGGAATTCTACATGAAATAGAGTCCGAGTTTTCGAAAATCGGAGTCCAGATAAAGAAGTTATGGCCTTCAGAAGATTCAGCAGATTTCAGGCAGCACTGGACCAGGGGTCGACCATAAGGTCGACCTACCCCCCCAGGTCGACCATAGGTTCGAACATAGGGTCGACCAACCCCCCAGGTCGACCATAGCGTCGACCTCCCCCCTTACAGGTCGACCTGGTCGGCCTGTTTCGCCCCAGAACCCATTTTTGAAGCCCGGGACGTGTTTTGATGGTTCAGATCAGTTCTAGGGCTAATCTAAGGGCCTAAATGAGTTCCTACACCTATAAATACACCCTAAGGCCTAACCTAATTCATAAAAAATTATTCTTACACCTAAATGCTGCTGAAATCCCTCTTGATTATGGCCGCCGTCTCTAATAAACTTCCTAAGCTCTCATACACAATCCAATCCAAAGATTTAGGCTTCTATAATGATTCAAGACAGTAAATCAACAACACCACAACATTTCTACAACAAATTCAGTTCTTAATCCGCTAGCCATGCTCTGTAAGTGCTAGTTACTTTTAGATTTAAATATTTAAGTATTATATGGACATGAAATAAAGTGGAATTGGATCTAAGTATGTTTATCGATTCAGATCTATTTCTGGTGCTTCTTGGATCTTGAGTTTTGGGACTTTTCTATTCTCATTCTCATGTCAAGCCTATGATCTATTCAGCTTGTTGTAAATCAGTTTTTCTTGATTCATGTTGATATTATTATCAAGATCTATCTTTTATGCCTGAGATGACGTTTTTATGCCAGTTTTCTCTCTAAACTTATTGTTATACAAATTCTACCTTCCCCTATTTATTTTCTTTTGATGAACCTTGGTCAATTTCGGACCTAGGCCTAAACTACGATATACGTGCGATTTGTATATAGGGAAATATTGGGATATTACCTATTTGGATATATGTGTGTGGTGGAATTGATGGCATAATATGAAATTGGAAATTTGGGTATTGTCAATATAATTGAAATTGCAAGTTTGGGCATACATGAATTGGCATGTAAATTAAATCACGAGTTTGGGACTATGTAAATTAAATCAAAAGATTGGACTTATGTTAATTAGGCATATGTAGAATTGGGAACTTAAACATGAAAGCGATTTAAAACTTGATAATTGGCATAAACATGTATTATGAACATGGGCAACTGGCATGTATTGAAATAAAAAGATTATAGTTTGGGATAACTACATCATAAATCATGATTTGGGTTTATTGGGTATGAAACTTAATACATGTAATTTTGGCTAGAACTTGATATGGGTAAATTGCATAAAAATTGGCATACATGTAAATTTGGTATGAATTGAACATATGCAAATTTGGTATGAATTGGGCATATGTAAAACTGACATGTAATCTAGAACTTGGGCATATGTTAATTATAAAAAAATTTAGAGTTGAAACATATATAATAATTTATGACTGGGTAGGGGTTTAATATGAACGCGCCTAAGTTGGGTTTTGGGTAATTGGCATGTATTGTAAATAAAAGGCTATAACTTGGCATAACTGTATAGTAAATTATGATAATATTTTGGGGATACGTTTTGGGGCAAAAACGTGAATTATGAACTTGGAAAATGGGCCATAACATTAAATTTTTAGCACACTTACATACAAAGAACAAATATGTAAATTTAGAAAATACGAAATGCTTAACCCGAGGTTGGATTGAGTTATGATGTAAACCTGCCCGGACCCGCCCGGCTGTCCAGTAATCACAACAATACCTATCCAATGTGGGAGGTTAAGGCATTGAGCCCAATAGGACCCGAGGTTAGACTGAGTTGCGGTGTAAACTTGCCCGGAACCGACTGGTTGTCTAGTAACCGCAACAATACCTGTCTAATGTGAGTGGTTGGTGCTTTAATGAATAAGTTAAAGCTAAGTCAGGATTGATAGGGTTAAGTAAACTAAGAACGCTTAACCAGCATAACATGTTAACCAGGGGTGGATTAAGTAATATGACTAGACTAATGACACTTAACCAATATGATATGAATGGGTAGGTTAAGTAATATGGCTAGGCTAATGACACTTAACCGTTATAACATGACTAGCGGATGGGTTGGTCTAACTTGAATGGGTTGATAACACCCAATCGATATAACCTGATGCGGGGTAGGGTTAAGTAAACACACGAGGGTAACAATTAACCATTATAATATGACTAGTGGATGGGGTTAAGTTAACATGCACTTAACCAATATAACGAGATGCGTGGTAAGGTTAAGTAACTACAGAGAGTAACACTTAACCGTCACAACAGGATAAGTAGGTGGGCTAAGTCAACGTACACTTAACCAATACGACATGACATGAGGTGGGGTTAAGTTAACACAAGGGAGAACACTTAGCCAGTATAACAAGACTTATGGTAGGGTTAAGTAACACAAGGAGCAACACTTAACCGATATAACATGATGTGTGGTAGGGTTAAGTAAAACAAGAGAAAACACTTAACCAACTTAACGCAATGGACGGAGAGGGTTAAGTACATATTAGGTTGGTGGGTAATATTAGTAAATATAGGCCCACAAACTTAACCATTAATAAACATGCTTGAATCGGTGGGTTAAGTACATCACGGGTAGGTGGGTAATATCTGTGTATATATAGGCCCACAAACTTAACCAGTAGGAAACCCTAGTAACGGGGACCCATTTCAGC
Organism: Allium sativum; assembly: GCA_030737875.1. Lineage (NCBI taxonomy): Eukaryota > Viridiplantae > Streptophyta > Magnoliopsida > Asparagales > Amaryllidaceae > Allium > Allium sativum. The sequence goes on along the minus strand of CM060911.1, from coordinate 134,940,165 downwards.
AGTAACCCAAATTAGGTATCATGGTACCCTGAAACTAGGCAGGGTGGGGCACGATTACTGGGCTGATTGTAAGCGGTCAAAAGCGACGGCGGTGGGTGCACAGTGTGGGTTCTAACGGGGTGCGGGCGTGCACGCACTCCAGAGCAGACAAACAGGGCACTGGGGCACCAGTAGTATAACCTATGTATTCTAGAATTGTGTCGAGCCGCCACCATGGGTCTTGATACACCCCATGGTGGGACCAGCATAGGTATCTACAATCATTAGGGGCCGTATGACACACATAGGTAGCATAATCCCTAGGTTGGACCTAGGTGGCATAAACCCTAAACCCGTGAAGCGTTCAATAGGTAGCATAATCCCTAGGTTGGACCTAGGTGGCATAAACCCTAAATCCAAGAAGCGTTCAATAGGTAGCATAATCCCTAGGTTGGACCTAGGTGTCATAAACCCTAAATCCGAGAAGCGTTGAATAGGTAGCATAATCCCTAGGTTGAACCTAGGTGGCATAAATCCTGGTTGAATCTAGGAAGCGCTCGATAGAAAACCCTAGATTAGATCAAGGTAATAAATAATAGATGTACACGTGAAAGCAACCTTAATTTCGGGGATTTGGAGCACGTTATGATTTTATCATTTTATACAGATTACTAGTTGGGACACTAGTTAGGTGGTGCAGAGAAAATAGATATCATTTTAATAGTGAAGCAGAGAAATCTTGCGATGCTTGATAGAAATCTTGCGAAACTATACTTAGTTCATCTTGAACGGGAACCTTGCAATGTTATACATGACAAAAATCATATGATGTTATTCTTAGTTATCGTTCCTGTAGCTTATCTTGTCATCATGCTTATGTTTACTTTCAGTTTATTCATGCCATATTATCTTTACCTGTTTTAATGCTGAAAGTCACTAGGACTTACTCAGTCTTTATGGCTGACTCGTTTGTTTCACCTCTTTTTCTTCCGTTCCCCCCCAGGTTCGCAGGGTGGGAATACAGCTTAGTTCGAATCTTACCAAGCTCCAAGGCTCTTTCATGTACGACTTGGATTTCTCTTGGCTATGGCTTGCTTGGCTTTATTGGGGAATACTAAAATTTATTTTTATGCTTCTTTGTTTTTGAGCAGGACAGATATTTTAGCTATGTAAATGGGTATTGGAAGTTGATGGGCTTTTATTGTAAACAATTATATTTAATAAATGGTTTGAAATACTTCTACTTTACTTTCCGGTGTTTTATATATGTCTGTCTTGTAATATTTCTGTTCCAGTACCCATAATACTCCATTGAAGTTAAGGCAATCCCTTTGTGAGTGACCTTAACGAATGTGGGGTGTTACATTTGGTATCAGAGCAGAAGGTTACCAGACTGGGCAAAAGCTTTTAAAAACCTTCTGAAATTATTTTCAAAACGTTTACAAAGAAGCATTTTTCTAAGAAAAGTTTTGTTTTACGAAAGGCATATTCCCCAAAGCCATATGCACTATCTTTTGATTCTCTCTTGAATATCTTCTTTCTCTCTTTTCACCATAGTTTTGTAGGCGTACGACACATGTCGGAGGGCAAAGGAGTGCCCAACCTCCATCTGTAGCCGCAGTAGTTTTACTTGTGACTAATCTTATTTCAAGCTTGTAGGGTTGCCGTGCGATTGAGGTAGCTTTTGAGAAACTTGTCAAACAATCTATACAAGGATAGTAAGAACGAGGATAAAGAACACAAGCCTAAGGATGGGAAACTTGTTGATATGGCTTAATCCACGAGGGAGGAAAAGGTGAAAGGGAAGAAGCCAAAGTGAAAGAATAATAAAACCCATGACAAGAGAGAGTATCTTTAGTATGGTAAAGAGGGACATGTAGTTAAGTATTATAGGACAAGGACAAGGGCAAAGAACAAGATCGTCGAGAGGGCAATTGTATGCTCTCACTACTAGCATACCTAAGAGAGGTGGTAACGTTTATGTTAAAGGTTTAGTTTTTCTTTTCTATCATCCCGTTAGGACTTTGTTTTTGTACATCGCATCCTTTTTAATTCAGCTTCAATAGTTGAGTCTCTGCACCTTAGTACTAGCGTAGTAGAGGATCCCATTTTTGTCTCAAATCCTATTGGGGAATCGGCTCATTTATTCATGACTTGTTTGGATTTGAGAATGTCTATGCTTAGTGTTGAGTTTAGAAGTAATGCTTATGTTTTTTTTGGGCTATGGGTTGATTCTAGGGATGGAGTGGTTATCCAGTAATGGTGCCATTCCTGAGTATGAAAAGAGGGTAGTTAGACTCTTGACTTACCTCAATAATGCCCTCGAAGTCTAGTGTAACCCTTAGGGTTCTGCCATGCTTAGTTACCTAGAATCCCTTGATACATTCATTGATCTGCTCGAGTAGTGTTCGCCACTAAGGCAGATGGTTCATTTCGCTTATGCATGAGTTATAGAAAATCACCTTAGTAAGTACGTTTGGCAACATGGTTGGCATTTGTTTGTTTTCAGGAGATAGTTCTTCTGCGTGGAATACCTTATAATAAGTAAACGAGATCCAGGATTCACTAGTGAATTTTGGAGAACTTGCATGAAACCATGAGTACGCAGTTATGTTTGAGCCGAGTATACTAGAAAAAGAATAAGTGAAAGTGGAACGAGAGACGACAGTGAAATGAGTTCCAACTCATATTTTGGAAATAGGAATTAAGAAGCTACGAAATTGTGAAGTTAAAGACGATCAAAGCACAATGGAGTTAAGCTCAAGAAAATGCGGCTTAGAAGATCGAAGACTAGATACGCACATCATATATCTTTTTAAGAGTATATCCTTGATCCCTCTTTTCCTATTGAGCTTACTTACATGCTATCTTTTAAGTATATCCTCTCGGTCCTATTCTCAATCCTATTTCTGTTGCAAACCCCATAGGGAGTATGACTCATCTATTGGTAGTACATGTTGGGGGTTTGAGGGTGTCCGTTGGGTTGGCTAAACTTTTTTTGGGTTTTATAGGATACGAGTTGGTTTTAGGAAGGGATTTACTTGTGACCTAAAAGGAGTCCATCATGCTTAGTTTCCTAGAAACGTATATATTGGTTGGATTGGGTAATTCTTTGGGTGTCAGGTTGATGCTGATTTCGGTCTTCGGAGCTGGTGCTTAGGGAGTTCTTCTCCTAATCAGTACATATGTGACGTAGATTTCCAGTTTTGACATTGCCTAATAGGCACAAAGTTTTTACTTGCTTCTATCATTCGACTATATCTTTAGGTAGGAACAATTGGGTGTAAACATGTGTTTGAGACATGTTATGATTGATGGTTGCAAGTGGTTGCTAATGGTTGCTCGTGGATGCATATACACGTACATTAGACACTAGATCGGCTCAGTCACCTTTCATATTGCATATGCATGAGTGTTTATGTTTGTTTATGGATGAATTTGAATGTGATATCATGTGGATGTTGCATATGGATGGATGTTTGTGCACACACGTAGTGTTTATGTGACTAGGACTATTTGCATACATGTTGGACTCATAGCACTAAACATATTTTGCATTAAGAAGATCAATCAGGCCTGATCATTTGCATTAGACAAGGAACATATACACACACTTCTTTCATATGTCCATACAGCATTAGAAATCTCTTAAGGACAATGAATGCATGTGATTGATGATTGAGTAGATGGATGATTGGATGGTGGGACACATTCTTCTTAACTTGAATATTTCGGGGACGAAATCCTTTAAGGAGGGGAGAATGTAACAACCCGAATTTTAATAACATGTTATAACAAGAAATCAAGGTATAATTAATTTTTAAAATGAGAATCAAGGGAAACGGGTTGCGCCATTGCGTTCGTCTCGGAATTCTACATGAAATAGAGTCTGAGTTTTCGAAAATCGGAGTCCGGATGAAGAAGTTATGGCCTTTAGAAGATTCAGTAAATTTCAGGCAGCACTGGACCAGGGGGTCGACCTCCCCCCCCCCCCCCCAAGTCGACCATAGGGTCGACCTACCCCCCAGATCGACCATAGTGTCGACCTCCCCCCTTACAGGTCGACCTGGTCAGCCTGTTTCGCCCTAGAACCCATTTTTGAAGCCCGGGACGTGTTTTGATGGTTCAGATCAGTTCTAGGGCTAATCTAAGGGCCTAAATGAGTTCCTACACCTATAAATACACCCTAAGGCCTAACCTAATTCATAACAAATCATTCTTACACCTGAATGCTGTTGAAATCCCTCTTGATCATGGCCGCTGCCTCTAATAAACTTCCAAAGCTTTCATACACAATCCAATTCGAAGATTTAGGCTTCTACAATGATTCAAGACAGTAAATCAACAACGCCACAACATTTCTACAACAAATTCAGTTCTTAATCCGCTAGCCATGCTCTGTAAGTGCTAGTTACTTTTAGATTTAAATATTTAATTATAATATGGACACGAAATAAAGTGGAATTGGATCTAAGTATGTTTATCGATTCAGATCTATTTCTGGTGCTTCTTGGATCTTGAGTTTTGTGACTTTTCTATTCTCATTCTCATGTCAAGCCTATGATCTATTCAGCTTGTTGTAAATCAGTTTTTCTTGATTCATGTTGATATTATTATCAAGATCTATCTTTTATGCCTGAGATGACGTTTTTATGCCAGTTTTCTCTCTATACTTATTGTTATACAAATTCTACCTTCCCCTATTTATTTTCTTTTGATGAACCTTGGTCAATTTCAGACCTAGGCCTAAACTATGATATACGTGCGATTTGTATATGGGGAAATATTGGGATATTACCTATTTGGATATATGTGTGTGGTGGAATTGATAGCATAATATGAAATTGGAAATTTGGGTATTGTCAATATAATTGAAATTGCAAGTTTGGGCATACATGAATTGGCATGTAAATTAAATCACAAGTTTGGGACTATGTAAATTAAATCAAAAGATTGGACTTATGTTAATTAGGCATATGTAGAATTGGGAACTTAAACATGAAAGCGATTTAAAACTTGATAATTGGCATAAACATGTATTATGAACATGGGCAACTGGCATGTATTGAAATAAAAAGATTATAGTTTGGGATAACTACATCATAAATCATGATTTGGGTTTATTGGGTATGAAACTTAATACATTTAATTTTGGCTAGAAATTGATATGGATAAAATTGCATAAAAATTGGCATACATGTAAATTTGGTATGAATTGAACATATGTAAATTTGGTATGAATTGGGCATATGTAAAACTGACATGTAATATAGAACTTGGGCATATGTTAATTATGAAAAATTTAGAGTTGAAACATATATGATAATTTATGACTGGGTAGAAGTTTAATATGAACGCGCCTAAGTTGGGTTTTGGGTAATTGGCATGTATTGTAAATAAAAGGCTATAACTTGGCATAACTTTATAGTAAATTATGATAATAATTTGGGGATACGTTTTGGGGCAAAAACGTGAATTATGAACTTGGAAAATGGGCCATAACATTAAATTGTTAGCACACTTACATATAAAGAACAAATATGTAAATTTAGAAAATATGAAATGCTTAACCCGAGGTTGGATTGAGTTATGATGTAAACCTGCCCGGACCCGCCCGGCTGTCCAGTAATCACATCAATACCTATCCAATGTGGGAGGTTAAGGCATTGAGCCCAATAGGACCCGAGGTTAGACTGAGTTGCGATGTAAACCTGCCCGGAACCGACCGGCTGTCTAGTAACCGCAACAATACCTGTCTAAAGTGAGTGGTTGGAGCTTTAATGAATAAGTTAAAGCTAAGTCAGGATTGATAGGGTTAAGTAAACTAAGAACGCTTAACCAGCATAACATGTTAACCAGGGGTGGGTTAAGTAATATGACTAGACTAATGACACTTAACCAATATGATATGAATGGGTAGGTTAAGTAATATGGCTAGGCTAATGACACTTAACCGTTATAACATGACTAGCGGATGGGTTGGTCTAACTTGAATGGGTTGATAACACCCAATCGATATAACCTGATGCGGGGTAGGGTTAAGTAAACACACGAGGGTAACACTTAACCATTATAATATGACTAGTGGATGGGGTTAAGTTAACATGCACTTAACCAATATAACGAGATGTGTGGTAAGGTTAAGTAACAATAGAGAGTAACACTTAACCGTCACAACAGGATAAGTAGGTGGGCTAAGTCAACGTACACTTAACCAATACGACATGACATGAGGTGGGGTTAAGTTAACACAAGGGAGAACACTTAGCCAGTATAACAAGACTTGCGGTAGGGTTAAGTAACACAAGGAGCAACACTTAACTGATATACCATGATGTGTGGTAGGGTTAAGTAAAACAAGAGAAAACACTTAACCAACTTAACGCAATGGACGGAGAGGGTTAAGTACATATCAGGTTGGTGGGTAATATTAGTAAATATAGGCCCACAAACTTAACCATTAATAAACATGCTTGAATCGTGCGTTAAGTACATCACGGGTAGGTGGGTAATATCTGTTTATATAGGCCCACAAACTTAACCAGTAGGAAACCCTAGTAACGGGGACCCATTTCAGCAGTAACCCAAATAAGGTATCATGGTACCCTGAAACTAGGCAGGGTGGGGCACGATTACTGGGCTAATTGTAAGCGGTCAAAAGCGACGGCGGTGGGTGCACAGTGTGGGTTCTAATGGGGTGCGGGCGTGCACGCACTCCGGAGCAGACAAACAGGGCACTGGGGCACCAGTAGTATAACCTATGTATTCCAGAATTGTGTCGGGCCACCACCATGGGTCTTGATACACCCCATGGTGGGACCATCATAGGTATCTTCAATCATTGGGGGCCGTATGACCAACATAGGTTGCATAATCCCTAGGTTGGACTTAGGTGGCATAAACCCTAAACCCGAGAAGCGTTCAATAGGCAGCCTAATCCCTAGGTTGGACCTAGGTGGCATAAACCCTAAATCCAAGAAGCGTTCAATAGGTAGCATAATCCCTAGGTTGGACCTAGGTGGCATAAACCCTAAATCCGAGAAGCGTTCAATAGGTAGCATAATCCCTAGGTTGGACTTAGGTGGCATAAATCCTGGTTGAATCTAGAAAGCGCTCGATAGAAAACCCTAGATTAGATCTAGGTAATAAATAATAGATGAAAGCAACCTTAATTTCGGGGATTGGGAGCACGTTAAGATTTTATCATTTTATACAGATTACAAGTTGGAACACTAGTTAGGTGGTGCAGAGCAAATAGATATCATTTTAATAGTGAAGCAGAGAAATCTTTCGATGCTTGATAGAAATCTTGCGAAACTATACTTAGTTTATCTTGAATGGGAACCTTGCAATGTTATACATGAAAAAAATCATATGATGTTATTCTTAGTTATCGTGCCTGTAGCATATCTTGTCATCATGCTTATGTTTACTTTCAGTTTATTCATGCCAAATTATCTTTACCTGTTTTTATGCTGAAAGTCACTAGGACTTACTCAGTCTTTACGACTGACTCGTTTGTTTCGCCTCTTTTTCTTCCGTTTCCCCCCTCCCCAGGTTCGCAGGGTGGGAATACATCTTAGTTTGGATCTTACCAAGCTCCAAGGATCTTTCATGTACGGCTTGGATTTCTCTTGGCTATGGCTTGCTTTGCTTTATTTGGGAATACTACAATTTATTTTTATGCTTCTTTGTTTTTGAGCAAGACAGATATTTTAGCTACGTAAACGGGTATTGGAAGTTGATGGGCTTTTATTGTAAACAATTATATTTAATAAATGGTTTGAAATACTTCTACTTTACTTTCCGCTGTTTTATATATGTCTATCTTGTAATATTTCTATTCCAGTACCCATAATACTCCATTGAAGTTAAGGCATTCCCTTTGTGAGCGACCTTAAAGAATGTGGGGTGTTACAAAATATTTTGGCTCCACTATAAAAGATCCTAAACACTTCCAAACCTAACCCAAAATCCTTATTCAGCCGTAACTCCTCTTTCTTCAAAAACATGAAAATCCTCTTCTTAGAAAAATCAAAACAATTCAAAAACAAAGCTATAAATCGAGAATTAAATATTTATGTAATCCTCATGAGTTGCTCTTCGATTCTATATGGGCTCCATGGGGTTCAAATAAATTTTTATATGCTAAAAATTTTACAGCGTCGGTTTTATGCGAGCTAGGATTAGATTTTTTGGCGAATTGGTGCATCGTTGCTTGTTTCTGAGTTTGGTTTTGGGTTCATAAGTTAGAAAGAAGGTTGTATGCAAAGTCTGAGTGAATTTGACGACAATTTTTGTTGAGAAAATATAGAGGACAACGCACATTTTTGCTGTGAATGATTTTTGGGGCGAGCTTGAGTTTGATATTCATGGTATTGAGATTGTAGAGGAGGAGAAGAGATGAATAACGGTGTTTACGGATTGTGATTTCGTGGAGAAACGAAGGCGAAAGAGGTGGAGGAATGTAACACCCCGAGTTTTTCGGTTAACAGTAAATTGATAAATTAAAATATATTTAATTCAAAACATAAGAATCAAGGGAAACGGGTTACGTCATTGTGTTCGTCTCGAAATTCTGCTTGAGATAGAGTCCGAGTTTGCGTAAATCGGACTCCGTACGAAGGAGATATGACCTCCGGAAGTTTAAGAATTTATTTAAAATTCAAACAGCTCGAAAATCGGATTCAAAATTCAAAAATAGGACCAGACCCGGGCTGGGCAGGAAAATTCCTGCTCAGGGCCCAGGTCGACCATAGGGTCGACCTGGTTGAACTAGGTCGACCATAGGGTCGACCTCCCCTGTCGACCTGGTCAGGTCTGGCTGGCTTGGTCTGTGTTCTGGTCGAAATTCTGAAGCCCAGTGTGTAACTAGGGTTGACGTGTCGGCATTTGATTGGTTACTCTTGACATGTATGGCCTGGATTCCTTCTGGCTTCATCGAACGTCTCAAATCAACTTGAAACTCTATAAAAAGGACCTAAGACTCAACCTAATTCACATAAAAAAAATAAACCTAGAGCCGTCATGCTGCCGGGAGGGGATTGAGAAATAGCCGTCAAGAGGAAAAGCTTGAGAGGCGAGCCAATTCAAGAAGAAACAAAAGTCTAATCTAATTTCTACGCAACGTTTTCTACTCCAAGGGAAAGCTTTGCAAATTCAGAATAATAGAAACCAGAAAACAAGTTTCAGCGCCCGTTGTAAGTATAGTGGTTTTCTGAATATGAATAGAAATTGCGATGTGATTCGATGTAAATGAAATTGGGGTTTTACTATTGTAAAATATTGATGTAAATTCTGTGTATTGCGTTGATTATGTCATATTTTGTATTGGGTGTTTGTGGCATAAATTGGTTGATGCGAGCCTATTGACATTTGTATATGAAAATAAATATCACTTGCAAGTTTGTAGTAAAAACTAGAATTGACATCTTTATGTTATGTCGTTAACATGGTTAGCATACATTCTTTTTAGGCCTAAGTTGAGACTCATGTAAACATGTTCCAAGTTGAAACCTTTTATGCCTACACGACTCAAAACCTTTGTATACATTATTATGTTTATTTGCAAGTGATAATTGGGTTTATTCAAGTACCTTTTGGTTACACAAATTATACTAGTTTCATGTTGAAATAGGCTACTTGATGTAAAGTTAGTTTACACCTTTGGGTTATGTCAAAAAGTGGACATTTTTATGCTAGTTTGGTGTTTGGCATTATGCCTAGCTATATGTGTATAAAACCATGTTTAAACAAGTCTAAAAGTACGCCATTTCATGTGACACCAATTTAGTTATATCCTTATTGAATGCAAGTTCAATGACCCATAATCTATGTTAGTGAAAACGCTATGTTGTAAGTTCATGCGCCACACACTTTTATGTATTCTAGAACAATTCATGATTCTGTGTTTCCCCTTTTTATGTTTATGAGTTGGGCTGAAATGTTAAGCCCAACATATGTTATAATGCTGCGTACGTACAAACGGGGGAAACAAACGTTGGGTTTAAAATAAAATACATGTATTGGCATGTTTGACACATGCCAATGACTAGTGACATTTAAAGCGGTATAAATTGTTATACCCAAAATTAGTGAATTTGGATAATTGGGCCATAAACATTTACATATAAAAATGAAAAGTGACAAAGATGTAAATCTAGAAAATACGAGCATGCTTAACCCGAGGTTGGATTGAGTTGTGATGTAAACCTGCCCGGACCTGCCCGGTTGTCCAGTAATCACAACAATACCTATCCAATGTGGGTGGTTAAGGCATTGAGCCCAATAAAGACCCGAGGTTAGACTGAGTTGTGGCATAAGACTGCCTGGAACCGACCGACATACAGGCAGCCACAACAATACCTGTCTAATGTGAGTAGTTGGTGGTTTAATAAGACAATAAAGCTAAGTTAGGATTGGTAGGGTTAAGTTAATCTGAAAACTTAACCAACTTAACATGTTAACAAGACAAGACTTATAGGGGCTAAGTAACTAAGAAAACACTTAGCCAATTTAACATGTCAACTAGACTAGAAGGTGAGGTTAAGTAAAGTTATTACACTTAACCAATTTAACATATTAACTAGACTAGAGGGCGAGGTTAAGTAAAATCAGGACACTTAACCATTATAACCTGATAATTAGATAATGGGTGAGGTTAAGTAAATTTAGAATACTTAACCATTATAACACGTTAGCTAGATAAGTGGGCAAGGTTAAGTAAATACACTTAGCCAATTTAATATGTTAGCTGGACTAGAGGGTGGGGTTAAGTAAACTTAGAACACTTAACCATCATAGTATGATAAATTGAACAGGGTTAAGTTGAAACATGAAGGGACTATACTTAACCATTAGAACATGTTAATTAAACATATGTTAGGGTTAAGTTAACTAAGGGAACACTTAACCGTTATAACATGTTAGTTAAAACAGATGGGAAAGGTTAGGTTAAAAGGGACACTTAACCAATACAAGGTGAATGGTTAGGGTTAAGTAACAAGAAATACTTAACCAATATAACTTGGTTTGTGATAAGGTTAAGTCAACGTGAATTACTGATAACACTTAACCAGTTTAACATGACAAATGAATGGGTTAAGTTAACTTGTATCGACTAATGACACTTAACCAATCCAACTTGACGAGAAAGAGAACTAAGTAGTAAACCTTAGTTGAAAGGGGCTAAGTAGTAAACCTTAGTTAAGAAAACGACGATTCAGGAAACTAATTGGTAAACCTTAGTTTGGAAAACTAAGTAGTAATCCTTAGTATAACACGAGGAGGAGCGAACGTCCATCTGATCTTAAAGAAGGCTCCAACGAATTGGGTTACGAAGCCTGAGGCTTCGAGGGGACGTGAGGGTACTATTAGTATCCCTCTGTGAGAATGCAGGTGATCCGCCTGGGCTCACAGAGGTTAAGGTCTGCGTTAGAAGAACCAAGGGTATGCCTTGGTTGCAATATAAGGCAACCTGAAGACTAGGATGGACCAGCGTGATTCGGCAGGACAAATGGCCCTGTGATAGCGACTCGTCGTCTACCTAACATCTTGAGTCAGTCGAGATACGCATGCGGAAAGGCAGAGAACTCCCAACAGACCATATACTTGCTATCTAGTTATGGGTGAGGCTGGCCAATAGGAAAGTGGGGCATAGGTGGCAGGAGTATAGTTCTCGTGCTTGACTTTCTTGGATTCCCTTTCATTAGTTGAGGGAGGGGTCAGGTGGGACCATAGCCACTGGAAAAACAGACCTTAGCATCTGCATCGGCAGATATCTGAAAGCTCCTGACCAAGTTCCGTGTTTCTAGAATAGCCCTGCCACGGGACCCGGGTCGCACATTTCAGGACATGTGCATCTAGACAACAATAAACGATTCGCGACACATACGTGGGGAAAGTCTAGGAACATATACCACTCTAGGTAGTGTGTCCTAGACTAGGGGCATCGTTCGACAGGTAGCATAATCCATAGTTGGACCTAGGTGGCATAAATCCTGAATCCGAGAAGTATTAGATAAGTCGCATAAACCCTAGTTGAATCTAGGAAGCGCTCGATAAGAAAACCCTTGATTAGATCTAGGTAATAAATAATAGATGTACACCTAAAGGCAACCGCAATTACAGGGATTGGGATCACGTTATTATCTTTATATGGATAACTAGTTGGGATACTAGTTAGGTGGTGCAGAGAAATAGAATGGTGTGTGATAGTATATTCGGTTTAAACTGTCTTGCTTTGGTTTATATTGGTCTGTTATTCCGGTACTGTCCCATTTTTCAGTTTATGCCTGTCATGTCCTTTTCTTATTCATATACCGAAGCACCACTAGACTTACCAGGCTTTATGTCTGACTCTATGTTTTCTTTCGTCTTCTTTTCTTCCGTCCCCCCGGTAGTCAGGGAGGGAATAGCTCAGATTTGTATGGACCTGTTACTCTTTCCAAGCTTGAAGACTCTTTGATGTGCTGCTTTGGACTCTCTTTTCCCCTGCTATGGCTGGCTAATGTTTTATTGGGGAATATCATTGTATATTTATGCTTCTTGATTTTGTTAAACAAGATAGATACTTTGTTGTTGGAAAACAATCTTTGTACAAGCTGTTTATAAATGAAATAAAGTTTTATTCACTTTTCCGCTGCTTTATTTATCTGTCTTGTAATTTATCTGCATCTTTTACCTATAATACTTCACAGAACTTAGTGCATTCCCTTTGTGAGTGACACTAACGGATGTGGGGTGTTTTACGTGGTATCAGAGCTGAAGGTTACCGGATCAGATAAAAGATTTGAAAAAAATACTTTCAAACGGTTTTAAAAGAAGCATTTTCAAAAGAAAAGTTTTGTTTTAAAAGGCATGTTCCCTAAAGCCATATGCGCTATCTTTTGATCCTCTGTTTGAATCCTTGCTTCCTTCTTTCCAGAGTCTCTGGGGCTCCTGGATTTCTAGGAGGTAACCTCATCACGGCACGGTTTCGTAGGCTTGATAAGACTATGATACCAATCGAAGGGCAAAGTAGTGCCCGACTTCCATCTATAGCCATAGTTTCACCTGTGACTAGTTTTCTTTCAAACTTTGAATGGTTTTCCATGTGATGGAGGCAGCTTTTGAGAAATTTGTCAACATGAGTTCACAGGGATGGTAAAGATGAGGATAAGGGAGTTTGGATAGGGAGCTCAACGCAAGGATGAGAAATTCATGGACATAAAACTCGACTCACGAAGAAAGGATTATAAAACCTAAGAGGAGGGGAGGTATCTTTTCCATGGTATAATTAAGGACAAGGGCAAGGACGAGGGACAGGATTTGCAGAAGGGCGAATGCATGCTTTCACCTCCAGGATACCTGAGGGAGAGGGATATTAAAAGTCTCTATTGGAAAAGTTTAACTTTTCGTTTCGATTAGTACTCTTTTGATCTTAGCGCTTTGCATTTGTTCATATCCACTTCCATAGTTGAGTCTCTGCACCGTTGTACTTGTATAGTAGAAAGATCCCACTAGTGTCTCAAATCCAATTGGTGGTTCGACCAATTTATCTTTGGTTTGTAGGAATTTGAGAGTAGTTATAGTTAAGTAATGGGTTTAAGCGTAATGCTGTTTTTGGGTTTCATGGGCTATGGGTTGATTCTAGGCATGGGTTAGCTATAATGATGAAGGGACGGTAATTAGACTATTGATTCGCCTCGGGAATACCCTCGAGATTCCGTGTGACCCTAAAGGATCAGTTAGGCCTAGCTACCTAGAATCACTTGATACATCTATCAACGGTTTGCGATCCGTCAGGATAGTCCATGAGCACGCAAATGTTTTGGTTAGGTTAGGGATTTGTCCCCTAAAAATGCGAGATAGACTTCCGCATATATTTAGTTGACAATGCAAAGCCAGTTATGCGATCAATGATAGTTTTGGAGCAAGATTGGCGAGGATAGCTAGAGTCGATTAAGTGCTCAATTGTTTGGTTGTTTTTGCTTATATCATCTCACGTACATTGTCCAAATTCGGAGGAGGTATTCCTTGGGTGCTTGTCTGATATTGGTTTAGGCCTCTGGGGCTTGTTCTTGAGGGATGTCGAGTTCGACTAGGATGGTTTGCATGGGAGATGAATAATTGTGGCAGGTGCCCTTGGTAGGAAGAAAGACTGACCTTAAGAGAGGTAAAAAGTACATAGCAACCTTTAGCTTTAGACCCTCAGATTTGTAACATGATGGATAAGCTAAGTACAGGAGAGATCTCTAATCATATTAGTATATACACTAGTATCAAGGTTAACATCTGTTTATCTTAGAAATGGAGGTGAAGAAGCTTCGCAATCAAGAAGTTAAATTAGATAAGGTACCGTATAGTGAAGCTCAAGAAGGTGCGACATATAAGACTAGAGACTAGACACGAGCATCATACCCTTTTTCTTAAGGGTATTTCCCTGATCTCTTTTTCTAGGAATTTTATGCATACTTTCTAGCTTTTAAGGTATATCCTCTAGGACGTATCATCGATCCTTAGGTAGAAGCCAATGGATGTAAACATGTATTTGAAACATGTTATGATTGATGGTTGCAAGTGGTTGCTCGTGAATGCATATACACACCATAGGCGCTAGAACAACTCGGTAACTTTCATAGTGCATTCGCATATATGTATTTGTTTACAGATTGAACTCGATGTGTTATCATATGGACATTGCATTTGAGTGAATGGTTGTACACTCATATAGAAATGATATGTATCATTAGGATTGCATACATGATTGAACGCATGGCACTGACATAATTCGCATTAAGGAGGTCGATTGAATCAGTAGACCGCTTGATTTTGCATTAGATAAAGACATATACACACACTATGCATATTAATATGAAAGCATTTAGAAATCTTTTTAAGGACAATGAATGCCTGTGATTGAATGGTTGAGTAGATAGGTGATTGGATGGTAGGACACATTCTTCCTAACTTGAAGATTTCGGGGACGAAATCCTTTAAGGAGGGGAGAATCTAACACCCTGAGTTTTTCGGTTAACAGTAAATTGATAAATTAAAATATATTTAATTCAAAACTTAAGAATTAAGGGAAATGGGTTACGCCATTGTGTTCGTCTCGAAATTCTGCTTGATATAGAGTCCGAGTTTGCGTAAATCGGACTTCGTACGAAGGAGATATGACCTCCGGAAGTTTAAGAATTTACTTAAAATTCAAACAGCTCGATAATAAGATTCAAAATTTAGAAATAGGACTAGACCCGGGCTGGGCAGGAAAATTCCTGCCCAGGGCCCAGTTCGACCATTGGGTCGACCTGGTTGACCTAGGTCGACCATAGGGTCGACCTCCCCTGTCGACCTGGTCAGGTCTGGCTGGCCTGGTCTATGTTCTGGTCGAAATTCTAAAGCCCAGTTTGTCACTAGGGCTGACGTGTCGGCACTTGATTGGTTACTCTTGACATGTATGGCCTTGATTCCTTCTGGCTTCATCGAACGGCTCAACTCAACTTGAAACTCTATAAAAAGGACCTAAGACTCAACCTAATTCACATAAAAAATAAAAATAAACCTAGAGCCGTCGTGCTGCCGGGAGGGGATTGAGAAATAGCCGTCAAGAGGAAAAGCTTGAGAGGCGAGCCAATTCAAGAAGAAACAAAAGTCTAATCTAATTTCTACGCAACGTTTTCTACTCCAAGGGAAAGCTTTGCAAATTCAGAATAACAGAAACCAGAAAACAAGTTTCAGCGCCCGTTGTAAGTATAGTGGTTTTCTGAATATGAATAGAAATTGCGATGTGATTCGATGTAAATGAAATTGGGGTTTTACTATTGTAAAATATTGATGTAAATTCTGTGTATTGCGTTGATTATGTCATATTTTGTATTGGGTGTTTGTGGCATAAATTGGTTGATGCGAGCCTATTGACATTTGTATATGAAAATAAATATCACTTGCAAGTTTGTAGTAAAAACTAGAATTGACATCTTTATGTTATGTCGTTAACATGGTTAGCATACATTCTTTTTAGGCCTAAGTTGAGACTCATGTAAACATGTTCCAAGTTGAAACCTTTTATGCCTACACGACTCAAAACCTTTGTATACATTATTATGTTTATTTGCAAGTGATAATTGGGTTTATTCAAGTACCTTTTGGTTACACAAATTATACTAGTTTCATGTTGAAATAGGCTACTTGATGTAAAGTTAGTTTACACCTTTGGGTTATGTCAAAAAGTGGACATTTTTATGCTAGTTTGGTGTTTGGCATTATGCCTAGCTATATGTGTATAAAACCATGTTTAAACAAGTCTAAAAGTACGCCATTTCATGTGACACCAATTTAGTTATATCCTTATTGAATGCAAGTTCAATGACCCATAATCTATGTTAGTGAAAACGCTATGTTGCAAGTTCATGCGCCACACACTTTTATGTATTCTAGAAAAATTCATGATTCTGTGCTTCCCCTTTTTATGTTTATGAGTTGGGCTGAAATGTTAAGCCCAACATATGTTATAATGCTGCGTACGTACAAACGGGGGAAACAAACGCTGGGTTTAAAATAAAATACATTTATTGGCATGTTTGACACATGCCAATGACTAGTGACATTTAAAGCGGTATAAATTGTTATACCCAAAATTAGTGAATTTGGATAATTGGGCCATAAACATTCACATATAAAAATGAAAAGCGACAAATATGTAAATCTAGAAAATACGAGCATGCTTAACCCGAGGTAGGATTGAGTTGTGATGTAAACCTGCCCGGACCCGCCCGGCTGTCCAGTAATCACAACAATACCTATCCAATGTGGTGGTTAAGGTATTGAGCCCAATAAAGACCCGAGGTTAGACTGAGTTGTGGCGTAAGACTGCCCGGAACTGACCGGCATACAAGCAGCCACAACAATACCTGTCTAATGTGAGTGGTTGGTGCTTTAACAAGACAATTAAAGCTAAGTTAGGATTGGTAGGGTTAAGTTAATCTGAACACTTAACAAACTTAACATGTTAACAAGACAAGACTTGTAGCGGCTAAATAACTAAGAAAACACTTAGCCAATTTAACATGTTAACTAGACTAGAAGGCGAGGTTAAGTAAAGTTAATACACTTAACCAATTTAACATATTAACTAGACTAGAGGGTGAGGTTAAGTAAAATCAGGACACATAACCGTTATAACCTGATAATTAGATAATGGGTTAGGTTAAGTAAATTTAGAATACTTAACCATTATAACACGTTAGCTAGATAAGTGGGCAAGGTTAAGTAAATACACTTAGCCAATTTAATATGTTAGCTGGACTAGAGGGTGGGGTTAAGTAAACTTAGAACACTTAACCATCATAGTATGATAAATTGAACATGGTTAAGTTGAAACATGAAGGGACAATACTTAACCATTAGAACATGTTAATTAAACAGATGTTAAGGTTAAGTTAACTAAGGGAGCACTTAACCGTTATAACATGTTAGTTAAAACAGATGGGCAAGGTTAGGTTAAAAGGGACACTTAACCAATACAAGATGAATGGGTAGGGTTAAGTAATAAGAAATACTTAACCAATATAACTTGGTTTGTGATAAGGTTAAGTCAACGTGAATTACTGATAACACTTAACCAGTTTAACATGACAAATAAATGGGTTAAGTTAACTTGTATCGACTAATAACACTTAACCAATCCAACTTGACGAGAAAGAGAACTAAGTAGTAAACCTTAGTTGAAAGGGGCTAAGTAGTAAACCTTAGTTAAGAAAATGACGATTCAGGAAACTAAGTGGTAAACCTTAGTTAGGAAAACTAAGTAGTAATCCTTAGTATAACACGAGGAGGAGCGAACGTCCATCTGATCTTAAAGAAGGCTCCAACGAATTGGGTTACGAAGCCCGAGGCTACGAGGGACGTGAGGGTACTCTTGGTATCCCTCTGTGAGAATGTAGATGATCCGCCTGGGCTCACAGAGGTTAAGGTCTGCGTTAGAAGAACCAAGGGTATGCCTTGGTTGCAATATAAGGCAACCTAAAGACTAGGACGGACCAACGTGATTCGGCGGGACAAATGGCCCTGTGATAGCGACCCATCGTCTACCTACCATCTTGAGTCAGTAAAGATACGCAGAGAACTCCCAACAGACTATATACTTGCTATCTAGTTATGGGTGAGGCTGGCCAATAGGAAAGTGGGGCATAGGTGGCAGGAGTATAGTTCTCGTGCTTGATTTTCTTGGATTGCCTTTCATTAGTTGAGGGAGGGGTCAGGTGGGACCATAGCCACTGGAAAAACAGACCTTAGCATCTGCATCGGCAGATATCTGAAAGCTCCCGACCGAGTTCCGTGTTTCTAGAATAGCCCTGCCACGGGACTTGGGTCGCACATTTCAGGACATGTGCATCTAGGCAGCGATAAACGATTCGCAACACATACGTGGGGAAAGTCTAGGAACATATACCACTCTAGTTAGTGTGTCCTAGACTAGGGGCATCGTTCGACAGGTAGCATAATCCCTAGTTGGACCTAGATGGCATAAATCCTGAATCCGATAAGTATTAGATAAGTTGCATAAACCCTAGTTGAATCTAGGAAGCGCTCGATAAGAAAACCCTAGATTAGATCTAGGTAATAAATAATAGATGTACACTTAAAGGCAACCGCAATTACAGGGATTGGGATCACGTTATCATCTTTATACAGATTACTAGTTGGGATACTAGTTAGGTGGTGCAGAGATATAGAATGTTGTGTGATACTATATTCGGTTTAAACTGTCTTGCTTTGGTTTATATTAGTCTGTTATTCTGGTACTGTCCCATTTTTCAGTTTATGCCTGTCATGTCCTTTTCCTTATTCATATACCGAAGCACCACTAGACTTACCAGGCTTTATGTCTGACTCTATGTTTTCTTTCGTCTTCTTTTCTTCCGTTCCCCCCCAGGTAGTCAGGGAGGGAATAACTCAGATTTGTATGGACCTGTTACTCTTTCCAAGCTTGAAGACTCTTTGATGTGCTGCTTTGGACTCTCTTTTCCACCGCTATGGCCGGCTAATGTTTTATTGGGGAATATCATTGTATATTTATGCTTCTTTAATTTGTTAAACAAGATAGATACTTTGTTGTTGGAAAACAATCTTTGTACAAGCTGTTTATAAATGAAATAAAGTTTTATTCACTTTTCCGCTGCTTTATTTATCTGTCTTGTAATTTATCTGCATCTTTTACCTATAATATTTCACAGAACTTAGTGCATTCCCTTTGTGAGTGACACTAACGGATATGGGGTGTTTCACGAAAGTTGCATGAAAGCGGCCCTAGAAGACCTGCTGTATACATATGTTTTTGGAGGAGGAAGAAGAGATTAGAGGATGTAATTAGTAAGCATTAAGGTAATTAATTAATTACTTATGTTAATGACATATATGTACATGAATCTTATAAAAAGCATAACTTTTTCATATGAGCTCGGAATTTAGCGAAACAGGATCCCTTGGAACCGTATCAACGAGAGCTTCGCAATGAAATTGATTTGGAGTCATTTGGATGTCATATGCGGACCGTGGAGCCGAAAAGGTCACATTTCCTTCGTATAAAGACTGATGGAGTGGAAACCAAAGTGAGAACTCCTTCTCACTCAAAATTATATTTTATCATGTTATTGTATTCATGTATAAAATTATATAGAATTGCTAGTATAGATTTTTTATTAGTTTAATCATTATAAATGTATACGGTGCCTGTTAGATCACCTCGCTCGTCCACAGACCATGGACGATTTAAATTGACTGTATTGCCTATTGTTTGTGATGTTGAAATGTTCAATGTATTAAAAATAATGTTAACATTGATGTGGTAGTTGAAATTAAATTATAAATATCCATTTATAATTTAAACAACGAAAATTGGCTAATTAAAAAAATAATTCAAACCGAACTAGAATTGGTTAAATTTGTTAACCAATAATTTATTTAAATAAACTGTTGTTGTTTGAAAACCCCATATGGGTCTGGGGATGATAATTTATTCACATCTCCCCTGAATTTAATTATATGTCAATCGATTAATCGACAGACTGTGATAAGCGTTATTTAATTATTTAATGCTTGTACAGTAGTAAATTTCACTCTGGACGTGAGTGGACTGTTTAATGATTATTTATCATTAATGTTGAATACATGCGATGAATGAAATCCATATAACTGAAATTATATGGTAATTGATTGAGTCGCATTCCAATTCAGAAATAAAGAATAATTTAAAATAAAGAATATTTTAAAATAAAGAATATTTTAAAAGAATGTATATTTCAAATAAAATATTCATGTGTTGAATAAAATGTTTGAACAATAAAAATATCATTTTTATTAAAGGTATAAACTATATAAAATATTCATGTATTAAATAAAATGTTTGAACAATAAAAATATCATTTTTATTGAATGTATATTTCATATATAATATTCATGTGTTGAATAAAATGTTTGAACAATAAAAATATCCTTTTTATCGAATGATAAACTATATAAAATATTCATGTGTCGAATAAAATGTTTGAACTATAAAAATAATTATGTAGTAAAACGCCATTTTAAGCCGAACTGGTTTATCGATCGATTTTATTCAATTTATAATGAATATCAAAAAGAAGTGATTTCAAAATTTAATATTTTGAAAATATTATCATTTTAATATGATAAAGATACAAAATATTCAATTTTGATTTAAAATTGAAAAAGAAGTTGGAATCATTTTAAATCGAATTTATAAATATTTTATAAAATACTTTTTAAATGAAAATCGACGATATATATATTATATACATAATGGCCCGAATAGAACGCGCCGCGCAGCGACCGTTCGCGAATTTCAACCATTAACTTCAAATTGATGTAATGGGAGATCCGACCGTCGGATTCTCCTAAACCTAGAACCATTGGGTTCGTATCGAAAAGAGCTTTCCAATGAACATAAAATATTTGAAATCCAATAGTGGATTTCAAATTATGTTCAAATCAATTTTGGAAAAGGTCGCTATGAATGCAGTTCGGTGGCAAATATTGGAAACCGACTGTAAGGGCCATATAAAATTATTAAAAATATGGAAAAATTATGTAAAATCATAATTAATAATTTGAAAAGATTTTAGGTGAAAAATTCTAAGTTTGAAAAGATAAAAATATATTTTTATCGAAATGAATTAGTTATTAACTAGAATAATAACCCAATGTTAATAAACTGGATTTTGGGTTGTCGTGAACGGTGTCTTTAATAACACTATTCTTAAACCCAGTTGAGAAAAGAATAAATCTTTTAAATAAGATTTAGAGAAGTTACCAATTAATTAATATTTAATTGGAATTGAATTGAAATTGGATTTTTGGGTTTATCGTGAACAATGTTTTAAATAACTTTTGTTCTTTAACCCAATTAACAGTGAAGATATGATTTGGAATTTATAAATCTTTTTATTTAGATTTAATGGAAATTTTCCAAAGTAAAGTTTTCCAATTTAATATATTAAATTGGAATTGAATGGATTTCGATTTGGTAATAATCAAGATGAGCTTCCGTGAATGAAGTCCATTACTATATATAGAATTTAAAAGGCTTTGCCACTATTCCATTTATATTATTAGTCTAACAAGGGAACTTATATCGATCATGTACTGTTATGATTTCCGTGTAGATTCCATTTTGATGGAAGATGATTTTGGGTTTATCGTGAACTGTTTTTTAAATGACATTGGTTCTTTAACCCAGTTAAGGATAATATTAACTTCTTAAATTTGAATAACCATAAAGTAATGATTTTTGTATATTAAAACCAAATTGGAGTTTTAATAAATTTTTAATTAGATTGAAATGGGAATGAGATAATTAAATTTATCGAATTCTTGAGATGATCGAAAATGGAGTACCACTAGTTTTACTCCAGGCAATAGTTAAATGTTTAATTAGATTTAAACGTGAAAGGGTAATTAATTTTACCTAGAGCACAGTGGGTGTTAGATATGGAGTGCTACCAGTTTTGCTCCATGGGATGATGGAAAATAATAAATGATTATTGCGGCAAGGTTCGATAATCCCGACTAGTTAATAAAATCTATTGAAATTGATATCCAAAGGAAGATTAAAGAATAAATTTAAAAGAATTTATCTTTGATACAATTAATGGGAACCTTCCCCAATAATGTGAATATTTCATTAAAAGAATATTCTAAATTGGAATGAGGCATATTATGTGTTTTTATAGCACTTAATTATAAAATACGCGAGTTATTCGGAAAGATCGGGTTAACCCATTTCGAATAATTACTATGACAATTAAAAGTTGACGATGAAGATGGTGGTTGAAGACCGAAGATCTTCACATCGTTTAGATGAATAAAGATGTCTTGATCGGGTCGTACACCCAAGACAAGGTAATAAGTGGTGATCGTCCAAACGTACTTGGAGATCGACCGAATATGCGAGGGCCTCTCTCTTGTATTGGACATACGGGACGAAGAATAAGGTGCCTCCGGTTTCGTTCAGACCAAAAACG
The DNA here is from genome assembly GCA_030737875.1 of Allium sativum. Classification (NCBI taxonomy): domain Eukaryota; kingdom Viridiplantae; phylum Streptophyta; class Magnoliopsida; order Asparagales; family Amaryllidaceae; genus Allium; species Allium sativum. The sequence continues at coordinate 134,917,666 of CM060911.1, read as the reverse complement.
GACTTGTAAATGGATGGTATGTCTGACGTTGTATTCCTATTGTTGATCTCAAAATTTAACTCAACATCAAGGGTGTATCAAAACACTTCACCAAATTGGTAAGGAAGAACAAAGTGAGGCCACAATCACAAACATAAAAAAAGAATAAAAATAAAAGCACGGAGCTTTTACAGTGGTTCAATCCAATGAGGATCTACATCCACTCTCATAAGAGAATCCATTATCAACATGTTGATTACAAGATTAATTTCACTCTTACAACAAATTTGTCACTCTCACACTTATAGATCTTATTTAGATTCACCAAGGATCTTCACTTGATTTCGGAGAATAAGTGTTTAGAATTGCTTGAGATAGTTGTAGAGAAATTTCAGTAGCACTTCGTGGTCCTAGAATCCCCTTCTAATGAAGGAATAAGCGGGGTATTTATAGGTGGAGTTGGGACCAGGTTGCAATTATGTAAATACTGTACTCTCGTTTTAGGTCATAGGCGGGCTAGAAGGAACATTATACGGTCCAAAGCAAGGCGGGGAGTGCCAAATGAGGCGGAGCGACCCAAAACTTCCTGATATGAAGTGATACGAGCTACGGGAGTGCGGGACGACCCAACTCATTCTGGTTGAAGGTGGTGCGAGCTAAAGGACGCGGAGCAGACTAGGTTAAGGCGGCGCGAGCTTGGACAAAGCGGGGCGACCCAAGCACGGTTAGAACAAGTTAAACCAGGATGATGTAGTTCAGGCTTTGATGAAGCGGGCTAAAACCTTCAGCAAGCTGGCGATCTAAGAGCTCTGCGGGCTAGCAACTGGGAGAACCAAGATGCTGCCAATGACTTAAGATGCTCAAACGAGACAAAGCTTCCTGAACACCACATATTTTCTGGGTGACCCAAGACATCATAACGATCTAGAGCACTTGCGTGAGCTAGAGGGCCTATCGAGTTAGAAAACGACCCAAAGGGACTAATGACCTAAAATCATAAATCAACCTAAACATGCTCATCATTCTCTGGAAAATATTTTATGGGTTAACATTTTCCCCTCGAGGTTCGTATTTATCAAAAATAATATGGGCTTCGAACTAGGTGAGATTAGCATGTAATTTAAGATTTTAAGTCATCTGGACCTTCAGACCGTGTGAGTCCCTAAAGTATTTTATCCCTAGGTCGCCCAGATTCTTAGGTCGCGACATAGTCTTAAGTCGTTGCGGCTTCTGGGTCATGCATTAATAAGAGTCCTTTGGTATTCACATTGGGATTAGATCGTTGTGAGCCCTGAAAACTTGGTTTATTTGTTTAACCCCCTTCTATTTCCTCTTTAAGTCATCATTCCCTTAGAACCCACACTTAAGCTAGAACACCTCATTAATGGCGGCCATTATCAGCTAAATCCGCCGATCAACATCATCGTCAAAGCAATTGAAGTCCACAATTCGGAACTTCTCATCACCAAGAACCAGGTGTGATTCAAAGCTTTTACTTCCTATGTATACATATACATTTTAAGTTGAGTTTGATATTTTTGGACTTTGTGGGATTATTGTTTGGTACAATTTCAACCATGCATTTGATGAAAATGTTGGTGCATGTAGCGACCTTGAGCTTGTCTGTTTGTGATGGTTTTGGTTTAACTTTCATGTATAAATCCTCAAAACTCGGTTATGGCTTTAACTGCTAAGTATTATGCACACTAGGATAATAATCTTGCTCAATTCCATTATGCGTTGACGTCCTTAATTTGCAATATCATGCCTTGACATCCTTTTCAAAGTTGAAGCGCCCCTGTTGGATGTACATCTCTGGTCGTTGTTTTGTAATGGCTCGTGTTGAATTAGGTCATCGTAACCACTTTCAGGTTTTAGACTGCAATCCTGCTCTAGGTCGTTATGATGATTCAAGGCCTTCGGCCGTCATTTCAGTCCTTATCTTTGGATCGCTAAACCCTTGTAGTCTTAGGATGTTAACCCTTGATATCTTAGGTCATTTACACCCAAAAACTTTGAAGTAGAAAGACTTAATGAGGAATCAGACTGTTATAGCGATCTAAAGCTTCTTGGTTGCATAAAACGACCTAGAGTCCGATACCATACAAAATGGCCCAAAATTTTGAGGTTGGTGGGAACTATTTGATACACCGTGAATAAGCTGCTTTCTGGTTTGTCGTTCACTTCTTAACACTGTTGTTCGCATGGGATGTCTAAAAGAACTGAAGGGACCTCGAGCGAGGACACAACTCGCAAGCACCGTAGGTTGGAAAAACTTCCGATGTCAGAAATTGAAACTACCCCTGTTGCCCCCACTTTGATTGAGCTAAAAGCTATCATAGATAGGCCTCGCTATGCTCCCAAGCCACACACCTCTGAGCTTGCTGATCGCTTCGAAGGATGGTGTCTTCAAGGAGTGAATTTCGATCAATTTGACTTGGATATATATATATCCATCTGACAAGCGAACTATCCCCGAAGATTTGGATATTCTAAAGAATCACTCGCTGACGCAACTTGACGCTATTAGGACTTGGATGGAAAAATACCTTGAGGAAATCGGTCAATATCATGCGCGAAAATTAGGAGCCTAGAACACCTTTTCTTGCGAGATCCAAAGGCTGAACAGGGAGAATATTGAACTCATCACCACTTTGGAGAAGGACAAAGCTATGCTTATTCAGGCTCTTAAGTCTCAAGATGAGATCATTGCTGAACTATCAAGTCTTGGGAGTAAGGCAGAAACGATTGGAATTTCTCCTCCTGCTCAAGGTGAGGAATAATTGATTGATAAAAAGAAGAAGCTTTCTTGTCTGACTTTTGCTATTTATCTTTTATGTGCTTATGCTATAGACCGGTTGTATATGCGAGTGCCGGTCCTTGCTTAACACTCTTGCGATATTTTGCGTCTGATGTCTCTATGTATGTCTTTGTGTTGGATTTGCGATGCGGTGATGGAGTTGTATTTTGTCCACCACACTGTAAGCTTTTATGCTAAGGTCGAAAAATATATTTGCTGCGACAATCTTTTGTTTTTAAACTCGTACGTTCCACGCTACCTGCTCTTCAATTAAGATAAACTTTTACATAATTTCGGACTTATACTCATTATCAATTATCCATGTTGATAACAGATTAGTTAGAAATGAACTATAATGAACTTAAGTTGCATTTAATAAATTGCTAGCCTAGGACCATCTTATTTGACGGTTCAAAACTCATCAAATATTGTTCGCATAGTCATAGTATTCTAATTCAAATTTGTGTTAATGCTTAAAATCGTTCAGTCTATTTAGGTTGACTGTAGATCCCAAACGTTATCACTTTAATGATTCATATGAGCGTGTTTGACACTTTTCGCATCTGAGATTCCAGATGCTATGCAAGTGGAATTTTCATTCTTCACATCTGACTTTTCAGATGCTAGACGAATGGATTTTTCATTCTTCACATCTGACTTTTCAGATGCTACGCGAATGATTCGACACTCTTCACATCTGAGATTCTAGATACTACGCAAGTGTATTTTTTTCATTCTTCACATCTGACTTTTCAGATGCTACGCGAATGGATTTTTCATTCTTTACATTTGACTTTTTAGATGCTACGCGAATGATTCGACACTCTTCACATTTGAGATTCCAGATGTTACGCAAGTGGATTTTCTTCTTCTTCACATCTGACTTTTCAGATGCTACGCAAATGGTTCGACACTCTTCACATCTGAGATTCCAGATGCTACACAAGTGGATTTTTTCATTCTGCACATCTGACTTTTCAGATGCTACACGAATGAATTTTTCATTCTTCACATCTCAAATGCTACGCGAATGGATCTTTCATTTTCACATCTGACTTTTCAGATGCTACGCGAACGGTTTTTTCATTCTTCACATCTGACTTTTCAGATGCTACCCGAATGGTTCGACACTCTTCACATCTGAGATTCTAGATGCTACGCTAGTGGATTTTTTTCATTCTTCACATCTGACTTTTCAGATGCTACACGAATGGTTCGACACTCTTCACATCTGAGATTCCAGATGCTACACAAGTGGAATTTTTCATTCTTCACATCTGACTTTTCAGATGCTACACGAATGGATCTTTCATTCTGCACATTTGAATTTTCAGATGATATGCGAATGGATTTTTAATTCTTCACGTTTGACTTTTCAAATGCTACGCGAATGGATATTTCATTCTTCACATCTGACTTTTCGGATGCTACGCGAATGAATTTACTGGCTGTTTTATCACTTCGTAGGTGGCCATCAGTCCCTTTACCACATGCTTGACTTAGCAAGCTATTCTGGTTTAGGAGCTGAAGCTCTGAACCTCTCTCTTAGGGAGGTGCCCCTTTGATAAAAGTTCAGCTTTTCCATCTGTTTGTCGTGGCGGTTGCTCACTATTTGAATCTTCACGACTTTCCCATTCACTTTTCAAGATAGTGTTTTTCCCTTTTTTTTGCATTCGCGCATGTTGGAATTCACAACATTCAGCCCTTGAACTAGCGTTGTCGAGGTCACGATGATATAGGAGCAAGCGCTCGACAGCTGGCATGCAATATGAAATCATATTTTTAAGAAAGTTTCGATTTGACATATGACCTCGCAAGAGAGAAACTCATTCAAACATATATGAGCTTAGTCATAGAGCTGAAGTTCAATGTATCACCTGCAGATTATTACAGACTATTTACAATAAGTTTTGAATATAACAGAAAGTAAAATGTAAAGCAAAGCATTAGCTAAAGCAAGAAGTAGAGCATAAAGTAAAGATATAGCAATGTTGATTGCTTATTCCAAGCCACTCAGGTTGGAGCACCCTCAACAACTATTAGTTGATAATCAGCCTTGGATTGGCTTGAACAGAAGCTACGTTGCTTAGACCAGACTGATCATTCGATTCCTCTTGCCCCTGAGGAATTGCAGAAGGATTCAAAGCTTGCAGACTCTTTACATATTGCTGCAATCTGTTTTTCCTGATCAGTTCCTCAATGAGTCTTCAGGTGTTGGCACTCGTTAGTGTTGTAAGAAAGTTGGTTGTGAAATCTATAGAACTTTCCGAGTTTGCTGCCTTGTTGCTTATCCTCATTGGGTTTGGCTCCGCATACTCCTCAGAATTCTTGGTTGCAAGATAGATGTTTTCAGGAGTGTCATTCAACGGTGTCAGTTCTAATGAATTGAAAAAGCATGACTTTTTATTATCCTTGTTGTAGTTCCCTCCAGTGATATGCTTCTGCCCCTGAATACTCTTTTGGTTGGATTGCATAGCTGCACTTTTAGGAGCCTTAAGAAGTGGGTTACCGTCAATGATCTTAAGGGGCACAGGATTGTCGTCTATCCTCATATACTCCTCTGCTTTTTTATAGAACTTGTCGATCATGATCGGTTCTTTCTTCTTTATCCATCTTCCAAATTCGCTCATTTTGTCTATAGCATCGAGTAGAGCCATGAGGACTATGCGTGGCTCTGGGTTTCTTACTTCAGATAGGGCAATGTTGAACCGACCAAGGAAGGCTTTGACTGTTTCTCCTGACGTATGTTTCATGGCTGAGAGTGTTATAGCGTCCTTGGCCTTGATAGCATACAAGCGGAACTGCTCTTTGAACTTTTTGGTCAGATCGGAGAACCGATCGATAAATTTGGAAGGCAGCTTCGTGAACCAGAGTGATGCGGCTCTTTCTAAATAGAGAGGGAAATACATGCATCTCATCTCGTCTGTTTCCTTGACTGCACTTATATGCCACTCGTATTTGAACAAAAAGTAGTTCGGGTCAACAAGGCCGTTATACGGAGGCAAAGTTGGTAGATTAAACTTCTTCGGACATTTTGCTTCGAGCATTCTCTCGGTGAATGGAGTCCTATCGGGAGGGAAGTCACATTCCCTTTCATTTTCCTTGCTAGCTTTATTCTTTTTCAAAGCTCGTTCTACCATATCCGAGATGTATTCTTCGGTGCTATGACGCTCTGTGAAGCTGAGCTCTATACCCAACGTTCGTCTAGGAATACAGTCTCGATTAGAGAGCTTAGGTGCTTTGCCTTCTTGTCAAGGGGGTGCCCCCGCGACAGGGTTAGTGACCTTTTGAGCACTCACTTCGGAATGATTCTTAGCTTTTGATCTCAATTCTTCGATATTAGCTTCATCCCTATCACTTGTCCCATCATAATTGTCTTCCACATTATTGTTGCGGTTATGATCGAAAGTGGGTGACTTATCATTCCCTTCGAGATCTATATGCATTTTTGGAGGAGCAGGATTCGATTGAGCATTAAGGATAGCGTCAAGTTTTTCCACCATCATTTTAGTAAAGGCATCCATTCGGTTATTCACGTTGGCAATAATGACTTTTAATTCATTTCTGATCACACCGGCTCCGCTTTCTGAATTTTCGCCAACTTCAAAGCGATTTGCGAGTGATGTTTCTTCATTAGCAACATTATCGGCTTCTACCACGGTTTTGCTAGTGGTCTTCTTAGATTTGGCCATAATTTTGAAGAAGGATGCGACTTAGAACTTTAATGGCAAGGTGTTTAACTTTGTGAGAGTGTGAGAGGAGGTAGGAGATGCGAACGCGGTCCCACGGTGGGCGTCAAATGTTGATCTCGAAATTTAACTCAACACCAAGGGTGTAACAAAATACTTCACCAAATTGATAAGGAAGAACAAAGTGAGGCCTAAATCACAAACACACAAAAAGCATAAAAACAAAAGCAGGGAGCTTTTATAGTGTTCGATCCAATGAGGATCTACATCCACTCTCATAAGAGATTCCATTTTCAACATGTTGATTACAAGATTAATTTCACTCTTACAACAAATTTGTCACTCTCACACTTATAGATCTTATTTAGATTCACCAAGGATCTTCACTTGATTTTGGAGAATAAGCATTTAGAATTGCTTGAGAGAGTTGTAGAGAAATTTCAGCAGCACTTTGTGGCCCCAGAATCCCCCCTAATGAAGGATTGAGGGGGGTATTTGTAGGTGGAGTTTGGACCAGGTGGCAATTATCTAAATACCGTACTCTCATTTTAGGTCGTAAGGGAGCTAGAAGGAACATTATACGGTCCAAAGCAAGGCGGGGCATGCCAAATGAGGCGGAGCAACCCAAAACTTCCTGATACGAAGTGATGCATGCTACGGGAGTGCGGGACGACCTAACTCATTTTGGCTGAAGGTGGTGCGAGCTAATGGATGCGGAGCAGACCAGGTTAAGGCGGTGCGAGCTTGGACATAGCAGGGTGACCCAAGCACGCTTAGAACGAGCTAAACCAGGATGATGTAGTTTGGGCTTTGATGAAGCAGGCTAAAACCTTTAGCAAGATGTCGATCTAAGAGCCCTGTGGGCTAGCAACTAGGAGAACCAAGATGCCCCAACGACTTAAGATGCTCAAATGAGCCAAAGCTTCTTGAACACCACATATTAACTGGGCGACCCAAGACATCATAACGACCCAGAGCACTTGCGTGAGCTAGAGAGCCCATTGAGTTAGAGAATGACCCAAAGGGCCTAATGAACCAAAATCAAAAATCAACCTAAACATGCTCATCATTCTCTGGAAAATATTTTATGGGTTAACACCTATATGCTGTATTCGTTGATCTCTGCTAAATATATATCTGTTTGGTGGTGGAGAATTTATTCTCTGGATTAACACCCTTCTCTGAGATGTACAAGCTTATAGGTCATATATTGGCAGAAATCAATGGTATGGTATGGATTGACAATGTGACATGCTGAGATGCATGGATCAAGGATTTTGTTGAAAAGAAAAGCCTTGTGTATGATGATCAAAGCATAGCTGTAATTAGCATAGCTTTGTGTAGCGTTAATTCGCGAGTCTCACACCCCGGTATGATGGTGAACTGATGGTCTGGTCAGTATGCTTTCGAGATGAGGATAGACACTCTTAGAGGTGTCATGGATTCGGTCGATCAAGATGAGTTGAGTGTGGTCGCTCCACACTCAGAGGGATAGGGCACATCCTCCCGATTCTAAGAGGGATAGAGTAAGCGGTGTTTTCTCTTGCTGGGACGTAAGCCGCAGTGATAATTGATTTCCCAAAATGGCGGATGTGCATTACGGTGTTTTCTCTAGCTGGGACCTAAGTCGTTGTGTACACGCGATAGATCTTTCGAATCAGGAGCCATTAGTATGGAAATCCAAACTTCCAATATGACATTTTGTGGTTTTAATTGTATACTTATATTGGTGACATAATATATGGTACCTATGCCGTCTATAATTTATACATTTATATTCGAAGTTGATTTCTTCACTTATAGTAATAATAAAAGATTTTTTTTTAAAACGTACCAAGCATATTTGGCTATTATAAGGTAAATCTCTATCCTCCGGCTTGTGTTGCATTGTATGATGGGACCTAAGTCTTATAATAGCTTCAATTTTCTTTTATTTAGCATTACGCTGTTGGTTCTATACACTGGTATTCTTGGGGATAAACCCGTTCCGTGTTACAGCGTGGTCCCTTGATTTACCTAACTTTAAAATAAATTTAATAACTGTTTTAGTTCTCACACCAATCCCATGACTGACTCGGAGTTTAATGTTTCTACCTAGACTATGGGTGCCCATATTTTCCACATGGGCAGCTTGTAGTTTTGGTTTTCGCAGATATGTCTTTTCACATGATCCTGGATTACAGCTGGAGCTATATTCGGAAAGCTTTTTATCCGTATATCTCTTTCAGTTGTGTCAGTTGTTATTTTCTGCTACACATTATACTTATATATTATTTTCCGCTGCTATGTAATTTTAAATCTCTGATATTTTTCTGTGTAATATTTATTCATACTCTGATTTATTCTTGTATTCTGACGTAATTTTTGTAATAAGCAATAAAATGTTCTGTTGTTTGTGTTCTGATGCGTCGTGTTCTCAACTCAATCCGGGCTTTCCCATAAGGGTGAGTTTGGGTGGTTTCATTAATTGTGTATGCATCTAGTATTTTCCATGCAAGATTACACTATAGTGATGGTTCACACCCTGCAATTTGATAAGTGTATGTGGTAATATATGTTAGGAACACCCACTGGGTTATTTGTTGAACTTTAGTAAATGTTGGCACTTAATATAAATATATCAGTGTTGCTAATATTCAGTCACAATTTGTTAATACACACAAGTTAAAGTCTTTTTGGGTATCCGTTATAGTGCATGCATTGCTCACTCACACCTAGGACTGAATACCCATACAAGTCCCACACTAGCTGCCTTGCTGACTCATGCTTTTGACCATCTTTATTTCGGCAGTTCTCATAATACTCGGATTATTTCTTTAATATTTTATTGGGTTAAATAGTTATGTTTATGTGATTATTTGAAGTGACTTACTTGAATTAAGTTTAATCCTAACTCGAGTGTTTTATGTTTTTGCATGGAATGCTCCAGTTAGGCCCTAAGTGTTCCAGGTTTAAAGTGTTCAGCTCGCAAAACTGGAAAGGCACGTAAAGACGGCACGCAAAGACGCATGCTTGCTCAAGTTTGACAAATTAGTAAAATGTTGTTCATTAAAATTCATGTATAAATTTATGTTTCTTCCATTGTACAAAATATTGTATTCAACTCTGATATTTATAAGATTTTATTCCGCTGCAATTATTGTACTATGTGATTCTGTGTTTAATTCTTTTTAAACCTTGTAAGCCAATAATAATATGTCGTTTTGGACGTTTCAAGTTGGTTTAATTACCAACTTGGGCGGTCAAAATGCCAGGTTGTTACAAAAAATTAATAAGGCCATTAAGTTTAATAGTTACAATTTCTAAATTTGGCTAGGATATATGTTGTAAACCATAATTAGGGAATTTAAAATACAACCCTACTTAGACACGAGGTTAGGCTCAGCTTGTGGTAGAAGTCTACCCAGAACCGCCCGGCAAATCCAACATCCACAACTGGTCTTGTAATGTGAGGGATCTAGTGCATAAATCTATGTAAATTTATAACCACACTGAGGCATGAGGTTAAGCTCAGCTTGTGATAGAAGTATGCCCGTACTCGCCCGGCAAAGCCCGGCAAATCCAGCATCCGCCGGTAGTCGGCTTAATGTAAGGAGCCTGGTGCATATATATATATATATATATATATATATATATATATTTGAAATTTGGTTCTCTTTACTGCTAAACCAAATAAAAACCCTCCTTTATAAGCCTCGTCAAAACCCTGTAATCCCCCTAACCTAGATGGGTGCCTTATAGGGAAAAAGAGTACTTATAAATTTTGTATACAAACGACACAAAGCATCACTAAAACATAAAAGAAGACAAATTACAAACAAAATAGAAAAGAAATAAATCTCATTTTTCAAAGTCCAGCTACTCGGCCCAAATACAAAGCCCCAATTTTGTTTCATTTCTTCTACTGCTTCAAAATTCATAAACTCTGCTTCAACAACTAATTAGTATCATTCAACTCGATATCCCACCTTTCCAAAATCTGTTCATTTCTCCAGTTTTGATATGATTTACTGCCATTATTTTGGACTGAAAACACAATTTCTCGTTCAATCTTCATTAAAGTGACAGTTGAATGTGTGCTTTTGCTTTGGAAAATCCACATATTTCGTTCTCTTCAGATAAAGTAAATAGCAGTTTTAGAAGCTCCAAAAGCTAAATATCTTATCTGATCCTTTGAATTGAAACTGGAATGAAGTAAACGAGCTTCAACTATAGTGTCTAAATAAGTGTTGATGAGAAGAGATAGTTTCTGCTTAATTTATAACCAAATAAAAGCTGAAAAGTCACACTAGAAGAATAAACGTTGAATCGATTCTGGATGGGTATCACACAGAGGACACATGATATTTGATACATTTCCAAAATGATGTATCCTATCTTTAGTATTAAGCCTTCCTAAAATAGCAAGGTAAGAGATGAAAGCCATTCTCCTACTATTTTTTTGTGCCAAATAACTAAAAATATAGGATCAAACACTTCATGAGACCTTGTATATTCCCATGCTTTATGGAAATAAAAACTTCCCCCTTCACACCATTCATATATATCACGGTCAAAAGTAGGATGGGTAGATATAAAACTGATTTCGTCTATTAATTCTCTTGTAGCAGAATGTATTTCAGGTTGAAAAGCTTCATTTCTTGTAATTGAGGTAACCTTCTATTCAGCATTGCCAATCAAGTGTAGCTCGTCGTACACTAACAAATCAACCATATATTGACAATTTATCCAAGATTCGAACCACAAGTAAGTATCCACTCCTCTAGAAATGATTTTATTGAAAAGTTGTGTTGAATTAGTTCGTAATCTAAGCAGTGATTTCCATGTACTAGGAGCATTGTTGTCAATTGCCATTAGCAAAAGTGATTTTTCTTACAATATCTGTGATGAACCCACTTTCTCCACAAAGATGAATTTGACAGAAAAATCCACAGCAATTTTACATAGGCCACTTTCTTTAGATCAGAGAAATGCTTCATGCCTATTCTCCCTTAGGCTTTTGATTTACAAAGAGATTTCCATGCTACTTTATGAGATGTAGCTCCCCAGAAAAAATTAGCACATAAAGATTGTAATTTGTCAAGAGTATATTATGGGATTTGGTAATAAAAGTCAATATACGACAATAGGTGTTAAAACAAAATTGATTAATTCTACCCTTCTAGCAAAACTGAGAAACTTAGTTTCCCATCCTTGAATTTTATTTTGAACCTTTTGAATTAAAGAGTTACATTCTGAATAATGTAGGTAATTGGATGATAGAGGCACTCCAAGATACTTTATAGGTAACTCTCCTTGATCGGAACTCATAATGTTCAACATTTCTGTAGAATTGTTAACAGATGCATAGAAAAAAAACCATATTTTTTTATGCATTTACATTTAACCTAGCATGTAAACAAAGCTTCTAAAATATCATCTTCAAAGAGTATGCATTATGTACAGATGGCTTGCCAAAAATCATCAAGTCTTCTAAGTCATCTACATATAAAAATGAGATATAGTTGGTTGAATTTGAACTAGGTTGAAATGCTTTACACTGTGTTGCTTCATTCATTAAAAAGGGGAAAAACTGCATGGCAATAGCAAACAAATATGGAGACAAAGGGTCTCCCTTTCTAATACCCCTTAAAGATGTGATAAAACCTTAGGAATGCCTTGAATGATTATAGAAAAGGTAGTAGTTGACAAATATTCATACATGCACCAAATTTATAAAATGTGTAGCGAAATTAATTTTTGCCATAATGAAACAAATCAATTCCCTATTTACTCTATCATAGGCTTTTTGTAAATTCACTTTAACATACAACTTTGGCATACCCTTTTTCTTGAAATCATGCAATAATTCATGATCCAAAAAGATATTATCTCCTATATATCTATCCTTTATAAAAGCACTCCGATTTTCTAAAATTATGAAAGGATTTTGATTTTTTTTGTAAAAGACATTGCAACATGATATTGGTCTATAATGAGAAATTTTTGATGTCCTCTCATTTTTCTGTATCAAGGTAATAAAGGTATGATTTAAGGATTTAGGTAATTTACCCAAATTAAAAATATCAAAAATGGCTTCTAGTAAATCAATTTTAATTGGGTCCAAATGAACTTTGAGAAATTTGGCATTCATTCCATCTGGTCCAGGACTAGCATCATCATGTATAGAAAAAATAACTTCTCTTATTTATGTTAATTCAACCTTCTTTAATAAGAAATGATGTCCTTGCTCATTAACAGTGGAAATAGGATGTAAATTAGGAAAACTAGCTGAGGATGCACCATTGATCATTGAGGAAAAATAATTAAGGGCTTCATACTCAATTTCATTTGATTTAAATAGGAGATCGCCCATTTGGTTTATCAAAGCTCAATTATGATTTAAAAAAAATCTGTTTGACATTCGAGAGTAGAAGAATTTTGAATTTGTATCACCTTGTTGTACCATGATACCTTAGCTTGCTATTTAAATCCACTGAAATACCACTGTTGAATATTCAGAGATTCTTTTTTGGCTTGTTGGTAAGCTTCATAAATTTGAATGTCTTCAGGGTTTTGGTCTACAGCTTTCTCCAAATGATTGACTCTATGTTCAGCTTGTTTCAGGTTAGAAGAATTTTTATCTCTTAATTTATTCCAATTTTTAAGTTCCTTCTTACAATTTTGAAGCTTTTGTATGAATTGATAACTTCGAAATCCCCAAGCTGCTGAATTCAAACCTTTATAAACTGCTTCATTATAACTAGGAAGATGTAAATAATCATTTCTATAATGAAAAGGAAAGCCATTTGATTCTTGAGTAGGAATTATTGGGTTATGATCACCTGAATTCTGAGAGAAAGAGCGAGCTTTCATGTTCAGAAATTGATGCAGACAATAATTATTTACTAGAATTTTATCTATATGGGTTGTAATACCCCCTCTATGCCAAGTGAAATGAAAGACCAAAGGTTTAATTTCAATCAATGATGTTTGAATAATAAATTTCAGAAGTTCTCTCTAATGTTGATAGGGAATAGGTAAACCACCTCTTTTGTCATTTGGTGATAATGCATTATTAAAATCTCCCATCAAAATCCATGCATTATTAATATTCAATGATTCATTCACCAAAACTTTCCATAGATTTAGCCTCTCAACAAATGTATTACTACCATAAATCAATGAAAAAGTCATACCAAAGCCACCCTTATTTGTTGCACTCACTGTCATATGCTGAAAGGAAAAGGATTCAACACACATATCCCATACACTTGAGTCCCAAATAAGCAATAATATACGTCCAGTTGAAATTGAAGAGTTATTAGTGAGATGTTTCCAAGAATAAAGAAGGAAAGAAGCAAAAAAAATTAAATTAGATTGAGAGAGCTTAGTTTCAACTAAACCAACATTAATCGATTTAGGATGTTTTAGAAGTGTGATCGCATCCTTCATACGAGAGGTTGTGTTCATACCTCTGACATTCCATGATAAGAGTGGCATTTAATAGTGGTAGAGCTCCTCAAATTCCTTTTAAAGGAGCAGGGGTAAAGTAGTAACAACCTTTAATTATGAACCTTGCATGTAGCTGGTATTATTGTCAATAAAAGAAGAGACATCAACCTGTTTACCTTTCAATTTCTTTCACCTTACCACTTTCTTCAATAGCATTGGCAACATGATTTAATGTTTCCGGCATTGCATTTTAGGTAATTTGGAATTTAAAAAATCAAGGTCATCCACTTTATCTGAAGAAGCTTGAGCTTGAGATACTGAAGAAATATCCTCCGTATCTTGCACTACAGTATCAGGATTAGAAAAAAATATTATCATTCACTTGCACGTCTGGATTGCTAACATCATCTTGAGAATAATGAGTGATCCACCTTGGATCATTAGTAGATTCATGATAACTATCCTCATGTCCAAATAAACTAAACTGAAGGCATTTAATAGGAACAAACTAGTATTCCATTAAAATAAGAATCTTCTTTCCATTATGTAATAAGATAGGTATTTCTGTTTTAAGCTCAGTTGAGTATCTATTGAAATAAGTACTCTCGCATATTTTGTATATCATTTTTCAATAGTATTCTCATCTATTAAAGTAGGTTTATAAACAAAACTTGCCATCATTTGAATCGCTTCTTTAGTCCAAAGATCCATAGGTAGATCTAGAAGCTGATCCAGATCTAAAACACATCACTTTGTGTTTTGGCAAATCCAATCCAGGATGCCAAGCTTCAATAAGAAAAAGTCTACCAAAATATGAAAACGTTGAATTCTCTATGATACGAGAATAATCCTATGATTTTTCAAACTGAACTACAAAATAGTAGCTAGGTGAAATATGAACATTAAACGTACCTAATGGTTTACAAATTCTAGTAATATACTCATTAAGTTTTATCATTAAGAGTCGAAAATGGATTGGATGAGAGCGACAATATTAACCCAAGCATTTTCAGATTGGTTATAAACTTTTTTTGGAATAAAATGATTTTCCTGAGTCGGTTTTATAAAATCCAACCTTCTTTTACTTGTTTCATATGATACCTGATTTCAATTTTTAATCGGATTGATAATGCATTTGGTTAAGGATTAGCGGATGTCGAGGATGAAGTAGGTTGCAGATTCATCGATGAAGAAGAAGGTTGAGAATGTGGGAGAGAGAAATTGGAGTTTGTTATGCGAGTAGTGTCTACCATTAAAGTAGAAAACCATTAAAAATATTATATATATATGTATATATATGTATGTATAACAAGCAATAAATAAATAAAATTAGAAATGTATGTTAGGGTACAACAAATAGATATTTCGGGACTGATAAAATAAGGATATTCCATTGTTAATTAATGTCTTAGGGAATTATGACCGTTAGGTCCATAAGTGGCATTAATTTCAATCAATAAGAATAAAAGAAATTAAAGATTTAATTATTGCCTTAGGAAAATATGACCGTTATGGTTGT
This sequence comes from Allium sativum, assembly GCA_030737875.1. Classification (NCBI taxonomy): domain Eukaryota; kingdom Viridiplantae; phylum Streptophyta; class Magnoliopsida; order Asparagales; family Amaryllidaceae; genus Allium; species Allium sativum. The sequence continues at coordinate 134,902,245 of CM060911.1, read as the reverse complement.
AAATGACAATAACCCTATGAACGGGAATAAAGTAAGTAAAGAAGGGATTAATGGATAATTGGATATTGATCAATGTTTTAAACACTGGGTCCAATTAGGGAAGTAATCAAATAAATATCCAAGGTTAAAGAGGATACAACTTTCCTTATTTATACTAATTAATATAGAACTTATAATTAGAATTCAGAATTGGACTAGGTAGGTTAATGGTGTGAAGCATTATTAAACATAGGAACCCGTGACGATAATTAATCGCGTGCATATAGTATTCTCGTAAAGAGAAACTAAACGGAAATAACTCAATAATGTAGCCCTCTTTACTTCCATAAAAAGAGGCATTAAAGGCTAATTGGGTACAAATTTGATAATCTTCGCATATAGTCCGCTTCCTTGAGTCTTAAGTGGCATGGGGGGAGGAGTCCACCCGGGAGTAGGTCTTCCAGTATAGGAGTCTTAAATGGTGCGTGTGAGGCAAATCCAAACCTGGACATTTAAAATGTCTGGTATGGTTATTCCATAGGACTACATATCCTACGGAAGTATTAAGCGACTAAGGAGATTATCCAATAAGGTCGGCTAGATGGTAAAGCGAAACACCATCTCTCAATTTACACGGGGTATGGGTTTATATGCGTGAATGACTGAAGCCTTAACTAGTAGGGCCATGTAGCTAGTGCCCTCTTATTTATAATAACATTGAATAAATCATCGAGAGGTATTGAGTAACCAATAGGTCCTCCTAGGATCTTAAGAGAACGGGAGAATCCACCCTATCTATCATTTGATAGTGGGGCATTATGTGGCTAAGGATGTGAATAAACAAACTCTGTAATCAGAAGTTCATTTTTCGGTTTAATAATCAATTAAGTTCTGTTTCAAAGGCTTCATAAATATACGCGTAACCGTTCTATCTCGATCACTACTACAAAAGTGGGAATATTCGACACTATTCTTTTGTGGCCGTAGATCAAAAAAGCGTTGCCGTAGGCCCTTTTTTTAAATAGGCAACACCAGGGGGGCATGGCATCCGCGGCCGTTGCATTAGCCATCTAATGCAACGCTTTTGTCCATCTACGGCCATGGAAAGAAAGCGTTGCCTTAAGTAGAACTTTTGCCCTATTGCAACAGCATATCCATGTAATGCAACAACATACAGTGTTGCCTTAAGTAGAAGCCAGATCCTGGCTTCCAGCTCATGATAGTGGGGTCCGCATTGACTTTCCACGTCAGCTGTCAACATGGCACATGCCACGTCAGCTCGCCACGTCAGCTGCACATGTGTCACATGCCACGTCAGCTATCCACGTGGCGCCACGTAAGCTGTGGGGCCCACGTGCCGTACCATTGTGGAATTAATAATGTTAAACTTAATGCAACACCACAGCACAGTCTAATGCAACACCACAGCACAGTCTAACGCAACACCACAAAAATCAAATGCGACACCAGGAAAAAATCAACTGCAGCTGTAATACAACCCTATAATTACAGATTCTGCAGTACATATATTCAATCCAAAACATTGTACCACATTCATACATATATACCAAAATATTCATACAACAATTCCTCCCAAAACATTCATCACCACAGTCAGACCAACCAATTATATATACCAACTCACAAGTATCATCACCAACACATTCCACAAGTACTGCCATCACCAAAACATACCACAAGTACTGTCATCACAAACACATACCACAAGTGCCATCATTTAAAAGAACAATCCGAATATATCACAAGTGCTAATACATACCATCCAAATACTTCAGTCAGTTGCCGGGGTTGAAGGAGTACAATTGTCAGCATCTTCATCACTTGTTGTGGTGACACAAAGCTCTCCGACATCTAAATTTAGATCTGGATTGGCTTCACCTAGCTTTTTTAACACCCACGACACGTTCTCTTTAACTTTTCTATTCACCTTTTCCTCCAAGTCCGCCTCCAGCTCTTGCCTTATTTTTTTTTGTCAAGTCTTGGACATAGCTGTCCAAAGAACCAGGATTTGGAGACTTTTCAGCCAATTTGCCTCGCCTTCCTACAAGCCAGTTACGCGTGTGCCTCTTCCCACCAGAAACCAGTGCATCTGCCTCAGCAATGTTTCCAGCATCCACCATTGCTTGCACCTTCGCCTACAAAATGAAAACCAGGCAAGCATATAGATAAATAGGCAGCTGGCAGGAATGAATTTATTAACAGAACTGGTTCTCTTTCAAACTAACTATATATGTGTTCGATTTAATATGCAGCTCCAACAAACGTACAATGTGCCAATTATACTGACACAAGTATTGCTATTTCAGTATCTAATTATTTATGTACTCACGTATTTGGCCTTCAGTTCATCCGTGTTAGTCTTGTAACTTCGACCCGGTTCTCGTTTATAAGTTTCTAGATAAACCAAGGCAGCGGATGGGGAGGCTTTTTCTGGGTCCTTCTTTCTCTGTCAAGTATTAGGATTACCAATAATTCAATGATATAACAAATTAGAATTATCATGTGGTCAATTCAACTCAATCACAATAAAAAATAACTTAAGTTCAGAAAAACACATACTATCTTTTCTTTGGCTACTGCATGAGTTTTGGGACCCATGGTATGTGTCTCATTCAACGAATTACGATGCGCGGAATTAGAATCAGCTAGGGCCTGGAAATCCAAAAAAAAATAGCACTAAACAAGGATAATGTGAACTACTAAAGATTAGCATTAAACAAGATAATGTGAACTAATAAACATTATACAAATGTGAATATCATTAAAGCCGTACCTGAACTGCTTCATCCCCCCAGTAGTCAAAGAGCATTTTAAAATCCTCCAACGGAATTGTACTGGGCCTATTTGCAAGCCTTTCCTCATCAGTTGAGTATTTTTTATAATACCTTGTTTTGATGCGAGACTTGTACTGCCTCCAAGAGTCGTTAAGCGTGTTCAAGACCCACTTGTGTCCTTCTTCCGGTATGACATACCTAGCCTACAATATAGCAATCACAAAATTCAGGAAACAAACTAATTAAGTAAAACCAAACATTTAGGAAGTCAGTTGAACTGTATATGGTTAAGGAAATTAGATTGTACCAGAGCATAATCCAATTACGTTCTGTACATTTTTTGCAGGGGCACTTCATCTCATCACCTACTTTATAAATGGGAAATGCATTTCTTAGAAAAGCTGTTACCCCTCTTACATATTCTGCGCTCGATCTCGGAAGTCCTATCCATATGTAATACTCACTATCCATTGCCACAATCTAACCACGGCTTAGTAAGACTAAATTTGATACCCCTAAGAGTTTCAAGACACGAACAAGGGCTACCCTGTAATGTTAGACTAAATTAGAAATAAAAACAAAACAAGTTAATAATTTACAAATATACATAATCAGTGTGATGATACAAGGACGATTGTTTTGATATGAATTATCACTGACTTTTGTAACTGAGTTACCAAGAGAATACATACATAAAACAAGCAACTAAGGATACTGAACACAAATGCATAACATTACATGACTGCACCAAAACAAAACAGTACAGATACAAAGACTATACAGGTGATACATAGACGATACAGTTGTATCTAATACAAAGAATGATGCAATAATTTAATTTTGTCGTCTAATGTTTAGCCCTTGAAGCTGGTCGTTAAGTCTACTAACATCAGTTCGAAAACCAATAACATGATTTTGCAGCGTTGTAAGTTGATATTGTATCTCATTTGCGTACTCAGCGGCTCGACTTGGAAACTGTTGGTCAATCCACTGCCAAAAGGTACACCCTGTGGGATAAACCCAACATCTAAAATAACGACGACCAATGTTGAATCCAATCGAAATAACATCTTCTGCAGCGGCATACCCACAATGACACATTATGATTGGTGAGTCAGCATGTTGTTCATTAACCACTTGGTTGTTTTGATGCTGACGACGCAAACGACTATGCCGTCGCATCGCCCTTTCTTCACGTCGTTCTTCTTCTCGCCGTTGTCTTCGGAGTTCTTCTTGCTCTAGTTCATACTCAAGCAAATCATCGTAGTGCCTTTCTTGCATCTCTATATAAAAATCAATAGGAGTTTCTGGTGATGATGAGTTTGACAGTCCTAGATCACCCATGCCCAGGGTATCTTCGTAGTCATACGATGTAGGAAGAGATATAGGAATTATTTAACTACAAACAGAAATAGACATTTGAACATTCATATTGGATTTCTTTTATCCTCTAAATTTTGTTAACACCTTTGGAAATAGGCATTATTTACCAATACATCAATGGTTTGGCAAACATAAAAATACAGAACTTGCACAATTTCAACACATGCAAACATATAAATACAACACTTCAAGTATAAAAACCCTAATTTAAGGTAATCGGTATACCCAAATCACCCAGAGACTTTGAACGCAGATCAAAATAAGTTAGAGATGAAATCAACTAAATAAAACCTAAATGATGAAGCCCTAAATACCTGTAATTGTCCAAAACGATCCAAATTGGAGGTGTAAAGTTCGTAAAATAGGAGCAATCGAAGGTTTATAGTTTGTAACCTGAGGAAGAGTAGCAATCGGAGGCGTTCTTGGACGGATTTCGTGGCGAGAGAAACGGACAGGAGGAGGAGTACCGGAGAAATTTGTTTTGGGGGGAAGTGTTTCGTGAATGGGGAAACTATCGCGCCAAATTTTCACTAAGCTGTAGCAAGGATCAGCTTGAACCGTTGGATTAATCAACATCTACGGTTATTTATTTGTTTAAACTGATAACGCGGATCGCTGACCTGGCATGTATTTATGTAATGCAACACTTTGAACTGGTGTTGCAAGGATCGGCAAGAACCGTTGGATTAATCAACATCTACGGTTATTTATTTGTTTAAACTGATAACGCGGATCGCTGACCTGGCATGTATTTATGTAATGCAACACTTTGAACTGGTGTTGCAAGTCACAACACAAGAATTTCAACCGCAATACTGTGTTCACATCTAATGCAACAACAAATGAATGTTGTTGCAGAAGATCAAAGAATGCATAGCTTTCGCCACACTTTTCATGCAACACACACAAATTAGTGTCGAATATGCCCACTTTTGTAGTAGTGGATATCGATATTTGGGGGAAGGGTAGTTAGAGTCTTGTGTAAATGTTTACAAGGTTAGGCTAGAATTACTAGCTTTGGAAGGCATATATCTTTGGTTGAACCAAACAGGATACAACTATGTATTGTAATCTTTGTTGTACCTTTCTTGCTCATCATAACTTGTTGTTCTAACCCCTCTCCTCATTACAACCTCCCAGGTTTCTTTAGAGAAGGACGGGTGTCTAAGTTTGGCTTTCGGTTCTCATTCTCTTTCATGCTCAGTATAGACTGGGTGACTCACTTTTATAAGGTAGTTATTTGGGTCAATACTAGTCTATCCTATGTTTTGTTTCCACTGTGAGTTATCTTATCATACTCTGATTATTCTCATGCTCATTTGTTAGCAGGTACCATATATGTACGCTTCACGATTGAATGTGTTCAAGTTTCGATTTTGTTGAAATTTAGGTTCAGAAAAGTGTAGGGTGTTACATTTGGTATTATAGCATAGGTTAGACGATCGGAATAATAAGTTAAATTAGGACTCGTGAGAGAACATAATTCGATTTTCTTTTCTATTTTCTCTGTTTTTCTTACTTGACTTTAATTTTTTTCGACCACGAATTATTCATGGGCCTAATTATATAAAATGAGATTTAAGTGACTGAGAGTTGAAACATGTTGAGTTAGAGTTTCTAGTCAATTCTGTCTTACCCTACAGTACATTGGCGATCTCATCATAAAGATCACGAGGACGGCATATGGTGGATTTCGTTGATTTGAGTTTGGAGATTGGACAAAAATCTAGCTACAACCGAGATAGTCGCGACTTCATTAAAAATATGATGTATCCATTTTAATATGACGTATCCATTCCAGTCAAAGGCTTTTTCTTGGTCTTGGCACGGGAAATCCATTTTAATAGACGTATCCATTCTGAAGTAATTACGAGGTATATCTATTCGTTGCTTCGTCAAATTTACGGATATTCCTTCATTGAAAATATTCATTTAAGCACTTGACCTAAAATTCGACGGAATTTTATTTTTAAATTTGATTGGAAAATAAAATAGATTTCGAAAGTTTGGAAGTTATGGTTTCAGAAAAATAGTTTTATAAAAATATAGTTTTAAAATTTTAATCTATTAGTGTTTCAGAATCTTTGGGCTTTGTGTGATTTAATAAATATAATCCGATTGGTAAAAAGACGGGAATTGAAAATGACAAGGAATATGCCACAGAACTTAAAAATAATTAATACCCATTCCTTGTGGTTTTTAGTATCCCTCTTTTTATATATATTGGATGATTTTTGAAATTATCGCAATTAAAACTTGAGGTTTAAAAGTTTCAACATTTCTAAACGCGAAAAAGGTTTTTCAATTTGTAATACGAACTAGAATTTAAATATTAATAGCAATAATAATAAATTGGATTTATAAATATGAAATCATTAGTTTATAATAAATTCCATTTTTTAAGAGTTTTAATCTTCCTTCAAAAAGGCTAAGGAAAAATCCTTCATCCGGATTTTTGGGTATTTGATTTCGAATTGTTTATTTGATGACAGCTAGGTAAGAGGAAAATCCATTTTATTTTAATTATGGCTTTCTAGCTGGATTATCTTGGATTCGTTTGTTGCGTGGTCGCATCATTGTTGTAGAGACTACATTGAATCTTTGGAGACAGTTCGGAGTTTGACTATAGCCTTTGATACCACCGTGATGAGGATTATTGTTTTTCGATACGCATCAAATCTTAAAAGATGACGCAGGACGAGTTATATTTTAATTCGACCTAATAAGATCAAGGTTCAACCTTTAACCAAAGCCCATTTGCCATTTGACCATTTAATGTTACACTAGGATGGTCAACTAGTTAATGAGTTTTGGTACAACTTGGACCTAGGGATCAAACGTAAAAGTTGCATCCAAATCACCCCTCTTAACTTCTTTCTTTCGTCCTTCCTTCCTCATCTAGCCAAACCATATTCTAATCCTTAACTCATTCTTTGTCATCGCCTCATCTCCTCTTTTTCCGTGCTAGTTTGTGCATTAGATCTCGCCCTACCAGTACTCCAAGATCTAGTCTCTTCTCTCTGATCATTTGTTAGTCCATAATACCTACTTGCACTACCCATTCCTTCTAATACCATTTAAGTCTCGTCCTTAGGGAGAGATCATTTCGTTGGATCAGAACAACCAAAAAGGTTTCACCGCCATATGACTAAGAAAATTTGTCGAGGCAGTTGGTTTTGCACCGACAAGTTGCTTCGAGGTCTTAGGATAGATTTGATATTTGTCCTGCATCCGCCTTTGTTATACTTTGTTGGAATGGATTCTTTCGAAGGTGATCATCGTTTCGGAGATGAAGATTTAGCTATCTTTGGATGGTTTTTCTAAGGAGAATCTTGATGGAGATTTTAGAGGAATCCTGTTTGTACATGGACTTGAATGGTCTTTTGTTTGACCGGCTTTGGAGATTTTGCAGCAAATCTCTTTTACTTAATGTCGGTTTTTGTGTTTGGGGGTCTATGTTTGAACTACCCATATAGGTGTGTGATCCATTTAGTACATTTATTATAGATGTGTAGCTATGACTAGATTTATCTCATGATGTGGAAATTAATCTTTTCACTGATCGATGGAGTAACCATCAATTTTCCACGCATCATATTTGATTCAGCTTGTTTTTTTTTTGTCTTTTTGTTGTTTTCCCTTTACGGCATTTGGACCTAGGTTTTGCGGAAATTCATGCTTATAACTGTTAGTGTTTGTTACCTTTGAAATCGCATGACTTTAAATGAGATTTCTATGTTTGGAAATGTTTATGTTATTCGCACATATTCATTTGAGTGAAATCTCATTTTGCTTATCTAACTAACAGTTGCTTTAGATCTGAAAAAATAATACTATGTATTGGATAAATTTTAGCAAAGGGCCGGTTTTGCATTGTTTTCCTCACGAGTATAAATAAATCACTGTTCTTCGTTAAGCTAAAATTTATTTTGGTTTTTTGTGCGTGATTTCAGTTTTTCGCACTTTTGCGTGACTAACTTCCTTTTTTGCTATATATCTGATCCATACATAATATCATGAAAAATGGATCTCAACCGATCTCAACCAACGATTAAATAGGATTTATCCAACATGTGACTTGAATCGTTTAAGTTTCCACAAAATACATTTTTCAAACTTGTGGAAAACGTTGTTTGAAAATAATTTTTTTTTATCATTTTTAATATTCTTTACTAATTTTATTTCGATTTGCGTTAGAGCCCAAAATTTGGGTACGACAATTTATGCATGTTTAAAACATCTTTTTTACACATGGCGCAAAATGCACGCTGTCGAAATTTTGATTTTCATACGAATCTCATATGGAAAGTGATCATTCAAAGGAAATTTTCAAAATAAATATAAGGAGTTTTAAAGCAGAAATTTATTTTTATGAAATTTTTTGATTTTTGGTCACGTAAACAGCGTGAAGAAGATTTTTGGTCACATTTGTGTGCGCGTGTTAGCAGTGCAATAGGACCGACGATGCGATAAAAATGTTAACGACAGCAAGGAAAAGGATGTTTTATCCTTGAAAACGTTGTTTCCATAACTTGTCAGTAATGCATGTGAGTTATTAATTATCTCGTTTTACGTTTTAGAGCTTTTTCTAAGTCTCCTTTACAGTCTACAGATGGAAAATTTTGTAACATTTTGGGTAACTGAGATGAAATTTCCACTTTAGGACAGAAAATGGAACATTTATAAGTGAAGAGAATGTTAAAATTCTTCGTCTTGATTTCCTTTTTCCGGTTTAGGAGAAATAAAATAGGAAGCAATTAGATGCATTGACATTTTGGATGCAAAATTGGTTTCTTCACATTTTTATTCATAATCATGTGAGGGTTATGGACAAAAAACGATTTTCAAAATTTGCATTCACATAAATCTGCGAGTATATTTAAGATGTTTTGCATCATGCTTTCAAAAAGTGTTTTAAAAATTTAATGCATACATATAGGAGGACCCGATTTAGAACCATTGTGCATACATGTTTTATGGTTGAAATGCATTATGTACATTATTCACATGCACACTTGGTTGCAAAGTGGATGCACACAAATTGGTTGTGTAGGATATAATAATAGGTGTCAGAATTTTGGGACAAAATTTCCTTTAAAGGGGGTAGAATGTAACAACCCGAAATTTTGACAATAAATTAGTAATTTTAATTAGATCTCCAAAATAGAAATTTCTGCAAACGTTGTGTTAACCCTATTCAAATTGATCCCGGTTGTTCAATCATTTGATAACCCGAGTCATTCTTTGATAAAGGATCACTATGAGTCAAACTCAATAGAATTAGGTCAATTCTTTCTTTGGGTGGGAACATCCTATATCGACACCATATCTAAATGGAATCAAAAATAAATGGTATGAATCTTTAAATAAGGCATGCACCATGGCAAATATCGATGAACCTTGAAAGGAGAGTTGAAGGTTGGAACGAACGAATACCAATAATTCTTGGAATTCCTTGGGGATTATTAATTGGAGCTGAGCTAACTATAGCCCAAAGACATATCTCTTTGGTTAATAAGATCCAAAAGGTTGAGGAAGATCAGAATTAGAAATTGATAGAAGAACAAGGATATGGGTACGTGTAAGTAGGAAACAAAAAATATCTATTCTAGTTTTATCATCAGCTAAACTCTCTCTTTTTTTAATGGAAGAAAAAACCCCTTCATTAGAAAAGCAGGAATCTCTTAAAAAAAGAGAAATAGGATTGGAATCAACACATTGATTCTTTATTTTTTCAAATATAATTAGTCGAATGCATATGTGATAGATCGATAGCGTTTAAAAGCCATGGGTTGGCTTTGTTTTTATATGATGGATCGATTTTTTTTAATGATGGGTCAGATGCATTTTAAGCCATAGATCGGCATCATTTATATGATGGATCAGGCGCAAGTGGTGCCATGGATCGGGCATGTTTGGTCGGGCAACATTTCAGCCATGGATCGGCCATGCTTTTAGTGGCAAGTAGATCGTGCATCCATGAAATAAATGGGTCGATGGGTGCAAGTATTATATATAGTTGAACATGTGGATCGTGTAGATAATTGCTTGTTTCATGGCGTAAGTGTATATGGATAAATTATCATATATCTGAATCATATACGAGTAATGCGAAGTGCAATCTGGTCATGAGTATAAAAATGCATGGATCGAGCATAATACGAATACAGAATTGTGCAAGCTGTGCAATATATGGTTCGATAGTATTTGTTTCGATGGACCGTCAGGCGTGTTGGAGAATTGATCGTGCTTGTTTGAATAATATTCACATGATGCCAACTGTGTATTTTATGGATCAGTTCAGTTATATGTTTAAATACTGGATCGGTTGAATCAATATGGGGAAAAGTCCACGTGGCACAACTTGGATTGTGGCACATAAATTAGTGGTGCTAGTAAAATTTGGATCGACATTCTACATAATTTGGATTGGCGGTGACTTGAATTATGGATCGGTCACCATGATAGTAGGAGATGGGTCGGATATATTTAAGTAAATATATGGGTCGGCTGTCTAAACGATACATGCCTTCACGAGACCTAGTTAGGCTCGTTCATCATCTATGCCACTCATACGTCCAATAACAATACACATGAATAGGTTACATGTTGTCTTAGAAAATATGTGGATCGTATATACTATGCATATGAAGTGATAAGGTGGATTGTGTGAGAAGTTTAACGATCTTTTCTGCAAATAATGGTCATGGATCGGCTATAATACAACACGTGCCAGCTGTACTAAAAATGGATCAATGGCACTACTACAAAAGTGGGCAAATTCGACACTAGTTTTATGTGGCCTTAGATCGAAAAAGCGTTGCCTTTTTCGTTTTTTCAAATAGGCAACACCAAAAGGGGCGTGGCATCTACGGTCGTTGCCTTAGCCCTCTAAGACAACGCTTTCGCCCATCTACTGCCACAGAAGGAAAGTGTTGCTTTATAACCCTAATGCAACAGTACTTGCAAGTAATGCAACAATATACAGCGTTGCCTTAAGCATTATTTTGAGTCCGGCTGCCAGGTCATGATAGTGGAGCCAAGTTAGCCTTCCACGTAAGCTGCCTACATGTCACACGACATGTTAGCTGCATACTATCACATGCCACGTCAGTTGTGGGGCCCATGTGCCATGTGGAATTAATAATATTTTATTTAATGCAACACCGTCGTATAATGTAACGACACCATTACCTTGAAATGCAACATTAGAAAAAAAGGCAAACGCAACTGTAGAAGAAGGCAAATGTTACAATAGAAGAAAGAAAATACAATGCTTTAATTAAAAAATTTGCAATACTAGTTTTGTTCATAGAAGAAATCCATCTAAAACATTCATCATCACATTCAAACTATCGAAAACATTCTGCATACCATACCAATTATTCAAATATACCATAAACGTCAATACATACAATCAAGTACAATTTAAATAATATGCTCAAGAAAGTACTCTATTAGTAGTATTCTGCAGATAGATGCTAGTTCCTCTCTGTTTTTAACATGAACCTGCAGTAGACTTAAAAAAAGAAAAGTAAAGAAACCAAAATGTCTGGATTGATTTTGAATTTTTTGGTATTTCTTTTGTGAAATCATTGAAATAATAGACTTAGCAGCGTACATGTCAATACATATAAATTAAGTGACATGATAGTAACAGGGAAAGCAGAGTCATTTATTGATATATGAATTGTTCCCCCGTTTGCAAAATAAAGCCAAACATGCCAGCATAAGAGAGGGCACTACCAAATAGTACCTATATAACCTGGACCTAATTTACTTATAGCAGATTTTAGTATTTAGCACTTTTTTCACATAAGTGCAAAAAGTGTATATTTGCAACCACTATAGCATGTCTAGATGATATTAAGCCATGTACATATGTATGTAGATGACATCAAACTAAAGCGTGCATAATTTTGATTATATCTTTACATATATAAGTCTTCTTAGTCAATATTAAAGGCTCTTTTTACCAACTTTCATATTATGGATGCTTATTTAAAATTATGTAAGAAATAGAGAGAAATAAAAAGTTAGAAATCCGAAAACACACTTATCTCTTAGAAGGGGGTAAATAAGAGCAGGTCCTACAAATTCTATCGGCGAAATGTTCTTCAATAGAAAATCCTTGAATTTGTTGATTCCTGATTTTGGCACAAATAAATTTAACCAAGGATGGGGTACATCCCACAGTCCTTTCTTCTTTAAACTCATTTCTACATATGCCACTCTGTTTAGAAACTCAAAATATGATGTGTCAACACTATAAGCGAGATACGGTATGTAACTTATCATCTGTAGAATTCCATTCACATCCTGATTTTTTAAAAAAAAGCCAACTTGATTGCTCAAACTTTTAACTAATATTGAATATACGTTCGTAAAATCTGCATGCTTTGGTTTGCTTACTTGATTTACATTGACTTCTTCATATTTACAATCATGAACTGCAAACTCTATGCAGTAGTAAACTTTGGAACTGTTCTTTTGGAGTTCAGGGATGAAATCAAGATGAGAAGGAAAGATGATTGAGGAGCTATGAATTGATTGTTCGTTTAACACGAAAAATCCTTCCACATAATTGATCTTCTTCGGCATTGAGATCAATAGCTCTTAGTCCTTTGTGAACGTATCAAAACCCCATAGAATCCTCTTACCCATTTCACCTACATACGCACAGACTAATTACATATTACTATTAAACCAAAATCCAATTTTGACAGATAGAAGGATAATTTTACAAAGTATGCCATTCATTATGGAAAAGGAGGCCGGTTCAATTCTAACTAAAGTAAATTAGAGTGCACTGCTTTAGAGAGCAAGTATATTTACTACATTGTCCTTCTTTACCTAGGCTTATATGAAATAATATTACATTTTTACCATTTTAGGAGCATCATAAAGTATGATTCTAGCTCTAGTTTACCAAACTGACCCAATCCACCAAAAACAGCATAAAAGAGCTCTACATTCTGTTGGTGAACAAGTAACCAGATCTCCATTGCCTGATCATACACAAAAAAATATATGCATAAACAAACCAAAAACACAAACCTTCTATAATTTTATTTATATGCATTTTACCTGTAACAACATCTAACTGAAGAACATTGCTAATTTGAAGGCCATATTTGAATGACTGACCACTAATTCCAGCATTAGACAAAGTTCCACCAATAGTAAGATACAAGTAGTCAGTCCATGATCTTGGAGCACCTCCACTAACATCGGCATAAGAATAGACATCATTTTTTTACGATGAATACTTATGGAAGAAGGAAGGGCATCCATTTCAAGTACAATGCCATTCTATGATGCTAGGAAGCCACATTATATACTACAAGTAATACTTGTTGGAGTTCAGACAACAAGCAATACATACTAGTATTATTGTTAAAGAGGATACATTACATTTCAAGCGGTGTATAACAGGGAAAGTACATATCTTATGTTCCTCCTGTAGTGCACAATGCTGCTTTGATGATGCTCACTTGAACCCATTCAGTTGCATGTAAAACTAGTTAGGATTCCTAGTAATGTGCTACTATATGATTTAAGTTATTACCTCGTTATATTACGATAGCACAGTAAAATACAATTCCAAGCAACAATAGGTTCCCACGAAATGTATACTGATCTAGTACACATGCGAAGTCAAAACACACACATAGCCACTTTCAAAGCGCCATTTGAATGGATCTACTTAACCATAGCCTTACATCCTTATTTGCACTTGAATCCCGAAATATCTGATTATATCTCCCGGCTATCTGCCTTGATGATTGTGATCTATGTGTGTGTGTATGAATCTGATGTGTAGCAAACTTGTTAGAAGACAGTTAATAGTATGTAAATTTCATTTGGTTCTCATAAAAGCATAAAGAACAAAACAAAGATGACAGTTCCAAAAGACAGATATTTAGCAATGTAAGAAAAATAGCATAGGGATTTCGAAGTTCACTACCAAAATAACTCTCAAATGTAATATAACAGATATATTCATACCATGAAGTTAATGCTATACATTAACTAACAGTTAGTATCTACAACATTGTACTTATGAATGAAAACTTCAAGACAATCCAGACTATTTTTAATACTGTTATATCTTAGGAAAATGAGGGTGGTTGACAAATATCATAATATCCTCAACATTTTAAGTAGATTTGAAATGCATTCGAAGGTACATACATGTTAAACAGAAAGTCTAAAAATAAATAAAGGCTAATTTTATAACAACCCTTTTTTGCCTTACTTCAGTAAAATGCATTCGAAACTATGTCTCACCTTACTTCAGTAAACATGTTTTGCATAACAAACAACAACCAACCAATATTGCTTTTCACAGTCATCAACCATTGAACTACTATGGTTCGAAGTTAATTTTCGTAAGAAAAATGAAGTTGGTCGGTAGTTGTTCGCCATGAAAGAAGCTGCGAAAATGATGTTTTTTGTTATCCCTAAAAAAATTGGTATTATGGAAAGTATAATTAGAAACTTATGATACTTTTTAGCGATGATATTAGAATAAAAGGAAAGCGAGGTGTTCTTAGTAGCGCGCAAGTTTTATAGTTATATATAACAAGTAATAACAAGTATAAGTACTGTCACTCATGCTCCAGTACCAGCATAATGAATTCATCATATGAAAGATGTAACATGAATGGGAAAAGAAAGTTGTCTGAAAATACCAATCGTAATTCATCCCAAACTTTGTAAAATTAGGCATTATGAGGTCCATGCCGAATATGTCATAACTTGTAAGCATTGTGTCAAGCACTTGCTCTTATGGTATGAAATCAAAATCTATATTAGGTCTCCTCAACCTAAGCTTCACCGCAACACCGCTGTTAACATTTATTCCTAAAAGTGCCGGATTGGTTGGACTATAGTAGATATAAACAAAACCAGCAGTGTGCTTACATTCTGGCACGATATCTTATTTATCATAGACAAATTATAGAAAAGAAAATAAAACTCGAAATTTCATAAATTTACCAGAATTCAGATAGGATTTTAACCCCCCATTTGCGCCTTCGCATGACTCATCCAGATCAGGAAGAGATTGGAGGGAATATATGCGATGGGGTGAGGAATCGAAGGTGACGTGAATTTAGGTTTAAAATTTGGACAATAGTAAAAAGGGGAAGTGAAAGAAGAAGATGTTAGAGGAATGTATTATTTTACATCGTATTTCATGAAGGGGGAAAAGTCCCGCTAAAATTTCACATAGAAGATGAGTATAGTGAGGTGGCAGTCACTGATTCGATGATGGGGTAATGTTTTAAATGGGAAGCAGAGATTGGTTTGAACTGTTGGATTAAATCATAATCTACGGTTGTTTATTTGTTTATTTTAGTAACGCGGATCGCTGACCTGAATTGTATTTGTGTAAAGCTACGCTTTGAACTGGTGTTGCACATCACAACACTAGAATTCCAACTGCAATAGTGCATTCGCGTCTAATCCGACAAAATATGAATATTGTGGCAGAAGATCAAAGAAAGCATACCTTTCGCCACACTTTTCATGCAACGCACACAAATTAGTGTCAAACATGCCCACTTTTGCAGTAGTATGGCAATTATATAGTGTACGGATCGATCATATTGTTCATGTAATAGATGGAAATACTATACATTTTTACATGGATCGACATAATTAAATATGCTTCAGGCTACAATAAAGTGGACCGATCAATGATGGATCAGGATCCGATCCGTCACCCTGCACAAACAAAAATTACAAGTTTGCCACTCTATTCATTCTACACTTATAAATACCCCACCTTCTCACACATTAAGGGGAAGGGATTTTTCTACCCCAGAGGGATACCATTTTCACTTCTAAACATTCCTCAATCATCTCAAACTCCATTAGAGCTCCATCGAGCTTCGATCAATCATCTCCATCATCGTGAAATCATCAAAGTGCATGTTCATCGAAGATCTACTTTAATAATCTCTGCAACTAAAGAGATCTAAGTATTTCTACGGTGAATTCAAGAGATTGAAGAAAAGAGGTAGAGAACTGTAAAAGAAAATAAAAGATATATAAAGTGAAAGTGATCATTTACCTTGTAACGATAAAGATCATAATGGAATCATTGATTAAAGTGGATGTAGGCCGGATCTGAGGCCAAACTACTATAAACGCTCTTTACTTTTACTTTTTTCTGCACTTACTTTCTCTTTACTTTGTTTTGATTATTCATAAAGTGTTAATACACCTATGGCAATGTTAGTGCTATTTTTTCATTACACGATGGAATTTTAACACACCACACTTTTCTATGCCCAAATTTCAACAAAAATCGAAACTCAAACACATCTAAGCATAGAGTGTGCAAATCTGGTACCTGCAAATAAATGAGCATGAGCATAATCAGAGTACGATAAATATAACACATAGGGGAAACAAAATAGGATAAACTAGTATTAACTCAAGATACTACCATTTTAAAGTAAGTCACTTTGCCAATACCGAGAATTAGAGAGAACAAGAACCGAAAGCCAAATTAAAACACCTGTGAGAACCCAACCTTCTCTAAAAAACCTGGGTGGTTGTAATGAGGAGGGGGTTCAGAACAACAATATTCTGGTGAACAGGAAATGTACCACACAAATTATAATACACAAATGTATCCCGTTTGATTCAACCCAAGATGTATGCCTACCATGGTTAGTGATTCTGGCCTAACCTTTTGATCGTTTATGCACGACCCTACTTCTCTTCCCTAAGTAGTATTCCCAAAGTATAATACCGAGGTAGAATGTTTACGCACATATTTGTGAAGCCTTTATACCAGAACATGGCTGGTTATTTAATCGAGGATAGACCCCTAATTACAGAGTTTATATGTATGTATGTATGTATATGTACATATGGTTCCTTTTATATATAAAAGACTTTTTTTGCTCCTTAAAATGGCGGACTCTGTCCGGCCGAATGAAAACTTATCTCCTCTACCAGATTTACAACATAATCAATCGATTCCAATTGTTTCTAATCAAAATCGATCCGGTGAATAAGATTTTGAATCTCTCCACTTTATTCAACCTTCAGATGGTGGTGTTTTTATCCCTGAAGAATCTTTTCAGCATCTGCTGAATCATGGCGGAATACCATTGTTTTGCATCCAGTTGATTTCAAGTTAACTGTATCGAAATTGAAAGAATACATATCAAAGGTATGGAAACCTAAAGGTTCTTTCAGAATTCACATTGCTTCAGGATTTAACTATACTGTTCAGTTCGATGAGATATTCGACGTTTTGTCTGTTCTCAGAACTTCCACTTATTCTTTTCTGATAGACTATTGATGGTTTTCAAATGGTTTCCGTGTTATAGATTTGATGATTTTAATGCTATAAGTGTTCAGTTCTGGATAAAACTTGTGAATCTAGATATGGAAATGTGGACTAACTCTGGTTTTTCTTGAATTGCTAGTTATATTGGTGAGCCTATTCGATCTAATAACAATACGGCGAGTAAAAGGATTACGAAGTATGCAAGAATCCTTGTTGCTATTGATTTGGAATCTATTCTTAGTTAGTCTATTCCTATTAAATTGTATAATGGGGAAACTAAAATGATTTCAGTTGAATATGAGTATGTACCCCGTAAGTGCATGAAGTGTAATAGATTTGGTCTCAAAACTCTTGTTCATGAGATTTCTAAAAATTCATCATGGAATTCAAACCAAGCAGAGGAGGATGAAGAAATTAATGTTGATGCTACAAATGTTGCTAGTTCTTCTACAAACGTTGCTAGTTCTTCTATAAACATTCCTAATGATGAAGAAATTAATGTTGAAGCTCAAAATGAGGATGAAGATGAAAATGAGGCTGAATATGAGAGTATTATAGGTGATAAAGAAGTTGAGTTGAACTTTCTTAATCCAGAGCTACCTAAGGATATTCTACCTGATTTTATTAATCAAGTTGCTGATAATATAAATGATGCATCACTCCCTGATGAGCAAAATGATGTTTCAGCTGGAATCACTATGAATGAAAATTATCTTGCAAATTTGAAGGGTAAAAAGAAGATGAATACTGATGTTGCTCCTCCTAAAAGGCCATTAAGGATCAATGCTCCTATTAAATGATGATATTTGTACGGAATGTCAGAGGGATGAGCACATCAGATCGCATGTCTGATGTGCTATCCTTACTGACTAAATATAGGCCAACTCTTGTTGGTCTATTGGAGAACAAATTAAATCCAGATAAGTTGAATACTTTTAGTAGATTAATTACTTGTATATAGGATTTTATGCCTTGTTCTAATACTGCTTTTTTGGGTAGAATTTTACTGCTTTGGGATTCTGGAGTTTGGTCTATTAGTGAAATTTCTTCTTCTAATCAACATTTAACTGTATAGTCTACAAATGTTGGTAGGCTTTCTTTATTTCTCTCGATAGTTTATGCAAGTAATAACTTCAATGAAAGGAAAGTTCTTTGGAATCACTTTGTTCAAGAATCTAGTAGATTGGCTGGTGAATGGGTTCTAATTGGAGATTTCAATAACTCAACCTCTCGTCTAGGTAAAAGTGATGGACTTCCTGTGACTTTTCAACATATTAGAGCACTGAATAATTGTTTAACTCAAGCTGGTGTATTTGAAGTTAAGGCTTCTGGATTTAATTCTACTTGGCGAAGAAGGGGTATGGCTCATCACATTGATGAGATTTTTATAAATCATGCTTGTCTTCAAATGTTTACTGATCTTAATGCTCTTGCATTATCTCATCTATCAAGTGATCCTAATCCACTTTTTTTTGGATCTTATTGTTGCTGAAAAATCAAAGGGTTCTCCTTTTAGATATTCAAATGAGTGGCATCTGAAAAATGGATATAAAGCATGTTTCAATAGAGGTTTTCACACTCATTTCATGGGATTTGCCAGCAATGTGTTCATGGAAAAACTATATGCTTGCAAATCTGAACTTAAAAAGTGGAATAAAGAAAGGCCTAATGATAATTCTCTTCTATTAGAAGCTGAAGCTTTATTTAAGGAAAGGGAAGCTGCATGTGATCTTGATCCAGAAAATTTGAGTTTGTTTGATAGTATGCTTGAAGCCAAACAAAGTTTATACATCCAAAAGCATATTAAGTCTCTGAGTTATAAGCAAAAGTCCAAGATTTCATGGCTTCAAGATGGTGACACTAACTCCAAAAAATTTCATTCAAAAATGTCAGCAAGAAGACATGTCAACAATTTGAATGCTCTATTAAAGGATGATGGTATACTTTTGTATAAATCTAATGATGTTGCAGCTGAAGCTCTTGAGTATATTCAATCACTTTTTAATGGTGAAATTAATAATGAGCTTCCTTCATTCCAACCTATTGCTTCTATAAATGAAGTTGGACAGCATCATTTAATGCAAGACATCACAATAGAGGAAGTTAAGAAAGCAGTTTTTTCTATTCACATTGATTCTAGCCCTGGTCCGGAAGGTTTCAACTCAAAATTCTTCATGTTACACTGGGAAACTATAAAGTTTGATCTCTTGGCAGCAATGCAAGATATTTTTGAGTCAGGGAAACTTCCAAAAGGTAGCAATCACACTTACATAACCTTAATCCCTAAGGTGGATAGGCCTACTCATATTTCACAATACCGCCCTATTTCTTGTTGCAACATGGTGTATAAAATTTTTAGTAAAATTTTATGCAGTAAGTTTAATTGGTACATGCCTTATCTTATATCACCAAGTCAATGTGCATACATTCCTAATAGACATATTGGAGAAAATATTATGTTGGCACATGAATTGTTGAGAGACTTTAAAAAAGGGGAGTAAGTAAATTTTGTGTAAAAGTAGATCTCTACAAATTTTATGATATGATTAATAGGAAATTAGTCTGCCACTTAATGTCTAAAATGGGGTTTCCTATTCACCTTATTAACATCATTTATGAATGCATTTCTTCTCCAACTTTCTCCATTTTGATACAAGGCATTCCCAATGGTTTTATTTCATCTAATCGTGGACTGAGGCAAGGTGACTCTCTCTCTCTCCTTATTTGTTTTCAATTGCCATGGAGTATTTTTCATATTGTCTGAATGAAGCTGTTGCATTGAAAAGTTTTATCCCTGTCCACAGTTTTGATCTGGTTATATCCCATCTGATGTATGCAGATGACCTCATGATCTTTGGTAAATGTTTTACTCATTGTGCTATGGCATTAAATGACTGCTTTGATAATCATAATAAATTATGTGGTCTTTCAGTTAGTGCACTTAAATCTAAGATATATTTTAGTTTGAATGCAAAGCATACTTGTGAAATTTCTCGTATATTGGGTTTTCAAGTTGACTATTTGCCTGTGAGATATCTTGGTGTGCCATTGTCATCAAATTATATACACTATAGAGAGTGCCAATCCCTTTTTCATAGAATTCAAGCTAAAATCCAGTCTTGGGATGCCATATTGTTAAGCTATGCTGGCAGAGCCGAATTGATACAATCAGTTATTAATCCTACTATCTTATACTGGCTCTCAGTTTATCAATTATCTGCACATGTCATTTCTAAATTACACTCCATGTGTTCGTATTTTTTTTGGGGAGGATCATCTCATAAAGTAAATTGCGGTCAACTGTGTTTGCCAAAGCATGAGGGTGGCATTGGAATGAAATCTTTAAATGATTTGAAGAAAGAATCTAGCATCAAATTAATGTGGAAATTTTTGGATGGAAAATCTCTTTGGAGTCGGTGGATGAAAAACAAATATTGTGCAAATAGTTTGTTCTAGAGTATGAGAGCTGACAACAATTCTTCATGTACTTGGAAGTCTATTTTAAGATGGAGAAACTCTGGTAGGCAACTATTTCGCAAAATTATTGTTAATGGTAATGATACTCTGGTTTGGTTTAAGCCATGGATTAATTTAAAATGCCTTGTGGATATATTGGGTTATTCTAGATTTAGTAACATTGGTAGAAATAATGAATTGGTCTCTTCTTTAATTATTGATGGAAGGATTAATAGCAGTCTTCATCCTGCTACTCGAGAGATCCAAAATGAAGTTAATTCCATTGTTATTAATTCAAAAGCCAAAGCTGATTTCTATGAATGGAAAGATGGTGGTGCTTTCTCTTTTCATAAGGCGTGGAATCATGTAAGAGACACGCAAGAAGGAAAAAAGTGTTTTGATTTGGCATTCAAAAAATGCAAAGCGAATGGCATTAATTTCTTATTTAGCAATCTTGGACAGACTTTCTACAAAGGAGAGATTAGTTAAGTTTGGTGTTAGAAGTGAAACAGTCTGTGTTCTATGCCAAGTTCACGATGAGACAGTAGGACATCTATTTTTTTAATGTGAGTTTTGAAAGTTTATTTGGAGATCATTATTATCAAAACTAGGCGTGCCTTGTCATGTTGTAGGTACAATGGAGAGTGAAGCTAAAAGATTGATGAATGTGTTCAAAGACAAAGACCAAACTTATGATCTTGCTTGAGCAGTATTTACATGTGATGTTTATCATGTATGGATTGAAAGAAATGGAAGAATTTTTAGCAATAAAACAATTTCTAAAGAAGTTAAATTGAATATTATTGAAAGAGAAAGTGATGTGGCTGGTGAAAGACAATGGTAGCTCATGCATTCGAACGCAAATGAAGATGGACTTATTAAAGAAATGGGGTATTGATCTTCATGACACAGGATGATATGTGTTTTTATTTGTTGTATGTTTGTGATGTTATGAGATTTGTTGTGTGTTGCGAGAGGATGTTGTTGTGTTGTTTGTTATAGTATATATGTTTGTCAATATATGGATTTTATATGTGCTCTTTTCCCTTATGTGGTACCCATCTAGGTTGGGGGGGCATAAGGTTTTGATGAGGCATATAAATGAAGTATATGATTGGTATTGCAATAAAGGTTACCAATTTTCAAAAAAAATGTATATGTATATGTATATATCCTCATTCACTATCCATTATTATTTAATGCCTCACTATCAATGATATATAGGTTGGATTCTCCCTGATCGCTTAAGACCCTAGGCGGACCTGTTGGACACTTATTATTCATCGATAATATATTTAACGTTAACATAAACTAAAGGGCACTAGCTATAAGCCCTACTAGTTAAGGCTTCCGTCATTCACGCGTATACCCTTGCCTAGTTTAAGGTGAGAGGTGGTATTTTATCATTCACTGTACCAACTAACTGACCTTATTGGATAACCTCCTTAGTCACTTATTACTTCCTATAGGGTAGGTAGCCATATCTGACATATTTAGTTTCTAGGTTTGGGTAGGCCCCACACACTCACGCTATTTAAGACCCTTAAACTAAAAGACCTACTCCAAGATGGACTCTTCAAACTCAGCCGCTTAAGACGAGGAAGTGGGCCATATGCGAAGGTTATTATGTTCGTACCATATTAGTCTTTAATACCTTTCCCTATTGGGGTAAAGTGGTCTACATCATTAAGTCCTTTCCATTTGGTTTCTCTTCACGGAAATACTATACGCACATGATTCATTATCGTCATGCATTCTTATGGTTAATAATTATTTTATATCATTAACCTACCAAGTCCAACTCTAACTTTTAATTATAAGTTCTATATTCATTAATATATATAAGGAAAGTCATATCCTCCTTACCCTAGGATATTTATTCGATTATTTCCCTAATTGGACTCAGTATTTAAACAACAATCAATATCCATTAATCCCCTTTTTTCACTCATTTGCCTTTATCCTTTAGTTTATTGCCATTTATGACCCTAACAGTCATATTTTCCTAAGGAACCATTTATTAGTCCCAAAATATCTATTTGTTGTTCCCCAACAGACAATTACAGTTCTTATTTATTTATTTATTTATTTATTGGTTGCTTGTTATATATATACATATATATATATATATATATATATTTGTGCACCATACCTCTCGCATTAAGTTAACCACCTATGGATGCTGGATTTTTCGGTTGGTTCCGGGCAGACTTCTACCACAAGTTGAACTTAACCTCGTGCCTTGGTACATTTATATTTATGCATTAGACCCCTCACATTAAGCTAGCTACCTATGGATGCTGGATTTTTCAGGCAGTTCTGGACAGACTTCTATCACAAGTTGAGCTTATCCTCGTGTCTAAATGCGGTTATAATTCAAACTCCCTAATTAGGGTTTACAACATTTATCCTAATTAATTTAGGAATTGTAACTATTATCCTATTATATTCACTTTCCCTAATCAACATTGGTTACAATTGTTATTTATTGATTTATGGCTCTATTTATGGCAATTAATTATATTAATTGTTACAATGGTCACCATAAGTATATTAATTCAATATGGATTACATTTTCATATATAATTCAATAATTGAATATCGTTCAAACATTCAAACATTCAATACAATGTATATTTTACCGTTTTACGCAGATTTGGGCGGATAATATGTATATATTTATATTTGTATTTATATTTTTGCGCGGTCAAATAGTTATCTTTCTTTATTATTATTTTTAAATCTAATGGTTTGGTTTAATCAATATCCAAACATTCCTTTTTGCATTCAATCTTGCCATAAAGTTCCAAATCTTACGAAAAGACCATTAGCTGTAATTGTTGTAAATTATGCATGATTAATGGAATAGACATATTTCAAATTCACAAGAAATATATATATATTTGGAATAGTTGATGCAAACTACACACAGATATTTATATTTATATTTATACGTACGCTTGCACCACTTTTCACTTTTTCAATTTTTTGTCGTACTTCTTGTGAATTCAAAATAATGTCTTTTTGTTCAAAACGCGGAAAACGTCATATTTACAACAATTTAGCCAAAATCCCAACAACATCGAACGCAAATAGGTATAATTTTTTGAAAATAAAATCACATAATTCACCAACTTACACTGAAACTAGGGATTTGGAATAAACTACATCTAAATATTATTATTGGGACTGATTTCCAAATCTTTAGTGTTTTACAACAAACTACAACACATTTTATAACATAATTGTGGGAAATATGTATAAATAAAATTAAGAATCCTACAATTAATAGTATCACTAACCACAATTCACAAATTACAAGTTTTAACAATATTTACAATTAGATCTGATAGGTGTCAATTGAATTAGAGCAATATTATGAATAGATCTGATGAAAATAGACATATATTTTGGGATCTAATTCAAAAGAGATAAATAGGCTATTATAACTATATATGTAAATTTCCCACTCAACTGAAAGCATTCAAATCCGAAGTTTGAATAATCTTTTAGGCCTACAATTCCCAAATTCTTATAAATCTATAATTTATTTGAAAAGGGGATACTTTCAAATATGTAGATATGTAAGAAAATAGGAAGAGAAGTGTGACGACCACCCATAACCCCTGCAACATACAAGAGGAATAATGCGCTGAAGGGTGTGCCAAGTAGTCATGGACGATCATTAAAGGAGGTAAACACAAGCGAAACCTATCGAAAACTCACAGTGCAAGGATAAAATATAATAGAACATATACAATAGGTAGTAATAGTGAAGCAGAAACAATAGACTTTCATACAACCAGAAAATAATATCCACAACTTGGAAAAAGTGTTTGTACAAAGTTTCCTCACTACATCACTCGGAAAAGCAAACAGCGGAAATCCAATTATTAGATAGTTGTAACACCCCACCTCTGCCAATGCCACTCTTGCAAGTGCACTGGCTTTGGAGGGGCGTTAAACGAGGTAAACATGCATGCAGATATCACAAGACAGAACATATAAGTAAAACAGAGTAATTAAAGCAGCGGATAAAACTAACATTTCAAAACCATAGTCAAGTTACATCAAAGTACTTGGTCTTTATTTTCCCACAAAACAAAGTCTAGAACATAAACTGAAAACTGGAAAAAAAACATAAAGTAACTATCCCCAAAGTAGAATAAAGCCATAGCATGCTCAAGTCCAAACCGTACATGAGCTATCCAGAAAAGCAGCTAAAGATCCAGCTAGGTACCAGTGTTCCCACCCTGCAAACCTTGGGGGGGGGGGGGAACGGAAGAAAAGAGGCGAAAGAAAACGGGTCAGTCAAAAAGACTGGTATGTCCTTACCTACTATTAGTATAAAAACTAATAAAGTTAACTGGACATGTAAAGCAGAGATGAAACATAGGGTGATAACTGGCATGGTGAAAAGTTAACAAGATAGATCAAGTGTGGCATCGCATATACGAGGTTAAGTTGCACCAAGTGTGTACTAGTAATCCATGTCAAATATAAACAAGAAATGATCCCTTGGCCCAAAGCTGGCCCAATATCATGAGGTGACCTAAATCAAGGTCCAACTACTCGGTCTAGTCGATCGGCTCCCTAAAGCCTAACTCGTCAAGTGTCGGTGTCATACGGCCCAATCACGAAGTGTAGTCAAACTGTGCTAGGTCCACCCTAGGATGTATCAAGCCCTAGGGTGCCAACCACGGACACAAATCAAGCATGCACAGTCTAAACCTACGGGTGCCCGTGTCTGCTTTTTCAACTCCGGACTATGTGCACGACCATAGTCCGCCTGAACCTACACCGGCGCACCTATTCAGCTGTCGTTTTGGTCGCTTACATGTTAGCCCAGTAATCGTGCCCCACCCTAGCCTAGTCCCTAGGGTATCATGATACAATCAAGAGGGTTACTGGTGAAAAGGACCACGTAACTAGGGTTTCTAACGGGTTAAACGTGGTTAACCCTATCCAATCAAGTTGGTTAAGTGTACCCAAGGTTCATGACTTAACCCTATCAACCCATCGTGTTTAATTGGTTAAGTATTCAAGTGGTCCATGACTTAACCCTATCATGTGGCATTAATTAATTTAATGCACCCAACCTCTCACATTAGACCTTGTTGTGGTTACTAGTTAAGCCGGGCGGGTCCGGGTAGCTTTACACCACAACTTGGTCTAACCTCGGGTTTCAAGTGCGACATGACCAACTACTCACATTGGGTCCTATTGCTTGTAGCCACTAGTTAAGCCGGTCGGTTCCGGGTAGATTTATGCTACAAACTCAACCCAACCTCGAGTTGGCCATTCTCATGTTTTCTAGAAGTCATGTCCAAGTTCATGTTCATGTTCCAAGGATAATCACATGTCATATTTCATGTCATCTTTTCAAGTCATGTTTTTATGTCATTTTAGTTTACCCATAATGTAACCCCATCGCATGTAAGTTCGCATAAACGAAAATAGATCTCAAAGGGGGAACTTAGAAGCATGACATAATTAATAAGGTTTGGGCCACAAGTTAAACATGGTGGCATATGAGGCAAATGTGTTCATAAACTTGCATATTACATTATAGGCCTCAAGACATGCATGATATCAACTTTAGCAAAATAGATGAAACATGGTCATAAATGACATGGGATGATAGCAAGTGATTCGCATATAACATCATATGCAAGTTAACATAAGGGTTATGAGAGTTTCTATGTTGCTTTTATGCAACATTTCAAACCAAAGCTCATAGCTTTTTATGCACAAAGTCAAGGTGATAGCTTTACAAACATGCATAGAATAAGTCTATGCATAACATGATAGAATCAAAGGTCATAGCTTTCTATGCACAAAGTCAAGGTGATAGCTTTACAAACATGCATAGAATAAATCTTATGCATAATATGATAGAATCAAAGCACACATCATGCTTAGGCCCAAACTCAAACTTGCAACATGTCATATTTAACTTCATAGTTAGAATCTAAGAGTAGAATAGGGCTTACAATGCTATGAAGACTTATAAAATATAAATAAGATTGAGACGAAGCCACTAGCAACTCTAAAGACCCCAAATGAATACAAGCTCCAAGAAGCTCCTTTGATTATATGAAGAAAGATCCTTGTTTTAATGAAGAAAGATTGAACTTTGGCCTTGAATCAAACTTAGAAACTCTCAACAAGCTTAGGAACACTCATATGAATGAAGATGGAGGCTATGACAAGAGGGTGGAGGCCATGACTAAACATTTTGGCATAGTTTAGTTGTAGGAATGATTTATGTTGATTTAGGCTAGGTATTAGGGTCTTTTTATAGAAGATTAGGTTAGTTTAGGCCATAGGATTAACCCTAATTCAGATCTGGGCCATCAATTCACGTCACTAGCCTCCAAACAAGCCTTGAGAAACAAGTCAGGTGCACCCAGGCCAGACTGGCCGACCACCCAGGTCGACAGGGGTGTCGACTGGGCAGTCGACACAGCCTGGGGTGTGTCGACTCCCAAGTCGACTCCCCAGTCGACTTGGGGGGGGGGGGGGTGGCGGGAATTTTTCCCGCCTTTTCTGCCTGGCTGAATTTTGAATTCTAAATCTGTTTTTAAACTTGAATTTTTCTGAAAACTTTGACGAGCCATAACTTGTTCATACGGACTCCGATTTTCGAAAACTCAGACTCTATTTCGCGTATTTTTCCGAGATGAACGCAATGGCACAGCCCGTTTCCCTTGATTTAGATTTTATCATTTAATTCTTCTTTGATTTATGTTATAACTTGTTATTCAAAATACGGGTTGTTAGATCCTCCCCACCTTAAAGGATTTCGTCCCCGAAATCTCTAAGTTAGGAATAACGTATCCTACCATCCATCATCCATCTACTCAAAACATCATCCACGTGCAGTCAATATCCTTAACAAATTCTAAATGTTGTATGACTATATGCAAAGGTGTGTGTATATGTACTTATCTAATGCAAAAATCAGGCGGTTACTGATTCAGTAAACCTCCTTAATGCAAAGCATGTTAGTGAAATGCGTCCATATGTATGCAAATCCCTAACATAATTTATAATCTCTATATGAGTGCACATAACATTCATCCATATGCAGCATCCACGCGATAGCACAACAAGTTTCATCCATGAATAAGTATAAGCACTCATGCATATGCAATATGAAAGTGTGTGAGCCGATCTTAGTGCCTAATGTGTATCGTGCATCCACGAGTATCCACTTGCAAACACTTGCAACCACTCGCAAACATCAAGCATAACATGTTTCAAATACATGTTTCATCCAAAGGGTTTCTACCTAAGGTTCTCATGACAAGGTTAACGAGATAACAAGATAAACAGGATAATCATGGATAGCAAAAAGGAAGATATGCTATAAAGGAAAAGAGATCGAGAATGTACCCTCAAAAAGAAATGGATAAAGCCCACGCATCTTCTCCTCGGTTTCCCAAGTTGCATCCTCTTCGGCTTCACTCCACTGAACTTTCACCGATTTGACTTCTCGATTCCTTAGCTTCCTGATCTCCGTTCCCAAGATACAAATCGGGGCTCTCCTCAGGGTTGCCTCTTTCTCTACCTCCACATCTTCAAGAATACTAGGTTCAACCACCTCAGCGGACTCATGTAGGCACTTTCGGAGATGCGAGACATGAAAGACATTATGCACTCCGGCCAGCTTCTCGGGCAATTCCACCTTATAAGCCATCTTCCCAATTCTTTCTACGATAGGGAAGGGTCCTACGAACCTTGGTGCCAGCTTCCCAACTGCTCCAAAACGTACCACATTACGCAAAGGAGAAACCTTCACGAAAACCATGTCTCCAACTTCGAATTCCAAATATGTCCTTCGCTTGTCAGCATAGGATTTCTGTCTGTCTTGGGCCTCTTTCATCCGTCTTCTCACCAATTCAACTTTCTCGGATGTGTCTCGTATCATATCGGGCCCAAGTATAAGCCTATCCGTAGTCTCCCACCAACAAGATGGTGATGTACACGGCCTCCCATACAAAGCTTCAAATGGTGCCATCCCTATGCTAGTTTGATAGCTATTATTATAAGCAAACTCTACAAGAGGGAGGTGGTCTTCCCAAGTACCACCGAAGTCAAGAACACAAAGCCTAAAGAGATCTTCTAGCACTCTATTCACCCTTTCGGTTTGGCCATCCGTCTGGGGGTGATAGGCTGTACTTAGATTCAATCGCGTACCCATCGCCTCTTGCAAACTATTCCAGAACTGGCTAGTGAAGATTGGGTCACGATCGCTAACTATGCTAGAGGGAACTCCATGCAACCTCACTATCTCTCGAAGATAAACAGATGCTAGCCATGATGCGGTCCTCTTACTCTTCACTGGAATGAAATGAGCACTCTTTGTAAGTCTGTCAACTATGACCCATATGCTCATATTCCCTTTCCTTGACCTAGGCAATCCATCCACAAAATCCATGAAATACTTTCCCACTTCCATTGCGGGACCTCCAATGGATGTAATAGCCCACCGGGTTTCTTCGACTCGGCTTTCACTTGTTGGCACACCATGCACTTTGAAACATACTCTGCCACATCCTTCTTCATCCCAGCCCAAAAGAAAATGCGCTTCATATCCCTATACATCTTATCTCCTCTAGGATGTATAGTCATCTTCGAGTGATGCGCTTCTTCGAGAATTTTATGCACCAAGTCTCCTACTTGTGGAACGCATAGCCTTCCATCACGCCTTAGCCAACCCTTGTCGTCAATAGTATATCTAGCAAGGTGACTAGACGTCTCACCACGAATCAACTTGTCCATGACCTCGACTATCTGAGGGTCTTCCTTCTGCGAAGCCCCAACTTGATCAAGAAGTATAGGTCTGAGCTCAAGGGATGCTAACGAACCCGTCATCGACTCAACAGCCGGTGTGAAATCAAAGGTTGCCAAGAACTCTAGGCTCCTCATCTCAACAAACAAGGGACTCAAAGTCAACCTACTTCTTCTTAGTGCATCTGCCACAACATTACCCTTGCCAGGGGTATATGCTATCTCGAAGTCATAAGATGCCAAGAATTCCATCCACCTTTGCTGCCTTAGATTCAGATCTTTCTGCGAGAAGAGGTACTTGAGTGACTTGTGATCAGTATATAACTCAAACCTTTCGCCTAGAAGATAGTGGCGCCAGGATTTGAGTGCAAAGACGATCGCTGCCAACTCCAAATCATGAGTGGGATAGTTCTTCTCATGAACTTTAAGTTGCCTACCCCCATAGCAAATCACTCTTCCTTCCTGCATCAGAACAGCACCTAAACCCGTGCCACATGCATCGGTGTACACGGTAAACATCTTACCGCCATCAGGTAATGCCAAAACTGGAGCTGTCGTAAGGGCCCTCTTGAGCCTTTGAAAAGCAAGCTCACACTCTAAGTCTCATGCAAAGACTAAGTTCTTCTTCGTCAACTTAGTAAGAGGGGCTGAAATTTTTGCGAAGTCCCTGATGAACTTCCTATAGTAGCCCGCCAGACCGAGAAAGGTTCTTACTTCGGTTGCATTCCTGGGAGTCTTCCAGTCTTGAACTGCAACCACTTTCGCGGGATCCACCGCTATGCTTTGCTTAGAAACTATATGTCCAAGAAACCGAACTTCCCTTCTCCAGAAATGGCATTTGGAGAACTTGGCTTTCAACTGATGAGCTCTAAGCGTGTCCATCACTTCCTTGAGATGTCTAGCATGGTCTTCCTCATCCTTTGAGAAGATCAGAATATCATCCACGAAGACAACCACAGACTTGTTAAGGAACTCCCTGAACACCCTACTCATCAAGTCTACGAAGTAGGCGGGTGCATTAGTCAAACCGAACGGCATGACAAGCCATTCAAAGAATCCATCTGGAGTCCTAAACGCAGTCTTATCAATACTATCCTCAACCACTCTAAGCTGATGGAATCCGGTGGCTAGATCGAGTTGAGAGAAAACAGAAGCACCAACAAGTTGGTCAAAGAGATCATCAATCCTCGGTAACGGGTGTCTATTCTTCTTTGTCAGCTTGTTCAACTCTCGATAATCAACACATAGACGAAGCGAACCGTCCGCCTTAGTAGCGAATACCACAGGAGCACCCCATTCAGAAATGCTTCGCCTAATAAAATTCTTCTCAAGCAACTCCTTGATTTGCTTATTGAGCTCTCTTTTTTCTCGTAGGGCCATGTGCCTAACGGGCAATGAAACTGGCTTGGCATTATCAACAAGATAAATGCGGAAATCTATCTCTCGTTTAGGGGGTAACCCCTTAACCTCTTCAAAGACATCAGGATATTCTCGGACCACCCTTACAGATTGCAGATCATTGATGGACGAGTCAAGAGATTCAAGATAACATAACATGACGGGATCTCTACGGTTACAAGAAATCTCTAGGGTATTACCGAGGCGAGTCATGAGCCTCACCACCCTATGCTCACAATCGAGGATGGCTCCATAACTGGACAACCAATCCATGCCCAAAATCAACCCGTATCCCGTGAACCCGAGAACATAAGCATTACACGTGAATTCTACGGTCAAGATAGAAATCTTCAAATCCACACAAATCATAGATAGACGGGCGGAACCCCCAATTGGATTTGAAACACTAACGGGATCCTCAACAAGACTAGTACTTAGGTGCAAACTTTCAACAAGATCAGAAGAAATAAAACTATGCGATGCGCCAGAATCAAATAAGGTGCGAACATGAAAATCAGAAATATAAACAAGGCTTTCTACAGAAATACTACCTCGGTCCTGAACTGGAGCAGTGTTGAGAGCATGCACTTGCCCTCCAGAAGGTCCTGCACGCTGAGTCTGCCCTTGCCCTTGTCCTTGCTTCTTGGGGCAATCCTTGCTAAGGTGTCCAGGCTCTCCACAGTGAAAGCATTCGCCCAACTTCCTCTTCTTCTTTCTGCAATCTTTGGCTATGTGCCCAACAATCCCACATAAGTTGCATTTTCTTGGGTCCTTTGCCTTGTTGTTGTTGGCCTTATTGCCCTTGGTGTTCTTGTTGTTCTGATTGCTCTGATTTCCTCCCCACTTGGAGTCCGTCTTCTTGGTTTGAGTCTCATTAGTCTTGACTTCTTTCTTGCCATTCTTATCGTCTCCTTGAAGCAATGCCATGTCCACTAGGCCTTCAAAAGTGGCCCCCATGGGTATATGAGACATGGCTAAACCTTGTAATGGCTCATTCAACCCTCATGCAAAACGCAAAGCCTTCTTCTGGGGAGTATTAACCATGTCCAAACCGAATCGAGCGAGCTGGTTAAACTTATTCACATACTCCCTCACTGTCATGTCCCCTTGCTTCAAAGATATAAACTTCTCCAATTGCAGATTCGCCTCAGCAGATGATAGAAACTTAAGCCCAAACCTCGTCCTAAAGTCGGCCCAAGTCTCTATAGGCCTAGTAGCATTGGTGACCTCCCACCAATAAGCAGCTTCTTCTTTTAATAGCCATGCTGCCAATAAAACCTTTCTACGGTCTTCCACATCAAAGATGGCGAAGAGATCTTCAGTTTCTTTCAACCAATTTCTCGCCTCCACAAAAGTCTCTGTCCCAATAAAATTCTTGCCACCCATCGCCATAAAGTCTTTGCAAACTTTTGCGAAATCTGCTTGTGGATGCTGAGGAGGAGGAGGAGGAGGAACCTCAGTTACGGTGGGGGTATTTGCTGGGCCTGCATCGTTGGCCATAGCTTCCAAGTACCTCCGGAACCATCCGGGAATGGTCACTCCCTCGGGAAGATTAAGATCGGCCATGCTGAAAAAGGAAAAGATAGATTAAGAACGAGGAAACAAAGGATAGTGCTAATGGCTTTTGGGGAATAGCCTTTTAAAATAAACTAGACTTTTCTTGGAAAATACTTGAGTGGTTTTGAAAATAGTTTTCCAAAAAGGTAAGTTTTAAAAACACTTTTGCTCAAATCTTGTAAACCTTATGCTCTGATACCAAATGTAACACCCCACCTCTGCCAATGCCACTCTTGCAAGTGCACTGGCTTTGGAGGGGCGTTAAACGAGATAAACATGCATGCAGATATCACAAGACAGAACATATAAGTAAAACAGAGTAAGTAAAACAACGGATAAAACTAACATTTCAAAACCATAGTCAAGTTACATCAAAGTACTTGGTCTTTATTTTCCCACAAAACAAAGTCTAGAACATAAACTGAAAACTGGAAGAAAAAAAACATAAAGTAACTATCCCCAAAGTAGAATAAAGCCATAGCATGCTCAAGTCCAAACCATACATGAGCTATCCAGAAAAGCAGCTAAAGATCCAGCTAGGTACCAGTGTTCCCACCCTGCAAACCTGTGGGGGGGGGGGAACGGAAGAAAAGAGGCGAAAGAAAACGGGTCAGTCAGAAAGACTGGTAAGTCCTACCTACTATTAGTATAAAAACTAATAAAGTTAACTGGACATGTAAAGCAGAGATGAAACATAGGGTGATAACCGGCATGGTGAAAAGTTAACAAGATAGATCAAGTGTGGCATCGCATATACGAGGTTAAGTTGCACCAAGTGTGTACTAGTAATCCATGTCAAGTATAAACAAGAAATGATCCCTTGGCCCAAAGCTGGCCCGATATCATGAGGTGACCTAAATCAAGGTCCAACTACTCGGTCTAGTCGATCGGCTCCCTAAAGCCTAACTCGTCAAGTGTCGGTGTCATACGGCCCAATCACGAAGTGTAGTCAAACTGTGCTAGGTCCACCCTAGGGTGTATCAAGCCCTAGGGTGCCAACCACGGACACAAATCAAGCACGCACAGTCTAAACCTACGGGTGCCCGTGTCTGCTTTTTCAACTCCGGACTATGTGCACGACCATAGTCCGTCTGAACCTACACCGGCGCACCTATTCAACCGTCGTTTTGGTCGCTTACATGTCAGCCAAGTAATCGTGCCCCACCCTAGCCTAGTCCCTAGGGTATCATGATACAATCAAGAGGGTTACTGGTGAAAAGGACCACGTAACTAGGGTTTCTAACGGGTTAAACGTGGTTAACCCTACCCAATCAAGTTGGTTAAGTGTACCCAAGGTTCATGACTTAACCCTATCAACCCATCGTGTTTAATTGGTTAAGTATTCAAGTGGTCCATGACTTAACCCTATCATGTGGCATTAATTAATTTAATGCACCCAACCTCTCACATTAGACCTTTTTGTGGTTACTAGTTAAGCCGGGCGTGTCCGGGTAGCTTTACACCACAACTTGGTCTAACCTCGGGTTTCAAGTGCGACATGACCAACTACTCACATTGGGTCCTATTGCTTGTAGCCACTAGTTAAGCCGGTCGGTTCCGGGTAGATTTATGCTACAAACTCAACCCAACCTCGAGTTGGCCATTCTCATGTTTTCTAGAAGTCATGTCCAAGTTCATGTTCATGTTCCAAGGATAATCACATGTCATATTTCATGTCATCTTTTCAAGTCATGTTTTTATGTCATTTTAGTTTACCCATAACGTAACCCCATCGCATGTAAGTTCGCATAAACGAAAATAGATCTCAAAGGGGGAACTTAGAAGCATGACATAATTAATAAGGTTTGGGCCACAAGTTAAACATGGTGGCATATGAGGCAAATGTGTTCATAAACTTGCATATTACATTATAGGCCTCAAGACATGCATGATATCAACTTTAGCAAAATAGATGAAACATGGTCATAAATGACATGGGATGATAGCAAGTGATTCGCATATAACATCATATGCAAGTTAACATAAGGGTTATGAGAGTTTCTATGTTGCTTTTATGCAACATTTCAAACCAAAGCTCATAGCTTTTTATGCACAAAGTCAAGGTGATAGCTTTACAAACATGCATAGAATAAGTCTATGCATAACATGATAGAATCAAAGCTCATAGCTTTCTATGCACTAAGTCAAGGTGATAGCTTTACAAACATGCATAGAATAAATCTTATGCATAACATTATAGAATCAAAGCACAAATCATGCTTAGGCCCAAACTCAAACTTGCAACATGTCATATTTAACTTCATAGTTAGAATCTAAGAGTAGAATAGGGCTTACAATGCTATGAAGACTTATAAAATATAAATAAGATTGAGACGAAGCCACTAGCAACTCTAAAGACCCCAAATGAATACAAGCTCCAAGAAGCTCCTTTGATTATATGAAGAAAGATCCTTGTTTTAATGAAGAAAGATTGAACTTTGGCCTTGAATCAAACTTAGAAACTCTCAACAAGCTTAGGAACTCTCATATGAATGAAGATGGAGGCTATGACAAGAGGGTGGAGGCCATGACTAAACATTTTGGCATAGTTTAGTTGTAGGAATGATTTATGTTGATTTAGGTTAGGTATTAGGGTCTTTTTATAGAAGATTAGGTTAGTTTAGGCCATAGGATTGACCCTAATTCAGATCTGGGCCATCAATTCACGTCACTAGCCTCCAAACAAGCCTTGAGAAACAAGTCAGGTGCACCCAGGCCAGACTGGCCGACCACCCAGGTCGACAGGGGTGTCGACTGGGCAGTCGACACAGCCTAGGGTGTGTCGACTCCCAAGTCGACTTGGGGGGGGGGGGGTGGCGGGAATTTTTCCCGCCTTTTCTACCTGGCTGAATTTTGAATTCTAAATCTGTTTTTAAACTTAATTGAATTTTTCTGAAAACTTTAACGGGCCATAACTTGGTCATATGGACTCCGATTTTCAAAAACTCGGACTCTATTTCGCGTATTTTTCCGAGACGAACGCAATGGCATAGCCCATTTCCCTTGATTCAGATTTTATCATTTAATTCTGCCTTGATTTATGTTATAACTTGTTATTCAAAATACGGGTTGTTACAATAGTAGTAAAACTGGTGCGTGAGCCTCCTGCACGCCATCGATCAACATCTTCGTCCTCATTAAAGCATTATCTGTCACCTGTTACTTAGTCTGCCCATGCACAACCAGATGAACAGCCCAAGGTAATAAGAGGAAACACAAAACCTTGAGTCAAACAACAGTCTTAGTGAGCGATAAAACAACTAAACTTCAACAATAAAGTGTATGAGAAGGGATAGATAAGTATACTAATAGAATATACCCACAACACCAGAGAAGTACTCAACCTTATCTTCCCCACATCAGACAGTGATAGCCTTTACAATCCATTCAACCAAAGGAATAACAATTCATACCTGGGAACCAGAACAACCATTGATAACATTCATAACATCCAGATTACATAAGTCTCACATAGACAACCCTAATCGAGTTTAACATCCCTAAGTACTCTCCTAGAAGGCCTTAACCAATATTAGTTAAGCACTTAAGGAACATCTCCCTCGACTTTGGATAATCTATGTGAGATAGTACAAACAGAACAACCAATCATCCATGACTGACTCTGACTATCACTGCCAATCTTGATTTGAAACCATCGTTAATCGTACGACGACCAAACTTGCCATATGTCAAGGGCTAACGGTTACAACAGTTCTAGCATAAACTCCATATGTCCAACCTTGACAATGTCCAACCTTGACAACTAGGCCTTTCGCCAAGACCAAGGGTACAAGAACTTACGACAACGATAATCCCTCAGTCTTCTCATCTCTAGCCATCCATCTTGACGACTTTTCATAGCTCGAGCAACCTTCTCGAGTAGCCATTATCCACCAACTCACGACCTTTAAGTTAAAACTACATTCATTGCATCTCCCCAGCCAACGAACACTCCAACACTTCAAACATCCCCTTCTGGACTCTCGTCGAAGCCACCAACATCGTTGAAACAACCAACAACTTTATAAGGTTCAAAGCAATTCATAGCATTATTTCAACACTTCCTAACTTCTCAATTGAATTTACTTTGAAGTCACATCATCATTGGAAATATCCGACTAGAAAAATTTCCCAG
This sequence comes from Allium sativum, assembly GCA_030737875.1. Taxonomy (NCBI): domain Eukaryota; kingdom Viridiplantae; phylum Streptophyta; class Magnoliopsida; order Asparagales; family Amaryllidaceae; genus Allium; species Allium sativum. Next base: position 134,865,434 of record CM060911.1, on the reverse strand, counting down.
AAATGGCTGTCCAGAATGGTCCGATCCAAATTTGGTCCGATCCAACTTTGGTCCGATCCAACTTTGGTCCGATCCAACTTTGGTCTGATCCAGCTTATGGCCGATCTAGCTTATGGTCGATCCAGCTTACGATCGATCTAACTTATGGCCGATCCAAAACCTGCATATTGCAATTCAACTCTGATTTCGATCAAAACTTCGACAAATCACGAATCCGATGAAACCAACTCAACCAAAATCATCAGACACAATCATAAACATATCATAACACAACTAACCACATGAATATGTCGATTACCACAAAAATAATGTAGATCTCTCCAAAAACCATTAAAATGAACATATGATCAAAATGAGAGATCTAACTAACATAAACATGGAAAATGGCATGAAATTAATGAGTAAAACTTGTTAGATTAGAGCATAGGGTGATGCATATGAAAATGAACATGTGATGGTGTAAATCTATGGTAAAACATTCCAATTTAATGAGAAACATGCACAAACACTCATATACTTCATTGCATTCATGTGAGAGATGTAAATCACTCATCGATTCTCTAAAACAAGCTAAAGTGGTAGAAAAAAGAATCCGAAACGATGTAGATCTAGCCTCGAATGGTTATGATCTACATTTTCCCTCCTTAGATTTGGATTTTTAATAGTAGAAAGGCGTAGGAGGAAGAAGAAGATCAATGGCTTCAAATGAGAGAATGGGATAGTAAGCTTTTTCCCTCCACTCTCACCTCCTATTTATATGATTCACTAAAGCGCCAAAACCTGAACAACCAACTAAAAAACCTTAAAATAGCGATTTCTCCCAAACCGCTGAGCCAAATCATTAATGTAACCACTCTACAGAAAGGCAATCATAAATTCCTTTCCAATGTCATAGGTCTCACCTTCTGATTCAACCTGAGTCAAACGTTATTCCCTGTGCAAGACTGACAAGGGAAAATGGTCACAAACAAAATCTGTAAAAATTATGGACTTGTCTCACATCCCCATAAGCAACATATTAAAAGATGAGAATGATCCAATCCTCAAGGAATAAAATAAAAATGTTTTACGATCTTCCGATACGTAAAATGCGGGCTGTTACATTCTCCCCCCTTAAGAATTTCGCCCCCGAAATTCCAAGTAAGCATAAGCAATCACAACATTTCCGCATGCCTATCATCAATGAGAAGCCAATTTTATCATCCAAACTAGCAACCATCAAGCCATGCATCCATAGCCTTATCCTAGCACGCGGAATTCTGCCACACAACCGCAAGATACAACGATATAACGATGATACGATATCAAAGAGTCCTACCGACAAAGAGTTCTGGAAGATTCGCCTTCATACTCTCTTCCTTCTCCTACGTACAATCGTCGCTATCTTCACTCCATTGTACCTTGACTAGCTTAACCGTCTTCCTCCTAAGCTGTTTCTTGTCATTTCCCATAACAAGAAGCGGCTTATGAGATTTCGCAACTGCAGTCTCTACTTCTAGGTCTTCGTACTGCTCTGGAGATACCAACACATTCGCTTCATACACGAACTTCCATAGAAACGACACATGAAACACATTATATATGCACACTCGACATCTTCTCGTGTAACTCCAATCTATATGCGAGCTTTCCAATTCGCTTGACTATTGGAAACGGTCCAACGAACCTAGGAGCCAACTTTCCTATACTTCTGAATCGAACAACATGCTTTAATGCAGAAATTTTCATGAAAACTATATCAGCTACGTCGAATTCCAAATCCTTACGACGTTTATCGGCATAACTCTTCTGACGATCTTGGGCTGCTTTCATTCGCTGCTGAAAAATCTTGATACAATCCGAGGTTTCTCTAATCATCTCAGGTCCAAGTACCAATTCATCTCCAGTTTATAACCAACATGCTGGAGAATTACACAGTCTTCCATACAACACCTCGTATGGTTCCATCCCAATGCTCGACTGATAGCTGTTATTATATGCAAACTCAACCAGATGTAGATTGTCTTCCCATGATCCTCCGAAGTCTAACACACAAGCCCTCAGGAGATCTTCTAAAACTCCGTTGACTTTCTCAGTCTGACCATCAGTTTGGGGATGATATGTTGTACTCAAGCACAACTCGGTTCCCAAAGCTTCTTGCAAACTTTTCCAAAATCCACTCGTGAATAATGGATCTCGGTAACTTACTATACTCTTTGGGGGCACCATGGAATCGAACTACCCATTTCACATAAAGTTTAGCCAATTTCGATGCCATCCTAGTTGACTTGATAGGAATGAATCTTGCACTTTTGGTCAAACGATCCATGATGATCCAAATCCCTTCGTTTCCTGCCCTGGTTCTAGATAGTCCATCGATACTTGCTCCCACTTCAACGTAGGAACTTCCATTGGCTGAAGCAAACCACTTGGCTTCTTCTGTTCAGCTTTCACCAACTGACAGCTCATAAACTTTGAAATGAACTTTACAATATCTTGCTTCGTCCCTTCCTAGTAGTAGACTCTCTTCATGTCCTGATACATCTTATTATCACTGGGACGAATCGTCAGCTTCGAGTGATGACATTCTCTCAGAACCTCGTCCCTCAATCCGTTGATATCAGGAACAACTAATTGCCCTTGCTTTCGAAGCCAACCTTCTTGATCTACAACAAACTCTTTATCTTCTGGTTCCAGTTCTGAATGAACTCGACAATCTTCGCATCTTTCTTTTGACTCTCTTCAATCCTTTCGATAAGAGTAGGTCTTATCGACAAGCTTGCCAACATTTCAGGTTCCAACTCACACCTTGGCCTGAAATCAAACCTTGCCAAGTACTCGAAGCTCTTCCATTCCGAAAACAATACTCCCAAACTTGTGTGTCTTCGAATTAGCGCGTCTGCAACAACATTACCCTTGTCCGGAGTATAGGCTATGCCAAAATCATATGACACTAGAAACTCTAACCATCTTTGTTGCCGAAGATTCAGATCCTTTTGGGAGAAAAGATACTTCAACGACTTGTGATCCATAAACAACTCAAATCGAACCCTCAACAGGTAAGGTCTCCACATCTTCAGAGAAAACACAATTGCCGACAACTCCAAATCATGAGTCGGGTAATTCTTCTCATGCGGCTTTAGCTGTGGACTGGCGTAGGCCACAACCTTATCCTTTTGCATTAGCACTGCCCTAAGTCCAGTACCACATGCATCGGTATATACCACCATCTCTTCATTCCCATTTGGATTGGTCAACATAGGTGCACTCGTCAATCTCTCCTTCAGGATTCTGAACGCTTGTTCACACTTTGCATCCCATGTGAACGCTTGGTTCTTCTTCGTCAATCCTCTCAACGATGCAGCTACCTTGGAGAAATCCTTGATAAATCGTCCGTAATATCCTGCCAACCCAAGGAAACTCAGAACATCCGTCGCACACTTAGGTCTATCTCAGTCCTGGATTGCTGCCACTTTAGCAGGGTCAACTGCTATCCTATTTCCAGAAACAACATGACATTAGAACCTCACTTCGCTCTTCCAGAAGTGACAATTGGAAAATTTGGCTCTAAGTTGATGCTTTCGCAAGATCTCTAACACAACTCTCAATTACGTCCTATGTTCTTCCTCATTTCTAGAATAAACCATAATATCATCCACGAACATAAACTTGTTCAACTGGTCTCTGAATACTCTATTCATAAGATCCACAAAATATGCTGGCGCGTTAGTCAAGCCAAATGGCATGACCAACCATTCGAAGAAACCAGATGGTGTCCTAAAAGCAGTCTTTGGCACACTATCCTTAGACACCCTCAACTACTGAAATCCCATTGCCAAATCCATCTGAGAAAACACTTTGGCTTCGTGAAGCTGATTGAACAAGTTATCTATCCTTGGAAACGGATACTTGTTCTTCTTTGTCACCTTGTTCATCTCACGATGGTTTACACACAATCTTAACGAGCCATTCGACTTGGTTGCAAATGCGACCATTGCACCCCATTCGGATACACTCCTCCGAATGAATCCTTTTCCCAAAATGTCTCTAACTTGCACCTCCAACTCTCGCTGTTCCTTAGGCGCCATCCGCCCAAGTGGCATAACGATTCGTCTAGCACCCTCGACTAAATCAATCCTAAACTCGATCTCACGATGCGGCGGCAATCCTTTGACCTCATCAAAGACATCTACATACTCATTAGCGATAAGCACTGATGATAGGTCTTCTTGTGGAACCCCCAGCGAATATAGATAACTCACGAAGACCCCGTCTTCGCGCTTACATCTAATCAACACCTTTCGCCCTTCCACATCCCCGACCCTCACCTCTAGCTTCTCGCAATTCACCCTTGTCGCATACCTCTTGAGCTAATCCATGCCCAAGATGATCCCATACCCAGTGAAGTTAAGAACAAAGTAATCACACACAAAATAGCAACCATGACTTGACAACACTAGACGACGACAAATCATGCACGAACTGGACGAACCCCCAACTGGATTAGTCACGATCAACGGTCTATCATAAATCTTGGGTTCCAAACCCAAACGACAAACAAGCTCATTGCAAATGAAAGAATGTGATGCTCTAGTATCGAAAAGCATATGAACTGAAACACCATTAACAGAAAGAGTACCTTACACCATGACACCATTTCCCTTATCCTCTGCAGTAGGAGCTCTCGAAGAAGATGGCATGGCTTCCAAAGATATGCCTTCACAATCTGCTTTCCCTTAGCTGATTCTGGACAATCCTTCTTTTCATGCCCAGGCTTTCCACACTTGAAGCACTTCTTCTCAGCTTTGGAATTATTGCACTCACTAGAAAAATGGCCTTTCTGTTGGCAGTAAAGCAAACCACCTCACTCTTGGGCTTCTTTTGTCCATCTTTTCCCTTATGCTATTATTTTTTCCTCTTCTTATTATTACCACCCTGCTATGGCTTCTGAACCTTTTTGGTTGCAGCGACAACATTTGCTTCTTTAGGAAACAAGCTCTTATGACGAATAGCTTTTTCCATAATCTTCTCAAACGAATCATCGAGATGGTCCACTAATGGCTTTCCGATATAAGAACCCAAACCCAAGACAAATTTCTCGTTCTTCTGATAGGGTGTATCAATGTATGAACGAGCATATCTAGACAAGGCTTCAAAATCAGAAATATAGTCTAGAACAGAACGACCATTCTGTTTCAACTCTATGAACTTCTTGAATAGAGCAGATTTTTGAGCTGTGGAGATAAACTTTTCTTCAAACTAAGCTTAGAATTTCTCCCATGAAATTTCTTCCTCTGGGGACTCGAGTGTAATAGAATTCCACCATTCCATGGCCCTGCCTTGTAGTTGCCTTGATGCAAGCTTTATCGTTATTGCATCCTCAATACCCAAGTCTCCAAAGATTCAGACACATGAATCCATCCACCTTTGAACCTCTTCAGCTTGTTCAGTTCCCTTGAATGGTTTTCCCCCTGGAGATGTAAAGTTTTTGCACATCGTTGCAAAATCTACTACTCTAGGAACTCGCACACCTACATCTAACGTTGCTGCCACTGGAGCGGGTACCCTTCGCATAATTGTTTCTGCCGTGGCTTCAAACATGGCCGGGTAATTAGGTTCACTACCATTTCCCCCTCCAGTATTAGCTCCCCTAGCAGCGTGTCTTGATGGTCGCCTATCATTCTAAATCTGCAATTTAGAATAATTAGCCACTTCCAAGAAAAACTGCTAAAGAGATACAACCGCTACTACTATATATGCTAATATATATAGTAAGAATCCAACTGAAATCTACAAATACATGTCTCATACGAAGTTACATCTTCGAACTTTGGCCAAAAATCGTTGACCAGAGCTCTAATACCAAATGTGATGACCGCCCATAACCCCCGCACTATACAAGAGGAATAATGCGCTGACAGGTGTGCCAAGCAGTCATGGACGATCATCAGAGTAGGTAAACACAAGCGGAACCTGTTGTGAACTCACATTGCAAGGACAAAATATAATAGAACATATACAACAGGTAGTAATAGTGAAGCAGAAACACTAGACTTTCATACGACCAGAAAGTAATATCCAGAACTTGGAAATAGTGTTTGTACAAAGTTGCCTCACTACATCACTCAGAAAAGCAAACAACGAAAATCAAATTATTAGATAGTAGTAAAACTGGTACGTGAGCCTCCTGCACGCCATCGATCAGCATCGGCGCCCTCACTAAAGCATTACCTGTCACCTGTTATTTAGTCTGCCCATCCACAACCGGACGAACAGCCCAAGGTAATAAGAGGAAACATAAAACCTTGAGTCAGACAATAGTCTTAGTGAGCAATAAAAAAACCAACAAACTTGAACAATAAAGTGTATGAGAAAGGATAGATAAGTATACTAATCTACCCACAACACCAGAGAAGAACTCAACCTTATCTTCCCCACATCGGACAGTGATAGCCTTTACAATCCATTCAACCAAAGGAATAAAAATTGACACATGGGAACCAGAACAACCATTGATAACATTCATATCATCCAGATTACATAGGTCTCACGTAGACAACCCTAATCGAGTTTAACATCCCCCAAGTACTCCCCCCGAAGGCCTAAACCAATATCAGTTAAGCACTCAAAGAACATCTCCCTCGACTTTGGATAATCTATGTGAGATAGTACAAACAGAACAACCAATCATCTTTGACTGACTCTGGCTATCACCGCCAATCCTGCTTTGAAACTATCGTTAGTCGTATGACGGCCAACCTTGTCATATGTCAAGGGCTAATGGTAACCCCAGTTCTAGCATAAACTCCATATGTCCAACCTTGACAACTAGGCCTTTCCCCAAGACCCAGTGTAACAACCCGTAATTTTAAAACATGACATAAGAGATAATTAAAGAATACTTAAATTTTATAAGGAGAATTAAGGGAAACTGGTTGTGCCATTTCGTTCGTCTCGGAACTCTGCTTGCAATAGAGTCTAAGTTTGCGTAAATCGGATATCGTATGAAGAAGTTATGAAGCTTAGAAGATTTCAGTTTAAAATAGAATTTATTTAAATAATAATTAAATAACAAAAACTGCTCAAAAATCAAAATTTAGACAAAGCAGGCTGAGCAGGAAATTTCCCGCTTGTGGGTGTCGACCCCCCCATAGGGTGTCGACAAGGGTGTCGACCCCCCTATAGAGGTGTCGACCCCATCGGTCCAAATCTGTCCTGATGTGTTTTGTGGTGGATCTGTTGACGGGATGATGTGTTTTTCTAGTCTGGATGGTTCAGATGGATCCTAATCTAATCTAAGGATCCTAATTCACCTAGAGCATCTATAAAATACCCCTAAAACTGACCCTAATCTCATTGTTTTCATCCATGGTGCCTCCATGCTGCTCTAATCTAAATCAAATCTAGCCTCTCTTCTCCACCAAAGCAAATCAGAATAGGAGTATTCAAATTAGAAGATCAGATCTACAAACAATCAAAGTAAAGATAATTCAAGATCAGATTTACTACAACAATGCCTAATTCTAAGAATCCTATTGCTATAAGTCTATGTCACTTTCACATATAATTAAATTAAAAAGTAACTGTGATAGGATTGTAGATTGGATTAATGTATATGCCTGTGACTGAAATGAATCTTATCATGCTAGTAAATCATTACCTTTCAGACTCATACCTATAAATCTGTCATATGCCTTTCTGATCCATTTTATCGTTATATGCCTATTTTTATGTTTATGCCAGTTTTGATGTTTGGGTTCTCTACCCTTCTTCTTTTCCTTTTGCTTTATAAGATTAGGCTAACTTCGAGTCTACCATATTTCACTGAGATTTACGTACGAATAACGTTAGAACGATTGGGAAAAGTTTGGGAAATATGCAATGAAATGAAATTTGGCATAAATTGTTGATGAATATGGAAGATTGATTTGGACATAATTGAGTATGACTTGTATACACGAGATTTGGCATAAATTGTTAATAACGATGAAAATGGGTTTAGGCATAATTTGATACATGAGATTATAAACATAATTTAGATTGGAGATTGAAATATATTGTAATCCAAAGATTTGAAATTGGGACTTGAATCAAGAAAGTGATAATGAACGCCTACGACACGAGGTTAGATTCAGATTGCGGTATAAGCCTGCCCGGAACCGCCCGGCATATCCAGCAACCACAATTTGGTAATCTAATGTGAGAGGTCAAAGGCAGAAATTAAATGCGTAATATTGCAAAGACACGAGGTTAGATCCGGATTGCGGTATAAGCCTGCCCAGAACCACCCAGCAAATCCAGCAACCGCAAAACGGTAATCTAATATGGGAGGTCTTGCAAGATTACGGTTATAATGAATTAATGAACACTTAACCAAGATAAGACATGTGATTAGACTTAGGGATGATAAAGGGTTAAGTGGGTAACATGGGTAGCATGTGAAACATATTAAAAGCACTTAACCAAGATGAGACATATGATTAGACATGGGGATAAAGAGGGGTTAAGTGGGAATTCCAAGCGGGGACCAAGCTTAGGAGGGAAACTTGTGTCAAGTGGGTGGGCCCTTTTCAACCAGTAACCCATTTTAGTATCTATATGAGCTCGAACTAGGTCGAGGACAGGGAAACGCTTACTATGGTTGATTATAAGAGGTCAATAAAGAGTTAGCGATGGTAATGCAAGTCCAACGGAGTCATGTGCGTGTGTGTGTTCGGGTTGGTACGTAAGACATTGCTGCATCGTGTAGGTATAAGCTGTGCATTTCAGTAGTATTCGGTTGCCACCTTAGGTAGCGATACACCCTATTGTGGGACTAGCACATGTATAAACGAGGTTAGGGAGCCGATCGAATGGGGAGGGTAGTGGGTACAACTAGTGGTGATAGGAGCAAGTGGGCACCTACGAGAGTAGCTAGGAGTACACGAAGCTACCATTATTATGATCAGTAGAGAGGGATCATCTTTTAGTATGTGACTAGTATGTGGTACGGTGCAGAGCTTATCTTATAGTGGCTAGAAGCGCAGTCAATGTTCTGTCTTACTTACCTTGTTTACCTTGTCATATCTGCTTATGTTACAGTCATCTCTTATATCCAGTTTATGTTCTTATATTGTTACTTTATTGATTATATTGTTAAAGTCACTAGACTCGCCATACTTATGTCTGACCCCTTTTGTTTTGCCTCTTTTCTTTCTTTCCCCCCCAGGTCCTCAGGGTGGGATTAGTGAAGCTTGACTTGGATCTCTTTCTTCTTGAAGTGCTTGGAAGTGTTGAAAGTAATGTTCAGGTTTATCTCTTTTCCATTATGGCTATTTGGAGTGGGATTATGGTTTTACTTTTATGTACTCTAATAATAATTTTGTACAAGATGGATATTTGTGTACTTGGCTTTAGTATATGGTTTTGATGTCGTAACCAGGCATGGTTTGCTTTTCCGCTGCAATGAATAAATTTTGAGTTTTCTTAAGTACCATTTTATATATCTGTCTTGTGATATTCTGTTCTATACTCTTATAATACTCCATGAATGTTAATGCATTCCTCTAGTGAGTGACATTAATGGACGTGGGGTGTTATACCCAGGGTACTAGAACTTACGACAACGATAATCCCTCAGCCTTCTCATCTCTAGCCATCCATCTTGACGACTTTTCATAGCTCAAACAACCTTCTCAAGTAACCATTATCCACCAACTCACAACCTTTGAGTTGAAACAACATTCATTGCATCTCCCCGGCCAACGAACACTCCAACACTTCGAACATCCCCTTCTGGACTCTCGTCGAAACCACCACCATTGTTGAACCAACCAACATCTTTATAAGTTTCAAAGCAATCCAGAGCATTATTTCAGCACTTCCTAACTTCTTAATGAATTTACTTTGAAGTCATATCATCACCGGAAATATCCAACCAGAAAAACTTGCCCAGAAATGGCTGACCAGAAATGGCTGTCTAGAATGGTCCGATCCAACTTTGGTCCGATCCAACTATGGTCCGATCCAACTTTGGTCTGATCCAACTTTGGTCCGATCCAACCAACTTTGGTCCGATCCAACTTTGGTTTGATCCAACTATGGCTGATCCAGCTTATGGCCGATCCAGTTTATGGCCAATCCAGCTTATGGTCAATCCAACTTATGGCCGATCCAAAACCTGCATATTGCAATTCAACTCCGATTTCAACCAAAACTTCGCCAAACAACGAATATGATGATACCAACTCAACCAAAATCATCAAACATAATCATAAACATATCATAATACTACTAACCACATGAATATGACGATTACCACAAAAATGATGTAAATCTCACCAAAAACCTTTAAAATGAACATATGATCCAAATGAGAGATCTAACTAACATAAACATGCAAAATGACATGAAATTAATGACTAAAACTTGTTAGATTAGATCACAGGGTGATGCATATGAAAATGGACATGTGATGGTGTAAATCTATGGTAAAACGTTCCAATTTAATGAGAAACATGCACAAACACTCACATACTTCATTGCATTCATGTGAGAGATGTAAATCACTCAATCGATTCTCCAAAACAAGCAAAAATGGTAGAAATAACAATCTGAATAGCGAATACTTCAAACCAAACTCCATGATCCGATGAATTTGCCCTTGAAACGATGTAGATCTAGCCTCGAATGGTTAAGATCTTCGTTTTCCCTCCTTAGATTTGGATTTTTTAATGGTGGAAAGGTGTAGGAGGAAGAAGGAGATCAATGCCTTCAAATGAGAGAATGGGAAAGTAAACTTTTTCCCTCCACTTTCACATGTTATTTATAGGATTCCACTAAGGCTCCAAAACCTGAACAACCAACAGAAAAACCTTAAAACAACGATTTCTCTCAAACCACTAAGCCAAATCATTAATGTAACCACTCAACGGAAAGGCAATCATAAATTCGTTTCCAATGGCATAGGTCTCACCCTCTGATTCGACCTGAGCCAAAAGTTATGGCATGTGCAAGACTGATAGGGGCAAAATGGTCACAAACAAAATCAGTAAAAATTATGGACATGTCTCACATCCCCATAAGCAACATATTAAAAGATGAGAATGATCCAACCCTCAAGGAATAAAATAAAAATATTTTATGATCTTCCGATACGTAAAATGCGGGTTGTTACAAGAAGGAAGAATCTGATGTAGAGTGCCAATTCACGTTCTTTTCCATTGAATCTGATAATCCTCTCAATTATATATGATTTGTGTTTGATTTTTTGTATAGGAATATACTTTTAATTAAGAAATTAGATTTGAAGAGGGAGGAAACTAACAGAGCTTCCCCGTTGCCTACATATTTGTGGGGAAAATAATAAGGCCTTACCCCTTTATATATAGGAGTGGAATTGGCCATGAACTGTTAGATTTGATTTATTAAAGATCTGTCCATGTAACAACCTGAGTTTTTATAACATGTTAAAACCATAAATCAAGGCAGAATTAAATTTTAAAATAAGAATCAATGGAAACGGGTTATGCCATTGCGTTCGTCTCGGAATTTTACATGAAATAAAGTCCGAGTTTTCGAAAATTGGATTCCGGATGAAGAAGTTATGGCATGTAGAAGATTCAGCAAATTTCAGACCAGGCAGGTCGACCTGGGGGTCGACGTGGGGGTCAGGTCAACCACATGGTCGACCTTAGGGTCGATCTACCCCCTAGGTCAACCATATGGTCGACTTCCCCCCTTACATTTCGACCTGGTCGGCCTATTTTGACCCAGAACCCATTTTTGAAGCCTGAGACATGTTTTGATGGTCCAGATTGATTCTAGGGTTAATCTAAGGGCCTAAACTAGTTGCTACCCCTATAAATACATCCTAAGACCTAGCCTAATTCATACAAATCATTCTTACACTGCTATGCTGCTAATTTACCCCTTGAACCATGGCCGCCGCCTCCAAATTAAAGCTTGAGCATTAAAACTCGATTCAAATCAAAGATCAACGCTTCTACAACAATTCAAGAGAATAGATCAGCGATACCGCAACGTTCTACGACAAATTTCTAGACTTGACTTCTACATCTAAATTTCTTAGACCACGATCTGTAAGTTCCAGTTACTTTTAGATAAAAACTATAAATCTAATATGGGCATGTTAAATTGGAATTGATTTATGTATGATTCATATCTATTCCTGTTTTCTTCTTGGATCTTGACTATTGGGAATATTGTCTACGACGTTGAAACTATTGTTAATGGCATAAGACTATGACTACACCTATGACTGGGAACATAAGACCATGACTATGCCTATGACTGTGAACATAACACTATGCCTATGACTATGACGGTGAACATAAGACTATGCCTATGACTATGACGGTGAACATAAGACTATGCCTATGACTATGACGGTGAACATAAGACTATGCCTATGCCTAAGACTGTGAATATAAGACTATCGCCTATAACTATGACAAGGACAATTGTGGCTAATCACCTATGAGGTTATTGCCTAGGATTATGACTATGAAATTGGATCTAGGCTTGATTTTCTATTCAGACCTATTTTCTTTATTTGTCTTGATTTTGGGGAATTTTCTATTTAAATTAGATCTATCCGTGTTCTTGAATCTAGATTATTATTCAAACCTTTTTCATGTTCATAATGTTATGCCTGCGATGTTTTAATCAATTTATTCAGTTAGGTCATGCCTTGGAAATAAATTGATAATAGAGCAATGTTTATTATGTTGATTTATGCCTGTAGTTCTATTTCACCATCATGTTGAATTCAGAATTAATGAATAAGTCCATTCATATGTATATGAACTTGGAGTATAACCCGTGTTGACAAGTTGTGTAGTTTATCATGTTATTCAAGTTTTAGGTTGTGAAATCATATCACATATGTGACCAAATGTTAGATCTACATGTTTATGTGTATATGTTAAACCTATGTCATATTTCAAGTTCACACTTATTCATATGTTCGTGATTGATTTGCAAGATCACATATATGTAAGTTGATTTAGTCTATGTCGCAAATTCACATATATGTATGTTGGTTTAGTCTACGTTGCAAGTTCACACCTATGATATTCATGTTGATTGTTTTTCAAGTACACACCTATAGTGTTCATATTGACTATGCCAAGAATGCCAAGTTTACACCTATGTCATGTTAATGAATTTCTTTATGCAAATTTTGTGTACATTAAATTAGGCTAAGTTTTTAGCCTAGTATTATGCCAAAAATCATGCGGACGGAAAATTAGGCTAAGATTGTTAGCCTAATATTTAGATAGGGTAACGATGGGAAAATTTGGTAATTATAGGAAACTTGGTATGAAACTCGCCATGAAACTTGACGTGAACATTGTTATAACTTGAATCTAGATGTGGGCATGAAACTTGTCTTGAAACTTGACACGAACATGACATGAAACTTGAACATGGACATGACACTAGAATGAATTTGAAAATGGCCAACTCGAGGTTGGGTTGAGTTTGCAGTGTAATTCTGCCCGGTACCGCCCGGCAAATCCAGTTACTGCAAACAATAGGATCCAATGTGGGTAGTTGGTCATATCGCACTTGAAAACCCGAGGTCAGACTGAGTTGTGGTGTAATTCTGTCCGGAACCTCCCGGCATATCCAATGACCACAACAGCAGGTCTGATGTGAGAGGTTGGGGTGCATTAATGAATTAATGCCACATGATAGGGTTAAGTCATGAACATGAAAGACAACACTTAACCAACTTGATACATGATTCGTAGGCGGGTTAAGTCACGAACTTGAATGACAACACCTAACCAACATGACATGCTAGTCTGATAAGGGTTAAGTCACGAATTTAAATGACAACACTTAACCTATTGGACGAAAACCCTAGTTACGCGGTCCATTTCAGCAGTAACCCACTAGATGTATCATGGTACCCTGGAACTAGGCAGGGTGGGGCACTATTACTGGGCTGATTGTAAGCGACCAGAATGACAGCTGTGTTGGTGCACCAGTGTAGGTTTAGGCGGGCTATGGTCATGCACGTGGTCCGTAGTTGAAAAAACAGGCATTGGGCATCAGTAGGTTTATCTGTGCATGCTTGATTCGTGTCGGTGGTTAGCACCATAGGGCTTGATACACCCTATGGTGGACCTAGCACAGGTGACTACATTCGTGATAGAGCCGTATGACACAGACACATGACGAGCTAGGGAGCCGATCGACTAGTGGATCATTTCGTTGGACCTAGAAATGGGTCATTTCGTGATATTGGGCCAAGGGGTCATTTCATGATTTATATAAGACATGGGTTTGGGATTCTAGTACATTTGATGCAGCGAACCTTGAATATGTGATGCTATACTTGATTCATACTTGATTTATCTTGTTATCTGAGTCTATCTTGCCCATCTTGACATCATCCTTATGTTTACTTCCAGTTTATACATGTCATGTAACCTTTACCTTTTTTTATGTTGAAAGTCACTAGGACTTACCAGTCTTTATGACTGACCCGTTTTCTTTCGCCTCTTTTTTTCTTCCGTTTCCCCCCCAGGTTCTCAGGGAGGAAACTCTAGCACTTAGCTTGGATTTCGCTTGCTTTCGGTTCAGCTCATGTACGGTTTGATCTTGAGCTATGCTATGGCTGCATTTCTGCTACTTTTGGGAAATTAAGCTCCTTTTGTTGTTTCAAGTTTATGCTTCTTTATTTGTGCAAGACAGAATTTATTGTAATGGAAAGTAATGACCTTGGCTATTTGATGTAAAAGGTTTTGACTCTTTTTGAAAGTAATGAAATTTAGCTTTTGAATCTTCCGTTGTTTTATTTATGTTATGTCTTGTAATAATTCTGTGATTGTTTACCTCGATAACGCTCCTCCAAAACTAGTGCATTCCCTTTGTGAGTGACTCTAGCGGAGGTAGGGTGTTACATTTGGTATCAAAGTAGAAGGTTACCAGACTGGGCAAAAGTTTTTAAAACCTTCTAAAACTATTTTCAAAACCGTTTACAAAGAAGCATTTTTTCAAGAAAAGTCTTGTTTTATTTAAAGGCTATTCCCCAAAAGCCATTAGCACTATCCTTTGTTTCCTCGTTTGAACCTCTTTTCCTTTCTTTTCTCCATGTGTAGTCGCATTAGTTTTACCTGCGGCTAATCTTCTTTCTAGCTTCGTAGAGGGTTTTCCGTACAATGGAGATAGTTTCCGTGAGGCTTGTTAACATGTTACATAGGGAAGTTATGAGTGATAAGCTAAGGCGGATGAGTCTCAGAACGAGAAGAAAGGCTTCCAGAAAGGAGGCAAGAACAACAACAACAATAATGATAACAAGACACGTGAGAAAAGAAAATGCCACTTCTGTGGTATTGAGGGGCATATAGTCTAGGATTGTAGAAAGAAGAAGATGAAGATGGGAACATTCTTTTAGTGTGGTGAAACTGGACATATCAGCAAGAACTGCCCTAAGAAGCAAGGGCAAGGCTCGCAGGTAGGACCTTCTGGGGGTACATCTTTAACTTCTTCTCCTAGATGCTTTGTTTTATCTTGCTTATCTTCTCAATCCTATCTTGAGAACCTTAGGTAGAACCCTTTTGGATGTAAACATGTGATTGAAACATGTTATGGTTGATGTTTGCAAATGGTTGCAAGGTCGCAAGTGGTTGCTCGTGGATGCATAACACACATTAGGCACTAGATCGGCTCAGACACATTTTCGTATTGCATATGCATGAGTGTTTATACTTGTTTGTGGATGAAATTGAATGTGTTATCATGTGGATGTTGCATATGGATGGAAGTTTGTGTGCACATATAGTGTTAATATGACTAGGACTATTTGCATACATGTTGGATTCATGACACAAAACATATTTTGCATTAAGAAGATCAATCAGGCCTGATCATTTGCATTAGATAAGGAACATATACACACACTTTCTACATACGTTCATATAGCATTAGAAATCTTTTAAGGACAACGGTTGCTTATGGATGATGCTTGAGTAGATGGTTGATTGGATGATAGGATGCATTCTTCTTAACTTGAAGATTTCGGGGACAAAATCCTTTAAGGAGGGAAGAATGTAACAACCCGAATTTTTATAACAAGTTAAAACCATAAATCAAGGAAAAATTAAATTTTAAAATAAGAATCAAGGGAAACGGGTTACGCCATTGCGTTCGTCTCAGAATTTTACATGAAATAGAGTCCGATTTTTCGAAAATCGGAGTCCGGATGAAGAAGTTATGGCCTGTAGAAGATTCAGCAAATTTCAGACCAGGCAGGTCGACCTGGGGGTCAGATCAACCACATGGTCGACCTACCACCCAGGTCGACCATATGGTCGACCTATGTAACACCCCACATCCATTAATGTTACTCACAAAGGGAATGCATTAACTTCCATGGAGGTTTTAAGTGAATATAGAACAGAAAAATTACAACAAGACAGATAATAAATAGTACTTGGGAATCTAAAACTTTGTTTTATTTCAGCGGAAATTAAGCATGTTTGTTACATCATAAAACCATAAATCAGAGTCAAGTACAATATCCATCTTGATAAAACAAAATACATAGTCCCATTACATAAATAGCCATTAAAGAAGATAACAAGCTGGACTTTACTTCAACGGTCCAAGCTTTCCAAAAGAGAGATAAAGCAATCCAATCAAACTCCGCTAGAGCTGGGCCCAACCTGAGGACCTGGAGGGGAAAAAGGATAGAAATAGAGGGGGTCAGACATAAAGTCTGGCGAGTATGATAATTCTAACAATACTATTATCAAAATAACTAGACTAAGGCATAAGCTGGAAAACAAGGAAATGTCTATGAACTATTGGGTATGGAAGAGCAGATAAAGATAACGTTAAAGGCACACCTAATTACTAACGAATAATGACTACACTGCACCACACCAGTCACCCTCAAAGTTGATCCCGCTTGCTTCACTTAGAAATTATATAAATATCCTTACGTACCCCTAGCTGACTACATAGGTGCCGCCTGCCCCTATCTCCACTAGGTGTACCCTATTACCCACTTTCGATCGGCTCCCTACTCGTAGATACCCGTGCTGGCCTCACAGTGGGGTGTATCACTCCCCTAAAGTGGCAACCCGATACAACTTGAGAATGCATGGCTTATACCTACACGATGCAACAACGTCTTACCTACTAGCCCGGGTCCACACACGCATATGAAACCCGTTGGACTTGCGTTTCCACCACTAACCCATTTTGGCCTCTTATAGTCAAGCCCAGTATGCGTGTCCCGTCCTCGACTTGGGTCGAGCCCACAAAGATACGTTTGGGTTACTGGTTGAAATGGGCCCCCACAAGCTATCTACCTAAGCTTGTCCCTACTAGTATAACCCACTTAACCCTCTTAGTCATGTTCATTTACATGTGTGTTTGGTCAAGTCTTACTAATCGTATTTCAAATGCCACTAAAGGCAATCACTAGATTCCTCATGCCACCCAAGGCACCTACTTAACCCCCATGTCCCACTTTACATGTTTATCTGGTTAAGTATTTCTTAATTCATTCAGGCCATAACCTCATAAATACCTCTCACATTAGACTGGCATTTATGGCAGCTGGATTTGCTGGGCGGGTCCGGGCAGTCTTACACCATAAAAGAGTCTAACCTCGTGTCTTTACAACTGTTATGCTTTAATTTGGGCCTAGGACCTCTCACATTGGGATGACATTTGTGACTACTGGATTTGCCGGGCGGGTCCGGGCAGTTTTACGTCACAAACGAGTCCAACCTCGTGTCCTAAGCATTGATTAACACTTACAATCTTTTACCCCAGTTTTTATAATTCCCTTTTCAAATTATTAATTAATTCCAATATTAATGATGTCCATAATTGACTCAATTATGGCCATCCATTCATGGCATGTAAAATCATATCAATTGCACCCCAACTTCTTAATATTAAATCCTTAATATTACCCCTACCCCACGTTATACGTTCGCTTATTCAACGCAAAATATACGTTAGACTCGAATAGTCTAACTCATAGCACAAAGATAAATTATCACAACATATAGACAAATAAAATAAATCTAATCATAATAGGGGTGAAACTTGCATAAAACTACACATGTTAAGGATCTAAAGGTGTCAACTTGTTAAATGTCACAATTTACATGATATGATCATAACCCGAATTCATGTATAAACTTGCATATGGGGTTTTATGCAACATAATGATGGTGTGAACTAGCATCTAACACATAGAACTCACCCATGTCATAGCATAATTCTTGATCTAAATAGATGTCATGGCATATGTTCATAATCTTTACTAATCAATCTAAACTTGCATACATGATTTGTCATCAACATAGCCCAAATAATATCAACATTATGACTTGATTAACATGAACTAATTAGCATAGATAATAACATCATGACTTTATAACATGTATGATTTTTCACAATTTAGCATAGAAAATTACAACCTATACAATATCATCATAGCATGATTTACACATATAGGATATCATCATCACATAACATAGGATTTACAACATACATGATAGCATGAGGTTTACAACAACATATATGACAATCCACATCATTCACTTATAATCCACTCATAACTTAATCTAATTAGTTTAATAATAATCTTGTTAAGATCATCATACTCACAATTAGAAAAGAAAGAGAGTCTTGATTTGCTTTAGAGTTGAGTAGAATTAGGGTTTTGATTAGCTTTCTTCGTTCTTAGTTGGTGGCGGCTACACTGAGTTCCATGGTGGCGGTATGACGGTGGCTATTCTATTTTTCATGTGAATTAGAGTGAGAGACTACCTAGGTATTTATAGAGTTTAGGATTTATTTAGACCGTCAGATCAACTCAGAACTAAACTGAACCGTTAAATTTGCCAACTCAGCCCTAAAGACACATCAGCAACTCAAGATTGGGCTCAGACAAACCCTAGCCGACTGGGCCAGGTCGACAGCCCAGTCGACTCCCCAGTCGACCTGGGGGGGTGTCGACTGCCCAGTCGACTCCCCAGTCGACCTGGGGTGCTGGGCGGGAATTTTCCCGCCTAGCCTGTTTGACTTTGAATTTTGAATTTTAATTTTTCTGAAATCTGTGTTTGAATTTTCTGAAACTTCCGATGGCCATATCTCCTTCATATGAAGTCCAAATCACGCAAACTCGGACTCTATTTCGACCAGAATTCCGAGACGAACACAATGGCCAACCCGTTTCCCATAATTCTCACGTCTGAGATTAGTTATTCTTTAATTTGTGAATATTATTATTAACAGAATTACGGGGTGTTACATTCTCCCCTCCTTAAAGGATTTCGACCCCGAAATCTTCAAGTCAAGAAGAATGTATATCCTAACATCCATTCATCCATCTACTCAACCATCAAACACAGGCATCCATTGTCCTTATAGACTTCTAATGCTTTCATGTTTAAATGCACTGTGTGTGTATATGTCCATATCTAATGCAAAATCAGGCGGTCCACTGATTCAGTTGACCTCCTTAATGCAAATCATGATAGTGCCATGCGTCCATTATGTATGCAAAAGTTCCTTAATGCTACATATTATCTCTATATGCGTGCACAATCATCATCTGAATGCAGCATCCATATGATAATACAATCATCATACATCCATTTTACTAAATACAGCCATTTATATGCAATATGCAGTATGAAGTGACTGAGCCGATCTAGTGCCTAACAGTGTGTGTATATGCGTCCACGAGCAACCACTAGCAAACACTTGCATCCACTTTGCATCCATCATGCATAACATGTCTCAAACACATGTTTCAACCATAGGATTATCCTAACTAAAGGTCAAGGATACTAGCGAGAGGATACTCTAAAGGTAAGATAAGTACAAGATAAGCGATAAAGGAGAAATTAAAAGACATACCCTCGAAAAGAAAAGGGTACAAAGAACGCATCTTATCTTCCGTCTCCCAAGTAGCGTTGCTCTCATCATCTCCCCATTGTACTTTGACTAGTCTGACCTCTCGATTTCTCAGCTTCTTAATCTCTGACCCAAGAATGCGCGTAGAAGCTCGTCGAATCGTCGCATCACGCTATATCTCTACCTCTCTAAGCAAGTTCGGCTCTACCACCTCCGCGGTCTCGTGCAAGCACTTCCTCAAATGTGACACATGGAATACGTCGTGTACACCACTAAGTCTCTCAGGCAACTCCACTCTATACGCCATCTGTCCAATCTTCTCCTTAATAGGAAACGGCCCTACGAACCTTGTTGCTAATTTCCCAACGGTCCCAAAGCAAACAACGTTCCGTAATGGAGACACTTTGATAAAGACCATGTCCCCAACATCAAACTCAAGATCTGTCCTCCTCTTATCCGCATTAAATTTCTGCCTATCTTGCGCTGCTTTCATCCTCCTTCGAATCAAGTCGATCTTCTCCGAAGTCTCCCTAATCATATCGGGCCCAAGTAAGATCTTATCCGTAGATTCCCACCAACATGTAGGTGAACGACAAGGTCGTCCATAAAGAGCTTCGAAAGGTGCCATGCCAATGCTAGTCTGAAAGCTATTATTATATGCGAACTCCACCAATGGAAGATGCACTTCCCATGTACCCCCAAAGTCTAGGATACTAGCCTCAAAAGATCCTCTAGAATACGATTCACCCTCTCGGTCTGGCCGTCCGTCTGAGGATGATATGCGGTGCTCAAACATAACTGAGTCCCTACCGCTTCTTGCAAGCTCTTCCAAAATTCGCTAGTGAAAATAGGATCGCGGTCGCTCACTATGCTAGAAGGAACACCATGCAAACGAACTATTTCTTGAATGTATACGGAGGCTAACCATGGAGCAGTCCTCTTACTCTTCATGGGAATGAAATGGGCGCTTTTAGTAAGTCTATCTACTATAACCCAAATTCCCGTATTACCCTTCCTTGATCTTGGTAATCCATCCACAAAGTCCATCGAGACACTCTCCCACTTCCATAGTGGAACCTCCAATGGGTGAAGCAACCCACCGGGTTTCTCTTGCTCCGCTTTTACTTGTTGGCACACCAAGCATCTAGCGACATACTCAGCCACATCTTTCTTCATGCCGGCCCAAAAGTAAACTCGTCTCGTGTCCATGTACATCTTGTCCCCGCCGGGATGGATGGTCATCTTCGAACGATGTGCATCATCAAGAATGGTCTTCCTTAGGTCATCGTCTTTTGGTATACAAAGTCTACCGTCCCTACGTAACCAACCCTTATCATCTAGGGTATACCTACGGGGATGGCTTGATGACTCCCCTCTTTTGAGCTTTTCTACTAACTCAACCAACTGTGGGTCGTCTCGCTGTGCCTCACCAATCCGTCCCAAAAGCATAGGTCTGACCTCCAAGGATGCTAGTAAACCGGGTACAAAGTCAACGGAAGGTCTAAAATCAAACATAAAGATGAATTCTAAGTTTCGCCGTTCAACAAACAACGGACTCAAGGACAGCCTTTTCCTACTTAAGGCGTCTGCCACCACGTTACCCTTGCCAGGGGTATATACTATTTCGAAGTCGTAGGACGCTAAGAACTCCATCCACCTTTGTTGCCTTAAGTTTAAGTCCTTCTGAGAGAATAAGTATTTTAAAGATTTGTGGTCAGTGAATAATTCGAATTTCTCGCCAAGAAGATAATGACGCCAAGACTTAAGCGCGAAAACAATAGCGGCCAACTCTAAGTCATGTGTAGGGTAATTTTTCTCATGCGCTCTCAACTGCCTTCCACCATAGGATATTACCCTACCCTCTTGCATTAAGACTGCGCCTAGACCTGTGCCACAAGCATCGGTATAAACAGTAAATGGCTTACTCCCGTCTGGCAGCACTAAGACTGGGGCAGAGGTCAAAGCTCTCTTCAAACGTTGGAACGCATCATCACAATCTACGTCCCATGTGAAAACTAGGTTCTTCTTCGTCAAGCGTGTTAATGGAGCTGATATCTTTGCGAAGTCTTTGATAAACTTCCTATAGTAGCCAGCCAACCCCAAGAAACTTCTCACTTCGGTAGCATTTTTAGGGACCTTCCAATCTTGGATGGCCACCACCTTCGCGGGATCCACAGCTATCCCTTCTTTGGAAACCACGTGCCCTAAGAATCGCACTTCTTTCCTCCAAAAGTGACATTTGGAAAATTTAGCTTTAAGGCTATGCGCTCGAAGAGTCTCCAATACTTCCCTAAGATGTAGGGCATGCTCTTCTTCATTCTTAGAAAAGATCAAGATGTCGTCTACAAAGACCACCACGAATTTATTAAGGTACTCCCTAAACACCCTACTCATCAAATCAACAAAGTATGCGGGGCATTTGTCAAACCGAAGGGCATCACTAGCCATTCATAGAAACCGTCCGGAGTCCTAAAGGCAGTCTTGTCTATGCTATCCTCAGCCACTCTCAACTGATGGAATCCAGTGGCTAGGTCCAACTGCGAAAACACTGAGGCGCCAACTAACTGATCGAAGAGATCGTCAATCCTCGGCAGTGGGTGTCTGTTTTTCTTAGTAAGTTTATTAAGTTCTCTATAGTCCACACAAAGTCTAAGGGACCCATCCGCCTTCGTGGCAAATACTACTGGAGCACCCCACTCCGATATACTTCGTCTTATGAACCCCTTCTCAAGCAACTCCTTCACTTGCTTATTGAGTTCCCTCCTTTCACGAGGAGCCATGTGGCGTACTGGTAAAGATACTGGTTTTGCATTATCCACAAGATATATTCGAAAATCTATCTCCCGCTTCGGAGGTAAGCCCTTCACCTCCTCAAACACATCCGAGTATTCTCGGACCACTCTAACAGATCGTAGATTCTCCACAGACGCGTCAAGCGATTCTAGATAACTTAGCATAACGGAATTTATGGGATTACAAAAGATATCGAGAGCGTTACCAAGGCGAGTCATGAGCCTAACTACTCTCCTTTCACAATCAAGAACGGCCCCATTTCTGGATAACCAATCCATTCCTAAAATTAGCCCATAGCCCGTGAATCCCAAAACATAAGCATCACATCTAAACTCAACGCTAAGTATAGAAATTTTCAAATCCAAACACATCATGGACAAATAAGCGGAGCCCCCAATTGGATTCGAAACAACTAAGGGATCCTCTACTAAACTGGTGTTTAAGTGCAGTGATTCAACTAATGATGTAGAGATAAACGAATGCGATGCGCCCGAATCAAATAAAGTACGGACAGGATGATCAAACAGAAAAACTAAGCTTTCAACAGAAATGGTTCTACCTCGTTCTTGCAGCGGTGGGACCGCGAGAGCCCGAACTTGTCCCCTTGCCTGCCCTGGTGCCATAAGAGCCTGCACCTGTCCTCCCGAGGTAGACCCTGCCCTCTGCCCCTTCTTTGGGCAGTCCTTCACTAGATGTCCCGCTTCACCACAGTGAAAACATCCAGTCTTCTTTTTCATTCTGCAATCCTTGCTGAGATGGCCTGGTGTCCCACAGTTAAAGCATTTCTTCTTTCCCTTGCCATTATTGTCTTTACCACCCTTCTTGTTTTGCTATTGTGGTTTCTTCTGATCCCCTTTCTTCTCGGGTGCCTTATCATCTTTAGTGCATTTCTCCTCGTGCATGAGTGCCATGTTTACTAGCTTCTCAAAGGTGGCCCCCATAGGGATGTGGGTCATAGCCAACCCTTGCAACGGTTCATTCAAGCCATTTACGAACCTCAGAGCCTTCTTCTTCGCCGTGTTCACTAAGTCCAAGCCAAACCTTGCTAACTGATTAAATTTGTTGACATATTCTTTCACTGATGAGCTTCCTTGCTTTAATGTCAAAAGCCTTTCCATATATAGATTCTCTTCTGCCCTTGAGGGAAACTTTGCCTCAAACCTACGTCTGAAATCCGCCCAAGAATCAACAGGACGCTCCCCATTAGTGACCTCCCACCAAAACGAGGCCTCTCCCTTCATTAACCAAGCTGCTAATTTGACTTTCCTCCCTTCTTCTACTTCAAAGATTTCTAGCAATTCTTCCACCTCCTTAAGCCAATCTCTAGCTTCCACAAACGTTTCTGACCCTTGAAAAGGTTTTCCACCCATAGCCTTAAATTCCTTGCACGTCTTTGCAAAAGTATCAGCGCGAGGAGGAGGAGGAGGAGCGGGTGCAACTGGTGTTGGAGGAACATTGGCTAGACCTGCAGCGGCCCTAGCCTCTAATAACCTCCTATACCATCCTGGTATCGTTACACCGTCCGGAAGGTTAAGATCTTCAGCCATGCTGAAACGAAAAAGGAAAGATTCAAAATGGAGAATTCGAAAGATAAAGATATGGCTATTGGGGATTGTGTTTTTCTTAAAAACTTTCCTCTTTAAATTACTCATTAAGACATGTTTCTGAAAACACTTCTTCCAAAAATACTTTAGAAAAATAGTTTTTCTAAAAAAATTATCTGTTCTGGTAACCTTAAGCTCTGATACCATGTGTAACACCCCACGTCCATTAATGTCACTCACAAAGGGAATGCATTAACTTCCATGGAGGTTTTAAGTGAATATAGAACAAAAAAATTACAACAAGACAGATAATAAATAGTACTTGGGAATCTAAAACTTTGTTTTATTTCAGCGGAAATTAAGCATGTTTGTTACATCATAAAACCATAAATCAGAGTCAAGTACAATATCCATCTTGATAAAACAAAATACATAATCCCATTACATAAATAGCCATTAAAGAAGATAACAAGCTGGACTTTACTTCAACGGTCCAAGCTTTCCAAAAGAGAGATAAAGCAATCCAATCAAACTCCGCTAGAGCTGGGCCCAACCTGAGGACCTGGAGGGGAAAAAGGATAGAAATAGAAGGGGTCAGACATAAAGTCTGGCGAGTATGATAATTCTAACAATACTATTATCAAAATAACTAGACTAAGGCATAAGATGGAAAACAAGGAAATGCCTATGAACTATTGGGTATGGAAGAGCAGATAAAGATAACGTTAAAGGCACACCTAATTACTAACGAATAATGACTACACTGCACCACACCAGTCACCCTCAAAGTTGATCCCGCTCGCTTCACTTAGAAATTATATAAATATCCTTACGTACCCCTAGCTGACTACATAGGTGCCGCCTGCCCCTATCTCCACTAGGTGTACCCCATTACCCACTTTCGATTGGCTCCCAACTCGTAGATACCCGTGTTGGCCCCACAGTGGGGTGTATCACTCCCCTAAAGTGGCAACCCGATACAACTTAAGAATGCACGGCTTATACCTACACGATGCAACAACGTCTTACCTACCAGCCCGGGACCACACACGCATATGAAACTCGTTGGACTTGCGTTGCCACCGCTAACCCGTTTTGGCCTCTTATAGTCAAGCCCAGTATGCGTGTCCCGTCCTCGACTTGGGTCGAGCCCACAAAGATACATTTGGGTTACTGGTTGAAATGGGCCCCTACAAGCTATCCACCTAAGCTTGTCCCCACTAGTATATCCCACTTAACCCTCTTAGTTATGTTCATTTACATGTGTGTTTGGTTAAGTCTTACTAATCGTATTTCAAATGCCACTAAAGGCAATCACTAGATTCCTCATGCCACCCAAGGCACCTACTTAACCCCCATGTCCCACCTTACAAGTTTATCTGGTTAAGTATTTCTTAATTCATTCAGGCCATAACCTCATAAAGACCTCTCACATTAGACTGGCATTTATGGCAGCTGGATTTGCCGGGCGGGTCCGGGCACTCTTACACCATAAAAGAGTCTAACCTCGTGTCTTTACAACTGTTATGCTTTAATTTGGGCCGAGGACCTCTCACATTGGGCTGACATTTGTGACTACTGGATTTGCCGGGCGGGTCCGGGCAGTTTTACGTCACAAACGAGTCCAACCTCGTGTCCTAAGCATTGATTAACACTTACAATCTTTTAACCCAGTTTTAATAATTCCCTATTCAAATTATTAATTAATTCCAATTTTAATGATGTCCATAATTGACTCAATTATGGCCATCCATTCATGGCATGCAAAATCATATCAATTGCACCCCAACTTCTTAATATTAAATCCTTAATATTACCCCTACCCCACGTTATACGTTCGCTTATTCAACGCAAAATATACGTTAGACTCGAATAGTCTAACTCATAGCACAAAGATAAATTATCACAACATATAAACAAATAAAATAAATCTAATCATAATAGGGGTGAAACTTGCATAAAACTACACATGTTAAGGATCTAAAGGTGTCAACTTGTTAAATGTCACAATTTACATGATATGATCATAACCCGAATTCATGTATAAACTTGCATATGGGGTTTTATGCAACATAATGATGGTGTGAACTAGCATCTAACACATAGAACTTACCCATGTCATAGCATAATTCTAGATCTAAATAGATGTCATGTCATATTTTCATAATCTTTACTAATCAATCTAAACTTGCATACATGATTTGTCATTAACATAGCCCAAATAATATCAACATTATGACTTGATTAATATCATGACTTTATAACATGTATGATTTATCACAATTTAGCATAGAAAATTACAACCTATATAATATCATCATAACATGATTTATACATATAGGATATCATCATCACATAACATAGGATTTACAACATACATGATAGCATTAGGTTTACAACAACATATATGACAATCCACATCATTCACTTATAATCCATTCATAACTTAATCTAATTAGTTTAATAATAATCTTGTTAAGATCATCATACTCACAATTAGAAGAGAAAGAGAGTCTTGATTTGCTTTAGAGTTGAGTAGAATTAGGGTTTTGATTAGCTTTCTTCGTTCTTAGTTGGCGGCGGCTACACTGAGTTCCATGGAGGCGGTATGACGGTGGCTATTCTATTTTTCATGTGAATTAGAGTGAGAGACTACCTAGGTATTTATAGAGTTTATGATTTATTTAGACCGTTAGATCAACTTAGAACTAAACTGAACCGTTAAATTTGCCAACTCAGCCCTGAAGACACATCAGCAGCTCAAGATTGGGCTCAGCCAAACCCTAGCCGACTGGACCAGGTCGACTGCCCAGTCGACTCCCCAGTCGACCTGGGGGGGGGGTGTCGACTGCCCAGTCGACTCCCTAGTCGACCTGGGGTGCTGGGCGGGAATTTTCCCGCCTAGCCTGTTTGACTTCGAATTTTAAATTTTAAATTTTCTGAAATCTGTGTTTGAATTTTCTGAAACTTCCGATGGCCATATCTCCTTCATACGAAGTCAAAATCACGCAAACTCGGACTCTATTTCGACCAGAATTCCGAGACGAACACAATGTCGCAACCCATTTCAAACAGTTCTCACGTCTGAGATTAGTTATTCTTTAATTTGTGAATATTAATATTAACAGAATTACGGGGTGTTACAACCTCCCCCCTTACAGGTCGACCTGGTCGGCCTGTTTTGACCCAGAACCCATTTTTGAAGCCTGAGACGTGTTTTGATGGTCCGGATTGATTCTAGAGTTAATCTAAGGGCCTAAACTAGTTGCTACCCCTATAAATACATCCTAAGACCTAGCCTAATTCATACAAATCATTCTTACACTGCTATGCTGCTAATTTACCCCTTGAACCATGGTCGCTGCCTCCAAATTAAAGCTTAAGCATTCAAACTCAATTCAAATCAAAGATCAACGCTTCTACAACAATTCAGGAGAATAGATCAGCGACACCGCAACGTTCTATGACAAATTTCTAGACTTGACTTCTGCATCTAAATTTCTTAGACCACGATCTGTAAGTTCCAGTTACTTTTAGATAAAAACTATAAATCTAATATGGGCATGTTAAATTGGAATTGATTTATGTATGATTCATATCTATTCTTGTTTTCTTCTTGGATCTTGACTATTGGGAATATTGTCTACGACGTTGAAACTATTGTTAATGGCATAAGACTATGACTACGCCTATGACTGGGAACATAAGACCATGACTATGCCTATGACTGTGAACATAAGACTATGCCTATGACTATGACGGTGAACATAAGACTATGCCTATGACTATGACGGTGAACATTAGACTATGCCTATGACTATGACGGTGAACACAAGACTATGCTTATGCCTATGACTGTGAATATAAGACTATTGCCTATAACTATGACAAGGACAATTGTGGCTAATCACCTATGAGGTTATTGCCTAGGATTATGACTATGAAATTGGATCTAAGCTTGATTTTATATTCAGACCTATTTTCTTTATTTTCTTGATTTTGGGGATTTTTCTATTTAAGTTAGATCTATCTGTGTTCTTGAATCTAGATTATTATTCAAACCTTTTTCATGTTCATAATGTTATGCTTGCGATGTTTTAATCAATTTATTCAGTTAGGTCATGCCTTGGAAATAAATTGATAATAGAGCAATGTTTATTATGTTGATCTATGCCTGTGGTTCTATTTTACCATCATGTTGAATTCGGAATTAATGAATAGGTCCATTCATATGTATATGAACTTGGAGTATAACCCGTGATGACAAGTTGTGTAGTTTATCATGTTATGCAAGTTTTAGGTTGTGAAATCATATCACATATGTGACCAAATGTTAGACCTACATGTTTATGTGTATATGTTAAACCTATGTCATATTTCAATTTCACACTTATTCATATGTTCGTGATTAATTTGCAAGATCACATATATGTAAGTTGATTTAGTCTATGTTGCAAATTCACATATATGTATGTTGGTTTAGTCTACATTGCAAGTTCACACCTATGATATTCATGTTGATTGTTTTGCAAGTACACACCTATAGTGTTCATATTGACTATGCCAAGAATGCCAAGTTTACACCTATGTCATGTTAATAAATTTCTTTATGCAAATTTTGTGTACGTTAAATTAGGCTAAGTTTTTATCCTAATATTATGCCAAAAATCATGCAGATGGAAAATTAGTCTAAGATTGTTAGCCTAATATTTAGACGGGGTAATGTTGGAAAAAATTGGTAATTATAGGAAACTTGGTATGAAACTCGCCATGAAACTTGACATGAACATTGTTATAACTTGAATCTGGATGTAGGCATGAAACTTGCCTTGAAACTTGACACTAACATGGACATGACACTAGAATGAACTTGAAAATGGTCAACTCGAGGTTGGGTTGAGTTTGCAGTGTAATTCTGCCCGGTACCGCCCGGCAAATCCAATTACTGCAAACAATAGGATCCAATGTGGGTAGTTGGTCATATCTCACTTGAAAACCCGAGGTCAGACTGAGTTGTGGTGTAATTCTTCCCGGAACCGCCCGGCATATCCAGTAACTACAACAGCAGGTCTGATGTGAGAGGTTTGGGTGCATTAATGAATTAATGCCACATGATAGGGTTAAGTCATGAACATGAAAGACAACACTTAACCAACTTGATACATGATTCGTAGGCGGGTTAAGTCATGAACTTGAATGACAACACTTAACCAACTTGAATGCTTGACTGATAAGGGTTAAGTCACAAATTTAAATGACAACACTTAACCTATTGGACGAAAACCCTAATTACGCGGTCCATTTCAGTAGTAACCCACTGGATGTATCATGGTACCCTGGAACTAGGCAGGGTGGGGCACGATTACTGGGCTGATTGTAAGCATGCAGAACGACGACTGTGTTGGTGCGCCAGTGTAGGTTCAGGCGGGCTATGGTCGTGCACGTGGTCCGGAGTTGAAAAAGCAGGCATTGGGCATCATTAGGTTTATCTGTGCATGCTTGATTCGTGTCGGTGGTTGGCACCATAGGGCTTGATACACCCTATGGTGGACCTAGCACAGGTGACTACATTCGTGATAGGGTCGTATGACACAGACACATGACGAGCTAAAACTTGTAGGGAGCCGATCGACTAGTGGATAGTTTCGTTGGACATAGAAATGGGTCATTTCGTGATATTGGGCCAAGGGTCATTTCATGATTTATATAAAACATGGGTTTGGGATTCTAGTACAGTTGATGCAGCGAACCTTGAATATGTGATGCTATACATGATTCATACTTGATTTATCATGTTATCTGAGTCTATCTTGCCCATCTTGACAGCATCCTTATGTTTACTTTCAGTTTATACATGTCATGTTACCTTTACCTGTTTTTATGTTGAAAGTCACTAGGACTTACCAGTCTTTATGACTGACCCGTTTTCTTTCGCCTCTTTTTTTCTTCCGTCCCCCCCCCCCCCCCCCCCCCCGCAGGTTCTCAGGGAGGAAACTCTAGCACTTAGCTTGGATTTCGCTTGCTTTCGGTTCAGCTCATGTACAATTTGATCTTGAGCTATGCTATGGCTGCATTTCTGCTACCTTTGGGGAATTAAGCTCCTATTGTTGTTTCAAGTTTATGCTTCTTTATTTATGCAAGACAGAATTTATTGTAATGGAAAGTAATGACCATGGCTATTTGATGTAAAAGGTTTTGACTCTTTTTGAAAGTAATGAAATTTAGCTTTTGAATCTTCCGTTGTTTTATTTATGTTCTGTCTTGTAATAATTCTGTGATTGTTTACCTCGATAACGCTCCTCCAAAACTAGTGCATTCCCTTTGTGAGTGACCCTAGCGGAGGTGGGGTGTTACAGTCCATATATTTATAGAGGGGTTATTGATTTCTATATATATATATAATACTCTGGTTTATTTATTTTCTGTCCGTTATCGCATTTCGTCCGTAATTTTATCATATGCACTCCATTCGTGATTCTCCAAGAATGAAAGTTAACCAGAATTTCGAGACGAACTCATTGGTTAAAGTTTCATGGTCAAATTCCATTGTTTATAGAAATTCCTATTTATGAAACTCTAATAATTAATTCCTATTGCCAAAATTTCGGGCTGTTACATAATTTGACCATGAAACTTTAATTATTGGGTTCGTCTCGTAATTCTGGTCAACTTTCATGTTTGAAGTTTCGCGAACGGAGTCCGTATAAAAAAGTTACGGACGAAATATGAAAAACAAACGAAAATATATAAACGTAATAAGTATAATACATCATACCATTTAAAACCAACCCTCGCTCGGTAAAACAACCAATAGGAGGTTGGTACCTAAGGGAATGATCGACCGCATCGGGCCTGTAGTTCCCAGCGGGAGCTAGGTTTTGAAATCTATTTTCGTTATATATTATAATATAAATGGACAGATGATTATGGTATTTAATGTAGTACATAAGATTTAACAAATTTATTTTAATATTAAGATTTAAAATGTAATATTTATGTATGGAATTTATAAAAATTTAAGATTTAAAAGCATTTGGTTAAATATGAATTTGAAGACAATAAAATTTTGATTGAAATTAATTTAGTTAAACAAGATCTGTTTGGCAAACCTGTTCGTTATAGGTCGAATTGTAAAAACGGCTCGCAATATAGTTACTAAAACAATCAGTGTTCAAATAGTAATTATAATTAAATATCAGTTTAGAATAATCGTTCAATTCCGGTATGCACAGTCCTCAAATATTTTATAGAATTTTACTGTAATTTTTAATTTGGAAAATAGGCATATATTTTCTAGCGTAGCTTAGGGAAACTGTGGTTCTTTTGACATCTTACAAAATCAGTCAAGCGGTTTATCTTATGCTTGTTTTAGGGTCCGTACACATCGCTGTATATGACCGTAATCTCATTACTGTTCCTAATCTAAATAAATGCGTACACTTAAATCTAATTGTTTTCTTAAGCTTACCGTTTCCATGATACATTCGAAAATAATAACACTATTAAATGTATGATACAAGTGGCTTAGACATTTGTACACCACCATTTTAAAGTAGTCAACATGTGTAAATAGAATTCTTTCTCATGTACGATTGTCCAAATTTCTCTGAAACAAGGACACGTTGCACCTGTCTCTCCCATGCGTATTCTTTTCTGTCTCAATGTTCTGGCTTGGGAACAATTCGAAGAAAGAAAAAAAATGAAAACGAATGCAAAAAGGGAAGAAAGGGATACATTAAACTGAATGAAAGGAAACATACAAAGAAGCTTCCTCCCTTCTCCGTTCATCTCGGTCTCCTGAGCATCACCTCCTTTCCTTAGAGACCCATTCGGCCTTCATTTAAAAAGCAGTTTGGCCATCTTGTTTTACTAGCGGCGTCCACTACCCCATGTCATTCACCTCGCCTGTCACCACTGCGTCAGACCCGCACCTCCAGTCCACCGCACTCATACGACCCATCCGCCACCTCCTCGACCAAATGCGCAACTCCTCCTTTAATCGTTGTCTTCCCTTTAACCATTCAACTTCGTTCCAGCTCCACCACCAACATCGCCAACCGCCACACTCCAAGCGACAGCGCCGACGTCTCCTCCGCATCACCGATTTCCGGTGCCTCCCTACAGACTAGTGGCGTTCCCCTTTCTTCTACCTGCCTGCGCAGGTAGATTAAAAAAAGAAGAAAAAAGTGGAAATGAAACACATATAATACGCATGCAAACTTTTGTATTGCGGAAGAAGAGTTACTATATGCATTTGTGGAAAGAGAAATTGAGAATAGAAAAAGGAGTTGATTCCTTGTTAGTGGATGACTTGGGTAATAATTATAAGTGGAAACAAGTGAAGTTGGATACGTAACATGGGAGGGTTGCGAGAGAAGAGGAATGGGGAGACAAAAAAGAAAAAGAAAAAAAGGGGCGAACATGTTAAGGGTATATATTCATATATATATATATATATATATATATATATATATGTATGTATATGTATATATGTATATATACACACGTCCGTTTGCGAAGTAAAAGTGCGCACGTGACGGTAGCGGCATCCTTAAAGAATTGTGTGTGATCGTCAAGTGTTTTTCGTAGTTGATATCGCTACAAGAAACGGCTCAAATAGTGACGGCAAATGACCGTAGACGGCCGTCGCTAGCCGTCGCCAAAAGCCGTCACAAATAATGTGGATGCTAAGTAAAAGCGTCGGCTATGGCGATGACTGTGGACACCACTTTAGCGACGGCTAGCGACAGCAAAGTTGCCACGTAGACAAACGGCTATAATTCATACAAACGGCTAAAAGCCATCACAAACCGTCACCATATTGCCCTAACAAACCGTCGCTAACTGTCACTATGCTATGCAAACCAGCCATCGCAAGTCGTCGCTATACGTGGCAAAACTGTGTAAAAAACCCTCGTAAGCCGTCGCTGGCCGTCGCCAAACTTGACCAGAAAGTCGTCACCAGCCGTCGCCAAGCTGTAACTTTTTTCTGTATTTCAGCAGCTAACAAGCCATCAAACTACACAAACTCAAAATGCAGTTCATCTGCAACTCATATACACTCAATTTCACATTCCATCAACTCAAATTCACATTCAATCACCTCATCAACACTATAAATCAACTCATATCATCAACACGTCCAAAAAACAAAAATATAAACGATAAACTATCAAAAAACCATCACCATATCCACATCAAACAAACCATGTCCAAAATACCATCAAACAAACCATATCTCCACAAAATACCACAAACATCTCAAGTCCATCACCAACAACTAGTTTGTATTTACAAAACAAGTCCAAAAAAAGACAATTACCAACCTACTCATCATCATCATTCTCACCGTCCTCCTCGTCCTCATCGTCATCCTCCATGGGCTCACTCGACGGCATTACACCATGCTCCTGAAGATATGCAGCAATCCGCGCATCCAACACGGTCTCGAGCCTGTTCTTCTGAAAATCTTCTAAGGTTGCAACCTGTTGTCGAAGCATGTAGATCTCCTCCTCATCCTGACGCCTCGTATAAGAGGCCTGAGTGCCCGCTATCTGTAATTATATTAAAAAGGTTATAAACCATTGTCAAAAGTTTTTTTTATACATTTTACATGCTTTATACAATTATTGTAATAGAGTTATCGATATAAAATGCACACCAATTAATGGAACCAATTTGTAGTAATTATTCATGCCAGTATTAATATTTGTTTACGTGGATTGAGTACCTAAGTGATATTAAGTAATAGCACTTGGGTATGTTTAAATGTTTTAATAAAATGCTTTACCTCTATGTTTCTAAAGTTGTAGCGTCTACCCTTGGTAGGAGGGTCGATGATTTTGTTCCAGATGCGATTGCACTCCTCCACGTCCGGCTCTTGACCTAACTGCATCGCTCGAGCATCTAAGGTCGCCCTGTATTTGTCCTGCGATAGCGGACAATTATGGAATACATTAAATACTCAATTCAAAATAACAATGTGAAATACAAATTATTACAAATGCTAACCATCGTTTCGCAGGACTTAGGGTCCGACCAGGTATATGAGGTGTTACCCTCCTCATCTGTCCGCTCGACGGCATGAGTCTGTGTAAATACCTCAGCAAATGTAAGCTCCCATTGGAGCGTCGACATATGAAATGATAAAATAGATATTTGGAATTAATCAATATGATTTAAAAAGTTTAGAACTATTTGTAAATGTGATTTATCGTTCGTACCAATTCACGACGATGCTGGGAGAAGGACTTAGACCCAGCCCGATGCAAAGCAGGATTTTTGAGCCTGTTTGCTCTATTTCTCTCTGAAAGCTCCTGTATATTTAATTATATGATTAATTGATGGATATACAAAATAAAATTTTAAAACAAGCTTAAGTAATTTACCCTCGCAGCTTCTGTGGCCCACAATTTCTGGAAATCGGCGTAGACCTCCTCGCCCATCCACTGAGGCCTCTTTTTTGCTTTTTTTTGCCTTGTATACATTGCCTAAATAATTTTTCCTCATCTTCTGGTTCCATGCAGTGAGGAAAACATCCATATCTTCATCCCGTACAAGTACAGAACACTATAAATTAACAAACAAATTGTATTACATATTTTATATAATTTTGCAAATGAGAAATATATTTATACTTAGAAGAACCTCCGCGAGGATGGCATTCCTAATCTGCATAGGAATATCGTCCCAGTGAGGTCATGCCTCTGTCCACCTAGCGACATATGCTTGTCTAGACACGCGTAAAACAAGCTCTCCTGGAATAATATCAAACCCTCTGTAGAAAGTATGATATTAGCATTTAATAACTTTTGAATACTAAGCATTTAGAAATTAAAAACTTACCCTATGGACTTGGGCACGAGCTCTATGACCGGACGTGTATGCGATGCTGTACCGCTCGCACCTGCCTCTGAACTTTGGGTAGGTCGGCGTCTAGGAGGCATATCTGTCACAAACAGATTATTTCGTATAATAATAACTCATACATCATTATGCACATCCATTATCAAATAAACTCATACAACATATATTATCAAATGGAACTACAAGACCCATTTACATAAAAGAAGAAGAACCAGCTAATAAATAACTGTAGCACATCGTATATAAGTTAACAAAATAGTACATCACATAAGTTCACAAAATAGCACATCATATAAGTTCACAACATAGCACATCATATAAGTTCACAACATAGCGATACAAATAATATTATTCTTCTTCATTTTCTGATTCAGTCTCGGTCTCATAATCTATATCGTTGTCCTCTGTACTCTCAAAAGCTTCTATTAATTCATTTGATTCATCGTTTAAAGACTCTAAATTAACATCATTAACAATTATTATTTCATCGTTTTGATTTGCATCCGTTTGATACGCTGCATCGTCTGGAATAGCAATTCCTTCAAAGGTAAGTCTTGCCTTAGTTTTAATCTATTGGATTCCTCATAACAAATTCGACCTCCGACGCTACATGATTTACTGTAGACGCAACAAGTTCTCCATGACGATCCCATAAATAATAATTTGGCACAAAACCTGATTTGTAAAAATGTACTTTAACGATGTCTGGTTTATGAAACCTTATCAGTTTACACTTACTACACGGACAACGAAGCTCCTCGTAATTTCGATTATTAGATATTGCAAATCTAACAAATTCATTTACACCATTATAGAAATCTTCTTTCACTGAGCCTTTCATTCCAATTCTAACTTCATACATCCAACTACGGCCAATGTAATAATTGGACATTTTTCCTGATTCAAAAATATATGTTAGTGATTTTGATAACACATACATATATTGTTCAAAGAATTTATTCAACGTATGAATATTTTTAATGGTTCATACATACAATAAAAATGTGATTTTTTTTGTTCAAAGAATTTATTCAACACATGAACATTTTTAGTGGTTCATACATATAATAAAAATTTGATTTTCATTGTTCAAAGAATTTATTCAACACATGAATATTTTTAGTGGTTCATACATAATAAAAATGTGATTTTTATTATCTAAGCAATTTATTTCTATCATGAATAAATTATCACACATGAATATACTTGAACATATGAAAATAATTCAAACACATGAATATTTCTGAAAATTTCGGTAGCATAACGACAGGGTAATTAAAACCGGCACCGTCCCGATGTACGGCTCCTCGCGCTACCTTAAAGTCTCGCAGCTTTTGACAAGGGGGGTTTCAATAATCTATTTTGTACACAGATGGATTTTTTTTCCACAAACTAATCCTATTTGGTTTCAACCAAAATCAACCATCAACCACAATCCTACTTTCGCCATACATAGTCATTCCATTCCAATAATTTCCACAACACAATTCATTTTCAAGCCCCGTCTACAACCCAACAATTTCATAACCATCGCTTTTAACTAGCTATATCCAACAACACGTACACCAATCTCATATCCAATAATTACATACGCATAAAATAACGGGTCATTAACACATACATTAAGAAAAAATCAAGCATCACACCGATAAACAACTAAATCAACAATTTAGGGTTCCAATCATTACTAAATCGACTACATTAATTCAACAACCATTGTATAATCAACTAACACAAACATTTATATCATTATCAAACAATTAATTCATGAAATTAGGTTAGAATTCATACCTTAGAGAGAGAGAAATTGGTTTGGAAGAATGGAGAGGGCTTGAGAAGGCCGGAGGGGGAAGGAGACAGGTGGAGGCCTCAGATCGACGACGACGGGTGTCGGCTGGTGATGGCGGCATGACGGGGTCTGGGAGGGTTTTGATCGTGGGTTTTGATTTGGGGGGGGGGGGGGGGGGTCGAGCTCGTGAATGTTATTTCTTCCTGTAGCCTCGCGGTTATATTCATTTTGGGCGACGGCTAGCGAGGGCCGCTTTTTTTAGCCGTCGCCAGCTGTCACTACGGTCCGTAACTAATTTGAGCATTTCTTGTAGTGTATGGAGCGTTGACGGTGGAATTAGGAGGCATGAAGGTGAGAACCATTAATTTAATTTTTCATTTTAAATTAATATACACAATAGAATATAATTTGTTGATAATTATAGTTAGTTGATGTTAGTTAATTGTGTGTGGATATGGATGGTTGCCTACATAACCGCCTTTCTCTAACATCGCATGCGACCATCCTATCAACTACACAATTAACGGTTCACCCCATTTTTTTGTCTCCCCATTCCTCTTCTCTCGCAACCCTCCCA
The DNA here is from genome assembly GCA_030737875.1 of Allium sativum. NCBI lineage: Eukaryota > Viridiplantae > Streptophyta > Magnoliopsida > Asparagales > Amaryllidaceae > Allium > Allium sativum. The sequence continues at coordinate 134,827,987 of CM060911.1, read as the reverse complement.
TGTTATGTATCCAACTTCACCTGTTTCCACTTACAATTATCACCTGCGTCATCCACTAACAAGGAATCAACTCCTTTTTCTATTCTCAATTTCTCTTTTCACAAATGCATATAGTAACTCTTCTTTCACAATACAAAAGTTGCATGCGTATTATATGTGTTTTGTTTCCACCTTTTTCTTCTTTTTTCAATCTACCTACGCAGGAAGGTGGAAGAAAGGGGAACGACGCTAGTCCGTAGGGAGGTGCCGAAAATCGATGATGGGGAGGAGACATCGGCCATGTTGCTTGGAGTGTGGCGGTGTTGGTGGTGGAGCTGGAATGAGGTTGAATGGTTAAGGGGAAGACAACGGTTAAAGGAGGAGTTGCGCATTTGGCCGAGGAGGTGGCGGATGGGGCATATGAGTGCAGTGGACTGTAAGTGCAGGTCTGACACAGTGGTGACAGGCGAGGTGAATGACATGGGGTGGTGGGCACGGTAGTAAAACAAGATGGCTGAACTACTTTTTAAACGAAGGCCGAATGGGTTTATAAGGAGAGGAGGTGATGCTCAAGAGACCGAAATGAACAGAGAAGAAAGGAAGCTTCTTTGTATGTTTCCTTTCGTTCGGTTTAATATATCCCTTTCTTCCCTTTTTGCATTCGCTTTCATTTTCTTTGTTTCTTTGAGTTGTTTCCAAGCCAGAACATTGAGAAAGAAAAGAATACGCATGGGGGGAGACAGGAGCAACGTGTCCTTGTTTCAGAGAAATTTGGACAAGCGTACATAGAAAGAATTCTATTTACACGGGTTGACCACTTTTAAATGGTGGTATACAAATATCTAAGCCACTTGTTTCATACATTTAATAGTGTTATTATTTTCGAATGTATCATGGAAACGGTAAGCTTAAGCAAACAATTAGATTTGAGTTTACGCATTTATTTAGATTACGAATGGTAATGAGATTACGGTCATATTCAATGATGTGTACGGACCTCAAAACAAGTATAAAATAAACCTTGATTGATTCTGTAAGATGTCAAAAAAACCACAATTGCCCTAAACTACGCTAGAAAATATATGCTTATTTTCCAAATTAAAAATTACAGTGAAATTCTATAAAATATTTCAGGACTGCGCGTACCAAAACTGAATGATTATTCTAAACCGACATATAATTATAATTAATATTTGAACATTGATCGTTTTAGTAACTATATTGCAAGCCGTTTTGACAATTTGACCTATAACGAACTGGTTTGCCAAACAGATCTTGTTTAACTAAATTAATTTCAATTAAAATATTATTGTCTACAAATTCATATTTAACCAAACACTTAGAAATCTTAAATTTTTATAAAATCCATACTTAAATATAATATTTTAAATCTTAATATTAAAATAAATTTGTAAAATCTTATGTACTGAATTAAACACCATTTAAATGAATCATATATACATTAAACATAATCTTAAAATAAGTTTTCTTTTACAAAATTATATTTATAAAATAGAACGAAATATTTATTTAAACTAATATATAAAAGATTATTTATCAATATTTGTATTTATACCATATTAAATTAAATTTATATTCAGAAAGATCAAACAAATTTCATATATTAACTGTTGAAATCTTGGATCATTACAACTTCATTTAATTCATAGATCTAGATTAGCAAATTGAAGATCAACATCAAGAGAAAGGTAGATTTCATCAAAGTGATAGATTTAGATATCGTTCTTCGCTGTCTAGATTTGTAATTCATTGACTTCAAGCTAATTTGTAGATTTGATGAGACATAAGTTTCTCTCACATGGATTCAATCAAGTATGTGGGTTATTTGATTCTCACTTTCATAATTTCAAGTTGTTTTCACCTAGGTTTACATCATGGTAAGTGTATTTTCATTTGAATCACCATAGGACCTAATCTAGCAACTTAAATCGGTAAATTTATATGTTAATTCATGTGTTATTGCAAGGTAGATCCATTTATTCAATTCATTTGTTGTTAAATCATGATTTGCTGAATTTTATATTCTTGAATGATCATTATTTAATGTATTAGTGTTTATTGATGATTGGTTGATTTTGTCGTTGAATGGTTGTTTGAGATTGCACAAGTTTGAATCAAGCTGATTTCGAGTTTGAATCATGTCTTGCTTCGCAAGAAATTGGTATGGATCAACCACCAAAATTATGGATCGGGCATGCACATTACCATGGATTGGACGTGCCAAATTGATGGATCGAAACAATTTAGCTGATGGATCAGATGTGCCAAAGTCGATGGATTGGCGTTTATTTTCTTGGATCGACAGCGCTCACAAAATCCATGGAATAACATGTTTTAAAAGGTATGGAACGAGCTTGGTTTGAGGATGGATCGGGTACGGCTTTGATGATGGATCAGACATGAATTTTCGATGGATCAGTAAGGGTTCTTGATGAATCAGCGTCGGACGAGTTAATGGATCGGTCAAGTCTTCTTTGATGGACCGACAATTTTTTCAATGATGGATCAGTAACAGGAATCATAGCGTTTTCAAAAGTGCTGTGGAATCATGGATCGGGCATGTTACCTACTGAACTGTAGCATTCTGGAAACGCTGTGAAAGGGTGAATCAAACGTTGTGAAACGTTGAATATGGAAAAAGAGGAAACGCCGGGGATTGTTATACATATCAAAGAGTGGAACGCTGTGTACCGAATATCGACCAAACGAAGTGTGTTTTTGGTTCGATGTTGGATGTGGCTTCGAGATAAATTCAAAGTGGAATGTTTGAAGTGTTGTAAAGTATTCGTTGATCGTCGAAATGCAACGAATGTGAAGATGACTCAAAGTTGTGAGTTCGTAGATAATGATTGCTTGAGAAGTCGCTTGAGCTTATGAATGGTCGTCAAGTCGGATGGCTAAGATATGGAAGGCTAAGAGATTATCGTTAGTTGGAGGTTCTAGAGGACTCAAAGCAGGGGTATAATAGGGACACCTAAAAGACAACTGAGACTAGTCGAGTACCCTAGGTATCACTGAAAGGTCTAGCTGTCTCCGGTAGGCAAATGTACGTGGGACGTGCAACAGTTTGACTAGAATCAGGGTTACCATTACCCCTTGACGGATGGCAAGTTAGGCAAGTCATATAGTTAACGATGGTTTTAGGGCCGGATAGGCGGTGATAGCCAGAGTCATGGATGAGGATTGTTTTGCTTGTATTGTCTTGTGTAGATTATTCGACATTAGTGGAGACATTTTTTGGGTGCTTGTCTAATGTTGGTTTAGGCCTTCAGGGATTGTTCTTGGAGATGTTGGTCTCGATTAGAATGACCTATGCTGGATAACCATTAGCTATGTCTGTTTGTTTCTATTTGATTGTAGTAAAGGCTATCTGAAGTGACCCACTATTTATATCGAATTATTAATATCAATAATTGTCCTGATTTAATATCAGATGATACTTGGATGACTTATTTAATAGGTGTCCCCTATTAAGTCCCCAAGATCACTCATAAACCAATACAAACATATTAGTTCAGTTGGTCTACAAGCTTCTTTATTCGCATATTTGATGTATTTCCATAGAATTTTGTAAGGGTAAATGTTTATTTGCAAAACATATCTCATAGGTTATTCAAATTATAATCATTGCTATTATGGTTCCAACTGTATAGTTTAATCTTGACATAAATATAAATAAACTATCCCCTAAAACTCACAGTTTTATATTATATAACAAAAACCTATTAGAAAATGTATTGCAAAAGAAAAGAGAAGACTTAGGCATTAAGGCTTTTGGGCTTATGCACATGTAAAAGATGCACACATGCACAAATTATCTAAGACCTACTCCCAGGGATTTCCAGTAACTTTCATTTACTTAAGTGGTGAAATTTTAAAGGGTATCTTGATAATATAATGGTATGAAATAGTGAATACCATACGAAATCCTGTAGAGGCATTTCCTCAGATACGTGGTAAAGTGTATGATGAAATGACTCTTTCAACCAAATGGCTCTTTAAAGAAAATAATTTTGCACTATCTTATAGGATGTGTTTTACCTATACACACACATATATCAAAACTTTGCAATTTGTTTGGTTCCATATTTTATACTTGTACTAAGCTATACTAGGCTTATGTAAAAACAGATGTATTTGAATCGCATGTCCTCCCATTTGTGCACTTTATACATGTCTATAGTAGATATACGCACAAGCACATGTAGATATATGTCAAAATAGTAAATATCCTTTTACACTCAATCATAATACATGTATACATTTACTATATATGTATATGAGTATATAGCTTCAGGAAATACATCCTGATCATAGCTGCTGCCATATCCATATTTGAGCTTTTTATATTTTTAGCCTACTCAAATGTAAATACCCAAGACAAGTGATATCATTAAACCTCACAAATACAAATGCATAGATTCTCCATTGATATACACATTTCAGTCTGTAATCTACTACCATAATTCAAGCCTTTTTCTAAGTAAATTAACTTATAAAATATACTACCATTTCAGCTTATTCACTTATCATTAAAACAGAGCATATAGTTCTTCTACTACTAGATTTATAGTACTCAAACATTACATTTGATCAACCCATACAACAAGCAGTAAACTAGTCATTTTCAAACACTTTACATACATTTATTTTGGCATTAAAACTACTTAAGACTTTAAAATAACTGCAACTATTCCTCTTGATAAAGCATCTCAAATAGCATCTTCATGGCATCCTACTTAAGCATCCTTTCCTAGATTAACACTTTGAGATGCCCCATCGTGAATGAGACACCTCAAAGGTTGAAGAAACAACTAAATAGGGTCAGACAAATAGTATGGTATGAGCATAAATCATCATTTAAATAGCATTTTGGGAAAAGCTTTCACTATAAATTCTCTGTGTATATTCAAATGAAATACACAGAGGGTCATAATTTAAAGTACTATATATTGAACACTGGTGTACATTGTATTTCCCAAATACAAAAAGGCCTGTAGGGCTTGCATTAAGCCATATGCGTACCTAGCATCCAAACTTGATGCTAGATAGATCAATACAACAGGTGACAAGCACCACAACCTGACCCACTATCATGTTTCTAGTTAGGTTTTGAAACACCCCACCTCCGTTAGGGTCACTCTCAAAGGGAATGCCCTAATTTTGGTGGAGGTTTATAAGTATAAGTCACAGATATACAAGACAGATATAAGAACACATATTTTGTAAGCAGCAGAAAAACAGCAACTTTTATTTCATAAAAGCAAATACGTGTTACAACAACATCACCATGATTGTCTTACATCCTTTCCAAAAACATAACATAACACTTTCATAATCTGTCTTGATTACATCTTTTAAAGAAGCATAAAGAAAACATAAATAAACTGCAAAAGCCCCATAGTTGTTGTCCAAAGCCATGGTTCAAAACGAAAAAGTCCAAGCAATACATTTCTCCTCTTCAAGCTGGATATTAAGGCTGGTCAAGCTGCAGTGTTCCCTCCCTGTGGACCTGGGGGGGGGGAACGGAAGAAAAGAAGACGAAAGAAAAGTAGAGTCAGACATAAAGCCTGAGTAAGTCTAGGACTATTCTGTCTATGAATAAAGAACTGGGTATGATAAGTATAAACAAGAAGTGGGAAAGCACTATAAACTTAGTAAAGTTGTCTAGGGTCGAATATACTATCGTACCCCATGTTAATCTCTGAACCCATATAAACTAGTTCCCAACTGGCACCCCATAATCAGGGGAAGTGATCCAATCTATGATGATCGGCTCCTACTCGCATAGTTACATGTATCTTACGGCCCCCGATGTTGTAGTTACCTATGCTGGTCCCACCATGGGGTGTATCAAGTCCCATGGCGGCGGCCCGACACAACCCTAGAATGCACAGGTATTCTACTGGTGCCCAGTGCCTTATTTTTCTGCGCCGGAGTGTGTGCACGCCCGCACCCCGTTAGAACCTACACTGCTACACCACCGCCGTCAATTTGACCTCTTACAATCAGCCCAGTAATCGTGCCCCACCCTGCCTAGTTTCAGGGTATCATGATACACCTTATAGGGTTACTGCTGAAAAGGGTCCCCCGTTACTAGGTTTTCTATCTCTAGCCAACATGCTAAGTTGGTTAAGTGTTTTCTAACCTAACCCCCAATCAGTCTGTTTAGTTTAGCATGTTCCATTTTGATTAAGTCTTTAGTCCACTTAATCCTAACAATCCTGACTCAGCCTTAATTGTCTTATTAAAGCCTTGACCTCTCACATTAGACAGGTATTGCTGTGGCTGCCTGTTGCCGGTTGGTTCCGGGCAGTCTTACGCCACAACTCAGTCTAACCTCGGGTCCTTATTGGGCTCCATGTTTAACCTCCCACATTGGATAGGTATTGTTGTGACTACTGGACAGCCGGGCGGTTCCGGGCAGGTTTACATCACAACTCAATCCAACCTCGGGTTAAACACATCGTATGTTCTACATTTACATATTTTGTCTTTCTTCTTTATTTTCTTATATGTAAATATTTGCGGCCCATTATTAAGCTAATGGTGTAAAGATTTACACCAATCATGGGCCCAACCCATACTTGAATTTGGGCCCCTTTTTACTTTATATTTTCATTTATTAATTAATTTGGCCCAACGTCATTTACCCCCGTTTAATACGCTCGTTTATTATATATGTTGGGCTTAGGCTTTTAAGCCCAACTTAGCCATGAGAAAAAGGGGAGGCTTAAAACGTTCATACACTAAAGGGGAATGTGAACGCATGAACTTGCAACATAACGTTGGAACTACAAATCAGAAACTGGTGTACTTGCATAGCAATAACGTATACTTTGGTCATAAAACATAAGTGACATGAATCAAAACTTGTAGTTAAGTTAAGAATCTAAATTGGATATTATTGTTGACACATAGTCTTAACTACAACATAAATCTATATTTTTGTTTAGGCATAATGTCAAACATAAGCAAATCATGTTCATAAGATTTCTCCAAGTTTACAAAGGTGTCTACTTTTGTTACTAATACAAAAGTCTAGTTCAACTTGAATTATTCCAACTTAAATCATGACTTTAAATCTATTCACATAACCATGGCACACATATACTTATGGCATAAATATTTCTAACATGAAATCATGATTTTTACTTTAGTCATGCAAACTTGCAAATGGGATTTTGAATCTAGCCTAGCTATGTACCACATATGTCATCATATAATTCTCGTTAACAATATAGACCTAACATGGTTTTCAATTATGCAAAATATCAATCATAGCCTAGTCATATTCATGAGTTCGCAAAGAGGTTTTTCTAGTGCAAAAGTATGGCTTAATACATAGATCATGATGCCAAATTTTCAACATAATTTCATATGAATTATAATACCCCAAATTTGTTCCAATTACACACAAAATGATTTTTGTACAAAAATACACATTATGATGGCATAGTAGCAAAACCCCAAACTTGCATGAATTTCGATTTAAACAACTACATACATGTAGCTTCAACATGAATTACATAATTTGCGAATATTCCAAACGTATACTTGCATAAAACTACCGCAAACATGTAGTTTTTATAATGAATAACATGCTTTGCGAATATCCAAACGTATACATGCATAAAACTACCGCAAACATGTAGTTTTTTTATAATGAATAACATAATTTGAGAATATCCAAACGTATACAATATTCCAAATCGATAAGAATCATAGTAACGCACAAATATGAATTACTTTATCACCACAAATCAAGTATACAAACCAACACAGTTATTTGTTCATACCAAAATAATACTCTACTTACAATCGTGTGGCGAATTCTCCAATTGGAGATGCGACTTCTTGTTGATTTGATTTGTTTAAGTTGCTTTATGCTTTAGAATTTGCCTCCTAGTCTTCTCCCAAATTGGTGGCTACTCCTAGTCGTTCCTCCGCAGCATGATGGCCTCGTTCTTATTTTTGAATGAATAGATTAGGTTGAGTCTAGGGTCATTTTTATAGAGTTTATGAACTGATTAGGACCATCGATGTTGCTTGGATTGATCGTAGCCATTCATTCGAAAGAGAGACCAATTAGAGCCTGCCACCTAGCCCTAATGACAAAGCATGCTTCTGAAAATCGACCAACATAGACTAGGCCAGCCAGGGTGGGCTGGGTTCGACCTGGCTCTGGACCAGGTCGACAGCCCTGTCGACAGGCCTGTCGACAGCCCTGTCGACATGGCTAGCCCAGGTCGACAGCCCAGTCGACCTGGGTGGCTTAGGCGGGAGTTTTCCCGCCCTGGCCAATTGGGACCGATTTTGAATTTTGAATTGTTTTTTTGAGCTGTTCGAATTTTTAAACTTAATTCAGAAACTTCCGGAGGCCATATCTTCTTCATACGGACTCCGTTTTTCGAAAACTCGGACTCTATTTCGCGTATTTTTCCGAGACGAACGCAATGGTGTATCCCGTTTCCCTTAGTTCTTTGATTTCAAATTAATTATACTTTAATTTGTGAATTTCACAGTTATAGAATTCACGGGGTGTTACATTCTCCCCCACTTAAAAGGATTTCGTCCCCGAAATCTTCGAGTTAGGAGGAATGTATATCCTAACATCCAATCATCCATCTACTCATCCATCAAACACGAGCATCCATTGTCCTTAAAAGGCTTCTAATGCTTCATGATCATATGCGAAGTGTGTGTGTACATGTACTTATCTAATGCAAAATCAGGCGGTCTACTGATTCAGTTGACCTCCTTAATGCGAATCATGTAAGTGCCATGAATCCATTATGTATGCAAATTTTCCTATTCATGATTTTACATGAGTGCACAATCATTCATACAAATGCAACATCCATATGACAACTCATTAAAGTTCAACCATATACGAATGCAAACATATATGCATATGCAATATGAAGTGACTGAGCCGATCTAAAACCTAGATTGTGTGTGTATATGCAACCACGAGCAACCACTAGCAATCACTTGCAACCACTTGCAACCATCATCCATAACATGTTTCAATTACATGTTTTCATCCAAAAGGTTTCTACCTAAAAGATAAGGTCGAGGAAATATACCTAAAAAGATAGATAAAATCGCGACTTAAAGAAAAAGAAAGATCAAGGATGTACCCTCGAAAAGAAAAGGGTAGGCAGTGCGTATTCTAGCTTCAGTTTCCCAAGTCGCGTCTCCCTCGGCGTCGCTCCACTGAACTTTGACGAGTTTGACTTCACGGTTGCGTAGCTTCTTCACTTCCGTTCCTAATATGCGGGTTGGAACTTTTCTTATGGTTGCTTCCCGTTCCACTTCGGCTTCTTCGAGAATATTTGGCTCTACCACTTCAGCAGACTCATGTAGACATTTTCGGAGATGTGAAACGTGAAAAACGTTGTGGACTCCGGCCAACTTCTCGGGTAGCTCTAATCTATAGGCCATTTTCCCAATTTTCTCGATGATAGGGAATGGCCCTACGAACCTTGGTGCCAGTTTTCCTGTGGTTCCAAAACGAACAACGTTTCTTAGCGGAGATACCTTGAGAAAAACTCTGTCTCCAACCTCAAATTCAAGGTCGGTCCTTCTCTTGCCGGCATAGGACTTTTGTCTGTCTTGGGCCGTCTTCATCCTTCTTCGTATTAAGTCTACTTTCTTTGAAGTCTCCCGTATCATATCTGGTCCAAGTATGAGCTTATCAGTAGACTCCCACCAACAAGTGGGCGATCGGCACGGTCTTCCATATAAAGCTTCGAAGGGCGCCATTCCGATGGTTGCTTGATAACTATTGTTGTAGGCAAATTCCACCAAAGGAAGGTGGTCTTCCCATGTCCCTCCGAAGTCAAGGACGCATAGTCTTAAAAGGTCTTCCAAAACTCTGTTTACTCTCTCTGTTTGGCCGTCGGTTTGCGGATGATAGGCTGTGCTCAAGCATAACTGCGTTCCTACTGCTTCTTGCAGACTCCGCCAAAACTCACTGGTGAAGATGGGGTCTCGGTCACTAACAATGCTGGATGGTATTCCATGGAGTCGAACGATTTCCTTGAGGTAAAGTGATGCTAGGGATGAGGCAGTTCTTTTACTTTTGACAGGTAAAAAGTGGGCGCTTTTAGTAAGCCTATCCACTATTACCCAAATGCTAGTGTTGCCTCTCCTAGACCTAGGCATCCCATCGATGAAGTTCATTGAGATGCTATCCCACTTCCACTGCGGGACCTCCAGAGGATGTAGCAGTCCGCCAGGCTTTTTCTGTTCCGCCTTAACCTGTTGGCACACCATACACTTAGAAACGAATTCTGCCACGTCCTTTTTCATGCCGTTCCAGAAGAAAGTCCTTTTTATATCTTTGTACATTTTATCTCCGCCTGGGTGTATCGTCATCTTGGAGTGATGTGCTTCCTCGAGAACCTTCTTTACTAAATCTTTCGTCTGTGGGACGCATAGTCTTCCGTCTCGCCTTAGCAAACCCTTATCGTCGATGGAGTATCTGTTGAGGTGACTTGAAGTCTCACCCCTAATTAGCCTTTCAATCATTTCCACAAGCTGAGGATCTTCGCGTTGTGCTGTCCCTACTGAATCCACTAAAGTTGGGCGCACTTCGAGAGATGCTAGCAAGCCTGGTACAAAATCGGAGGAAGGCCAAAAGTCGAAGCTGGCTATAAACTCTAGGCTTTGTCTTTCAACAAACAGCGGGCTTAGGGTCAATTTCTTTCGGCTCAACGCGTCTGCCACTACGTTGCCTTTGCCCGGAGTGTAGGAGATTTCGAAATCGTACGAGGCAAGAAACTCCATCCATCTCTGTTGCCTCAAGTTAAGATCCTTCTGCGAGAAAAGATATTTCAACGATTTATGGTCAGTGTAAAGTTCGAACTTCTCACCTAGGAGATAGTGTCGCCAAGACTTGAGTGCAAAGACGATGGCGGCTAACTCAAGATCATGGGTTGGGTAGTTCTTTTCGTGCACCTTCAACTGCCTCCCGCCATAAGCTACTACCCTTCCTTCTTGCATTAAAACGGCGCCTAGCCCTGTCCCACATGCATCTGTATAAACAGTGAACATCTTGCTCCCATCTGGCAGCGTCAAAACTGGGGCTGTTGTAAGAGCCCTTTTTAGTCGTTGGAAAGCAAACTCGCAATCCAAGTCCCAATTGAACACTAGATTCTTCTTGGTCAATTTCGTGAGCGGAGCTGAGATTTTCGCAAAATCCCTTATGAACTTTCGATAGAAATCTGCTAGTCCTAGAAAACTTCGGACCTCAGTTGCATTCCTTGGTGTCTTCCAATCCTGTACCGCCACTACCTTAGCAGGGTCCACTGCTAACCCTTGTTTGGATACTATGTGCCCAAGGAACCTCACTTCTTCTCTCCAAAAATGGCATTGGGAGAATTTGGCTTTTAGTTGATGGACTCACAGGGTTTCCATGATTGCCCTTAAGTGCTGAGCATATTCCTCTTCATTCTTTGAGAAGATAAGGATATCATCTACGAAGACGACTACGAACTTGTTGATGAAATCTCTGAATACCCTACTCATCAGGTCCACGAAGTAAGCAGGTGCATTTGTCAAGCCGAAAGGCATGACAAGCCATTCAAAGAAGCCGTCTGGGGTTCTGAATGCCGTTTTATCGATACTATCTTCAGCCACCCTAAGCTGATGAAAACCGGTCGCTAAATCGAGTTGGGAGAAAACAGACGCTCCTACAAGCTGATCAAACAAATCGTCAATTCTGGGGAGAGGGTGCCTATTCTTTTTCGTTAGCTTGTTGAGCTCCCTATAGTCAACACATAGACGGAGTGAACCATCCGCCTTTGTAGCGAACACCACTGGAGCGCCCCATTCTGAAATGCTCCTCCTAATGAACCCCTTTTCTAGAAGCTCTTTAATCTGTTTACTGAGCTCTTTCCTTTCCCGTGGAGCCATGTGTCTAACGGGCAACGCAACGGGCTTTGCATTATCTACAAGATATATGCGGAAGTCTATTTCCCGCTTCGGAGGCAAGCCCTTCACCTCTTCGAAGACATCCGGATATTCCCGGACCACTCTAACTGATTGCAAATTTTCAACAGAGGCATCTAGCGATTCAAGATAACTAAGCATAACCGCATACGAGGGATTACAAGAAATTTCCAAAGTATTACCGAGCTGGGTTAGGAGCCTAACAACCCTTTTCTCACAATCAAGGATGGCCCCATTACTGGATAGCCAATCCATACCCAAAATCAAACCATACCCCGAAAAGCCCAAAACAAAGGCACTACATTGAAATTCTACACTTAGAATAGAAATTTTCAATCCCAAACAGATCATAGACAAATGAGCTGGGCCCCCAATTGGGTTTGAAACAATTAAGGGGTCCTCTACCATACTAGTTTTTAGGTGCAAAGATTCTACTAAAACAGACGAGATAAAGGAGTGTGATGCGCCAGAATCAAATAAAGTGCGAACGGGGTGATCATAAAGATAAACTACACTTTCTACAGAAGTATTTATACCTCGCTGTTGCAGAGGTGGCGCTTCTAGCACATGAACCTGTGCCCCTGAGGTGGATCCAGCCCTCTGCCCCTGTCCTCGTTTCTTTGGGCAGTCCTTAGCTCTGTGGCCTGTCTCACCGCAAGAAAAACACCCACCATTCTCCTTGGCCTTCTTTTTCCTGCAATCCTTCACTAAGTGCCCCACTTTGCCACAGAAATTACACTTCCTCTTCTCTTTGTTGCCTTTCCCGCCTTTCTTAAAGTCCGTCTTCTTAGGCTGCAAACCCTCTTTCTTCCCTTGAGAGCTTTCTGCCTTTGTCTCCTTCTTACCCTTATCCTCCTCATTCAGCAATGCCATTTGCACCAATCTTTCATACGTGGCCCCCATGGGTATATGGGTCATGGCCAAACTGTGTAATGGCTCATTCAACCCTTTGACAAAACGGAGAGCCTTCTTGTGCGGGGTGTTGACTAGGTCCAGCCCAAACCTAGCCAGCTCATCGAACTGATTAACATACTCTCTGACTGTCTTGTTCCCTTGCTTAAGAAATAAGAATTTTTCCAACTGCAAACTCCTTTCCGCATCTGAGAGAAACTTAGTCTCAAACCTTGCCCTAAAGTCCTCCCATGTCTCCACTGGTCTTTCTGCATTAGTGACTTCCCACCAGTAGGAAGCCTCGCACTTTAATAGCCATACTGCCAGTTGTACTTTCTGTCTATCTTCTACCTCAAAGATGATGAATAGGTCCTCGGTTTCTTTCAGCCAATTCCTAGCTGCCACGAAGGACTCAGTTCCATGGAAATCCTTTCCTCCCATAGCTTTAAAATCTTTACATATTTTAACAAACGTGTTTCCCCGCGGAGGAGGTGGAGGAAGAGGTGCCGCTGCAGCTGGATGATTTCCTGCAGCTGGGGGAGGAGGAACGGTAGGACCTGGCTGAGTGGCCCTTGCTTCTAAGAACCGTCTAAACCAACCAGGTATTGGTACCCCTTCTGGCAAGTTAAGTTCTTCGGACATGCTGAAACAAAAAGGATAGATTCAAAACGAAGGATAAGAGATAGTACCTATGGCTTTGGGAGGGGGACTTTGCCTTTTTAAAATAAAATAATATTTTTCTTTTAAAAATGCTTCTTTAAATTTCCTTTTTGAAAATAAAATTTTCAAAACTTTTTATCTTATCTGGTAAACCTATGCTCTGATACCAAGTGAAACACCACACCTCCGTTAGGGTCACTCTCAAAGGGAATGCCCTAATTTTGGTGGAGGTTTATAAGTATAAGTCACAGATATACAAGACAGATATAAGAACACATATTTTGTAAGCAGCAGAAAAACAGCAACTTTTATTTCATAAAAGCAAATACGTGTTACAACAACATCACCATGATTGTCTTACATCCTTTCCAAAAACATAACATAACACTTTCATAATCTGTCTTGATTACATCTTTTAAAGAAGCATAAAGAAAACATAAATAAACTGCAAAAGCCCCATAGTTGTTGTCCAAAGCCATGGTTCAAAACGAAAAAGTCCAAGCAATACATTTCTCCTCTTCAAGCTGGATATTAAGGCTGGTCAAGCTGCAGTGTTCCCTCCCTGTGGACCTGGGGGGGGGGGGGAAACGGAAGAAAAGAAGACGAAAGAAAAGTAGAGTCAGACATAAAGCCTGAGTAAGTCTAGGACTATTATGTCTATGAATAAAGAACTGGGTATGATAAGTATAAACAAGAAGTGGGAAAGCACTATAAACTTAGTAAAGTTGTCTAGGGTCGAATATACTATCGTACCCCATGTTAATCTCTGAACCCATATAAACTAGTTCCCAACTGGCACCCCATAATCAGGGGAAGTGATCCATTCTATGATGATCGGCTCCTACTCGCATAGTTACATGTATCTTACGGCCCCCGATGTTGTAGTTACCTATGCTGGTCCCACCATGGGGTGTATCAAGTCCCATGGCGGCGGCCCGACACAACCCTAGAATGCACAGGTATTCTACTGGTGCCCAGTGCCTTATTTTTCTGCGCCGGAGTGTGTGCACGCCCGCACCCCGTTAGAACCTACACTGCTACACCACCCCCGTCGATTTGACCTCTTACAATCAGCCCAGTAATCGTGCCCCACCCTGCCTAGTTTCAGGGTATCATGATACACCTTATAGGGTTACTGCTGAAAAGGGTCCCCCGTTACTAGGTTTTCTATCTCTAGCCAACATGCTAAGTTGGTTAAGTGTTTTCTAACCTAACCCCCAATCAGTCTGTTTAGTTTAGCATGTTCCATTTTGATTAAGTCTTTAGTCCACTTAATCCTAACAATCCTGACTCAGCCTTAATTGTCTTATTAAAGCCTTGACCTCTCACATTAGACAGGTATTGCTGTGGCTGCCTGTTGCCGGTTGGTTCCGGGCAGTCTTACGCCACAACTCAGTCTAACCTCGGGTCCTTATTGGGCTCCATGTTTAACCTCCCACATTGGATAGGTATTGTTGTGACTACTGGACAGCCGGGCGGTTCCGGGCAGGTTTACATCACAACTCAATCCAACCTCGGGTTAAACACATCGTATGTTCTACATTTACATATTTTGTCTTTCTTCTTTATTTTCTTATATGTAAATATTTGCGGCCCATTATTAAGCTAATGGTGTAAAGATTTACACCAATCATGGGCCCAACCCATACTTGAATTTGGGCCCCTTTTTACTTTATATTTTCATTTATTAATTAATTTGGCCCAACGTCATTTACCCCCGTTTAATACGCTCGTTTATTATATATGTTGGGCTTAGGCTTTTAAGCCCAACTTAGCCATGAGAAAAAGGGGAGGCTTAAAACGTTCATACACTAAAGGGGAATGTGAACGCATGAACTTGCAACATAACGTTGGAACTACAAATCAGAAACTGGTGTACTTGCATAGCAATAACGTATACTTTGGTCATAAAACATAAGTGACATGAATCAAAACTTGTAGTTAAGTTAAGAATCTAAATTGGATATTATTGTTGACACATAGTCTTAACTACAACATAAATCTATATTTTTGTTTAGGCATAATGTCAAACATAAGCAAATCATGTTCATAAGATTTCTCCAAGTTTACAAAGGTGTCTACTTTTGTTACTAATACAAAAGTCTAGTTCAACTTGAATTATTCCAACTTAAATCATGACTTTAAATCTATTCACATAACCATGGCACACATATACTTATGGCATAAATATTTCTAACATGAAATCATGATTTTTACTTTAGTCATGCAAACTTGCAAATGGGATTTTGAATCTAGCCTAGCTATGTACCACATATGTCATCATATAATTCTCGTTAACAATATAGACCTAACATGGTTTTCAATTATGCAAAATATCAATCATAGCCTAGTCATATTCATGAGTTCGCAAAGAGGTTTTTCTAGTGCAAAAGTATGGCTTAATACATAGATCATGATGCCAAATTTTCAACATAATTTCATATGAATTATAATACCCCAAATTTGTTCCAATTACACACAAAATGATTTTTGTACAAAAATACACATTATGATGGCATAGTAGCAAAACCCCAAACTTGCATGAATTTCGATTTAAACAACTACATACATGTAGCTTCAACATGAATTACATAATTTGCGAATATTCCAAACGTATACTTGCATAAAACTACCGCAAACATGTAGTTTTTATAATGAATAACATGCTTTGCGAATATCCAAACGTATACATGCATAAAACTACCGCAAACATGTAGTTTTTTTATAATGAATAACATAATTTGAGAATATCCAAACGTATAAAATATTCCAAATCGATAAGAATCATAGTAACGCACAAATATGAATTACTTTATCACCACAAATCAAGTATACAAACCAACACAGTTATTTGTTCATACCAAAATAATACTCTACTTACAATCGTGTGGCGAATTCTCCAATTGGAGATGCGACTTCTTGTTGATTTGATTTGTTTAAGTTGCTTTATGCTTTAGAATTTGCCTCCTAGTCTTCTCCCAAATTGGTGGCTACTCCTAGTCGTTCCTCCGCAGCATGATGGCCTCGTTCTTATTTTTGAATGAATAGATTAGGTTGAGTCTAGGGTCATTTTTATAGAGTTTATGAACTGATTAGGACCATCGATGTTGCTTGGATTGATCGTACCATTCATTCGAAAGAGAGACCAATTAGAGCCTGCCACCTAGCCCTAATGACAAAGCATGCTTCTGAAAATCGACCAACATAGACTAGGCCAGCCAGGGTGGGCTGGGTTCGACCTGGCTCTGGACCAGGTCGACAGCCCTGTCGACAGGCCTGTCGACAGCCCTGTCGACATGGCTAGCCCAGGTCGACAGCCCAGTCGACCTGGGTGGCTTAGGCGGGAGTTTTCCCGCCCTGGCCAATTGGGCCCGATTTCGAATTTTGAATTGTTTTTCTGAGCTGTTCGAATTTTTAAACTTAATTCAGAAACTTCCGGAGGCCATATCTTCTTCATACGGACTCCGTTTTTCGAAAACTCGGACTCTATTTCGCGTATTTTTCCGAGACGAACGCAATGGCGTATCCCGTTTCCCTTAGTTCTTTGATTTCAAATTAATTATACTTTAATTTGTGAATTTCACAGTTATAGAATTCACGGGGTGTTACAGGTTTTAACTGTGTTGAACTAACCATCCCATACATGTAACAACCCAGAAAATCAGAACCAATTTAAAAATTTTATTTTCGCGATTTTAATGAATTTTGAATATTTAAAATGAAATAGTTTAAATAATAATGACGGAAAATTAATTTTCGACGAAGTTAAAATGAATAATTTTATTTTACTTATAAAAGGAATTGAAAATGGCGCGGTAGTTTGAAAATTCGATTTTAAGTTTCAAATGAACGTACAAGATTCAAAATAAACCGGATTTTAGTGAAACCAAAAATATTTGAATCTATTTGAATATATCTTTCCAATGAACCCGAAAAATCAAAATTTCATAGCGGGAATAAAAAGTTATGCCCAGTTGAAAATTCAGAATAGTCGCTATGGAATTTTAGCCCTTAAAAATGGAAATTTTGCAAACGACCTCCGTTTTCGATGAAACCACTTTTGCTAGATCCGGGATGTCGAATTATTGCTAGATTCCAATTTTCATAAATTTTGGGATCAATATGTAGCGTGGCAAAAGAAAATGTGTTTTACCAATTGCAATCAATTTAGATAGACCAGAAAATGGCCATTTTTCAAACAGTCTTCAAATTTGGCGAAATTAGTTTGTTAGGACCATATCATCAATACGAAGCTAGAAATAATTTTTTAGGAAATTTTAGAATCAGCATGTGGTCCCGATAAATTAAAATGTGTGTTTGAATTTAAAATATAACGATTTATATTTTAAATTTAGCGGAAACTGATCGTAACAACTGAAGTGGGTTACAAAAAATATCCCATTGCGTTCGGAATGGGGGTAGTTAGCTAGGGGTGATGGTCATTGGGTCTCATTTGGAGTTCGAAAATAAAAGTTGCTTTGGCGGAAAAAGGGAGAGAGCTCTCTGTTCCTGGTTCTCCTGTACGTACAATAATGTGTTGAACTACTTCAACAAGTCTTCACATTAGGAATTTAAAGGAAAATATATATATATTTAAATTAAAAAAAAACTCTCCTTCCCTCTTCAAAGTCAACCTGAAACACCCCACGTCCGTTAATGTCACTCACTAAGGGAATGCATTAAGTTTCATGAAGCGTTGTAGGTAAACAGACACAGAATAATTACAAGATAGATATAAATAAGATAGCAGCAGAAATTTCAAATTTTTTATTTTAGACATTAATCATAATCCCGTGGTTTATAATACCATAAGTCATAAAAGCCATTACAACAAAATACTTCTGTCTTGCATAATTAGAGTACATAGAAATTAAAAGAGAACATTATTCCCCAACAAAAAGAGTAAGACATAACAGAGACAAAGACTCGAGCCATACTTCAACAGTAGCTCCTAGCAACATGATATCCAAATCCTGGCTAAGCCTGGGTGTTTCCTCCCTGAGAACCTGGGGGGAAACGGAAGAGAGAAGGAAAAACAAAAGGGGTCAGACATAAAGTCTGGCAAATCTAGTTACTTTTAGCCAGTAAATAAATAAAGGTAATCATGACATGTATAAAGTGGATAAGAGAGATCACTATACAAATGGAAGGTGTGACAAGGCAGATAAGTTAAGGTATATACATGCTTCACTAATGACTACTCTGCACTATCAATAGTATAATTTAAAATGAGATGATCCCTTCCACTATAAGTTGGTAGACTTAGGGCATACGTCCGAGTACACCCTAACCACTACCCTATTCGATCGGCTCCCTACTCTGTAGATATCCTGTGTTGGCCCCACGGTAGGGGGTATCACTTCACTAAGGTGGTAACCTATAATGTGCACAAACATATCCCCTGGTGTCAAGGTCGTTTTAGCCCCTTCTGGCCGGGCCATGCATGCACATGTCCCCGTTCGGTTTGCGCCGCCCACACCATCCGTCTCGTTTGGATCTCTTATAATCAATCAGTAAGTGTGCCCCTTCTCCGTGTAGCACGGAGTTCCTTACTTAATACCAACTCCGGGTTACTGATTGAAATGGGTCCCACATAATATGATACAAGCTCTCCCCTTTGTCTTGTATCCCAACTAGGTTTTCCACTGACTGTGTATACCCTTCGGTGTCTTTAATTACATATACCTATACTAGTTATGTTTACCCTAAAGGGTGTCTTTAATTACATAACCTTTATTATTTTATCAACTCGTTATGTATACCACTTGGGTGTCTTTAATTACATAACATTTATTGGGTTAAGTATGTGGGCCTATATATATATTACCCATCCCCTCTAACTTACTTAACCCCTCCTCACTACCCATCCATTTTACTTAACCCTAACTTAAGTCCATATTCATATTAAATTAGGTTAAGTAACCCATTTATTTACCATGTCCAATTATGGTTATAATGGGCTAGACCTCCCACATTAGGCCTACAACGTGTGGATGCTAGATATGTCGGTCGGGTCCGGGCAGTATTATTCCATAGTTGGGCATAACCTCGTGTCTTAGCCTGATTCGTATTTGCGTACTTAGACCTTCCACATTAGGTTCAACATTAGTGACTGCTGGACATGCCGGTCTTCCGCCACTAATGTAATCTAACCTCATGTCATAAGTACAATTAAAATTATTAATTTTAATTACTAACATTCCATTTTTAATTAATTTACCAATTAATTACTCCTTTCCTTTTATAGGTGTCAATACCTATTTTGTAACAATAATTTGAGTTACATATCCATAAATGGTCATATTCAAATTATGCCATTTTTACCCAACTTTTCCTATGTCTTTATAGGTAATTAATTCTACGTTTCCCCATTTGAATTATATGCTCATTTCATATAAATATTATATAAACTATGCCAATTACGAATTCCCTTTATCCCCGTTCCTAACTAATGTATTCACATGTATTTTGGCAGCATCGAGGCTATAAAGTAGCGAAGTCATAACAATAAAAAGGAACATGATAAGGGTTACAGTTCAACATGTTTTGGCATAAATATTAACATAACTGGCATAGTAACCAAGTGAATGGACATGTGATAATTATCATAATAAAGTGGACAACAAATTAATAACTTGTGTTTAGGCAAGCATAATGAGATCAAGATTCAATATTAGGTGTCCAGTTACCTAAATCTAGCATAGACAGGGTGGCATAATAACAAGTTTAGATCCACATGTCAAGTTTACCACATATACTAAGGTGTCATAATATAGCAAGTGAAAGGTGATTAACACCAAAATCTTGATCCAAGTAATGTCAAATTAAAGGATGTACTATCACCCAAACATGGTTACAAATCAATGATCATATAAATGTCATATCGAATCACCACAATCAGAACTAGAAAGTTAGATCTGTATTAATAAGTTCACATGTACCACAATATAATTGTAATTCAAGATTCACATAGGAAACATAGTAGAATGTCCATATATTAGATCTAGGGAAAAAGACATAGTATGCTTGTAACACCCCGTATTTTCTGCAAACATTAATGTAACTAATCAAAGTACACTTAATTTTGAAGAGAAGAATTAAGGGAAATGGGTTATGCCATTGGGTTCGTCTCGGAATTCTGCTTGAGATAGAGTCCGAGTTTGCGTGAATCGGACTTCGAATGAAGAAGTTATGGCCTTCGCAAGTTTCAGCTCAAATTTAAAAACAGCTCAGTTCGAATTCAAAACACACAGCCGTGCTAGGCGGGAAATTTCCCGACCAGGACCCAGGTCGACCTAGGCGTCGACTTGGGTACCCAGGTCGACCTGGGGGTCGACTAGGGGGTCGATCTGGGGGTCGACCTACCCGTGGCAACTCCTGATTGGTCTGATGACGATTTTTGATGTGTTGGACGGACCTGATGGTTTCTATGATGATCTAAGGGCTCTAAAACACTCTCTACACCTATAAAAGAATGCTTAGACCTAAGGTTTCTCCACACAAATTTTTTAGGTGTCTACATGCTGTTTCTCTCTAGCCTCCACCATTAAAATAAATCTTATTCTCCATTTAAAAAAGTTATAGTTCTTCTTCAAATTGGAGATTCAAATCAAGTTAAAGCTTTAAGTTGGACCATAGGCATTCCGCTTCAAGCAACGTCACTCGAATCATAGCAAATCGCCTTTTCTAGACCGATCACTGTAAGTTCGGTTATTCCTTAGATTTGAATGTGTAATTGGACTCGTGAATGTAATAAATTAAAATATAGAACTATGAAAATTTGCAAGTTAATTACCTTTGATTCATGCTTATGTCAAATCTAACGTTATCTATGCCTTTGGATCTGATTCTCGATTGTGGCCTAGAACTTATTGTGGCTAATGACTATGATTATGGGAGTTTTGCCTAAGACTATGACTATGAAACGGTTGCCCATGAAACAATCGCCTATGACTATGATTCATGACAAAGAGACTATTACATATGACTATGACTATAAGACTGTTGCCTATGACTATGACTATGATTCATAATTTTGAGACTATTGCATATGATTCATGACTATGAGACTATTACCAAGATTCATGACTATGAGACTATTGCCTATGACATTGATTAAGAAACTATTGTGATTAGTCGCCCATGACTATTGTGGTTAATTGCCTATAACTATTGTAGTCAGTGACTTATGCCTATTCCCATTAACCTATTAGGTTGTACTTCGAACTGACATTATGTTGGACCAAATCACATATGCCTATTCCCTTAATTATGTTGGATCTCATTTTTTTTGGGGTGTAACTTGTCTAGTTTATTCCTATTCACTATTATGTACATCAAACCCATTGGAACCATTATTTTTGTATTTGGTTCATTCTTGCATGGCTATTCTTTTATGCCAATTCTCGTGCTTATCCCCTATTCCTTGCTTTGATACTATTAGTATCATTTCATGAGTACTTAGAAACTTGTGAAATAATGATATACGTACGATTACGGCGCGGGAATTTGGGCGTAGCTTAATTAAGTTAATTTGGCATGATAAATATGCTGGCATAATGTAAATTTGCTATAATAGTGAATGATTTACATGCATATTAGACTTGGGCATAAATTGATAAATTTAATTGGCTGCAAAGTGTGTAATTGGCGTGTAAACCAAGTTTTTGACATTAGCGGTAAACTAGAATATTAAATCTAGTTTTTACATGAACCGTAAATTGGAATATTAATCTAGATTGGGCATGAATTGAAAAGGGGGAATATTAAATCTAAATTGGTATAAGCTGCAAGTTGGGTTAATTGATTGGTAAATCAAGTTTTGGGAATAGAATATAAGTTTGTTAATTTGCATGACAGTTGAATATGATCTAGGATAAATTGGTTTATAGAAAAATTTACATAAATAGTAAATATGTAAATTTAGTAAAAGACGAATATGCCTAACCCGAGATTAGACCGAGTTATGGTGTAAAACTGCCCGAAACCGACCGACACATCCAGTGACCACTACAATACCTGTCTAATGTGGGTGGTTAGTGCATCAAGCCCAGAAAGACCCGAGGTTAGACTGAGTTGTGGTCTGCCCGGAACCGACCAGCACATCCAGTAACCACAACAATATCTGTCTAATGTGAGTGGTTGGTGCTTTAATTAAATTAATTAAGGCTCATGAATAAATCAAGCTAGAAATGGTAAGGTTAAGTAATTAGGGAAACATTTAACTATAATAACATGTTAACTAGGCAAGTGGGTGATGTTAAGTAAATTAAGGAAACACTTAACTGTAATAACATGTTAACTAGACAAGTGGGTGAGGTTAAGTAAATTTAGAACACTTAACAGTTGTAACATGTTAATTAAGCAAATGATAGGGTTAAGTTAACTAAAGTGACACTTAACCAATATATAATGACATGTGGTGGGGTTAAGTAATACAAGAAGAAAAACTTAACCAATTATATAACACGATGTATGTGAAGGGTTAAGTTAACACGAGAGGGCAACACTTAAAAAATATAACATGGTTTGAGGTAGGGTCAAGTTAACACCAGAAGGAAACACTTAACCAACATGACGTGACGAGTGGGTGGGTTAAGTTAACTTGAATTGATTAATGACACTTGACCAACAACTTGATGAACGAATGGGGTTAAGTTAAATGGGAAATACTTAACCAATATAACCTGATGAATGAACAGGGTTAAGTTAATAAATCACACTTAACCAATCCAACATGATAAGCAAGATAGGTTAAGTTAATAAGAACCACTTAACCAACACGACTTGACGAGTGGGAAGTTAAGTACGCGTCAGGTAGGTGGGTAATATTAGTAAATATAGGCCCACAAAACTTAACCATTAAATAAACATGCTTAAATCTATGGGAAGGTTATGTACACGTCGGGTTGATGGGTAATATTAGTAAATATAGGCCCACAAAACTTAACCATTATATAAACATGCTTGGATCGATGGGAGGGTTAAGTACATCTCATGTAGGTGGGTAATATTAGTACATATAGGACCACAAACTAAACCGTTAAGAAAACATGCTAGAATCAGAGGGAGGGTTAAGTACACCTCATATAGGTGGGTAGTATTTGTATATATAGGCCCACAAACTTAACCAACAGGAAATCCTAGTAACGGGGACCCATTTCAGCAGTAACCCACATAGATGTATCATGGTACCCTGAAACTAGGCAGGGTGGGGCACGATTACTGGGCTGATTATAAGCAGTCAAAATAGCGGCAAGGGGTACGTCAGTGTAGGTTCTGACAGTTTACGGGCGTGCACGTACTCCGGAGTGGAAAAAGCAGGCGCTGGTACCAGTAGTTATACACTGTGTATCTTGAATTGTGTCGGGTCACTATTATAAGGCTTGATACACCTTATGGTGGGACTAGCACAGAGTATCTACACGCAAGAAAGGGCCGACTGACACAGACACATGGAAAATTAATACAAAGTAGGTAGCATAATCCCTAGTTGGACCTAGGTCACGTAAACCCTGAATCCGAGAAGCGTTCAATAGGTAGCATAAACCCCAGTGGCCCTGGGTAGCGTAAACCCTGGTTGAATCTAGGAAGCGCTCGATAGTAAACCCTAGATTAGATATAGGTAATAAATGGAATCCCCATAATAGATGTACACCTAAAGGCAACCGCAAATACGCAGATTGGGATCACGTTATCATATGATCATAGATACTAGTTTGCACACTAGTAGATAGTGCAGAGATATAGAAATCAATATAATAGGGTAGTTGTGAAGTAGAGAAGGAGTAGAAGCGCATTCAGTTTATCAGTACATTCAGTTTATCGGTACATTCAGTTTATCTTGCCATATCCCATGCTTACCCCCATGTTATCTTGTTACTATGGTTTAGTCTTATATTTAGTTTATTCATGTCATGACCCTTTTCCTCGTTTAAATACTAAGAATCACTGGACTTACCCGACTTTATGTCTGACCTAGTTTGCTTTCGTCTCTTTTCTTCCGTTCCCCCCCGGTAGTCAAGGAGGGAAAAGCTCAGCTCATTTTTGGGCCGTTACTTTTTCCGAGCTTGAAGATTCTTTGGCGCATTGCTTTGAACTCCATTTTCTACTGCTATGGTTGGCTCATGCTTTATGTGGGAATATCATTGTCAGTTTGTGCTTCTTATATATTAAACAAGACAGATGCTTTCTTGTAATAAGTATTGGTGTTGTAAAACAATCTTTGTACAAGCTGTTTTAATCAATAAAGGTTATTTATTTTTTGCTGCTTTATTTGTCTGTCTTGTAATTTTTCTGCATCTTGTACTAAAACAAATGCTTCACCAAAGTTAAGGCATTCCCTTTGTGAGTGACCTTAACGGAGGTGGGGTGTTTCACTTGGTAACAGAGCTGAAGGTTATCGGATCAGATAAAAGATTTGAAAAATTATTTTCAAAACGGTTTTAAAAGAAGCATTTTCTAAAGAAAAGTTTTGTTTTTAAAGGCATATTCCCCAAAGCCATATGCACTATCTTTTTTAATCCTCTGTTTGTATCCTTGTTTCCTTCTTCCCTAAGCCTCTGGGGCTCCTGGCTTTCTAGGAGGTAACCTCGTCGGAGCATGGTTTTGTAGGCTCGACATGACTATGACACTTGTCAAAGGGCAAACAAGTGCCCAACTTCCACCTATAGCCGTAGCAGTTTCTCCTGCGGCTAATTTTATTTCGAGCTTTGTAGGATTCTCCGTGCGATGGAAGCAACTTTCGAGAGACATGTCAACAAGTTACACAAGGATGGCAAAGTTGAGAATGAGGGGGGACTGGCTACGGAGCACAACACAAGGATGAAGAACCCATGGATATGGACTTGGCTTAGAAAGGAGGGGAGAAAAAAAATAGTAAAACCTAAAACTAGAGGAAATATCTTTATTTTGGTATAACGGGTCGTATAATTAAGGGCAAGGGCAAGAACAAGGGACAGGATTTTCCGGAAGGCGAGTGCATGCTCTCACTGCCAGCAAACCTAAGAGAGAGGCAGTAAGATTTCGGTTGAAAGAGTTTTTCCTATTTGATTGTCCTGTTAGTACTCCTTCTGATTTTAGCGCTTCACGTCCGTATATATCTGCA
The DNA here is from genome assembly GCA_030737875.1 of Allium sativum. Classification (NCBI taxonomy): domain Eukaryota; kingdom Viridiplantae; phylum Streptophyta; class Magnoliopsida; order Asparagales; family Amaryllidaceae; genus Allium; species Allium sativum. The sequence goes on along the minus strand of CM060911.1, from coordinate 134,802,372 downwards.
TCGATAGTTGAGTCTCTGCACCCTAGATATTGTGTAGTAGAGGGTCCCATTATAGTCTCAAATCCAATTGCTGGTTCGGCCTATTTATCTTTGACTTGTGAGGATTTGAGAATAGCTATATTTATGCTTATGTTTTTGGGCTATGAGTTGATTCTTGGCATTGATTGGTTAGCTAGTAATTATGAAACAAGGGTAGTTAGACTTTCAACTTGCCTCGAGAATACCCTTGGGATTTCGTACGATCCTAAGGGATCAGTTTGTCTTAGCTACCTAAAATCACTTTACTTATCTATCGACGATTTTCGATCCGTTGGGGTAGTCCATGAGTACGCAAGATATTTTGATTAGGGTAGGGATTTTCCCCCTAAAATTCGAGATAGACTTCCGCATGTATCTAGGTGACACTGCAAAGCCAGTTATGCGATCAACGATAATTCTGGAGCAAGATTGGCGAGGATAGCCAGAGTCGGTAAAATGATCAATTGTTTGGTTGTTTTGTTAGTATCATCTCACATAGATCGTCCAAATTCGAAGAAGGTATTTCTTGGGTGCTTGTCTGATATTGGTTTAGGCCTTTGGGGCTTGTACTTAAGGGATGTCGAGTTGGACTAGGATGATTTGCATGAGAAATAAATGGTTGTGGAAGACGCCCTAAGTAGAAAAGGACTGACCTTAAGAGAGGTAATAAGCACATAGTAACCATTAGCTTTAGACCCTCAGACTTGCAGCATGATGGATAAGCTAAGTAGAGGAGAGACCTCTAATCATCTTAGGATATACACTTGATATCATGGTTAATATCTGTTTATCTTGGAAAGATAGTTCGACTACGTTAGGATACCCTCTAGCATGGTAAGTGATCGAGGACCTATCTTTACTAGTGGGTTTTGGAAATGGAGGTCAAGAAGCTTTGCAACCATGAGGTTAAAATTAGATAAGGTACAGTGGAGTGAAGCTCAGGAAGATGCGACTTAGAAGACGGAAGACAGATAAGCGCATCATACCCTCTTTCTTGAGGGTATATCCTTGATCTCTTTTTCTAGGAATTTTAGGTATTCTTGTTTCCATCTTTTTAAGTATATCCTCTAGTTACTATCTTCATGATCCTTAGGTAGAAACCAATAGATATAAACATGTATTTGAAACATGTTATGATTGATGGTTGCAAGTGGTTGTTAGTGGTTGCTCGTGGATGCATATACACACATTAGGCACTAGATCGGCTCAGTCACTTTCATATTGCATTTGCATATATGTATTTGTTTATGGATTGAACTTGATGTGTTGCATTTGAGTGAATGGTTATGCACTCATATAGAAATGATATGTATAGTTAGGATTGCATACATATTGGACACATGGCACTGACATAATTCGCATTAAGGAGGTCAACCAAATCAGTAGACAGCCTGATTTTGCATTAGATAAGGACATATACACACACTATGCATATGAACATGAAAGCATTAGAAATCTTTTTAAGGACAATGAATGCCTGTGATTGAATGGTTGAGTAGATGGATGACTGAATGGTAGGATACATTCTTCTTACTTGAAGATTTCGGGAATGAAATACTTTAAGGAGGGGAGAATGTAACACCCCGTATTTTCTGTAAACATTAATGTAACAAATCAAAGTATACTTAATTTTTAAAAGAAGAATTAAGGGTAACCGGTTATGCCACTTGGAATTCTGCTTGAGATAGAGTCCGAGTTTGCATGAATCGGACTTCGTATGAAGAAGTTATTCCCTTCGGAAGTTTCAGCTCAAATTTAAAAACAGCTCAGTTCAAATTCAAAACACAAAGCCGGGCTGGACGGGAAATTTCCCGCCCAGGACCCAGGTCGACCAGGGGGTCAACCTGGTTACCCAGGTCGATCAGGGGGTCGACCTACCCTGGTTCTGCCAGGCCAAATCTACAACGAATTTTTGGCTTGTGTTGTGTTATTGGGGCTACGTGGCAACTCCTGATTGGTCTGATGACCATTTTTGATGTGCTGGACGGACCTGATGGCTTCTAAGATGATCTTAGGGCTCTAAAACACTCTCTACACCTATAAAAGAATGCCTAGACCTTAGGTTTCTCCACACAAATTCTTTTAGGTGTCTACATGCTGTTTCTCTCTAGCCTCCACCATTAAAATAAATCTTATTCTCCATTATTCTTCTTCAAATTGGAGATTCAAATCAAGTTAAAGCTTCAAGTCGGACCATAGGCATTCTGCTTCAAGCAACGTCACTCGAATCATAGCAAATCGCCTTTTCTAGACCGATCACTGTAAGTTCGGTTATTCCTTAGATTTGAACGTGTAATTGGACTCGTGAATGTAATAAATTAAAATATAGAACTGTGCCTATTTGCAAGTTAATTATATTTTATTCATGCTTATGTCAAATCTAACATTATCTATGCCTTTGGATCTGATTCTCGTTTGTGGCCTAGAACTTATTATGGCTAATGACTATGATTATGGGTCTTTTGCCTAAGACCATGACTATGAAACTGTTGCCCATGAAACTATCGCCTATGACTATGATTCATGACAAAGAGACTATTACATATGACTATGAATATAAGACTATTGCCTATGACTATGACTATGATTCATAATTTTGAGACTATTGCATATGATTCATGAATATGAGACTATTACCAAGATTCATGACTATGAGACTATTGCCTATGACATTGATTAAGAAACTATTATGATTAGTCGCCCATGACTATTGTGGTTAATTGCCTATAACTATTGTAGTCAGTGACTTATGCCTATTCCCATTAACCTATTAGGTCGTACTTCGAACTGGCATTATGTTGGACCAAATCACCTATGCCTATTCCCTTAATTATGTTGGATCTCAATTTTTTTGGGGTGTAACTTGTCTAGTTTATTCTTATTCACTGTTATGTACATCAAACCCATTGGAACCATTATTTTTGTATTTGGTTCATTCTTGCATGGCTATTCTTTTATGTTAATTCTCATGCTTATCCCATATTCCTTGCTTTGATACTATTAGTATCATTTCATGAGTACTTAGAAACTTGTGAAATCATGTTATACGTAAGATTACGGCGCGGGAATTTGCGCGTAGTTTAGTTAAATTAATTTGGCATAATAAATATGCTGGCATAATCTAAATTTGCAATAATAGTGAATGATTTACATGCATATAAGACTTGGGCATAAATTGATAAATTTATTTGGCCGCAAAGTGTGTAATTGGTGTGTAAACAAAGTTTTGGACATAAACGATAAATTAGAATATTAAATCTAGTTTTGACATGAACCATAAATTGGAATATTAATCTAGATTGGGCATGAATTGAAAAAGGGGAATATTAAATCTAAATTGGTATAAACTGCAAGTTGGGTTAATTGATTGGTAAATCAAGTTTTGGGCATAGAAAATAAGTTTGTTAATTTTCATGACAGTTGAATATAATCTAGGCTAAATTGGTTTACGGAAAAATTTACATAAATACTAATTTGTAAATTTAGTAAAAGACGAATATGCCTAACCCGAGGTTAGACTGAGTTGTGGTGTTGAACTGCCTGGAACCGACCGGCACATCCAGTGACCACAACAATACCTGTCTAATGTGGGTGGTTAGTGCATCAAGCCTAGAAAGACCCTAGGTTAGACTGAGTTGTAGTGTAAACCTGCCTGGAAACGACCGACACATCCAGTAACCACAACAATATCTATCTAATGTGAGTGGTTGGTGCTTTAATTAAGTTAATTAAGGCTCATGAATAAATCAAGCTAGAAATGGTGAGGTTAAGTAATTAGGGAAACACTTAACAGTAATAACATTTTAACTAGGCAAGTGGGTGAGGTTAAGTAAATTAAGCAAACACTTAACCGTAATAACATGTTAACTAGACAAGTGGGTGAGGTTAAGTAAATTTAGAACACTTAATCGTTGTAACATGTTAATTAAGCAAATGATAGGGTTAAGTTAACTAAAGTAACACTTAACCAATATATAATGACATGTGGTGGGGTTAAGTAATACAAGAGGAAAACACTTAACCAATTATATAACACGATGTATGTGAAGGGTTAAGTTAACACGAGAGGGCAACACTTAACCAATATAACATGGTTTGAGGTAGGGTCAAGTTAACACCAGAAGGAAACACTTAACCAACATGACATGACGAGTGGGTGGGTTAAGTTAACTTGAATTGATTAATGACACTTGACCAACAACTTGATGAACGAATGGGGTTAAGTTAAATGGGAAATACTTAACCAATATAACCTGATGAATGAACAGGGTTAAGTTAATAAATCACACTTAACCAATCCAACATGATAAGCAAGATAGGTTAAGTTAATAAGAACCACTTAACCAACACGACTTGATGAGTAGGAGGTTAAGTACACGTCGGGTAGGTGGGTAATATTAGTAAATATAGGCCCACAAAACTTAACCATTAAATAAACATACTTGAATCTGTGGGAAGGTTAAGTACACGTCAGGTTGATGGGTAATATTAGTAAATATAGGCCCACAAAACTTAACCATTATATAAACATGCTTGGATCGATGGGAGGGTTAAGTACATCTCGTGTAGGTGGGTAATATTAGTACATATAGGCCCACAAACTTAACCAATAAGAAAACATGCTAGAATCGGTGGGAGGGTTAAGTACACCTCGTATAGGTGGGTAGTATTTGTATATATAGGCCCACAAACTTAACCAGCAGGAAACCCTAGTAACGGGGACTCATTTCAGTAGTAACCCACATTGATTTATTATGGTACCCTAAAACTAGGCAGGGAGGGGCACGATTACTGGGCTGATTATAAGCAGTCAAAATAGCGGTAGGGAGTAGGTCCGTGTAGGTTCCGACAGTTTTCGGGCGTGCACATACTCTGTAGTGGAAAAAGCAGGCACTGGGTACCAGTAGTTATACACTGTGCATCTTGAATCGTGTCGGGTCGCTATCATAAGGCTTGATACACCTTATGGTGGGACCAGCACAGAGTATCTACACGCAAGAGAGGGCCGACTGACACAGACACATGGAAAATTCTTACAAAGTAGGTAGCATAATCCCTAGTTGGACCTAGGTCGCGTAAACTCTGAATCCGAGAAGCGTTCAATAGGTAGCATAAACCCCAGTGGCCCTAGGTAGCGTAAACCCTGGTTGAATCTAGGAAGCGCTCGATAGTAAACCCTAGATTAGATCTAGGTAATAAATGGAATCCCCATAATAGATGTACACCTAAAGGAAACCGCAAATACGCGGATTGGGATCACATTATCATATGATCATAGATTACTAGTTTGGACACTAGTAGGTAGTGCAGAGATATAGAAATCAGTATAACAGGGTAGTTGCGAAGCAGAGAAGGAGTAGAAGCGCATTCAGTTTATCAGTACATTCATTTTATCGGTACATTCAGTTTATCTTGCCATATCCCATGCTTACCCCCATGTTATCTTGTTACTATGGTTTGGTCTTATATTTAGTTTATTCATGTCATGACCCTTTTCCTCGTTTAAATACTAAGAATCACTGGACTTACCAGACTTTGTGTCTGACTTAGTTTGCTTTCACCTCTTTTATTTCATTTCCCCCCTCCCAAGGTAGTCAGGGATGGAAAAGCTCAGCTCATTTTGGAGCCGTTACTCTTTCCGAGCTTGAAGATTCTTTGGCGCATTGCTTTGAACTCCATTTTCTACTGCTATGGCTGGCTCATGCTTTATTGGGGAATATCATTGTCAGATTGTGTGACGGCCCGCCCCGCACCAACCGACATTTACTCCGAAGGTGCGCTGTACACATGTCCAGTTAGCACGAAACAGGTCGTGAGAAGGAAAGGGAAGAAGGAAATGAACATACAAAGAACCTGTAGAATGTCTCACAGCGCATAGAAAAAAATATAATAATAACATACTTGACCTAAAACAGGAGAGACAGTGCATAAGCTGAAAATCAGAACTAAACATCATAGCAGCGGAAATTGTAACGACCCGGATTTTCGACGACTTTGGTTATCGACATAAACTCGATGTCGATAACCAAAACATCGAAAAATCCTGGTAATTAGTGAAAGAAATTAGAGGGTGAGAATAGATGAGATAGAAACTTAGAATAGAAGAAGAAGAAGAAGAACACAACATCAGAGTAACACGAACCTCACAGCGGAACGAATAACATATAATAGATAACATAACTTTGAAATATAACAGTTATGTATACAATAGCACTTATCAGAGTACATCACTTACAACACAGCGGAAATAACTATAGCTATATGATCTTGAAGCCTCCTGCTCCACGCTCTTCCAGTATATCTGTAAATTCCTGACTACTTGACTGCCCGTACAAAATTAGGCACCCAAGAGTTTAGGGAAAACAAAACAAATAAACTCCGGGTTAGTCATGGGACTGGTGTGAGTAAAATAGTTTAACACGGTTATATGAACAAGGAACGATATCTCATAAGACCACGCCGCAGAACGGAACGGGTTTTTCCCTTATGAGAATCCAAAATATCTTTATATCAAAAACTTTTTGATATTATAATAATGTCTATGTACAAATAGATATCAACTAGCAGAAACGCTTTCATCTCACGTTCTACATATATAGTATACAATCAAAATCGCAAGCACGTATTGGATAATGGATTTCCAACTATGACAAGGTATGGAACCACCTTCCGATCAGTGTACTCTAGGAACGATACACTGGAGTTCAACAAGAACGTCTTGTAACTCAGCCACACATGACCGACCACTCATTTCGCTTGAGTGTATCGAATGTACATCACCAACGGTTGGGATCAGCAACCGTTACCGTATATATATGGGACAACATTGATAGATTTAAGAAACAAATGAATATTCACTAGATAGGTGATTATACACCCTACTTCGGTGCGACCGACTTAGCCATGCTGCCCGCCCGATTTCTGTCATTACCGGATGATGAGGCTAGAAGCTACGCTTTATCATTACATCAGATTCACTTCGAATGTCACATTGTCAGATCCATCAGAATCACTAATTGACGTCTACAACCATACATTACGTGTCAGCTAAAAGAAGTTTCCTTCTCCGCTTCCACTCTTGGTATAGTTGAAGAAATCAATGTACGTGACCGTCTGGAAATACTATGTCAGACATCCATCTTCATTCACTTAGAAATGTCACATCGTCATACCCGCCAAATCACAAATTGACTTATCCAAAAATAACACGGGTATACAGCTAAGAGAAACGAATTCCTCCGCCACCAAACGTGAATACGTTTGAACAGATCAACTTACGCGATCCATTAGATATACTCTGTCAGACCTTCGTCCATACAAGTTGTCCGGGGACTGGACAAACCGAAGGCACTATTCCGTATATCCATCTTAGTCACTGTTATGTAAGACTTATACAACAGCCCTTGCATTTTACTCCGTCTTCAATTATCTTTGGCATATATGATTCGCGACGCTTATGCCAATACAGAGTGGTTCTATGGATAATAATCCAACCGGTCTCTCCATATTAACAACGTTAAAATGGTCAAAACTTCGATAGTCGGTGAGTTAACTATCAAAGAAAAACAAGTGTGCAAACAACGATATTATTTCCAGATGGAAATTATATCGAACAAACATCATTTGACATTAATCTCTTTAGTTCATTTATTTACTTATCTCCTGTTTCCCTATATTCTAAATTCTTATTTTCTTTTATCATAAAACATTTCTGATTTTATCAGAAAACATTTCTGATTCCCGTTTGGAAAACATTTCCAAAACTCCTTTACGATCAAACCTTACCATTTCTTAGTTAAGAAGGAAGTCAATCAAGTTGGGGTATAAGTACCTCTCAGACCTTAACTGAACAACGTTATAACTTCGAAATGGGCAAAGTTTATCTTTTAATCTTTAACAACTTCTTTACGCCTTTCTCGGATCCAATTTTACTAATCCACTTCTATATTTAAAACATTGGTTATAACGATAACGTTATAATCCCTCCTTTCGAATTATCTAACTTTAATTATAACTTCTATTCTTATTAGTGAATAATTAACCTAACACTTATTTATTTATAAATAAATCTCTATTTAAACACTGGAAAGTATAAGTACTTTCCCGAATTCGATATAATCGAATTTGCCGATTAACTCTCTTCGAGAAATCTCTATTTGATTAACTCTTCTTCGAATAACCTATATTCGATTAACTCCTTCTCGAATAAACGATATTCGATAATCTCTCTTCGAATAACTAATATTCGATAACTCTTCCTTTTCAAATATCTCATATTTGAAAATCTCACTTCGATTAAACTATAATCGATAACTCCCTTCGATGAAACTAACATCGATAACTCCTTTCGATTAACTCCTTTCGATGAAACTAACATCGATAACTCCTTTCGATGAAACTAACATCGATTTATTTAACTCGACGAACTTAACTCGACTAACTTAACTTGACTCGACTCACTCGACTTACTTAGTTCGACCAATTCGATTCGATTAACTAGGCTCGACTAACTTGACTAACTTAACTCGACTTACTTGGTTCGACCAATTCGATTCGATTAACTAGGCTCGACTAACTTGACTAACTTAACTCGACTTACTTGGTTCGACCAATTCGATTCGATTAACTAGGCTCGACTAACTTGACTAACTTAACTCGACTTACTTGGTTCGACCAATTCGATTCGATTAACTAGGCTCGACTAACTTGGTCGAACCACCCGATCAACTCAACTTATTTAACTTAACTTATTTCTCAATTCGATCAACTCGATTAACTCCTATCGAATAACTAATATTCGATTAAACTCCATTCGCTTGACTCTAGATCGCAGCGATCACAATGGTTACGCCTGACTCCCTCAGGAAACATCCGACCGCCGTAGGCTATTTACAGCCCTGCGAATTACGCTAGCAGTCGTACAAGATGGCAACTTACCCTGAATACTATGTTTGACTAACTCTGTCTCAAATAACTATATTTGATTAACTCTAGTTCGTTTTAACTCTAATTGATTAACTCTAACTAATTAACTCCAACTGGTTAACTCTAATTGATTAACTCTAACTGATTAACTCTAACTGGTTAACTCTAACTGATTAACTCTAACTGATTAACTCTAACTGGTTAACTCTATTTGACTAACTCGACTTGGCTAACCCCTTTCGAATAACATATTCGATTAACTAACTTTCGAATACCATATTCGATTAACTAACTTCGAATACCATATTCGATTAACTCCTTTCGAATGTCTATATTCGATTAACTACCTTCGAATACCATATTCGATTAACTAACTTCGAATACCATATTCGATTAACTAACTTCGAATACCATATTCGATTAACTAACTTTGAATACCATATTCGATTAACTAACTTCGAATGTCTATATTCGATTAACTACCTTCGAATACCATATTCGATTAACTAACTTCGAATACCATATTCGATTAACTAACTTCGAATGTCTATATTCGATTAACTAACTTCGAATACCATATTCGATTAACTAACTTCGAATACCATATTCGATTAACTTTATTCACTTTATAAAGATTTCCTTTTTAACAACGTTTTATTTATTTGAAAAGATTTACTTTTAAATAACGGTTCTACACTTTAAAAATGATTTTCCTTTTTATAACGTTTCCTTTTCAATTCTATTTGTAAATGGTTTACAAATATTTTCTTTTCAAATTTATTCTTGAAATATTCTAACTCCTTAAATTCCCGGGAAAATTCGCCATAACCTCCTTTGTATCGGGAGCATCGGGAAAATCCCCAAACTCGCCACACAGGCCTTTCCATTCAAAAAGAAATGTTTTGAATTTATTTCCTTTTCAAATATCTCCTATTTATAAATATTTCAATTTATAAACATTTCTTATTTATAAATATTTCAATTTATAAATATCTCTGTTTTCAATATCACTTTGAAAATCTCCTTATCGACATCCCGTATGTTATGGTATTCAATCATATCAAATCACGATGTTCAATATCGTTCATACACACACAATCAACAACAGGTTATAATTCACATCATATATCAAAATATATGAAAAACAATAAAATAACTGTTGAGGAATCCAGTAGGATTCCTCCAACCTGTCTCCCTGCATCCACAGATGTTACACAACATGATTATCATCACTTTCAGTTCGATATGAATTATTCTGATAACAGAATAAATATCTGAATATTGAACGGTTTATATATATATATATATATAGTTATATATATATATTTTCCACTAACTGACTAGCAGTTCAATCAAACAATCAACATACAGTCAATCAACCAATATCTAACAGTTCTAAAAATACAACATGAAATTATAAACTTTTCAGAGTTAGTGAGATTTACTCACATTGTCGATCATCGTTAAAGAACGATAATCGATTGTCGATTCTGATCCGATAATTTATTTCAATATAAATTGTAAACAGCTCCAATCCACTTCAAACCAGCTCATTTGTGTAGTCCTTTTCGATACGATTCCAACGTGACCTGCTTTGTTGAATTTCGTTTACATACGACCAAGTTATGACGATTTATAGTAACGTACATTTAATTAAATTAAAACTTTAATTAAAACTACACCGGGATTTGCCTGACCCAATTTCGGCCCATTCAGAAATCCCCAGGCCCACCCATTTAAGGACCCGCACAGTGTTCTTCCCCGAATTGATAACTCCCGTTCTTCTGTAAATTCCCCAAATCCAACGAGCTCAAAACCCCACTCTCCTTCCTTCGGCACCACGAAATCTCCACCGATGATCAACTCTTCGCTCAGGCTTCCGCCTCCACCCCATCTTGATCAACTCGCGCATCCTTCCTGGACGACTTCATCAGCTAACTCGTGAGACCACTGTACCATCACCGAATTCATTTGGCACCAAAACCCACTAAAATTCCCATCAACAGGTTGCAAACTCCTCCACAAATCCGAATGTGAACCCAAACTCTACCTCGATGCCACACAACCTACCAATTCGAAAACCCTAGGACTCGAATAAGTGGCGCTGTACAAACCATCATCGGACGCGAACAGTTCGAACCCACCAAAATCCATACGAGCTTGATGCTCTTCTATTGCTGAGTTAATCGAGACTCATCCCAAGATTTGTAGAATTTATTTTCTATTTGTTTTGAATTGTTTGCTCCTGAAACTTTACTGTAAGAAAGAAAATAAGGGAACGGCGGATGTATTTTGCAGAAGTGAATTAGGTTTAGATGGAAAGTTAGGGTATTTATAGTGTTAACAAATATCTAGATATTTTCCTAGATATTTTTAGATATTTTATTTAAATTATTTTATATTCGTTATTCCTTTCTAAAAATTACCATGATTACATATGATACCTAAAAATCACCAAACTGGACATGTTGCTAGAGCTCGACATTACGGTCCCAACGAAACTGGTTTCGTCGAATTCCGACTCCGTATGCTCACACAGCGTATTTTTAACCGTCAAAATACCGACTGTTTCTCACTCTAAAAATCCGTACGGCCACACGCTGACTTCAAAAATCACGGAACTTGGAATCTAGCAATAATATGATGTTGCGGATCCAACAAAACTAGTTTCGTCGAATTCCGGCTTCGTTTGCAAAAGTGGCTATTTTTAACGCTTTGAATAGCCCATTTTAAATATATAAATATATTTAAATTAAATTAAATAATTTAATATTATCGTATATCTTCACATATGATATCGTACAGCTCCAGAATATCATATCAGAATATACAGTTTGATATTTCAGATTTCAGATTATCTCGGTATTCAGTTTATATCGAAAATCCTTTTATAACGTATATAAAGCATCGCAAATTATAAAGGAATTCTACAGCGACTTTTCTGAAATTTGATTTGGACGTACATCAAAATCTACACGACGAAATCCTGATTTTTCTCTTCCACTAGAAAGATATACTCCACCAGCTCCACACGTTTCTTGTTTCACAGAAATCCGACTTAAAACGAATCCTGTACATTCAGTTGAAGTTCAAATCGCCAAATAGCGAACTGCAGTGCCATTTCGAGCTCGATTATATTTATATTATAATTCTACGTTCAAACCGTCGTTGATGCAATATAATCGTTATTATATTTCGAATCGAAACTCCACCAAATCTCGTATGCTATTCAATTCACATGATATTGTGAATTTCACTATTTCCGACTATTTCAACATTATAATATATTATTATATTATAATTATTAATTAAATATTCAATATTATTTAATTAAACGATCATTAACTTCTCTAAATCACCAATTATATAATTAAATAAATTAATTATATATCTCTAAAAATGCGGGTCATTACATTCTTCCCCACTTAAAATAATTTCGTCCTCGAAATTGCTAAGTTAGAGGACGACCCTGTCTATTGGAATTCCTAAGATTTGTTTACCCTTTATTTCTGATTTTAACTGAACCAATTAATATCGACTAAAATATTTATTCATTCCGACTAACTAAAATTTTCAAAAATTCTGAAAATTTTCTAACGCCTTATCTTTTCGAAAAATTTCGCCAGCGTCTCCTTTGTACTGGTCAATAGCTCAAACTCCAACTCGCCTCTCTGGGCCTTCTTCAACACAAAAGAAAATCAATCCGCCAAACGGCTTGCCAATTCGGCTCATCAAAATCTCAAATCCATATAAAATATAAACTTGTACCTTTTTGTTGGGCATATCATTATATCCCTACCACCTCCATATGCTATCAACTCAGCATATACCAGTGTTATCTCAATCAAATTCCAATCAGTTCATATCCTCAAATCCAAACCGAATTTTATTCGAACCCCAATATCAAATTTCAAATTCTTAACCCATCGACCCAATTCCATAACAGATTATTCTCTAATCCAATTCAATTCTATTTAACTCTGTTCAAGTTAAATTTCAATTTATTTTTACCATCTCATTTTATTTAACTTCATTAGTTAAATTTTTAATTCCAGAACTTAAATTCCTGGGTAAATTTCAAATCAATTTGAAATCATACTGCCAATTCAAAACCTTTTAATTTCTAAACACTTGTTTTCTCAAAACAATTCAAATCAAAATCTTTGGTAGTAATCCACCACTTAGAACTCGAAAATCACACCGATGATACTGCGCAGTCATCATCGGAATTATTTTCCAGCGACCCAAGTGACTTCAATACTATATTATTTCCAAAACCATTACTGAATACTTCCATTTTGAAAACATTTCAAAATCTCCCAGGAACTTAAAATTTCCTTATTTTTAATTCCAAATCTGATTTAAATTCATATTTAATTCATCTTATTTCAGATACTTTACTTATATGATTCTGGTTGGTTATATATAACCATTTAGCATTTTATAATCTTATTCGATTATAATTACAACCAATATATCTAATATATGATAATATATTACCTATCCATACTGTGTCGGTCCATCGTATTCAAGTATTTATTTACTCCTACCGATACATTGGATCAAACTGATCGACCAGAATTCATAAACAACTCAGCCAATGAATCTCCACAATATAAAACAAATTTTTATATCAAATACAAATACGTTCACTCGTATATATACACTCAACTCAATCTAGGGTATTACTAACCCTATCTCTACCGAGTCACGCCACAGAGCCAAGTAATTCTTAACTTAAGCTCTGATACCAACTGTAACGACCCGGATTTTCGGCGACTTTGGTTATCGACATAAACTCGATGTCGATAACCAAAACATCGAAAAATCCTGGTAATTAGTGAAAGAAATTAGAGGGTGAGAATAGATGAGATAGAAACATAGAATAGAAGAAGAAGAAGAACACAACATCAGAGTAGCACGAACCTCACAGCGGAACGAATAACATATAATAGATAACATAACTTTGAAATATAACAGTTATGTATACAATAGCACTTATCAGAGTACAACACTTACAACACAGCGGAAATAACTATAGCTATATGATCTTGAAGCCTCCTGCTCCACGCTCTTCCAGTATATCTGTAAATTCCTGACTACTTGACTGCCCGTACAAAATTAGGCACCCAAGAGTTTAGGGAAAACAAAACAAATAAACTCCGGGTCAGTCATGGGACTGGTGTGAGTAAAATAGTTTAACACGGTTATATGAACAAGGAACGATATCTCATAAGACCACGCCGCAGAACGGAACGGGTTTTTCCCTTATGAGAATCCAAAATATCTTTATATCAAAAACTTTTTGATATTATAATAATGTCTATGTACAAATAGATATCAACTAGCAGAAACGCTTTCATCTCACGTTCTACATATATAGTATACAATCAAAATCGCAAGCACGTATTGGATAATGGATTTCCAACTATGACAAGGTATGGAACCACCTTCCGATCAGTGTACTCTAGGAACGATACACTGGAGTTCAACAAGAACGTCTTGTAACTCAGCCACACATGACCGACCACTCATTTCGCTTGAGTGTATCGAATGTACATCACCAACGGTTGGGATCAGCAACCGTTCCCGTATATATATGGGACAGCATTGATAGATTTAAGAAACAAATGAATATTCACTAGATAGGTGATTATACACCCTACTTCGGTGCGACCGACTTAGCCATGCTGCCCGCCCGATTTCTGTCATTACCGGATGATGAGGCTAGAAGCTACGCTTTATCATTACATCAGATTCACTTCGAATGTCACATTGTCAGATCCATCAGAATCACTAATTGACGTCTACAACCATACATTACGTGTCAGCTAAAAGAAGTTTCCTTCTCCGCTTCCACTCTTGGTATAGTTGAAGAAATCAATGTACGTGACCGTTTGGAAATACTATGTCAGACATCCATCTTCATTCACTTAGAAATGTCACATCGTCATACCCGCCAAATCACAAATTGACTTATCCAAAAATAACACGGGTATACAGCCAAGAAAAACGAATTCCTCCGCCACCAAACGTGAATACGTTTGAACAGATCAACTTACGCGATCCATTAGATATACTCTGTCAGACCTTCGTCCATACAAGTTGTCCGGGGACTGGACAAACCGAAGGCACTATTCCATATATCCATCTTAGTCACTGTTATGTAAGACTTATACAACAGCCCTTGCATTTTACTCCGTCTTCAATTATCTTTGGCATATATGATTCGCGACGCTTATGCCAATACAGAGTGGTTCTATGGATAATAATCCAACCGGTCTCTCCATATTAACAACGTTAAAATGGTCAAAACTTCGATAGTCGGTGAGTTAACTATCAAAGAAAAACAAGTGTGCAAACAACGATATTATTTCCAGATGGAAATTATATCGAACAAACATCATTTGACATTAATCTCTTTAGTTCATTTATTTACTTATCTCCTGTTTCCCTATATTCTAAATTCTTATTTTCTTTTATCAGAAAACATTTCTGATTTTATCAGAAAACATTTCTGATTCCCGTTTGGAAAACATTTCCAAAACTCCTTTACGATCAAACCTTACCATTTCTTAGTTAAGAAGGAAGTCAATCAAGTTGGGGTATAAGTACCTCTCAGACCTTAACTGAACAACGTTATAACTTCGAAATGGTCAAAGTTTATCTTTTAATCTTTAACAACTTCTTTACGCCTTTCTCGGATCCAATTTTACTAATCCACTTCTATATTTAAAACATTGGTTATAACGATAACGTTATAATCCCTCCTTTCGAATTATCTAACTTTAATTATAACTTCTATTCTTATTAGTGAATAATTAACCTAACACTTATTTATTTATAAATAAATCTCTATTTAAACACTGGAAAGTATAAGTACTTTCCCGAATTCGATATAATCGAATTTGCCGATTAACTCTCTTCGAGAAATCTCTATTTGATTAACTCTTCTTCGAATAACCTATATTCGATTAACTCCTTCTCGAATAAACGATATTCGATAATCTCTCTTCGAATAACTAATATTCGATAACTCTTCCTTTTCAAATATCTCATATTTGAAAATCTCACTTCGATTAAACTATAATCGATAACTCCCTTCGATGAAACTAACATCGATAACTCCTTTCGATTAACTCCTTTTGATGAAACTAACATCGATAACTCCTTTCGATGAAACTAACATCGATTTATTTAACTCGACGAACTTAACTCGACTAACTTAACTTGACTCGACTCACTCGACTTACTTAGTTCGACCAATTCGATTCGATTAACTAGGCTCGACTAACTTGACTAACTTAACTCGACTTAATTGGTTCGACCAATTCGATTCGATTAACTAGGCTCGACTAACTTGACTAACTTAACTCGACTTACTTGGTTCGACCAATTCGATTCGATTAACTAGGCTCGACTAACTTGACTAACTTAACTCGACTTACTTGGTTCGACCAATTCGATTCGATTAACTAGGCTCGACTAACTTGGTCGAACCACCCGATCAACTCAACTTATTTAACTTAACTTATTTCTCAATTCGATCAACTCGATTAACTCCTATCGAATAACTAATATTCGATTAAACTCCATTCGCTTGACTCTAGATCGCAGCGATCACAATGGTTACGCCTGACTCCCTCAGGAAACATCCGACCGCCGTAGGCTATTTACAACCCTACGAATTACGCTAGCAGTCGTACAAGATGGCAACTTACCCTGAATACTATGTTTGACTAACTCTGTCTCAAATAACTATATTTGATTAACTCTAGTTCATTTTAACTCTAATCGATTAACTCTAACTAATTAACTCCAACTGGTTAACTCTAACTGATTAACTCTAACTGATTAACTCTAACTGGTTAACTCTAACTGATTAACTCTAACTGATTAACTCTAACTGGTTAACTCTATTTGACTAACTCGACTTGGCTAACCCCTTTCGAATAACATATTCGATTAACTAACTTTCGAATACCATATTCGATTAACTAACTTCGAATACCATATTCGATTAACTCCTTTCGAATGTCTATATTCGATTAACTACCTTCGAATACCATATTCGATTAACTAACTTCGAATACCATATTCGATTAACTAACTTCGAATACCATATTCGATTAACTAACTTTGAATACCATATTCGATTAACTAACTTCGAATGTCTATATTCGATTAACTACCTTCGAATACCATATTCGATTAACTAACTTCGAATACCATATTCGATTAACTAACTTCGAATGTCTATATTCGATTAACTAACTTCGAATACCATATTCGATAAACTAACTTCGAATACAATATTCGATTAACTTTATTCACTTTATAAAGATTTCCTTTTTAACAACGTTTTATTTATTTGAAAAGATTTACTTTTAAATAACGGTTCTACACTTTAAAAATGATTTTCCTTTTTATAACGTTTCCTTTTCAATTCTATTTGTAAATGGTTTACAAATATTTCCTTTTCAAATTTATTCTTGAAATATTCTAACTCCTTAAATTCCCGGGAAAATTCGCCATAACCTCCTTTGTATCGGGAGCATCGGGAAAATCCCCAAACTCGCCACACAGGCCTTTCCATTCAAAAAGAAATGTTTTGAATTTATTTCCTTTTCAAATATCTCCTATTTATAAATATTTCAATTTATAAACATTTCTTATTTATAAATATTTCAATTTATAAATATCTCTGTTTTCAATATCACTTTGAAATTCTCCTTATCGACATCCCGTATGTTATGGTATTCAATCATATCAAATCACGATGTTCAATATCGTTCATACACACACAATCAACAACAGGTTATAATTCACATCATATATCAAAATATATGAAAAACAATAAAATAACTGTTGAGGAATCCAGTCGGATTCCTCCAACCTGTCTCCCTGCATCCACAGATGTTACACAACATGATTATCATCACTTTCAGTTCGATATGAATTATTCTGATAACAGAATAAATATCTGAATATTGAACGGTTTATATATATATAGTTATATATATATATATATATATATATATTTTCCACTAACTGACTAGCAGTTCAATCAAACAATCAACATACAGTCAATAATCCAATATCTAACAGTTCTAAAAATACAACATGAAATTATAAACTGTTCAGAGTTAGTGAGATTTACTCACATTGTCGATCATCGTTAAAGAACGATAATCGATTGTCGATTCTGATCCGATAATTTATTTCGATATAAATTGTAAACAGCTCCAATCCACTTCAAACCAGTTCGTTTGTGTAGTCCTTTTCGATACGATTCCAACGTGACCTGCTTTGTTGAATTTCGTTTACATACGACCAAGTTATGACGATTTATAGTTACGTACATTTAATTAAATTAAAACTTTAATTAAAACTACACCGGGCTTTGCCTTACCCAATTTCGGCCCATTCAGAAATCCCCAGGCCCACCCATTTAAGGACCCGCACAGTGTTCTTCCCCGAATTGATAACTCCCGTTCTTCTGTAAATTCCCCAAATCCAACGAGCTCAAAACCCCACTCTCCTTCCTTCGGCACCACGAAATCTCCACCGATGATCAACTCTTCGCTCAGGCTTCCGCCTCCACCCCATCTTGATCAACTCGCGCATCCTTCCTGGACGACTTCATCAGCTAACTCGTGAGACCACTGTACCATCACCGAATTCATTTGGCACCAAAACCCACTAAAATTCCCATCAACAGGTTGCAAACTCCTCCACAAATCCGAATGTGAACCCAAACTCTACCTCGATGCAACACAACCTATGAATTCGAAAACCCTAGGACTCGAATAAGTGGCGCTGTACAAACCATCATCGGACGCGAACAGTTCGAACCCACCAAAATCCATACGAGCTTGATGCTCTTCTATTGCTGAGTCAATCGAGACTCATCCCAAGATTTGTAGAATTTATTTTCTATTTGTTTTGAATTGTTTGCTCCTGAAACTTTACTGTAAGAAAGAAAATAAGGGAACGGCG
This sequence comes from Allium sativum, assembly GCA_030737875.1. NCBI lineage: Eukaryota > Viridiplantae > Streptophyta > Magnoliopsida > Asparagales > Amaryllidaceae > Allium > Allium sativum. Next base: position 134,783,430 of record CM060911.1, on the reverse strand, counting down.
GATGTATTTTGCAGAAGTGAATTAGGTTTAGATGGAAAGTTAGGGTATTTATAGTGTTAACAAATATCTAGATATTTTCCTAAATATTTTTAGATATTTTATTTAAATTATTTTATATTCGTTCTTCCTTTCTAAAAATTACCATGATTACATATGATACCTAAAAATCACCAAACTGGACATGTAGCTAGAGCTCGACATTACGGTCCCAACGAAACTGGTTTCGTCGAATTCCGACTCCGTATGCTCACACAGCATATTTTTAACCGTCAAAATATCGACTGTTTCTCACTCTAAAAATCCGTACGGCCACACACTGACTTCAAAAATCATGGAACTTGGAATCTAGCAATAATATGATGTTGCGGATCCAACAAAACTAGTTTCGTCGAATTCCGGCTTCGTTTGCAAAAGTGGCTATTTTTAACGCTTTGAATAGCCCATTTTAAATATATAAATATATTTAAATTAAATTAAATAATTAAATATTATCGTATATCTTCACATATGATATCGTACAGCTCCAGAATATCATATCATAATATACAGTTTGATATTTCAGATTATCTCGGTATTCAGTTTATATCGAAAATCCTTTTATAACGTATATAAAGCGTCGCAAATTATAAAGGAATTCTACAGCGACTTTTCTGAAATTTGATTTGGACGCACATCAAAATCTACACGACGAAATCCTGATTTTTCTCTTCCACTAGAAAGATATACTCCACCAGCTCCACACGTTTCTTGTTTCACAGAAATCCGACTTAAAACGAATCCTGTACATTCAGTTGAAGTTCAAATCGCCAAATAGCGAACTGCAGTGCCATTTCGAGCTCGATTATATTTATATTATAATTCTACGTTCAAACCGTCGTTGATGCAATATAATCGTTATTATATTTCGAATCGAAACTCCACCAAATCTCGTATGCTATTCAATTCACATGATATTGTGAATTTCACTATTTCCGACTATTTCAACATTATAATATATTATTATATTATAATTATTAATTAAATATTCAATATTATTTAATTAAACGATCATTAACTTCTCTAAATCACCAATTATATAATTAAATAAATTAATTATATATCTCTAAAAATGCGGGTCATTACAGAAATCCAAAATACAACTTATTACAACTTTCAAACTGTCTCAAAGCAAAAGTAAGATAAAGGAGGTACACTACTAATGCCCAAGTAGTGACCACCAAAGACACAGGGAGAATGTGTATATATATATATATCATACGTGGAAGCCTCCTGCCCGCCTCCGAATCAGCTACTCGCACATCACCAGCTAACCTGTCTCTAGTCTGCTCGTGTGAGCACCCAGAGTAATAAGAGGAGACATAAAACTCTGGGTCAGACATAAAGCCTGGTATGAGCGATAAGCATCTAAAGTGAACAATAACAGGTAGACTAAAACATACCTGAACCTGGACCTGCAACCAAAGAGTTAGCACTACATACTGTACAACACTCTAAGGTACCATATCAAACAGTGTAAAGATACGGAGGTGGGGGAGGTGTGCATGTCGTAATGATGGCAAACAATCAAACATAGCATCCATCCTCACATCTCTCACTCAGTGCGTAAAGCATACGATATTCACCACTTCGATCACCCAACATACCTTGCTACGATCACTCTGCCCCATGAAGTCATAAATGGCTTCACTGCACTGATAACGTAGCCACAAATCCTTTGCTATGTCCACTTTGACCCATGGAGTCACAAGAACCCCACTGCACTGGCTCATAGCCTTACTAATCCTTACTATGTCCACTCTGCCCCATGGAGTCACAATGACCCCACTGCACTGGCTCATAGTCTTACTACGCATCACCTTGCCCCTCAGGTCATAATGACCCTACTGCACTGATAACGTAGTCTTGCTACCATCACTTTGCCCCTCAGGTCATAATGACCCTACTGCACTGATAAGTAGCCATCCTTCATTTTTAGTGGTGAATCGAAGTTATGAACATCGGCAACTCCTTAGCACACGTCCCGCAGCAAAGCCCAACTCATGAAGTGAACTCATTGGTTCCCAACTGGTTCCGGGATCCTGAGCTCTAACTTCCATTTGGACTACCTTTGCATCTCGGGTTATTGGTCAATACTGGGTCGGGTCGGATTCCTCATCAAGTTATCGGTTCGGTTCGGTGTCCTTCATCTGTTCGGGTCGGGTCTCCTTCTGGTGCGGTTCGGGTCGGGTATCCCTTCTGGGTTCGAGTCAGATGCTTCTCTTCGGGTCGGGTCGGGTGCTTCCCTTCGGGTCGGGTCGGGTGTCCCTTCTTGGTTCGTGCTTCCAATCCGTCTTCATACTCCCTTCATATGCTCCTGTCCGATCCGTTTCCATGCTCCCGCTCTGATTCGTCTTCGTGCTTCCGCTCCGATCCGTCCTCCTCGATGCGATCAGTCCTCCTCGATCCGATCCGTCTTCCTCTATCCGATCCGATCCCAGTTCAGCTAGCGTGGCCTTCCTTTTTGCCACTTTTTCCAAGTGTTGGGTTCTGATCCGATCAGATTCTTTGCTCAGTTCAACATATCCGATCCGAGCCCCCTTATCCGATCCGATCCGAACTCTGCACTGTCTTCTGAAACTGTTCCAGCAAGTGTTTACCCCATTCGACGACGTTTTCGACCATTCTAACTATTGAAATCTATCACAAAGCATTTCATACAGTCATATCAACATGCATAATCAACCACAAACATCATTCACATCAATATCATAGGTTAAAATGGATCAAACATACCCAAAATCCCATATTTCCCCTTAAGCATGTTTAGGTGAAACTAATGATAGGATTAGCAAAACTTAACCAAATTAACCCAAATTCATATGAGAGGTCTAAAACATTATTTAGGAATTTATGAACATTTTTCCCGAATTTATTGGTGTATAAATTCGCTAATTTACACTAATTACCCTAATTAGCCATAATTAGTGCAAAACTATGCAAATCACTCACCTTAGCCACAAAATAAACTAAGATCTGAAATAATTCTCTGATTTGATGCGAATTTCAATGCCAAACAGCAGCTCCAACGTTGCTTTGGTGAAGATCTTCCTTGATTAGGGGTTGCTAAGCCAAATCCTTGACCAAAAGATGATTTGGAGGTGATTTAGAGGCTAGAGGCCATTTTTAGGGTTCCTTGGTGATAAATGGAGGCTAGAAAACTGAAATGGAATGATCCTCTATCTCATTTCAACCTCCCCATAACCCTAATCCCGAAATGAGTTATGGGCCTACTCACTAATCACCCGATTTGGCCCGGTTAAGCAGTTTTTCACCCTCCAAACATCATTTCAGCCATATCTCCCAAACGGTAAGTCCGTTTGGCTATTATGACCACTCTACGGAAAGGTAAACCATCAAACGAATCAAATGGAAGTGGTTTCAGGTCAAAATTCCTTTCCAATCAAAAGTTATGGCCAAAACAGTACCAACTAGGGGCAAAATGGTCATTTAAAAATCGACAAAAATCATGAACATGGGAAATGACTCTAATGGATGTTTCCCAAAGTTACATGACCATACGACTTCACATGGGAAAGAAATAAATATTCTACAATCCTATGATGTGTAGAATACGGGTCGTTACAGATTGTGCTTCTTATATATTAAACATGACATATGCTTTCTTGTAATAAGTATTGGTGTTGTAAAACAATCTTTGTACAAGCTATTTTAATCAATAAAGGTTATTTCTTTTTCGTTGCTTTATTTGTCTGTCTTGTAATTTTTCTGCATCATGTACTAAAAAATTTGCTTCACTGAAGTTAAGGCATTCCATTTGCGAGTGACCTTAACGGAGGTGGGGTGTTTCAATGCTTGCATAAGTTCATGATTTACAACATATATCCAAATCATTGTCTACCATAATTCACATTTATCTATTTAAACCTAAAAGTGACTAGCACTCACAGAAAAAGAACGGATCTTGAATTCAGGGATCTGATTTCTGAATTTGTTAACCTTAACCCTTGATGTAGACTTTGATTTTTATCTTTTAACTTGAATTTGATTTGTTATGGTGGAGGCTAGGTTAGATGTGTATTTATAGATGTGTAGAATTAATTAGACCCTTTAGATCTACATAGGATTCATCCAAACCATCTAGTCCAAGAAAATGCGTCACCAGGCCAATCAGAGAATGCCACGCATGCCCTAAAACACAAGAATTCGCACAGGCCATTCTCGGCCGATGGGACCGATTCCAAACACCCTGAGTCGACCCCGGGTCGACCCAGCGAGGCTCGGGTCGACCCAAAAAATTGGTTGGTCCAGCGTTTTGCATTCCCGCTTCCGCTGTTTTGACTTTTTTTCTTGAATTTTAGGTTGATTTTATTTTATTAATATATATATATATATACATACATACATTCCCCTTATATGTATACGAACTTCCAAGGTCCATAACTTTCTCATACATTAACCATTTAACCCAAAATTTAGGTCCATCTTGACCAGAATTTTGAGATGAACGCAATGGTATAGTCTATTTTACTCAATTCTTCTTCTAAAAATTAAGTATTCTTCATTTTGCCAAATTTAATATTCATAGAAAATACGGGGAGTTACATTCTCCCCTCTATAAAGGATTTCATCCCCGAAATCTCTGAGTTAAGAAGAATGTATCCTAACATCCAACATCCATCTACTCAACCTTCAATCACAGGCATCCATTGTCCTTAAAAAGATTTCTAATGCTTTTATGATTATATGCATAGTGTGTGTATATGGTCTTATCTACTGCAAAATCAGGTGGTCTACTTATTCAGTTGACCTCCTTAATGCGAATTATGTCAGTGCCATGAGTCCATCATGTATGCAAATAAACCTATTATAACATATAAGCTCTACATGTGTGCACACTCATTCGTCCAAATGCAACATCCATATGCTAGTTCATCCATTTCCATCCATAAAAGAAAAGAAAAATGCACACACATCCATATGCAGTATGAGTGTGATTGAGCCGATCTTAATGCCTAATGTGTGTGTATATGCGTCCACAGGCAACCACTAGCAAACACTTGCATCCATCAATCATAATATGTCTCAAACGCATGTTTACATCCATACGACTCCTATCTTAAGGTCAAAAATACTACAGATAGGATATACTCAAATGATAGAAACAAGTACTGATAATGCTTTTGGAAAAGGAGTTAAGAACATACCCTCGAAGAGGAAAAGGTACGAAGCACGAATCTTATCTTCGGTTTCCCAAGTCGCATCCTCTGGGTTATCTCCCCATTAAACCTTTAGCAACTTGATCTCTTTATTGTGTAGCTTCTTTACCTCTGATCCTAAGATACGGGAAGGAATTCGCCTGATTGTTGCCTTCAGTTCCACCTCTACCTCTTCCAACATACTCGGCTCAACAACTTCCACGGTGTCATGCAAGCACTTCCGCAGATGAGAAACATGGAAAACATCATGAACGCCAAACAGATTTTCAGGAAGCTTTACTCTATAGGCCATTTGGACAATCCTTTCGGTTATGGGAAATGGTCCCACAAACCTAGGTGCCAACTTCCCTACTGCTCCGAAGCGGACCACATTCCTTAGAGGTGATACTTTGATAAAAATCAAGTCTCCTACTTCAAACTCGATGTCGGTTCTTCTCTTGTATGCATAGTACTTCTGTCTATCTTGAGCTGTTTTCATTCGTCATCGAATTTGGTCAACCTTCTCGGATGTTTCCCTAACCATGTCTGGCCTAAGTAACAATCTTTCTGTAGATTCCCCCCCAACAAGTTGGGGACCTACAGGGTCGCCCGTACAAAGCTTCAAAGGGTGTCATACCGATGTTGGCTTGATAACTATTATTATAGGCAAACTCTACTAAAGGAAGATACTCTTCCCATGTCCCTCCGAAATCTAGGATACACATTCTCAGAAGATCTTCTAAAATTCTGTTCACCCTCTCCGTCTGCCCATCTGTTTGAGGATGATAAGCGGTGCTTAAACGCAACTGTGCACCTAATGCCTCTTGCAAACTTCTTCAAAACTCGCGGTAAAGATGGGGTCACGATCGCTTACAATGATGGAAGGTACTCCATGGAGGCGAACAATCTTACGAACATAAATCGCTGCCAACCACGATGCCGTCCTTTTACTCTTGACTGGAATAAAGTGAGCGCTCTTAGCGAGTTTATTTACTACCACCCAAACACTGGTATTGCCTTTCTTCGACCTAGGCAACCCATCTATAAAATCCATCGAGACGCTCTCCCATTTCCACTGCGGCACTTCCAACGGATAAAGCAATTCACTGGGCTTCTTTTGCTCAGCCTTGACTTGCTAACAAACTAAACATTGAGAAACAAATTCAGCCACATCCTTCTTCATCCAAGCCCAAAAGAAAACCCTTTTTATGTCTCTATACATCTTTTCGCCGCCTAGATGAATAGTCATCTTAGAATGGTGGGCTTCTTCTAGGACTGCCTTTATCAAGCTTCCAGTCTGAGGAACACAAAGCCATCCATCTTGTCGCAACTACCCCTTTTCATCTATGGCATATCTATTGAGGTGACTAGAAGTATTCCCTTTTCTGAGTTTATCCATAATGTCTAGAATCTGTGGGTCACCTTGTTGTGAAACTCCTATCTTCTACACAAGAGTCGGTCGTATCTCCTAGCATGCAAATAAATCAGGCAAAACTTCGATGGAGGGTCTAAAATCAAAAGCTGATATGAACTCCAAGTTCTTACTGTAACGACCTGCATTCTACGCATCGAAGGATCGTAGAATATTTATTTCTTTCACATACAAAGTCGTATGGTCATGTAACTTTGAGAGACGACTATTGGGGTCATTTCCCATATTCATAATTTTTACCGATTTTTAAATGACCGTTTTGCCCCTAGCTGATCTTTTTTCGACCATAACTTTTGATTTGGAAAGGGGTTTTGACATGAAACCACTTCCATTAGGTCCAGATGATGGTTTACCTTTCCGTAGAGCGGTCACATTAGCCAAATGGACTCACCGTTTGGGAGATATGGCTGAAACAACATTCAGATGGTGAAAACAGCTTAATTGGGATTAACCGGGTGATTAACAGCTAGGCCCAAAGGGGAATTTCGGGATTTGGAGTATTTAAGGGCTGTTACGGTTTAGAGAACACCCTTTTTCTCACTTTCGCAGCTGCCACTTTCATTCTTGGAACCCTAGTAATGGCCTCCAACATCTAAAACACCCCAAATCACCTCCTAATCGCTAATTAAGCCAAATCTACATCAAATCAAAGAGGATTAACACAAGAATCGAGGTAGAGTTGCTGTGTTGCATTGGTATTCGCGCCTAAACAGTAGAGTTTTGGTTTTAAAGGTTTTATTTGTGGCTAAGGTGAGTGATTTGCATAGTTCCTCACTAATTATGGTTAATTAAGGGTAATTATTGTTAATTAGCGAATTTAAGCATAATTAAATTCTGGAAAAATATTTAAAATTTTTGAAATATTTTTTTAGGCCTCTTTTAGAAAATTTGGATAATTTGGTTAAGTTTTGCTAATCCTATCATTAGTCTTACTTAAACATGCTTAAGGGAAAATATGGGATTTTGGCTATGTTTGATCCGTTTTAACCTATCAAATTATTGTTTTGGTGTTTGTGGTTGATTATACATGTTGCTATGACTGTTTGGAATGATTTGTGATTATTTGTAAAAGATAGATTAGCCAAAAACGTCGTCGAATGGCGTAAAACAATTGTTGGAAAAAGTTGCATAAAGTTGTGTAGGGTTTCGGGTCGGATAGGATATGGGGCTCGGATCGGATCGGTGGACTGGGCAAGAGAGTACGGATCGGATCGGAACCTGGCACAAGAGGATGCAAGGGCAAAAAGGAAGGCCATTAAAACCGAGTGAAGTAGGGGTCGGATCGGAATGGCAGGAAGGTGTGGGATCGGATCTACGTGAACCGAACCGAAGCGAGAGAGGCACCCGAACCGAACCGAGTTGGAGAGTGGCGTCCGAACCGAACCGAATGAAGGAGATGAACCAAACCACGATGGGGAATCCGAACCGAACCAGATGGGGAGACCCAAGCCAAACCAGAGGACCCGAACTGAACGAGAAATCTGAAGATGATGTATAGTCGAACCGAACCAGACTTAAGCTACTTCTACGCGACGACTCTTTTGAAGACCAGCTCCAACTCGACCAAAACCCGAGATGCAAAAGAAGTCCAAATATGATATAGAACTCAGGATCCAGTTGGGAACCAACGAGTTAACTTCATGAATTGGGATTTGCTGCGGGACGTGTGCTAAGGGGTTGTCGATGTCTATGACTTTGGATCACTATGTATGGGAGGTACGTGAACGGAGTCAGGGCCACAGTGGCCTAGGTACGACTAGTGGGCTATAGACCAATGAAGTGGGGTCATTTGAAAAGGTTTGGTCATGATTCCATGGGATAAGCTTGGTGGTAGCAATAGTTGCACAAGTCAAACTCCGTCATTACCTCGATGGGTCTAGTGATCAAAGTGGTGGATATCGTATGCTTTACGCACTGAGTGAGAGATGTGAGGATGGTTGTTATGCTTGATTTGTTTGCCATCACTATGACATGCACACCCACACCCCGTTTTCTTTACACCATATGTTAGTGACACCTTAGAGTATTGTACAGTATGTAGTGCTAACTCTTTGGTTGCAGGTCCAGGTTCAGGTATGGTTTAGTATACCTGTTATTGTTCTGTTTTGCTGCTTATCGCTCATACCATACTTTTGTCTGGCCCAGAGTTTTATGTCTTTCCTTATTACTCTGAGTGCTCCCATGAGCAGACTAGAGACAGGTTAGCTGGTGAAGCAAGAGTAGCTGTAACGGAGACGAGCAGGAGGCTTCCACGTATGATATATATATATATATATATATAATCTCCCTGTGTCGCTGCTGGTCACCACTTTGGACATTAGCAGTTTACCTTTCCTTTCTTTTGCTTTAGAGACAGTTTTAAAGTTGTAATAATGATGATGTGGAACATAAGCTGTATTTGGATTTTCCGCTGCTATGATGTTTAGTTTCAGCTTATGCACTGTCTCACCTGTTTTATCTCAAGTATGTTATTATTATATTTTATTCCTTACGCTGTGAGACATTCTATAGGTTCTTTGTTAGTTCACCAGCAAGTCCTTTTCTTTTCCCTTTCTTTGGCGACCGTCCCGTGCCGATTGGACATCGGCACAACGCATTTTCATGGGAAATATCGGCTGTTGTGGGCGGGCTGTCACACTTGGTATCAGAGCTCTAGGTTGCGTAGTTAACCTAGGGAAAGACACCAGGGAGAGATAGTACATATATGAGAGTGCGTATTTGTTGTTATTTTGGTTTTTAAAAGCTATATATATATATATACAAATAGTATATCTAAGAATGAAGTTGCACTATACGGGCACCATCATGGAGATGGTTAATCGTTTTCTCTTTAAAGATTGAACGATGAGCCGATACGCAAGGGGTACCGGTAGAGGAGCCAATAATGGGAATGCTGCTGATATGAGGACGATGTTTACTGACCTCATGAGGGAGATACTTAAGATGTACAGAGGGCAGTCCCTAACACTGCTAATGGTGGTGGTGCAACGATGCAGGCGCCTAGGGATGATTTCGCCAAGCTGAACAAGGATTATACTAGTCTTGGTGGGAAGCCGTTCCACGGAACGGAGTCGGCTACGGATGTTCAGGATTGGTTGGATAACTGAGAGCGTATCTTCGAAGACTTGAATATCGAAGATGCGATAAAGAGAAGGCTAGCATCTCGTCAGCTGCAAGGACAGGCAATGAATTAGTGGAATGTTATAAAGGCAGCTACTCCCGAAAATCAGATTACTTTGGATTAGTTTAAGGTTCGCTTTAGCGATAAGTTCATTCCAGCTGCTCAGAAATCATTGCTGTTTAGGAAATTTCTGGAGCTCAAGTAGAATGATAGGGCTGTCTCGGAGTATATTGCCGAATTCGACACTTTGTCGAAATATGGGTTATCCCTAATAGATACTGCCGAGAAGAAGAACGAGAAGTTCATAACTGGCTTGGATGGATACTTGGGCGAAAGGCTTATTAACCACATCGATGAGACGTTTGAATCGATTGTGGGGAAAGCTTTAAGATCAGAAAGTCTTTACCCTAAATCGAAGACTGAGGTCGCATCTGCAAAGGAGCCAAAACCGCAAGCAAGCAGTGGAGGCAAGAGTGGTTCTCAGAATAAGAGGAAGCAGAACCAGAATAAGGATGGCCAGAAGAAGAAGAAAGATGTTGAGTGCTTTAGCTGTGGCAAGAAGGGCCATTATGCTAGTAATTGTCGAGCAAAGCCAGCAGACAGGAAGTGCTTCAACTGTGGCCAAGTGGGACATCACAAGGACAAGTGTCCGCAACCCCTAAGGAAAAGCAGATGGTGAAAGCATATGCCCTTAATGCTATTCCTTCTTCGTCGAATGCCCCAACTGCGGCGGAGAAGGGAAAGAATGTCGTTATTCAAGGTATGATTTCTATTTATGATGTTCCTATTGGAGTTTTTTTTGATACCGGAGCTTCCAGTTCTTTCATATCTAGTGACCTGGTAGATAGGTTGGGATTGGATACAGAGATAACCGATAGGCCGTTAGTAGTGACGAACCCGATTGGTGGTTCGACTAGCCTTAGCATGATTTGCCGTAATGTGGTCTTATCGAGTCATGGATGTATGTTTGTTTGTTATTGCTTTGTTTTGGACTTTACTGGGTTTGGCATTATTTTGGGAGTCGATTGGCTCCAAAGATACAAGGTGCTGGTAGACTGTGAGGGCTTTTGGTGGCAGCTAGAGCGAATGATGGACGCAGGGTAGTGTTTGGTGGTCTACCTAGTGATGGGGTAATGGATTGTTTTCTAAATTCCCTCGACATCCCACATGATGAGTTGTTAGGTCTGCCTGTGGTTGGCCAGTATCCGGACATCTTCGAGGAAGTGACCGGGCTTCCACCACACCGAGAGATTGAGTTCCGTATTGATTTAGTGAAAGATGCCAAACCTATAGTGATGCCACTTCGTCGTATGGCACCAAGGGAGCAACGAGAGCTCAGGGTGCAAGTAAGTGATCTTTATGAAGAAGGGATTTATCAGAAGAAGTGCTTCTGAGTGGGGAGCACCATTTGTGTTTGCTACCAAGGCTGATGGTTCCCATCGATTGTGTGTAGACTACCGCGAGTTGAATAAAGTGACGAGGAAGAATAAGTATCCTCTACCGCGGATAGATGATATTTTTTGATCAGTTGAGTGGCGCGAGAGTGTTCTCCCAGTTGGATCTTGCGACAGGTTTTCATCAGCTTAGAGTGGAAGCTGAGATTGTAGCTAAAACGGCCTTTCAGACGTCGTCTGGGTTTTATGAGTGGTTGGTCAAGCCATTCGGGTTGACCAATGCACTAGCATATTTTGTGGATCTTATGAATAGGGTATTCAGAGATCAGTTGAATAAGTTTGCTCTTGTGTTCGTGGACGATATACTTGTTTATTCAAGGACAGAGGAAGAATACATGGGACATTTGAGGATAGTGATGGAGGTGTTGAGAAAACACCAATTGAAAGCAAAGTTTTCTAAGTGTCACTTCTGGAGGAGGGAAGTGAGATTCTTGAGCCATGTTGTTTCAAAGAATGGTATTGTCGTGGATCCTGCGAAGGTGGCTACGGTCCAAGATTGGTCTACGCCCAAGAATGCAACGGACATAAGAAGTTTCTTGGGATTAGCTGGATATTATCATAAGTTTATCCAAGACTTCTCCAAGATAGCAGCACTGTTGACTCAGTTGACCAAGAAGAATCAAGCCTTCGTCTGGGACGAAAGGTGCGAGAATGCATTCAAGAGTATAAAGGACAAGTTAACATGTGCACCAGTGTTAGTCATTCCTAAGGGGAATGAAGAGATGACTGTATACACGGAAGCATGTGGTACCGGACTAGGTGCTGTACTGATGCAAGGAGGTAGGGTTGTAGTTATGCAAGTCGGCAACTGAAACCGCATGAGAAAAGATATCCTACCCATGATTTGGAATTGGCAGCGATCGTGTTCGCATTGAAGATGTGGAGACATTATCTCTTAGGAGAAAGATTCGAGTTGTTTACTGATCATAAATCATTAATTATCTCTTCTCTCAGAAGGATCTAAATCTCCGACAGCAAAGATGGTTAGAATTCTTAGCTTCCTATGATTTCGACATCGCATATACACCAGGAAAAGGCAATGCAGTAGCTGATGCATTGAGTAGAAGACTTGCCAGTTTAGGGGCTATGTTTCTAGAATGGAAGTAACGGGAGTACATCGTGGGGTATGATTTCAGACCAAAGTGCGAAGTGGATCTAGAAATGTTAGCAAGTTTGATGATCAAATCCACTTTGATTGAGCGGATTGGTTCCAGTCATAGGGACGATCCTAACCTATTGGAAATCATCTCAAAGTTAGAAATGGGAATCGACGAAGAGATGAGAAAGTATGGGCTTGATCAAAATGGATGGCTTAGAAAGAATGGAAGACTAGTTGTACCCAATGTCAATGGATTGAGAGATGAAGTGCTTAGAGAATGTCATCACTCAAAGCTGACTATACACCCCGGTGGTAACAAGATGTATCGAGACGTGAAGCAGACCTACTACTGGGAAGGGATGAAAAGAGACATTGGGAAGTTTATATCCAAATGCATGAATTGCCAACTAGTTAAAGCTGAGCAAAAGAAGCCTAGTGGTTTGTTGCAAGCATTAGAGATTCCAGAATGGAAATGGGTACAAGTCTCAGTGGATTTCATTGGGTTACCAAGGACTAGATTAGGCCATGATAGCATTTGGGTGATTGTGGACCGATTGACCAAGAGTGCAAGATTTATACCCGTCAAGTCAAATAGGACGGCAGCTAAGTTAGCTGAACTATATGTAAAGTGGGTAATGATATTTCATGGAATACCCAAAGGCGTTGTGAGTGACCGATATCCGTTGTTCACTAGTGTATTTTGGAAGAGCTTACAAGAGGTGTTAGGATCAGAATTACATCTCAGTACCGCGTATCATCCTCAAACCGACGGACAGACAGAGATGGTGAATCGAGTATTAGAAGATCTCTTGAGAGCTTGCATATTAGACTTTGGTGGATCATGGGATGACCATTTGCATCTAGTAGAGCTTGCATATAATAATAGTTATCAATCCAGTATTTGTATGGCTCCATTTGAAGCTTTGTACGGAAGACCGTGCAACTCACCGTCATGTTGGTTAGAAACTGGTGAGAAGTTTGTGCTTGGACCAAATGTGATAAGAGAAGCTTCAGCTAAGATTAAGGTTGTCCAACAGCGAATGAAGGCTGCCCAAGATAGGCAGAAAAGTTATGCTGATAAGAGGAGGAGAGAATTAAAGTTCTCCATTGGCGACTTGGTGTTTATCAAGATTTCTCCGTTGAAGAGCGTGATACGATTTGGCAGAAGAGGCAAGTTAGCACGCAGATTTGTTGTTCAATTCCCAGTTCTTGAGCAAATTGGGAATTTGGCATATAAAGTTGAATTACCAGACAAGATGGCAGGAGTTCACAACGTGTTTTATGTTTCCCAGTTAAGGAAGTTCGTACACGACCCAGATGTGACTATTTCACCTGATCAGTTGGATGATATCGAAGTTGAACCCGAGGCGGTTGGGAACCGCAGACCTATGCGTATTGTTGGGAATGATACGAAGCAACTTCGAAGGAAGGCGGTGAAATTAGTCAAAGTTCAGTGCGGCGAGAATGAGGATGACTGTACTTGGGAGACAGAGGAGAGCATTAGGAAGATGTATCCAGAACTCTTTGCCTGGTAAGATTTCAGTTTCGATTTAGTCTTTCCGCATGCCAGGATAGGTTTGTTTTATTTGTTTTGCATGTTTGATTGTTGTATATGGCTGGTAGGCATGCAGGATCCATTGTATGTTTTAGGTTAAGGAATTTTGGGGACGAAATTTCTTAAGGGGGTGAGTGTAACGACCTGCATTCTACGCATCGAAGGATCGTCGAATATTTATTTCTTTCACATACGAAGTCGTATTGTCGTGTAACTTTGGGAGACGACTATTGGGGTCATTTCCCATATTCATGACTTTTATCGATTTTTAAATGACCGTTTTGCCCCTAACTGATCTTGTTTCGACCATAACTTTTGGTTTGGAAAGGTGTTTTTACTTGAAACCACTTCCATTAGGTCCAGATAATGGTTTACCTTTCCGTAGAGTGGTCACATTAGCCAAACGGACTCACCGTTTGGGAGATATGGATGAAACAAGTTTCAGATGGTGAAAAACAGCTTAATTGGGCTTAACTGGGTGATTAACAGCTAGGCTCAAAGGGGAATTTCGGTATTTGGAGTATTTAAGAGCTGTCAGGGTTTAGAGAACACCCTTTTTCTCACTTTCACAGCTGCCACTTCCATTCTTGGAACCATAGTAATGACCTCCAACATCTAAAACACCCCAAATCACCTCCTAATCGCTAATTAAGCCAAATCTACATCAAATCAAAGAGGATTAGCACATGAATCGAGGTAGAGCTGCTATGTTGCATTGGTATTCATGCCCAAACAGTAGAGTTTCGGTTTTAAAGGACTTATTTGTGGCTAAAGTGAGTGATTTGCATAGCTCCTCACCAATTATGGTTAATTAAGGGTAATTAGTGTTAATTAGCAAATTTAAGCATGATTAAATTCTGGAAAAATATTTAAAAATTTTGAAATATTGTTTTAGGCTACTTTTAGAAAATTTGGATAATTTGGTTAAGTTTTACTAATCCTATCATTAGTCTTACTTAAACATGCTTAAGGGAAATATGTGATTTTGGATATGTTTGATCCGTTTTAACCTATCAAATTATTGTTTTGGTGTTTGTGGTTGATTATACATGTTGGTATGACTGTTTAAATTAATTTGTGATTATTTAGATTAGATAGATTAGCCGAAAACGCCGTCGAATGGCACAAAATAGTTGCTGGAAAAAAATTGTAGAAAGTTGTGTAGGGTTTTGGGTCGGATCGAATATGGGGCTCGGATCGGATCGGTGGACTGGGCAAGAGAGTACGGATCGGACTGGAACCTGGCACAAGAGGATGCAAGGGCAAAAAGGAAGGCCATTAAAACCGAGTGGAGTTGGGGTTGGATCGGAACGGCAGGAAGGTGTGGGATCAGATCTACGTGAACCGAACCAAAGCGAGAGAGGCACCCGAACCGAATCGAGTTGGAGAGTGGCGCACGAACCGAACCAAATGAAGGAGCTAAGCCAAATCACGATGGGGAATCCAAACCGAACCGGATAGGGAGACCCGAGCCAAACCAGAGGACCCGAATTGAACGAGAAATCTGAAGATGATGTATAGCCGAACCGAACCAGACTTAAGCTACTTCTACGCGACGACTCTTTTGAAAACCAGCTCCAACTCGACCAAAACCCGAGATGCAAAGGAAGTCCAAATAGGAAGTAGAACTCAGGATCCAGTTGGGAACCAACGAGTTAACTTCATGAGTTGGGCTTTGCTGCGGGACGTGTGCTAAGGGGTTGTCGATGTCTATGACTTTGGATCACTATGTATGGGAGGTACGTGAACGGAGTCCGGGCCACAGTGGCCTAGGTACGACTAGTGGGCTATAGACCAATGAAGTGGGGTCATTTGAAAAGGTTTGGTCATGATCCCATGGGATAAGCTTGGTGGTAGCAGTAGTTGTACAAGTCGAACTCCGTCATTACCTCAATGGGTCTAGTGATCAAAGTGGTTGATATCGTATGCTTTACGCACTAAGTGAGAGATGTGAGGATGGTTGTTATGCTTGATTTGTTTGCCATCAGTATGACATGCACACCCCCACCTCGTATTATTTACACCATATGTTAGTGACACCTTAGAGTATTATACAGTATGTAGTGCTAACTCTTTGGTTGCAAGTCCAGGTTCAGGTATGGCTTAGTATATCTGTTATTGTTCTGTTTTGCTGCTTATCGCTCATACCAGACTTTTGTCTGACCCAGAGTTTTATATCTCTCCTTATTACTCTGGGTGCTCTCACGATCAGACTAGAGACATGTTAGCTGGTGAAGCACGAGTAGCTGTACCAGAGACGAGCAGGAGGTTTCCACGTATGATATATATAGATATTCTCCCTGTGACTCTGCTGGTCACTACTTTGGGCATTAGTTATGTACCTTTCCTTTCTTTTTCTTTAGAGACAATTTTAAAGTTGTAATAATGATGATGTGGAACATAAGCTGTATTTGGATTTTCCGCTGCTATGATGTTTAGTTTCAGCTTATGCACCGTCTCACCTGTTTTATGTCAAGTATGTTATTATTATATTTTATTCCTTGCGCTATGAGACATTATACAGGTTCTTTGTTAGTTCACCAGCAAGTCCTTTTCTTTTCCCTTTCTTTGGCGACCGTCCGGTGCAAGTTGGACATCGGCACAACGCATTTTCATGTGAAATGTCGTCAGGTGCGAGCGGGCCATCACACTTTCTTTCCACAAATGACTCACAGCCATCCTCTTCCTACTTAGTGTGTCTACAACCACATTACCCTTGTCAGGGGTATAAAAAATCTCAAAATCGTATGAAGCTAAGAATTCCATCCACCATTGTTGCCTTAAGTTGAGATCCTTCTTAGAGAATAGCTACTTGAGAGATTTGTGATTGGTGTACAACTCGAATCTTTCTCCCAGTAAATAATGACGCCACATCTTTAATGCAAATACTATGGCAGCTAGTTCTAGATCATGGGTGGGGTAGTTCTTTTCATGAACTCTCAACTTCCTACCTCCATAACGTATTACTTTCCCTTCTTTCATCAGCACCGCACCAAGCCCTGTACCGCACGCATCAATGTAAACAGTAAACACTTTACTTCCATCGGGCAAGGTCAAGACTGGGGCTGTTGTCAGAGCCCTTTTCAGTTGTTGGAAAGCAATATCACAGTCTATATCCCATGAAAACACCAAATTCTTCTTTGTCAGCCTAGTGAGAGGGGCTGATATCTTCGCGAAGTCCTTAATGAACTCCCTATAGTAACCTGCCAACCCAAGAAAGCTTCTCACCTCGGTTGCGTTTTTAGGAACCTGCCAATCTGGCACTGCAACCACCTTTGCGGGATCTACAGCTATCCCTTCTGTGGAGACTACGTGCCCCGAGTATCTTACCTCCTTTCTCCAGAAATGGCATTTGGAGAACTTTGCTTTTAGCTGGTGGTCACGAAGAGTTTTCAAAACTTCCCTTAGATGTTGGGCATGCTCTTCTTCGTTCTTGGAGAAGATCAAAATATCATCAACGAAGACTACGACGAATTTGTTCAGGAATCCCCGAAACACCCTACTCATCAAATCAACAAAATAGGCGGGTGCATTTGTCAGTCCAAAAGGCATCACTAGCCATTCAAAGAAACCGTCTGGAGTTCTAAAAGCAGTCTTATCTATGCTATCCTCAGCCACTCTCAATTGATGGAACCCTGTAGCCAAGTCCAACTGAGAAAATAGTGAGGCACCAACGAGCTGATCAAATAAATCATCTACCCTCGGAAGCGGATGCCTATTCTTCTTGCTGAGCTTATTTAACTCTCTATGGTCAACACACAAGTGAAGCGAACCATCCGTTTTAGTTGTGAATACTACCGAGCACCCCACTCACATATGCTACGTCTGATAAACCCTTTTTCAAGTAGCTCCCCTACTTGCTTACTCAGCTCCCTCCTTTCTCTTGGAGTCATATGGCACACTGGTAATGCAACTGGCTTTGCATTGTAAACCAGATATATGCAAGAGTCGATCTCGTGCCTAGGAGGTAAACCCCGCACTTCATCAAAGACAACAAAAAAATCCCGAACCACTGGAACAGATTGCAAATCATCTATGGATGCATCTAGAGACTCTATAAAGCTAAGCATAACCGACCCTTGGGGGTCACAAGAAACTTTGAGGTTCCTCCCATGACAAGTCAGGAGCCTAACAACCCTCCTTTCACAATCCAAAATGACCCCATACTAGTGAGCCAGTCCATTCCTAGAATCAACCCATGTGGCGCACTGGTAATGCAACTGGCTTTGCATTGTCTATCAGATATATGCGGGATTCGATCACGTGCCTAGGAGGTAAACCTCGCACTTCATCAAAGACATCAGAAAAGTCTCGAACCACTGGAACAAATTGCAAATCATCTATGGATGCATCTAGAGACTCTAGAAAGATAAACATAACCGACCCTTGGGGGTCACAAGAAACTTCGAGGGTCCTCCCATGACAAGTCAGGAGCCTAACAAACCTCCTTTCACAATCCAGAACGGCCCCATACTAGTGAGCCAGTCCATTCCTAGAATCAACCCATAACCCATAAACCCAAGCACATAAGCGTCACATTCAAATTCGACGCCTAACACAGATAATTTCAAACCTCTACAAATCATAAATAAATGAGCTAAACCACCAATGGGGTTTGAAACAACTACGGGATCTACTACCATATTGGTAATTAAATGCAGAGATTCAACCACAAAACTAGATATAAATGATTGTGAAGCACCAGAATCAAAAAGTGTTCTAACTGGAAAGTTTGAAAGAGAAACTAAGCTTTCTATGGAAAATTTTCTACCTTTTTCAGGAGCATTGATTGCTAGAGCATGCACCTGCCCTCCATAAGTCCCATCTCTTTTCTCTTGTCCCTACGATCCTTGTTTCATCGGGCACTCCTTAGAGAAGTGTCCGACCTCTCCGCAATTAAAGCAACTGGACTTCCTTCTCTTGCAATCTTTGATCAGGTGGCCTTCCTTTCCACAATTGTGACATTTTCTCTTATCCTTGCCTTTAACATCTTTTCCCCCTTTCTTCTGTTGTTGCTGCTGTTGCTGTGGCTATTGCTGCCCCTTCTTAGGCCATACCTTCCTATTCTACGATGTCCCCTCAGCTTTCACTTCCTTCTTTTTTCCTTTGTCCTCCTCATGCATTAGGGCTATATCAACAAGCCTTTCGAACGTGGCCCCCACTGGGATGTGGGACATTGCTAGCCCATGCAGAGGCTCATTCAGCCCTTTGGCAAACCGTAAAGCCTTTTTGTGCGGTGTATCCACCAATTCTATACCGAACCTTGCCAGCTGATTGAACTTGTTCACATATTCCTTCATCGTCAAATTTCCTTATTTGAGAGCTAAGAACCTCTCCATCTGAATGCTTCTCTCAACTTGCGAAAGGAATTTAATTTCAAACCTGTGTCTAAAATCTCCCCAAGTTTCCACCGGATGTCCAGCTTGGGTGACTTCCTGTAACACCCCGAATTTTAGTTAATAATAAATTACAGGATAAGTAATCTCAGATGTGGGAATTGGGGGTAACGGGCTGCGTCATTGCGTTCGTCTCGGAAAAATACGCGAAATAGAGTCCGAGTTTTCAAGAATCGGAGTCCGTATGGCCCGGTTATGGCCCAAAGAAGTTTGCAGAAAATTTAAAATTAAAAACAGATTTAAAAATTCAAATTCAGATTTCTGAATAGAACCAGCGGGGCCAGGCGGGAAACTTCCCGCCCTACCCATGTCGACAGGGCTGTCGACAGGCATGTCGACTGGGGAGTCGACTTGCCTGTCGACTTGCCTGTCGACCTGGGCGCGGCGTCCAGAGAACCTGGGTGCACCAGGTTGGGTTTTAGGCTGGCTTGGAGGGCTGGGTTCTAGAGATTTCCTAGATCTAACGGACCTAATCTAATCTAGGGTTAATCTAAGGGCCTAAAACACTCACCTAATCTATAAATACACCCTAAACCTACCCTAATCCATACTAAAAATAGAAATGATGGCCTCATGCCGCCAAATTAAATCTTAGAAGGAGCCTCCACTAATTTATGAAGGAAGTTGCAAGCTAATCAACCTCTAATCATCATCTTCTTCATATTTAGCAACTAATTCCACTTCATAAGTTTGCTAATCTTGGGTTTGGTGAGTTTCTATCACTTTAACATCAATTGTTAAAGTAAGTAGATTGGGTGTAATGAGACTTATGGTCTTAAATGCGGATTAGTGAGTTTGAATCATTTGTAATGATATGCTACTCTATGTTTTCCTATGTTTAACAAGTGGGTTTATGCATGTTTAATAAGTTGGTTTATGCATGTTTAACAAGTGGGTTTATGCATGTTTAATAAGTTGGTTTATGCATGTTTAACAAGTGGGTTTATGCATGTTTAATAAGTGGGTTTATGCATATCTAATAAGTGGGTTTATGCATGTTTAACAAGTGAGTTATGCAAGTTCATATGAAAGTTATGTGTATGATGTTATGTAAGTTATGTGTAGGTTGTTATGCAAGTTCATATGCAAGTTATGTGTATGATGTTATGTAAGTTATGTGTAGGTTGTTATGCAAGTTCATATGCAAGTTATGTATATGCTTAAATGCAAGTTTAACATGATATGCAAGTTATGCATGCTTATGCAAGTATGTGAATGCTTATGCAAGTATGTGAATGCTTATGCAAGTTATGTATATGCTTAAATGCAAGTTTAACATGATATGCAAGTTATGCATGCTTATGCAAGTATGTGAATGCTTATGCAAGTATGTGAATGCTTATGCAAGTTATGTATATGCTTAAATGCAAGTTTAACATGATATGCAAGTTATGCATGCTTATGCAAGTATGTGAATGCTTATGCAAGAATGTGAATGCTTATGCAAGTTATGTGTATGCTTAAATGCATGTTTAACATGTTATGCAAGTTATGAGAATGCTTATATGCAAGTTCAACATGTTATGCAAGATATGTGTATGATAATATGCAAGTTTGGGTTAAAAGTAGTTGGGTTAATATATGCTCATATATGCAAGTTGACATCCTCTTAACCCATGACAAGGTTATATGCTAATATTTGGTTAAACCCATGATATTTGTGATGGATCTTCCCTTTATTATGTCATGAAATGAGAACGATTTACGTGGGGAACGATGGGGTTAATAAATATGTTAATAAAAGTATGATTGGGTATGATTAAGCATACCATAAAAAATAAATTAACATAAGTGGGAATTTACCTATTGAGTTAGGTCTACCCCATGGGAATTTACCTATTGAGTTAGGTCTACCCATGTTATGAAAACTTGATATTAATTAGGGATAATTAATATGGGGGTGATTAATTAGGTGTAATTAAGACACGAGGTTGGACCCTTTTGTAGCGGAAGTCTGCCCGGAACCGACCGGCCATCCAGCGGCTACAAATGATTGGCCCAATGTGAGAGGTCTTAGTCATGAATTAAATACGTGATTAAAGTAAAGACACGAGGTTAGACCCTTTTTATGATAGAAGTCTGCCCGGAATCAACCGGCATATCCAGCAGTCATAAAAGATGGTCTAATGTGAGAGGTCTTTATGAGGTCATGATCTTAATTAATTAATTAAGAAACACTTAACCATATTAGCATGTAGAGGGACATGAGGGGTTAAGTGGGTGCCTTGGGTGGCATGTGGAAATCTAGTGGTTGCCTTGGGTGGCAATAGAAAATACGATTAGAATACTTAACCAAGTGGAAACATGTAATTAAACATGATTAAAGGGTTAAGTGGGATACACTAGATAAGTGACAAGCTTAGGTGGGTAGCTTGTGGGGGCCCATTTCAACCAATATCCCAAACGTATCTTTGTGGGCTCGACTCTAGTCGGGTGACGGGACACGCATATTGGGCTTGACTATAAGAGGCCAAAACGGGTTAGCGGTGGCAACGCAGGATCAACGGGTTTCATATGCGTGTGTGGACCCGGGCTGGTTGGTAAGTCGTTGTTGCATCGTGTAGATATAAAGCCGTGCACCGTTGATATTATCAGGTAGCCACTTTGGAAAATGATACACCCCATTGTGGGACCAGCACGGGTATCTACGGTAGGGAGCCGATCGCTTGGGGAGTAGTGGGGTACACCTAGTGGAGATAGGGACAGACGACACCTATGTGGTCAGCTAGGGGTACATGAAACTACTAGTTATATCTTTCTTTTAAGTCCTTGGGTGGGATCAATCTTTGAGTAGGAATGACTGGTGTGGTGCAGTTAGTAATTATCCTTGGGTGGGTAGATACGTCTTTACAGTTATCTTAGTTTATCCTAAGTCTACCAAGCTGCTTAGTGTAGCCATTCATCCCCAGACATTACCGTATGTCAAGTTTATGTCTTCTCTGGTTACTTTAATGATTGTATTGTTAAAGTTATAGGACTCGCTCAGACTTATGTTTGACCCCGTTGTTTTTATCTTTTTCCCAACCCCCAGGTCCTACGGTGGATCCTAGCAGTAGTGGAGCTTGATCGGATTGCTGTTCCAGTCTTTAAGAGCTTGGATAGATGTAAAGCTCCAGTTACCCAGTTATCTTTTCTTTTGTCTTGGCTATTGTATGAGAGAGTGGGATTATGTACTTCTTTATTTTGATGGATATTGTACTTGACTTTTATTGTGGTTTTATGGTGTAACCAGACATGTTTACTTCCGCTGTTATGAGATGATGTTTTAAATTCCAAGTACTATTTATATCTGTCTTGTTGTAATTTTTCTGTTCTATATTCACTAAAATATTCCTCCGATGCTATGGCATTCCCTTAGAGAGTGACCATAGCGGGCGTGGGGTGTTACACGTGGTATCAGAGCAAAGGTTACCGGAACAGATAAATTTTTTAGAAAACTATTTTTATAAAAACATTTTTGGAAGAGATATTTTCAAAAACATGTCTTTAAAGAGAAAAGTTTTTGAAAAAAAAGCATAATCCCCAATAGCCATATCTATATCCTTCGAATTCTCCGTTTTGAATCTTTCCTTTTTCGTTTCAGCATGGCTGAGGATCTTAACTTTCCGGAGGGTGTGACGGTACCAGATGGTATAGGAGATTAATGGAGGCTAGGGCCACCACTGCGGGTCCAGCAAATGTTCCTCCACCAACCGTAGCACCCGATCTTCCTCCTCCCCCTCCTCCTCGCACGGATACTTTTGCTAAGACTTGCAAGGAGTTTAAAGCTATGGGAGGGAAACCTTTTCAAGGATCTGAAACTTTTGTGGAGGCTAGAGATTGGCTTAAGGAGGTGGAAGAGTTGATAGATATCTTTGAGATGGAAGAAGGAAAGAAAGTCAAGTTAGCTGCTTGGTTAATGAAGGGAGAGGCCTCATTCTGGTGGGAGGTCACTAATGGAGAACGCCCCGTTGACTCTTGGGCGGATTTTAAGAAAAGATTTGTGGCAAAGTTTCTCTCAAGGGCGGAGGAAAACTTGTATATGGAAAGATTTTTGACTCTAAAGCAAGGAAATCTCTCGGTGACGGAATATGTCAACAAGTTTAATCAATTGGCAAGGTTTGGCCTAGACATGGTGAATACACCGGAGAAGAAGGCTTTGAGGTTCGTGAAAGGCTTGAATGAACCGATGCATGGGTTGGCTATGACTCATATCCCTATGGGGGCCACCTTCGAGAAGCTAGTTGACATGGCACTCATGCATGAAGAAGAGAAGGGTCCCAATGCTAATAAGGCACCTGAGAAGAAGGGAGATCAAAAGAGACCTCAACAACAACAACAAAACAAAGGTGGGAAAGGCAACGGTGGCAAGGGCAAAAAGAAGAAGTGTTTCAATTGTGGGACACCTGGCCACCTAAGCAAGGATTGTCGCAAGAAGAAGAAGACTGGCTGCTTCCACTGTGGCGAAGCAGGGCATCTAGTGAAAGACTGTCCTAAGAAAGGGCAAAGGACGGGGTCTACCTCAGGAGGACAGGTGCAAGCTCTTATGGCACCAGGTCAGGCTAGGGGGCAAGTACAGGCTCTCGCGGTTCCACCGATTCAGGGAAGAGGTAGAACTATTTCCGTTGAAAGTCTGGTTTTTCTATTTGATCATCCTGTCCGTACATTGTTTGATTCAGGCGCATCGCATTCGTTTATCTCATCATCATTAGTTGAGTCACTGCACTTAGACACCAGTCTGGTAGATGATCCCTTGGTTGTTTCAAACCCAATAGGGGGCTCCACTTATTTGTCCATGATATGTTTGGGTTTGAAGATTTCTATACTTAGCATTGAGTTTAGATGTGATGCTTTTGTGTTGGGCTTCACGGGCTATGGGTTGATTTTGGGCATGGACTAGTTATCCAGTAATGGTGTCGTTCTCTATTGCGAAAGGAGAGTTGTTAGGCTCATGACCCGCTTGGGTAACACTCTCGAGATTTCTTGTAATCCCATGGATTCTGTTATGCTAAGTTATCTTGAATCGCTTGACGCTTCGGTCGAGAGTTTACAATCTGCTAAAGTGGTCCGGGAATATCCAGATGTGTTTGAGGAGGTGAAGGGCATACCTCCGAAGCGGGAGATTGACTTCCGAATATATCTGGTGGATAATGCTAAACCTGTATCTTTACCAGTGCGCCACATGGCTCCTCGTGAGAGGAGGGAACTCCATAAGCAAGTAGGGGAGTTGCTTGAGAAGGGGTTCATAAGACGAAGTATATCGGAGTGGGGTGCTCCAGTAGTATTTGCTACAAAGGCGGATGGGTCCCTCAGACTTTGTGTAGACTATAGAGAACTAAACAAGCTCACAAAGAAGAATAGACACCCATTGCCGAGGATTGATGATCTTTTCGATCAGTTGGTTGGCGCTTCAGTATTTTCTCAGTTGGACTTAGCCACGGGGTTTCATCAATTGAGGGTGGCTGAGGATAGCATAGACAAGACTGCCTTTAGGACTCCGGATGGTTTCTATGAGTGGCTGGTGATGCCATTTGGGTTGACGAACGCCCCTGCATACTTTGTGGATTTGATGAGTAGGGTGTTCAGGGAGTTCCTTAATAAATTCGTGGTGGTCTTTGTGGATGATATCTTAGTATTTTCTAAGAGTGAAGAAGAGCATGCCCTACATCTTGGGGAGGTATTGAAGACTCTTCGAGCACATAGCCTTAGGGCTAAATTCTCTAAATGTCACTTCTGGAGGAAGGAGGTGCGGTTCTTGGGGCACGTGGTCTCCAAAGAAGGGATAGCTGTGGATCCCGCGAAGGTAGTATCAATCCAGGATTGGAAGGTTCCGAAGAATGCTACCGAAGTAAGAAGTTTCTTGGGGTTGGCGGGTTACTATAGGAAGTTTATCAAAGACTTCGCGAAGATATCAGCCCCATTAACCCACTTAACGAAGAAGAATCTTGTTTTCGCATGGGACATAGATTGTGATGATGTGTTCCGACGGTTGAAGAGAGCTTTAACCACTGCTCCAGTTTTAGTGTTGCCAGATGGGAGCAAGCCATTTGTTGTCTATACCGATGCTTGTGGGACTGGACTAGGCGCAGTCTTAATGCAAGAGGGAAGGGTGATAGCCTATGGTGGAAGGCAGTTGAGGGCACATGAGAAAAATTACCCTACCCATGATTTAGAGTTGGCCGCTATTGTTTTTGCGCTTAAGATTTGGCGCCATTATCTTCTTGGTGAGAGATTCGAATTGTTCACTGACCACAAATCATTGAAGTACTTGTTTTCTCAAAAGGATTTGAATTTGAGACAGCAAAGGTGGATGGAGTCCTTAGCATCCTATGATTTCGAGATAGCGTATACCCCTGGCAAGGGTAACGTGGTGGCGGACGCCTTGAGCAGAAAGAGGTTGTCCTTGAGTCCATTGTTTGTGGAACAACGAAGCTTGGAATTTATCTCGATGTTTGATTTCAGACCTTCCATTGATTATGTACCCGGTTTGCTAGCTTCCTTGGAGGTTAGACCTACTCTTTTGGGACGGATTGGAGAAGCACAGAGGGACGACCCACAGTTGGTTGAGTTGGTGGAGAAGCTCATAAGGGGGGAGTCGTCCAGCCATTTGAGTAGGTACACCTTAGACGATAGGGGGTGCTTGCGTAGAGACGGTAGACTTTGTGTACCGCAAGACGAGGGTTTGAGGAAGGTTATTCTTGATGATGCACACCGTTCTAGGATGACCATTCATCCCGGTGGGGACAAGATGTACCAAGACATGAAGAGGGTTTTCTTCTGGGCCGGTATGAAGAATGATGTGGCCGAGTATGTCGCTCGATGCTTGGTGTGCCAGCAAGTAAAGGCGGAGCAAAAGAAACCAGGTGGGTTGCTTCACCCATTGGAAGTTCCGCAATGGAAGTGGGATAGCGTCTCGATGGATTTTATTGACGGGTTACCCAGATCAAGAAAGGGTAATACGGGAATTTGGGTGGTGGTAGACAGACTTACTAAGAGCGCCCATTTCATACCTGTGAAGAGCAAGAGGACCGCTCCATGGCTAGCTTCTGTATATCTTCGAGAGATATTTCGATTGCATGGGGTACCCTCTAGCATAGTGAGTGATCGAGATCCTATCTTCACTAGCGAGTTCTGGAGAAGTTTGCAAGAAGCAGTGGGGACTCAATTGTGTCTGAGCACCGCATATCATCCTCAGACGGATGGCCAGACTGAGAGGGTAAATCGTGTTCTAGAAGACCTTTTGAGACTTTGTATCTTAGATTTTGGAGGTACATGGGAAGAGCATCTTCCATTGGTGGAGTTCGCATATAATAACAGCTTTCAGTCCAGTATTGGTATGGCTCCTTTCGAAGCTCTCTATGGAAGGCCTTGTCGATCACCTACATGTTGGTGGGAATCTACGGATAAGATCTTGCTTGGGCCTGATATGATTAGGGAGACTTCCGAGAAGATTGACTTGATTCGAAGAAGGATGAAAGCAGCGCAGGATAGGCAAAAATCTTATGCGGACAAGAGAAGGACGGATCTTGAGTTTGAAGTTGGGGACATGGTCTTTGTCAAAGTGTCTCCGTTACGAAATGTGGTTCGCTTTGGATCTGTTGGGAAGTTAGCACCAAGGTTCGTAGGGCCATTTTCTATTAAGGAAAGGATTGGACGGATGGCATATAGAGTGGAGTTGCCCGACAGACTTAGTGGTGTACATGATGTATTCCATGTGTCCCATTTGAGGAAGTGCTTACATGAGACCGCAGAGGTGGTAGAGCCGAGCTTGCTTAAAGAAGTGGAAGTAGAGCGTGACGCGACTATTCGACGAGCTCCTACTCGCATCCTTGGGTCAGAGACTAGGAAGTTGAGAAACAGAGAGGTTCAACTAGTCAAAGTGCAATGGGGAGAAGATGAGAGCAACGCAACTTGGGAGACGGAAGCGAAGATGCGTTCATTGTACCCATTTCTTTTTGAGGGTATGTCTTTACTTTCTCCTCTATCGTTGTCTAGTACTTATCTTATCTTTAGTATGTCCTCTCGTTAGCGTTGTTTGACCTTTAGATAGGGTAAACCTATGGTTGAAACATGTGTTTGAGACATGTTATGTTTGGTGGATGCACGTGGATGCAAGTGGTTGCTAGTGGTTGCTCGTGGATGCATATACACACACTCTAGGCACTAGATCGGCTCAGTCACTTCATATTGCATATTGCATAAAATTGTGTGTAGGAAGTTATATTTATGGATGTATAATGATTGTGTTATCATATGGATGATGCATTTTGGTGAATGATTGTGCACTCATGTAGATATTGTATGTGTCGATAGGGTTCTCTCGCATACATAATGGATGCATGGCACTATCATGGTTTGCATATGTTCATACATTAGATAGGGAACATATACACACACTTTTTGCATATGCTCATACATCATTAGAAATTGTTTTAAGGACAATGGATGCCCGTGTTTGATGGATTGAGTAGATGGTTGTTTGGATGGTAGGATATGCATTCTCCTTAGCTTAGAGATTTCGGGGACGAAATCCTTTAAGGAGGGGAGAATGTAACACCCCGAATTTTAGTTAATAATAAATTACAGGATAAATAATCTCAGATGTGGGAATTGGGGGTAACGGGCTGCGTCATTGCGTTCGTCTCGGAAAAATACGCGAAATAGAGTCCGAGTTTTCAAGAATCAGAGTCCGTATGGCCCGGTTATGGCCCAAAGAAGTTTGCAGAAAATTTAAAATTAAAAACAGATTTAAAAATTCAAATTCAAATTTCTGAATAGAACCAGCGGGGCCAGGCGGGAAACTTCCCGCCCTACCCATGTCGACAGGGCTGTCGACAGGCCTGTCGACTGGGGAGTCGACTTGCCTGTCGACTTGCCTGTCGACCTGGGCGCGGCGTCCAGAGAACCTGGGTGCACCAGGTTGGGTTTTAGGCTGGCTTGGAGGGCTGGGTTCTAGAGATTTCCTAGATCTAATGGACCTAATCTAATCTAGGGTTAATCTAAGGGCCTAAAACACTCACCTAATCTATAAATACACCCTAAACCTACCCTAATCCATACTAAAAATAGAAATGATGGCCTCATGCCGCCAAATTAAATCTTAGAAGGAGCCTCCACTAATTTATGAAGGAAGTTGCAAGCTAATCAACCTCTAATCATCATCTTCTTCATATTTAGCAACTAATTCCACTTCATAAGTTTGCTAATCTTGGGTTTGGTGAGTTTCTATCACTTTAACATCAATTGTTAAAGTAAGTAGATTGGGTGTAATGAGACTTATGGTCTTAAATGCGGATTAGTGAGTTTGAATCATTTGTAATGATATGCTACTCTATGTTTTCCTATGTTTATGCATGTTTAACAAGTGGGTTTATGCATGTTTAATAAGTTGGTTTATGCATGTTTAACAAGTGGGTTTATGCATGTTTAATAAGTTGGTTTATGCATGTTTAACAAGTGGGTTTATGCATGTTTAATAAGTGGGTTTATGCATATCTAATAAGTGGGTTTATGCATGTTTAACAAGTGAGTTATGCAAGTTCATATGCAAGTTATGTGTATGATGTTATGTAAGTTATGTGTAGGTTGTTATGCAAGTTCATATGCAAGTTATGTGTATGATGTTATGTAAGTTATGTGTAGGTTGTTATGCAAGTTCATATGCAAGTTATGTATATGCTTAAATGCAAGTTTAACATGATATGCAAGTTATGCATGCTTATGCAAGTATGTGAATGCTTATGCAAGTATGTGAATGCTTATGCAAGTTATGTATATGCTTAAATGCAAGTTTAACATGATATGCAAGTTATGCATGCTTATGCAAGTATGTGAATGCTTATGCAAGTATGTGAATGCTTATGCAAGTTATGTATATGCTTAAATGCAAGTTTAACATGATATGCAAGTTATGCATGCTTATGCAAGTATGTGAATGCTTATGCAAGAATGTGAATGCTTATGCAAGTTATGTGTATGCTTAAATGCATGTTTAACATGTTATGCAAGTTATGAGAATGCTTATATGCAAGTTCAACATGTTATGCAAGATATGTGTATGATAATATGCAAGTTTGGGTTAAAAGTAGTTGGGTTAATATATGCTCATATATGCAAGTTGACATCCTCTTAACCCATGACAAGGTTATATGCTAAGATTTGGTTAAACCCATGATATTTGTGATGGATCTTCCCTTTATTATGTCATGAAATGAGAACGATTTACATGGGGAACGATGGGGTTAATAAATATGTTAATAAAAGTATGATTGGGTATGATTAAGCATACCATAAAAAATAAATTAACATAAGTGGGAATTTACCTATTGAGTTAGGTCTACCCCATGGGAATTTACCTATTGAGTTAGGTCTACCCATGTTATGAAAACTTGATATTAATTAGGGATAATTAATATGGGGGTGATTAATTAGGTGTAATTAAGACACGAGGTTGGACCCTTTTGTAGCGGAAGTCTGCCCGGAACCGACCGGCCATCCAGCGGCTACAAATGATTGGCCCAATGTGAGAGGTCTTAGTCATGAATTAAATACGTGATTAAAGTAAAGACACGAGGTTAGACCCTTTTTATGACAGAAGTCTGCCCGGAATCAACCGGCATATCCAGCAGTCATAAAAGATGGTCTAATGTGAGAGGTCTTTATGAGGTCATGATCTTAATTAATTAATTAAGAAACACTTAACCATATTAGCATGTAGAGGGACATGAGGGGTTAAGTGGGTGCCTTGGGTGGCATGTGGAAATCTAGTGGTTGCCTTGGGTGGCAATAGAAAATACGATTAGAATACTTAACCAAGTGGAAACATGTAATTAAACATGATTAAAGGGTTAAGTGGGATACACTAGATAAGTGACAAGCTTAGGTGGGTAGCTTGTGGGGGCCCATTTCAACCAATATCCCAAACGTATCTTTGTGGGCTCGACTCTAGTCGGGTGACGGGACACGCATATTGGGCTTGACTATAAGAGGCCAAAACGGGTTAGCGGTGGCAACGCAGGATCAACGGGTTTCATATGCGTGTGTGGACCCGGGCTGGTTGGTAAGTCGTTGTTGCATCGTGTAGATATAAAGCCGTGCACCGTTGATATTATCAGGTAGCCACTTTGGAAAATGATACACCCCATTGTGGGACCAGCACGGGTATCTACGGTAGGGAGCCGATCGCTTGGGGAGTAGTGGGGTACACCTAGTGGAGATAGGGGCAGACGACACCTATGTGGTCAGCTAGGGGTACATGAAACTACTAGTTATATCTTTCTTTTAAGTCCTTGGGTGGGATCAATCTTTGAGTAGGAATGACTGGTGTGGTGCAGTTAGTAATTATCCTTGGGTGGGTAGATACGTCTTTACAGTTATCTTAGTTTATCCTAAGTCTACCAAGCTGCTTAGTGTAGCCATTCATCCCCAGACATTACCGTATGTCAAGTTTATGTCTTCTCTGGTTACTTTAATGATTGTATTGTTAAAGTTATAGGACTCGCTCAGACTTATGTCTGACCCCGTTGTTTTTATCTTTTTCCCAACCCTCAGGTCCTACGGTGGATCCTAGCAGTAGTGGAGCTTGATCGGATTGCTGTTCCAGTCTTTAGGAGCTTGGATAGATGTAAAGCTCCAGTTACCCAGTTATCTTTTCTTTTGTCTTGGCTATTGTATGAGAGAGTGGGATTATGTACTTCTTTATTTCGATGGATATTGTACTTGACTTTTATTGTGGTTTTATGGTGTAACCAGACATGTTTACTTCCGCTGTTATGAGATGATGTTTTAAATTCCAAGTACTATTTATATCTGTCTTGTTGTAATTTTTCTGTTCTATATTCACTAAAATACTCCTCCGATGCTATGGCATTCCCTTAGAGAGTGACCATAGCGGGAGTGGGGTGTTACACTTCCCACCAAAATAAGGCTTCGTCCTTTAACAGCCAAGCAGTTAATTGGATTTTTCTTTGGTCCTCATTTCAAAGATGACGAATAAGTCCTCAGTCTCCTTAAGCTAATTCCGAGCTTCTGCGAATGTCTCTTTCCCATGGAATGGCTCCCCTCCCATAGCAAGGAAGTCTTTGCAGATCTTGGCGAAGTTATCTGCTCTTGGAGGGGGAGGAGGAGGAATGATTGGTGCAGTTGCGGGAGGAACGTCTCTTTGTTCTTCGGCTATTGTCGTGGCTTCCAAATACCTACAGAACCAACCAGGTATAGTGACGCCCTCTAGGAGATTAGGGATGTTTTGTTCCCCAGACATGCTGAAAAAGGAGAAAAGATGAAATTTAGATAAGGGACCGAAGGATACTACATATGGCTTCTTAGGGGAATATTTTCAAAACAGACTTTTCTTTTTGAAAATATTTTCTTTTAAAACCTTTTTGAAAAATATTTTTCAAAACTTTTATCTAGTCTGGTAACCTTAAGCTCTGATACCAACCGAAACACCCCACGTCCGTTAATGTCACTCACTAAGGGAATGCATTAAGTTTCGTGAAGCGTTGTAGGTAAACAAACACAGAATAATTACAAGACAGATATAAATAAGATAGCAACGGAAATTTCAAAAAAATTATTTCAGACATAAATCATAATCCCATGGTTTACAATACCATAAGTCATAAAAGCCATTACAACAAAATATTTCTATCTTGCATAATCAGAGTACATAGGAATTAAAAGAAAACATTATTCCCTAATAAAAAGAGTAAGCCGTAGAAAAGACAAAGACTTGAGCCATACTTCAATAGTAGCTCCTAGCAAGATGATATCCAAATCCTGGCTAAGCCTGGGTGTTTCCTCCCTGAGAACCTGGGAGGGGGGAACGGAAGAGAGAAGGAAAAACAAAAGGGGTCTGACATAAAGTTTGGCGAGTCTAGTTACTTTTAGCCAACAAATAAATAAAGGTAATCACGACAGGCATAAAGTGGATAAGAGAGATCACTATATAAATGGAAGGTGTGACAAGGCAGATAAGGTAAGGTATATACATGCTTCACTAATGACTACTCTGCACTATCACTGGTATAATTTAAAATGAGATGATCCCTTCCACTATAAGTTGGTAGACTTAGGGTATACGTCCGAGTACACCCTAACCACTACCCTATTCAATCAGCTCCCTAATATGTAGATATCCTGTGCTGGCCCCACAGTAGGGGGTATCACTTCCCTAAGGCGGCAACCTATAAAGTGTACAACCATATCCCCTGGTGTCATGGTCGTCTTAGACCCTTTTGCCTGGCCCATGCAGCACATGTCCCCGGTCTGTTTGTGCCGCCCACACCATCCGTCTCATTTGGATCTCTTACAATCAATCAGTAAGCGTGCCCCTTCTCCGCCTAGTACGGAGTTCCTTACTTGATACCAACTCCGGCTTACTGACTGAAATGGATCCCACACAATATGATACAAGCTCTCCCCTTTGTCTTGTTCCCCACTAGGTTTTCCACTGACTATGTATTCCCTTGGGTGTCTTTAATTTCATAGCCCTATACTTGTTATGTTTACCCTAGAGGGTGTCTTTAATTACATAACCTTTATTATTTTATCTACTCATTATGTATACCACTTGGGTGTCTTTAATTACATAACATTTATTGGGTTAAGTATGTGGGCCTATATATATATATATACATATATATATATACATATATATATATATTACACATCCCCTCTAACTTACTTAACCCCTCCTCACTACCCATCCAATTTTACTTAACCCTAACTTAAGTCCACATTCATATTAAATTAGGTTAAGTAATCCATTTTTTTCATGTCCAATTATGGTTATAATGGGCTAGACCTCCCACATTAGGCCTACAACATGTGGATGCTAGATATGTCGGTCGGGTCCGGGCAGTTCGTGTCTTAGCCTGATTCGTATTTACATACTTAGACTTCCCACATTAAGTTCAACATTAGTGACTGCTGGATATACCGGTCGGGTCTGGGCAGACTTCTGCCACTAATGTAACCTAACATCGTGTCATAAGTACAATTAAAATTCTTAATTTTTAATTACTAACATTCCATTTTTAATTAATTTACCAGTTAATTCATCCTTTCCTTTTATAGGTTTCAATACCTATTTTGCAACAATAATTTGAATTACGTATCCATAAATGCTCATATTCAAATTATGCCATTTTTACCCAACTTTTCCTATGTCATTATAGGTAACTAGTTCTACGTTTCCCATTTGAATTATGCGCTCATTTCATATAAATATTATATAAACTATGCCAATTACAAATTCCCTTTATCCCCGTTCCTAACTAACGTATTCACACGTATTTTGGTGGCATCGAGGCTATAAAGTAGCGTCGTCGTAACAGTAAAAGGGAACATGATAAGGGTGACAGTTCAACATGTTTTGGCATAAATATTAACATAATTGACATAGTAACTAAGTGAATGGACATATGATTATTATCATAATAAAGTGGACATCAAATTAATAATTTGTGTTTAGGCAAGCATAATGAGATCTAGATTCAATATTAGGTGTTCAATTACCTAAATCTAGCATAGACAAGGTGGCATAATAACAAGTTTAGATTCACATGCCAAGTTTACCACATATACCAAGGTATCATAATATAGCAAGTGAAAGGTGATTAACACCAAAATCTAGATCCAAGTAATGTCAAATTAATGGATGTACTATCATCCTAACGTGGTTACCAATCAATGTTCATATAAACGTCATATCGAATCACCACAATCAGATCTAGAAAGTTAGATTTGTATTAACAAGTTCACATGTACCACAATATAATTATAATTCAAGATTCACATAGGAAACATAGTAGAATGTCCATATATTAGATCTAGGGAAAAAGACATAGTATGCTCGCATAAGTTCATGATTTACAACATATACCCAATTCATAGTCTACCACTATTCACATTTATCTATTTAAACCTAAAAGTGACTAGCACTCACATAAAAAGAACGGATCTTGAATTCTGGGATCCGATTTCTGAATTTGTTAAGATTAACCCTTGATGTAGACTTTGATTTTTATCTTCTAGCTTGAATTTGATTTGTTATGGTAGAGGCTTGGTTAGTTTATGATGCAACTGCATATAGGCTCGTGAATGAATTTAGCTTAGATTAGGGTTTAGGTTAGATGTGTATTTATAGTTGTGTAGGATTAATTAGAGCCTTTAGATCAACATAGGATCCATCCAAACATCTAGTCCAAGAAAATGCATAACCAGGCCAATCATAGAACGCAAGTATGCCCGAAAAAACAAGAATTCGAATATGCCATTTTGGGCCGACTGGACCGATTCCAAACACCCTGAGTCGACCCCGGGTCGACCCAGCTGGTCTCGAGTTGGCCCAAAAAATAGGTCGGTTCGGCGTTTTGCCTTCCCGCTTCCACTGTTTTGACTTTTTTTTCTTGAACTTTAGGTTGATTTTATTTTTTTAATTTATATATATATACACACACACGTTCCCTTTATATGTATACAAACTTCCAAGGTCCATAACTTTCTCATACATTATCCTTTAACCCAAATTTTAGGTCCATCTTGACCAGAATTTTGAGACGAACACAATGGTATAGTCTGTTTTATTTAATTCTTCTTCTAAAAATTAAGTATTGTTCATTTTGCCAAATTTAATGTTCATAGAAAATACGGGTTGTTACGTTACCCCCCTCATCCAGTTAAAATCAAAACAGAAAATAAAATGAAATAACCTCCCCCTCTAGGCGATCGACGACAACCCACTGTCCCCGCCACCGCCTCACGCCGCCGCCCACCTCTGCAACAACTCCTCCCCTCCTCCCGTCCATCTCCTCCCTCAGCTCCTCCCCCAATTAAACCCAACGCCCCAAAAACCCCAAATCAGATCTAAGTCCGCCACCCCCCTCGTTGTACCTGCCTCCGCAGCGCCGGCCACTGGCGCCACCCTCGCTGGCCCCAGATACCCCATCCAACCCACTTACTCCCTCCCTTTCCTCCCTCTTCTCTTCTAGATCGCGCTCGAAACCCTCTCCCTTTCCACCGATAGCACGGTAAGTCTTTATAATTTTATTCGTTCATGAAAATCTGATTTTTAACATTTCAAGTTAGGATTTTTATTATAAACCAAGTTAGGATTTTTGTATGATAAAAGTTAAAAAAATTATATGTTAAAATATTTTATTTTTATAATAGAAAGATTATATTTTTAAATAGTAAAGATTTTATTTTTATAATAGGAAGAATATATTTTTAAAATAAAAATATAAGAATTACAAAATAGTAAAGATGAGATTTTTATAAAGATTTGACTTTTATATGGGATTCATGTGAAGAAGAATTGGATTTTTTTACATATATGTTTAGCGAATAAAAATATAATATTTTTATATAAGTAGCGATATAAAAATATGATTTTTATATATAAATAAAGTATGATTTTTATTATATGTATAGCAATATAAAGATTTCATTTTCATTTATATGAATCACATATAAAGTTGTGATTTTTATATATATAACGACGGTATAAAATTTGATTTTTATAATGAAGAAGCAAATATAAAAATGTGATTTTTATATGTGAAGTAGCAAATTAAAAATATGAATTTTAATATAAAAATCGTGTGAAATAGATTTGATGAAACAGACTGAAAGCGAAACGGAATCCAGACCGCTCAGAAATAAAGAATGGAGGAGTGGATCCCAAAGGTGAGAACTCCTCACTATAATTTTATATAGTTATTTGTTTTATAACTGTCTATATGAACTGCTCCCCGTCGTCCACAAACCATGGACGACTTGTTTGCTTGTTTGGTTTGGTTGATTGGATTATTTGGTTGAATTTGGTTTGGGAATTGATTGAGTTGTTATGTGTGTATGGCGCGAGCCAATATCAGGAGAGGGGTAATGCTAGCCATTACTCGATTTCGATATCGCATCGTTATAATGCCGAAATTTTCTGAAATAAAAAGTGTTAGTTAAAAATAACATTTTTATTGAATGAATGAACTGTTAAAAATAGTAAAGTATTGAAATAAATATTTTAATGTTAAAAATATAATTTTAATGTATAAAAGAATGGGATAGAATTCTCATGAAATGAAAATGAATATTCATTTACAAATCAGGCATTTTGTTTATGTACACCCATTTGACTGATATTGATTGGGATGACAAATTTTACACATCGTCCAACTGCAATAATAATATCCAGTGTTTTTTGATTGAAACCCACACGGGTTTTGGGATGATTTGATGTACACTAGTCCCAATTGTTTAGTTGTATATTAATCGATTGGTTAACGGGCTGTTGTAAGCATTAATTATTTATATTTAATGCTTATACATTGTAGAATACACTCTGGATGATGGTTGATTGTTTATCATGGTTGTACTATACATGTGTTGTATGAAATTCATATAATCAACATTAAATGGTGATTTACTGCGTCTGATTCCAGTTCAAAAAGAATGAATATTTTAAAATAACGAATATCCTAAAATAAAGAATAATTAAAATTAATATCCAGTAAAAAATCAAAATATGATTTTGATGTCCGATTTGGGATGGACATGAATATATTTAAATATATAAAGCCGTGTTTATTAGATTAACGTCATTTTGACGTGAACGACATGTATATCGATTTTATTCATTTCTATAATGAATATCAAAAAGGAAATGATTTCGAAATATAATGTTTTGAAAATATTATCATTTATATATATTGAGGATGTGGAATATTCAATTTGATGTGAAATTGAATATGAAATTGAAATCGTTTTGAAAACGAATTTAAAATGATTTATAAAATACGTTTTAAATGGAAATCAACGGAATATATAATATATATACATATATATTATATAAATATAATGGCCTGAATAGAACGCGCCGCGCCACGGCATTTCGTAAATTTCGACCATTGACTTCGAACGGACATTACAGGTGATCCGACCGTCGGATTCTCCAAAAACTGGAACCGTTGGGTTCGTATCGAAAAGATCTTTCTAACGAATACAAGAAATTAGAAATCTAACGATTGGATTTGGAATTATGTCCAAATCAAATTAGGAAAATGTCGCTGTAAGTGCAGTTCGATGGTCGTTTATGAAAATCGACTGTACGGGCCTTGATAAAGTTATTAAAAATATCAATAATTTGTGAAAAATCATAATAAATGATTTGAAAAGTATTAGGATGAAAAATTCCATATTTGAAAAGGTACAAATATATTTTATCGAAAAGAACTAGTTATGAACTAGAATTATAATCCAGTATTTTTAAATAATTAAATTGGATTAGAAATGGTTTTAAAAATAATCGAAATTTCCAATATATGAATTGGAATGGATTAGAATCGAAATTATCTTCGGAATATTTCAATATTAGATTACGTGATTATAAGGATATCATGGAGGAATTTGGAAGATATATATACATCGTTATTCCAATACGATATTTGTTGGTTTCATAATTTGATATTGAATATAAGCCAATATATTTTCTATTCAGAGCCTTGTATTTAATATCAAATTGGATTTTGGGTTTGTCGTGAAATGTGTTTTAAATGACACTGTTCTTAAACCCAACGTGAAAATAAAAACAATCTTTTAATTAAGATTTAAAGGAGAATTACCAATTAATTAACATTTAATTGGGACTGAAAATGGAATGTGAATTGGGTTTATTGTGAATTGTGTTTTAACAACATCCATTCTTTAACCCGATTTACACTGAAATGTGATTTGAAATGTATAAATCTTTTTATTAAGAATTAACGGGAATTTTCCAAAGTAACATTTTCCAATTTAATATATTAAATTGGAATTGAATGGAATTCGATTGATGGTAATCGAAGTGAACTTCTATGGAGGAAGACTGTTAATACATATGGAATTTAAAAGGCTTTGCCATTATTCCATTTATATTGTTAGTCAGATACGGAAATTGATATCGATTATATATATTGATTTGTTTTTCCATGAATATTCCATAATTAATGGAATGTGATTTGAGTTTATCGTGAACTGTGCTTTAAATGACATTAGTTCTTGGATGATTCTAGAGGTCTTCACATCGTTTTGATGATTATTGATGTCTTGATTGGGCTGTACACCCAAGACAAGGTAATAAGTGGTGATCGTCCAGACGTACTTGGAGATCGACCGGATATGCGAGGGCCTCTCTCCTGTATTGGACATATGGGACGAGGAATAAGGTTCCTTCGGTTTTGTTCAGACCCAGAACGAACTTGTAAATGGATGTGTGTCTGACGTTGGATTTCATTATCTGTGATTGATAGACATCGGTTGCATAGCGTGAATTGCCTGTGTGGCATGTTGAGATGCAAATGATCAAGGCTTCTGTTGAAAAGCAGAATCTTGTGGTTGATGATCAAAGCATGACTTTAATATAGCATAACTTTGTGTAGCGTTAATTCGTGAGCCTCACACCCCGGTGTGAACCAAAAATGGGAGAGGACCCCAGGGAGGACATGCGTTTCCTTCTAGCTAGGAGTGGTGTCATTGTTTTGCACGCCCTGACATTTAACTTATGTGGATGATGGATAGCGAGGCCCCTCAGATATATTGGCACTACAGGGCTGTTGGATTGTATGGTCTTTATACAGACCAGATTTATGCCACATAGGGCAGGGAAACGCATTGTTCAGGCATTTTAATCCACTCCGTGTGGACCGGCCCTGATGCTCCATGGGCCCACCTATGTCTGGGTCTTGAGGCTCGGGCTAGAGAGTCTCGAAGCTGTAA
Source organism: Allium sativum (assembly GCA_030737875.1). Classification (NCBI taxonomy): domain Eukaryota; kingdom Viridiplantae; phylum Streptophyta; class Magnoliopsida; order Asparagales; family Amaryllidaceae; genus Allium; species Allium sativum. Next base: position 134,744,447 of record CM060911.1, on the reverse strand, counting down.
GGACAATCCCTTGCCTTGGTTCACAGATGGAATTCAATTTCCAATACAACATTCTGCGATTTTGATTGTAGAGCCTAGTGTGGTGACATAGTAGCATGGGATGTTATGCCGTCTATGATTGATACATTTATATTTGAAGTTATTTTCTTTACTTATAGTAATAATAAAAGATTAAATTTCTCGTATCAAGCATTATTTGGCTATTATAAGGTAAAACCCTATCCTCCGGCTTGCGTTGCATTGTGTGATGGGACTTGGGTCTTATAATAGCATGGCACTGTTTGTTTTTATGCACTGGTATTCTTAGGAGGAAACCCATTCCATGTTATACGGCGTGGTCCCTTGATTCACCTAACTTTAAAATAAAATAAATAACTGTTTTAGTTCTCACACCAGTCACATGACTGACCTGGAATTTATTGTTTTAACCAAAACTTTGGGTGCCCCTATTTTCCACACAGGCAGCTAGTAGTTGGGTTTTTGCAGATTTATATTCAGGCTTACAGCTGGAATGATATTCGGAAAGCTCTGAATCCATTTATCTCTTTCAGTTGTGTTTTTTGTTATTTTCCACTGCATTGTAATTTGTAAATCTCTAATATTTAGTAAATGTGTAATATTTATTCATACTCTGTATATTCTTGTATTCTGATGAAATAGTTGTAATAAGCAATGAAATGTTCTGTTGTTTGTGTTATGGTTCATCTTGTCCTCAAAGCAATCCATGCTTTCCTTCATGGGGAAGTTAGGGTCGTTATATTTGGTATCAGAGCTTTTGTTTACAAAGCTCGAGAACAAGACACATTAGAACCAAACGAAAGAATTCGTCAGAGATTGGGTTAGTAATATCCAATAAGAATGGCTCGTTAGAGATAGGATCAGTAGTGTCCTGGAACGAGCAAGAAGGCTGAATTTTTAAATAAAAATGAAAACCAATTTTGTTTTGAAAATCTAAACTTTATTAAATGTATTTGGTTATTTATTTTGTATTGAATTTGGACAATCTATTATAGGTAGATTTTGAGTATAGGCGTGACGGGCCGTATATTCAAAGCCTCTGATGCTAGATAGATATAGAATCACACTCTAGTCACCCGGAGATGATACTGATGATTTCTAGTATCATCAGTGTTTATAGACGAGTGCTGAAAGTGGGATATCTATATATTTCCAATTGACTGGTGTGAGAACCAAAACTAGATATGGCTTATTGTTGTGAATTGGCAACAAAAACACGATCTTTGACTATGTATTAAAGTTATGTATTTAAAACTTTAATCAACTAATTGATTATTGATTGTGTTGTATGATAATTATTTGACCTATAAGAGAAATTAGCTAAATCGAATCAAAATTTGAATTGAATTGTAAATTGTTTGAAATTGCATACATGTACATGCATATATGTTGACTAGTTCATAGCAAGGAGGCTAGAGAAGAGGAATAAAATTGTATGCCCGACAAATAGGTACATGTTTACTAATTTCTTGGGTTTGGATGATTTTATGAGCCGCTTGGCTTTTTCTTTTTCTTTTTGAGATGAGAGGGCCTGTGTGGCGGTTTGGGGTTTTTTCCGGTGCTCCCTGTATAAAGGAGGTTATGGCGAAATTTTTCAAAAATCTAGGGAGTTAGCCAAATTTTTGAAGAATTAGAAATTCTTAGAAATTGAAAAGTTGAAGAATGAAAGCCAGAATGAAAGTTGAGTTGGTTTGTAAAACAACTTTCAGCTTCGTTCCTTTCCGAGGATGAAAAGATTTTAAGTGAGGGAGATTGTAACAATCCGGAAAATCAAAACCAATTTTAAATTTTTATTTTGGCAATTTAAATGAATTTTGAATATTTAAAATGAATTAAATAATAACGATGGAAATTTTTTTTTCGATGAAGTTAAAACGAATAATTTTATTTTAATTATATAGGAATTGAAAATGGCGCGGTAGTTTGAAAATTCGATTTCAAGTTTCAAACAAATGTACAAGATTTAAAATAAATCAGATTTTAGCAAAACCAAAAATATTTGAATCTATTTGAAGATATCTTTCCATCGAACCCAAAAAATCAAAATTTCATATCGGGAATAAAAAGTTATGCCAAGTTGAATATTCAGAATAGTCGCTATGGAATTTTAGCCTTAAAAATGGAAATTTTGCAAACGATCTCCGTTTTCGACGAAACCCCCTTTTTTTGATCCGGGATGTTGAATTATTGCTATATTCCAAATTCATAATTTTTGGGATCAATATGTGAGCGTGGCAAGAGAAAACGTGTTTTACCAATTGTAGTCAATTTGGATCGACCAGAAAATGGCCATTTTTCAACCGATCTTCAAATTTGATGAAATTATTTTTGTTAGGACTGTATCATCAATACAAAGCTAGAAATAATTTTTCAGGAATTTTTAGAATCAGTATATGGTCCCGATAAATTAAAATGTGCATTTGAATTTAAAATATAACGATTTATATTTCAAATTTTGCGGAAACTGATCGTAACAGCCGAATTGGGTTACGAAACATATCCCATTGCGTTCGGAATGAGGGTAATTAGCTAGGGGTGATGGTCATTGGGTCTCGTTTGGAGTTCAAAAATAAAAGTTGCTATTTGGGAATTTAAAGGAAAAAATATTTAAATAAAACCCCCCTCTCCTTCCCTCTTCAAAGTCAACCCCCCCGCCCGCCGTTAAAATCAAAACAGAAAATAAAATAAAAAAACCTCCCCACAGGCGATCGACGACAACCCACCGCCCCCGCCACCGTTGGCGCCTCACGCCGCCGCCCACCTCTTCAACCGCGCCTCCCCTCCTCCCGTCCATCACCTCCGTCAGCTCCTCCCCCAATTGAACCCAACACCCCAAACACCCCAAACCGGATCAAAGTCTGCCACCCTCCCTCGTGGGACCTGCCTCCGCAGCGCCGGCCACTGGCGCCATCTCTGCTGGCCCCAGACACCCCCTTCGACACCTCTTACTCCCTCCTACCCTCCCTTTCCTCCCTCTTCTCTTCTAGATCGTGCTCGAAACCCCTCCCCCTTTCCATCGATAGCATAGTAAGTCTTTATAATTTTATTAGTTCATGAAAATCTGATTTTTAACATTTCAAGTTAGGATTTTTATTATAAACCAAGTTAGGATTTTTGTATGATAAAGGTTAAAAAATTTATATGTTAAAAGATTTTATTTTTATAATAGTAAGATTATATTTTTAAATAGTAAAGATTTTATTTTTATAATAGGAAGATTATATTTTAAAAATAAAAAGATAAGAATTTCAAAATAGTAAAGATGAGATTTTTATTCTCATGAAAGCAATATAAAGATTTGACTTTTATATAGGATTCACGTGAAGAAGAATTAGATTTTGTTTTTACACATTTGTTTAGCGAATAAAAATATAATATTTTTATATAAGTAGCGATATAAAAATATGATTTTTATTATATGTATAGCGATATAAAGATTTGATTTTTATTTATATGAATCACATATAAAGTTGTGACTTACAAATATATATATATATAACAATGTATAAAAATTTGATTTTTATAATGAAGAAGCAAATATAAAAATGTGATTTTTATACATGGAGTAGCGAATTAAAAATATGATTTTTAATATAAAAATCGTGTAAAAAAAATTGCGATGAAACAGACTGAAAGCGAAACGGAATCCAGACCGTTCAGAAATAAAGAACGGAGGAGTGGATCCCAAAGGTGAGAACTCCTCACTATATTTTTATACAGTTATTTATTTTATAATTGTCTATACGAACTGCTCCTCGTCGTCCACAAACCATGGACGACTTGTTTGATTTGGTTGATTGGATTATTTGGTTGAATTTGGTTGGGGAATTGATTGAGTTGTTATGTGTGTATGGCGTGATCCAATATCAGGAGAGGGGTAATGCTAGCCATTAACCGATTTCGATATCGCGCCGAATTTTCTAAAATAAAAAGTGTTAGTTAAAAATAACATTTTTATTGAATGAATTGTTAAAAATAGTAAAGTGTTGAAATAAATATTTTAACGTTAAAAATATAATTTTTTACGTATAAAAGAACGGGATAAAATTCTCTTGAAATGAAAATGAATATTCATTTATAAATCAGACGATTTGTTTATGTACACCCATTTGACTGATATTGATTGGGACGATAAATTTTACACATCGCCCGACTGAACTAATTGTAACAACCCGTATTTTTAAATAACGTGTTATAACGTAAATCAAGGCAGAATTAATTAATAAAATCTGAATCAAGGGAAACGGGCTATGCCATTGCGTTCGTCTCGGAAAAATACGCGAAATAGAGTCCGAGTTTTCAAGAATCGGAGTCCGTATGACCCAGTTATGGCCCATAGAAGTTTTCAGAAAATTTCAAGTTCAAAATTCAGTTCAAATTTCAAATATGGAGCCAAACAGGCTGGGCGGGAAAATTTCCCGCCCAGGCCCCAAGTCGACTGGGGAGTCGACTTGGGAGTCGACACACCCCAGGCTGTGTCGACTGCCCAGTCGACACCCCTGTCGACTTGGGTGGTCGGCCAGTCTAGCCTGGTGCACCTGTTTTGGCTCCTGGGTCATGTTTTATTTGCTAGTGACGTGAATTGATGGCTCAGATCTAAACTAGGGTTAATCCTATGGCCTAAACTAACCTAAACTTCTATAAAAAGACCCTAAGACCTAGCCTAAACCCTCATTAATCATTCCTACAACTAAACTATGCCAAAATGTTTCTTGATCATGGCCTCCATCTTCATATCATGGCCTCCATCATCTTCATGAAAGTTTGAGTGTTCTAAGCTAGTAAAAGAGCCACCTTTCTTCATCAAAACAAGGATCTTTCTTCATACAAATCAAAGGAGCTTCTTGTTTCTCAAGACAACTTGGAGCTTGCATTCATTTGGGGTTTTTTAGAGTTGCTAGTGGCTTCGTCTCAATCTTATTTTATTCTCTAGGTCTTCATAGCATTGTAAGCCCTATTCTACTCTTAGATTCTAACTATGAAGTTAAATATGACATGTTGCAAGTTTGAGTTTGGGCCTAAGTATGATTTGTGCTTTGATTCTATCATGTTATGCATAGATTTATTTTATGCATGTTTGTAAAGCTATCACCTTGACTTTGTGCATAGAAAGCTATGAGCTTTGATTATATCATGTTATGCATAGATTTATTCTATGCATGTTTGTAAAGCTATCACCTTGGCTTTGTGCATGGAAAGCTATGAACTTTGATTTGAAATGTTGCATAAAGCAACATAGAAACTCTCATAACCCTTATGTTATCTTGCATATGATGTTATATGCGAATCACTAGCTATCATCCTATGTCATTTATGGCCATGTTTCACCTATTATGCTAAAGTTGATATCATGCATGTTTTGAGGCTTATAATGTAATATGCAAGTTTATGAACACATTTGCCTCATATGCCACCATGTTTAACTTGTGGCCAAACCTTAACCCCTCATGTTCCTTAGTATGCTTGTGGCCAAATCACCCTAATGATATTATGCATGCTTGTGGCCAAATCACCCTTATGCTATTATGCATGCTTGTGGCCAAATCACCCTTATGCTATTATGCATGCTAGTGGCCAAATCACCCTTTGCTATTTGATATGTTTGAGGCCAAGTCACCTTTTATGCTATCATACATGTTGAGGCCATATGCTAGTATGTTGAACCCCTTTTGGCCTCAAATATCACCATGTTTGACTTGTGATAGACTTTGCCACCTTATGCCCACCTTGTCATGTTGTTATGTTCCCTCTTTGATCTATTTGCGTTGATGCGAATTTACGTGTGATGGGAATACGTTATGGGTAGTTGGGCAAACTTAAATAACATGAAAACATGACTTGAAAATATGACATGAAAGTTTGACATGTGTTTATGCTTGAAAACACGAACGTGGACATGACATGTAGAAAACATGAAAGTGGCCAACTCGAGGTTGGGTTGAGTTTGTAGCATAAATCTACCCGGAACCGACCGGCTTAACTAGTGGCTACAAACAATAGGACCCAATGTGAGTAGTTGGTCATATCGCACTTAAAACCCGAGGTTAGACTAGGTTGTGGTGTAAAGCTACCCGGACCCGCCCGGCTTAACTAGTAACCACAACAAAGTCTAATGTGAGAGGTTGGGGTGAATTAAGTTAATTAATGCCACATGGTAGGGTTAAGTCATGGACTACTTGAATACTTAACCAATTAAACACGATGGATTGGTAGGGTTAAGTCATGGACTACTTGAATATACTTAACCAATTAAACACGATGGATTGGTAGGGTTAAGTCATGGACTACTTGAATACTTAACCAATTAAACACGATGGATTGGTAGGGTTAAGTCATGGACTACTTGAATATACTTAACCAATTAAACACGATGGATTGGTAGGGTTAAGACATGGATTACTTGAATACTTAACCAATTAAACCCGATGTATTGATAGGGTTAAGTCATGAACTGCTTGAATACACTTGACCAACTCAATACATGGTTAGGATAGGGTTAACCACACTTAACCCGCTTGAAATCCTAGTTACGTGGTCCTTTTCAGCAGTAACCAACTTGGAAGTATCATGGGTACCCTGGACTAGGCTAGGGTGGGGCACGATTACTGGACTGATTGTAAGAGACCAAAAGAGACGGCTGAAGGGTGCACCGGTTGTTCAGGCGGACCATGGTCGTGCACATTAAGTCCGGAGTTGAACATGGGCACCAGTAGGTTTAGACTGTGCGTGCTTGAATTGTGTCTGTGGTTTACACCTTAGGGCTGGATACACCCTGGGGTGGACCTTGCACAGTTAACTACATTCCACGATTAAGCCGTATGACACCGATACACGACGAGTTAGACTTACAGGGAGCTGATCGACTAGACCGAGTAGTTGGACCTTGATTTAGGTCACCTCATGATGTTGGGTCAACTTTGGGCCAAGGGATCATTTCTTGTTTATACTTGACATGGATTGGAATACTAGTACACACCTGGTGCAACTTAACCTTGTATATGCGATGCCACACTTGATCTATCTTGTTAACTTTTTACCTTGCCAGTTATCATCCTATGTTTCATCTTTTTTTTACATGTCCAGTTAACTTTACTAGTTTTTATACTAATAGTAGGTAGGACTTACCAGTCTTTTTGACTGACCCGTTTTCTGTCGCCTCTTTTCTTCCGTTCCCCCCCCCCAGGTTTACAGGGTGGGAACACTAGTACCTAGCTTGGATCTTTAGCTGCTTTTCTGGATAGCTCATGTACGGTTAGGACTTGAGCATGCTATGGCCTTATTCTACTTTGGGGATAGTTTACTTTATGTTATTTCCAGTTTTCAGTTTATGTTTTTCTAAACTTTGTTTTGTGGAAAATAATGACTCAGTACTTTGATGTAACTTGACTATGGTTTTGAAATACTAGTTTTATCCGCTGCTTTACTTACTCTGTTTTACTTATATGTTCTGTCTTGTGATATCTGCATGCATGTTTACCTCGTTTAACGCCCCTCCAAAGCTAGCGCGCTTGCAAGAGTGGCATTGGCGGAGGTGGGGTGTTACACTAATAATATTCAGTGTTTGTTGATTGAAAACCGACATGGGTGTTGGGATGATATTTGATGTACACTAATCCCAATTGTTTAGTTGTATGTCGATCGATAGGTTGACAAGCTGTTAGAAGCGTCAAATATTTACGTTTATTGCTTATGCAGCGTAGAATACACTCCGGATGATGGTTGATTGTTTGTCATGGTTGTACTATACATGTATTGTATGAAATCCATATAACCAACATTATATGGTGTTGACCTGCTTTTTAGTCAAAGCAGTCACACAGGGAATTTCTAGTTAACAATATGCTCAAGTATTGGGAACATTGTCAGAAGACAGGAAGCGATTTGGTTGAAGTCGCATCACAAACAAAAAATGGCCCGAAACTCCTATCAGACGATCTCTTTTGGGCCAGAAATCAGCAAGTACAGAGCTGAGCACTGTAACTCTTGGAGCTCTCTGAATCAGCTTCAAGTCGAGCTTTCGGTTGGCTAAAAAGGACATACGGTTTGAAAATTATGCCTGTTTCCGTGAACGCATGCAGAACTGGAAACTTGGATTTGGAAATTTGGCATCACCCTCAACCGGTTCGGATCGGATGAACTGGGTCGGTTTGGTAAGGAAGACCCAACCCGCCTGAAGTATTCTGCACTGAAGTGCCCCCGGTCTTCGGATCGGAGACATCACCTCGGTTCGGATCGGCTAAAGGAAAACCCAACCTGCACAAGGCTCCTTCTACTCATCAAGCACCCTTAGCTTTGGACACTCTTGTTCGGATCGGATGGAGAACCGAACCGACCCCTTTGACATGCTGCTGCACTTCAGAATTGACCTATTCATGTGGCACCATTTCCTCCTATTAATCCGGATCGGCTTCCACCTATCCTTGCACGATCTGAAGACCACTTCTTCCACTTTCTCCGAGATGGCCTCTCTACCCTCCATGTGGCCCATCCGAACCGGACCGCTTCTGGGACTGGCAAGGCCCCACTACGCCTATAAATACACCGTAAGATGGACATTTGAAGGGATCTTTTTGGCTCTCACTCATCATGGCTTCCACCGTTACTTCACGCAAGGCCATTACTCAATAAGGAAGCCAAGTTCCACATTACAACACGAGGCTATCGTGTATAATCTTCCCTTTAATCTCCTCTTCTTCAGTGTAAACACAAGGATTTCATGTATAAACAACAAGTAAACAGTATTGTAATAGCTTCTTAGGATTTAAGAAACTATAAAGTGGACGTAGGCTTAGTTTGAGCCGAACCACTATAAAAATCTGGTGTGTCTCCTCTTATTTATACTGCTTTTTCTGCATTGATCTGTGATTGTGAGGTTTTCATATAATATTTGGGTGTTAGTGCCATTTTTTGGTCTAACATTTTGGCGCGCCAGGTAGGGGGCACACGACAACTTCAACTTCTGCTTGGATTATTTGGCTATTGGATCAATGGTCAAGCGAAAGAAAGACGGACCCTTTTCTCGTGCTGAGGACGTTGGCACTGAAGGCGCAAGGAATGAGGCGAGCCAGGAGGCTTCCTCTCATGGTGATCTATCAGAATACTTAACCAGAGACGAAATGGACGACGTTCTCGCTGAATTGAGAACCCAGATGGAAAGGCAAGATGATCTCCTCCGCAAACAACAGGAGATGATCGACCAATTCTTCGCTCAGATGGAAGGCAGGCCGAGCGGCAATGCACAACTCGCTGGAAATACCATGGAAACAGCTCGAGAAGCTGAAGCGAACCGGATCGGATCGGTCCCTATTCAAGCCGAGCATATCACAGCAAATCAGAACCCAGTTCAGATGGAAACAAGGGGCAATCCACATCGGGTCGGATCCGATCTGAACCGCAACATTACCTGAGATCGGGGGCAGCAGCTTATCCTCTGGAAATCATGGCACGGGTCGAGCACGGCCCACGTCAGCTTCGATTCGGATAGAACCCACGCGAGTGCAGCAGAACGAAGCAGCTCAGAATGGCAACCAAACATCGTTTCAGATCGGGCTCCACGAACCGAACCGGTTCGGCCTCCACGACCTACAACATGGGGGCACCTCCGAACCGAACCACATGGTCTTCCAAGCACCTCATACCTTTTAGAACTCTTCTAGATTTAACGTTGGGGCCACCAGCTCTGACCTTGGCAGCTTGCAACCGCTCTTTGAAGGCGATCGGCTCGCCAATCTCATTGAACGCCTCTCTCGAGGCCGCACCTATCAGAATGACATGGATGATGTCAACCACAATCCATTCACACAGGAAATCAAGAATTCTCGCAATCCCACAGATTTCAAACTTCCACAATTGGGGCCCTACAACGGCATGATGGATCCTACCGTGCATCACATGCGCTACCAACGGCACATGGAAGTTCAATCGACATCGGAATACGTCATGGCAAAGTGCTTCCCTCTCTTTTTGACTGATATAGCTGCTATGTGTATTCGGCAGCTGGAATCTGAATCGATCAACAGTTGGAACATGTTGGTCGCTCACTTTATTGAGCAGTTTCGGGTCCACATCGCTAGACCCAAGAACGTCATGTCGCTTACTACAATAAAACAGGGACCCAGAGAAACTCTGCGCTCATTCCTGGAAAGGTTCAACGTTGCAGCATCACCCGTTGATCGACCTGATCCATCTATGGTATTGATGGAGGAAGTATCCGGCATTCTGGACAACTCGGAGTTCCAAAAATCCTTGTACCGGGACCCACCAAGTAATCTCAGCGAGTTCTACCTTGAATCGGATAGATTTCTATGTGAAGAAGACGCAATGTCCGAAAAGAAAATTCTCGATGTCAACATGCTTAGAGACGAAGAACCATCTGATTCTGGAAAAGGCAAAGAGAAAGTTGCTGTCAAGAATGACCGCAAAGCTCAGCCCCGGAGAGGGCCTAGATATGCAAAAGTACACAGAGCTCAATTCGTCACTAACTGACATCTACGTGAACACAAACGGTGATATCTCCTATCCAAAGCCTCCCAGGAGGGAGCCATCGCAGAGAGAACGCGATTCTGGAAAATACTGCATATTTCATGATATGGAAGGTCATGACACAAATGACTGCAGACATCTTAGAGATCTGATTGAGGAACGGGTTAGACGTGGAGAGCTACCCGAGTATGTGAAACAACCAACAGCGCCTACACCTGCGCTACCTCCACCTGCTCCCCGGAGAGGGAATGATCCAGAATCGAGCTCTCGTGGGCTCATCATCAACTGATCTGGATTGGATCACTCTGCATTTTCAGCATTTTTTAGGATTTAAGATATGTCTCTTTGCTTTCTTTAGGTTTTCCGATTGGCTAAATCGGAGTACACACGTTCGGGGTTAGGATTTAGCTCCAAAGCGTGCTCCGCACTCGATGACAAACCAATCAGGATTTGCTTTGGTTTTGTATTTTGAATTGAATAAGGAAGGACTTTCCGAGCATGGATTATGTTTGGCGAATTTAAGTGACTTGTCAGGTTGTGGCAGGATTCTCAATCTTAATTAAAGTATGGCTTATACTTATCTCGGACCCCTAGGCATGGATTATGCCTAGGGACAGACTGTCTTGTCAGGTTTTGGCAAGTGTAGCTTTATCCCGACATGAGTATGGATTGTACTCACTAGGATGGTTAAGTATGGATTACACTCCGGAACGAAAAACGATCTTGTCAGGATTGGGCAAAGGAACTCAATAAAACTCGAGTATGGCTTATGCTCAGTTTGAACTTCCTGGTATGGCTTATACCCGGATGGTAAGGTCCCTTGCTAGGTTTTGGCAGGATGATTCGAACGTCCCTCGAGTATGGTTTATGCTCAAATAAATGCCCAAGCATGGTTTATGCTCAAAAGTGTAATCAGTTTTGTCAGGATTTGACACACCATTTTGCTCTCTTTTCTTCGCAGGTATGGATTATGCTTGCAGTTGGCAGGCCCGGCGTGGCCTTGGATTTCTTGGATTATCTAGAATACATCTTCCTTCGTTCAGCAAGATATGTTCTGGGGGGGCAAAATGTTGACCCGCTTTTTAGTCAAAGGAGTCACACAGGGAATTTCTAGTTAACAATATGCTCAAGTATTGGGAACATTGTCAGAAGACAGGAAGCGATTTGGTTGAAGTCGCATCACAAACAAAGAATGGCCTGAAACTCCTATCAGATGATATCTTTTATGCCCGAAATCAGCAATTATGGAGCTGAGCTCTATAAGTCTTAGAGCTCTTTGAATCAGCTTCAAGTCGAGCTTTCGTTTGGCTAAAAAGGATATACGGTTTAAAAGTTATGCCTGTTTCTGTGAATGCATGAAGAACTGGAAACTTGGATTTGGAAACTTGGCATCACCCTCAAAAGGTTCGGATCGGATGAACTGGGTCGGTTTGGCAAGGAAGACCCAACCCGCCTGAAGTATTCTGCACTGAAGTGCACCCAGTCTTCGGATCGGAGACATCACCTCGGTTCAGATCGGCTAAAGGAAGACCCGACCCGCACAAGGTTCCTTCTACTCATCAAACACGCTTGGGTTTGGACACTCCGGTTCGGATCGGATGGAGAACCGAACCGACCCCCTTCGACCTGCTGCTGCACTTCAGAATTGACCTATTCCTGTGGCACCATTTCCTCCTATTAATCCAAATCGGTTTCCACCTGTCCTTGCACGATCTGAAGACCACTTCTTCCACTTTCTCCGAGATGGCCTCTCTACCCTCCACGTGGCCCATCCGAACCGGACCGCTTCTGGGCCTGGCAAGGCCCCTCTATGCCTATAAATACACCGTGAGATGGACATTTGAAGGGATCTTTTTGGCTCTCACTCATCATCGCTTCCACCATTACTTCACGCAAGGCCATTACTCAATAAGGAAGCCAAGTTCCACATTACAACATGAGGCTATCGTGTATAATCTTCCCTTTAATCTCCTCTTCTTCAGTGTAAACATGAGGATTTCGTGTATAAATAGCAAGTAAACAGTATTGTAATAGCTTCTTAGGATTTAAGAAACTATAAAGTGGACGTAGGCTTGGTTTGAGCCGAACCACTAATAAAATATCGTGTGTCTCCTCTTATTTTTACTGCTTTTTCTGCATTGATCTGTGATTGTGAGGTTTTCACATAATATTTGGGTATTAGTGCCATTTTTTGGTCTAACATTTTGGCGTGCCAGGTAGGGGGCACACGACAACTTCAACTTCTGCTTGGATTATTTGGCTATTGGATCAATGGTCAAGCGAAAGAAAGACGGACCCTTTTCTCGTGCTGAGGACGTTGGCACTGAAGGCGCAAGGAATGAAGCAAGCCAGGAGGCTTCCTCTCATGGTGATCTATCAGCATACTTAACCAGAGACGAAATGGACGGCGTTCTCGCTGAATTGAGAACCCAGATGGCAAGGCAAGATGATCTCCTCCGCAAACAACAGGAGATGATCGACCAATTCTTCGCTCGGATGGAAGGCAGGCCAAGCGACAACGCACAACTCGCTGGAAATAACATGGAAACGGCTCGAGCAGCTGAAGTGAATCGGATCGGTCCTTATCCAACCCGAGTACATCACAGCAAATCAGAACCCAGTTCAGAATCCACATCGGGACGGATCGGATCCGATCCGAACCGCAACATTACCTGAGCTCGGGGGCAGCAGCTTCCCCGCTGGAAATCATGGCACGGGTCGAGCATGGCTCACGTCTGCTTCGATTCGGATAGAAACCATGCGAGTGCAATAGCATGAAGCAGCTCAGAATGGCAACCAAGCATCGTTTCGGATCGGGCCCCACGAACCGAACCAGTTCGGCCTCCATGACCTACAACATGGGTGCACCACCGAACCAAACCACATGGTCTTCCAAGTACCTCATACCTTTCCGAACTCTTCTAGATTTAACGTTGGAGCCACCAGCTCTGACCTCGGCAGCTTGCAACCGCTCTTTGAAGGCGATCGGCCCGCCAATCTCATTGAACGCTACTCTCAAGGCCGCACCTATCAGAATGACATGGATGATGTCAACCACAATCCATTCACACAGGAAATCTGGAATTCTCGCAATCCCGCAGATTTCAAACTTCCACAATTGGAGCCCTGCAACGGCAGGATGGATCCTATCGTGCATCTCATGCGCTACAAACGGCACATGGAAGTTCAATCGGCGTCGGAAAACGTCATGGCAAAGTGCTTCCCTCTCTTTTTGACTGATATAGCTGCTATGTGTATTCGGCAGTTGGAATCTGAATCGATCAACAGTTGGAATATGTTGGTCGCTCGCTTAATAGAGCAGTTTCGGGTCCACGTCGCTTGACCCAAGAACGTCATGTCGCTTACTACAATCAAATAGAGACCCAGAGAAACTCTGCGCTCATTCCTGGAAAGGTTCAACGTTGCAGCATCATCCGTTGATCGACCTGATCCTTCTATGGTACTGATGGCGGCAGTATCCGGCGTTCTGGACAACTCGGAGTTCCAAAAATCCTTGTACCGGGACCCACCACGGAATCTCAACGAGTTCTACCTTGAATCGGATAGATTTCTACAAGAAAAAGACGCAATGTCCGAAAAGAAAATTCTCGATGTCAACATGCTTAGAGACGGAGAACCGTTTGATTCTGAAAAAGGCAATGGGAAAGTTGCTGTCAATAATGACCGCAACGCTCAGCCTCGGAGAGGGCCTAGATATGAAATAGTACACAGAGCTCAATTCGTCACTAACTGACATCTACGTGAACACAAACGGTGATATCTCCTATCCAAAGCCTCCCAGGAGGGAGCCATCGCAAAGAGAACGCGATTCTAGAAAATACTGCATATTTCATGATATGGACGGTCATGACACAAATGACTGCAGGCATCTTAGAGATCTGATTGAGGAACGGGTTAGATGTGGAGAGCTACCCAAGTATGTGAAACAACCAACAACGCCTGCACCTGCGCTACCTCCACCTGCTCCCCGGAGAGGGAATGATCCTGGATCGAGCTCTCGTGGGCTCATCATCAACTGATCTGGATTGGATCACTCTGCATTTTCAGCATTTCTTAGGATTTAAGATATGTCTCTTTGCTTTCTTTAGGTTTTCCGATTGGCTAAATCGGAGTACACACGTTCGTGGTTAAGATTTAGCTCCAAAGCGTGCGCCGCACTCGATGACATACCAATCAGGATTTGCTTTGGTTTTGTATTTTGAATTGAATAAGGAAGGACTTTCCGAGCATGGATTATGTTTGGCGAATTTAAGTTTCTTGTCAGGTTGTGGCAGGATTCTCAATCTTAATTAAAGTATGGCTTATACTTATCTCAGACCCCAAGGTATGGATTATGCCTAGGGACAGATTGTCTTGTCAGGTTTTGGCAAGTGTAGCTTTATCCCGACATGAGTATGGATTGTACTCACTAGGATGCTTAAGTATGGATTATACTCCGGAACGACGAACGATCTTGTCAGGATTGGGCAAAGGAACTCAATAAAACTCGAGTATGGCTTATGCTCAGTTTGAACTTCCTGGTATGGCTTATACCTGGAAGGTTAGGTCCCTCGCCAGGTTTTGGCAGGATGATTCGAACGTCCCTCGAGTATGGTTTATGCTCAAACAAACGCCTAAGCATGGTTTATGCTCAAAAGTGTAATCAGTTTTGTCAGGATTTGACACACCTTTTTGCTCTCTTTTCTTCGCAGGTATGGATTATACTTGCAGTAGGCAGGCCCGGCGTGGCCTTGGATTTCTTGGATTATCTAGAACACATCTTCCTTCGTTCAGCAAGATATGATCTGGGGGGGCAAAATGTTGACCCGCTTTTTAGTCAAAGCAGTCACATAGGGAATTTCTAGTTAACAATATGCTCAAGTATTGGGAACATTGTTAGAAGACAGGAAGCGATTTGGTTGAAGTCGCATCACAAACAAAGAATGGCCCGAAACTCCTGTCAAAGATCTCTTTTGGGCCCGAAATCAGCAATTACGGAGCTGAGCTCTGTAAGTCTTGGAGCTCTCTGAATCAGCTTCAAGTTGAGCTTTCGTTTGGCTAAAATGGACATACGGTTTTAAAGTTATGTCCGTTTCCGTGAACGCATGCAGAACTGGAAACTTGGATTTGGAAATTTGGCATCACCCTCAACCGGTTCGGATCGGATGAACTGGGTCGGTTTGGTAAGGAAGACCGAACCCGCCTGAAGCATTCTGCACTGAAGTGCTCCCAGTCTTCAGATCGGAGACATCACCTCGGTTCGGCTAAAGGAAGACCCGACCCGCATAAGGTTCCTTCTACTCATCAAGCACGCTTGGCTTTGGACACTCCGGCTTGGATCGGATGGAGAACCGAACCGACCCCCTTCGACCTGCTGCTGCACTTCAGAATTGACCTATTCATGTGGCACCATCTCCTCCTATTAATCCGTATCGGCTTCCACCTGTCCTTGCACGATCTGAAGACCACTTCTTCCACTTTCTCCGAGATGGCCTCTGTACCCTCCACATAGCCCATCCGAACCGGACCACTTCTGGGCCTGGCAAGGCCCCTCTACGCCTATAAATACACCGTGAGATGGACATTTGAAGGGATATTTTTGGCTCTCACTCATCATGGCTTCCACCATTACTTCACGCAAGGCCATTACTCAATAAGGAAGGCAAGTTCCACATTACAACACGAGGCTATCGTGTATAATCTTCCCTTTAATCTCCTTTTCTTCAGTGTAAACACGAGGATTTCGTGTATAAACAGCAAGTAAACAGTATTGTAATAGCTTCTTAGGATTTAAGAAACTATAAAGTGGACGTAGGCTTGGTTTAAGCCGAACCACTATAAAAATCTGGTGTGTCTCCTCTTATTTTTACTGCTTTTTCTGCATTGATCTGTGATTGAGAGGTTTTCACATAATATTTGGGTGTTAGTGCCATTTTTTGGTCTAACATTTTGGCGCGCCAGGTAGGGGGCACACGACAACTTCATCTTCTGCTTGGATTATTTGGCTATTGGATCAATGGTCAAGTGAAAGAAAGACGGACCCTTTTCTCGTGCTGAGGACGTTGGCACTGAAGGCGCAAGGAATGAGGCGAGCCAAGAGGCTTCCTCTCATGGTGATCAATCAGCATACTTAACCAGAGACGAAATGGACGGCGTTCTCGCTGAATTGAGAACCCAGATGGCAAGGCAAGATGATCTCCTCCGCAAATAACAGGATATGATCGACCAATTCTTCGCTCGGATGGAAGGCAGGCCGAGCGGCAACGCATAACTCGCTGGAAATAACATGGAAACTGCTCGAGCGACTGAAGCGAACCGGATCGGATCGGTCCTTATCTAGCCCGGGCACATCACAGCAAATCAGAACCCAGTTCAGAATCCACATTGGGTCGGATCGGATCTGATCCGAACCGCAATATTACCTGAGCTCGGGGGAAGCAGCTTCCCCTCTGGAAATCATGGCACGGGTCGAGCACGGCCCACGTCTGCTTCGATTCGGATAGAACCCACGTGAGTGCAGCAGCACAAAGCAGCTCAGAATGGCAACCAAGCATCGTTTCGGATCGGACTCCACGAACCGAACCGGATCGGCCTCTACGACCTACAGCATGGGGGCACCTCCGAACCGAACCGCATGGTCTTCCAAGCACCTCATACCTTTCCGAACTCTTCTAGATTTAACGTTGGGGCCACCAGCTCTGACCTCGGCAGCTTGCAACCGCTCTTTGAAGGCGATCGACTCGCCAATCTCATTGAACACCTCTCTCGAGGCCGCACCTATCAGAATGACATGGATGATGTCAACCACAATCCATTCACACAGGAAATTAGGAATTCTCGCAATCATGCAGATTTCAAACTTCCACAATTGGAGCCCTACAACGGCAGGATGGATTGATACATATTTTGCCACGTCACTCTTCATGCCTTTACACCAGTAGCTTCTCTTAAGGTCATGATACATTTTCATCCCTCCTAGATGAATTGTATATTTAGTAATATGGTGTTCATCCATTACCTCTTTTTTATTTCCATTAAATCTGTTACACATATTCTGCCTTTAAATTTTAAGTACCCTTTTTCACTTAATGAAAAATCCTCCACATTATTTCCTTCCATTAACTGAGTTTTTCTTTTTTTAAATATGAATCTTGATCTTGTAGTGATCCTACTTTATCCAACAGAACCGACCTTATGGTTACCATGCTTAGCTTCCCATAATTTTGCATTTATTTTAATTCCTTCCTTTCAATTATCTCACCTGCCTCACTCAAAATAGTTAAGGCTTTAAATTCTTCTATCATTAGATTAGCCAGCTTAACATGTTTCCTACTAAGTGCATCAACAACCTTGTTTGCTTTACCTGGAGTATATAAGATATCTAAATCATATGCAGCCAGAAACTCAACCCATCTATGTTGTCTCATATTTAGGTCTTTTTGTGAAAACAGATAATTTAAAGATTTGTGATCTGTATAGAAATCAAACTTTTCTTCTAAAAAATTGTTCCTCCACAACTTCAAAGCATACACTATTGATGCAAGTTCAAGATCATGGGTTACATACCTAGTTTCATTTGGTTTGAGCTTCCTAGATGCATATGCAATCACCTTCCCATGTTGCATCAATACATCTCCTAAACCAGAGCCACTAGCATCTGTATAAACAATTAACCCTCATTCCCTTTTGGAACTTGAAATATAGATTCCTCTACTAATGCTTGCTTTAATCTTTCAAAATCTTGACCACACTTATCAGTCCAAATGAAAAGGCTGATCTTTCCTTGTCAGCATAGTTAATTGTATGGTTACCCTTGCAAAGTCTTTTATAAACCTTCTATAATATCCGGCCATGCCTAAAAATGACCTTACTTCAGTTATTGACCTTTGTTTTGTCCATGCTTGCACAATACTTACTTTCTGGGGGTCTACAACAATACCTTTTTTCTGATATTATGTGTCCTAAAAATTTCACTTTAGATTGCCAGAAAGCACATTTTGCAAATTTAGCTTTTAATCCATGTTGTCCCAATCTGGTTAAAACTAAATATAAGTGCTCTTCATGTTCTTCTTTAGACTTTGAATAAATCAGAATATCATCTATTAATACTAAAACTAATTTATCCAAGTAGTCTCTAAAAGTTCTATTCATCAGGTCAACAAAGTTAGAAGGAGCATTGGTTAAACCAAAGGGCATTACTAAGTACTCATATAATCCATACCTGGTGTTAAAGGCAATGTATTTAATAGTCTCCTCTTCCAGTTTCATCTGATAGAACCTTGATGTTAAATCTAGTCTACTAAAAACTCTTGCTCCATTCAATTGGTAAAAGAGATTATCTATTCTTGACAGAGGGTATTTGTTCTTGATGGTTAATTTCTTTAACTCTCGATAATCGATGCACATTCACAATGATCCATCTTGTTTCTTAACAAAAACAATTGACGAACCCTAACAAGAACTGCTAGGCCTAATGAATCCCTTTTTCTCCAAATCCTCAAGATGTTGTTTAAGTTCAATTAACTCTTTAGGACCCATTCTGATTGGCTTTTAAATTACAGGACTTACCCCTGGAATTAATCTGATTGAAATTCTACTGGCCTTATTTGTGGAACCCCATTTACATCTTCAAATAAGTCTGGGTATTGATTAACTATGGGTATGTTTTCTAACCATAATATATTGTCCTGCCCATCTATTTCCCAGATATTTTCTGATCTAGACTTAATAGTCTCACATATAATGGTTATTCTTTTATTATTTGGATTTATCAAGGAGATAGTAAATTCTTCCAAATTTATCATTGTCTTGTGTTTTTGTAACCAATTAACACCCAAAATTAATCCAATTCCAGAATAATATAATACATGTAAATCTGCTAGAAAAATATGGCTTTTTATTTTTAAATCTACCCATATGCATTGCATTTCTAAAATACATGAACTTTCTAGGGGCCTTTTTATATGCAAAGGGTTAGGCACACACACACAAGAAAGTTTTAATTTCTGAACAATTTCATGAGAGATCGAAGAGCGAGTGGCTCTTGTGTCATAAACTACTGGCATTGGTAAATTTTCAATAAGAATTATACCATCTACTAGACCAGCTATCTCCTCTTTTCCCTCCAGAGTTCCCATTTTAGCTGACTTCCTAGGTTCGGGGCATTCTTTTTAATATGACCTTATTTTACACAATTAAAGCACTTGAATGTTGCCACTTTTCCAAACCTGTAAGTTGATTTCATGTGACCTTATTTGCCACAACTGTAACAAATGACTTTGTTCTTGGTTTCTAAAATTGCTCCACCTTCTCCTTTCTTAGCATTAGAATCTACTTGCTTCTTATCATAAGGTTGAACTCTGGCTTTTCCTTTGTTATTATTCTTCATATTCCTGAACCTTTCCCTTGAATTGTCATGTTGTTCGAACTTCAGAGTTAAATCCAATACCTGATCAAAGGTCTTCTCTATGTATGGTAGCATAACCCTACTTAACCCTGCATTAAGCTCTTGTAAATACCTCCCATTTTTAGTTGTTTCATTATCTATTAAAACAATGCCATATTTTGACAAGCTCCCAAACTTTTGGGCATATCCAGTTACACTCATGTTAGCCTGTTTGAGCTTAATCAATTCCTCTAGTAGGTTAGCTTTGACTGATGCTGGAACAAATCTAGCCTCCAACATTTCTTTGAACTGATTTCAAGTGATATCATTTTCTGATCTTCCAGGTATCATCACCTCCCACCAGTCCATAGCTACCCCCTTCAGCCTCCTTGAAGCAATTTGTCTATTCCTTTGATCATTTATTTTCATATTAGCAAATATCCTATCCAAATTTCTCAACCAAGCTTGCACTCCCATAACTCCTTCAGTACCTTCAACTCTTTTCCTCCTACATGGGTATAGGTCTTCAACAGTTTAGACAGCTCTTCATGTGGATTTTCAGGTCTTTCTCCTATCCATTCTCTTACTATTCTTACAAATTCTTGGACATTAATCATGAGAGGGTCATTTGAACTCCCTGCCTCCTGGTGTGATCCTCTACCTACCATGGATATCTAATAGCAATCCATATTTTCATTATGTTAGGTATTAATATACCAGACTAAATTAGTTGTTAACATTACAGTTTGCAACCAATTTCAAACAAAACAGCCATTCAGTCATATATATGACCATTTTCAAACAAAAAAAATACAGCCATACATGTGACCCTTTTTCTAGATATGTTTTGATTCTAACATAGCTCTGATACCGAATGAAGTAACCCACCATTTATATCCAATTATTAACATCAATAATTGTCCTGATTTAATATCAGATAATAGTTAGATCACTTACGTAATAGGTTTCCCCTATTAAGTCCCCAAGATCCCTCACACACCAATATGAACATATTAGTTCAGTTGGGATACAAGCTTCTTTATTCACATATTTAAAGGATTTCCATAGAATTTTGTAAGGGTAAATGTTTATCTGCAAAACAGATCTCATAGGTTATTCAAATTATAACCATTGTTATTCTAGTTCCAACTCTATAATTTAATCTTGACATAAATATAAATAAACTATCCCCTAAAACTCATAGATTTATAATTATATAACAAAAACCTATCAGAAAATGTGTTGCAAAAGAAAAGAGAAACCCTGGATATAAAGGCTTTTCGGCTTATGCACACGTACAGGAAGCACACATGCACAAATCACCTAAGACCTACTCCTAGGAATTTCCAGTAACTTTCATATACTTAAATGGTAAAATTAAAAGGGTACCTAGATAATATAAAGGTATGAAATAATGAATATCATATGAAATCTCGTAGAGACATTTCTCAAACACATGGTAAAGTGTATGATGAAATGACTCATTCAACTGAATGGCTCTTTAAAGAAAATAATTTTGCACTATCTTATAGGTTGTGTTTTACCTATACATATATCAAAACTTTATAATTTTTTTATTTCAGATTTTACACTTGTGCTAGGCTATACTAGGCCTATCAATAAAAACACGTGTATTTGATTCACATGTCCTCCCATCTGTGCAACTTATACATGTCTATAGCAGATATATGCACAATCATAGGTAGATATGTATCAAAATAGCAAATATCCTTTTACACTCAATCATATAACAGGTATAAATTTACTATATATGTATATGAGTATATAGCTTCAGGAAATACATCCTCATCATAGCAGATGCCATATCCATATTTGAGGTTTTTATCTTTTTAGCCTAATCAAATGTAAATACCTAAGACAAGTGATATCATTTAACCTCTCAAATACAAATGCATAAATGCTCCAGTAATATGATATACAATTGGAACTGTGTAATCTATTACCAAAATTCAAGCCTTTTTCTAAGTATATTAGCTTATAAAATATACTGCCATTTCAGCTCATTCACTTATCATTTAAAAAGAGCACATAGTTCTTCTTCTACTACTAGATTTATAGTACTCAAACATTACATTTGATCAAGCCATACAACAAGAAATAAACTAGTCATTTGCAAACAATTTGCATACATTTATTTTGGTATTAAAACTACTTAAGACTTTAAAATAACTACAGCTATTCCCCTTGATAAAGCATCTCAAATAGCTTCTTCATGACATCCTACTTAAGCATCCTTTCTTGGATTAACACTTTGAGCTGCCCCCATCATAAATGAGACACCCTAAAGGTTGAAGAAACAAACAAATAGGGTCAAACAAATAGTCTGGTAAGAGCAAAAATCAGCATTAA
Source organism: Allium sativum (assembly GCA_030737875.1). Lineage (NCBI taxonomy): Eukaryota > Viridiplantae > Streptophyta > Magnoliopsida > Asparagales > Amaryllidaceae > Allium > Allium sativum. The sequence continues at coordinate 134,722,192 of CM060911.1, read as the reverse complement.
AATAGCATTTTGGGTAAAGCTTTCACCACAAATTCTCTATGTATATTCACATGAAATAGTAAATGCAAACACCGAAAATTACATCATTTAACTCACATATATGATCCCATTCCCCTTATAACATGTAATTACTCCCTATAATTCCATGTTATCTATCAACCTGAACTGATTCAAGTTACATACCAGTGGGTCACAACCTAAAGTACCATGTATTGAACACTTATGTACATTGTATTTCACAAATACACAAACGCCTGTACGGCTTGCATTAAGCCATATGCATACCTAACACCCTAACTTTATGCTAGATAGATCAATACAACAGGTGATAAGCACCCAACCTAACCCACTATCATCTTTCTAGCTAGGTTTTAACTGTGTTGACCTAACCATCCCATACACCTCACTTGATGCATGTAACCCCATCCAAAATGATGATAATCGTGCAGATGTTTATGTGTTATACATGCCTAATGTATACTGATGTAAACACTCGTTCATTATCACACTGCATACAATCAGATCGTACATCCTAAAAACATAAAACAAGGGAAACATGAACAGGGTTCAGTGACGAATGCTCAGGTTATTAACTAATAATAGTTATGCATTTTAAGTTGCCTTGAGCATAGGGTGGAGATGATTGGGATGCCTCCTAGCCTAATTTTTCTCCTCATGAAATTATAATCTAGATCAAAGAACTATTTGTGGTAAACAGATAAGCTTATGAGCATTTATCATAGCTCTATTCACCATTATTAAGGGCACACATAAGTTTTAAACCCTCTTGTTTAATGCTGCTTACCCTTAACTTATAAACCCTACCTCATGGGAATCTAATAACTTAATAAAATAAGATCCATGAATATATATATATAAATGCTTCATACTTTCAGTCATAATGATTCAAACCATATAAACAAAAATATAAGACTTGTGAATAAACTTTGAATCATTTAATAAACATTGGCTGCCTAATCAGGCCTTAATGCCTTCTAAATGGTGGAATATACTCACTAAAGTTCTTCCTTCCCTTAACTCTGTATTTTCCAGTTTTACTCAACAGTCTCTACAGCTTCACTTAAGGTTATTTCATGGAGGAAATGTTATTGCATTAACCTCCTTAAGGGGTTTTCTTATGCTATTTAAAACCAGCATTATCCTATGGTTTCATCTTAAACCAAATACCAATATTATCCCTTATTTGTATGTATTAATAAGACTACAATTTGTATTACAAATAACTCTCAGGTGCACCATTCTTAGTGCATTTAGTTTGTAGGCCATAAACGGTAACATGGTTATCATTTAAATTGTTTGATTCTAGATGGTCCCCTCCCTCTTTCTTTTGATTTCCCTTTTTATTAGAAATAATTAGAAAAGGTTACATAGTGACAAAATCTGAATAGAAAATTAAAATCTCATTTTCCCTCGGTTAATTTGTGAAATATCCTAAGTGTTATAAACATACACACAGACATTACATATTTAACCATAAGCTATTACCTGCTTAATTGTTTTATGCTTACAACATATTCTTTGACAATCTATTGGTTTTTTTATAATGTTCAGAATTATCACAATATATATATATATATATATATATATATATCACTTATGTAAAAGATAATAAAGGAACCAGCATACAAAGTTATTGAAATAAAGAGGGTTTAAAACCTAGGGTTATCACACTATCACTGTCGGATATGGAGGAGACGGGTTAGGTTCTTATCTAATGTGTTGGTAGATTAGTTGATTTATCTACCCATTTCTCATATACTTTATTGATGATGTTAGATAGTTGTTTTATTGCTCATTAAGACTATTGTCTGACTCAAGGTTCTATGTCTCCCTCTTATTACCTTGGATTATTCATCAGGTTGTGGATGGGAAGACTGAGTATCACGTGACATGTAGTGGATCTTGATGAGGACGATGTTGTTGAGTGATGATAAGCAGGAGGCTGACATATTATTTCCTACTATCTACTATTTTCTATTTTCCGCTGTTATGTGTGATGTATTCTCTGAGTGACCTATAGTGAGGCATTTTGCACGGACTCTTATGATGTATTCCACTGACGTATGGATATTTCATGATGATATGAAAATTTTAAGATCTGTTCAATTCTGTTTCACTATTTTTGCCTGTTGTATATGTTTTATTATATTTTATCCTTGCACTGTGAGTTATACGACAAGTTCCACATGTGTTATTCTATCTTGATGATCGTCCACAACTGGCTGGCACATCTTTCAGTGCATTATTCCTCTTGTTAAGTGCAAGAGTGATGGACAGTCATCACATTTGGTATCAGAGCTCTGGTTAATCGATTTTATCCAAGTTCGAAGACGTAATGACATATGAGAGATGTATTTGTAGATTTCCATTGGATGTATACTATATTATAGTGTATAGTATAATAGCAAAACTGCTTTTGTAGTTTTATCATGTGTGGACTAATCATTCTATTTTCCAAATTTAGAATGAGTTGTCGAACGTCGAGACATACTGCAGGGAGGAGTCTGTTCCTAGAGAGGGAGATGGCGGTATACCAGATTACCTAGCTATGTTCGAGGCCATGGTGATAGCGATCTTGAGGAGGGTACCCGCTCCATAAACAGCTGCTGTAAATGTTGTGGTTCAGGTTCAAGTGCCAAGGGTTGTGGACTTCGCAAAATGATGCAAAGACTTCACTACTCTAGGAGGGAAGCCGTTTAAAGGGACATAACCGACTGTAGAGGTTCAAGGGTGGCTTGATACTTACATTCAGATATTTGGAGACTTGGGTATTGATCATGCGACTAAGAGAAAGCTTGCATCGAGACAACTATAGGGCAAGGCTATGAATTGTTGGAACTCTGTCACTTTGGAGACCCCAGATGATAAGATTACATGGGATCAGTTCCAAGTCAAGTTCAAGACGAAATTCATTTCTACCATTCAGAAGTCTATTCTATTCAAGAGGTTTGTTGACCTAAAGCAGAATGGTCGACCAGTGTTGGAGTATGTTTCTGACTTTGAAGCTTTGTCCAAGTATACTCGTTTGTATATTGAAACTCCTTAACAGAAGAACGAGAAGTTTGTCATGGGCTCAGATAAGTATCCGAGGAATCAACTGGTTGATCACTTGGATGATACTTTTGAGAAGATTTTGGAAAAAGTTTTGAGGCACGAGAGTTTGTTTCCCAAGGAAGAGATTGTTATTGCAGCTAAAGAAGAACCAAAACCACAATAGGGTGGTAATAGCAAAAAAGGAAGCAACAACAACATAAAGGAAAAGATGGTCAGAAGAAGCAGAAAAGCAAGGTGATATGCTTCAACTACTAACAAAAAGGCCATTTTCCCATGGATTTCAAGAATTCAAAAGATAAGAGGAAGTGATTTACCTATGGAAGCCTAGTCATAAAAAGAAGGATTGTCCAGAACCAACTAAGGGAAGGCATATTGCGAAGGCATATGCTTTGGAAGTTGTGTCATCTTCTTCGACGGCTCCTACAGTGGAGGAGAAAGGGTAGAGTGTTGTCATTTAAGGTGCTCTTTCCGTGAGAGATGTTTCAGTTTGAGTGTTGTTCGATACTGGAGCATCGTATTCTTTCATTTGTAATGAGCTCTTGTGCCACTTGGGTTTGGAACTCGAGATTTGTGGTATACCATTGATCGTGACTAATCCAGTTAGTGGTTCATCCAGTTTGTGTATGATTTGTCATGGTCTAGTGTTATTGAGTTATGGTTGCTCCTTTGTGTGTGATTGCTTTGTTTTGAACTTCGCTGGCTTTGGGTTTATTTTTGGGTATGGACTGGCTCAAGAGGTATGCGGAAAAAGTGGATTGCGAGAAGCTTAAGGTGACAGTCAGGAATGTGGAAAGGAGAATGGTTATGATTCGATGTAAGCCAGAAATGGGGTCTTCGTAAGCTATTTATATTTGCTTATGATTCCATAGGAAGACTTGTTATCTGTGTCGATCGCTAGTGAGTTTGATGATGTCTTTGATGAGGTCAAAGGGTTGTCGTCGCATCGTGAGATTGAATTCATGATCGATTTGGTCGAAGGTGCTAGACCAATTGTCATGCCTCTTAGGCGGATGGCGCTTAAGGTACAACGAAATTAGATGTGTAAGTGCATGACCTTTTAGGAAAAGGATTCATTCGAAGTGTGCCTGAATGGGGTGCACTAGTTGTGTTTGCAAACAAGACTGATGAATCTTTGAGATTATGTGTTGGTTATCGTGAGCTGAACAAAGTAACCAAGAAGAACAAGTATCCGTTTCCGAGGATAGACGACTTGTTTGATCAGCTTCACGAGGCCAAGTGTTTTCTTAGATGGATTTGGCAACAAAATTCCACTAGTTGGGGGCAGCAAAGGATAGTGTTTCAAAGACTGTTTTTAGGACACCATCCGGTTTCTTTGAGTAGCTGGTGATGCCATTTGGATTAGCTAACGTGCCATCATATTTTGTGGATCTTATGAATAGGGTATCCAGGGATCAGTTGAACAAGTTTGTGCTTGTGTTCGTGGATGATATTCTAGTTTACTCCCATAATGAGGAAGAGCATAAGACGCACTTGGAGTTGTTTTGGAAATCTTGCGAAAGCATCAACTGAGAGCTAAGTTTTTGAAGTGTCACTTCTGGAAGAGTGAAGTGAGGTTCTTAAGCCATGTTGTTTCTGAAAATGGCATAGCGGTTGATCCCGCTAAATTGGTAGCAATCCAGGACTGGGATAGACCTAAGAATATGATAGATATTCGGAGTTTCCATGTGTTGGCGGGATATTGTCATCGTTTTATCAAGGATTTATCCAAAGTAGCTACACCATTGACATGATTGATGAAGAAGAATCAAGTGCTCACATGGAATGCTAAGTGTGAGCAAGCTTTTGGAATCCTGAAAGAGAGACGGACGAATGCTCCTATTTTGACGATTCCAAGTGGGAATGAAGAGATGGTGGTATACACTGATGCATATGATACTAGACTTGGAGCAGTGCTAATGCAGAAGGATAGAATTGTGGCCTACGAAAGTCGATAGGTGAAGCTGCATGAAAGGAAATATCTGACACATGATTTAGAGTTGGCAACGATCGTGTTTGCTCTGAAGATGTGGAGACATTACGTGTTGGGAGTTCAATTCAAGTTGTTTACGGATCGCAAGTTGTTGAAATATCTTTTCTCCCAAAAGGATTTGAATCTTTGAAAGCAACGGTGGTTAGAGTTTCTGTCATCATATGATTTTGGTATTGCCTATATTCTGGTAAAGATAACGCGGTGGCTGATGCGTTGAGTCGAAGACATGCAAGTTTACGAGCGATGTTTTTGAAATGAAAGTACCTCGATTACTTGGCATGATTTGATTTCAGGCCTAGGTGTGAGTTAGAGCCTGAAATATTGACAAGCTTATCGATAAGACCTAATCTCATTGAAAGAATTGGCGAAAGCCAGATGCATGATGCAAAGCTTGTCGAGATTGTCCAGAAGTTGAAACCAGAGGATAAGGAATTCGAGGTCGATCGAGAGGTTTGGCTTTGTAAGAAAGGATGATTGGTTGTTCCTGATATTGATGGGTTGAGAGACGAGGTTCTGAGGGAATGTCATCACTCAAAGTTGACGATTCATCATGGTGGTAATAAGATGTATCAGGACATGAAGCGAGCTTACTATTGGGGAGGGATGAAGAGGGATGTTGGAAAGTTCATTTCCAAGTGCATGAACTAGCGGTCGGCGAAATTTGAACAGAAGAAACTGAGTGTATTGCTTCAGCCATTGAAAGTTCCTACGTGGAAGTGAGAGCAGATATCGATGAACGACCGAGAACCACAGCAGGAAATGAAGGCATTTGGGCCATAGTGGATCGTTTGACCAAGAGCGCAAGGTTTATTCCTGTCAGATTGACTAGGATAGCATCGAAATTGATTGAGCTGTATATAAAATGGATAGTTTGATTCCATGGTATCCCGAAAAGCATAGTGACTGATCGAGATCCACTGTTTATGAATGGATTTTGGAAGAGTTTGCAAGAGACTTTGGGAACTGAGTTATGTTTGAGTACGGCTAATCATCCCCAAACTGATGGTCAAACCGAGAGGGTTAACTAAGTCATGAAAGATCTCCTAAGAGATTGTGTATTGGACTTCGGAGGACCGTGGGAAGACCATCTACATTTATTTGAGTTTGCATATAACAACAGTTACCAGTCAATAATTGGGATGAAACCATACGAGGCATTGTATGGAAGACCGTGTAATTCTTCGGCATGTTGGTTAGAGACTGGAGATAAGTTGATACTTGGGCCAGAGATGATCAGAGAGACATCGGATTGTATCGAGATCGTTCGACAATGAATGAAGGCAATCCAAGATCGTCAGAAGAGTTACGCCGATAAACATCGAATTATTTTGGAATTTGACATTGGTGACATGGTTTTCGTGAAAATTTCGCCGTTGAAAAATGTTGTTCATTTCAGAAGTAATGGAAAGTTAGCTCCAAGGTTCATTGGACCGTTTCTGATAGTCGAGCGGATTAGAAAGCTCACATATAGATTGGATTTACGTGAGAAGATGTCGAGTGTGCATAATCTTTTCCATGTGTCGTTTCTGTGGAAGTGCATGCACGATTCGAATGAGGTGGTATCTCCAGAACAATACAAAGACCTAGAAGTCGAGTCTATTGTTACGAGATCTCGTATGTCGCTTCGTGTTGTGGGGAATGACACGAAAAAGCTTAGGAGGAAGACAGTTCAGTTAGTAAAGGTGAAATGGAGTAAGGATGATGAAGATTGTACGTGGGAAACGGAAGAGAGTATGAAGACAATCCATCCAGAACTCTTTATTAGTATGACATATTAATGTGGTGTCACCTTATACCATTATAGCTTGTACTATTGTCGTTAGATTTCTACGTGATAAGTTAAGGCTATGAATGCATGGCTGGATGGATGCTAGTTTGGATGGTAAATTGACTGCTCATGGCTGATAGGCATGCGAAATGGTTTTGGTTGCTTGTCTTTATTTGGGACTTAGGGGGTGGAATCCCTAAAGGGAGGGGATGGAGAATGTAACGACCCACATTTTACGTGTCAGAGGATCGTAAAATATTTTTATTTAATTACCTAAGGGTCGTATCATTCTCACATTTTGATATGTGGTTTATGGGGATGCAAGACGTGACCATAATTTTTATCAATTTTATTTGTGACCATTTTACCCCTATCAGTTTTGTACAGGCTATAACTTTTGACTAGGATTGAATCAGGTATTGAGTTTGATTTCATTGGAAAGGAAACGTTGTTTCCAATTCCGTAGAGTGGTCACATTAAAGATTTGGTTCAGCGGTTTAGGAGGAATCCTTATTTTAGTGCTACACAATTTCTGGATAGATTAATTAGTCATTAGTGGGCTGATTAGTGAGGACCATTAAGGCTAGGGGCTGTTGGTTATAAATAGGAGGGTAGATGCAAGGAGAGTTGTTTACTTTCTTTATTTTTCTATTTGGTTAGGGTTTGAGATTCTCCCTACTCCAATCAAATATCTCTCCACTCCGTTTATTTCATAATCTAGATTAGTAGGTTGAAGATCAACATCAAGAGAAAGGTAGATCGCATCAAAGTGATAGATTTAGAGATCTTTCTTCGCTGTCCAGACTTGTAGATCATTGATTTCAAGCTAATTTGTGGATTTTGTGAGTGATAAACATCTCTTACACGGACTCAATCGAGTAAATGGGCTGTTTCATTCTTACTTTCATCATTTCAAGTTGTTTTCACCTAGATCTACACCATGGTAAGTATTTTTTTCATTTGAATCACCATAAGTCCTAATCTAGCGACTTAAATCGGTAAACTTATGAATTAATTCATGTGTTATTGCAAGCTAAATCCATTTATTCAATTCATTGTTGTTAAAACATGATTTGGTGAATTTTATATTCTTGAATGATAATTATTTGATGTATTAATGTTTATTGATGATTGCTTGATTTTGTTGTTAAAAGTTTGTTTAAGATTGCACAAGTTTGAATCAACCTAATTTCGAGTTTGGATCATGTCTTGCTTCGCAAGAAATGGGTATGGATCAACCACCAAATTTATGGATCAGGCATTCACATTTCCATGGATCGAACATGCCAAATTGATGGATCAGCCACCAAATTTATGGATCAGGCATTCTCATTTTCATGGATCGAACATGCCAAATTGATGGATCAGCACAATTTAGCTGATGGATCGGACATGCCAAAGTCGATGGATCGACATGTATTTTCTTGGATCGGCAGCGCTTACAAAAGCCATGGATTGGCACGTTTTAAAAGCTATGGATCGGGCTTGGTTTAAGGATAGATTGGGCAATGATGGATCAAACATGAATTTTCGATGGATCGGTATGGGTTCTTGATGGATCGACGTTGGACGAGTTAATGGATTGGTCAAGTCTTCTTTGATGGACCGACAATGTTTTCAATGATGGATCGGTAACAGGAATCACAGCGTTTTCAGAAGTGCTGTGGAATCATGGATCATGCAAGGTTGATCCATAGTAGATCGTGCATGTTACCTACTGAACAACAGCTTTCTGAAAACGCTGTAAAAGGGTGGATAAAACGTTGTGAACCATTGAATACGGCAAAAGATGAAATGCTGGGGAATGTTATACATAACAAAGAGTGAAACGCTGTGTATTGAATATCAACCAAATGAAGTGTGTTTTTGGTTCGATGTTGGGCGTGGCTTCGAGATAATTCAAGGTGGAATGTTCGAAGTGTTGTAAAGTGTTCATTGATCGTCGAAATGCAACGAATTTGAAGATGACTTAAAGTTGTGAGTTCATAGATAATGGTTGCTCGAGATGTCGCTTTAGCTTATGAATGGTCATCGAGTCGGATGGCAAGAGATATGGAAGGCTTATAGATTATCATTAGTTGGAGGTTCTAGCGACTCAAAGTAGGGGTAGAATAGGGATGCCTAAAAGGCTAGTGGGACTACTCTAGTACCCTGGGTATCGCTGAAAGGCCTAGTTGTCTTGGGGAGCCAAATGTACGTGGGACGTGCAGCAGACTGACTAGAACCATGGTTACCATTAGCCCTTGACGGATGGCAAGTTAGGCCAGTCATACGATTAATGGTGGTTCAAGGAAGGATAGGCGGTGATAGGCTGAGTCATGGATGAGGATTGTTTTGCTTGTATCGTCTTACATAGATTGTTCGACATCGAAGGAGACATCTCTTGGGTGCTTGTGTGATATTGGTTTAGGCCTTCAAGGATTGTGCTTAGGAGATGTTGGTCTCGATTATATTGATCTACGTTGGATAACCAGTTGCTATGTCTTATTGTTTCTATCTGATTATTGTAAATGTATCATTGTCGGATATAGAGGAGACAGGTTGGGTTCTTTTCTGATGTGTTGGTAGATTAGTTGATTTATCTACCTATTTCTCATATACTTTATTGATGATGTTAGATAGCTGTTTTATTGCTCATTAAGACTATTATATAACTCAAGGTTTTATGTCTCCCTCTTATTACCTTGGGTTGTTCATCTAGTTGTGGATGGGCAGACTGAGTAGCAGGTGATAGGTAGTGGATCTTAATGAGGACGATGTTGCTAAGCGACGACAAGCAGGAGGCTGACGCATTATTTTCTACTATCTACTATTTTCTATTTTCCGCTGTTATATTTGATGTATTCTCTTTGTGACCTTTATTGAAGCATTTGTACAGACTCTTATGATGTATTCAAGTGATGTATGGATATTTCATGATGATATGAAAATTTTAAGATTCTTCTCAAGCCTGCTTCACTATTTTCGCCTATTGTGTATATTCTATTATATTTTATTCTTGTGCTGTGAGTTATACGACAGGTTCTGCATGCGTTATTCTATCCTGATGACCATCCATCAGCCTGGCACATCTTTAAGCGCATTATTCCTCTTGTTAAGTGCAGGAGTTATAGGTGGTCGTCACAGCTTCACTTCCATAAGTAGAGACATTAAAGGCAAATTGGGTACAAACTTGATATTCTTCGCGTATAGTCCGTTTCCTTGGGTCTTAAGTGGCTTGGGTCGAGGAGTCCACCTAGTAGTAGGCCTTCCAATATAAGGATTTTAAATAGCATGGGTGAGACCTACTTAAATCTGGAAATTTAAAATGTATGGTATGGTCATTACATAAGACTACCTATTTTACGGGAAGGATTAAGCGACTAAGGAGATTATCCAATAAGGCCAGCTAGATGGTAAAGCGACATCTCTCACCTTAAACGGCGTATGGGTTTATATGCATGAATGAAGGAAGCCTTAACTAGTAGGGCCTCATAGCTAGTGCCCTCTAGTTCATACTAACATTGAATAAATCATCGAGAGGTATTGAGTGAATAACAGGTCCGCCTAAGGTCTTAATAGATCGAGAGAATCCACCCTATATATCATTCGATAGTGAGGCGTTAAGTGGCTAAGGATTGCGTGTAAATAAATAAACTCCGCAATTAGGAGTTCATTTCTCGATTTGATAATCAGTTAAGTTCTAGTTTAAAGGCTTCATAAATATACGCGTGTACGTTCTATCTCTTTATCGATATTTGGGAATACTACCTTGGGAAGGGTACTTAGAGTCACGCTTTACAAGGTTATGCTATAATTATAGCCTTGCCAAGCATATATCTTAATTTGAACCAAATGGGATACGTATTTGTATTATAATTTATGTTGTATCTTTCTTGTTCAACAGAACTTGTTGTTCTGACCCCCCCCCCTCCTCATTACAACCTCTCAGGTTTCTTTAATGAAGGTCAGGTTCTCACAGGTGTCTAAGTTTGGCTTTCAGTTCTCTCTCTCATGCTCAGTATTGACTAGGTGACTCACTTTTATAAGGTAGTTATTCGGGTCAATACTAGTTTATCTTATGTTTTGTTTCCACTGTGAATTATCTTATCGTACTCTGATTATGCTCATGCTCATTTGTTTGCAGGTACCAAATATATACGCTTCACGCTTGGATGTGTTTGAGTTTCATTTTTGTCGAAATTTGGGCTTAGAAAAGTGTGGGGTGTTATAGTGTTGTCAATGTAAAAATCAACTTCTTCTTCATTATTATGGTCATCTACAAATTCATTTACGTCCTTAACATCCAACATCAACTGCCAGCCACCCTTCTTTCCTTGGTTGATATAGATTCCTCATATTTCAGTGTATTGGAGGTAATCTTTTACGAACTCCATAAGCGCATTATATGAAAAGCAGTACACATCCACATGTTTTACTAAGAAAGAATTTCCACCAACATAACTTGTCCTTTGAAACTCACCATCATCATGCAGCCGGATATTTATAAATTCATCCATCCTATACAAAATTAATACATTAGAACAAGGTACATGCATGTTAAAGTGGACAAAAAAAACAACAATTAACATTGTAGACTAAAACAAATTTAGGTGGCAGTAAAGAAAGACACTAAATCATAAAACATGCGAACAGTGTAAATTGCATTATGAAAAAAGAGTGCCAAACACATTAATCAAAGATAATGATTTACAGCTAAAACAAAAAGTGCCAAATACATCATAAATTAGATAATATATTACACCAAAATAATGCAATAACAAAGAGAAATTTTTTGTCCTAAGGAGACGGAATAGGAACGTCTGTTTCTAGTTTTGTTTCTAGTTGTATTAAGGGGACATCATCCCTTATCAAACCCTCATCAATAACTTTGGTTTCTAGTTCAACACCTATCACAATATCATGTGAATGTGGATTGCTCATGTCTTATTTCGTTGCATTCTGATTTTCAGTATCACACCAATCTCTTAGAAATTTTTCAATAATGTAATGATTGCTCTTTTCAACTACATCTTCCCCATAAAATGCTTGTTGCACTTGCGAAGACAGGACACAAGGATCAGTTTTATGGCACTTACTAAAATTTTCTCGAGTAAGACTATATGAACCTTTTTCCTTTTGATACTGACAACACATAAAAAAGACCATTGTGAAAGCTCCCCAATAATCAAGTTTAAAATTTTCTTCAATTGATCCATAGTAATTTTCATCGCCAATTATTGGGTTTTAGTCTTCCGAACTTGCAAAGCTGGCGGTTTTGGCAGCCAAATATACACCACTATTTTCTATGGTACATCGAGAATCTCTAAATTTTGTGTGGAATCTATATTCATTTATTACATAACCAGTAAAATTCCTAGCTTCTCGATTTGGACCTAATGCAAAAACCTCTAAATCAATGGTTATATTGTCCTTTTTCATAACCTCTTCTTTTAACCAGATTCAAAACTCTTCGATATGTGCTCGTTCCCTCTTGTATCTTCTTGGATTTGCAAGACCATCCACAAAAGCTCGATGCTTCCTAAATAATAATTGAGGTCAAAAAACTAGGAAATGAAAATATTAATTTATAGTTAAGGAAAATGAAATAGAAACTAAAAATCTTACTCGATCAAACTATCAATTTCCTTATTACCGGAATTGAACAGAATATAGTGATGTGTTGCCTTCCACTCTGCATGTTTCAAATTGAATTTCTTTCCATCTTTATTCTTCTTTATTCCAATATGATATTCCAAATCTGTTGGACATGTTCCCAAATCAGTCGAAATATTTTATGTTCCTCCATCAACGCTTAAAAATCTTGAACAGATGGTCACACACTCTTCTTCCAAGTAACCTTCTGCAATGGAACCTTCCGGTCTGCTTCTATTTCGAACATAAGATTTCAACTTTCCTAGATATCTTCAATTGGAAACATTCATCTAAGATGTTCAGGCCAGCCGTATTTGACTTCTCTGCATAAATAAATAAGCAAGTGTACCAGTATATCAAAAAAATCACCTGGAAAAATCATTTCAAATTGACAAAATATCTCGACAATTTCTTTTTGCAGAAGGTAACATTTCAAATTTCATTCTTACTTTCTATGGTTCATATAACACTTTTTTTTTGCTATGCTTCAAATAATTTGAAGAAGTTTCATAATGGCATACAAGACATGCTAGTTTCCCCTTCTTCTTCCAATCCGATAACATGGCATATCCCGAAAAATTAATAATGGTCTATAAGATGCTTGCATGTAAATTAAAATTCCCATCAGTCAAGGAATCATAAGTTTTGACGCTAACATTCCATAATGCTTTCAATTCCGCAATTAAAGGCTGCATATATACGCCAATACCGTTTTTTGGAGAATCCGGACCAAATATCAATGCTGAAAGAATCAAATTCTCTTGTTTCAAACATAACCAAGGTGGTAGATTATAGTTTACCAATACAATTAGCCATATACCAGAACTTGGATTCATTGAACGATATGGATTAAATCCATCAGCTGCTACACCCAATGTAACATTTCTATTTTCTTATGAAAAATCAGGATAGCGAGCATCCATCATCTTCCATGCCACACCATTAGACGGATGTCTTAGTTTTCCATCTTGTTTTCATTACACTGCATGCCATCTCATAAGTTTGGAAATTTCTTTGCACATAAACATCCTTTGTAACCTTGGTCTTAGTGGAAAGTACCTCATAACAATTTTCGATACTTTGGGAATCAACTTTGGTGGATCATTACTATCAGTGGTGTCTTTTTTTCCTTTTACAACCCCCTTCGGGTCACAAACCTCTATATCTTTATTCTCTGCCCAATATAACATGCAATTGTTTGGGCGGGCATATATTTTATGTTAACCAAGACTTAAATCCCTAATGACATTCTTTGTAGCGTTGCAAGACAAAGGCAGTTGGGCATCAGGAAAGGCTTCTTTTATCAGCTTTTGTAATTCCCCAAATGCAGACTCATCAATTCCATAAGAGCACTTTAAATGATAAAACCTGATCAAGAAACATAATCGAGAAAATTTAGTGCAGCTAGGATATAATGGTTGTTTTCCTTCTCTAACATGCTGATAAAATTTCTCAGTCTATGGATTTGGTTCTACCTCAAATTCCCCTGGATTTTGAAAATTGTAACCCACACATTTGAACATCACATCTAAATTATCCTCAAAATCCATCTCCATTTCGCAATTCATAAGGTCATCAACCTATTAATTTCATCTGTGAAACCTCACAAATCCACCCGGCATGTAATAGAGAAGGGCCATTAAAAATAAGATGATCATATAAGACATTTTCACAATACTAATTGCGTTCTACACATTTTTTGCAAGGCCACTTCATCTCATCACCTACTTTATAAATGGGAAATGAATTTCTTAGAAAAACTTTTTTCCCTCTTACATATTCCGCACTCAATCTTGGAAGTCCTAACCATATGTAATACTCATTATCCATTGCCACAATCTAACCATGACCTAGTTAAACTAAATTAGATACTGCTAACAGTTTCATGACACAAACAGGGGCTACCCTATAAGGTTGAATTAAATTAAAAAATAAAAACACAAAAAGTTACATATATACACGAAACAATCAACTTATAATTTATATATATACATAATCAGTGTGTGGCCAAATCAATTATTGTTTTGATTTGAATAACCACTAAGTTTGGGACCTGAATTATTAGGAGAATACAAAAAATAAGCGACTAAGGATACTAAACACAAATTCATAATATTATATGGTTGCACCAAAACAAAATAGTATGGATATAAAGACGATACAGGTGGATACAAAGACGATACAATTGGATATAAAGAATGATATAATAATTAATTTTGTCTTTTAGTGTTTTGCCCATGAAGCTGGTCGTTAAGTCTACTAATTTCATTTTGAAAACCAATAAATCGAGTTTGCAGCATTGTAAGTTGATGTTGTAATTCATTTGTGTAGTTAACGGCTCGACTTGAAAAGGGATGATCAATCCACTGCCAAAAGATACACCATGTGGGATAAACATGACATCTAAAATAACGACGACCAATATTAAATCTAGTTGAAATAATATCTTCTACAGTGGTATACCCATACTCACACATTATAATTGGTGAGTCAACTTGCTATTTGATTTCCACTTGGTTGTTTTGATACCGATGATGCAAGGTAGCATGACTTTGCCATCGATGTAGCTTTCTTCACATCGTCGTTGTTCTCGGTTTTTTTTTGGAGTTCTTCTTGCTCTAGTTCGTACTCATGCAAATCTTCATAGTTCCTTTCTTGCATCTCCATGTAGAAATCAAAATGAGTTTCTGTTGATGATGGGTTTGACGGTTCTGGATGATCCATGTCTAGGGTATCTTCATAGTCGTACGATGTAAAAAGAGAAATAGGCATTGTTTTACTTCAAATAAAAATAGATATTGTTTTAAGTTATAAAAGTTTTTTTGCTTTTAATAATTTAATTTTTGAAGTTGTTTGAAATTTGATTTCTTTTATCTTTTGTCCTCTAATTTTTCCCACTTTTTGCATTTTGACATTTAAACATATATAGTCGTGTTAATTTATTTATCAATACATCAATGGTTTGGCAAACATAAATATACAGCAACTTTGCAATTTCAACACATGCAAATATATAAATATAAAACTTCAAATATAAAAAATCTAAAATATTCAAATTAAAAACCCTAAACATATAAACATTCAAATAAAAAATTAGCAGAAAATCCCAAATTTAAGGCAATTGATATACCCAAATCACATAGAGACTTTGAATGTAAACCAAAATAAGTTAAAGATCAAATTACCTAAATAAATCCCAATAGATGAAGCCCTAACTGCCTGAAATTTACCTAAATGATTCAAATCGGAGATGTAAGGTTTGTAAAATAGAAGCAATCGGAGGTATAGAGTTTGTAATTGGAGGTACATAAGCAATCATAGGTGTTTTCGAGCTGTTTGGGGAGAGAGCTTGCAGTGAGCTTGTCGAGAGAGAGAGAGTAGAGTGGAGAGAGAGGGAGAGATTTCTTTTGCTAGGAAGTATTTCGTGAAAGGGGAAACATCGCGCCAAATTTTCACATAGCGGAAGCATGGATTGTTTGAATCATTAGATTAATCATTCATCTACGGTTGCTGCTTTGTTTAGTCTAATAACGTGGATAGGTAAGCTGGTTTGTACATATGTAACGAAATGCTTTTAACTTGTGTTGCACGTCACAACACTAGAATTCCCACCGCAACAGTGCATTCACATCTAATGCAATGACTTTTGAGTATGTTGCAGAAGTCAAAAGGAAGCACATCTTTTGCAATGCCTTACTTGCAACGCCCACAAAAAGCGTCAAATATGCCCATTTATGGCGCAGCGATAGTTTCATTTTTTTAATGATACTAACTCAATAGTCTATTTTTTTTCTCACCTAGTAGCATTCTCGATCAAATTTAAAGCATTTTAGGTATCAATTTTTTTTATATGATGATTCTAACACACCAATATCAGTTTACTATGTTCTAAGTATCGCTTTTTATGAGACAATAGTATCATTTTTGTGTTCAGTGATAGTAACCCAACATTTTTAAAGCATTTTCTTCTTATGATACTAACACAACAATTTCAATTTTATGTTAAATAATACTAACCCAACAGTAATATCAATTTTGTGTTTATTAATAGTACCACAATAGTGTCATTTTCACTCTAACAAGCTTTACTTAATATTATTGTGTATTATCTTACCGAATTCAGTCCATTATCTTTAGAATCATCGGCTTGAATTTGTTTTCCTTTTTTGTGTGTTATTCCTTGTACAATCTGTTAGAAAACGACAATAACAGTATTAGTTTTTTTTTTAATTTTAAGGTATCATTTACCTTAATTTTCTCTTCCTTTGTCTTAATCTTTGTTATATCTTTAGTGCATTTTGGATCGTTATACTTTTTCGATCTTTACTCTCTAGATTGCATTTTTTTTCTTTAATAACTAGCATTTTAGTGTTTGATTTTGTGGTTTCTTCTTCAATTGCAGTTTTTTCTAGGTTTTGTAAATCACTTTGAATTTGCGTTTCAACTCTATGTTGTTCTTCAACAAGAGTTTTAACAATATATTGAATATTTCTACCACATTAACTTAGGGTTTCCATTTGTTGTTGTGTTTTGTATTTGATTTGAGCTTGATTTGTGTTGAATTTGGATGTTCGGTTAAATTAATGGATTTGACTGTAAGAAATGAAGTAGTTTGTGATTCGATTGCCATTAGTGATGAATTTCATGAGTTTGTTTTACAATTTGAATGGAAATTGTAAAAGTTACAGTAGCGTGGTGAAGGAGATAAATATGCACGAAAATAAAGTGTCGTGAATTTGGGTTGGGCTCTAATTTGTCTTTTTGAATAAATTAATAGTTCCATGTCCTTGTGGCTAAAATTCTAAAACAATTTGTCCTTGTAAATTTTCTCCCTAAATAAAAAAATCAATCTAGAAAATGTGAATCATACAAAGTTTATTTATGTTAATGATATAAATACATTGGTGAATTTAATTCAGTATCTTTACATATGGCTAGTAAATCATACTTTGTGAATGTATGAAGACACTTAGATTCGATTGAGTCATCTATAGAAATTCCAACGATATACCACTTTATCTGTTTCATTTGATGCTTGAATTATTTATCTCTTTGCGAAGATAATAAATTTCATGCATTGGAGGTGTCAAAGAAAGAAAAAAACATAGAAAAAGGAAAAAGGTTTTCGCCAAGACAAAAGAATCTTTACTAAAAATGAAGTAATAGACATGTTTTGATTGAAAAATGTGACTTTATACTTTCTTTTAATTAAAACTTCCCTATTTAATTTCAGTAATTCTCTCACTCTCCACTCCTCTCCCCTTACATGGTATAGAAAAAATTACTTTCCTTCAAATGACATAAAGTTTCTGTATATCCCTTCATGCAGCTATCTTTTATCGAAACTGATTTTAATAATACACCAATATCGAATATCAGTGCACACAAATATAATTTTATGTATGCATTTAAATAATCACAGACAACTACCAACGTCCAACAAATCAAATAGGAATTTATATTTCTCAAGTGTAATTTCTTTTAATTAATTTATAATATTTTATAAATCATTAAATTGTGTGGTTTTTTTTGGAGAATTCATAATTAACAGTTGTGTGACTCAAATAGATAAATTATTCAATAATTAATATCGAATAATTCTATATTGACTTGCACACATCATTCTAGCTAGTGGTGCGACATTTAGAATAAATAAATCTCTTACACATTTTTTTAGTAAAATACAATTTTACTATTAAAAGTGGTACCTAGTATTAACAATTACTTATATTAATTCTCTTTGTCAAAACAATACCATATTAGCACTTATGGAATTTAGTTTTGGTCTAAAATCTGACACTATCCTTTATAATTCCAAACATAATGATTTAATAATAACAGTTATTATTAATTTTATTGTTGTGAGCAAAGGCATTGACCTTAAGTTGACTACACTTGACAAAAATATAGCTTGATCATTGTATCTTTTAATATTTATATGGAGTGTGAATTTAAAGGGATTTAATGTTAAGATTATTAAGGGATGAAGAGGGGAGTTATTAGAGAGGAACAATTGCAATTTTTATTGATGCAAAACATGATACAAAGAGCACATATATATAGTACTATGAGCCCACCGGCTAGTACAAAATATACCAAATATGTATGAGCATAACGGCTAGTATTAAATATACCAAGTATGCATGAGCCTAACGGCTAGTAGATAATGACAAAGCATGCTAAATATGATAAAAACGTGTTCACACTCTAACGGCTCTATTGTCTTCGTTATGCCCCCTCAGTTCGAACTAGGGTTTCCTTGCTCATTCTGGCTTCCGCCTGCACTGATAACGCGAAGTTCCTCTCTCATTCTGATAAAAATTTTGGTCGAAAGGGCCTTTGTGAGAGCATCAGCTCTCTGATAGTATGCGGGCACATGACATATTGCAAGTCTTCCTGATTGCGTTCTTTCTCTCACAAAGTGGAGATCAATTTCAAGATGTTTCGTCCTTGAATGTTGAATAGGGTTTAGAGACAAAGATACTGTGCTCTTATTATCGCACCAAATGACCGGCTTTCGTCTTGGAGTGAAACCAAGCTCCTCCATCATTGATTTTATCCATATGATTTTGGCTGTAGCGCTTGCCAGTGCACGGTACTCAGCCTCTGTGCTAGATCTTGATGTGGTCTGTTGTTTCTTCGTACACCAGGAAATGATATTGGAACCGAGGTAAACGCGGTATCCTGAGACAGACTTTCGATCGTCAATATCGTTGGCCCAATCGGCATCGCTAAAGCACTGTAAGTTAAGTTCCTTTTCTGAATTTAGGCGTATACCGTAATGTTTTGTGCCTTGTAAGTATCGTAACACTCTCTTTAATGCCATCCATTGTTCTGATAAAGGGTTCTGCATGTATTGACTGAGTTTATTGACGCTGTAGCATATGTCTGGTCGAGTAATAGTTGCGTATTGTAACGCTCCTATTATGCTTCTATATTGTTTGGCATTGTCGATAGCTTCTCCTTTATGCTTAGATAGTCTTAGGTTACTAATCATAGGCGTAGGTAATGAGTTTGCCTTGTGCATATTTGCCCTTTGCAGTATTTCAGTGATATAATTTAGTTGGGATAATATTAATTCACCATTGTTTTTCCTAATCACTTGTATTCCAAGAAAAAAATTTAGTTCCCCCAAGTCTTTAATGGCGAAATTTTGATCCAGCTTGTGAACGATTCTGTTTATTTCTTCGTTGTTGTCTCCTGTTATTAGCATGTCGTCAACGTATACTAGAATGAACACAGTTCCATGTATGCCCTTCTTCATATATAGAGAATTGTCCGATTTAACTTGTGAGAAACCCATGTTAGACAAAGTTGACTTTAGCTTTTCATACCAAGCTCTTGAAGCTTGTTTTAAGCCATATATTGCTTTGTGTAGTTTGCATACTTTATCACCAGTACCATATCCTTCAGGCTGTTGCATGTATACCTCTTCAGTCAATTCCCCATTCAAAAAAGCATTGTTGACGTCCAGTTGTCTCACATTCCATCCTTTACTTAGAGCAATGGTCAGTATAATTCTGATGGTTGTGGGTTTTATGACTGGGGAAAAAGTTTCATTGAAATCAAAACCAAATTGTTGCGCGTAACCTTTTGCCACTAGTCTGGCCTTGTATTTGTCAATAGATCCATCTTCTTTCCTTTTTATGTTGTATGTCCACCTACAACCAATCACATTTTTGTGTTTTGGTTGAGTCACTAAGCTCCAAGTGTTGTTTTTTATGAGAGCTTTATATTCAGTGTCCATTGCCTCCTTCCATTTGTTTGATCTTATAGCCTGAGTGAAATTCAATGGTTTGATCTCACTGGCAGAAATATTATATACTTTGGGTTTGAAGATGCCTCTATTTGACCTGGTGATCATGTGATGTCCAGTTGATTGTGGTGGTGTTTGCTGCTGTGTATCATTGTTGCTGGTATTGTCAACATGGTTGTTGTTTTCTGTATCTTCACTATGCTGCATGTTTTGATGTATGTTTGTATCTTCTGAGTCATTGTGTGTCTCATTGGTTTGCTCGTTTGTTTGATTCATAGTTTCTTCCTGGGTGTTTAAATTGCTTGTGCGTTGTTGCTCTTCATTTCTATCAATTGAAGGTGGTTCAGTAATGAATGGCTCGAACCGTATGTTATTGTTTATGCTTTGTTCCCCATCCTTTTTGCCGATTTGCTTTTCTGCATAAGGAAACTTGTTTTCATCAAATATCACATGCCTAGAAACATATATTTTTCCATTTTTGTCCATGCACTTATAACCTTTTTGGTTTTGTGCATACCCAATGAATGTGCATGGGCTTGATCTCATACTTAGTTTATGATTGTTATAGTCCCTCAAACATGGAAAACATAGACACCCATAGGCTTTCAGAAAACCATATTCTGGTCTAACACTGTATATCATTTCATGTGGGCTTTTATTGTTTAAGACTTTGGTTGGCAACTTGGTAATGAGGAATATAGATGTGTAAAAAGCTTCATTCCAATATTTCATGGGTAATGAGCTTTGTGATAACAAAGTTAGACCAGTCTCTACTACGTGTCGATGTTTTCTTTCGACTAAACCGTTTTGTTCGGACGTATGCGGGCAAGTTAATCTATGTTTGATCCCTCTTTTGAGAAAGTAATTAGTTAGAGGTTTAAACTCAGCTCCCCCATCTGTCTGAATAACCTTAACAGTATTGTTCATTTGTTTTTCGACATGAGTTATAAATTTCATAACTGTATTGCAAGCTTCTGATTTAGTTTTCAGCATGTATATCCAAGTATATCTAGAATAAGCATCCACAAAAGAAAGATAATACCTGTGTCCCTGATATGAATTTAGAGGCGCGGGTCCCCACAAGTCAGCGGCTATAAGTTCCAGTGGCTCATTATAGCTGGTTTCAGAATCACTAAAAGGGAGCTTGTGGCTCTTGCCGAGTTGGCAGTGCATGCATGTGTGTTTGATAGGTACATTTTTATAATGAATGTTATTATTACGTAGAACAGTCTTTACAGTTTCTAGATTAGGATGTCCTAATTTTATATGCCAAGAATTAATCACGTTACATTCATTGCTATTATTGTCATAATCAACGTTATTGCAACTATTCCTAATACAGTCATTGTCACTACTAGCATCTACATTATTGTACCAGAATTCTCCACTTGAGTTTGCAGTCTTGAATTTGTATAAACCATCGTATAGGTTACCTCGAAGTAATATTTCATGATTTAGGGAATCTTTAACTAAACAAAACTTAGGATGAAATTCAAAGTAAACATTATTGTCATTGGCAAATTTTGATACACTTAACAAATTTTTATTAATCGTAGGTACCCTAAGAAGATTGTTTAATTTGAGTTATCTTTTCCCAAAGATAGTCCCTTTGCCTATGTGTGTGATACTAGCAGTACTACCATTACCCATATGCAAATTTCTCATACCTGAGTAATTTCTTCTCCCAATGTTTAAATTTTGAAGATTGCTAGTTATGTGGTGAGTCGCTCCTGAGTCAGGGTACCATTCTTCGAAGCCATTGTCTTCATTTTTTACTTCATCATCATCTGCAGCATTATGTCTTCGGTTTGCGTTATTATTATTTTGAGTTGAATTCCCTGTTGTTGCCATATTTGCTTGTGCTCTTCTTTGTGAAAAGTAATTTTGGCTTGCCTGTTGTCTACCTGTGTCTGAATTATACCTGAAGTAACATTTGTTCGCCATGTGACCAAACTTTTGGCATATTTGACATTTCACACGATAGTTGTTGTTATCTCCTTGTATCTGCTTATTTCTGACTGTGGTATAATTGGCAGAGAACTTATTTTTTGCTGTTTTTCTTTGGTCAATTATGCCTTCATGAGCAAGGAGTGTTGATCGAACGAACTGTAAATCAGGTAAAGTTTGTTGTGTGGCTAACACAGTTACTAGAGATTCATATTCTTCATCTAATCCACCAATAATAAATAGGATTTGCTCATTGTCGCTGATCTTATGACCAACAGCATTTAGTTTGTCACACAGATTTTTAATTTTTCCTAAGTATTCTTTCATGCTTGCCTCCTTTTTTCTAGAATTTTGTAATTCCCTTCTATATTGCATGATTCTAGCAGCTGATTGTGAACTGAAAATTTGTTCAACTGTTTTCCATATTTCATAAGACGTGCTACATCCAACTATTTGTGATAATAAATTCGAACTTACTGACGATAGGAGCCATGAGGAGAGGAGGCTGTCTTGTTTTTGAAACTTTGTGTAGTCTATGTTAGGCACAATTTCTCCTTTAGAATTGGTTATCGTCACTGGTGGGACTGTTATTGTCTCATTAATGTACTGCAGTAAATCATACCCTCTTAAAGCGATCTCTACTTGATATTTCCATAGAATGTAATTGTCTTCGTCTAGAGATGTGGCGATAATTTGTCTTTTTGGTTTAATCAGGTCATGATGGTTAGGTGGAGCACTGTACCCCATACTTCCTGAAACAGCGGAGATTACTTCATTGTTGTTGGCCATAAAACAAAAACAACTTTCTGCTTGATGATTAAGCCTTTCGGCAATTTGGCTCTGATACCATATTAAGGGATGAAGAGGAGAGTTATTAGAGAGGAACAATTGCAATTTTTATTGATGCAAAACATGATACAAAGAGCACATATATATAGTGCTATGAGCCCAACGGCAAGTACAAAATATACCAAATATGTATGAGCATAACGGCTAGTATTAAATATACCAAGTATGCATGAGCCTAACGGCTAGTAGATAATGACAAAGCATGCTAAATATGATAAAAACGTGTTCATACTCTAACGGCTCTATTGTAACGGCTCTATTGTCTTCGTTAAAGATTTCTCGTTCCATCGTTTGAGTCAACATGTCATGTCCAAATAGAACTTCCCCTTTTGTACTTGCTGTTGATTTTAAAAATTGCAATTTCAAATGTAAATATTTTCGGAAACTACAAAATGAAATTAACTTAGATTTTTAAATTGATCTCAATGGATCAATACTAAGATGAATAGAAAAGAAAAAAAGAAGAAAAAGAACATGGAAAGAAAGAAGGCATATTGTAGAGTTAAATATCAAAGCTTTTCTTTAGAATTTTCAAAGTTCATAAATCATCATTCGTTTTTCCTATCACATACAAGGATCAAAGAAAACTGCCTAAATTATAAAGTGGGAATAAGCACAAAAGACCACCAAGTTTCATTAGACTAAACAATAAATTTTGATTTTTTTATTCAAATGACAGTGTAAATATTAAATTTTCAAAATTAAAGAACTAAACAATTGGATCATTACAAAAGCCTTATCGAATTTCATCCATGTTCCCCCTTAACCATTTTTGGAGTGTCAATAACGACACCCTAATTGACCATGGTAAGGATAGTTTGGTCATATTATAATTTAATTTTAAGAGGGGTTACTTTCTAATGTCCTTCCCTTAGTAAACTTAAAAATAAATGAGTCATCCCTTAACTAAATTTGTAGTGCAAATAATAATTCCCAAAACCACACACATTTCTCGACATGATGACCAATAAACCCACCCTACCCCGAACACCAAAACAAAAGGACATTTCAATAGAATGGCCTGGCCCCTGCAATCAACAACAACATGTGTTGCTGCAAATAGCTACATCACAAGGCTGCTATGGGCAGTAGCTACCAAGCTGTTACTTCATTTTTTAACAAAAATACCATAGTATATGGACCATGCATCTTATGACATGAGTTTACAAGTCACTAATAGGTTTTTTTCCTAATTTTTTGTTTTCAAATTTTGTACGATTAGTCCAATTAATAATGCAGTTAAGGGTTCAATTTTTCTATCCAGCCAAGAGATATGGAGATAAAAATATGTTTGACTCATGATGCAGCTTGAAAGCATTAGTTTGGTGGCAAAAATAAAGAAATAAAGGAAAGTATGTTATATTATTATTGCCTAACCCATCTTAAAGCTATATGACCAGTACATTTAAGGATAAATTTTCAAATTAAACTTCTAAGAAAATCTTATTGTGAAAATATATTCCTTTTGAACTGATTACAAAATGACTATTTTTAATCATGTCAACTTCTGTTTTTGCTTATTTTTAAAGCTCGCAAGCGCAAATTTATATTATGGTTATGCCCTTTAAAACATGCACGAATGCGATTCCTTTCGTTAAAATAAAAAAGAGCCATGCTTGCATATTTTAAAATTGCTCAAGCACTAAGGGCTTACATTGTGAAAAACGTTATGGTTTAATAATAAATTTTATACAACTTCTGGTATTATAATAAGTCTTTTTTCGAAGCCTAATTTGAAATTTTTGTTTATATTAAATCATTTATGAAATTTTGTATTAAAATTATCTGAAAAAAATACAAGCTTATGTACCAAACACAGGGATAATTGGTTTTATTATATCGATTTCTATTCACATCAGATTTTAAATATCTAGAGTCATCTTTCTATGAAATAAAAACAAAAATTAGCAATGTTTTATTATGCTTGGTAATATGAATGATGGTCAGCAACATAATAAAAAAGGACCTTGCTAATTAGTTGGCTAAATTTAAGTTCTCCTAGAAACTATTAAGTAATTTTGCTTTATTCAAAACTGTAGTTGATAACATTTACAATCTGGCAATATAATTATATTTTGAAATGAGAGAGGCAAGAGTTTTTGTTTAACTACAGTCGCATCACACTGGTGAATGCGTTGGGAATCATGTTATATTTATGCACTTTGTGTTTCATATTCTTTTGATGATAGATGCATGCTTTGCAGTCTGTACCTAAATTTTGGATATAAAAAAAATGACTTGTATTTGTAATCAAAATGCAAATGATTTAATTTAAATTTTGATTCATTTGTATAGGTGTAGGTAGAAGCAGTTGAAAAATGTGAGAGCTAGTTTTAATGATGATGATGGAAGTTTTGAGGATTTTAATAAGGATTCAATTGCCAAAGCTTTTGGAGATGAGAAAAGAAAGAGTTGTTGTCGTGTGGTTAGCTTTAGGGAAACTCTAAAGCAAGTGAAAGTTGTACAAGCCTCAAAAGCGATAGCTAAGTTCAAGGGGAAGGAAGACAGAAAGTGGAAAATGAACATGGAGGAAAAACAAAATCAACTAGCTAATTATCTCAAATCAGTGAATTCTACTATGCTAAGTATGCAACAATGTTTGATGCAATTTATGAGTCAATTTGGAGGAAATCTGATATCTAAAATTGATGTTGTATCTAACGCAGAGCATCGTCATAATAGCCATCATAACCGTGCAGAAGCTAGCTTAGCAGTTCACTGTAATGATGTCGTTGGATCCTTATTGAGGGAAAAACAACCAGTTGTGTTGTTGTCTGATAATTCAACAGAGGTAGAAAAATGACATCTATGGAAACAAAAGATGTGTCATCATAGAGAGGTGTTACAAGTTGAAAAGGTTGTATGGATGGATAAAGTGTAGGATCTGGAATCACCAATTTACAAAGCGTCCCAAAATGGTAATTACAAGCTTTCTGACACAATTGTGTTGGGGTTTTGTGCGCAGCGGAAAAGACAAAACACCAGAAAAATAGAATCTGTTTCACCTTAGCACTTGAAGATGAATTTTATTGAAAATAACAACACAATATATCGGAAATAATAGCAGTACACAAGATATTCCACCCAACCACCATCTTTATTGATTCACCAAAAATAAATTTTGTTTACACTCAATTGACCAAAATAAAAAAAATACAAAAAATACAATTGAATCAATAACCTTATTGAGATAGGCAAAGAATATCTAGATGACCACAAATATTGTTGGAGCCGAAGAGAAATAAAGAACGACAAAATACCCTTGAATCTACTTGGAGGCACCAAATACGTTTTTCTGTAGTAAATAGGAATAACCACTCTTAGCCTAAATTCCTACAATTTCCTCTCCAGATATGTTTACATGGTTTCTGATATATGGTTTCTGATTGATTGATCTAACCAATAAGGCTGCATATATAGGAGAATAGAAAACGTAGGCAAATATTCAAATTGACCCTTCAAAATATCACCAGAATATAATCATTTATTTCTTTCGTTCTATGATAGAATCAATCAATCAATCACACCAATCAATAAATTAATTGATCAATCAATCAAATTAATTAATTGATTACATGCTCTTCATAAAATATTTAAATCAATAAATGCGACACTCCACCTTGATTCAAATATCACATACTTCTAACAATCACCAAATAAGTCAACATAGCTCTTTCAGCGACACCTACTCTCAATTAAAACCAACATTGATTTCCAGACAATGAGATAATCCCACCCATTTCCAGAGTATAGAGACTCAGTCGATTTTAGGGCAACAATCACACCTATTCGATTTGGAAGGACTACGACCACATCTCAGTTACAAACACAACCCACGCATGCAAAAGATGCATCTACCATGCATTGCACAAAACTAACTATTTAAAAGTGCTTGTAATACCGCAAAGACCTCCATCTCGTCTTCATGGATTTCACAACTCGACATCCATCTTTCATTTGACATGATCTCTTCGTCTCCGGGATCTCTCGAGCATCATCAACATCTAGACCTTTGTCGATACCATGATCCTCCACCTTAGGACCATCAGCAGTGCCCATGTTAATTTCTCCACCTTGCTGCGGACTAGGTTTTCAACCGTCACCTGCCTTCTTCTTCATCTTCTTCCATCTTCCCTCATCCATATCAGAGGGCTTCTTCTCATCTCCATCAATAAGACCATTGAGGCATGGAGCATCCACCATTATAGGCTTTCGAAATCCCCCAATATCTACCATAAAAAATAGTCATCTAAGAAAGCAACATCATCTCCGATATCTACAATCTTCAATCCAAAATCACTCCAAGCTATGCGATGAAATGAGCTTTTATACCAACTGTTGAGGTTTTGTACACAACGGAAGTTCGGCAAAAAACACAAAAAAACATGATCTTTTACACGCAATCACTTAAAGATGAATTTGATTAAAAATAACAACACAATAAATCAGAAATAATAGCAATATACAAGATATTCCACCCAACCACTCTCTTATTGATTCACCAAAAACAAATTTTGTTTACACTCAATGGATCAAAACCAAAAATAAACAAAATACAATTGAATTAATGACCTTATTGAGATAGGCAAAGAATATCTATATGACTACAAATATTGTTGAATGAAAAGAGCAATGAAGAACGATGACAAACCCTTGAATCTACCTGGAGGCACCAACAACGTCTTTCAGCAGTAAATAGGAATAGCCACTCTAGGCCCAAATTCCTACATTTTCCTTTCCAGATATGTTTACATTATTTCTGATTGATTGATCTAACCAAGAATGCTGCATATATAGGAGAATAGAAGACTAGGCAAATATTCAAATTGCCCTTTCAAAATATCACCATAATATCAATCAATCAGTCAATAAAATCAATTAATTGATCAATCAATCAAATCAGTTAATTGATTACATCATTTTCATAAAATATTTGAATTAATAAATTGAACAAATTGATGGTAGTTTTATTATTTGGTTTGAGTGTCATCTACGTACGTTGTAGAATTTTCAGCATAAGTGTTAAAGTCGCACTTTGTCTCATTTTTATTTATATTGGAACTATGTTGTTTAGAATTTTAAATATTAACATTGATGTTATGTATTGTACTTTGAATTCTATAGAATTTTGTGGTGTTACATACCTATTGTTGTTTCAATAGTTTTGTTGTTACTTGTTTATGACTTGTATATGTTATTTCATGTGAATTATGTATGTACGCTACATGTATAATGTTCAATACGTATATACTATTAGGGGTAGTTGTAGTATTCATTATTATGACGGGCATATTTGTGATAAAGTCTGCACCAAATGGCTTGCATGATAGAATTTTTTTTATATTGCAATGGCTATGCTCGTGACAAAAACCAACTATTACAATGGACGATACTGTAACAGTATATTAATATTATAACGTGTATGTTCGTTTTAACATGTAGCTTTTATAGCAAGTATTCGTGTGACAAAATGACCAAGTTATAATGGGTAATATCGTGACAAAAAAATGTATGTTACAACAGTCCAGACCATTACAACATGTTTGTCTTACAACAGAAAAGTTCGTTACGAGATGAACATTTTATATAGCGACCATCCTCATGAAAAAAATTTCTAACAACATTAGCAACACACCTGATACTCAAGGGTATAGCCATTATGAATCATCTTTGTCACGACTATATGCATTATAAATCTTTTTTTGTATTGTATTTTATATTCTTTTTATTTTGCATTCGATGGTTTTTAACTCGCACAACCGAATTACTGCAAAACTTGAAATCCTGCAACAATTTAACATTCCGGATCTGATAAAACTGAGTCAATGAATTCCAAGATTGTTTGCTAAAGGACTATTTTTATGTTAACTAGATCGAGTAGTAACTAACCGATTTCAAAACATACAAATTCATCTATAATAAATTGTTACTATCGTTCATATTCAAATATAATTTTATATAACTTCAGAGCAAATTTAACTGGATTTTGAACAAAATGATTTTAATTTTCAAGTTAATCTGACATTCTCTTTTTATATTTAACTCAAGTCATTAAACTCTAAAATTAATCATCATAATATTTAAATAAATTAAACATTACTATACTAAAAATCCGAATTGTTACAGTTTAGGGCTGATTAGAAATGAGAGATAGAACTTTTGAAGTCTTCAACTTATATCGTATTTATAGGCAAAGACAATTTGATTAATGGACCTTTAAACCTACTAACCGCACACTATTATGTTCAGCAGTTCTGAAAGTTTAAAACTATCATAATGTCCTGACTACTTAATTTATTTTCCTGTACGACCACTATACAAAAGAAAAACCATTATCTCAAATAAAAGAAATATTTTAAAACATCTAACTTGGCTCCTACCTTATTGGTAAAATAAGCTTTTTCAAAGGCCGTGATCATAACGAAATTCAAGAAAAAATATTGATATATGTATATATGAAATGCTCTAAAGAACTATTTTTTAAAACTACCTATGTTACATGAAGTGCTAAGCGAGACGATGAAAGTCTCGCTTCTTTTAGTGTTGCTTAACTGCTAGATCCATGCACAATCCAGCTACGCCTAAAGGCACTTAAGCAGTGCTTATCTATTTTATAATAAGTCATCGTTTAATATTGCGTACAGATTTAAATTTAAGTGAGAAGCTATTAAGCGCCACAAAGATGAATTTAAATGCTAATCACTTAACGTATTTTGTTTTTTAAGAAATTAAGCGATGTAGTTGCCAAAATCGCTTAAGCATAGTTTAAGCGTGCTTTTCATAACATAGAAAATTACTGAATAACAAAATGTCAAACGAATTAAATAAAGTTATTTTACAATCCTGTGATATGTAAAATGCAGGCCAATATAATTAAATATATTAGAATAATAAATAATTTTACATGTCTAATTCATTTGCATTTGCGTATATAAATGTTATATATGATTATAAAACAAATCTCATTCAAAATTAGCTTCTAATTTCACAGTATTTCCCAAGCATAATAAATGAAATTTGACAAATTTATGATAAGAATTTAAAGATCTAAACAATATAAAGAATAACAAGAAGTTATCAAAAGTAAAATAAGATATGTATCCATTTATCATGAACATATATCAAACGGGAACGAAGAATAAACATAGTTCTAGACCAAAACTTAAAAAACATTTCAATCAGTATAGACTTAAGTGAGGTTTAAGTTACATGTGGCAAAATAAATACTTAAGAAATGTGAATCATACATAGCCTTATTATATTAATGATAATAAACACATGTGTGAATTGAATTCATAGAAGTATCTTTGGATGTGGCCAGTAAATCACATTTTGTGAATGTATGAAGACACATAGAACTAATTAAGTGATCTATAAAAATCGATTCACGAAGAAAGTAACTTTCATGCATTAGCAGAGTTAAGGAAAGGAAGAAAAAGAGAAAAAATAGAATGGTTTTTTCGAGAACAAATGAATATTTTCTGGAAATGAATTAATGGACACATGGATTGAAAGAATGTGACTTTTTATGTTCTTTTAATTAGAACTTTGCAACACCCCATGGCCATTAATGTCACTCACAAAGGGAATGCATTAATGTCATGAAGCGTTATAGTAGTATAGAATAGATAAATTACAAGAATAAACAAATAAAACACAACGGAAGATAAAACTTATTTCATAGCATCATAACTTCAAAACAAGCTTACATAAGTAGTCTCCAAAAACCATTACAACAGGATCAATTGTCTTTTCCAAATACTTCAAAGTACATAAAGAAGCAAATACTTAAATAACATAAATACATAAATCCCCACTGAGCATAAGCAAAGCCATAAAAATGAGAGAGTCCAAAGCGATACATCTACTCTTTTCAAGCAATTGAAAGAAATCGGCACTAAGCTGTAGTATTCCCTCCTTGCAAACCTGAGGGGGGGGGGAGGAAAGAAAAGAGGTGGAAACAAAACAGGTCAGACATAAAGTCTGGAGAGTCCAGTAATTTTAACAAATAATAGGTAAGGTAAATGATCAAGACATAAATAGGCATCATGATATGGCTGTAACATAGATAAGGTAGATAAAAGGGATGGACAAGATGATTTCGTTCCTAAGTAATAAGACAATCCTACACCTTGGCTAAGCGAACAACCCTCCAAGTACTAACCCCGAAGACCAAAGTCAACATCAGACTAGCACCCAAAGGACTATCCAACTCAACCAACATGTATTTCGTTACACCACACTTTTGCTAAGTTACACCACATTACTTAATTACACCGCACATCTACTAGTCTCTATTTACTAAAGGTTGATCCCTTCGCACTAACTGTACCCACATGACAAACTTGGTAGTTACTTGTACCTAGCTGCTATCGTAGATGCCGGCTTGCTCCTACCACCGCTAAGGTACCCTTACCCTACCCATTTGATCGGCTCCCTAAACCCCGTAGGCACCCGTGCTGGCCCCACAGTGGGGTGTATCACTCCCCAAATTGGAAACCCCGATACCAACATAAAATGCACAGCCATACCTACACGATGCAACAACGTCTTGCCTACTAGCCCGGACCCATGCACGCACACAAACCCGTTGGACTCGCGTTGCCACCGCTATTCACGTTTTGACCTCTTACATTCAAGTCCAGTATGCGTGCCCGACCCCGGCCTAGTACCGGGCCCAATTAGATACTCAAACGGGTTACTCGTTGAAACGGGTCCCCCATCCGACACAAGCCTCCCACCTATGCTTAGTCCCCACTAGGTTTTTCTCCCACTTAACCATTTTAATTTAAATGTCCATGTCTTACACATGATATGGTTAAGTCCATACTTACATGTCATAATTTACATGTCTTATCTTATACCGGTTAAGTCCATATTTACATGTCATAATTTACATGTCACCCCACTTAACCCTCTAACTATACCCATGTCTTATTATGGTTAGTATTCCTTAATTCATTCCTTATGATGAACGGTGCATGACCTCCCACATTAGACCGAATGCTTTGTGGCCTCTGGATTTGTCGGGCGGTTCCGGGCAGTCTTACGCCATAAACCGGGTCTAACCTCGTGTCATTATCCGTTACGCCTACAATTCATTCCTTTGACCTCTCACATTAGACATCCAATTGTGGCAGTTAGATTTGCCGGGCAGTTCCAGGTAGTCTTACGCCACAATTGCACCTAACCTCGTGTCAAAGGTTTATTAATAATCGTATTTCACCCCATCCCAATTTTCATGTCATGTATATCCAATTAAACATATAATCATGTTTATAACATTGCCTATTCCAAATTGTCACTAATTACATATTAATTAGCCTCAATTACAAATTTATAATTATAGGCAATTTCATCAATTCCATGTAATTCATACCCAAATATGCCAATTTCACATATTATCCAATTATCCAAAATATCCAATAATATCCAATTTTCCATATTTCACATATTCCCATCATTTCCACGTATTTGCATTCGCGCGTATTTTTAACATAGGCTCGAAGGTAGCCTAGATCCAAAAATAAAAGGAATAGGGATAAGAAGAGAGAATCAACTCACAGAAAATTGGAATTAACACAACATCATGAAATAGGGCATGTAAAATGGCATAGAGGCATAATGACAGATTCAACATGAATAAACTGATAAAGGTATGAACTTTACATAGAAACATAGGCATACGATGACATGAATCAAAAAGGTGAAGACTTGGATGAGATTTAAATTACATACATACATATGAATCCTCTTTACAACTTCATCATGTTACTTTTAATCCCATTATATTGTGAAAATCACTGTACTCACCTTTCGTGGTTAAAGAATAGAATTATGCACTGAAATTGGTGTAGAAACATCTCGGTATTACTGATTTATCTTCTTGAATTGTTGTAGAAGCTGTAATCTTTAATTTGAGTTGAAGTTGAACACTTGAGATTTGATTTAGAGGCGGCGGCTAGGGTTTAAGAGAGAATTTGGCAGCATAATGGTGTCATAGATATTATTTATGAATTAGTTGTCTTAGGGTGTATATATAGGTGTAGGAAGTTATTTAGGCCCTAGTATTAACCCTAGAACTGATCTAGATCACTCAGATGCCATATCATCCCTTAGGGCGAATCGGGCCACGGGTTGGCAGCCAAACACCCTGGATTGACCTCTAGTTGACCCAGCGGAGCTCGGGTCGACTCCAAAAATGGTGCGGTTCAGCTATCCCCCCTTCCGATTCGCTATTTTGTACTTTTTTTTTGAATATTTATTTAATTTTCATATATATCTATATATATATTTCTCTCATATGCATATAAACTTCATGGCTTAATAACTTCCTCATAATTAACCATTTTCACACAACCACTTTTTGAACTGCGTTCACACTAAGCCACTTTTTAGCCATTCCCCTAAAACAAAAATATGGCGCTGGCGGGGATCAAACTCTGTACCTTTTGTATGCAAGTCACCTGTCCTAATCAAATCAGCTACTAAGTCTTTTGCTTACAAACCTTAGAACAATGTTAAACATCATTCTTTTCTCATTCCTCTTTTTAAAATAAATTATTCTTTAGTTTGTTATTTTAATATTCTCAGAAAATACGGGGTGTTACATTTTCCACTACATAAAGGATTTCGTCCTCGAAATCTCTATGTCAAAAAGAACGTATCCTACTATCCAATCATCCATCTACTCAACCATCAACCACTAGCAACCACGGTCCTTAAAAGTTTTTTAATGCTTTTCATGTACATATGTATAGTGTGTGTATATGTCCGTATACTAATGCAAAATCAGGCGGTCCACTGATTCAGTCGACCTCCTTAATGCAAATAATGATTGTGCCATGTATCCATCATGTATGCAAAGAACCCTATACATATCATTACTACATGTGTGCACAACCATTCATTTAAATGCAACATCCATATGATACACACATTCAACGTACATTCATTTTACTAAATACATCCATTTATATGTAATATGCAATATGAAAGTGACTGAGCCGATCTAGTGCCTAAATTGTGTGTATATGCATCCACGAGCAACCACTAGCAAACACTTGCATCCACATGCATCCACCATACATAACATGTCTCAAACAACCATAGGACTACCCTATCTGAAGGTCAAAGATACTAGTGAGAGGACATACTAAAGATAGAACAAGTACAAGCTAAGCGATAAAGGAGAAATTAAAAGACATACCCTCGAAAAGAAAAGGGTACAATGAACGTATCTTCTCTTCCGTCTCCCAAGTAGCGTCGCTCTCATCATCTCCCCATTGTACTTTGACTAGCTTGACCTCTCGATTGCTCAACTTCTTAATCTCCGACCCAAGAATGCATGTAGGAGCTCGTCGAATCGTCGCATCACGCTCTATTTCCACCTCTCTAAGCAAGCTCTTCCAAAACTCGCTAGTAAAGATAGGATCGCGATTGCTCACTATGCTAGAAGGAACACCGTGCAAACGAACTATCTCCCGAATGTATAAGGAGGCTAACCATGGAGCAGTCCTCTTACTCTTCATGGGAATGAAAAGGGCGCTCTTAGTAAATCTGTCTACCACAACCCAAATCTCCGTATTACCCTTCCTCGATCTTGGTAATCCATCAATAAAGTCTATCGAGACACTCTCCCACTTCCATTGTGGGACCTCCAATGGGTGAAGCAACCCACCGGGCTTCTTTTGCTCTGCTTTTACTTGTTGGCACACTAAGCATCTAGCGACAAACTCAGCCACATCCCTCTTCATACCGGCCCAAAAGTAAACTCGTCTTATGTCCATGTACATCTTGTCCCCGCCGGGATGAATGGTCATCTTCGAACGATGTGCATCATCAAGAATGGTCTTCCTCAAGTTCTCGTCTCGTGGTACACAAAGTCTACCGTCCCTACGTAACCAACACTTATCAACTAGGGTATACCTACTGAGATGGCTTGATGACTCCCCCCTTATGAGCTTCTCTACTAACTCAACCAATTGTGGGTCATCTCGATGTGCCTTACCAATCCGTCCCAAAAGCATAGGTATGACCTCTAAGGGTGCTAGCAAACCAGGTACAAAGTCAGTGGAAGGTCTAAAGTCAAACGTAGAGATAAACTCTAAGCTTCGCCGCTCAAAAACAACGGACTCAAGGAAAACCTATTCCTACTTAAGGCATCTTCCACCACGTTACCCTTGCCAGGGGTATATGCTATCTCGAAATCATAGGATGCTAAGAATTCCATCCACCTTTGCTGCCTTAAGTTCAAGTCCTTCTGAGAGAACAAGTATTTAGCGATTTGTGGTCTGTAAACAATTCGAATTTCTCGCCAAGAAGATAATGGCGCTAAGACTTAAGCGCGAAAACAATAGCGGCCAACTCTAGGTCATGTGTAGGGTAATTTTTCTCATGCACTCTCAACTGCCTTTCTCCTTAGGCTATTACCCTCCCCTCTTTCATTAAGACTGCGCCTAGTCCTGTCCCACAAGCATCGGTATAAACGGTAAATGGCTTACTCCCATCTGGCAACACTAAGACTGGGGCTGTGGTCGAAGCTCTTTTTAAATGTTGGAACGCATCATCATAATCTACATCCCACGTGAAAACTAGGTTCTTCTTCGTCAAGCGTGTCAATGGGGATGATAACTTTGCGGAGTCCTTGATCAACTTCCTATAGTAGCCAGCCAACCCCAAGAAACTCCTCACCTCGGTAGCATTTTTAGGGACCTTTCAATCTTGGATGGCCACCACCTTCGCGGGATCCAAAGCTATTCCTTCTTTGGAATCCATATGCCCTAAGAATCGCACTTCCTCCAAAAGTGACATTTAGAAAATTTAGCTTTAAGGTTATGCGCTCGAAGGATCTCCAACACTTCCCTAAGATGTAGGACATGCTCTTCCTCGTTCTTAGAAAAGATCAAGATGTCATCCACCAAGACCACCACGAATTTATTAAGGTACTCCCTAAACACCCTACTCATCAAGTCAACAAAGTATGCAGGGGCGTTTGTCAAACCGAAGGGCAACACAAGCCACTCATAGAAAACCGTCCGGAGTCCTAAAGGTAGTCTTGTCTATGCTATCCTCATCCACTTTCAACTGATGGAAACCAGTGGCTAAGTCCAACTGCGAAAACACTAAGGCGCCAACTAACTGATCGAAGAGATCGTCAATCCTCAGCAGTGGGTGCCTATTCTTCTTAGTAATCTTATTAAGTTCTCTATAGTCCACACAAAATATAAGAGATCCATCCGCCTTCGTGGCAAATACTACTGGAGCACGCCACTCCGATATACTACGTCTTATGAACCCCTTCTCAAGTAACTCCCCTACTTGCTTATTGAGTTCCCTCCTCTCATGAGGAGCCATGTTGCGTACTGGTAGAGATACGGCTTTTGCATTGTCTACAAGATAAATACGAAAGTCTATCTCACGTTTTGGGGGTAAACCCCTCACCTCATCGAAGACATCAACATATTCACGGACTATACGAACAGAATGTAAATCATACAAACAGAATGTAAATCATCATTGGATGCGTCAAGTGACTCAAGATAACTAAGCATCACTGATCCTCTAAGGTCATAAGAAATATCAAGGGTCTTTCCACTACGAGTCAACAATTTTACTACCCTTCGTTCACAATCTAGGATGGCACCATATCTGGCTAGTCAATCCATCCCTAGAATCAACCCATAGCCCATGAAACCAAGCACAAAAGCATTACATTCAAAACCAACGCCTAAGATATACAATCTCAAATCCCTACAAACCATGGATAAATGAGCCGACCCACCAATAGGATTTGAGACTATAATGGGATCCACAACGAGACTAGTATTTAAGTGCAATGTTTCAACTAATGATGTAGAGATAAACGAATGTGATGCACTAGAATCGAATAAAGTACGGACATGATGATCAAACAAGAAAATCAAACTTTCGACAGAAATTTTTCTACCTTCTTCCTGCCCTGGAGCCATGAGAGCATGAACCTGCCCTCCCGAAGTAGAACCTGCCCTCTGCCCTTGCTTCTTAGGACAGTCCTTGACAGCATGACCTGGATCACCACAATGATAACATGCGAACTTCTTCTTCTTCCTACAGTCTTTCTTCAAATGGTCGGGTATCCCACAGTTGTGACACTTCCTCTTATCTTTACCACCTTTCTTTTGTTGTTGGGCTTTCTTTGGATCCTCCTTCTATATCTTGCGGCCTAAAAGTACTTACACCCTTCTCTTCTTCATGCATGTATGCCATATCAACAAGCTTTTCATACGTAGCCCCCATTGGAATGTGGGACATAGCCAAACTGTGAAGCAGTTCATTTAGGCCCTTTGCAAACCTCAAGGCCTTCTTGTGAGGCGTATTCACCAAATCTAGCCCAAATCTCGCCAACTTATTAAATTCGGTCACATACTCCTTCACGGTCAAGTTTTTCTGCTTCAATGTCAAGAACCTCTCCATGTACATACTCTCCTCGGCTTGAGAAAGGAATTCCAACTCAAACCTTCCCCTAAAATCTTCCCACGTCTCTACAGCACGCTCTCCATTAGTAACCTCCCACCAAAACGAAGCTTCGTCCTTCATCAACCAAGCAGCCAATTGGACCTTCTTACAATCGTCCAAATCGAAAATGCCAAACAGATCCTCCACTTCTTTCAACCAATTTCTAGCTTCAATGAACGTTTCAGACCCACTAAAAGGTTTTCCACCCATCGAACGAAAGTCTTTACATCTCTTGGAGAAAGCATCTCCACGCGGAGGAATGATTGGAGTTGGGGGAGGAGGAGGAGGAACGTCGGCCGGACCCGCGGCAGCGGCCTTAGCCTGAGATATTGACGAAACCAACCGGGTACATGAACACCCTCTGGTATCTCAGATGCTCCAGACATGCTAAAAAGAAAAAGAAAGAGTTTCAAAACAAAGGAAGCGAAAGAGAGATGTATGGCTTGCGGGGATTATGCTCATTAAAGTAAACTTTCCTTGAAAATAGCTTCTTTAAAACAAGTTTTTGAAAATACTTTCTATGAAAATAATACTTTTGAAAACACTTTTCAAAACTTTTTATTTGTTC
The DNA here is from genome assembly GCA_030737875.1 of Allium sativum. NCBI lineage: Eukaryota > Viridiplantae > Streptophyta > Magnoliopsida > Asparagales > Amaryllidaceae > Allium > Allium sativum. The sequence goes on along the minus strand of CM060911.1, from coordinate 134,684,109 downwards.
TTGTAACCATAGCTCCGATACCACTTGTAACACCCCATGGCCATTAATGTCACTCACAAAGGGAATGCATTAATGTCATGAAGCGTTATAGTAATATAGAACAGATAAATTACAAGAATAAATAAATAAAATGCAACGAAAGATAAAACTTATTTCATAGCATCATAACTTCAAAACAAGCTTACATAAGTAGACTCCAAAAAAAATTACAACAGGATCAATTGTCTTTTCTAAAAACTTCAAAGTACATAAAGAAGCAAATACTTAAATAACATAAATGCATAAATCCCCACTGAGCATAAGCAAAGCCATAAAGATGAGAGAGTCCAAAGCGATACATCTACTCTTTTCAAGCAACTGAAAGAAATCGACACTAAGCTGTAGTATTCCCTCCTTGCAAACCTGAGGGGGGGGAGGAAAGAAAAGAGGTGGAAACAAAACGGGCCAGACATAAAGTCTGGCGAGTCCAGTAATTTTAACAAATAATATGTAAGGTAAATGATCAAGACATAAATAGGCATCATGATATGGCTGTAACATAGATAAGATAGATAAAAGGGATGGACAAGATGATTCCGTTCCTAAGTACTAAGACAATCCTACACCTTAGTTAAGCGAACAACCCTCCAAGTACTAACCCCGAAGACCGAAGTCAACATCAGACTAGCACCCAAAGGACTATCCAACTCAACCAACATGTATTTAGTTACACCACACTTTTGCTAAGTTACACCACATTACTTAATTACACCGCATATCTACTAGTTTCTATTTACTAAAGGTTGATCCCTTCTCACTAACTATAACCACATGACAAACTTGGTAGTTACTTGTACCTAGCTGCTATCGTAGGTGCCGGCTTGCTCCTACCACCGCTAAGGTACCCTTACCCTACCCATTCGATTGGCTCCCTAAACCCCATAGGCATCCGTGCTGGCCCCACAGTGGGGTGTATAACTCCCCAAAGTGGCAACCCCGATACCAACATAAAATGCACAGCCATACCTACACGATGCAACAACATCTTACCTACCAGCCCGGACCCATGCACGCACATGAACCCATTGGACTCGCGTTGCCACCGCTATTTACATTTTGACCTCTTACATTCAAGTCCAGTAAGCGTGCCCCAACCCCGGCCTAGTACCGAGCCCAATTAGATACTCAAACGGGTTACTGGTTGAAATGGGTCCCCCATCCGACACAAGCCTCCCACCTATGCTTGGTCCCCACTGGGTTTTTCTCTAACTTAACCATTTTAATTTAAATGTCCATGTCATACACATGCTATGGTTAAGTTCATACTTACATGTCTTATCTTATACCGGTTAAGTCCATGTTTACATGTCATAATTTACATGTCACCCCACTTAACGCTCTAACCATACCCATGTCTTATTATGGTTAGTATTCCTTAATTCATTCCTTATGATGAACGATGCATGACCTCCCACATTAGACCGAACGCTTTGTGGCCGCTGGATTTGTTGGGCGGTTACGGGCAGTCTTACGCCACAAACCGGGTCTAACCTCGTGTCATTAACCGTTGTGCCTACAATTCATTCTTTTGACCTCTCACATTAGACGTCCAATTGTGGCAGCTGGATTTGTCGGGCGGTTCCGGGCAGTCTTACGCCACAATTGCACCTAACCTCGTGTCAAAGGTTTATTAATAATCGTATTTCACCCATACCCAATTTTCATGTCATGTATATCCAAGTAAACATATAATCATGTTTATAACATTGCCTATTCCAAATTGTCACTAATTACATATTAATTAGCCTCAATTACAAATTTACAATTATAGGCAATTTCATCAATTCCATGTAATTCATACCCAAATATGCCAATTTCACATATTATCCAATTATCCATAATATCCAATAATATCCAATTTTCCATATTTCACATATTCCCATCGTTCCTACGTATTTGCATTCGCACGTATTTTTAACATAGGCTCGAAGGTAGCCTAGATCCAAAAATAAAAGGAATAGGGATAAGAAGAGAGAATCAAATCACAGAAAATTGGAATTAACACAACATCATGAAATATAAGGGCATGTAAACTGGCATAGAGGCATAATGACATATTCAACATGAATAAACTGATAAAGGTATGAACTTTACATAGAAACATAGGCATATGATGACATGAATCAAAAAGGTGAAGACTTGGATGAGATTTAAATTACATACATACACATGAATCCTCTTTAAAACTTCATCAAGTTACTTTTAATCCCATTATATTGTGGAAATCACCGTACTCAACTTTCGTGGTTAAAGAATAGAATTATGCACTGAAATTGGTGTAGAAACGTTGTGGTGTTGCTGATTTATCTTCTTGAATTGTTGTAGAAGCTCTAATCGTTAATTTGAGTTGAAGTTGAACACTTGAGATTTGATTTACAGGCAACGGCTAGGGTTTAAGAGAGAATTTGACATCATAATGGTGTCATAGATAATATCTATGAATTAAGGTTGGGTCTTAGGGTGTATATATAGGTGTAGGAAATTATTTAGGCCTTAGGATTAACCCTAGAACTGATCTGGACCACTCAGATACCATACCAGCCCTTAGGGCGAATCGGGCCACGGGTTGGCAGCCAAACACCCTGGATTGACCTCTAGTCGACCCTGCAGGGCTCAGGTTGACTCCAAAAATGGTGTGGTTCGGTTATTCCTCCTCCCGATTCGCTGTTTTGAACTTTTTTTTTGAATATTTATTTATTTAATTTTTATATATATCTATATATATATTTCTATCATATGCATACAAACTTAATGGCTTAATAACTTCTTCATAATTAACCATTTTCACACTAAACCACTTTTTGAACTGCGTTCACACTAAGCCACTTTTTTGCCATTCCCCTAAAACAAAATATGGCGCTGGCGGGGATCGAACTCTGTACCTTTTGTATGCAAGTCACATGTTCTAACCAAATGAGCTACTAAGTCTTTTGCTTACAAACCTTAGAACAATGCTAAACATCATTCTTTTCTCATTCCTCTTTTTCAAATAAATTATTCTTTAATTTTTTATTTTAATATTCTCAGAAAATATGGGGTGTTAAAAACTTCGCTAATTAATTTCATTAATTCTCTCTTTTCCCCTCCTCTCTCCCATACTCCGTAAAGAAAAAGTTAACTGCCCTCAAATGACTTAAAGTTTCTGTAAATTCCTTCATGCAATTATCTTTTATCTAAATCGATTTCAATAATACACCAATATTATATATTAATGCACACAAATATAAGTTTATGTGTGCATTTAAATAATTATGGACAACTCCCAAATATCCAACAAATCAAATAGTAATTAATATTCCTCAACTATGATTTTTTATTTAATTTAAAATATTTTATATATTGTCAAATTATATTTTTTGGATAATTCATAACTAACAGTTGAGGACTCAAATAGATAAATTCATCAATAATTAATATGAAATAATTTGAAATTTATTTGTACACATCATTCTAGCAAGCAGCGTTACATTTAGACTAATTAAATCATTTACACATTTTTCAGTAAAATACTGTTTTACTATTAAAAGTGACATAGTTAACCCCGTTATATACACGGTTTACAATAGAAAGCCCATTCAGACATTGTATCAAGCATCTCAAGTGCAAACAATCGAATTGCACATATACAAGTATTAAACATGTATGTTATAATACAAGCACAACCCCGCATAACCGTAATGAAGCATCACCTGGAAGCAGTCCCTGGTCGAGCAGTGCTTCATAAACTGGTCGCTCACTCACAAGTTGATGCCTGGTCGTTCACTCCAGCCCTGGTCGGTCGAGCAGTAGCATCCAAGTTGGCCAATCGAGCAGCAGCGCCACCATCCTAATTGGTCGAGCAGGCCATTTCTGGTGAGTCGAGCAGTGCCTTGTTGAATTGGTCGAGCATCTTGACCACACGATGGGTCTTGCAAGCATAGTATATGGAGCTAGCATGCATACAAAATGCGTATATTTATCACATAAGAACTAGATTGGCGTTGTATAAAAGGAGTTGAGGATATATATGAAGAGGCCATGTGTGTGCATACATCAATTATGCAGTTGTATTTTATAAATGTACACATGTGGATAAGCAGCGCATGACTGTTCATGAATATAGATCATTTCTGTTAACCCTGTTGTGAAAACGTGGTTCAAAAGTGATGTGTCGATCTTAATATAATATCACGGTTTCTAGTCGAACACCATTATCTGGTCATTCACCTGTACAGTATCGTTCGGGCAAGCCAATTCATGCATAATAACTCGCTCGGACATGAGATGGGTCGAGCAGCTTCGCGGATGAACGAGCCATGGAGGATCAAGCACCCATCCATGTGAGTTAAGCGATGCCGCATCGCCATTAGTCATTCAGGCCATGCCAGACAGGTCGGTCATGGAAATAGCATGATGGCAGAATCGTAAGTACAAGAACAGATCCATAAAATATTCATAGTGACAAAATTCTGGTTGCACTTTACTATTCTGATCAAGCGCATATTGGAATGGATGAACTGTTTTATGTACATTAATGATTCAATTTATAAATGATAATGTGGACTGGGATGAGCTGGCAAATAAATAGGCTGCTCCATGAATTATAGTCCATGCCAACAATATAGAGGCAACGTTTTATTATCAATATTTATAAATCACGTATGGACCTTCCAAGAGGATTGAACGACAAAACAAGCAAGTGATACCAAGAATTAACTCATGCACATGTACGATTTTGGACATGTGGCATATGTATATGCATGCAACAAGACTGGGACGTTCACCCTCCTGATCATGCACCAGAGTCATGCGACCTTGGTCGAGTAGTGAGGATCGTGCAGCCCTAGTCGGTCAAGCAAGCTTAACATGCAGAAAGAAATGCATGGAAAAGTTGTAATTAACAATACCCATTTTGCACAGTAATGTATAAAAGGAAAGGCAATGACATTGTCTGTAAATCTTGATCCCATTTTTCACTAATGAGACAAAACCGCATGGATATCAAATCGCTTTACAAATGGCAATGCTGAAAATATCATTCTTGTATACGAATTCACATGAAGTCGTGAGAAGCCAATGCATGAAATAAAGTTTCAATGGCAATTTTGTGATTTAAAGGAACAACAACATCTACATGTAATTGAGCGAACATCAAGTAGGTATGGACATGCAAGAATGTTGGGTGCTATGCAATTATAGCGTGGTCGGTCAGTTAACTTTCGGTATGAGACGCTCAGAGAATCACGGTGGAAAAATGGTAATTAGAGAGGGTTAGTTACACTCTTGGTCACGCATTATTTCTATCCTGGTCGTTCAAGACAACTGGGCACGCTTAGTTACAATGTAAAGTGGGGTCAAGCGCACTAAAAGCTGGAAGGGTCGCTCGCGTATTACGGAATATGGGTCACGCGCTTATTTCCTAGTTGCCCGTTCACATTAAGGGTCGATTGTACAACTGGTTACAGCTAGCTCTAGCTGTGTACAGCTGTCCGGTGGCAGTTCCGTAAATATATTGGCGAACGACCCTCACCCAGTTCACCATAATTACAACTTTGCCACCTGGTCCAAACTTCACCTATAAATACCCCTTTCACCACAATTAAAGGGACCGATTCTTCCACCCCGAAGGGCTGCCCAAATCACTCCTCTGCCATTCTCAAGTAATCCAAGCTCCATTAATGTCTTCCTAAGCTCACTCCATCTTCCTCCAACATCAAATGGATCAAATCTCCTTCATACCCCATGGAAAATCGCTCTAGCTCAATTCACATCATCTCAATTCTCCATTAGAGATCCATTCAAGCTAACTCAAAGCTCTTCGATCTTCACTCATTCACTCCAAGCCAAGATCCACCATCTCTAAGCCAAGATCCGCCATCTCTAAGCCAAGATCCGCCATTCTACTTCTCTCCAACCGCCATTAATCCTCCACCGAGCTTCGATTCACATCTCAACCGCTATGGATTTATCGTCGCTGCACTAAGTGCTCAAATCGTTGAACAAACACTCACATGCTCGTTGCATTCAAAGGATCCAACCACTTCTATAACGGTCTAGAGAGAATCAAGCCATTAAATAGTGGAGAATCATTGTAAAAAAGAGAATAAGCCAAAATGAGATGTATGAGATGATGCACTTTGTAAATCTCTCCATGATAATGAAAATCATTTTAAACCTAGACGTAGATCTATCCTAGATCGAACCACTATAAAAATTCTTGTGTTTTAACTTACTTTTTCCCGCTTATTTTGCGATTGTGGATCCTTTTAGTTTCTAACCATTTTGGGGAAGTACGGTTTACGTACCTTTGGTGTTTGAACCATTTTTGGCTTAAACATTTGGCGCCCACCATGGGGACACGTTCACATTTCTCTCAATCTTAAGAGCCTACCATTGAAGTTCTAAGCCTACCCCAACCATAGATTCTACAAGTCTAAGATCTAAACCAATTGACGAACTCTTTTCCAAATTCAAAGCCTTGTTTGAGATCATGGCTAAATCTAAAATGACCGCTAGCAAAGCTGTTGAAGAAAACGACAATGTTGTTAACAACGAAACTACTCCACTCACCAACCGCTTTGAAGTTGGAGAAAATTCAATGTCAGGAGCTGGAGTGAATAAAGCTAAATTAGATGCTGTCGTTGCTAACTTGAATCAACGAACGAAAGCCTCCAACAAAGCCTTGGTCGATGCTAATAAAACTCTGCTGGATGCTAATCAAGCTTTAATGGATAAGATGAGTGCTCTCGTAAACATTAAAGGAAATCTCGCTCCTCCTCCAAAAATCCATGTCAACCTTGAAGAGAATGCAAATTCATCAGCCTCCGATCATCATAATGATGACTTAGAAGGACTTGTTGACAAGGACAATGCTAATATCGAAGACTCAAAATTGAAAGCTAAGAACCATTCCGATCGAAATAACCTACGAGTTGCAAGTCCCGTCAAGGGGGCACCTTCCCATAGTGGAAGAAAAAGACCTAGATCCTCTAATCACGATCGCTCACCACGACGAGCGTCCGAAAAAGAGACCAAAGTCCACTCTTCGGAACGACACAACTCGAAGGAATATATCGCGGATATGGTAAAGAAAATCATGAGAGATGACATGCCTCGCAAGGATAGTGAAATGTAATGGGACCATTCTCCTAGCAAAAGTCCATTTACAAAGAGCATCCGCAAAGTTGAGTTCCCTAAGAAGTTTGCTCATCCTACTCTGCCTCCGTACAGCGGAAGTTCTGATCCAAATCACTTCCTATATAAATATGAATGGTATATGAATGCAGCCAAAGCGACAGACGAGATCAAACTCCTATGCTTCCCTCTCTATCTAGAAGGTGTCGCATCATTATGGTTCACAAGGCTACCACCCAAATCCGTCGACCGATTTGATGATTTGATTCTGAAATTCAAAGAGTAGTTCAGGTTGCAAGCTACGAAAGCTAAGGACGTTATTTCTCTTACATCAATGAACCAGAATCCAAGAGAATCTGTTAAAGCCTTCCTCAAAATATTCAATGTTGTTGTATCCAAAGTAGGAAATCTCGAGCCCCACATGATCTTAATGTCTCTAATTGGCGCCATAGCCGAGAAGAGAAAATTTGGTAAATGGATTAAAATGAAGGAGCCAAGCACGCTTGATAAATTATATAAAAAGGCCAAGAAATACATGAGATTGGATAATAATCATGTGCCTCTTCAGATTATTGATGCTAACCAACCTCTCGAAGCTCCCAAAAACGCTGATACCTAGTACAATCAAAAAAAATCTCGAGGGTCAGAAAAGAGGAATTGACCAGAAAGACAATCGAGACGGCAAGAAGCCTCACTTTTCCAACCCATTAGAGCTAAAGTCTTTAAATGAAACTCCAGAAAACATCTTTGCTACGACCATAAACACCAAAGACTATCCAATACCAAAACCTCAGAAAGTAGGTGACAATCAAGCGAACTCTGGAAAGTTCTGTCGGTTCCATAATCAGTAAGGCCACAATACCATCAAGTGTAGACATCTAAGGTCATTGATCGAAGAGCTGATTAGGAAGAATCGTCTGCAACAATATGTGAAAAATCCACATTCCTCAAACGTTGTTCCAATTCTCCAGGGCCAGGGGGCAACAAGCAACCAAGCTCTTGTTCAAACCATTCCAAGGCTGATCATCAATTAATAACCATTGATTATGCTTCAATTTAAATGGCTTATTATAAGCGATCAACATCACCACCGCTTTACTTCATGCTCTATTTCCGGCTTTAGTTCATGCTTTACTTCATGTTTTACTTTCTTTTATATTCGAAACTTCTTGTAAACAGTCTGCAATAATCTGCAAGCGATGCACTAAACATTAGCTCTACGACTAAGAGCATATTTGTCTGAATGAATTTCTAGCTTGCAAAATTTTATGTTAGATCAAAACTTGATTAAAAATGGTTTCATATTGCAGGCCATCTGTCGAGCGCTTGTTCCTTCAGAATCTAACGAGAAATAACGACCCCAACAACACTACTTCAAGTGCCAAAGGCTGTAAATATCAACATCCCAAATGAAAAAATAGAGAAAAGCATCGCATTGAGAAGTGAATTGGAGGAGTCGCAAAGATTCAAACAATGAAAAAGCTCCATGAAAAACAAACAAAAGTGTTGTAACTCTCATCGAAGGGGAACTCCCATAATTGGGAGTTCCAAAGCCCTGGTTCCTAATCTGAAATAGCTCGCCAAGTCAATCGGCGGACAAGGGAACTGGATCTAACCCTGAGTTGGAATAATCAGCACCATGTCGGAAGGACCGATAATCCTAATGTTGGAAGTACCAGCATCAGGCCGAAGGACCGACAAACACGCTGGAAAGACCAGCACCATGTTGGAAGGACCGAAAAACCTGATATTGGAAATACCAACATTAGGCCAGAAGGACCGACAAACGAGCTGGAAGGACCAGCACATACAAAAACCAAAGACCTCTCCAGTGGCACCGGATTGATCGTCAATATCAGGAAGCACCTAATCCGATAATGACAAAAATTGGGGTCCTAACCTCGAAATCCTCTCTAGGGGCACCCAATTGATCGTCAGTATCAGGAAGCATCTGATCCGATAACGATAAACATTGGGGTCCTCACCGAATTCTTCTCCGGAGGCACCCAATTGATAGTCAATATCAGGAAGTACCTGATCCGATTACGAAAAATGTTGGGTTCTAACCAAAGTGTTCCCTGGGGACACTCCTTCTGAACCTACCGACGCTTGGATTAATCATTATAATTGAGTGGCGAAAGTCTCCAATACCTGAATTAACCAAGCCAGATTGTAGATGGAGTTTGGATTTAACCAATTAACTTGCATAGTGTCTAAAAATCTCAAATATGACAAGTGTTAGATTTTAGCCCAAACAGGGGCATGAAATCCAAAGTACGTCCCGTAGAGAAGACAAATAATGACTTCCTAAACAAGGGGAATGAATTTCAAAGCTTCTCAAAGAGGAAGCAGAAAATGAATCACAGATATGCATTTCCCAAATAAGAAATGTGGTGTATTATCATATAAGTCATTAAAACAATGACATTCGAAATCCGCATTTCCCACAATGTTCATTTCGAAGCCCGCATTTCTCGCAATGTTCATTACGAAGCCCGCATTTCTCGCAAGAAAAAAAAACAAGCTTCGAGGGGCAAATGTTAACCTCGTTGTGAAAATGCAGTTCAAAAGTGATATGTCGATCTTAATCTAACATCATGGTTCCTAGTCGAATACCATCATAGAGTCGTTCACCTCTACGGTACCGTTCGATCAAGCCAACTCGTGCATAACAACTCGCTCGGACATGTAGATGGGTCGAGCAACTTCGCGGATAAATGAGCCAAGGAGGATCGAGCACCCATCCACATGAGTTAAGCGGTTCCGCATCACCATGGGTCGTTCTGCCCATGCCATACGGGTCGGTCATGGTAATAACATGATGGAAGAATCAAAATCACAAGAATGGATTCATAAAATATTCATAGTGGATAAATTCTGGTTTAACGTTACTATCTTGATCAAGCGCATATTAGAATGGACGAACTGTTTTATGTACAGGCATGATTCAATTTATAAATGATAATGTGGACTGGGATGAGATGGCAAATAAATATGATGCCCCATGAATTATAGTCCGTGGCAACAATATAGAGGCAACGTTTTATTATCAATATGTATAAATCACTCATGGACCTTCCATGAGGATTGAACGATAAAACAAGTAAGTGATACCATGAATTAACTCATGCACATGTGCGATTTTGGACATGTAGCATATGTATATGCATGCAACATGATTGGGTTGTTCACCCTCCTGATCGTGCACCATAATCATGCGGCCTAGGTCGAGTAGTGAGGATCGTGCAACCCTAGTCGGTCGAGCAAGCTTAACATGCAGAAAGAAATGTATGGAAAAGTTGTAATTAACAATCCCCATTTTGCACAGTAATGTATAAAAGGAAAGGCAATGACATTGTCTGTAAATCTTGATCCCGATTTTCACTAATGACGCAAAACCTGTAATGACCCGGAATTCTGAACGAAAACAAAATGTGTGTAAAGAACTTAAAATGAACGATACATTAATAAATTAAAGTATTAATGTTGTTTATTCATTTACAAGGCCAGAACAGGAAGATAAGATTTATTTTACAACGATTAAAAACACAGCTAAAACTGAATAACGGAAGTATAGTAAACATAGTAACAATAGCGCTACTAAAACACTGTAGAAAAGCGTTACTAGAAGCACTATGACCAAGCACCACTAAAGTGTTGTAGAAAGCATTATAGCCAAAAAGAACCGTAGCTAAAGCATTACAAATCCACCATAGCAAAAGTGTTGAAAATCTTTAACTAGAGTTTTATTTTGTTTTAAATAACAAATCCAATAGTTAGTGAACTAGAGAACCCAAGCTATAATGCAACTTGAAGACCATAACTCAGCCATTTTTCTGCACATTAAAAACCAAATGTACAGCTGGGAATCAAAGCCCATTCCTTCGCAAGAACACACACATGCTCAGCTAGAAAACAAAGCCCATTTGTTAGCCAATACTTCATGGAGAAGTCTAGGGGGACAAGGGTGATAATGACATGTGATTTGAGGGTTTAAACACTTGAGTGTTTTGGAGATTTTGCCATGATTCTTTTCCTACTAGCCGCTGGCATTCAATGCCATAAGATCTCCTCACATTTGCATTAAGATTTAAAAAAACAATAGGTGGAAAGTAGAGAACCATTAGGAGCTTGACACGTGTTGACACCATAGAAGCTTCCCATTGTTTTTGTATATAAACTAGAGAAGAGGACGCAGCATTATATAGCTTTGTCACTAGTGAATCCAAGATGAATGAACAAGATTGCTCCACCATGACAAAACCATGTAAAGCCAAGAAGATGTTGCTATCAAACTATATTTCCTGCTGTACAAAATCCTTGCGCAAGAACAGCCATAGAAACTCAACATATATTTAATACATCCTTCTAGAATAAGGACAGCAAGTGGATGTTTTGTTATAGCTTGAAATATACAAGTGTATGGACAGCCTTCATCCACCATGACATATCCATACAATGCCAAAACCAAAACTTAGCTTTCATAGGAACATTTCTTCCTGCCAAACCTGCGCAAGATATTGGTGATAAGAGGATTAAAAGATTTTACTGATTTAAGTATAAAAGAAAACCAATATTATATGCATTGGTTTTGCATATAAATATGCTGCTACTATCTTCATTCTCATTTACCTGTAAAACGAGCTAAGAGAGAAGGAGATCTGGAAATATAAACACACCATTCACCTGCTGTTTAAACTGTGAGTAAACCTCACTGCATTTCTTTTATAGAATCCATGCAAGTGATAGTGTTATACATATTGACTGTTAAACATGTTGTGTTACTGTATGTTGCTTTGATAATGAATTCATAGAAAGGTATATTTAGTTCTAGGTGACATTTGAATTTATGTAGCAAACCCTTTATTTATTGAACAAACAATTTAGTATCCCCTGGAAAAAAAAACTGTGTGGACACACTGATCTGTTTGAGGCCTTCTTCATAGTTGTGATGCAAATGTAAAGATGAGACATGATTACTTCCTGCTAATGATTCAGCCAAGTAAATAAGCAACATCAAACAAGTTAGAATATATATATGTGTGTGTATCTTTAGATATACACAGTAAAGGATGTGTTGGAAACAGGATTCTCTTTACTGTGAATTGAAACAAGAAATACTTGAAAATTTTCAGATGTTAAATGGATATGTATAGTACACCCACTCGAGTAAACTAGACATATACATAAGTCTTGGAAGTTAGGGACAGTAAGTTAAAAGATTTAAAATATTTCAAATATAAAGAACTGAGTTTTGCCTCGGCCTCGGAAGTTGGGGTATTGGTTTTCACTAACGACGCATGTTGATCGAGTGTCGAGGAATCTCGGGTCAGAGTACGACCAAAACAGCGGCAACATGAAGTGAGTGTATGGGGTTAGTAAAGGGGGCGACTGAAGGTCATTATTTGATCAACGTTTTCATGAAGTTTTCCTTTCCAGTCAGTACATAAAGAAAGCAAAACTTATATATATATGTTTTCACGCTACTAATGATCAGAGGGAGGTCCAGTAGTATGGGGCGACTCAAGGAGGAAATGTACGCGTGTTGAGTTGAGGACAAGCCGTGGTTGCGGACTGATACAACTGTGCATACACACAGTTGAAACATGCACAGAGAAGCTACCGAAAAGAAGTGAACAACAGAAATGTGAAGAGGGAGTGAGAGATTGTGATGGTGGTCTGTGAAAGGCTGATGGACAGAGGGCTTGATGGTCCGCCATAAGTGTAAACATGGTTGTGCTCATCAGTTTTAAACAGTAAGGGTATAAGGCTGGAGTCGATCTAGGGTCAGTAATGGCAGTTGTATGCTTTCGTTCGATCATGAGGTTGAGTGCTGGGTTTGGATGGTCCAATCGAAACACTTTTTCTTTGATCAGGCTGATGGTGGTTGATCGATTAAGAGGGATGACTCAGTACATTAAGGTGTGTGTGTAGTACCCGTAGCAAGGCATTGCTATAGACTGACATAGGTGTGTATGTGCACACCAAAAACATGCACAAAGAAGTTGCTGGGAACATAAAAAAATGAAGAGGTTTGGTTTTACAGTAGGAAGTAGAAAAGATAAAAACAGACAGGAATAAAAACATGGGAACAATCAGAGAAATTTAGGATAGGAATTAAATCAGTTCGGGTCTTGGCAAAATTCATATAAATAAAAGGGTACGGGTTCTTCTCGTTCCATGGCATGCTGCTATGGTGGCAGGTCACGCAAGTCCTTCATCAGGTGGGTAGCCGAACGTATGACAAAAATTGAAGAGGGAGGGCAAATGGAAGTTGGAAGCAACATACACGCAAATAATAAAGTAAAAAATGAAAATGATATTTGCACCCAGTATTTGAGATGGGTTATTTAAAAGAAAGGGGAGAGATGAGGGATTGGGAAGAAAAGAGGGGTGAGAATAGCGGCATTTCATATTTAGTTTGTTTTGGCGAGAACATTGGGTTTTGGCCAGAACTTTGGGTTTTGGCGAGATTTGGTTGATGGGTGCGAACACAAGATCAAGGAGCTAATTTACCATGCGCACACCAGTGTTATGAAAAGTGGTATTTTGGAAAAATCTGGTAGTTGGCGAAAATCGGAAGTACCACCTGGTACTTTGGTAACGTGGGCTGAACACGTGATCTGGAGCTGGTTTGCCAGGTGCACACCGCAGTTTGAAAAGTGGTACTGGTACTTTGGTCAAAACGTTATAAAAAGTGATTTTTAACATTAGTTTTAAATTTAAAATAGTTTAATTTTAAAATAAAAATGAATAAAGGGAAATTTATATAATTAAATAAAAAGAGAAGTTTTTATTTAAAGTAGCATAGACGGTGGCAGAGGAAGAAAACAGCAGAACACCAAGGACAGAGCTTGACTGTAGGAAGTCGACGGATTTATTTAATTAATTTATTTAAAAATAAATTAAATAATTGAATAAATGACACATTAAATTATCTTATAAATTAGGGAAGATTTATATATCATATCGTCGGACATTTTGATCATGTACAAAAATGGAAACCGGTGTGTAAAATATTTATAATAATTTAAAATTGAGAAAAAGGCAAATGTTTGTTTTATTTATCAAGTAACGATAAATAAAATAAGATTAGATCAAGAGAAAAGATTTAACTGTCGATATGAGATCCAAATGTTCTAACATCGGATTTTTATAAGGGAAGATTTTACATAAGAATGTTTTAGGCCCGTGCTTCGCACACGGTATAGCATGATATAAAATAAAAGAGTTAAGCTAATATTTTTTTGAAATAAAAATATTTAAGGAATGTGAATTTTTGAAATAAGAATTCAAATGGAATTACAGAAATTAGGAACTGACTAGAAATAATAAGTCGAATGATTTTCTGAGTATTTATCTGATGTTGGTTTCGGCCTTCGGGGTTTATACTTAGGAAGTTATTCTCTTAGTGATTACAGTCAGCGACTGATTGATGTGAAAGGATAGTGATACGTAAATGCAGGAAAATATGAATACATATATATATATGATTGGTCAATAGAAATTTCAATTGGAAATTAGATTGTTGTTTGCACACGTATTTTCATTTGATAGTTAAGTCATCGACTATCAAAGTTTTGACCATTTTAACATTGTTAATATGGAGAGACCGGTTGGATTATTATCCAAAGAACCACTCCGCATTGGCATAAGCATTGCGAGTCAAGTATGCTGAAGACGGAGAAAAATACAAGGGCTATTGTATAAATCTTAGATAACGGTTGGCTAAGATGGTTGTACGGAATAGTACCTTCGGTTTGTCCAGTCCCAGGACAACTTGTATGGACGAACGTCTGACAGAGTACTCCTAACTAATCACGTACGTGGACCTTTTCAAATGTAGTTATAAGTGGTAGAGAAATTCGTATCTCTTACTTTATACTTGTAATATATTTTTGGAGAAATCAATTAGTGGATTAGCGGGTTTGACGATGTGACGTTCAAAGCAAATAAAAACATGTGTCAGGGTACGTTTAGTTTCAAGCTATACAACCGGAAATGACAAAAATCGGGCAGGCAACATGGCTATGTGGGTAGCTCCCATTAGGATGTATCATCATCTGATCTAGAGTTTCAATTACTTCTTAAAATCTATTGTCGATTCTGACCCGTTTCGGGAAACGGTGGGTAGCTCCCAACCGTTGGTGATATACATTCGATACACTCAAGAGAAATGAGTGGTCGGTCATGTGTGGCCGGGTTACAAGATGTTCTTGTTGAACCCGTGTATTCGTATCTAGAGATACACCTCCGGAAGGTGATCCCATACCTTGTCATAGTTGGAAACCCAATATCCATAAGCACTTAACGGTTTTTGTTTATAGACTATAAGTAGAATGTGAGATGAAAGCATTTTTACTAGATTATGAATTATTTGTGGACACCCTAGACATTATCATAATATCTGTTTAAATATGCAAACTGTTGTGATCTCATAAGGTAAAAACCCGTTCCGTATTCACGGCGTGGTCTTATGAATCATTGTGATTTATTGAAACTTGTTTATAAATCGTTTACTCACACCAGTCCATGACTCACCCGGAGTTTATTTTCTGTGTTTTCCTTAAACTCTTGGGTGCTCATAATATTTATTATGAGTAGACAAGTGATCCAGGTTCTATAGTAATTTTGGAGTAGCTGGATGGCAGGATCTGAAGTGTTGGCTTATCTATCATATGTTATGTAGAATTATCTGCAAGTTAGTATCACAAGTGTTAAGTATGTAATTGTGATGACATGTATCCCTATGTATGAAGTATTTCAATGTGCTTGACTTATGTTATGTAATATTTTAGGTTATTATATATTGTTCCAAGTTCCGCTGTGAGATTCTGATGTCTTTTCTTAGTTCTATTCTTCTATCTATTTCTTTTCTTAAATAATGATACAACTTCCGAGGTACTGGAAAGTTGGGTCATTACAAAACCGCATGGATATCAAATCGCTTTTCAAATGGCAATGCGGAAAATATTATTCTTGTATACGAATTTGCACGAAGCCGTGACAAGCCAACGCTGGAAATAAAGTTTCAATGGCAATTTTGTGATTCAAAGGAACAACAGCATTTGCATCTAATTGAGCGGACGTCAAGTAGGTATGGACATGAAAGCATGTTGGGTTGCTATGCAATTATAGTGCGGTCGGTCGGTTAACTTTCCATATGAGACGCTCAGAGAATCACGGTGGCAAAATGGTAATTAGAGAGGGTCGGTTACATTGTTAGTCACGTGTTATTTCTATCCTGGTTGTTCAAGACAACAGGGCATGCTCAGTTACAAAGTAAAGTGGGGTCGAACGTACTAAAATCTAGAAGGGCCGCTCATGTATTATGGAAAATGGGCCACTGGTCTCCCGTGCACGTTGTGGGTCGATTGTACAATTGGTCACAGCTGGCTCCAGCTGTGTACATCTATCCAGTGGTAGTTCTGTAAATATATCGACGAACGACCCTCACCCAGTTCACCATAATTACAGCTTCGCCACCTGGTCCGAACTTCTCCTATAAATACCCCATTTCTCCACAATTCAAGGATCTAATTCTTCCACCCAGAAGGGCTGCCAAATCACTTCTCCACCATTCTCAAGCAATCCAAGATCTATTAATGGCTTCCTAATCTCAGTCTATCTGCCTCCAATATCAAATGGATCAAATCTCCTACATGCTCTATGGAAATTCGCTCTAGCTCGATTCACATCATCTCAAATCTCCTATAACACCCCGCATTTTTAAGATAACAAAATGAGAATAACTTGATTTAAATATTTAGAATTAAGTGAAATGGAATGCGCCGTTGCGTTCGTCTCGAAATTCTGGTCAAGATAGACACCAGGTTTGCATAAAACGGACATCGTGTGAAGAAGTTTGTATACATATAAGGAACTTATATGTATATATATTAAATAAAAATTTATCCAGAAAATCAAAATTCATGAGCGGGAAATCTGGGAGGGAAAATAGACCATTGAGATTCGACCTAGGGTTTGACCCACCAACACGGGGGTCGACCCCACCGCGGATGTTGAACATTCTTCTGAGGTCTAGTGCATAAACATATAAATATATATATATAAGTATATGGAAGGATTGATAAATGACATTAATTGAAATTAATGGAAATAAATGGAATTGAATGAAAGATAATTACAACAGTAAAAGGAATGGAATGAACGGGGAATGGTAATAACCTATTATAAATAAATTAAATTAATAAGAATGTTGTATAATAGGTAGACTTGTCCTAAGGACAAGTGAAGATTATAACTTAGGTTATAATAAACTAGTATGGACATTAGATAACTGGTGAAATGAGATAAGTGGCACTTAACTTTAATTTAAGTAATCAGTAAATGGGGAAAACTGAAACCATTTGTTTGTAATAAGTAGAGAAAAGGGGGGAAGTCTATGGAACGAAAGAAGTAGTACTTGATTATAAATTAAGTAATCTGTAAACTTGGAAGTATGAAATCTACTGATAAGAATAACATGTTTAGGCATGCCCTAGGGACAAGTGGAAATTATAAATTAGGTTAGAATGAGGCAACTCAGGAAATGAGGTAAGTTATATTTAATCATAAATGTTAAGTGACATGTTAAGTAGAAAACATGTGAATTTAGATACACTTAGTTACTTATTAAGTAGAACATGTTATTATAACCTTGAATCAAACAAGAATATAAAGGGAGTGTGGATTACATACCTTGGATTACAATCTAGAGAATAACATGTTGTGGGCTTATTAATAAACTTAAATGGGTTAAGTTGTATAACTGAAATCAATAAGCAAGAGGGGCCCATTCCTCAGAGATATAAGGAGCTAGGAAGAACTTGGTAACCTGAAAAAAAAAGTTAAGATAAACAAGTTAAATGGAAATGATAAGTAAAGCAAGCGCATAAAAGAATGTTTGGACATAGGGTCTAATAACATATTAAATTGAGGCGCTTGGACCAGTCCATACATTTGAGGATGAATAACCCAACGGGGTAGATCATCGTTGTGTTATAAGGCATGTAGAGAGCGCACGTTCATCTGATTATTCGATCGGATCCGAAGGACTGGAAGGGGAAGCACACGGCTTCCTGAGGTACGTAAGGTGTTCCTGGTAGTCCTTTGTGCAGTGGCAGATGTTTAGGTTGTGCTCGCAGAGGTTGGATATGCGCGTAACTACTTGGTGGGTGGGCCTTAACTGCGAAAGTATCTTTGCAGTCAGAATGCTATGATGTGATGAAACTAGGGTGAGTCGGCGGTCGCGTCAACGGGGAGGCGTAGGGTCACGACCAACAAGGTTAGTAGATTTTCGGATACCCGTCATCGATAGCCAGTGGGATGCGAAAAGACTAGAGCTAAAACCAATAAACCATTTATCTTTCACTATCGAGGTACGGTGGTTGAGGGAAGACGCCAAATGGATGTTTAGATTATTTGTTAAGGGCAAGTCATTTAGCTCTGGCAGTCTTTACTAGTTGAGGGAGGGGTCAAGGTGGGGTCATAGCCACCGTGAAAACAGACCCTAGGAATATCTGTATTTTGAGGCTCTTAAAGGTGAGCCTGTACAAATATGGAAAAAGCTCCCGACTGAGTTCTTTGTTCCTTGTATCGCCCTGCCACAGAACTCAGTGCACATTAGAGGACGTGTGGTTAAGGCATCGAGCTATAATTAACGATACGTACGTGGGACAATATAGACACATGCATGTCTGATATGGGTCGTGTATCGTAGACTTGAGTGTATTACTCTAGAATGGAATGCGATTTGATCGAATGTGGTAGTCCATACGCATACATACCATAGAGTTTCAGATATATGCGGAACATAACATTGTTATATAGAGATTCATACATCACTCCAGCGTAGGATGAGGGACTGTGTATATTTCGATGGTATTACGGTGGAGACCGTGCGAGAGGGATACCATGGGGTTTACCTCAATATTGAGGGGTAGCTACATATATACTATATTAGGTTAATCCATTGGGAAGTAAATCGGTACGATGTGTGTGTAAGCCTTGAGTGCTGTTAACCCAAGCAACCTAATATGATTGAATGGTATATGTAGTGTTATCCAAAGTGTATATTTTAAATCCAGTCACCAAAACTTATGTTCTGACCCCTTCCACATAACATACTCGCAGGTTAGGATTGTGGCAGAGACATGATAGCTTTGTATACTGGTTAGGTAGTATTATTAATAAAATAAGGCTATATTTGATTACATTATACTTTATCCATTCCGATGTGAGATATTTTTGACATATTTTATGTCTTTGTCTTTTCTGCAGGATACCAGAGCAAAACAACACGAGTTTCGATAGGTTAGAATTTAAAAACAAAAAATCGATCTGTCGGAATTCGGTTTGTTACCTCTGGTATCAGAGCTTAGGTTTAGGATTCCTATATAAATATTGAGTGAACATATTTGTATTTTTAAAAATATAAATGAAACACCCCACCCTCCATTAAGGTCACTCACAAAGGGAATGCCATAACTTTGGTGGAGGTTTGTAAGTAAAAGTCACAGATAAAACACAAGACAGATATAAACACATATATCTATAAGCAGCGGAAAACAACAGACTTTTTATTTCATAAATACGTGTTCATACAAAACATTTCCATAACTGTCACATAATAACTCCCAAAACTTTACATCATCATTTCTGTCTCGGTTATTAAATAAAGAAGCATAAAAACATAATTAAAACTGCATAAATCCCCATAGAGTGTGTCCAACAGCCATAGCAAAGGAAAGAAAGTCCAAACCGTACATCTACTATCTTGAAGCTTTCAAAGAATCTGACTAAGCTGGGTTGTTTCCTCCCTGTGGACCTGGGGGTAACGGAAGAAAAGAAGACGAAAGAAAATAGGGTCAGACATAAAGCCTGGTAACTCTAGTGACTCTTCAGTATGAGAATAAGAATAAGGGCATGATAGGTACAAAATGGAAACAGGAAAGTATCATAAACTAAGATAAAGTAGTTTTGAAACGAATATACTATCGCACCCTACACTATAACTTTGCACCTATTTGTACTGTCTTAACTGGCACCCCATGCAGGAGGTGAAGTGATTCCCTTTTTCTAAAGATCGGCTCCTACTCGCATAATCATTTGTGTCTTACGACCCCCAAAGATTGTAGATACCTATGCTGGTCCCATCATGGGGTGTATCAAGTCCCATGGTGGCGGTCCGACACAATTCTAGAATGCATAGTTTATACTAGTGGTGCCCCCAGTGCTCTGTTTGTTTGCTCCGAAGTGTGTGCACGCCCGCACTCCGTTAGGACCCACACTGTTTCACCCACCGCCGTCGCTTTGACCGCTTACAATCAGCCCAGTAATCGTGCCCCACTCTACCTAGTTTCAGGGTACCATGATACCTAATTGGGTTACTGCTGAAATGGGTCCCCGTCACTAGGGTTTTCTAGTCAAACATGTTAAGTGGTTAAGTGTATGTATTTACCTAACCCCACCCATCAGTTTAATTAACATATTGAATTGGTTAAGTGTTTTAGTTAACTTAACCCTACCATCCTGACTTGTTTGTCCTTAGCTTTTTAAATCACCGACCACTCACATTAGACAGATATTGTTACGGTTACTAGATGTGCCGGTCGATTCCGGGCAGATTTACACCGTAACTCAGTCTAACCTCGGGTCCTTATTGGGCTCAATGCTTAACCACCCACATTGGATAGGTAGTGTTGTGACTACTGGACAGCCGGGCGGGTCCGGGCGGGTTTACATCACTACTCAATCCAACCTCGTGTTAAGCATATTTGTATTTTCTAAATTTACATATTTGTCTTTATTACTTGTTATATGTAAATTAAATGTCTTGGCCCACTTTTCCAAGTTTAACGTTTTTGGTATAATAATTTATACCGTTCAAATGCCACCAATTTTGGGATGTGACAAACATGTCAATTTCATATATTTTTAAATTTTCCCAACGTTACCTCGTCTAAATATTAGGCTAACAATCTTAGCCTAATTTTACGTTCGCATGATTTTCAACATATAATATTAGGCTAAAAACTTAGCCTAATTTAGCGTACACAAAATTGGCATAAGGAAGTTCATTAACATAAACGTGACATAGGTGTAAACTTGGCATTTTTGGCATAATCAATATGAACATCATAGGTGTGAACTTGCAAAATAGCCAACATGAATGTCATAGGTGTGAACTTGCAAAATAGTCAATATACATATATGTGAATTTGCAACATAGCCTAAATCAACTTACATATATGTGAATTTGCATTGAAATAAGAGTCTAACAAAATAGGTGTCATATGAATTAGCATATGATAAGAATATGACATTTTCATAGGTATGTATAACTTTACGACAAGGGTGTGAACTAGATCCAATCACATATCTAATTACAACATGAAACATGTACTAAAGTGGATCTTGACATGGATCCCATTTAGGAACTTGCAACTTTTGTATAAACATAGGAGCATGTATATGAACATAACCATTTAGACATAAAGGTTCTAGCATAAAGTATATACATGAGATTCTAATCAAAAACAGTCTATATAATCACATAAACATGAACTATACAACTTGCTTGTGATGTTGTTGTCATTCTAAAAGTACAATAGGATCAACATCAATCTTAATTATACCACAAACATCCCAATTTCATTCACAACACAATCATTTCAATACATAGATATGAATTAACATCGTCGTTACATAATAGCACAATTCCACTTCCAATTTACATCGAATCAAGTCTTAGTTTTATTCTCAACGGAAAAATCACTATACTTACAACGAACGACGAACTTGAATTTTGGATTCTGGGTTCTGAATTTGATATGCTTTCCTTTGGGTAGACTAACGTTGTTTAGATTCATGTTTTACTTTAGTATTGGCTTGCCTCTAAGCTTTCTAACTGACGGCCACTCCTAGTTTCTTTCCAGCAGCATGGCGGCTCTAGTACTATATTATTTGTGTGAATTTAGGTTTAGACTTGAGTTGTATTTATAGAATTTTAAACTGATTAGAGCCGTCGATGAAGCTAGAGTGAATCCAGACCATCCATCTCAAGAGAAACCAATCAGAAAGTGACATGTAAGCCCTAGTGACACAGCCAAGCCTCAGAAATCGACCAGAACCCGACCAGGCCAGCCCGGGCCTGACCAAGCAGGTTTCAGCTCGACCTGGGCGCACTCGGCAGGTGCGCCAGTGCAAATTTGCACTGGCGCACTTCCCAAGTGCGCCAGTGCAATTTTGTTCTGGCACCCAAGTGCGCCAGTGATTTCTAGCTTGTTTCTGGTTTTTCTGCCCAACTTCGTTCGTACATATCTTCTTAATACGGTATCCATTTTAACAAACTTGGACTCTATTTCAAGCAGAATTTCGAGACGAACGCAATGGCGTAACCCATTTCCGTTAATTCCATTATTTATAATTAATTGTACTTTAATTTGTTAAGTTACAGTTAACAAAAAATTCGGGGTGTTACATTCTCCTCTCCTTAAAGGATTTCGTCCCCGAAATCTTCAAGTCTAGGAGAACGTAAGTCCTAACATCCAATCGTCCATCTACTCAACCAACAAACACAGGCGTCCATTGTCCTTAAAAGACTTCTAATGCTTTATGATTATATGCGCAGTGTGTATATGTCCTTAACTAATGCAAAATCAGGCGGTCTACTGATCCAGTTGACCTCCTTAATGCAAATCATGTAAATGTCATGAATCCATTATGTATGCAAATTTGTCCTTACTCATAATTCTACATGAGTGCGCAACCATCAATACAAATGCGACATCCATATGACAACATATCAAGTTTCAACCACATACAAATATGAATACATATATGCATATGCAATATGAAGTGACTGAGCCAATCTAAAACCTAGGTTGTGTGTGTATATGCATTCATGAGCAACCACTTGCAGCCATCAACCATAACATGTTTCAAATACATGTTTACATCCAAAGGGGTTTCTACCTAAGGATAAAGGATGATATCGAGGAGATATACCTAAAAAGATAGATACAAGCACAACTTAAGGGAAAAAGAGAGATCAAAGATATACCCTCAAAAAGAAAAGGGTAGGTCGCGCGTATTTATCCTCAGTTTCCCAAGTCGTGTCTTCCTCGGCGTCGCTCCACTGAACTTTAACGAGCTTTACTTCGCGGTTGTGTAGCTTTTTGATTTCAGTTCCCTCGAGTTGGAACTCTCCTCACAGTTGCTTCGCGTTCCACTTCGGCTTCTTCTAGAATGCTTGGCTCCACCACTTCCGCAAATTCATGTAGACATTTTCAGAGATGAGAAACGTGAAAGACGTTGTGAATTCCAGCCAACCTTTTAGGCAGTCTACTCTATAAGCCATCTTCCCAATCTTCTCGATGATAGGGAACGGTCCTACAAATCTTGGTGCTAGCTTTCCTGCGGATCCAAAGAGAACGACGTTCCTTAAGGGAGATACCTTAAGGAAAACCCTGTCCCCAACCTCAAACTCAAGGTTGGTCCTTCTCTTGTCGGCGTAGGATTTCTGTCTGTCTTGGGCAGTCTTCATTCTCCTTCGTATCAAGTCCACTTTTTCTGAAGTCTCTCTAATCATGACTGGCCCAAGTATAATCTTGTCAGTAGACTCCCACCAACAAGTTGGTGATCGGCAAGGTCTTCCATACAAAGCTTCGAAGGGCGCCATACCGATGGTGGCTTGGTAACTGTTGTTGTAGGCGAATTCCACTAAAGGAAGGTGATCCTCCCAAGTCCCTCCGAAGTCAAGAATGCACAGTCTTAGAAGATATTCTAGTACTCTATTCACCCTTTCTGTCTGACCATCAGTTTGGGGGTGATAGGCCGTGCTCAAGCATAACTGTGTGCCGACAGATTCTTGCAGACTCCGCCAAAATTCGGTCATGAAGATGGGGTCTCTGTCACTCACTATGCTGGAGGGTATTCCATGGAGTCGAACTATTTCCTTGAGATAAAGAGAAGCTAGAGACGAAGCAGTCCTTCTACTCTTGATAGGTATAAAGTGGGCGCTTTTAGTAAGCCTATCCACTATTACCCAAATGCTAGTATTGCCTCTTCTTGACCTAGGCAACCCATCAATGAAGTCCATTGAAATGCTATCCTACTTCCATTGGGGGAATTCTAGAGGATGAAGTAGTCCTCCAGGTTTCTTTTGTTCCTCCTTGACCTGTTGGCATGTCACGCACTTAGAAACGAAATCTACCACGTCCTTCTTCATGCCGCTCCAATAGAAAGCTCTCTTTACGTCCTTGTACATCTTGTCTCCACCTGGGTGCGTTGTCATCTTGGAATGATGTGCCTCCTCGAGAACCTTCTTCACAAAATCCCTAGTTTGTGGGATGCATAGCCTTCCATCCCGTCTTAGCCAACCCTTATCGTCGATGGAGTACCTATTGAGGTGACTGGAAGTTTCACCCCTAATTAGTTTATCAATCACATCCACAAGCTGCGGGTCTTCACGTTGTGCGGCCCCTATCAAGTCAAAAAGAGTGGGTCGTACTTCTAGGGATGCCAATAAACCAAGTATAAAATCTGAGGAGGGCCTAAAGTCAAAACTGGCTATATACTCCAAGCTTTGCCTTTCGACAAAGAGAGGGCTTAGGGTCAGTTTCTTTCTGCTCAACGCATCTGCTACTACGTTGCCTTTGTCGGGAGTATAGGAAATCTCAAAGTCATATGAGGCAAGGAACTCCATCCATCTTTGCTTCCTTAGGTTAAGATCTTTCTGCGAGAAAAGATACTTCAATGATTTATGGTCAGTATATAATTCAAACTTCTCACCTAGGAGATAATGGTGCCAAGATTTAAGCGCAAAGATGATGGCGGCCAACTCAAGATCGTGGGTTGGGTAGTTCTTTTCATGCACTTTCAATTGTCTTCCACCATAAGCTACTACCCTCCCTTCTTTCATCAGAACAGCGCCTAGCCCTATACCACAAGCATCCGTATATACTGTGAACATTTTGCTTCCATCCGGCAAAGTCAGAACTGGGGCTGTTGTGAGAGCCCTTTTTAATCGTTGGAAAGTAAACTCGCAATCCAAATACCAAGTGAACGCCAGATTCTTCTTTGTTAGCCTTGTGAGTGGAGCTGAGATTTTCGCAAAATCCCTAATGAACTTTCGGTAAAAACTGGCTAGCCCAAGGAAGCTTCGGACTTCAGTTGCATTTCTTGGTGTCTTCCAATCTTGCACTTGCCACCACTTTCGCGGGGTCCACAGCTAACCCATCTTTGGACACTATATGTCCAAGAAATCTTACTTCTTCCCTCCAAAAGTGGCACTTGGAGAATTTGGCTTTTAGCTGATGAACTCGAAAAGTTTCCATGATCTCCTTCAGATGCTGAGTGTGTTCTTCCTCATTCTTTGAGAAGATCAAAATATCATCTACGAAGACCACCACGAACTTATTGAGGAATTCTCTGAACACCCTGCTCATTAGGTCTACGAAATAAGCAGGTGCGTTTGTCAGACCGAAAGGCATGACAAGCCACTCGAAGAAACCGTCTAGGGTTCTGAACGCCATTTAATCAATGCTATCTTCAGCTACCCTTAGCTGATGGAACCCAGTAGCTAGATCAAGTTGGGAGAAGACCGACGCACCTACAAGCTGATCAAACAAATCGTCTATTCGGGGAAGCGGGTGTCTATTCTTTTTAGTCAGCTTGTTTAGCTCCCTATAGTCCACACAAAGACGTAGTGAACCATCTGCTTTGGTGGCGAACACCACTGGAGCACCCCATTCCGAGATACTCCTTCTTATAAAACCCGTCTCGAGAAGCTCCTTAACTTGCTTACTGAGCTCCTTCCTCTCCTCTGGAGCCATGTGTCTAATAGGCAGAGCTACTGGCTTTGCATTATCCACAAGATATATGCGGAAGTCTATTTCCTGCTTCGAAGGTAAGCCTTTCACCTCTTCATAGACATCCGGATATTCCCGGACTACTCTAACCGACTGCAAATTCTCAACAGAAGCGTCAAGTGACTCTAGATAACTAAGCATAACAGCATTCAAGGGATTACAAGAAATTTCTAGAGTGTTACCGAGCCGAGTCAAGAGCTTAACCACACTTTTTCTCATAATCAAGAATGGCACCATTACTGGATAACCAGTCCATGCCTAAGATCAGTCCATATCCTGAGAAGCCCAAAACAAAGGCACTACATCTAAATTCAACGCTTAGAATAGAGATTTTCAAATCCAAGCAAACCATCAACAAATAAGCCGAGCCCCCAATTGGATTTGAAAAAACCAAGGGATCTTCTACCTTACTAGTGTCTAGGTGCAGAGATTCTACTAAAGCAGATGAAATAAAGGAGCGTGATGCACCAGAATCAAAGAGAGTGCAGACTGGATGATCATATAGATAAACTAAGGTTTCTACAGAAATATTTCTACCTCGTTCGTGTGGAGGTGCCACCAGCACGTGAACTTGTCCGCCTAAGGTGGATCCAGTCCTCTGTCCCTGCCCCCACTTCTTTGGGCAGTCCTTAGCCAAGTGTCCAGTCTCGCCACAACTGAAGCAACCACCATTCATCTTTTCCTTCTTCTTTCTGCAGTCCTTTGCTATATGTCCCACAATGCCACAGAAATTGCACTTTCTCTTTTCACGAGATTTGTTGTTCTTCCCGCCTTTCTTGAAGTCTGTTTTCTTAGCCTGTAAATCCTCCTTCTTTTCTTGAGGCACTTCCGCCTTTGCCTCTTTCTTGCCTTTATCTTCCTCGTGTAGCAGCGCCATGTCCACTAAGCTTTCATAGGTCACCCCCATGGGTATATGGGTCATAGCAAGGCTGTGTAGAGGCTCATTCAGGCCTTTGACAAAGCGAAGGGCCTTCTTGTGTTGGGTGTTTACTAAATCAAGCCCAAATCTATCCAGCATATTAAACTGATTGACATACTCCCTGATCGTCATACTCCCTTGCTTAAGAGTTAGGAACTTCTCCATCTGCAGACTTCTTTCAGCTTGGGAGAGGAATTTTATCTCAAACCTCGTCCTGAAATCTTCCCATGTTTCCACTGGATTCTCCGCATGCGTAACTTCTCACCAATAGGAAGCTTCATCTTTGAGCAACCAACTTCTAACTGTATGTTTTGCCTATCATCAATTTCGAAGATAACGAATAAATCTTCAGTCTCCTTCAGCCAGTTCCTTACTACCACAAATGATTCAGTTCCATAAAAGTCCTTTCCTCCCGTAGCCTTGAAGTCTCTACACGTCTTAGCGAAAGTGTTCCCACGAGGAGGAGAAGGAGGAGGGGGAGGAGGAACCGTTGCCACTATAGGAGGAGGAATGTCTGCAAGGCCCGCACCATTGGCCCTAGCCTCTAGGTACCTTCAGAACCAGCCAGGGATCGGTACTCCTTCTGGAAGGTTATGATCTCCAGACATGCTGGAACAAAAAGGAAAGTATTCAAGATAAAGGGATAGAGGGATAGTGCATATGGCTCTGGGGAATTATGCCTTTTAAAAACAATACTTTTTCTTGAAAAAGATGCTTCTTTAAACTTCTTTTTGAAAATAGTTTCAAAAATTTTCATCTAGTCTGGTAAATCTATGCTCTGATACCAAGTGAAACACCCCACCCTCCACTAAGGTCACTCAAAATGGGAATGCCTTAACTTTGGTGGAGGTTTGTAAGTAAAAGTCATAGATAAAACACAAGACAGATATAAACACACACACACACACACACACACACACACATATATATATATATATATAAGCAGTGGAAAACAACATACTTTTTATTTCATAAATACGTGTTCATAGAAAACATTTCCATAACCGTCACATAATAACTCCCAAAACCTTACATCATTATTTCTGTCTTGGTTATTAAATAAAGAAGCATAAAAACATAATTAAAACTGCATAAATCCCCATAGAGTGTGTCCAACAGCCATAGCCAAGGAAAGAGAGTCCAAACTGTACATCTACTATCTTGAAGCTTTCAAAGAATCTGACTAAGATGGGTTGTTTCCTCCCTATGGACCGGGGGGGAACGGAAGAAAAGAAGACGAAAGAAAATAGGGCCAGACATAAAGCCTGGTAAGTCTAGTGACTCTTCAGTATGAGAATAAGAATAAGGGCATGATAGGTATAAACTGGAAACATGAAAGTATCATAAACTAAGATAAAGTAGTTTTGAAACGAATATACTATCGCACCCCCACACTATAACTCTGCACCTATTTGTACTGTCTTAACTGGCACCCTATGCAGGAGGTGAAGTGATCCCCTTTTTCTAAAGATCGGCTCCTACTCGCATAATCATTTGTGTCTTATAGCCCCCAAAGATTGTAGATACCTATGCTGATCCCACCATGGGGTGTATCAAGTCCCATGGTGGCGGCCCGACACAATTCTAGAATGCATAGGTTATACTACTGGTGCCCCCAGTGCCCTGTTTGACTGCTCCGAAGTGTGTGCACGCCCGAACTCCGTTAGTACCCACACTGTTGCACCCACTGCCGTCTCTTTGACTTCTTACAATCAACCCAGTAATCGTGCCCCACCCTGCCTAGTTTCAGGGTACCATGATACCTAATTGGGTTACTGCTGAAATGGGTCCCCGTCACTAGGGTTTTCTAGTCAAACATGTTAAGTGGTCAAGTGTTTGTATTTACCTAACCCCACCCATCAGTTTAATTAACATGTTGAATTGGTTAAGTGTTTTAGTTAACTTAACCCTACCATCCTGACTTGTCTGTCCTTAGCTTTTTAAAGCACCGACCACTCACATTAGACAGATATTGTTACGGTTGCTGGACGTGTTGGTCGGTTCTGGGCAGATTTACACCGTAACTCAGTCTAACCTCAGGTCCTTATTGGGCTGAATGCTTAACCACCCACATTGGATAGGTATTGTTGTGACTACTAGACAGTCGGGCGGGTCCGGGCAGGTTTACATCACAACTCAATCCAACCTCGTGTTAAACATATTCATATTTTCTAAATTTACATATTTGTCTTTATTACTTGTTATATGTAAATTAAATGTCATGGCCCACTTTTCCAAGTTTAACGTTTTTGGTATAAGAATTTATACCGTTTAAATGCCACCAATTTTGGCATGTGACAAACATGTTAATTTCATATATTTTTAAATTTTCCCAACGTTGCCCCGTCTAAATATTAGGCTAACAATCTTAGCCTAATTTTACGTTCGCACGATTTTCAACATATAATATTAGGCTAAAAACTTATCCTAATTTAGCGTACACAAAATTGGCATAAGGAAGTTCATTAACATAAACATGACATAGGTGTAAACTTGGCATTTTTGGCATAATCAATATGAACATCATAGGTGTGAACTTGCAAAATAGCCAACATAAATGTCATAGGTGTGAACTTGCAAAATAATAAATATACATATATGTGAATTTGCAACATAGCCTAAATCAACTTACATATATGTGAATTTGCATTGAAATAAGGATCTAACCAAATAGGTGTCACATGAATTAGCATATGATAAGAACATGACATTTTCATAGGTATATATAACTTTATGACAAGGGTGTGAACTATATCCAATCGCATATCTAATTACAACATGAAACATGTACTAAAGTGGATCTTGACATGGATCCCATTTAGGAACTTGCAACTTTTGTATAAACATAGGAGCATGTATATGAACATAACCATTTAGACATAAAGGTTCTAGCATAAAGTATATACATGAGGTTCTAATCACAAACATCCTATATAATCACATAAACATGAACTATACAACTTGCTTGTGATGTTGTTGTCATTCTAAAAGTACAATAGGATCAACATCAATCTTAATTATACCACAAACATCCCAATTTCATTCACAACACAATCATTTCAATACATAGATATGAATTAACATCGTCGTTACATAATATCACAATTCCACTTCCAATTTACATCGAATCAAGTCTTAGTTTTATTCTCATCGGAAAAATCACTATACTTACAACGAATGACGAACTTGAATTCTGGATTCTGAGTTCTGAATTTGATATGCTTTCCTTTGGGTAGACTAACATTGTTTAGATTCGTGCTTTACTTTAGTATTGGCTTGCCTCTAAGCTTTCTAACTGGCGGCCACTCCTAGTTTCTTTCCAGCAGCATGGCGGCTCTAGTACTATATTATTTGTGTGAATTTAGGTTTAGACTTGAGTTATATTTATAGAATTTTAAACAGATTAGAGTCGTCGATGAAGCTAGAGTTAATCCAGACCATCTGTCTCAAGAGAAACCAATCAGAAAGCGACATGTAAGCCCTAGTGACACAGCCAAGCCTCAGAAATCGACCAGAACCCGACCAGGCCAGCCAGGGCCTGACCAAGCAGGTTTCAGCTCGACCTGGACGCACTTGGCAGATGCGCCAGTGCAAATTTGTATTGGCGCACTTCCCAAGTGCGGCGGTGCAATTTTGTTCTGGTGCACTTCCCAAGTGTGCCAGTGCATTCTGGCCCGTTTCTGGTTTTTCTGCCCAACTTTGCTCGTCCATATCTTCTTCATATGGTATCCATTTTACGCCAACTTGGACTCTATCTCAAGCAGAATTTCGAGATGAACGCAATGGCGTAACCTATTTCCCTTAATTCCATCATTTAGAATTAATTATACTTTAATTTGTTAAGTTATAGTCAACAGAAAATTCAGGGTGTTACAATAAATATATATACCTAGATCTATAGGGGAACCCACTAAATAGAAAGAGCATAATGTGGTAAGAATTGGGAGGACTGTTTTGTACACTAAAGGAATAAATATGGAAATCTGAGGCCCTTAGGTAATTCGGGTGGAAAGTGTACAATGTATTTTTTATGGAAGGAAAGTGAATCCCATTAGATTAATATTTTGGGTTAGTGGGCTTGAAAACCTTATAGATTGGAAAAGGTTGAAGAGAAAAAATGGATTAGGAATATATATATATATATAGTTGAGAGAATTGACCGTGGGAAGTGTCTAGGAAAAAAATTGGAAACCCGCTTTGAGTCTAACCCCGTTGTTAACTTTTGAGAACTTGGAATTGTAAAAGTTTTGGGAAAATGTTTTATGGTATTTTCAAGTTTTAATCTTAAAAGTTATAGTTTAAATATGTAAAGTATACATATTGAGTTTTAAAGTAAAATGGGGTATATTTTGTAAATAGTAATTTCTTATGAAAACTTTGTCTAATGTAAAATTCTCTCAGTAAAAGATGCATATTATAGAGCGTGTATAGCTCATTAGTCTTCTTGTTATATTTCATACAAGAATTTGTAATAAAGAAATTTTTGAGATCTCTATTCTTTTGATAATCATTTTTGATAAATTGTTTTAATAAGAGGAATTTTTTTTGGCTGGACAAAATAAGTTGTAGAAATTAGGAATACAATAGATGGTTGCGTCTTGTAGTAAGAGACTGAACTGACCCTGTAGGCAAGGACGAGCCGTAAACCCAATTGAGAAATAGTTGTCCATATCTACTCCAGTTTTGTGATTTGAAAAAAAAATGATGATTTGGATTTTTTTAAGATGTCATGGTTTTTTATGGTGTGGTAAAAGCAAGTTTTGATGAGAAAAATAAAGTTTTGACACTTTTAAATTTCCGGAATAAATTTAAATAAAAAGGCCAAACCGTATTTTAAAAAGATGGAGTAAGTTATGATTATTGCCTAGGGAAGATGGGAAAAGTTTTGAGGCTATGAAGAAAATAGCGAGAATTATATTGGAAAAAAATGGTAAGTTCCCCTAGAATGCGTAAGCATTGAAAAGCCTAGGATGTTGCTTGAAATGACTGTTGGTGCACAGCTAGAATTAGTAGTGACTGCTAGATAGTAAAGGGTAAGTAAGTGTTTAGATCTTGTTGCTAATTTTCATGTTATGGATAAAACCCGTTACTACATTTCTGTTGAGATCGTTCTGTTATTTTATTCTTGTTAGGTAGTTAGGGTAATACCTAAGCCTGTCGTAGATCCCATGGCTTGGACTTTTTTGTCTGAGGGGGACATAGTCTCGAGATTCTTGGCCCCAAGTAGTAGTTGTGTGAGGTGTTTTTTCTCTTGTTTTAGTTGAAAGACTAGAAGGCTTATTCAAATTTAAACTTAGACCACATGATTAAATAAGCTAAGAAAAGAGAAATGGTACAACTATAAAGGAAACAGCAAATTCAATAAAGCAACAAACATGATAAATTATGAGAAAAGATGAATAAGAGAAGAAAATATCCAAGATAAGATGAAAAAGAAAATCAGTAACAAAAGACGATTTTCTTATGTGGGTTGTGCTTGGATAGGAAAATAGGGAATGTTTATAAATAGTTACATAAAATCCAAGTACGGTTCGAAAAGGGTACATAAAAGGAAAACGGAAGATGTGAAGTTTTCCGCTTTCCACCTTTTTGTAACATAAGAAATCGAATTTAGAAAATTATATTTTTCTGAAATTCAAAAAATAAAGTCGGTTGGTAGGATTATGGATGCAACAATTGGATGAACTACGCTTTTTCTCAGTAAGAGTGTAGGAAAATTTGGATGAAAAAGCATTTTGATTTTTCAAAATATCGCATTCATGTAGAACTGCTAGTATATTTAGGATGTGAGCATCATATTTTAAAAGGATTTTTGAAAAATTTGCATACACATAGGAGGTACCGATTAGCCATACATGCATTATTATGTTGTATTTCACCATGCACAAGTGCATAATGGTTACAAAAATTGGATGCACACATGGTGGATGGATATTATGCGAGTGGTTATTTGAATTTACCCTTATCAAATTTCAGGGACGAAATTTTCTAAGAATGGAAAATGTAACACCCCGCATTTTGAAGATAATAAAATATGAATAACTTAATTGAAATATATAGAATTAAGTGAAACGGGCTGCACCATTATGTTCGTCTAGAAATTCTGGTCAAGATAGACACCTGGTTTGTTTAAACGGGCATCGTATGAAGATGTTAAGAGCGTTAGAATTTTGTATACATATAAGGATCTTATATGTATATATATTAAATAAAAAATTATTCATAAAATAAAAATTCACGAGCGGGAAATCTGGGAGGAAAAATAGACCGTTGGCAGTCGACCTAGGGATCGACCCACCCCAAGGGGGTCGATCCCACCACGGATCTGGAACATTCTTACGACGTGGTCGGTTCTGATGTTTTTAATTTAGATATAAGGGACCAGGTTTCTCTAATACACCTATAAATAATTCTGTATAACTAACCCTAACCCTCATATCTCTAAGGCTAAGCTGAAGCTCTGCCATTCCTTTCCCTCTCCTCAAATCTATTCAGAAAATTAAGATTATTAGTTTAGGGAAAAAATTTGAATCCAGATCTGAAGGAAAGGAACATATGTTTGTAAATAGGTGTTCAGATCTCTATTCAAAGTGAGGTATTTTTCTAGATCTGGTCTATTTCAATTCTCTTTTTTTTTCCTCTCCTTTTTCTTTTAATAAAAATTGTAAATCCATGGTTATTAGGTTCTGAATCCAATTAGAGAAAAAACCATGGAATGCTAGATCTGGACCAGATCCAGAATTTGGAAAGCAAATTGAGGTGAGTGGATTTAAGCTATAGCATTTTAGATAATAATATGTTATCTTTTAGCATTCCCCATTATGTATAATTGAAATATGATATGTTGAGATGTTTAACATATGTTAATAATGACTAAAGTGATAAGTATGACTTGTAGGTATATTAATATGCTAAGATATTAATTTGCTGGGCTATAAGCTTTTCAAAATTTTACATAGCGATTACTGTTGTTTTAATTCCATGTCAATTTGTGACAATTGTGTACCCAGGCCATTAACAGTAGAAATTGAGAACAATACATATTAGTTTATGTGATTTGAACAATTATCTGGTTAATTGATTAAGAACATATGACATAAAATAGGCATAATACGATGACCAGTAAATTATAAATTGCAGTGAAAATTTGAAAGAAATAGACATGCCTAGATTATATAGAAGATTTACGGTAAATAAGAAACTGTAACCGCGGTTAGACACGAGGTTAGATTACACTTTTGGTAGAAGTCTTCCCGGAACCGCCCAGCATATCGAGCATCCATAAGTGGTAAATCTAATGTGAGGGGTATAAGTGCATAAATAAAACATGTAACAGTGCTAAGACACGAGGTTAAGTCAACTTGTGGAAGAAGTCTGCCCAGAACCGCCCGACAAATCCAGCTACCACAAGTGTAGGCTTAATGTGAGAGGTCTAGTGCATATATATATATATGTATGGCAGGATTGATAAATGACATTAATTGAAATTAATGGAAACAAATGGAATTGAATGAAAGATAATTACAACAGTAAAAGGAATGGAATGAACGGGGAATGATAATAACCTATTATAATTAAATTAAATTAATGAGAATGTTGTATAATAGGTAGACTTGTCCTACGGACAAGTGAAGATTATAACTTAGGTTATAATAAACTAGTAAGGACATGAGATAACTGGTGAAATGAGATAAGTGGCACTTAACTTTAAATTAAGTAATCAGTAAATGGGGAAAACTGAAACCAGTTGTTTGTAATAAGTAGAGAAAAGGGGGGAGTTTATGAAATGAAAGAAGTTGTACTTAATTATGAATTAAGTAATCTGTAAACTTGGAAGTATGAAAACTGCTGATAAGAAAAACATGTTTAGGCTTGTCATAGGGACAAGTGGAAATTATAACTTAGGTTATAATAAACGATAAAGGGAATATAATATCTTATGTAAGAGGATAAGTTGTACTTAATTGTAAATTAAGTTATTTACAAGAACAAGAATCTGAAATCTACGGATGAGGAAAATATAAGTTATATTTATGGGAAGAGAAACTTATTAGTGCACCTTAGTTAAGAGATCTAAGTTAATAAGTAAACAACGTTATGTTGTAATGACAACATAAGAGGGAATTATGATTAAATAAGAAAGAATGAGGCAACTCAGGAAATGAGGTAAGTTATATTTATTCATAAATGTTAAGTGACATGTTAAATAGAAAACATGTGAATTTAGATACACTTAATTACATATTAAGTGGAACATGTTATTGTAACCTTGAATCAAACAAGAATTTAAAGGGATTGTGGATTACAGACCTTGGATCACAATCTAGAGAATAACATGTTGTGGGGTTATTAATAAGCTTAAGTTGTATAACTAAAATTAATAACCAAGAGGGCCCATTCCTCAGAGATATAAGCGGCTAGGAAGAACTTGGTAACCTAAATAAAAAGTTAAGATAACCAAGTTAAATGGAAACCTGATAAGGTAAAGCAAGCACGTAAAAAAATGTTTAGACATAGGGTCTAATAACATATTAAAGTGAGGCGCTTGGACTAGTCCGTACGTTTGAGGATGAATAACCCAACGGAGTAAATCATCGTGTGTTATAAGGCATGAGGGAAGTGCACGTTCATCTGATTATTCGTTCGGCTCTGAAGGACTGGAAGGAGAAGTACGAAGCTTCCTGAGGTACGTATGGTGCTCCTGGTAGTCCTTTGTGCGGAGGCAGATGTTTAGGATGTGCTCGCAGAGGTTGGGTCTGCGCATAACTACTAGGTGGGTGGGCCTTGACTGCGAAAGTAGCTTTGCAGTTAGAATGTTGTATTGTGGTGACACCAGGGTGATTCAGCGGTTGCTTCAACGGGGAGGCATGGGGTCACGACCAACAATGATAGTAGATCATCGGATACCCGTCATCGACAGCCAGTGGGATGCGAAAAGACTAGAGCTGAAGCCAATAGACCATTCACCTTTCATTATCGAGGTACGGTGGTTGAGGAAAGATGCCAATTGGTTGTTTAGATTGTTTGTTAGTGTGTAGTCGTTTAGCTCTTGTAGTCTTTACTAGTTGAAGGAGGGGCCGAGGTGGGGCCATAGCCACCGTGAAAACAGACCCTAGGAATATTTGTATTTTGAGGCTCTTAAAGGAGGGCCAGTATAGATATGGAAAAAGCTCTGGACTGAGTTCTGTGTTTCTTGTATCGCCCTACCACGGAACTCGGTGCACATTAGAAGACGTGCAATCGAGGCATCGAGCTACAATTAACGGTACGTACGTGGGATAGGCTAGATACATGCATGTCTGCTCTGGGTGGTGTATTGTAGACTTGAGGGCATCACTCTGGTATGGAATCCGATTCGATCGAAGGTGGCAATCCTTACGCTTACTTACCATAGAATTGATAGATATATGCGGAATGTAACATTGTTATATAGAGATCCGTACGTCACTTCGGCGTAGGATGAGGGACTGCGTAAGTTTTGGTGGTATTACGGTGGAGACCGTGCGAGTGGGTACTTCGGGTTTACCTCAATAGTTTACCTCAATATTGAGGGTAGCTACATATATACTATATTACGGTAATCCACTGGGAAGTAAATGGGTACGACGTGTGTGTAAGCCTTGGGTGCTATTAACCCAAGTAACCTAATAAATAAGAAAATATGATTGAACGGTATATGTAGTGTTATCCAAAGTGTATAATTTAAATCCAGTCACCAGAACTTGTACTCTGAGACCCTCCACATAACATACTTGCATGTTAGGATCGTAGTAGAGACATGATAGCTTTGGATACTGGTTAGGCGGTATTATTAATACGGTAAGGCTATATTTCGATTACATTATACTTTATCCATTCCGCTGTGAGATATTTTCTGAGCTTTGGCATTTTTTATGTCTCTGTCTTTTCTGTAGGATATCAGAGCAAACCAACACGAGTTTTGGTAGGTTGGAATTTTTAAAAAAAATTGGTCTTTCAGAATTCAGGTTGTTACATCTCCATAAAGATCCGTTCAAGATCACTCAAAGCTCTCCAATCTTCATTCATTCTTTTCAAGCCGAGATCCACCATCTCCAAGCCGAGATCCGCCATCTCTAAGCTGAGATCCGCCATTCTACTTCTCTCCAACCACCATTAATCCTCCACCGAGCTTTGATTCACATCTCAACTGCTATGGATTTATCGTTGTCCACTAAGTGCTCAAATCGTGGAACAAACACTCTCACACTCATCGCATTCAAAGGATCCAACCACTTCCATAATGGTCTAGAGAGAATCAAGCCATTAAAAAGAGGAAAATCATTGTAAAAAGAGAGAACGAGCCAAAATGAGATGTATGAGATGATGAACTTTGTAAATCTCTCCATGATAATGAAAATCATTTCAAAAGTGGATGCAGATCTTTCCTAGATCGAACCACTGTAAAATTCCTCGTGTTTTTACTTACTTTTTCGCACTTATTTTGCGATTGTGGATCCTTTTAGTTTCTAACAATATTAGTGAAGTACGTTTACGTACCTTTGGTGTTTGAAACATTTTTGGTTTAAACAATTTGAAACTCAAAAAAAATATAAAGTCGTGGAACGTGACATTACAATACATGAAAGGCAGGACAGAAAACAGAGTGGTCGGTAATAAAAGTTTACATGCCACGTGTATAAAGTATGGAGTGGCTTCAGTTCACGCCACGTGGATCGGTATAGGAATATGCCCGGCTAATTAAAGGGGGGTCGGTCACTTCTCATCATTTATATAGGGTCGCTCATGAAATTCCAGGTCGCACAAAAGACTGGTCATGCGTCCTATTTTAGCTGGTTGGTCGTGCAATATATATGGTCGGTCTTACAGCTGGCAACATCTGGCTCCAACTTGCCAGTGGCATTTTCATAAATACATATACGAATGACCCAAACCCTGCACACCATAATTACAACTCTGCCATTACCTCTAAACTACACTTGTAAATACCCCACTTCTCTACTATTCAAAGGACCGATATTTCCACCCCAAAGGGCTGCTCAAATCATTTCTCCGCCACTCTCAAGCACTCCAAGCTCCATTAATGGCTTCTCAAGCTTACCCCATCTTCCTCCAACAACAAATGGAACAAATCTTCCCTAAACTCTGTTAGAAATTGCTCGAGTCTAATTCAAGCTTCTCTGATCTCCATCGATCCTCTCTAAAGCCTAGATCTAACACAAAACGTCATGGAATCATGGAAAATCACTCAAGTGTTCAAGTGTTGAAGATATTCATCATTCTCCACCATACTTAGAGAGATCAAACCATTCATTTGGCATATTCAAGTGAAATCCAGATCAAAGAGAGAGAAATATCATATAATGAGTGAAATGCATAACGCGATATACTTTGTAAACTCAAATATGATAATGAAAAGTGATTCCACAATGGATGTAGGTCTAATTTGACTGAACAACTCTAAAAATTCCTCATTCTCAACTTTTTGCTCTTTGTTTTGTGATTGTGGCCTCATAATTTCAAGTCATACCATTTGGTGAAGTATCCAAGAGATACCTTTGGTGTTGTGGGCATTTTTTAGTTTCAACATTTGGCGCCTACCGTGGGGCTACGTTCACATTTCTCTTAAATTTAAGAGCCTTCCGTTGAAGTTCTAAGCCTGCTTCTACTATGGATTCTCTAAATCTAAGATCCAGGCCAATAGACGAGCTGTCTTCAAAGTTCAAATCCATGTCTGAGATAATGGCTAAATCTAAGAAAACTATAAGTAAAACCATTGGAGAAACCGACAATGTTGCTAAGAACGAAGCTACACCTCTTACCGACCACTTTGAAGTTGGAGAAAACTCAATAGGTGGAGCTAGAATAACTAAGGACGAGTTAAACGTCGTTGTCGCCAATTTCAATCAATGCATGGAAACCTCTACTAAAACTTTAATGGAAGCTAATCAAACTCTTGTCAATAAAATGAATATTTTTCTGAAGGCGCAAGCAAAGCCTGCTTCTCCTCAAAGAGTTAATTCAGAAAAACACGGTAAAGCTATAAGAATATCCGCTAATACTGTTGATGATGTCTCCGCCACTTCTAAAACTAATAATCCGACTATTGGCCAAGCTATGAGGGATGGCGTATATTGAGAAGAGTTCGACAGTGCTATGACCTGTTTACATCTAAATATTGATGCTTCAAATGAGATGTTTCTGAACCAGCTTTATGTTATCAAAGCCGCTTAAGCCGATCTTGCAAATTTCCTAACAAACATCGGTTTGGAAGGAAACGCACATTCCTATACTTTGGGTTTTCACAAAGGGAAGTGTATTTACCGTGGCCAAGAGGAAGATGAGCCCAAGCACCCTTTCTTTCCCATCAATTTGGAGGACAATTAGAAAAATACTCAGGGGCAAAAACGCATCAACGATGGAAAGAGTAACAAAGATTATAAGAAGATTCGCCTTTTCGACCCATCAGAGTTGAGCCTTTAAATGATACCCCCGAAAATATCTATCGTACAATGAAGAATTCTGAAGAATATGCGGAACCAAAACATATAAGGATAGGCGATAAAGCAGTAATGTTTGGATGATTTTGCCGCTATCAGAATCAGCATGGCCATGATACTAATAATTGCAGACATCTAAAAAGCTCAATTGAGACATTAGTTAGGAAGAATAAGCTGCAACAGTCGTCAAGAAATCACATGCCATAAATTCTCTTCCAACTCCTCAGGGGAAAAACTTACCTGCCAATCAACCAGGCCCAGATGGAAAGGCTCCAACAGGGAATAGTGTGAAGTTAATGTTCAACACTATAGCAAATAGTTCTTGTTCAGCTAATAAAAGCTAGGAGAAGATACATAGCTACACAAATGCTCAAGAGTACAGTTCGATAGAAGCAATGGCTCCTATGGAATTAAAAGCTCTTATTCATCCAATGATCGCTGGGCACTTCTGTACCAAAGCTTAGTAAAGGTTAGTGTTGGAGTACTTGAGCATAACTGGCAGGAGTCATATGTCATCAGTCAAAAGCTTATTTACAAATTGTCAACTCTTGATGGAGTTTCAATACCAGGAATCTGGAATAATGACCGCTTGTGTCAATTCCCTACATCGATCATTCCTCGATCCTTATGAAAAATGGATATAATTTCTTTTACAAATATAAACCTCCCTTGGTAATGGAGTAATTGTAGTTGAATATCATATCTATTACTGAAAGTATATCGGCCTAAATAAGTCTCTTATTCACAATATTTTTTATAATCAAAACTTGCTTAAAAGATGATTTCATATTGCAGGCTATCTGTCGAGCATTTGTCCCTAGAAAATCTTATGAAACATATCAACCCCAACAATACTAGTTCAAGTGTCAAAGGATGTAAGTACCAACATACAAAAATAGAAAAGCACCGCTTTGGAAAGTGAATAGGAAGAGTCGCAAAGATTCAGAAAACGAATAAGCACCATGACAAACAGATGAGAGGGTTGCGACTTTCGTCGAAGGAGCACTTTCCGGATTAAGAGGTTAAAAGCCCCAGTTCCTGAACTGAGATAGCCTGCCAAGTCAAACGTCCGATAAAGGAACTAGAGCCTGCCCCGTGGAACAATACAACAATCATCCAATCCATTTGCATAGCATCTGATTATTTCAGATGTGAAGAATGAAGAATCTCATTTGCATAGAATTTGAAATTTTAGATGTGAAGAATGATGAAATCTACTTGCGTAGCATCTGAAATCTCAGATGTGAAGAATGACAAAATCCATTGGCGTAACATCTGAAATCTCAAATGTAAATAATGATGAAATCCATTTGCGTAGCATCTAAAATCTCAGATGTGAAGAATGACGAAATCCATGTGCATAGCATCTGATTATTTCAGATGTGAAGAATGAGGAAGCTCATTTGCGTAGAATTTGAAATCTCAGATGTGAAGAATGATGAAATCCATTTGTGTAGTAACTGATTATCTCAGATGTGAAGAATGTCGAGCCTCCAATTAACTCGCGTAGTGTCTGAATATCTCAAATGCACTTGGTATTGGACATTAACTAATTAACTCGCGTAGTGTCTGAATATCTTAGATGTGATGGGTGTTGGACATAAACCAATTAACTCGTGTAGTGTTTGAATATCTCTGATGCAGCGGGTGTTGGACAATAACCAATTAACTCGCGTTGTGTTTGAATATCTCAAATGCGACGGGTGTTGGACATTAACCAATTAACTCGCGTAGTGTCTGAATATCTCAGATGTGACGGGTGTTGGACATTAACCAATTAACTCGCCTAGTGTCTGAATATCTCAGATGCGACGGGTGTTGGACATTAACCAATTAACTTGCGTAGTGTCTGAATATCTCAGATGCGACGGGTGTTGGACATTAACCAGTTAACTCATGTAATGTTTGAATGTCTCAAATGCGACGAATTTTTGAATGTCTCAGATGCGATAGATGTTGGACATTAACCAATTAACTCACATAGTGTCTGAATTCCTCAGATGCGACGAGTGTTGAACATTAACCAATTAACTCGCGTAGTTTCTAAATATCTCAGATGCCACGGGTGTTGGACATTAACCAATTAACTCGTTAGTGTCTGAATATCTCAGATGCCACGGGTGTTGGTCATTAACCAATTAACTCGCATAGTGTCTGAATATCTCAGATGAGATGGGTGTTGGACGTTAACCAATTAACTCGTGTAGTGTCTGAATATCTCAAATGCGATGGGTGTTGGACAATAACTAGTTCACTTTCGTAGTGTCTGAATACCCCAGACGCGACAAGTGTTAGATTTTAGCCCAAGCAGGGGCATGAAATTCAAAGTCCTTCCCAAGTGGGGGCATAACAACAAAAGTCCTTTTCATATAATGGGCAACTTCTCCATAGCAGGGATCAACGATACTCAGTGAAGTTTATCATGTCAATTCAGTCAGCAGGAGAAGACGAACGTTTGATTATAAATGACCTTTCCATAGTACGGGTATCTAATGGAGTCTCCGATGTCAGAACTGATCGACAAAGAAGATGAACATTGAGCACCAAGATTCCTTTCCACAGCAAAGGCCAAAATACTTTCCACAGTGAAGGATAAAGAACTCGTAGGTAGGGGCAAAAATATCCATAGCTTTTCCAAGAAGAAGCAGAAAATAAATTACAGATACGTATTTCCCAAATGTGAAATGTCGTACACCATCATATGAGTCGTCAGAACAATGACATTTAAATCCGTGGTCGGCTTTTATCGATTAGTTGTTCTTAAGCGTTAATGCGAATTCGAATTAGAATATCATGTTTGTGCAGATAATATTCGACAAGTTATAAACTGTTGTAACAATAGTTTTATGTAGACCCATCACTCAATTAAAAATAAAAATTCACTATAATCAAAAATTTTAAATGACAAATTTGTTATCGATATGGGCAGTTGATAGAAAAATATTAGCCCAGCAACGTGCAATGTTTTTGTTGTTATAAAACAGGTTGTAGCAGTGAAAAAGGAACAACCTTCATTCGCTTTAGAAAGTGTACTTTTCTTCAGTTAAGTACAATGGCTAAGTGAGTTCATAAAACGAATAAATTAGCGTGAATTGGCCACAATCGTTTTAATTAAAATCGAGTGCGACAAATCCATCGCAAATTCTACTTGTTTTACGCATTCGAGCCCGAATTAAAAGTGGGGCATTGACACACTAGCGTGATGTTATTGTAACATTTTAAAGAATACTATGATAATAAACTAAAGAATACTAAATTAAATATTAGGAATTAAGTAAAACAGACTGCACCATTGCGTTCATCTCGGAATTCTTCTTAAGATAGACTCTGAGTTTGCATAAAACGAACATCGTACGAAGAAGAAATTAAGGTTTGAAGTTTGTATACATATAAGCCATATTTAAATATATATATATATATACACAACATGACCAGAAAATCAAAAATCAAAGAGCGGAAAGTGGAGGAAATTCGGCCCGTTAAGGGCCGACCCCTACACGGGGGTGTCGACCCTAGCCAGATCTGGGGAAGATCCAATTTTGTGAATGTGAACTCATTTCTTGACATTAGGCTATAAATAGGGCATCGTTTATATTGTTTAATTCACCAAAAACAAAGGAGACAACGAGGTGCTGCCCCAACTTAGATTAATTTAGCCTATTCTTCTGCAACAACAATTTATAAGTATACAAGAATCTCTGCTACAACATCTACAGTCAATTGTCTGTTCTTTAGATCCAGTCATAGTGAAACGACCCAAACTCCCCCTTTCGGGAAAGCCCGGATTGGGTTGAGAACAACACTCATCATAACACAACCAATAGAACATTTCATTGTTATTACAACAATTTACATCACAGTACATAAACATTCCTGAGCATGAATAATTATTACACAATGGAAATACAATATCATGGATTTAAATTACAAAGCAGCGGAATAATAATACATAACACAACTGAAAGAAATACACGGATACAAAGATTTTCGAATACAGCTCCAGCTGCAAATCCAGGATCCTGGGAAAATAATGTCTGCAAAACCAAACCTACTAGCTGCTCATGTGGAAAATATGGGCACCTAGAGTTTAGGTTAAAACAATAAACTCCAGGTCAGTCATGGGACTGGTGTGAGAACTAAAACAGTTATTAACTTTTTTACTTTAAAAGTTGGGGAAATCATGGGACCACGTCGTATGACATGGAACGGGTTTACTCCACATGAACCTCAGTTTAAAATAAAACAATGCAATGCTTTTTGAAAAATGAAGCTATTATAAGACTCAGGTTCCATCACACAACGCAACGCAAGCCGGAGGATAGAGTTCTCCCTTATAATAACCAGACATGCTTGATATGTATAAAAAAAATCATTTTGATATTATAATTGCATAGTGTTTATAAAAAAATTCAAATATAAATGTATCAATCATAGACGATATGGGTACCATATATCATGTCGCCATACTAGTTCTACAATCAAAATCGCATGGTGTCTAATTTTTTATTGTTCAAATATTTTATTCAACACATGACTAATTAAATCACTTCATTAACATGTTAAGAATAATATTTTTATCTAACAAAAATATTTTAACCTATGATTCCTTTTCTTACTCATTAACATGTTAAAGAAGACATTTTTTTATCTAACAAAAATGTATTTTAACATATGCTTCTTTTATTCTTCATTAACATGTTAAAGATGACATTTTTTTATCTAACAAAAATGTATTTTAACATATGCTTCTTTTATTAGTTTATACATACAATAAAAATGTGAGTTTTATTGTTAAAACATTTTATTTTAAAATATTATTTATTTTAAAAGATTCTTTATTTTAAAAATATTCTTTATTTCAAAATATTCTTTATTTATAAATAATCTTTATTTCAAAATATTCTTTATTAAAAATCATATTTTCATAACGTTATATACATATACATATACATATACAAAATCATATTTTTATAATGCTATATAAAAATAACACATTTTTATTACAATGCTTTATATATAAAAATAACACATATTCCATTACAATGTTTTATATACAAAAATAACGCATTTTATTACAATTTTTTATCTACAAAAATAACACATTTTTATTACAATGTTTTATATATAAAAATAACACATTTTTATTACAATGTTTTATATATAAAAATAACACATTTTTATAATGCTATATATATATAATAAAAATCATATTTTTAAATCAAATATATATTATAAAAAATCAGATTTTATTAAATCAATGTTTTATATATAAAAAAATCTGAATTTTAAATAATGCTATTTAACAAATCCAAATATGTCTGGATTAGTTTCATGACGCAGTTCTTTCTAAGACGATTCCAACGCACCTATCGGCACTGAATTCTGATCCTATACGAAGAAGTTATCGTATTTTAAACTTTAATTACACAATTATATTATTAATTAAATAATTAATCTCTAAACTACCCTTTAATCATGTTTTATTCCCTCTTCCATCGTCTTCCTCCAGGATCATGCTAACCCAT
This sequence comes from Allium sativum, assembly GCA_030737875.1. Taxonomy (NCBI): domain Eukaryota; kingdom Viridiplantae; phylum Streptophyta; class Magnoliopsida; order Asparagales; family Amaryllidaceae; genus Allium; species Allium sativum. Next base: position 134,639,159 of record CM060911.1, on the reverse strand, counting down.
TCTTCACGATCAAACTTCGATCCAACGCGCCACCCCAGAGCACCAGAACCCCATCGTCGGTCGTCCCTCCGACCTTCACGAGCTCGCCTACCTACGTCATGAGTCACGACCATATCGGGCCCTATGCCTCTCGAAAAATGCACTCAGCGACTTTAAGCCACCAATTCATGCGATTTTCCAAACTAGAGATGATCATTACTGCACATTCTATAGATCTCATTGAGTACTTTAATTTTGCTTTTTACAGATCTGAAAATCTTTGAAGGGATTACGAGAAAAATAGAAAAGGAATCTGGAGTGTTTGGTGCGTCCATCATTTGTAAGGCGGCTGCGTTTCTGATTTGGGAAAAGGCTAGTGTTTTGGGCCCTATTTATATTAAATATTTTATAATATTTTATTCTTTTAATTTGTAAATTCCCCGTTTAACATCATGAACCCCAAATCAAACCCAACGACTGTCGCCCTTAGACAAATACCCCCATTTCGGACACAATGGAATATGTCCCGTACAATTCTACCGTTTTGATTAGTTTTCCTTTAAGTTAAAATATAAATCAATATATAATGAATTTAAGCGTACATTTTAATTTACAGGGCCACATACTGACTCCAAAAATTCCAGAAAAAATATATCTAGTTATGTTTTGAAGATACGGTCCTAATAAAACAAATTTTGTCGAATTTGGAGACCGTTTAAAAAATGGCCATTTTTTGGTCGATCCAATTCTATTGAAATTGACCAACCACGTTTCCTTTTGCCACGCTCACATATTAATTCCAAAAAATATGAAAATTGGAATCTAGCAATAATTTGACATTCCGGATCCAACAAAAATAGTTTCATCGAAAACAGAGGTCTTTTACAAAATGGCTATTTTTAAGGGATATATATTATGTTAAAATATATATAAATACCATAGCGACTATTCTGAATTTTAACCTGGACATAACTTTCAATTTATATTATGAAATCTCAAATTTTCACATTCATTCGAAAGATATTATTAAACAGATTCAAATATTTTTTGTTTTGTCCAATTCTGACTTATAATGAATTCTGTATAATTAATTGAAATCAAAAATCGAATTTTCAAACTACCGCGCCATTTCAGGCTCGTTATATAATTAAAATAAAATTTTACGTTCTAACTTCGTTTAAATAAATTTTAAATCATTATTATTTAAAATAAATCATTTTAAATATTCAAAATCCGTTAAAATAGCTAAAATAAAAATTTTAAATTGGTTTTGAAACCCCGGGTTGTTACAATCTCCCCCACTTAAAATCTTTTCGTCCTCGAAAAGGAACGGAGCTGAAAGTTGTTTAACCAATCAACTCAACTTTCATTCTTCAACTTTTCAGTTTCTAAGAATTTTTTAATTTCTCAAAAATTTGGCTAACACCCTAAATTTTCGAAAAATTTCGCCATAACTCCTTTGTATAGGTTGATATTTAAAACCGCAACTTGCCTCACAGGCCCTTGTCAATCCGAAAGGAAAAGCCAATCGGCACATAAAATCATCAACCCCAATGAATATAGTAAACATGTACCTATTTGTCAAGCATACAATTTTATTCCTCTTCTTAGCCTTCATCTAATGACCTGTTCATACATATATATATATAAATGTACATGTATGCAATTGCAAAAAAATTCAATACGGTACAATCATAAATTCAATTTGGCTAAATTTATCCTTCTTTTTTATGTGGGTTTCAATAATTTTATTAGTTAAACAAATAATCAAACAACACAACCAACAATCAGTTTGTTGATTAACGTTTCAAACAAAAAGGTTTAATATATATTCAAAAATCATGTTTTTGATGCCAAATCACTATCTAAATTTTGATTCTCACACCAGTCAATTGGAAATATATAGACATCCCACTTCCGAAACTCGAACACAAATTCTGATGATGCGGCCGCATCACCAGAATTATCCTCGGGCAACTAGAGTGTGATTATATATCTATCCAGTATATTTAAGACTTCGAATACACGCTAGCTAGGCGTATATGCCAAATCTTCATATACTCGATTGTCCAAAATCAATCTAAAATAAAATAATCAAATACAAATAATTGATACAAAATTTCTTTAAACTAAATTTGGTTTTAAAAATAACACTCTTCACACTCGTTCTAGGATACTGCTGATGCCATCTCTAACGAGTCATTCTTATTGGATATTACTAATCCAATCTCTGATGAATTTTTTTGTTTGGTTCTAACGTGTCTTGTTCTCAAGCTCTGTAAACCAAAGCTCTGATACCACGCTGAAATGAACAAAATTCCCCCTTTCGGGAAAGCCTGAATTAAGTTGAGAACAACACTCATCAGAACACAAACAACAGATCATTTCATTGTTATTACAATAATTTACATCAGAGTACAAGAACATTCTAGAGTATGAATAATTATTACACAATTGAAATACATATCAGTGATTTAAATTACAAAGCAGTGGAAAAATAATACATAACACAACTGAAAGAAATACATGGATATAGAGCTTTCTGAATATAGCTCCAGCTGCAAATCCAGGATCATGGGAAAATAATATCTGCAAAACCAAAACTACTAACTGCCCATGTGGAAAATATGAGCACCCAGAGTTTAGGTTAAAACAATAAACCCCAGGTAGGTCATAGGACTGGTGTGAGAACTAAAACAGTTATTAACTTTTTTACTTTAAAAGTTGGAGAAATCATAGGACCACGCCACATGACAGGGAACGGGTTTACTCCACATGAACCTCAGTTTAAAATAAAACAACGCAATGCTTTTTGTAAAATGAAGCTATTATAAGACTCAGGTCCTATCACACAATGCAACGCAAGCTGAAGGATAGAGTTTTCACTTATAGTAGCCAAACATGCTTGATACGTATAAAACATATCATTTTGATATTATAAGTGCATAGTGTTTAAAAACAACTTCAAATATAAATGTATCAATCATAGACGGCATGGGTACCATATATCATGTCGCCATACTAGTTCTACAATCAAAATCGCACGGTGTCATATTGGAAGTTGGATTTCCATCATTAACCAAGGCAAGGGATCGTCCTTACCGAATTCGAGACACTCTAACCCATGCCTCAGGACCCAGACTCAGGTGAGCCCTTAAGAGCCACAGGGCCAGTTACATACTTTAGTGGATTAGTAATTCCTGAACAATACGTTTCCCTGCCCTATGGGGCATAAAATCTGAGCCACTAGGGACTCAATAACCGAGGTACCTCGCTTTCCAACAACCGCTTAAGTAAAATGTCTAGGCTCCATATCATGACACCACTCCTAGCTAGAAAGAAACGCATGTTCTCCCTAGATCCTTCTCCCATTTCAGGTTCATACCGAGGTGTGAGGTCGCAAAGTAACACTATACACAAAGCTATGCTAATTAAAGCTGTGCTTTGATCATCATCCACAAGGCTCTGCTTTTCAACAAAAGTCTTAATCATTTACATCTTAGCATGCCACACTGACAATTCACGCCATACGACTGATATCTATCGATATGTAACCTTTAAGCTCATACGTCTCAGAGAAGGGTGTTAAGCAAGAGAATAAATTCTCCGCCACCAAACAGATATATATTTAATAGAAATCAATCAATACAGAGTGAAATCCAATGTCAGACACACATCTATATACAAGTCTGTTCTGGGTCTGAACAAAACCGAAGGCACCTTATTCCTCGCCCCATATGTCCAATACAAGAGAGAGGTCCTTGCACATCCGTCAATCTCCAAGTACGTCTGGGCGATCAACGCTTATTACCTTATCTTTGGTGTACAGCCCAATTAAGACATCAGTAATCATCCAAACGAGGTGAAGAACTCCGGTCTTCAACCACCGTCTTCATCGTCGACTTTTGGTCGTCGTATTAATTATTCAGAATGGGTTAAACCAGGTCTTTCCGAATAATTCGCGTATTTTATAATTAATAATAAAGTGCTATAAAAACACATCATACGCCTCACTCTAATTCAGAATATTCTTTTACTCGAATATTCATATTTTTTGGGAAAGGTTCCCATTAATTTTATCAAAGATAAATTCTTTTAAATTTATTCTTTGATCTTCCTTTGAATCTCAATTTCAAAAGATTTTATTTTATCTTTTAACAATTCCAAACCAAATTAAGGTTTATAAAACTAGTCGGGATTAACGAACCTTGCCGAAGTAATCATTTATTACTTTTTATCCCAAACCCAACCTATTCATCCCATGAAGCAAAACTGGTAATACCCCATATCTAACACCACGGTGTTATCGGTAAAATTAACTAGCATTTCATGTTCAAATCTAATTAAAGATTTAACTATCGCTTAGAGTAAAACTGGTGGTACTCCATTCTCGATCATTTCCCGATTTTGATAATTTAAATTATCACATTCTCATTTCAATCTAATTAAAGATTCATTAAAACTCTAATTCAGTTTTAATCTCAAAGATCATTACTTAATGATTGTTCAAAGTTAAGAAATTAATCTTATCTTTAATTGGGTTAAAGAACTAATGTCATTTAAAACACAATTCACGATAAACCCCAAATTCTTCTTCCATCAAAAATGAAATCTACACGGAAATCATAACAGTACATAATCGATATAAATTGCCGTGTCAGACTAATAATATAAATGGAATAGCGACAAAGCCTTTTAAATTCCATATATAGTAATAGTCTTCATTCACAGAAGCTCATCTCGATTATTACCAAATCGAATTCCATTCAATTCCAATTTAATATATTAAACTGGAAAACTTTACTTCAGAAATTTTCCGTTTAAATCTTATTAAAAGATTTATAAATTACAAATTATTTTTTCACTTTTAATTGGTTAAAGAACAAATGTCGTTTAAAACACAGTTCACGATAAACCCACAATCAACTTTCATTTCAGTTTCAATTAAATATTAATTAATTAGTAAATTTATCTAAATCTTAATTTAAAGATTTATTCTTTTCTCAACTGGGTTTAAGAACAGTGTTATTGAAGACACCATTCACGACAAACCCAAAAATCCAATTTATTTTATTTAATTCCAATTAAATATTAATTAATTGGAAAACTTCATTAAATCTTAATTTAAAGATTTATTCTAGTTAATATCTAGTTCATTTCGATAAAAATATATTTTTATCTTTTCAAATATGGAATTTTTCATCCAATATCTTTCCAAATCACTTATTATGATTTTACATAATTTTTCCATACTTTTAATAATTTTATTAAAGCCTTTACAGTCAATTTCCAATAACGGCCACCGACCTGCATCCATAGCGACCTTTTCCAAATTTGATTTGGACATAATTCCAAATCCAACCATCAGATTTCAAATCTCTTATATTCATTGGAAAGCTTTTTTCGATACGAACCCAATGGTTCCAGGTTTTAGGAGAATCCGACGGTCGGATCTCCTGTTACATCAATTTGAAGTTAATGGTCGAAATTCGTGAACGGTCGCTGCGCGGCGCGTTCTATTCAGGCCATTAAATAAATATATTATATATATTTCATCGATTTCCACTCAAAACGAATTTTATAAAACAATTATAAATTCATTTTAAAATGATTTTAACTTCATTTTCAATTTTAAATCAAAATTGAATATCCTATATCTTTATCATATTTAAATGATAATGTTTTCAAAATATTAAATTTTGAAATCACTTCTTTTCGATATTCATTATAAAATGAATAAAATCGGTCGATAAACCTATTCGGGTCAAAATGGCATTTAACTACATAACTACTTTTGTTGTTCATACATTTTATTCAACACACGAATATTTTTATAGTTTATACATTCAATAAAAATGATATTTTTGTTGTTCAAAAATTTTATTCAACACATGACCAATTAATTTACTTCATTAACATGTTAAAAATAATATTTTTATCTAACAAAAATATTTTAACCTATGATTCCTTTTCTTCCTCATTAACATGTTAAAGATGACATTTTTTTATCCAACAAAAATGTATTCTAATATATGCTTCTTTTATTCTACATTAACATGTTGAAGATGACATTTTTTATCTAACAAAAATGTATTTTAACATATGATTCTTTTATTAGTTTATGCATATAATAAAAATATGATTTTTATTGTTAAAACATTTTATTTTAAAATATTCTTTATTTTAAAAGATTCTTTATTTTAAAAATATTCTTTATTTCTGAATCGGAATGCGATTCAATCAATTACCATATAATTTCAGTTATACGGATTTCATACATCGCATGTATTCAACAATAATGATGAATAATCATTAAAAATTCCATTCACATCCAAAGTGAAATTTACAACTGCGTGAGCATTAAAATAAATAAATAACGCTCATCACAACCTGTCAATCCATCGATTGACATACAACTAAATATTAGGACTAGTGAATGTCAAATATCATTCCAATACCCGTGTGGGGTTCTCAAACAACAATAGTTTATTTAAATAAATTATTGGTTAACAAATTTAACCAATTCTAATTCGGTTTGAATTATTTTCTATTTAATCAATTTTCACTGTTTAAAATATAAATGGATATTTATAATTTAATTTCTACTACTACATTAATGTTAACATTATTTTTAATGTGTTAAACATTTCTACATCCCAAGCAACACATAATACAGTCCAAACAAACAATCATGGTTTGTACAATAAATAGTGTCGGGGGCTTCTAAACCCCGTCTGCATCCTAGTATATATTTAACTGGAAAATAATAAGAGTGAGAAGGAATTCTCACCTTCGGTTTCCACTCTGTCATTCTTTAGCGGACGATTTGGATTCCATTCTGCTTCCAATCAGTTCCATCGCTGTCTGTCTCACGCAGTATATATATTAAAAGTCATATTTTTATAACGTTATATATATAATCATATTTTTATAACGTTATATAAAAATAAAACATTTTTATTACAATGCTTTATATATAAAATTAACACATTTTGTTATTACAATGTTTTATATATAAAAATAACACATTTTTATTACAATGTTTTATATATAAAAATAACACATTTTTATTACAATGTTTTATATATAAAAATAACACATTTTTATAATGCTATATATATAATAAAAATTATATTTTTAAATCAAATCTATATTATAAAAATCAGATTTTATTAAATCAATGTTTTCTATATAAAAAAATCTGAATTTTAAACAATGCTATTTAATTTCAAATCCGAATTCGTCCTGATTGGTTTCATGACGAAGATCTTTCTGAGACGTTTCCCGAGCACTTATCGGCACCGAATTCTGATCCTATACGAAAAAGTTATCGTATTTAAAACTTTAATTACAAAATTATATTATTAATAAATAAATAATCTCTAAATTAGCCTTTAATCACGTTTTATTCCCTCTTCCATCGTCTTCCTCCTCGACCACGCTAACCCATTCTTCACAATCGAACTTCAATCCAACGTGCCACCCCAGAGTACCGGAACCCCATCGTCAGTCGTCCCCCAGACCTTCACGAGTTTGCCTACCCACGTCATGAGTCATGGCCATCTCGGCGCCTTGTGCCTCTCGAAAAACGCGCTGAAACTAAGAGACTTTGAGCCACCAATTCATGTGATTTCCCAAACTAGAGATGATCATCACCGCATATTCTATAGATCTCATTGAGTACTTTAATTTTGCTTTTGACAGATCTGAAAATCTTTGAGGGGATTACGAGATAAATGGAAAAGGAATCCGGATTGTTTGGTGCGTCCATCGTTTGTGAGGCGGCTGTGTTTCTGATTTGGGAAAAGGCTAGGGTTTTAGGCCCTTTTTATATTAAATATTTTATAATATTTTATTCTTTTAATTTTTAAATTCCCTGTTTAACACCATGAACTCCAAACCGAACATAACGACTGTCGCCCTTAGCCAAATACCCCAATTACGGACACAATGGAATATGTCCCGTAAGACAATTCTGTCGTTTTGATCAGTTTTTCTTTAAATTAAAATATAAATCAATATATAATGCATTTAAACGTACATTTTAATTTACCGGGGCCACGTACTGACTCTAATAATTCCAGAAAAAATACATCTAGTTATGTTTTGATGATACAGTTCTAACAAAACAAATTTCGTTGAATTTGGAGACCGTATGAAAAATGGCCATTTTCTGGTCGATCCAATTCAACTAAAAATTGACCAAACACGTTTTCTTTTGCCACACTCACATATTAACTCCAAAAATTATGAAACTTGGAATCTAGCAATAATTTGACATTCTAGATCCAACAAAAGTGGTTTTATCGAAAACGGTGGTCGTTTGCAAAATGGCTATTTTTAAGGGCTGTATATGATATTAAAATATATATAAATAATATAGCGACTATTCTGAATTTTAAACTGGACATAACTTTCAATTTATATTATGAAATATCAATTTTTCACATTCGTTCAAAAGATATTATTAAACAATTTCAAATATTTCTTGTTTCATCCAATTCTGACTTATAATGAATTATGTATATTTAATTGAAATTAATAATCGAATTTTCAAACTACCGCGCCATTTCAGGCTCGTTATATAATTAAAATAAATTTTTACGTTCTTACTTCGTTTAAATAAATTTCAAATTGTTATTTTTTTAAATAAATCATTTTAAATATTCAAAATCCATTAAAATAGCTAAAATAAAATTTTAAATTGGTTTTGAAACTCTGGGTTGTTACACATAGTGAGTTCATGTTATTTTTAGATATAAACGTTTAATAGTAATGTTGACATGTTTATAAGTTGGATCTAAACCTGTGCCTATTAATAACCTAAATCATAACTAAACAGATCTGCCATTACTTGTACACATGATCCTCTTTTAGTTCTTGGATACTTATCTTTATTATTTCAATTCTGTCATTATGCCCATTTTGTCACCTGCCTATTCTGTAGGTATGCCTAATCATGTCACCATATGCATATCCTGTTAGTATGCTTATTTCTGTTATCATATGTTTGTCTTGTTATTATGCCTATTCTTTTTCTCTTCTCTCCCGCTTTTCCTTTTTATTTTTATAGCCAGGTTACCTTCAATCCTAGGTCTATCGCCGAAATATGCAAGCGCACGAAATTGGGAACGGTTGGGAATGTTAAATTTGGGGTATAACTTATATTTTAAAACATGATTGGGATTCGAGCATACTTGATCTAAAACTTTAATTGGGACATAACTTGTATTATGAATCAAATTGGGATTTTGTGCATAACCTTGGATAAACATGAAAATTGTTTAATAATGAACATTCCTAGATTTACAGTAATTAGAAACTGTAACCGCACTTAGACATGAGGTTAGATTATACTTGTGGTAGAAATCTTCTTGGAACCGTCCAACAAATCCAGCGTTTACAAGTGGTTAGTCTAATGTGAGGGGTCGAGTGCATAAATGGCATGTAACGGTGCTAAGAAGCGAGGTTAAGTCCGACTTGTGATAGAAGTCTGCCCGGAACCGCCCGACGTATCCAGCATCCACAAGTGGTAGACCTAATGTGAGAGGTCTAGTCCATTAACAACCATAAATGGATGAATGATAATAACTTGTTGACATGTCATACTTAACCTGTTTAAATCTGTGGGGGTTACATGAACCTGTCAAATTGAGTAGGGATTAAGTAAACTTGCTTGAATCGATGGGGGTTTAGTTAATCTTATTAAATCTGTGGGGGAGGGTTATATATAAATAAACACGACAAACTTAACCTGTTTTACATGTGGGGATTATGCAATCTTGTTAAACTGTTAAACATAACCTGTCAAAATCCTAGTAATAGGGATGCAAGCCTAGGGGGAGCTTGTATCATCCGTTATGTGGAACCCGTATTAGTCAGTAACTCATCTTGGTATCAAACGGGGAACCCCGAACTAGGTCGGGGTCAGGGCACACTTACTGAGTTCATTGTAAGAGGTTCATTTAAGTGGGGATGTTGACAACGCACTCCGTCTGATTTATATGCGTGCACGAATCTTCTTGCGTTGTGATAATAAGACGTTGTGACATCAGTAGATGGCTATGCATCTCGTTAATAAAGGGGTTTAGCCACTTTAGGAAGTGATACATCCTACTGTGGGGCTAGCACACTGTGTCTACGGGATAGGGAGCCGATCGATTGGTAGTAATGAGGGTACATCTAGTCTTTCTTGTTTAGGAGCCCATTATTATAGTTGGGGGTAGCACCTGTCATTTCTTTTGGGCTACCTGTTATTATTGTACGGGGTAAAACCCCTCACTAGAAGTACACCTAAGTCTACCATCTTGTTCTTGTTGGGATCATCTTGTTTCCGTTATACTAGTATTGGTGTAGAGAAAAAGTACTTGAGAAGCGCAATATATTCTGTAATATTTATTCTGTTTATCTTGCTCAGTTTGCTACACCTGCCTTATGATACTGTTATCTCTCTCCCATCGAGTTTATATGCTTTTCACAATACCTTTACTTATTTATATGCTAAAACTAACTGGACTCACCAAATTTTATGTCAGACCCGTTTTGTTTCCTTTTCTCTCTCTTCCGTTCCCTCCCCCAAAGGTTCTTAGGTTGGGAATATTCAGGCTTGATTTGGACTCTTTATTTCATTTTGCTTGGATCTGCTTAGATGTACTGCTTGATTTCCTGTCTTCTCTGATATGGCTATATTATGGGGACTATGATTTTTATATATTACTGTACTTTGATGATTTTATTAACAAGACAGAAATTGTAATGGGTTTTTTGTATTTAAGTCTTTTGATGTAACTGGGTTTTGGACCATGATATTTTTTGTTTAATAAAGTTTTAAATTCCGCTGTTATTTTATATCTGTCTTGTGATGTTTCTATTTCTATTTACCTTAAACGCCAAAACTTAATGTATTCTAATAAAGAGTGACATTAACGGACGTGGGATCTTACATTTGGTATCAGAGCTAAAGGTTACCAGATCAGATAAAAGATTTTGATTTTTTTTTTCAAAAAGGTTTCAAAAGAAAAACTCTGTTTTGAAAAATATATTCCCTAAATTCATATGAAATATCTTTCGATTCTCTGTTTGATACCCTTTTCTTTCCTTTTCAGCATGTCTGGGGAATCGATTCTTCTCGAGGGTGTTACGATATTGACTCGGTTCTGTAGGTATCTTGAGGCTACGGCGCCTGCCGGAGGCTAAGCAGATGCCCCTTCCCCAACTGTAGCCATTGTTCCTCCTCCTCCATGAGCGGATAATTTCTTTAAGATACGCAAGGACTTATGTGCTATGGGCGGAAAGCCATTCCGGGAAACTAAGACTTTGCAGAAGCAAGGAATTGGCTTAAAAAGATGGAGAATTTGTTTGGGATTTTTGAGGTTGACGACTGTAGGAAGATTCAGTTGGTCATTTGCCAGTTGAAAGATGAGGCTTCATTTTGGTGGGAAGTGACGCAAGCAGGGCATCCAATTGAGATTTGGGGTGATTTCCGACAGAGATTCGAAATGAAGTTTCTTTCTCAAGCCGAGCAAAATACGCAAATAGAAAGGTTTTTGGCACTTAAGCAAGGTGGTATGACTGTCAAAGAGTATGTTAATAAGTTCAATCAATTAGCGATGTTTGGGGCTAGTGAATACCCCATGCAAGAAAGCTTTGAGGTTTGCTAGAGGATTGAATGAACCCCTTCATGGGTTGGCTATGTCTCATATTCCGATGGGAGAAACTTCTGAGAAGCTCGTTGATATCGCATTGATGCGCGAAAAAGATAAAGGTGAAAAGAAAGAGGCTAAGATTGATGAAACATAAAACAAGAAAGTGTGGCCCAAATAAGAACAACAACAACATCAAAAGAAGGGCGTAAATAACAACAAAGCCCAAGAAAAGAGGAAATGTCATAATTGTGGGCACGTGGGTCATTTGACTAAAGAATGCAGCAAAAGGAAGAATGCTTGTTTCCATTTTGGAGAGGACGGACATCTTATTAAGGATTGCCCGAAGAAGCAAGGACAGGGCCAAACGACGGGATCTTTTGGAGGGTAGGTGCATGCTCTCGTGGATAGTGTACCGGATAGAGGTAGGAAAGTTTTTGTTAAAGGTTTGATTTCTCTTTCCAATTATCCTATTAGAACATTTTTTGATTCTGGCACTTCACATTCTTTTATATCTGATTCTGTGGTTGAGTCTCTGCTCCTTAGTACTAATGTGGTTTTGGATTCCGTTGTTGTCTCAAAGCCCATTGGAGGTACATCTCATTTGTCTATGATTTGCCGAGGTTTGAAAATATCTGTGTTGGGTGTCGAGTTTGAGTGAGACGCATATGTACTTCGTTTCATGGGCAATGGTTTGATTCTAGGGATGGATTGGCTAGCCATGTATGGTGCCATTCTGGATTGTGAGAGGAGGGTCGTTAGACTTTGGACTTGCCATGTGAGGACCCTCGAGATTTCTTATGATCTAAAGGGGTCTGTTATGCTTAGTTTCCTAGAGTCGCTTGATGCATCTATCGATGATTTACGATCTGTAACAGTAGTCTATGAGTATCTTGATGTGTTTGAGGAGATTCAGGGCTTACCTACGAGGCACGAGATTGATTTCCGTATATAGTTGGTGGACAATGCAAAGCCAGTTGCATTTCATGTGCGCCCTACGACTCCAGGAGAAAGGAGGGAGCACAACAAGCAACTTTGGCAGCTACTTGAAAAAGGGTTTATTAGGCGAAGCATATCTAAATGGAGTGCTCATGTAGTATTCGCCACTAAGGCGGATGGTTCGCTTCGCTTATGTGTGGATTACAGGGAGTTGAATGAGCTCACTAAGAAGAATAGGCACCCACTTTCGAGGATAGATGATCCAGTTGACTAGCTTGTTGGTGCATCTGTTTTCTCCTAGTTAGACTTGGCCACAGGGTTTCATCAATTGAGGGTGGCTGAGGATAGTATAGACAAGACTGTCTTTAGAACTCCAGATGGTTTCTTCGAATGACTCATCATGCATTTTGGGTAGATGAATGCAACTGCCTATTTTCTGGATTTAATGAGTACGATATTTCGGGAATTTATAAATAAGTTCGTTGTGGTCTTTGTTGATGACATCTTGATTTTCTCGAAGAGCAAGGAAGAGCATGCCCTACATTTAAGGGAGATTTTGAAAACTCTCCGAGCGCATCAGCTTAAGGGGAAATTCTCAAAATGTCATTTTTGGAGAAAGGAAGTGAGATTTCTAGGGCATCTGGTCTCTAAGGATGGGATAGCGTTAGATCCCATGAAATTAGTTGCAGTTCAAGATTAACAGATTCCAAAGAATGCAACAGAGGTGAGGAGTTTTCTCGGTTTAGCGAGCTATTATAGGAATTTCATTAAAGACTTCGCAAAGATATCATACCTACTCACCAGACTGACGAAGAAGAATCTGACATTTTCTTAGGGTATAGACTATGAGGATGCTTTTCAGTGATTGAAGAGGGATATAACAACAGCCCCAGTCTTGACTTTGCCTGATGGAAAAAAGTGTTCACAGTATACTTTGATCCATGTGGTGCAAAGCTTGGTGCAGTTCTGATGCAAGAGGGAAGGGTAGTGTGTTATGGAATTAGACAGTTAAGAGTTCGTGAGAATAACTACCCTGACTTAGAATTGGCTACCATAGTATTCGCGCTTAAGACTTGGCGTCATTATCTATTTGGAGACAAGTTCGAGTTGTACACCAATCATAAATCACTCAAGTACTTGTTCTCGCAGAAGGATCTCAGTTTGAGGCAACAAAGATGGATGGATTTCCTAACATCCTATAACTTTGAGATTTATTATACCCTTAGCAAGGGTAATGTGGTGGCGAACGCACTGAGTAGGCAAAGGATGACTTTGAGTCCTCTATTTGTAGAGAGGCAGAGCTTGGAGTTTATATCGACTTTTGATTTTAGATCCTCCATCGAGTTCACACCTGGTTTATTGGCATCAATAGAGGTGCGACCTACCCTGTTGGATTAGATAGGAGCTTCATAGTGAGAGGACCCATAGATAGCAGACATCTTGGATAGGCGTAGTAAAGGGAGACTTCCAGCCACCTCAGTAGATATTCCATGGATGATAGAGGGTGGTTGCGAAAAGATGGAAGGCTTTGTGTTCCCCAAGTTGGGAGTTTGTTGAAGACAGTCCTTGAGGAAGCCCATCATTCCAGAATGACTATTCATCCAGGCGGTGATAAGATGTATAGAGATATGAAGAGGGTTTTCTTTTGGGCTGGGATGAAGAAAGATGTAGCGGAGTTTGTTTCTCGATGTTTGATTTTCCAGCAAGTCAAAGCTGAGCAAAGGAAGCCCGGTGGTTTACTTCATCCTTTGGAGGTCCCACAGTGTAAGTGGGAGAGCGTCTCTATGGATTTCATTGATGGTTTGCCTAGATTGAGGAAATGCAACACCAATATTTAGGTCATAGTTGACAAACTTACTTAGAGCACTCAATTCATTCCTGTTAAGAGTAAGAGGACGACAACATGGTTGGCAGCAGTTTATCTTCGGAAGATAGTCTGTTTACATGGAGTACCTTCCAGTATTGTAAGTGATCGTGACCCCATATTCACCAGTGAGTTTTGGAAGAGCTTGCAAGAGGCATTAGGTACATAGTTGTGTTTGAGCACTGCCTGTCCACCTCAGACTGATGGTCAGACGGAAAGGGTGAATAGAGTTCTTGAGGATCTTTTAAGACTGTGTATCCTAGACTTCAGAGGGACTTGGGAAGAGCATCTTCCTTTGGTAGAGTTCGTCTCCACCATCAATTATCAGGATAGTATTAGCATGGCACCCTTCGAGGCATTGTACGGACGACCCTGTACATCACCGACTTATTGGTGGGAGTCTTCAGAAAGATTTCTACTTGGACCTGAGATGATTAGAGAGAATTCAGAAAAGATTGATCTTATTTGCAGATGCATGAAGACAGCCCAGGACAGGCGGAAGTCCTACGTAGATAAGAGAAGAACTAATATCGAGTTTGAAGTGGGATACATGGCTTTCGTCAAGGTATCACCTTTGAGGAATATAGTTCGTTTTGGATCCATATGGAAATTGGCGCCAAGATTTGTAGGACCATTTCCCATAACAGAAAGGATTGGTCAAATGGCTTATAGAGTAAAGTTACCAGAGAGACTAGCCAGTGTTCATGATGTTTTCCACGTTTCTCATTTACGGAAGTGCATGCATGATACTGCAAAAGTAGTTGAGCCGAGTATGCTTGAGGAAGTAGATGTGGAACGGGAGGTGACAATTAGACGAGTTCCTACCCGTATTCTTGGATCAAAGGTTAAGAAGCAACCGAGAGGTCAAGTTGACGAAAGTTCGGTGGGGAGACGACCATGAGGATGCAACTTGGGAGATTGAAGACAAGATCCGCCCTTCGTACCCTTTTCTTTTCAAGGGTATGTTTTTAACTTCTTTTTCCAAAGCTTTTATTCGTACTTGTTTCTATCATTTGGTATATCATATCGATCGAGTCTTAGACTTTTAGATAGAAATCCAATAGATGTAAACATGTATTTGAGACATGTTATGTTTGATGGATGCAAGTGGTTGCTAGTGGATGCATATACACACACATTAGGCACTAGATCGGCACAACCACTCTCATACTACATATGGATATGTGTGTGCATTTTTTTATGGATGGAAATGGGTGTATCATCTTATGAGTGATTGCATTTGGATGGATGATTGTGCACACATATAGAGTTCACATGATATACTAGGTTTGTTTCACTACAACAAAAGTTCATATTAACAGCAATGGCTGTCAGCGTTCTTACCGTATTTGTAGTTGAAACATAACTGGACTAAATTATTTTTAAATTATTTTTTGCATGAATGCTGACATTATCAAACATATTTGATGCCGCCTCTCGTTATTGCTTTCCTAAGAAACATCATGATTTCTGTCTTCGAATTTTCATTTCCCTCGTTCTCCAATTTTCTCCCGCTCCATTTCCTTCTTCTAATATTCATTTCCCTTATACTCTAATTTTCTCCCGCTCCATTTCCTTTTTCATCTTGCCCTAATTGTCGTTATTCTGTAGTTTCATCGTATTCTAATACCCTCATACTTCAATTTCATCATGTCCTAATTTCTTCGATTAGGTACTTCGCCCAATTCTCTTCAAATTCATCTCGTGTTTTTATATTTATATTCAATCGTCACACAATGATTTAATTTTCATTAGAAGATTGATTTTGTAAGTCTACAATATTGATGCACATATTTCAACCCAGATGTGAATTTTCTTGGGTTGATTTAGACTTCAGCCTCAAATACAGCAAGTTACTTACCGTTTTCATTTTTAAGCTTCGATTCTATTTTCTTCTGACTTAGTCGAGAATTTTTGAATGTTGATTTGTGAATTTGTTTGATATGGGAGGAATCACTCTTGAATAAAATATTAGATATCGTTAAAGATTTGACTAAGAGTATATAAATTTTTTGCCAACTTATGTCAAATTTAGTAGTTTGCTAGTCATCTATCCATATATATAACAAAATATATATGCTAATGGATGATGATATTATTTGATTTGATGCTAGAATTTCATTCTTTTTTTAATTCTTATTTTGTTTGATATGCCAAAATCATGTTATGTAGTAACAGTGGCCATTTCCTTGCAAAATATAGCAGTAAACATGAAGGTTAAGAGTTGATATAAAGAAAAGAAAGAATAATATCAATATTTTTTGTGTATTACAAATGATTCAAGCAAAAGAGTTATTGAAAATCATAGCATAGTCAACACTTAGCTTAAAATACAAAAAAGGGTAGGCTTTCTATCATGTTGGTGTTACTGCTACTCTCTTAACATCTCCAATATAACATGAATCATGTTAGCGAATGTCTTGGTGAATTGTTTCACAAACTCTTCCCTCATTTCATTGTTTTTGAGTACATATATGTATATTAATTAAAATAGTGCAATATACATTTCAACTAATGCAAAGGGATAACTAGTGAGTTGAAGCAGGCCAGCAAAATGGACACTGCTGCAAGACTACAAGTAATGCCAAGGATAGCTACTGCATGAGAAGGCTATAATAGGAAATAAAAGCAAGTAATGGCGTAGAGAAGAGACATAAGGCAAGACTTAGAGAATGCTGCTGTAACACCCCGTGTATTCTATAACTGTGAAATTCACAAATTAAAGTATAACTAATTTCAAATCAAAGAATTAAGGGAAACGGGATACTCCATTGCGTTCGTCTCGGAATTTTGCTAGAGATAGAGTCCGAGTTTGCGTAAAACGGATATCGTATGAAGAAGATATGGACGAACGAAGTTGGGCGAAAAACCAGAAAACGGGTCAGAATGCACTGGCGCACTTGGGAAGTGCGCCAGAACAGAAATGAACTGGCGCACTTAGGAAGTGCGCCAGTACATTTTTAGCCTGGTGCACCTGCCAAGTGCGCCCCGGTCAGAATGACCTGCTGGTCAGGTCTTGGCTGGCCTGATTAGGGTCTGGCCGAATTTCTGAGCCTTGCCTTGTCACTAGGGCTAGGTGTCAGCTCCTGGTTGGTCTCTCCTTCAAATGAACGGCTAATATTAATCCAAGCTCCATCGACGGTCCTAATCAATTCACAAACTCTATAAAAAGGACCTAAGACTCACCCTAATTCATACAAATAAAAATGAGAATGAGACTGTCATGCTGCTGAGGAGAGACAAGGAATAGCCGTCAAAATTGAGAGACGATTAGGAGGCAATTCAAAAGCTTAAAGCATCGACAACTAAATCAAAACAACGCCTACAACAAAGGATAGCATCTCCAAATTCAGAATTCAGATTCCTGAATTGAAGATTCGTCATACGTTGTAAGTAGAGTGCTATTCCGATGTGAATAAATAATTGTGTTTTGATTTGTGTAAAATGAGAAATAGAATTGTACTTGATTTGTGGTGATAATAATTCATATTTGTATGTTGTTATGATTCTAATCGATTTGGAATGTTGTGGTATAACGATTGGATATTCGCAAGTACGTAATTCATGTTGAAAACTACATGCTTGTGGTAGTTTATTACAACACCTATTGGATAATTGCAAGTATATGATTCATGTTGAAAGTAACGACTATATGTTTGTGGTAGTTTATTTGAGATTCATGCAAGTATATGGTTCACTATTATGCCAACATAATATATATTTTTTTATAATCACTTTTAGTGTAGTTGGATCCATTTGGGTATTATGACTCATATGAATTTATGTTGGAATTGGCATCATGTTTCAAGTGTAAAACCATACTTTTGCATTAGAGACAAAAGTAAGCATCTTTGTGAACTTGTGTTGACTCTATGAACATGACTAGACTATGTTTGGTGTTATGCCGAATTGGAAAACATGTTTTAGGCCTATATTGTTATAAAAATCGTATGATAATATATGTGACACATAGCCAAGTTAGATTTACATTCCAATTGCAAGTTTGCATGGGTAGATTAAAAACCATGACTTCATGTTTAGGTATATTTATGCCATGATTATACGAATAGATCAAAAATCATGATTTCATGTTTAGGTATATTTATGTCATGATTATATGAATAGATCAAAAACTATGATTTCATGTTTAAGTATGTTTATGCCATGATTATATGCTATTACAATGCAAGTTCACAAGTGCCAAATTTATGTTAATTAGTTCGCTATGTTGCAAGTTCATGCGTTCACACTCCCCTTTTTATGTTACTTAGAATATATAAACACCATGTTCTAAGCCTCCCCTTTTTCATGTGGCTAAGTTGGGTTTAAATGTTAAACCCAACATATGTTATATAGTAGCGAACGTATAAAACGGGGGTAGTGACGTTTGGGTTAAAATATAAAACATATGTGTTGGCATGTTTGACGCATGCCAACGACCTTGAAAAATAATTAAGTGGTGTAAATTAATTTCACCCAATAAAGATGAATTTGAATAATGGGCCGCAAATATTTACATATAAAAAGAAAAGAGACAAAATATGTAAATTTAGAAAATACGATGTGTTTAACCCGAGGTTGGATTGAGTTGTGATGTAAATCTGCCCGGAACCGCCCGGCTGTCCAGTAGTCACAACAATACCTATCCAATGTGGGTGGTCAAACACGGAGCCCAATAAGGACCCGAGGTTAGACTGAGTTGTGGCGTAAGACTGCCCGGACCCAACCGGCAACAGGCAGCCACAACAACATCTGTCTAATGTGAGAGGTCGAGGCTTTAATAAGACAATTAAGGCTGAGTCAGGATTGATAGGATTAAGTAAATTGAATTAATACTTAATCATAATGGAACATGCTAAACTATACAGACTAATTGGGGGTTAGGTTTACAAAACACTTAACCAACTTAGCATGTTGGCTAGAAATAGAAAACCTAGTAGCGGGGGGGACCCTTTTCAGCAGTAACCCTACAAGGTGTATCAGGATACCCTGAACTAGGCAGGGTGGGGCACGATTACTGGGCTGACTGTAAGAGGTCAAATCGACGGCGGTGGTGCAGCAGTGTAGGTTCTAACGGGGTGCGGGCGTGCACACACTCCGGCGCAGAAAAATAAGGCACTGGGCACCAGTAGCATACCTGTGCATTCTAGGATTGTGTCGGGCCGCCACCATGGGACTTGATACACCCCATGGTGGGACCAGCATAGGTAACTACAACATCGGGGGTCGTAAGACACATGTAACTATACGAGTAGGAGCCGATCATTAGGAACGAATCACTTCATCCTGATTATGGGGTGCCTGTTGGGAACTAGTTTATATGGGTACAGAGATTAACATGGGGTACGATAAGTACATTCGACTCTAGACAACTTAACCTAGTTTATAGTGCTTTCCCATTTCCAGTTTATACTTATCATGCCCAATTCTTTATTCATAGACTGAATAGTCCTAGACTTACTCAGGCTTTATGTCTGACTCTACTCTTCTTTCGTCTTCTTTCCTTTCGCTTCCCCCCCCCCCAGGTCCACAGGGAGGGAATACTGCAGCTTGACCAGTTTTCACATCCAGCTTGAAGAGGAAGAATGTATTGCTTGGATCTTTTTCGTTTTGGACTATGGCTTTGGACCGCAATTATGGGACTTATGCAGTTTACTTATGTTTTTATGATTCTTTAAATAATGTAATCAAGACAGTTATGAAGATGTTATGTTTTGGAAGTATTGTAAGACAAATTATGGCATGGTTTGTGTAACACGTATTTTAATGAAATAAAAGTTGCTGTTGTTTTCCACTGTTCAAAAATATGTGTTCTTATATCTGTCTTGTGTATCTGTGACTTATACTTATAAACCTCCACCAAAATTAGGGCATTCCCTTTGAGAGTGACCCTAACGGAGGTGGGGTGTTTCACTTGGTATCAGAGCATAGGTTTACCAGATAAGATAAAAAGTTTTGAAAAATTCATTTCCAAAAAGAAAAATTTAAAGAAGCATTTTTAAAGATAAAATGTTATTTTATTTTAAAAAGGCAAAGTCCCCTAAAGCCATAGGTACTATCTTTTATCCTTCGTTTTGAATCTATCCTTTTTGTTTCAGCATGTCCGAAGAACTTAACTTGCCAGAGGGTGTACCAATACCTGGTTGGTTTAGACGATTCTTAGAAGCAAGGGCCACTCAGCCAGGTCCTACCGTTCCTCCTCCCCCAGCTGCAGGAAATCATCCAGCTGCAGCAGCACCTCTTCCTCCACCTCCTCCGCGGGGTAATACTTTTGCTAAGATATGTAAAGATTTCAAAGTTATGGGAGGAAAGGACTTTCATGGAACTGAGTCCTTCGTGGCATCCAGGAATTGGCTGAAGGAAACCGAGGACTTATTCGTCATCTTTGAGGTAGAAGATAGGCAGAAGGTACAACTGGCAGTATGGCTACTTAAAGGCGAGGCTTCCTACTGGTGGGAAGTCACCAATGCAGAAACACCAGTGGAAACATGGGAGGACTTTAGGGCAAGGTTTGAGGCTAAATTTCTCTTAGAAGCTGAAAGGAGTCTTCAGTTGGAAAAATTCTTATTTCTTAAGCAAGGGAACATGACAGTCAAAGAGTATGTTAATCAGTTCGATCAGCTGGCTAGGTTCGGACTGGACCTAGTCAACACTCCGCACAAGAAGGCTCTTCGCTTTGTCAAAGGATTGAATGAGCCATTACACAGTTTGGCCATGACCCATATACCCATGGGAGCTACGTATGAAAGGTTGGTGCAGATGGCATTGCTGAACGAAGAGGATAAGGGCAAGAAGGAGACAAAGGCAGAAAGCTCTCAAGGGAAGAAAGAGGGTTTACAGCCTAAGAAGACAGACTTTAAGAAGGGCGGGAAAGACAACAAAGAGAAGAGGAAGTGTAATTTCTGTGGCAAAGTGGGGGCACTTAGTGAAAGATTGCCGGAAAAAGAAGGCCAAGATGAATGGTGGGTGCTTTTCTTGCGGTGAAACAGGACATATGGCCAAGGATTGCCCAAAGAAATGAGGGCAGGGGCAGAGGGCTGGATCCACCTCAGGGGCACAGGTTCATGTGCTAGAAGCGCCACCTCTGCAACAGCGAGGTATAAATACTTCTGTAGAAAGTGTAGTTTATCTTTATGATCATCCAGTTCGCACTTTATTTGATTCTGGCGCATCACACTCCTTTATCTCATCTGCTTTAGTAGAATCTTTGCACCTAGAAACTAGTATGGTAGAGGACCCCCTAATTGTTTCAAATCCAATTGGGGGCCCGGCTCACTTGTCTATGATCTGTGTGGGATTGAAAATTTCTATTCTAATCGTAGAATTTAGATGTAGCGCCTTTGTTTTGGGCTTCTCGGGATATGGTTTGATTTTGGGCATGGATTGGCTATCCAGTAATGGTGCCATCCTTGATTGTGAGAAAAAGGTGGTTAGACTTCTGACCCAACTCGGTAACACTCTGGAAATTACTTGTAATCCCTCGTATGCGGTTATGCTTAGTTATCTTGAATCGCTAGATGCCTCTGTTGAAAGTTTGCAATTGGTTAGAGTGGTCCGGGAGTACCCGGATGTCTTCGAAGAGGTGAAGGGCTTGCCTCTGAAGCGGGAGATAGACTTCCGCATATATCTTGTAGATAATGCAAGGCCCGTTGCGTTGCCCGTTAGACATATGGCTCCACGGGAAAGGAAGGAGCTCAGTAAATAGATTAAAGAGCTTCTAGAGAAGGGATTCATTAGAAGGAGCATTTCAGAATGGGGCGCTCCAGTGGTGTTCGCTACAAAGGCGGATGGTTCACTCCGTCTGTGTGTTGATTATAGGGAGCTCAACAAGCTAACGAAAAAGAACAGGCACCCTCTCCCCAGAATTGACGATCTGTTTGATCAGCTTGTAGGAGCGTCTGTTTTCTCCCAACTCGATTTGGCGACCGGTTTTCATCAGCTAAGGGTGGCTGAAGATAGCATCGATAAGACAGCATTCAGAACCCCAGACGGCTTCTTTGAATGGCTTGTCATGCCTTTTGGCTTGACAAACGCACCCGCTTACTTCGTGGATTTAATGAGTAGGGTGTTCAGAGATTTCCTCAACAAGTTCGTAGTGGTTTTCGTAGACGATATCTTGATCTTCTCAAAGAGTGAAGAGGAGCATGCCCAGCACCTAAGGGCAATCATGGAAACTCTGCGAGTCCATCAGCTAAAAGCCAAATTCTCCAAATGCCACTTTTGGAGAGAAGAAGTGAGGTTCCTTGGGCACATAGTATCCAAAGAAGGGTTAGATGTGGACCCTGCTAAGGTAGTAGCAGTACAGGATTGGAAGACACCAAGGAATGCAACTGAGGTCCGAAGTTTTCTAGGACTAGCAGGTTTCTATCGAAAGTTCATAAGGGATTTTGCGAAAATCTCAGCTCCGCTCACAAGGCTGACCAAGAAGAATCTAGTGTTCAATTGGGACTTGGATTGCGAGTTTGCTTTCCAACGACTAAAAAGGGCTCTTACAACAGCCCCAGTTTTGACATTGCCAGATGGAAGCAAGATGTTCACAGATTATACAGATGCATGTGGGACAGGGCTAGGCGCTGTCTTAATGCAAGAAGGAAGGGTAGTAGCTTATGGCGGGAGGCAGTTGAAAGTGCACGAAAAGAACTACCCGAACCACGATCTTGAGTTAGCTGCCATCGTCTTTGCACTCAAGTCTTGGCGACACTATCTCCTAGGTGAGATGTTCGAACTTTACACTGACCATAAATCGTTGAAATATCTTTTCTCGCAGAAAAATCTTAACTTGAGGCAACAGAGATGGATGGAGTTTCTTGCCTCGTACGATTTCGAGATCTCCTACACTCCGGGCAAAGGCAACGTAGTGGCAGACGCGTTGAGCCAAAAGAAACTAACCCTAAGCCCGCTGTTTGTTGAAAGACAGAGCCTAGAGTTTATATCCAGCTTTGACTTTAGGCCCTCCTCCGATTTTGTACCGGGCTTGCTAGCATCTCTCGAAGTACGCCCGACTTTAGTGGACTCAATAGGGACAGCACAACGCGAAGACCCTCAGCTTGTGGAGACGATTGATAGGCTAATTAGGGGTGAGACTTCAAGTCACCTCAGCAGATACTCCATCGACGTTAAGGGTTGGCTAAGGCGAGACGGAAGACTATGTGTCCCACAGACAAGGGATTTGGTAAAGACGGTTCTCGAGGAAGCACATCACTCCAAGATGACGATACACCCAGGCGGAGATAAAATGTACAAGGACATAAAGAGAACTTTCTTTTGGAACGGCATGAAGAAGGACGTGGCAGATTTCGTTTCTAAGTGTATGGTGTGCCAACAGGTTAAAGCGGAACAGAAAAAGCCTGGCGGTCTGCTCCATCCTCTAGAGGTCCCGCAGTGGAAGTGGGATAGCATCTCAATGGACTTCATTGATGGGCTACCTAGGTCTAGAAGAGGCAACACTAGCATTTGGGTAATAGTGGATAGGCTTACTAAAAGCGCCCACTTTTTACCTGTCAAGAGTAAAATAACTGCCTCATCCCTAGCATCTCTTTACCTCAAGGAAATTGTTCGACTCCATGGAATACCCTCCAGCATTGTTAGTGACCGAGACCCTATCTTCACAAGTGAGTTTTGGCGGAGTCTGCAAGAAGCGGTAGGCACACAGTTATGCTTGAGCACAGCCTATCACCCCCAAACCGAAGGCCAGACGGAAAGAGTGAACAGAGTTTTGGAGGACCTTTTAAGACTGTGCATCCTTGACTTAGGAGGGACGTGGGAAGACCATCTTCCTTTGGTGGAATTTGCCTACAACAACAGCTACCAAGCAACCATCGGAATGGCGCCCTTTGAAGCTTTATATGGAAGACCGTGCCGATCGCCCACTTGTTGGTGGGAGTCTACTGACAAGCTCATATTTGGACCAGATATGATCCGAGAGACTTCAGAAAAAGTAGACTTAATACGGAGAAGAATGAAGACAGCCCAAGACAGACAAAAATCCTACGCCGACAAGAGGAGGACCGACCTTGAATTTGAGGTTGGGGACAGAGTTTTTCTTAAGGTATCTCTGCTAAGGAACGTTGTTCGTTTTGGGACCACAGGGAAGCTAGCACCAAGGTTCGTAGGGCCATTCCCTATCATCGAGAAAATTGGGAAAATGGCCTATAGATTAGAGTTACCCGAAAAATTGGCCGGATTTCACAACGTTTTTCATGTTTCGCACCTCCGAAAATGTCTACATGAATCTGCTGAAGTGGTAGAGCCAAATATCCTAGAAGAAGCTGAAGTGGAACGCGAAGCAACCGTGAGGAAAGTTCCAATCCGCATATTAGGAACATAAGTGAAGAAGCTACGCAACCGCGAAGTCAAACTCGTCAAAGTTCAGTGGAGCGACGCCGAGGGAGACGCAACTTGGGAAACTGAACCTAGAATACGCGCTGCCTACCCTTTTCTTTTCGAGGGTACATCTTTGATCTTTCTTTTTCCTTAAGTTGCGCTTTTATCTATCTTCTTAGCTATATCTCCTCGACCTTATCTTTTAGGTAGAAACTCTTTGGATGAAAACATGTAATTGAAACATGTTATGGATGATGGTTGCAAGTGGTTGCAAGTGATTACAAGTGGTTGCTCGTGGTTGCATATACACACACAATTTAGGTTTTAGATCGGCTCAGTCACTTCATGTTGCATGTGCATATATGTATTTATATTTGTATATGGTTGAAGTTTAATGTGTTGCCATATGGATGTTCCATTTATATGTGAATGATTGTGCACCCATGTAAAATCATGAATAGGAAAATTTGCATACATAATGGATTCATGACACTTACATAATTTGCATTAAGGAGGTCAACTGAATCAGTAGACCGACTGATTTTGCATTAGATAAGTACATGTACACACACTTCGCATATGATCATGAAGCATTAGAAGTCTTTTAAGGACAATGGATGCTTGTGTTTGATGGATGAGTAGATGGATGTTTGGATGTTAAGATATACATTCTTCCTAACTTGAAGATTTCGGGGACGAAATCCTTTTAAGTGGGGAGAATGTAACACCCCGTGTATTCTATAACTGTGAAATTCAAAAATTAAAGTATAACTAATTTCAAATCAAAGAATTAAGGGAAACGGGATACGCCATTGCATTCGTCTCGGAATTCTGCTAGAGATTGAGTCCGAGTTTGCGTAAAACGGATATCGTATGAAGAAGATATGGACGAACGAAGTTGGGCGAAAAACCAGAAAACGGGTCAGAATGCACTGGCGCACTTGGGAAGTGCGCCAGAACAGAAATGAACTGGCGCACTTGGGAAGTGCGCCAGTACATTTTTAGCCTGGCGCACCTGCCAAGTGCGCCCAGGTCAGAATGACCTGCTGGTCAGGTCTTGGCTGGCCTGATCAGGGTCTGGTCGAATTTCTGAGCCTTGCCTTGTCACTAGGGCTAGGTGTCAGAACCTGGTTGGTCTCTCCTTCAAATGAACGGCTAATATTAATCCAAGCTCCATCGACGGTCCTAATCAATTCACAAACTCTATAAAAAGGACCTAAGACTCACCCTAATTCATACAAATAAAAATGAGAATGAGACCGTCATGCTGCTGAGGAGAGACAAGGAATAGCCGTCAAAATTGAGAGACGATTAGGAGGCAATTCAAAAGCTTAAAGCATCGACAACTAAATCAAAACAACGCCTACAACAAAGGATAGCATCTCCAAATTCAGAATTCAGATTCCTGAATTGAAGATTCGTCATACGTTGTAAGTAGAGTGCTATTCCGATGTGAATAAATAATTGTGTTTTGATTTGTGTAAAATGAGAAATAGAATTGTACTTGATTTGTGGTGATAATAATTCATATTTGTATGTTGCTATGATTCTAATCGATTTGGAATGTTGTGGTATAACGATTGGATATTCGCAAGTACGTAATTCATGTTGAAAACTACATGCTTGTGGTAGTTTATTACAACACCTATTGGATAATTGCAAGTATATGATTCATGTTGAAAGTAACGACTATATGTTTGTGGTAGTTTATTTGAGATTCATGCAAGTATATGGTTCACTATTATGCCAACATAATATATATTTTTTTATAATCACTTTTAGTGTAGTTGGATCCATTTGGGTATTATGACTCATATGAATTTATGTTGGAATTGGCATCATGTTTCAAGTGTAAAACCATACTTTTGCATTAGAGACAAAAGTAAGCATCTTTGTGAACTTGTGTTGACTCTATGAACATGACTAGACTATGTTTGGTGTTATGCCTAATTGGAAAACATATTTTAGGCCTATATTGTTATAAAAAACGTATGATAATATATGTGACACATAGCCAAGTTAGATTTACATTCCAATTGCAAGTTTGCATGGGTAGATTAAAAACCATGACTTCATGTTTAGGTATATTTATGCCATGATTATATGAATAGATCAAAAACCATGATTTCATGTTTAGGTATATTTATGTCATAATTATATGAATAGATCAAAAACTATGATTTCATGTTTAAGTATGTTTATGCCATGATTATATGCTATTACAATGCAAGTTCACAAGTGCCAAATTTATGTTAATTAGTTCGCTATGTTGCAAGTTCATGCGTTCACACTCCCCTTTTTATGTTACTTAGAATATATAAACACCATGTTCTAAGCCTCCCCTTTTTCATGTGGCTAAGTTGGGTTTAAATGTTAAACCCAACATATGTTATATTGTAGTGAACGTATAAAACGGGGGTAGTGACGTTTGGGTTAAAATATAAAACATATGTGTTGGCATGTTTGACGCATGCCAACGACCTTGAAAAACAATTAAGTGGTGTAAATTAATTTCACCCAATAAAGATGAATTTGAATAATGGGCCGCAAATATTTACATATAAAAAGAAAAGAGACAAAATATGTAAATTTAGAAAATACGATGTGTTTAACCCGAGGTTGGATTGAGTTGTGATGTAAACCTGCCCGGAACCGCTCGGCTGTCTAGTAGTCACAACAATACCTATCCAATGTGGGTGGTTAAACACGGAGCCCAATAAGGACCCGAGGTTAGACTGAGTTGTGGCGTAAGACTGCCCGGACCCAACCGGCAACAGGCAGCCACAACAACATCTGTCTAATGTGAGAGGTCGAGGCTTTAATAAGACAATTAAGGTTGAGTCAGGATTGATAGGATTAAGTAAATTGAATTAATACTAAATCAAAATGGAACATGCTAAACTATACAGACTAATTGGGGGTTAGGTTTACAAAACACTTAACCAACTTAGCATGTTGGCTAGAAATAGAAAACCTAGTAGCGGGGGGGGGACCCTTTTCAGCAGTAACCCTACAAGGTGTATCAGGATACCCTGAACTAGGCAGGGTGGGGCACGATTACTGGGCTGACTGTAAGAGGTCAAATCGACGGCGGTGGTGCAGCAGTGTAGGTTCTAACGGGGTGCGGGCGTGCACACACTCCGGCGCAGAAAAATAAGGCACTGGGCACCAGTAGCATACCTGTGCATTCTAGGATTGTGTCGGGCCGCCACCATGGGACTTGATACACCCCATGGTGGGACCAGCATAGGTAACTACAACATCGGGGGTCGTAAGACACATGTAACTATACGAGTAGGAGCCGATCATTAGGAACAAATCACTTCACCCTGATTATGGGGTGCCTGTTGGGAACTAGTTTATATGGGTACAGAGATTAATATGGGGTACGATAAGTACATTCGACTCTAGACAACTTAACCTAGTTTATAGTGCTTTCCCATTTCCAGTTTATACTTATCATGCCCAATTCTTTATTCATAGACTGAATAGTCCTAGACTTACTCAGGCTTTATGTCTGACTCTACTTTTCTTTCGTCTTCTTTCCTTTCGTTTCCACCCCCCCCCCCCCTCCCCCAGGTCCACAGGGAGGGAATACTGCAGCTTGACCAGTTTTCACATCCATCTTGAAGAGGAAGAATGTATTGCTTGGATCTTTTTCGTTTTGGACTATGGCTTTGGACCGCAATTATGGGACTTATGCAGTTTACTTATGTTTTTATGCTTCTTTAAATAATGTAATCAAGACAGTTATGAAGATGTTATGTTTTGGAAGCATTGTAAGACAAATTATGGCATGGTTTGTGTAACACGTATTTTAATGAAATAAAAGTTGCTGTTGTTTTCCGCTGTTCAAAAATATGTGTTCTTATATCTGTCTTGTGTATCTGTGACTTATACTTATAAACCTCCACCAAAATTAGGGCATTCCCTTTGAAAGTGACCCTAACGGAGGTGGGGTGTTTCAGCTGCATTCATCTTTAATCATGGACATACAGGCATGAGGTAGAGAGTGGTATGTCCACATAAAGAGATGCAAAGCATATGTGATGGAGCAGTGAAGTAGTACAGAGAGGTGCGAAGTACATTTGAAGATCCAGGCAATAAAGTAGATGCATTAGTGCAGGCATGGGTCATGTCATAACTGGGATGAACCTAAGGGGCTTAAACCTTCATTTATTAACTAGTTTGAAGGCACTTGGTGATTTTATAGTCACATGCTCATAAAAGCTGACCATCTTGCCGATGCAATCTCCCAGTAATAAGAGTATACAACCTTAAACCTTCAATTTTGTTGTGATATTACTTTAACTGGTAAAATTGTTTTTAATAATTAATGTTAAAGCCTACAAAGTTGAATTTTTATTTGTTATTTCTACTATAGTTCATTTGCAGGTAAAAGATGCAACATGGTGGCACTTCCAATGTGCATGGATCATCTCTAACATGTTACTAGATGTCCATCCCTTCCTGCAATTTTAGTTTTTCTTCAAATAGCAGATCTTACATTAACATTAAGTTTTCCATTATATTGCTCGCGAACAATTTTTTTCCTTACTTTCTATTTTTGAGTAGAGAATCATGGCTAGTAAGCCTAATATCATTGGATGCAGGGTCAGCTAAAACTAGAAAAAGAACAAATACAGATTAGACTAGAAATATTGCGCCATGATTGGTCATGTTATCTGCGTACTGGTAAAAACCGGCCATCCATCTCATTATTATACAATAAGGCAATGATGGTAAGAAAACTACTCGTTTAAGCAGTAAGTCAAGAACTACCAAACCATTTAATATAATGGAAGTTGTTTAACATGCATCGTAAATAAGTTGAAGGGAATAAACGACATGTCATAATGGAAGTTGTTTAACATGCATCGTTTAAGTAGTAAGTAAAGAATTACCGAACCATTAAAGAGACGAACAATGGAGCAGTCTGCATTATGGACTAAAAGAAAGCAATAAACGATATGCTTAAGTGGTATGTGCCAGAACCAAAGGTTGAAGGGATAAATATATATGTTTTAAACATGCATCGTAAATAGGTTTGTTTCATAAGTTTGTCCAGTGTTGTATAACGTTTGTCTATGAATGTATGTAAATTTTGTTCATGGATATTGTATTCATATTACTTTATGAAAATAATTAATAATTATATTTTCATATGTTAGTTTCTAGTTTGACACGATGTTATGTATATTGTTTAGACGAAATATGATGAAATGAGTGTAGATTATTGATATAAATATTGCAATGAAACATGACAGTAGTGGAGTAAAAATATCAGGAATTAACGACCGCGTTTATATAACATTGTTAGTTCTATGAAAAGACAAAGTGTATTCACTATAACAGCATAAAAAAACGTTGTGAAATAATAGTAATAGCGTTTATAATCCGCTGTTGAAAATGGAAACAACACACACTTGAAAACTATTAACAGCTCAGTATAGATGCTATGCACAATGTATTAACAACTCAGAATAAACATTGTGCATAAAGTATTAGCATCTCAGAAAAACGCTGTGAAACTCACTTTTTAACAGCGTTTATTTTCTACTGTTGAAAATTATGGGTCTACGACCTCATGTCACTATATAGCGTTTGTACTAACGCTGTTATAACTTTTAACAGCGTTTTTGAACCACTGTTAAAAACCTTTCTTGTTGTAGTATTTACATACATGTTGGATTCATGGCACTAACATACATTGCGTTATGGAGGTCAACTGAATCAGTAGACCGCCTGATCTTTCGCACTGGTATAGGAACATATACACACACCTTTGCATATGTTCATATAAGAATTAGAAATATTTTAAGGACAATAGATGCCTGTGATTGGTGGATGAGTAGATGGGTAATGGATTTTAGGATATACATTTTTCTTAGCTTAGAGATTTCGGGGATGAAATCCTTTAAGTAGGGGAGAATGTAACACCCCGTAATTTTAAAGAACACCGTAATAATAAAATAAATAATACTCAATTAAATATCAAGAATTAAGTAAAAGGACCGCGCTATTGCGTTCATCTCGGAATTCTGATTAAGATGACTCCAAGTTTGCGTAAAACAGATATCACATGAAGAAGATATAAAGCTTTGAAGTTTGTATGCATATAAGCAATATATATATATATAACATGTCTAGAAAATCAAAAATCAAAGAGCAGGAAGTGAAGGGAATTCAGCCCGTTAGGGGTCGACCCATGCCCCATGGGTGTCGATCCATAGGGTTGACCCCTACACGGCGGTGTCGACCCCAGCCAGATCTAGGGCAGATCCAATTCTGTGAACATGGACTCGTTTCTTGACAAAATTCGTTGACATTAGGCTATAAATAGGACCTCATTTCTAATTTTTTTTCACCAAAAACAATGGGGACAACAAGGCACTGTCCAAACTTAGATTAAGTTAGCCTATTCTTCTGCAACAACAATTTATAAGCATACAAGAATCTATGCTACAACGTCTACAGTCAATTCGCTGTTCTTTAGATCCAGTCATAGTGAGTTCATGTTACTTTTAGATATAAACATTTAATAGTAATCTTGGCATGTTTATAAGTTGGATCTAAACATATGCCTATTTATAACCTGAATCATAACTTAACAGATCTTCCATTACTTGTATACCGGATCCTCTATTTAGTTCTTGCATGCCTATCTTGATTATGTCTATTCTATCATTATGCCCATTTTATCACCATATGCATATTCTGTTAGTATGCCTAATCATGTCACCATATGCCTATCCTGTTAATATGCTTATTTCTGTCATCATATGCATGTCTTGTTATTATGCATATTCTTGATCTCTTCTCTCCCTCTTCTCCTGTTTATTTTTATAGCTAGGCTACCTTCGAGCCTAGGCCTATCGTTGAAATATGCGAGCGCACGAAATTGGGAACGGTTGGGAATGATAAATTTGGGGCATAACTTATATTGCAAAACATAATTGGAATTTGGGCATAATCTATACCTTGATCTAAAACTTTAATTTGGGGCATAACTTGTATTGTGAATCAAACTGGGATTTTGGGCATAACCTTGGATAAACATGAAAATTGTTTAATAATGAACATGCCTAGATTTACAGTAATTAGAAACTATAATCGCACTTAGACACGAGTTTAGATTACACTTATAATAGAAGTTTGCCAGGAACTGCCTGAAAAATCCAGCGTCCACAGGTGTTTAATCTAATGTGAGGGGTCAAGTGCATAAATGTGCACGTAATGGTGCTAAGGCACGAGGTTAAGTCAGATTTGTAGTAGAAGTATGCCCGGAACCGCCTGGCATATCCAGCATTCACAAGTGATAAACCTAATGTGAGAGGTCTAGTCCATTAGCAGCCATAAATGGGTGAATGATAATAATTTTTTGACCTGCAATACTTAATATATTTAAATCTGTGGGGGTTACATGAATCTGTAAAATTGAGTAGGGGTTAAGTAAACTTGCTTGAATCAATGGGGGTTAAGTTAATCTTGTTAAATCTGTGGGGGCGGGTTATATATATGTATACCCGACAAACTGAACATGTTTTACATGTGGGGGTTATGCAATCTTGTTAAACTGTTAGACATAACCTGTCAAAATCCTAGTAGTGGGGATGCAAGCCTAGGGGGAAGCTTGCATCATATGTTGTGTGGGACCTGTATTAGTCAGTAACCCATCTTGGTATCAAATGGGGAACCCTGAACTAGGTCGGGGTTGGGCACGCTTACTGAGTTGATTGTAAGAGGTTCATTTAAGTGGGGATGTTGATGGCGCACTCCGTCTGATTCATGTGCGTGTAAAAATCTGCTTGCGTTGGGATAATAAGATGCTGTGACATTAGTAGATGGTTGTGCATCTCGTTAATAATGGGGTTGCCACTTTAGGAAGTGATACATCCTACTGTGGGGCCAGCACAGAGTGTGTACGGGATAAGGAGCCGATCGATTGGGTAGTAATAAGGGTACATCTAGTCTTGCTTGTTTAGGAGCCCGTTATTATCGTTAAGGTAACACCTATCATTTCTGTTGGGATACCTGTTATTATTGTACGGTGGTAAAACCCCTCACTAGAAGTACACCTAAGTCTACCATCTTGTTCTTGTTGAGATCATCTTGTTTCTATTGTACTAGTATTGGTGCAGAGAAAAAGTACTTGAGAAGCGCAATATATTATGTCATGTTTATTATGTTTATCCTGCTCAGTTTGCTACGTATGCCTTATGATATTGTTATCTCTCTCTCATCCAGTTTATATGCCTATCATGATACCTTTACTTATTTATATGCTAAAAGTAACTGGACTCGCCAGACTTTATGTCTGACCCGTTTTGTTTCCTTTTCTCTCTCTTTCGTTTTCCCCTCCCCTAAGGTTCTCAAGGTGGAAATACTCAGGCTTGATTTGGGTTTTCTCTTTCATTTTTCTTGGAGTTGCTCAGATGTACCGCTTGATTTCCTGTATTCTCTGATATGGATATATTATGGGTACTATGCCTTTTATATATTACTGTACTCTGATGATTTTAGTAACAAGACAAAAATTGTAATGGGTTTTCTGTATTTCAGACTTATGATGTAATTGGGTTTTGGACCTCGATGTTTTCTGTTTAATAAAGTTTTAAATTCCATTGTTATTTTATGTTCGTATTGTGATATTTTTGTTTTTATTTCTGTTTACCTATAACGCTTTACGATACTTAATGCATTCTGATAAAGAGTGACATTAACGGACGTGGGGTGTCACAATTATCAACGACAAACACTCAAATTCAAAACTAGAGTGTCTATTAGCGCAACAAGATTCGCGCGATAGAGCAATTCAAGAATGGATTTAAGTTCAAATTACCACCAATTAAGCCCTTAGGCAGCAGTGTGCCGAGACACATTAAGTGATCGAATCCCGAACAGAGCTTATGTCCATTGGTATATGTTCAAGCAAGAAGTATTGAAACCAATCATTTCGAAGCCCATGCTATCTTCAATAGCACGAGCTTCAAAGGGCAAATGTTAATCCTGTTATAAACACGGTTTACAACAGAAAGCTCATTCAGACATTGTATCAAGCATCTAAAGTACAAACAATCGAATTGCACATATACATGTATTAAACATGTATGTTATAATACAAGCACCACCCCGCATAACACAAATGAAGCATCACCTGGAAGCAGTCCCTGGTCGAGCAGTGCTTCGTCAACTGGTCGCTCGCTCACAAGTTGATGTTTGGCCGTTCACTCCAGTACTGCTCGGTCGAGCAGTAGCATCCAAGTGGGTTGGTCGAGCAACAGGGCCACCATCCTGATCGGTCGAGTAGGCCATTTCTGGTGAGTCGAGCATTTCCTGGTTGAATGGGTCGAGCATCTTGACTACACGATGGGTCATGCAAGCAAAGCATATGGAGCTGGCATGCATACAAAATGCATATATTTATCGCATAAGAACTGGATTAGCGCAGTATAAAAGGAGTTGCGGACATATATGAAGAGGCCACGTGTGTGCATACATCAATTATGCATCAGTTGTATTTTATAACCGCACACAAGTGGATAAGCAGCGCATGAACGTTCATGAATATAGATCATTTGAAACTCAGAAAATATATAAAGCTATGGAACGTGACATTATAATGCGTGAAAAGCGGGACAGAAAACACAGTGATCGGTCCTAAAAGTTTACATGCCACGCGTGTATAAAGTAGGGAGCGGCTTCAGTTCACGCCATGTGGATCGGTACAGGAATATGGCTCGCGAATTAAAGGGGGGTCGGTCATTTCTCTTCATTTATATAGGGTCACTCATGAAAGTCCTGGTCGCACAAAAGACTGGTCATGCGTCCTATTTCAGCTGGTCGGTCGTGCAATATATATGGTAGGTCTTACAGCTGGCTTCATTTGTCCAGTGACATTTTCATAAATACATGTACGAACGACCCAAACCCTGCACACCATAATTGCAACTCTGCCACTACCTCCAAACTACACCTATAAATACCCCACTTCTTCACTATTAAAAGGACCGATTTTTCTACCCTGAAGGGCTGCTTAAATCGATTCTCCATCACTCTCAAGCACTCCAAGCTCCATTAATGGCTTCTCAAGCTCACTCCATCTTTCTTCAATAACAAATGGATCAAATCTTCCCTAAACTCTATTAGAAATTGCTCAAGTCCAATTCAAGCTTCTCTAATCTCCATCGATCCTCTCTTAAGCTTAGATCTAACGCAAAACTGTCATGGAATCATGGAAAATTATTCAAGTGTTCAAGATATTCATCAATCTCCACCATAATTAGAGAGATCAAACCATTCATTTGGCATATTCAAGTGAAATCTAGATCAAAGAGAGAAATATCATATAATGAGTGAAATGCATAAAGCGATGTACTTTGTAAACTCAAATATGATAATGAGAAGTGATTTCATAGGTCTAAATTGACCGAACCACTCTAAAAATTCCTTGTTCTTTACTTTTTACTCTTTATTTTGTGATTGTGGCCTCATAATTTCAAGTCATAACATTTGGTGAAGTGTCCTAGAGATACCTTTGGTATTGTGGTCATTTTTTGGTTTCAACAGATACCTAGTAGCATCGGTTACTAATACTGATTCTCTTTGTCAAAATAATACCGTATTAACACTTATGGTTTAATTTTGGTCTAAACTATGATATTATCCTTTATAGATCCAAAACATAATGATTTAATAATAACAGTTAATATTAATTTTAATGTTGTGCACAAACGCTTTGACCTTGAGCTGACTACAATTGACATAAATATAGCTTGATCGTTATAACTTTTAATCTTTATATGGAATGCGAATTTAAAAGTATTTAATGTTAAGATTTCTGGTGTCATCGGTTGTGTCAACATGTCATGTCCAAGTAGAACTTCCCCTTTTGTACTTTCAGTTGATTTTAAAAAAGTTGCGGTTTCAAATGTAACTATTTCGAAAAGTACAAAAACGAAATTAACTTAGATTTTTAAATTGATCTCAGTTGATCAATACTAAGATGAATAGAAGAGAAAAAAGAAAGAGAAAGAACAAGGAAAGAAAGAAGGCACAATGTAGAGTTTAATATCAAAGCTTTTCTTTTAAGTTTTTGCAGTCAGAAATCATCAATCGTTTTTCCTATCACATACAAGAATCAAAGAAAACTACCTAAATTATAAAGTGGAAACAAACACAGATGAACATCAAGTTTCACTTTTAGGCTAAATGATGAATTTTGGAAGAAAAAAAAATTTGTTTGAATGACAGTTCAAAATATAACAAGCATTTTGTACGGTGTA
The DNA here is from genome assembly GCA_030737875.1 of Allium sativum. Classification (NCBI taxonomy): domain Eukaryota; kingdom Viridiplantae; phylum Streptophyta; class Magnoliopsida; order Asparagales; family Amaryllidaceae; genus Allium; species Allium sativum. Next base: position 134,603,127 of record CM060911.1, on the reverse strand, counting down.
AAATTGAGTATAATGCTAGTTATAACTAGCATTTTTTAATAGTGCAAAAACTAAACATAATACTAAGTATATTTAATCTTTTTCTTCAATTCGATTTTTTTCCTTAAAATTTATTCTTCAGTCTAAAAATGAGACATGGTGTGCAGATTAACTGTTCTTCCAGAGTTTGTGGTTCCTAGTTACCTAAACTTTAAAACAGGCAAGGCATGCATGGAACGAGGCAATTCCTTTTTTTTTCATATTCACCGTTCTTGTGCGCTTACTTCAACCCTCTATCAAATTATTTTATTTTTGATTGAACTATACTATTTAAAATAATAATTTAATATAAAAATAAATGGCTATGACGATTTGAGAGAAGTGGAGAGACCAATTCTTCTGTCCCTATTACCCTAATCCCCCATGTCCCTCCAATCAAATCTTCTCATTTCCGCTTTTTTGCATTTAAGTCCCCCAACAATTGAGGGATTTAACTGCAAAAGGTGGAAATCAGTGGGGTGTGATTGGGTGGAACACGGGGATAAGAAAAATAGTGACAGAACAATTGCTGCAAGAAGTGGACAAAGGAGATGGGGATAAAGGGATTTAACTTTGCATATGACTTCAATAGATGAATTCCTCTATTTCCATTTCATATGTCCTCATTACTGCCGTTATACCGCAGTCAAACATAAACATTATCATTTTTTAATTGATCTTGGAGGCTCATCATAAGTAAAAATAGATGAGAGTTAATCCTCTGTACCTAGAATTATCTATTCTTTTATATCCAACCAATCAAAATATCTGATTTTCATCTTTTTGCAATTAAGTCAAAAAAAAAATGAGGGTTTAATAACAAAAAGATGGAATTCAGGGGGTGTTCATTAGTTGTATATAGAGAAACAATGAATTTTGGGTACAGTTATTTTATTTGAAAATAGATAGCGGTTGAGATGTAATTGACAGGTGAAAACATGTAGATTTATGATAGAGAAACACTGTCTGAACTTCAATGCCATAGTGCAAACACCAGAACATCTAAATTCACGCTTTGCCTTTGTGAAGTAATCATAAAGTTTAGACCCAACAATTAAGCGATTATTTGATTTCATATAAGAAACCAACACCAATTCTTGAAGGTTGGGTAAATTAGGTCAGGAAATAGCTAAGACCATGGTCACGCGAAAATACTCCCTTCATTTTGGTGCAAAATATACAGAATCCAAAAGAATCCGTGAACCTCTCATCAATAGAAAATATGCCATAAAGACATTCCAGAAATGCATACACTCCACCCAAAACTAGTTCATCCCCCAACAAAGTTAACAACGGAACTTTTGGCTAATCGATCATTCCCAGTATGCACCGACGAATAAATGATTTTTTTTTTTTTTTTTTCCTACAGGTTTATGAAAGACGACTACAAAAGTCTCTAAACCACCTCAAGAACAACCCTTGGTTCAGGAGGCAGCGGCCTCAAAGCCATCAACTGATTCCTACAAAGAGGACAGACGGCATTAGCCGTCAACCACAAATCGATGCATGGTTTATGAAAGACGTGACCGCACTCAGGCATCACCCTTGCGATCTGCCCTTCCTCGATCTCATCCAAACAGACCGCACACTCCGTCCCTTGTACCTTTGCGCCCTCCTCCACTCCTGACATTGACTCCAGCTCCAGCTTCGACAGTCCTCTCGAAAGATTCTTTCTTAATAGCCCCATCATTTGCTCTTCTGTACGGCGGGCAGCTAAATCGCGTGACCAAAAGAAGATGAAAAATATGGCGAGTAGCACTGCTAGGCCCGGGCAGATAAGGAGGATCGCCACCGTCACATCCCAGAATACCACCATTTATTTTCAGATTGTACATATGTTGTGTATTTGTGTAATGGTGCAGCTTGGAAATGCTTCATATATATATATAGATGATGTATGTTGTTTGAATTGGTGTTGGGTACATCCGTACATGCATGCATGCTGGAGAGTATGAATTGTCGTGTGTTTTATGTTGGGTTGTGCGTGTGCCTGTGCGTGTTCTGTCTCAGCACTGCTAAGCACGGAGCTGCGGCTGTTAGGGAAAAGGAACCTAAAAAAGAAAAAGAAAAAGGATTTGTTGTGTGTTTTATGTTGGGTTGTGCGTGTGTCGTTTCAGCCGGAGTGTTTTTTTTTTTTTTTTTTTTTTTTTTTTTTTTTTTTTTTTTTTTTTACTTGTGGTGTATTTGTTTAATCTTGCGCGTATGTGAGATTTTGTATGATATGGGTGTGCAAACTTCAATCATATATGTGTTATAAGTCTAGTATATCAAAACAAGGAATGATCAATTATAAACTCATCTTACAAATTTATAAATCAGATTTCCACTAGTTTGAAAATTTTATATTCGCTAATGTAGTAATAAGTATGTTGTAATCAATTGACAGTAACAACACTATACTATTTTAAGAAATAGCACAACGTAGAGAAAAGAGTGATTATAGAATAATACATATAAATATACAATAAACTAGAAATCTAATCGGATGATGTCAGATGCTTGTCATAACAATTTCCATACGAATTTTATTTTAAAATTTTCCCAAAATACAATAGACGTATTCTACACGAGATTGTAATGAGTATGTCATTCTGTGATTTATTTATAATTTAGACAACAATAGAAAGAGAGGAGAGAAGGAAGATTGGGATTGGAATTAGTGAGGAAAGTAATCAGTTTTCCTCCTTATTTATAGTTTTATCCGCATCCCTTCGAACGGTCACGCCCGTACCTCTTCTTCAACAGTTGCACTTGTTCGTCAACAGTCGCACCTGTTCATTTAACGGGTTAAACCCGTTTGCCAAAAATCGCACTGATTTGTTGTTGTGTGCCAACACTACAAGAAACATTGCTATTTTCGACAGAAGGGGGCGACGACTTTCGTCGGATCATTTCCAACGGCTGTCGACAGGGCGTCGACGACCATCGAAAACCATCGAATATAATCAAAATAACCAACCACCCGAGAGCTTTCTTCCCCATTTCTACTTCGCCATTTTTTTACTGCTCATGTTTTCAAACCCTACCACCTCAAATTCACGATTTTTGACCTCCAAACACCAATTTCTTCACGTCAAAACCTCCCTGGCTTTCATTCAAACCACCGGCAAGATTAATTTGAGGTATAATCTCTTTTTTTTCCTTAAAAATTCAAAATTTACCTAAACCTATATTCGTTTAAATTAGAAAATTAGGGTTATCTGTTGATTGCAATTGGTTCATATACCATTGTTGTGGGTTATAACATCCAAGTATATGCATATTTCATGTGATACACCGACATTAAAAAATTTATGTCCAATATTTGGCTGATTATTTGTGCATATTTTGGTTGCTTTGTCGATGTAACACAATATTGGTAACAACCAGCATTTTACGTATCGGAGAATCGTAAAATATTTTTATTTTATTTCCTGAGGGTTGTATCATTCTCATATTTTGATATGTTGGTTATGGAGATGTGAGACATATTCATAATTTTTACTAATTTTATTTGTGACAATTTTGCCACTATCAGTCTTTTACTGGGAAAAGCTTTTGATTGGGATCGAATCAGGTGATGAGACTGGTCTCATTGGAAAGGAAATGGTGTTGCCAACTCCGTATAGCGGTCACATTAAAGATTTGGTTCAACAGTTTGGGAGGAATCGTTGTTTTAGTGTTTCACAATTAATTATGTTCAGGTTTTAAGCCATTAGTGGGTTGATTTGAGGAGGCCCATTAGTGGGCTGGTGGGAAGCTATAAATAAAGGGATAGAGGCATGGAGAATAGTTTACTTTCTTCATTCTCTCATTTGGTTAAGCTCGTGATCCTCCTTGCTCAATCAAATACACTTTTCCACCATTAAAATTCTAGATGTACATAAGAGAATTGAAGATCTACATTGTTTGAAGCTTGATCTACGTCAAGTGAAGAGAGATTACATCAAATCAAGAGGTTTAAAGCATATTCTTCGTTATTCGGATTAAGTATTTAGCGGTATCGAGTTAATTCAAAGAATTGGTGAGTGATAAGCATCTCTCACACGGATTCAATCAAGTATACGGATTATTCGATCTTCATCATTTCAAGTTGTTTTCACCTAAATCTACATCATGTAAGTATGATTTCAATTCAAAACACTATAGGATCTAACCTAGCAACTTATAAACAGTAATTTCATGTGTTAATTCTATGTTTAGATCCATATATTTAATTTAATCATTTGTTGAATCATCATTTTGATATTGATGACTTGTTAATGAAATTGGTTAATTTTGAGTTGAGATGGGTAGGAGAGTTTGGCAACATGTATGGAAGTTGAAAAATCATGATTCGTCAAGAAAAATCAAGCGGATCATATGAATTTTCAAGAATCAAGCAAAAAATCAAGTTTTGGAAATTTACAGCGTTTGAAAAATGCTATGGAAAGTCCTAGGCCAAGCACGACCTAAGGGCATAGGTCGCACATGGCATAGGTCATAGGTCACACACCAAGCACGACCTAAGGGAATAGGTTGCACATGGCATAGGTCGCGCCAGATTTGATAGCGTTTGGCAAGTGTTGTAAAAAACTATAGGTCGTGCATCATAGATCACGCATGGTATGAATCGAGCCTGAGTTCTGATAATGTTTCTGAAACGCTGTAAAAGGCAAAAACGCTGTGAAATTTATATTGATGGACCAGAAGACATATTAATGGACATGAAGCATTGAGAACATTTCTGAAACGCTATAAAAGGATGAAATGCTGTGAAAGCCAGTTTTGATGTTTTGTTTATTTTTTCACACAAGATTGATGCAGAATTGAACCTGGAGATATAATAGCATTTCAGAAACGCTGCAAAAGGTTGTTTTGACATCGTGGCCAGTTTTTTCATTGCAAAAAGGCTGGAAATGTTATGGAATGCAGTATCGACCTAACAAAACTTGTTTTTGGAGTCAGGTCGTGTGCTATGTCAAAGAAAGGCGGATCTGAGTTGGACGTCAAGTCGAAAATATAGTGGGATGACCTAGTTAGGTCGTTGGTGGGTCAGATCGTGCAAGGCGATGAGTTTGGTCATGGAGGCTTTGTGGATAGATGGGTCGTGGGCCAGTAGGTCATGGGACAACCTAAAGGGGTGGGACGACATATGTGATTAAGTGTGAGTGAGATCAGGTCGTGGACCATGTGTCATTGGACAGCCTAAGACGATGACGACCTGATCTGTTGAACCTTATATTGATGATTTTTGTTAGGGAATGATTGGGGCTTCAAAATGAATCCAAGTAGGAATGTTCGAAGTGTTGTGATGCGTTCGTTGATCATTGAAATGCAACGAATGTGAAGATGACTCAAAGTGATGAGTTGATGGATAATGGTTTCTCAAGAAGGTCACTTGAGCTATGAATGGTCATTAGGTTGGATGACTAGAGATATTGAAGGCTGAGAGATTACCGTTGTCGTAGGTTTTAGCGGGCTCAAAGCAAGGGTATAATAGAGACGTCTAAAAAACCGATTGTATGGTTGAGTACCTTGGGCATCGTTGAAATGCCTAGATACATATTGTTGAAAGACGTATGGAGTTTTTGCCAGAATCTAGGTTACCATTAGCCCTTGACATATGGCAGGGTTGGCCGTCATACGATTGACGATGGTTTCAAAGCAGGATAGGCAGTGATAGCCAGAGTCGTGAATGTTGGTTGTTTTGCTTGTACCGTCTCACGTAGATCGTCCGACGTCAAAGGAGATATTTCTTGGGTGCTTGTCTGATGTTGGTTTAGGCCTTCGGGGCTTGTGATTGAGGGATGTAGATCTCGATTAGGATTGTTTACTTGAGATATAACTAGTTGCTATGATTGCTATTGTCTGGTTGCCTTTGATTGCCATGAATGTATAGTTGCTTTCAAATGCTTGTTTTTAAGGGCTATCACTATCGGATGTGGGGAAGACGGGGTTCGGGTTCTTCTATGTTGATGTTGATAGATTAATTGGTTGATCTACATACTCTCATATACTTTATTGATGATGTTAAATAGTTGTTTTATCGCTCATTAAGACTTTCGTTTGACTCATGGTTTTATGTTTCGTCTTATTACCTTGGGTTGTTCATCCGGTTTTGGATGGGCAGACTGAGTAGTAGGTTACAGGCAGCAAAACTTAGTGAGGTGAGGATGCAGAACGATGACGAGAAAGAGGCTTACGTATCAGTACTTCTACAGTCTAGTATTTGTTGTTTCCGCTGTTATGATTGGTGTTTTCTCTGAGTGTTGTAGTGATAAAAATTTGTACAAACGCTTATGTTGTAATCCAAGGGTGTATTCTTTCTAGTTGTTATGAAAGTTTAAGTTTCTTCTCAGAAATGCTTCAATATTATAGCCTGTTGTATATGTTGTATTATATTTTATCCTTGCGTTGTGAGTTATATGATGGGTGCCGCTTGTGTTATCTTACCATGATAATCATCCATGGCTGCCTGACACACCTTTCAGCGAATTATTCCTCTTATTTAGTGCAGGAGTTATGGGTGGATCGTCACATTTGCACTACAACAAAACAACCCTTTTACAATGGGCAAAAACCGTTGTTATATGCTTTTTACAACTGGCATACGCCCATCCTAATATGCGTCGTCGTAATAGGTCCTGACTATTTTACCACAGTCAGTGACTGTTGTAAATGCCCGTTGTAATAACTTTCTCTATCACGTGCAACAACTCTATGACAATGGTTATTTTTTCCGTTGTATTAGGTTGTAAATTACAAGGCACTTTTGCCCATTGTAATACATTATATTACAACAGTTGTCGACCGTTGTAATAGACTACTTGGTAAACCTATTTTTACAACAGGCAATCGACCATTGTAAAATTAACATATAACAACAGTTTTTTCCCATTGCGAAACAAACACAGATCTAAATATAATTACTGCCATATACATCCATAATAATAATGAATATTCTAGCATGCAATAAATATTGTGATGCAACAATCAAAATCACATAATAACACATAATAAAAGAGTAAAGCGAGTCTTAAAATTCCAACACATTTCAAAAAGTTAGACAAGTTTACATTCCAAAAGATTTAGATAAGTTTACATTCCAAAAGATTTAGACGAGTTTACATTCCAAAAGGTTAGATAAGTTATATCGACATAGTTCTAACATAAATTACATAACTAGTTTCATAAGTACCAACACTAGACCAAGGAAACGTAATCTTTGTGCCACGCGACGGTAGATCTAACGGCCTGTTTGATAGTGGACATCTCCGAATTTAGCCTAAACAAAAAAGCTTCTGATTCCACCGCCACATTCACACATATCTTCCAAACATCAGCTCCAAGCTTTTTAAAATGTACTAAAGCATCAGGATCAGTACTTGCTATCGTCCCCTCTGCAACTATGTTTTTCTCCCAACCCAATAGCCTGCACTTTTTCTCACCAAACCGTCCAGAGTAACACGATCTCGTTGATCTTGAGCCTGCATACCGTCTAGAATTTACCTAATCGTCTATTGTACCTATCAATGGAGTAAACCGAAAAAAAATTAGTTTCTGCATTATAAAATCAAATATAATTTGACATATACATTTCAATTCATCCAATAAAATATCATTAAAATTTATTAAGAAAAAAAAGGCTTACACGTCAATTTTTATATTAGTATGTGTATTATGTTTACAAGTACAGATAACCACATAATATGTCATATTAGGATAGCTCATCTTACCAAGGGACTTGAATTCTAAACGTGGTTCAAGGACAAAGTATCACCAGTTTAATTACCTGTATTACTAAAATAAGAAGAGGGAGTAAAAGAGAAGCACATAGAGCTTGAGTGACTTCTCTTCCATCAGAAGTAATGAACCTAGAAGACTTCATAACCTTGTTACAAAATATATAACACTTAACACTAATGACCCAGTTGTTAGTGTTGCAAAGATGTTGCATGGTGTATATGTAAACCTGATGCAAGCAACAAATGTTAGTACTAATCACTCAGCAGTTATTTACATGCTACTTAGTTCATTTCTATACTATGATATTGAAAAGCAAATGTTGAATAATGTAATGAAATCATAACATCCCAGATATCAGGGAAGGTTTCTTAACCACAGGAGAACATTTATTTGAGCTAACATTCATACTATTCTATGTCACTAACATGTGTCCAGTGGGTGTCCATCTATGAATTATACTCATCAAGTCCTATCGGTAAATGACTTATATTTTTTTTATTTTCCAGTACCTCAGCAATCCAAGGCTATGGCAGAAGCAAAAGAAGAAGTTGTACCAATCAGAAACCCTCAACAGATATCTGCTAAGTAAAAAGAAATTAGAAAAAAAACACAAATGAATTTGAATATTTAAGAGAATAGGAGACTGACTCACAACATACCTTGCAGAATACACAGGTATAAAGTTATGCAACCTTTTTACCTCTTTATAATGAACACTATGTCTAACTTCTAACAATCATTCCTAAAATGTAAAATAAAATTACTGAATTAATTATTAAAGTTTTTAGACTGAAAGATATGCAAAAGAGCTATGGTTGAATTAACATAATAAAAAGAACATAACCAAAACAATGGCAAATTAGTAATTAGATTTTTCACTATGCACTCTTCACATGTACAGTTCACAGCCAGTTTGTTTTCTTTTCTGAATCAAGAAGCATACAGCTTAAGCAGAAATTGAAGGCATAGAGAGAGATCTTTCTATGGACATTTATCTGATTTTAGTATTTAAATCAACATTTCGCTTTGTTACTTTGTTATATGATAATATTGGTCCCTGTGAATTTACCGGAGCATCAATTGTTTTTATCTCTGTAAATTCACCTGTGCATAACTGTAATAATGCGTTTGGCCTTTGATAACTGTTATAGGTATTTACTTTTAATTTTTATTAGTGGAATTTTATGACAAAAAAAAGATACCATAACCATTTCATTCATAAAATGATTGCATGTAGTAACTAGTAACCCACCAAAACTTTTCTGCCAAGTATGCCAGCCAAAGTAAACGAGTTTATACTCGTCTTAACCTTTGCAAATTATCAGGTCTTATCAGAAATTTTATAATTTGTTCAATTCAGGCCTACATGGCATTAAAATGGTCGGCCAAGGTAAATTAGCAGAGCATAAGTCGAAACAAGAGGAAAAAAACTCATCGGTGAGAGAAGCAAGGATGCTAACATAAACAAATTTGAAATAAACAAACATTGATTAGGTAAAGATTTCATCCAACATCATCTTTCTCTATCACTAAAATCGAATCCTGAAAACATAATTGAACCAATAGAAGTAAGCAAAATCTCAAGTTATGTATCATATATAACCAGTGACGAGACCAATGTTGTGGGCTGGATGGGCAATTGCCCTCCCTAAGATATGCCCAAATTATAATGGCCTATGCTACCGGGCCAGAAAAAATGTATGCAGGAAGATGCGGAGATTAATCCAACGTCCGTTGCGCCAGATCACTCCCGCACAATTGGGGCTCCCTAAATTCGGGCCTTCTATCAAACTCAAATTCTAATATCCATGCTTAACGGAAAACGCAGAAAAAATTGAAAATAAAACGTTGCTCAAAAACAAAAGAAGCAAAACCGGAAAACCCTATTGCGTTCCAGAAATTCTATCGAGAAACGAAAATAAGATCGCGCCTTTCCTAGTCTCAGCGCCTCCACATCTCCTCACCTCAGGTCCTTAGTCGGCTTTCCATCTCGCTTCCTCTTTTGATCAGCTCTTAGTTGTTATTTTGTAGAAGCTTTAAGGTACTTTTTTCACATTTTATTTTACTTGCTATTTGAAGATGAATCCAAAATCATCTTGATTGTAGTTTGCGTTGAACTTTGTTTGCAGTTGGAACTTTGCTTTTGTGAATTTTGTTTGTGCGGATTTTTGTTTGTGTGGATTTTTTCTATGTGAAATCATCAAACCCACAATTTTTCCTATGTGAATTTTGTTTGTAACTAAAACGTAATTTTGGTATGTGAATTTTTCGTATTTATGAGACAACAACTACTATGAAAAATAGTTCAAAACATTTTGTTTGTTTTGGTTACTTATTTGATCTGTGCCGATTTGAAAAATACTACAACTTTTCCTGAGAACAAAATCATCGCTCGCCACATTTTGAGTTTCGCCCACCACAAACTAAAATCCTAGTTTTGTCGCTGTATATAACATGCAACATTGAAGAGACTGTAAGTTACTTGTGATAATTCAAACTAGATGGTAAGTCTACAAAAATATATTACAAACAGTACATATACAGTTAAAATTTGTTGTGCTTTTAACTTGTTAACAAAACCACTAACTGAGATTTGGTCTTATACAGTTGAAGGAAAAAAAGGAAAAAAAAAGGCAAATGATTTACCTAAAAAATTTCGAGTAGATCCGTTGAAGAGAGAATAATAGCAAAGATAAAGGAAAGTGGTTAAATAATTTTAAATCGTCCGGTTTAATCAGTTGAACCTTCCAAAGCTGCTACCACTAAACTTCAAAACAAAATTTTCTGGCAACAGAACCTTCCTTCGCAATTTCACAATCCCCTAACTCCAAACACAAAAGCGGACGCTGCAACCTCCTTCCAATGAAACTGCCAACTGAAATTCCACAACCTTCACTCCCAATCACCATCGAATTTCAAGTAATCGCCTTTACTCGTAATCTCAAACCTCATCGGTCACCATCAAATTTCAACTGATTAGAGCTGCTGCGTAACTCTCAAGGAGGCGAGTTCGAGCTTGAAATCGCTTGAAGGCCCTGAATATTTCTTTGGTTGTCATATAGTGCGGAATTCTCTAGGATTTGAAGGCGTCGAATAATTTTTTGGTTGTCATGAGGTGCGGAATTTGTCTAGGGATTTGAATGCTATTTCTAAAGATGGAACCCTACTTTTTTATTTCGGCGAGACACTGAGAACAAGGTGAGAAATTTAGATGCTGAGAGGCGGCAAATGAAAATTTGGAGGGGAAAAATGTTGGAAAGTCGTCTTACTATCCAAAATGGAAGTATCTAGACAGACTGTTTGTTTCTTAAAACCCCTTGAGAAAAAATATGTACTTGTACCCCCTGCTACTATTGGTGTAAATGTTAAAATTTATCAATTACACATCACATTTTTGAAATTCGGAGGATGGACCTAAAAAAATTCAAGAGTTAGAGCCAATATTACTATGACTTCAAACCTTAAAAAAAAAATCTATGTATCCAACAGAGGATGTCAGAAAAAAATATCTATAGCATATCTACAATATAAGTCTAATATAATTTTTTTGAATATTAGTAAATTTATCTTGGAAATTTTTAAATTTTAATTTTTTTGGAATATTAAACGTTAAGTATAACTAGTATTTACATTATTAAATACTAGAAAACAAATAATAAATATCACTTCTTAATTATAAAAAAATACATATTAATAAAAAATTATTAAAAATAAATAATCAAATGCATAACAAATATTAATTAGTATTTCTTTAGTATTTAATAGAAATTATCAATTATTAAATACTAAATACTAATTATTATTATAAATAATTTAGTATTTTTCATTTTTTATTCATTATAAATTATTAGTTATTAATGATTAATTACTAAATATTAATAAATACACAATATTCGTAACATATGATTAATATATAATTGTTAATGATTAATAAATATTAACATATATATAATTAATATAATAAATATAAATAACATACGATTAATATAATAAATATTATTTGTAATGTAATATTGTAGGCACTAATTAGTAACAGATTAATATAGTATTTATTATGTTTAATTATTAAATATTAATAAATAATAATTTTAAGAAAGCATTATAATTTTTGTCCGTTGTGCATCTCTTACAACGGGCATTTTAAGACTGTTGTAAAATTGGCAACTATTACAACGGGCATGTTGTGGACGTTGTAAAATTAACATCTATTACAACGACCATGAAAAGACCGTTGTAATAGAACTCTATTACAACGGGCTGTCACTGACCGTTGTAAAAAGGGCGTTGTATAGGGCATCTATTACAACGGACCTGAATGGACCATTTTAATATCACTCTTATACAACGGGCAGCCAACGCCCGTTGTAAAAATGACGTTGTAATAGGTTATTTTTGTTGTAGTGTTGGTATCAGAGCTTTGGTTAACGATTTTAGCAAAAGTTCAAAGACGTAATAACATATGGGAGACGTACTTGTAGATTTCTGATGGATGCTTACTATATATATTAGTGTATAGTAATAGCATTTGTACTCCATTAGCAATTTTCTTGTAACACTACAAGAAAACACTGATTTAGCGTCAGATATTTAGAAGCGGAAATTTTCGTCGTTAATTTGCGACGGATTTCCATGTGAACTGCAATAGATGGTTTTTTGTTTTTTCAACTTTTTTTTCTTTTATTTATTACCGTCCTCTTCTGTCATCCCTCACTAAGCCGGTACAAATTGCGTCAAATTAACGATAGAAATTTTCTATCGCTATTTTCCGGTGCAAATACAGACAAAATACCAACGAATATTTATCGAAGCTATTTTGCAGCAGAATTTCAACAGATTTGCAAGAGATGAAAATATCAGTTTATTATAATAATTATTTAATAATTAATAATAAAATTTAATACTTATGAAATGATATCTAGTACTCAATAATTAATTTTAAATAATTGTATTTAATAATTACAATTGATAATTACAGTTGATACTTATATTTTATAATTATAGTTGATAATTATACTTTATATTTCGAAAATTTTAAAAATTTGAAATAATCTTGAATAAAATTGAAATAAATCATAAAGTTTACAAAACCAATTATTGTTTGACACGAAATAACCAAAATTTCTAAATTTTAAAATATTCAAAAAGATCATCTAATAGTTTACTTTAAAATGTAAAATACTTCATTTTCTACTATAGTATAAGCGCTATAATTCAGATTATTAATCATATGCGCATAATAATACTTAATGATAATTAGGAAGCGGTAATATTAATCCTTAGTATTTAATCATTTTGGTGTATTAGAGATGCAGCTAATAAACATTACAATAGTACGTGTTACCAAAATCTAACGCTGGAAATATACAGTTATACTATTGGTCCGAACTAGCAAAATGGATCACAGTAAAATCCATCAATAAATCACCACCGTCCGTTTTGTTCGAATCCAACGCGTTAGGTTAGCAATCTGCATCGTCACAGTCAGCTCAGGGTGCGTACGTTCTTAACGAACGGGAACGGGGCATTTGAGCGTGGCATTTGAGCAGGGAATTTGAGCGTGGTACTATAGCGAACGGGGAATGTGTTTTTAGCTACGAACGGGGTATTTGAGTGTGGTATTTGAACGGGGTAATTAGTTGTTAATTTGTTTGTTTTGAATTAATTTATGTACTGATTTTTAATTGGACCGTTAAATCTACTTAGCGAATGTGTTTTTACCAATTTAAAAAAAAATGAAAAATGACATTAAGCATTAACAAATAGTCTACATTGGGCATTAAGCATTAATAATGCAGTGTACAACAAAACACTAAAAATTTGGTTGAAGGTGGGACTTGATCTTGGTTCTATCTCCAACAAGCCATGTACACTTACCAACTAAGCTAAGTATTCTTTCATGACTAATTAAGAGCTGAGTAATTAATTATCCCTGCGTCGGACGCGATCGTTCCATTTGAACGGGGAGAAATCTATTGGCGTCGGACGCCACAAAAACTGATTCTGGCACGCTCAAAGACTGCGAACGCACCCTCATTCTCCATTTTTTCCTCAAAATCTTCGGTCTTTCTCCTAAACGGTGAATCTTCTCCCAAATCAAAAAAAAATCCCTAATTTTAATTTAAATCCTACAATTGAAGTAACGGAGACTGACGGCAAAATAAATGAAGGGGCCAGAGGTAGAAATTGAATGAAATCGCCTCCGCTTTCTTCGCTAGACCCTCCCGGATCTCGTCTTGTTGACACGTGGAGCCGGACGGCCTTGTCTTCGCTTCCGCCTCTGCCTTCTGTTGGTGCTTCTGTGGAGTCCCCCTTCACTGCGTATATGAGAAGGTTTCCCTTTAACCATTTCTCTTTGTTGTTAGCATGCAGTGAATATGCTAAAATTTATTTTGATGAGATCCTTCTACCATATGAAGTTTAATATGATAAAATTTATTTCGTTTGCATATAAACGTAAATATGTGAATTGCAAGGATGTCAGATAACAATGTAGTTTATTCCTTTGATGATTTATTCTTTAAACTGCTAGAAATTTCCAGACTGGGTGAATATCTCTCTTTTATGTTTCCATTTTTACAGACAACCTTCAACTATAGTTCAATACAATGATGTACACAAAATTACTTATATTTTGTCATCTAATTTCTATCCATGAAATGTATGCAGCTGGCTTCTAAAAAATTACATATCAAAAGACATTGCCTAATAATTAAATTCAAATTTTACAAAAAAAAAAACCCAACATATTTTCATGCCATAGTGAATTACGTTGAATTCTTTGTGTCTTTTATCACTTTTTCCTATTTGTCTTCTTAACCTCTGTATAAACTTTTCGGGGATCCTTATTTTGTCCACAAATAATATTTTCGGATTTGAATTCAAACCTTTTACTGATGTCTCTTTTTGTAATTAAATAGTTAATTTTTAAATGAAGTAAGTGCTTTTAAATAGTTGCAAATAATCACTAATGCATTTACTAAATGAGTTGCTTTATCAAGATTTTAGTCAATGGGTATTCTTACCGTTGAGCAGTAAATTTCGAACAAAAGAGTTGTTATGACTGGTCATTTTCAAAACATATGCTAAGTACATGTATCAACCGTAATGTTTTTTATCAAGTCCAATTTTCTTACGAGAATCAACGTATTACAAAATAAAAACAGGAAGTAGATAACTGAAACTACATGTTTTTTTGCTAGAAAGCTCATTTCTTTATTTCTTATAGAAGAGTCCAATAGAGTTCATTGTACATGTTCATGCCAATGCTCCGGTAGTTATCATAGTAAATCATTATAGGACATACAAGGCATATGCTTAAACAAATATAACAGGCATGGTCAAATGGATTTTTTGTAGCTTTATCTGGTCCATTACATGGGGAATTTTCATTTGCAGTTCAATCTCAAAAATCTGTGCAATAAACAGTGATGATTTTGAAACTATATAGAAATAATTGTGCAGTATTGTCTATTGAAATGGAGACCATCTGCATCTACATTAATAGCATTCTGGACAAAGAAACAGATGCATGAACTGAACATGGTAGTTTGAAGGTATTCTACCTTTCCCGTGTCTTGAAGAGGAACAAGCACGAGTCTAGGGGTGGCAATTAGACCCGACCCATCGGGTCTCGGTTCTAGGTGGGTCGGGTTTTGTCTTGTCTGAACTATACTTTTCAAAAATCTGGACCTGACCCGACCCGAGCTTCGGTTCAGGTCGGGTCGGGTCGGGTCGGTTCGGGTTCGGTTGGATTATAACACTAAAAATACATGTATTTTAATGTTTTTTGGTCAGCTCTTTCGGTTCGGGTCCATTCGGGTCGGGTTTGATCGGGTCTAAAATATATTTTTCATCACCTCGACCCGACCCGAGACCCATCGGGTTCGGTTCGGGTCCGGGTCTTTTCGGGTCGGTTCGGTTCGGGTTTTCGGTTATCGGTTCTAATTGCCAGCCCTACACGAGTCTTGATATTTAAGTTCCATCTCAATTCTGGTTCTCTGCCACTGTATCAGGTCTTGGTAGGTGTTTTTTTTCCTATGGCAGTTATATGTTTGTTACATGTATACACATTATTTGGATGTAGATTTTCCATAAATTTTAAATTTTGTAACTTCTGTACGACTTTTCAGATAGATAACCAAATATATGTTTGTTCACCCATGTATGGGCGTGCACCAGGTCGCAATATCAAAATTTGCATTTAGCTAATATTTTATACAAGTTTATGTGCTTCTGTTAAATTTAAATAACATGATAGTTGTATGCTCAAGTATACATCTCAGCACGCACATAAAAAATCTGAAATTCGACCCATGGAGAAAATTACGAATATTAGTAACTAAATCATTATAAACAATTAGAATTGATCGGGTCTCAAAGTCTATAATTTAACATATCTCAACAATGATTTTGGGGTTGGTACGTATGTTAATCTTGCAATATATGGTTTATTTTCAAAGGAAACATTAACTGCACTAGACGTTTATATGGAAATGAAGACCAGATTTTTGTGTGCATGCATAAGGAAATATTTAAACTTTACTTTCATTCTGATTTACTGCTATCAGTGCTTCTTTAAGTTCTACATCCATATTTTATTCATTCACTTGTATTGATTCATATCTAGAATTGGTACTGTAGGATAAAATTACAAGTTTATTTTAAACTGTTTCTAACAATAATATTACAGACAATAAATGTAACTTGCCTCATTTTGAGAAAAGAAATCTTTATATTGTTTCCTTTTTTAATTAAAGGAAACGAAAGTAATTGCATGTAAAAAGCACCCACCTTGATTTGAATTAAAGTAAAACGTGCAAGTTTGTTCTATCTTGACATGAATGAAACCTTCATCTTTGCTAGAATGGATAAATAAAATGTCAAATTTATGCCAAATAGAAATAGCAATCTATGACGATGTCTTAGTCCTTGCAAAACAACATTTCTATATATTTGAATCTGTACTCAATCATACAGATGAGATATTTATTTGCCAAACGTTTTATTGTTTTCTTTAGTTTTAAATTTCACAATCTGATGTTTGTTTGACCAAGTATATCAATAAATTAATTGCCTGTTAAACCTTGAATATGTTACCATCTAAAACCTTTACTGTTTGGATGCATTCAATACATAACATAACTAAAAAATGGGGTTGGACGTGTTATTTTGGATTTTAAATGTTTGTTTCCATGTTTGGATGCATGCATGATATTTTATTGAACTTGCTGATTACGTACTCAGATGGTAAACACAATTAGCAACAGATAATTTATTTATTTTTTATTTTGGAATTGTATATTTGATTCGTTGGTTTTCATTATAACATATTTAATAGGAAAGAACTTTAAATATTGAAGAAATGATTTAAAAGTAAAATAAAAATTGCAACAAATATATGTATTATCAATATTCAGTATGTAGTTCCTTAAAAGTTATGCTAGATTTTATTTTATCCACTTGATACTTTAACTTCTATTTTGAGTCCATTAATAATCACATGTTATATTAACATCGTACTAAAAACATGTCGTTTTACTATAAAATAATTATTATTTTAAGCTTTTAAGGCTGTTTAAAACTTCTTTTTTGAACCTACGGTTAGGTCATCAATGTACTATGGTTTTGTTATTATTTTGGCCAAAAAGATTTATATCCAATCAGCCTTTCCAAAATGTTAATTTCCAAATATGGGAAGGCAATAGGCTCTTTCCTTTCAAAAGTTTAAGCACTATGTTGGTCTTGCTTGGAACTTCTCATATTACTGTAAAAGACTTCCATAGGTAGCCCAGTTGCTAACAAAGTATCATGACTGACTATGCTAATACATAGTGCATCATGGCAACTATTATGTTGATTTCATAAACAAAGAACCGGATGTACTTTTGGTTTGTCTATGGTCTTTTTTTCTAGTGTTCTTATGATTTGACCATTTTCACCATATTTAGTGGATTCTCTATATTGAATTATATGGATTGGATCTTCCTGTTTGACATTGTATGTAGACAATTAGTGAAATGAAGGATATTAATATATGATAAACTACAACTCTGATCTCATAAATGTAGGAAACATTAGATACAGTATGTTATATGTCAAAACATATTAATATCTCAAATAGCTAATACAAAAATATTGAATTTTTAATGATAACATCAAATAGGTTTAAATCAAAGATGCATAATGTACTTCATTTATTTACATCGAAGTTTGTTAAAGATATAATAAAAATAAAAGAAAAAATTAATTATAAATCCCTAGTTCTTTATTTTTGTGCAAAAAGTCACTATACTAATAAAGATGTGAATTTGATTCATTTTTGCTGAAAACAGAAATACAAGACATATTTTTGATGTAAAGCGTCACGTTTCATATCTTTCTTATCCATATAACGGATGATAAAACATATCTTTTACAACGTTAGATTGAGTAAATTGTCGGTAATCATTGCAACTCAGAAAGTGGACTTATATCTAGAGATCCCAATAAGGGTAAGACCTAAAATTCGTGTTGTGTATTATATTGAGTTTTGTTACACGATCATACCATGAGTTATCAAATTCAATTCACTGTCTTGCTGGATGAAAATAACTTCTAATTGTAGACTACATTTCATTAGAGTAATCTGGATTGGTCGGTGACGAGTGGTCCAATGATTGACTTCTCTTACCAGTGGAGCTATTAGAGCGTAATCAAGATTAGCGGGTTTCATGAAAAAAATTCATTGTGAGAAATGATCTTCCACTGTCATGTATTGTAGTGGCTTACTAATAGCAGTTAGTTGTAACTGCCATGTACTCAGAGTGCACTGAATCTGACCCATCGATTAGTTAATTTGATATGGGTTTTTAACTTATTAAATGAGATTACATTCTAAACTTGGGTCTCAAAATTTCTCGCTGCTATGGAATGGATGTAACCTTAACCTACAAACTGATGCTGGTCATCTTCATGACAGGTCTGCTGCTAATAATAAAGTGCCAACTGCCAAGCACCAACACTTCCACAAATTCATCTGATAAAGCAGGTAACAAAAAATCAGCTAAAGTTGGTGGAAAGGTTGCTAAGCAAGGAAATATTCTTTCCTTCTTCAAGAAGATTTGAAGTAACGAAATATGAAGATATTTCCACATGAGCAAACTGTAAGTTGAAAGTAGTATGCTTTATGTTTGTTCTCTTATGATGCAAATAACAGTTGTCCATGCTAAGTTGAAAGTAATACTGCTAAGCTGTAGCATTTCATACGGAGGCAGAACATGATCCGTACGAATTATTTTGTGCTTAGTCTGATTTTTGAAGCAATCATTAGCTACTTGATTGAATTGATTTTGGTTAGGGTATATGGTCCACTTTTTTACTTTTTGTTATTCAGTTTTAACAACTTCTTTTTCCTAATATTAAATTTGATGTTTTGTTCTTCAACAATAATAATTCCAGGTATACTAAGTTAAATATCATTTGACATTATGAACTCTTCCTTCTTGCTTGTGGCAGTACATCACTGCATATTGAAATCCATTTTTGGTGTGAAAAAATTGCTAATCACACTTCTTCTAAACATGTTTGTGTTTGTCACCTAACCTTTTTGGTGTGAAAAAATTGCATATATAGTCTCACTTGTTGGCGTGACAATGGGTTCTCTATGGAGGTGAGATATTGCACAGTTTTCCATAGTATCCTTCACTATCTCGAATAATAGTTTTCATGATAGCTGTAAATTAATGTTTTTTTGTTGCATTCTTTTATTTTAGGTTGGGCACCAACTGAGGCCTCTCAATAGCTTTATGCACCAACAAAGCTTATCATACATGCACTTTTTGGAACGTTGGTAAGTCAATCATAGAACTTTGGTTTATTTAGCATATCCTGTCCTTTTTTGATACATTACTTCTGATGCTAGTTTGTTAATGGATGTTCAAATGCTTCTCATTTATATCAGAGTACATATAATTTAATGCCTTTGCCAAAGTATAACGGAACATCAACTTTATGAAACAGAATGCTTACCAAAATAACAGTTTCGGAAAATAGAATATCATTACTTATTCAAGTTATTTGAATTTAGAAAATAGTTTGTTCTATTTTTTTTAGTATATTTTTGACCTGCTTATTGTTGCATTTAGTTGTGCATTTTGTAATTTGGATCTAAATGGTTGTTTGTTATGATATTCACAGAGATACCAATTGTGAATCATAGAAAGCATAAATTGTGTCTTCTCTCCACTGTTGGTAAAGAAAGTCAGTTGCATGATCCCATGATAGATTTTCGCGTTCGCCTTCGATTTCACGTTCCCTTGCGCCTTTGTTGTCGTCGTCTTTGTAGATATGTTGGGTATGTTAACACTTATTTTGGTGTAAATATTATGTTGTTTTAATACGGTTATGGATGGTATGTGTTTTGTATATGAGACAATGTTAGCACCAGCTGAATAGTTTTGTTCATAATTCAGCTTGGTGTATGAATTGATGAAGGATTATGGATGTTTTTT
Organism: Allium sativum; assembly: GCA_030737875.1. NCBI lineage: Eukaryota > Viridiplantae > Streptophyta > Magnoliopsida > Asparagales > Amaryllidaceae > Allium > Allium sativum. The sequence goes on along the minus strand of CM060911.1, from coordinate 134,582,914 downwards.
ATGTGATTATGGATGTTCTTATTCAGTTCAAAATTAGTTTTGTTGACAAATTTATCTTTGTTTTTTTATGTGTTATTTATTTTAGTGTTCACAGTTGGATGATATTAGTTCGATATACATACATGTTTTTATATATATATATGCAGATTAGAAGGGGAATAGCGACAGATTACCGACAAAAAGAATAGCCAAAATACATGAAGGAAAGCAAAAAAGTATTAGGATTACCAATAAATTACCGACAAAAATATTTCAAATAAAATATATTTTGTTGCAAATCCCTTGCTAATTAGCAAGGGTTTACTGACGGATATTTATAAATAATAATCTCTAAAAAAATACGTATCCATCCCTAAAATATCGGTAAATAAATAATAAATTAAATTGAAATAAATTAAAATTAAAATTTTATATTGAGAAAAATGACGGAAAATTATCGGAGAACTCAAGCTAAAATCCATCGCAAATTTTTGACACAAATACCGTCTTGACATTTACCGACCACCCGGATCCATAGGTAATCCGTCGCTAAGCCCTATATAGCGACAGATTACCAGCGGATTAAGCCGCTGCAAAATCAGTTTTTTCTTGTAGTGTAAGTTACTAATCCTTCTATATTACAGATTTAGAATGAGTCGACGAACTTCAAGACATACTACTAGGGAGGGGGCTATGCTTGGAGGGGGAAATGGCGGTACAGCAGATTACCCAGCTATGTTCGAAGCTATGATGGTAGCGAACATGAGGAGGGTACACGCTCCAGAAGCAGCTGCGGTTGTTATAATCGCAGTTCGTCCCAACACCAAAGGTGTATAAAAACACTTCACCAAATTGGTAAGGAAAAACAAAGTTAGGCCACAATCACAAGCATACAAAAAGCGTAAGAGTAAGAACACGGAGTTTTTATAGTGGTTTGATCCAATGAGGATCTACGTCCACTTTTCCATAAGATTCCATTATCAATATGTCCAATACAAAGTTTGATCCACTCTTATTAAAAGTTTTATCACTCTTTCACTTATAGATCTCACTAGAATTCACAACAATGATCGAGAAAGGGAATGATCAGCGGAGATATGGCATGATGATAGGAGAATAGGATGGATCTCTTCAAGTGGATGATGAATCTTCAACTCTTAGATCACTTGGATGGATTTGATGGAAGACATGATCAATGATTTATTGATTCTTCACTTGATGATGGAGGAATGAGTGTTAGAGTCCTTTGAAAGAGTTGTGGAGAGATTTCGGCAGCACTTCGTGGCCAAGAGATTCGATCCCCCTCAATGAAGGAATAAGGGGGGTATTTATAGGTGAGATTCAGCCCGGGTGCCAATTCTGTAAATAGTGCGCATTGGTTTTAGGTCGTCGGCGGGCTAGAAGGTGTGTTGCACGGTCCAAAGCAAGGCGGTACGTGCTAAATGAAGTGGAGCAACCCAAAACTTCCTGACTCGAAGCGGCACGAGCTAAGAGGACACGGGGCGACCTAACTCATCCTGGCTGAAGGCGGTGCGAGCTAAAGGATTGGTCGACCCAAACCAATGCGGAACGAGCTAAGACCTCGTGTGCTATGGTGGCGCGGACTAAGGAGCTTCTACGGGATAAAGAGCTACAGAGTGACCCAACCTCGCCTGACGAAAAGCGAAACGATCTAGAGCTCCCTGGTATGAAGCGGCATGGGCTAAAAGGTGCTTAACGGGCTAATGAGTTATGACATCTTTAGAGCTTATGAACCCTTAACAAGCTATGAGCTTTACGGGCTAGAGGTTTTGAGGACCTGTAACGAGCCAAAAGTGAGACGATCCAAATACTTTTGCGGGCTTCAGAAGCTGTGCGGCCTAAAGATGGCTGGATGTTGTTAAACTTTGAACGAGCTAACGAGTCTGACAGGTTTAAATCATTTCAACGATCTAAAGGTTATTGACGACCTAAATTCCGAGACGACCTAATCATGCTTATTATTTGTTAGCCATATTATATGGGTTAACATTTGCCCCTTGAAGTTTGTTTGTATCAAGGATAATACAAGCTTCGAATTTGATAGTTTTAGTGTGCCGTTAGGTTGAGTTTTTAGGTTGCCAGTGCTTTCTAGGTCGTTTGAATTCTTGAGTTGCTCCAGACCTTAGGTCGTTTCAACCCTTTTAGATCGTGATAGGCCTCGTATCACTGTGGGGTTTTTAAGATCCGCTAACTCTTTTTCCTTATAAATCTATAACTCGGATCGTTCTTCTTCTTTTCATTTCTTCTTCGAGCTAAGGAATCGTTAATGGCGGCTATCTAAAACCGATTCAAGATCCTCCTGACATCTTGGTCACTGGTTGATTTTATCAATTTCTCCTATCTCATCATCATCAATCAGCGATTTCTACTTCTGTAAATCCAATCTCTTCAGATTCAGCCGATTCAAAGATCAATTCAACAATTCGAATCCGGAGCTTCTTGCTGTTAAAGATCGGGTTCGATTTCCTGTCTTCAATCTTTGAATTTGAATTCGATTAATGGACCCTTAATTAGGTAAGCTGCTTTGGGTGGAATCTAATGCTATTGTAACTTATGAATTTGTGAATTCTTGTAGTTTGATTATGTATTTGACGATGACGATGGAATGATACTTCTTTCTTATTTTCCATGGCTTGTATATGCACTTTGAATTCATCGATGATATATACAATTGATCAACTATTCTGTTATTGCACTCATAATTTAGAATGGAGCTTTGTTGTTTATTACAATCCATGTCGTTATAAGCGTAAATGCTTCAAGTTTTAAGCCTTTAAAATAGCAGAAACTTTTAGGTCGTTGTCGTATACTTAGGTCGTTGGGACAACTGAGGATCTTGGGATGCTAACACCTATAAAAATCTTAGATCGCAAAATGTCTGGAGATTTTAGTTCGTTAGAAATATTCGAAGAACTTGGGTCGTCGTTCCAAATTTAAGCCTTAGGTCTTTAACACGACCTAAGGTTTTAACTTATTTTTGTATTCCAAACTTTTTAGGTCACGAATATAGCCTTACACTTTAAGTTATCGGCGACTCAAATCTTAAGCTCGTTATCACGGTGTAATTAAGGCATCAAAATTATTTAAGTCGTTGGACTATCATGGCGACCTAAACCACTTGGATTGAAGAATGACCCAAACTCCCGAACCATAAAAATTACCCAAAACTCGAAGTTGTGAAATGACTTTAACAATTTAAGTTGTTGCAACGGCCTAAAGTTCGCTAACACAACCTGAAGCTTTTGGTCCTTGTATTCTCTAAAGCATTAGATCTTTATAATGCATGATTTTAGCTGTATTTCCCGTGATTCATTCATGAACAAAGTCATTTGTGTAAAGTGACCACTAGGCAGCGATCACGTGATCAGACTGAAGGGTCATCTTCTATCCAAGCCAATCCTTCTTCAGAGACTGCTACTCCCCAACCCTTTCCAGTACCTGTTCCTTTGACTAATTTTCCAACGGAAAGTCATTCTACTACTTTGGATTAGGAACACTTCGAGCAGCTGTGCAGCCTATTTGGAAATCCTATTAGAGATGCAATATTACCGGGCGAGGTTGTATTTGCCTATCAACCTCCGGTAGGATATATAGCCGTAAATCGCTTTATGCTAGCAATTGGCGGTGTTCCTCCTTTTAACCCTTTCATAAAAACAATCTTGAACCATTATCCTTTGCTCCTTTCCAATTACATCCGAATGGCTATGCCATCCTTCTAGGGCTTTATATTATTTTTATGCAAGTTAAAGAGCGTGAACCAACTTTTCAAGAGATTTGATTTCTTTGCTCATTTAGGAAAAGGGAGGACACCACATATATTATACATGTCGAGGGTGCTAGAAATCGTAGGATTATATCCAACTTACTAGAGACTGTTTTAGGATACCTAACTCAGTTTTTCTTTGTCCGATGTCCTGAATCCTTTCACGGGAATTGGACAGAAGGAGGTAAATACGTTATGCGAATAGCTTTATCTCACTTTACCTAGATAATAGAACCTTATAATTCTTCTTTCCTTTTTTTTGAATCCAGTTGCCCTAGTCCTAATTAATCTGCCCCACTCAAGGCTGTATTTGAAACCCTGAAAGCTATTGATGAGAATAGGAAAAGAAGGTGAGTTTTAATTACAAAATCGTCACTTCGCCAATATGAACTCCTACATCCCTTGAGAAAGTTTCCATCTAAGGGAGGACCTCCAAATCCCAAACCAAATCTTGCAAACCCTGATATTGGGGCCTCCGGTGGCGGTAATGAGACTCAAGATGAAATTACTGACCCACACCCCACTGTTGACCATTCCTTAAAAAAGTGTTCAGATCCTATCAGTGGTAGAATGTTGCCCTCAACAATGACCACGAGTAAGGATGAAAATTTAAGCCAACGCAGGGGCAAGGATCCTATAGTATCGACTGAACTGGTGGGAAAAGAAAATGTCTCCTCAAATCCTAAGTCAGAGACAGAATCCAATCAGGTCGATAGATATAACATGGAGGTGAATATTTCAGAATCTGATCATGAGTCTGAGCATGGCGAGGAAGATGAACATACATTAGAGATTGACCCAAACATCAAAGTGACAACCGAAAACCCTTCCGTAAAAAATGCAACAAGGTAAGATTCTACAGGTACCTTTGATAACTTGGGGATCTTAATACAGCTAAGTACCTTAGTCAGGATGACGTCGTTACCCAGGCCCTTGATCCTCAAGATAGAGAAGCCATATTAAAAGACGTTGCCAAAATTCGGCCAGGAAAACATCGCGCATCGCTAGGAATCTCTCTAGATCCTACTAAGTCCATCGGTTCGTTGAGTAATAATGCTTTAGAAAATATGTATAGCGCACACATGTTTCTAATAAGCATATATTATAATTTGCCTTTGATACCCTGCAAGTCAAATTACTGAAATTTATTTTGAAATTATCTCAGGTGGTTCCGAGATGCAGAAGAAACATTCATTAGGTTTTTGATCAGATTTCAGCAAGAAGAGTAAAGCCTTTAATCCAAAGCTCTTATTACACTCTGATCCCCCACGACCGTCGCATAAACAAAACCATCCTGCTCTACCCCTGGAATCTTCACACCAGCTTTCACACGTACCGTAATCAGTCTTGATCGAAGAGCAAAGGCGGAGGATTCGCGAGGAAGAGGAAGAAGAAGGGAGAATACGTTCTTGGTTCAGAGAGGACGATCCAGATGAAGGGACCCAAGGGAAGAAACGAGGAAGGGACGATCCAGGGAAGAGCGGCACATGCAAATATTCTCGAACAGAGAAGCTTCCCATTAGATCCCGCCCGATCTCATCCTATGGTCCTCCTGGTCCTTCGGACGAGATCCACTCAATTATTCATAAACCTCGCCATGATCCCGGTCCAATAAGCATTCCTCTTTTCGAACGACTCCCAGGTTGAAATCTAGAGGAGCTCTGGTTTGACCATGGCGTGAGTTTAACTGATGCTGATGATCTATCCAAGGAGGTAGATGCGGTAATAAGGCAGACGCACACTAAATTTAACAACGCTAAAAGCCAACTGGAGATTAAGTGGCGTATTGTCCAAAACAGTGCCAAGAAAAAACTGCACGAATGGACTAAATTTGGTGACGATCTCCAAAAGCATCATGACACTAAACTTGCCAAAATCGCTGAATTGGAGAATGATAAGGCCAAATGGAAAAAGGTTTTAGATTCTCGTGATGCTACTATTGCAGTTCTCAATAAAAGGGTTACAGAACCAGAAGCATTAAATAATGAAAACAAGAAACTTCGTGAAGAACTTGAAGCTACCAAACAAAGAGAGAAGGAAGCATTAACTGCCAAATGCAATGTAAAATCCACATTAAATGTAGAAAAGGATTTTTCCAAACAGTACCGGGACGAAGCCGCCCAACTTAGGAAATCCATTGACTCGTTAAAGGCTTCTAATCAAACATTGAAAGCTAAGGTTGAATCCCTCGAAAAAGACAAGACTGACACCAAAGAAACTCTCAAGAAAGCCATGGATGAGGCCGACGATGACATGTTCCGATTTTACATCTTCAGTGTCATGACCCACAGGAGTTTGCATTACCTGGAGGACAGCTTTCCTACAACCCTGGCGCTTGTCTGGGAATGAGTGCTTGGAATCAATGGCAACAATTGTAGTGAGGATGAACATATTAAAAGGCTTTTAGATGATAAATCTGAGAAGGCTTTGGTAGAAGGGAAGATTCTATTTGCAAACGAGAGGGCTGTTACCTCTGGAGAGCCAATTCGAAATCAACCTGATACCAATCTCTCTACTGACCTAGTGGACCCTGAAGCTTCTAGTTCGCAGACATTGGTCAACCCTCCTGATGTTCCCAAAGAGAAGGACACAATTACCGAGGGAGGTGCTACGTAGAGAATATTACTGAGGAGTAAAGTGGAGACAATGAGGCTAATGATGAAAACACTGAAAATTGGAGAACTGAGCACAGGGATATTCAGGAGAAACCCCTAGATGCAGGTAAAATTGAAACCAACTATACCATGTCACACATAGAATCCATTTTTGATTCGCCCGGGTCCCTAGCCTATGCTCGTTGTTTCCATAATTTAGGTTTAATTTCACCTTTATCTTCTCCAACTATAGGGAATGAAACGACAATTGAAGACGATATAACTGATTCACCTTTAATCACCATTCCTCTTGCTTCCGTTATTAATCCTCCTCCTCCTAGTAACACATCCCTGCATGTGATTTCAGCTCCTGGGTCACAAGATACAAGCATCAGGGTTTTCTTAGATATAGATGATGTTGACTACAACCTTAGTGATGATCTTGGGGCTAACGAAACGGATGAAAGCCCGAAGGATGCTGCCAAGGATAAAGGCAAGAAAGCTACCAAATCTTCATCATCTAAGAAGCTCAAGAGGAAGAAGAAGAAAGACTCAGAAGCTATTACTTTATCTTTTTAGGAAAATCCGAGTAATGTAGAAGAGACCCCTCCTCCTTATTTTAACAAACCAACTTTGAGGTCAGGTGATAGGAAGAAGTAGTGGTGCTCAAAATCGACTTATTTTGTTTTTCGATCATTATCTTCTACGTATTGCATTTAGACCAGTCGTATATGCAGGTGTCGGCCCCTGCTTATTACTTTACGTTTATCTGTGTCTGATACTTTTGCACTGGATTTTATGACTTTGCTATGTGATGCTGAAATGAGACCGTGTTATGCTTTTTGTACTTAAGCTTTACTTTTTAGCTTTGTTGTACTTTCATGTTCTGCATTTCATACCTGTTTTCTTTTCATGCTTGCATTATCACAAGTTATTATCAGTTGAACCTGACCAATTTCGCCGGATTTATTGACTGTGGCAATTTTGAGATTTATACGGATAACCACCTTTATGCTTGTCATAATATCAAGGTTGTCAATTTTGCCTTCGTTATTTCAAAGTTCAACTTTATTGGTCAAATTAGTTTTTGGTAGATGCTTAACCCTTAATCTTGAAATTGTAACGAGTTCGTGATATGTCTTAAGAAGTGAGCATGGTTAAATTTCTTTAATGCGGTGGTAATGCCCCTATACCAGAATTTGTTATGATTTCAAAGGTTTTGTGCGGCGTTGTGTGACCAACTTTATTTGAAATCTTTTAACCATGTGTTTTTTCCTTTGTTGAATTTCTTGGCTCAATTCTGATCAAAGGTTTCCAGTCTTGTTGGTCCCACTCATGCCCCTTTATGAAGATGGGTATCCACTTTGGTGCCCCTGTTCGAGAAATTTTATATTGTTAACCCGTTATTCGTTGTGACTAAATGACTTAGTCACTTGTAGAATTTGTAGGGCGCCATCGAAAAGGGCTTTGGGTCCGTCAGTAACTGGATTTGGAAGACTCAGAATTAATAGCTGGATTTGGAAGACCAAGCATCTGATCGGATGCCCCTGAAGGGGTCTTTCAAGACTTAGTATTTGAGTCGTTATCCAACCATGTATTAATGGTTTCGACGACTAGCTGAGTGCCCCTCGGGGAGGTCTTTAGTTTCAATGCCCAGTGTTTATATCGTTATCCAGCCATATATAAATGGCATTGGCGATGAACCGGGTGCCCTTCGAGGAGGTCTTTGGTTTAGAAACCCATTGTTTGCCGCAATCTGACCATTATTATTAGTGTTGGCAATCAACTGGGTGACCCTCTGGGAAGTATTTGTTTTGAAATTGCGTGGTTTCTCAAGGTAAACACTAGTTTGTTTATCATGATTATTTTACCATGATTTGTCAGAACTAAGGCCTGAAACACTTTGATTAGGTAAGTGCCCTTTTTATGAAGCTTGCGATTTTATCTGTAGGTTTGAACACCACGCCATTTGACCATTCAGTCCCTGGTGCCTTTTCCTTGCATTTATATGCTTCACATCCTCGAGTTGATTGCAAATGATGCTTTACGCATTGGGCAACGGATACTTGAGCTATACCAATTGGGATTTGCTATAGTAATCACCAGGTCTTATCAGGTCAAAAAAACGTTAATGCTCTCTTAATGGTCCTGCAATCAAAATCGAATTTTAGCAAACTTGTTCACAAACCATACGATTTAGGCAAGTAAAGCAATTTCTTTCATTAGTATTTACAAATCTTGAAATAATGTTGCATGGTATTTACAATGCATGATATTTACAACTTTGTAAAATCATATAAAAGAAACACTAAGTAAAGTAGTGTCGGAGGTGTATAGCATTCCATGCTCTTGGAAGTTGGATTCCGTCTGTTGTTTTTAGCTCAAAAGTACCATCAGAGAATTTTAGGATAATCACATATGGTCTTTCCCCGTTAGGTCCAAGTACCGCAGTTACTGTCATATTTCTTTTCAGGACAAGGTCCCCAACCTAGAAAGTTCTGTGTTTTACTTTAGCATTGAAATGATGATCTATTTTTCTCTGATGTGATATGACTTTGAATTCTTCTTCTCTCCTCCTTTCCTTAAGAAAATCAAGCGCTTCAAGTTGCAGTTTCTTATTCTCCTCTTGGTTGAAGTGGACTCTTCTATGAGTTGGAACCTCTAGTTCCACTGGAATCATAGCCTTGGATCCAAACGCAAGAGAGAATGGACTGTGCCCTGTCGCAGATTTATGAGTGGTACGGTATGCCGATAGTGCAAGTGGAAGCTCATCTACCCAAGCGCCCTTAGCTTTTTCGAGTCGCTTTTTAATGGTTGACTTAAAGATTTGGTTGATTGCTTCGACTTGCCCGTTGGCCTAGGGATGAGCAACAACTGCAAAGATCTTCTTGATTTTGTACTTGGCACAGAATTCTAGAAATTCACAGCTTTCAAATTGAGTTCCATTATAGGTGATTATTTTCTGCAGTAGTCCAAACCTGCAGATGATGTTCTTCAAGACAAAATTGATCACCTTCTTTGAAGTAATAGTAGCTAAAACAGTTCAGCTTCAGCCCGTTTAGTGAAATAGTCAACTGTCATTATCGCATACATCATATTCGATTTAGCTGTAGGTAATGCTCTGATTAAGTTTATGCCCCAAACGACAAATGGCCATGGGCTGACCATTTGAGTCAATTCAGTAGGAGGCGCTCTTTGAATTTTTGCAAATTTTTGGCATCTATCGCACCTTTAAACATAGGTCATCGCATCCAGGTTCACAACGGGCCAAAAGTAGCCATATCGCAAAATCTTTTTGGCCAGTGTTTGACCGCCTATGTGACCTCCACAATCTCCTTCATGTAATTCTGCCAAGATCGCTTTTGATTCCTCCTTTGTTACAAATCGAAGCAATGACATAGAGAATCCTCGTCTATATAGTCTTCCATCCTGAATAAGATATAATGGAGCCTTGCGTAATATCTTCCTTCGCTTTTGTGGGAGTGTCCCGTTGAGGATATATTCCTTGATCGGGGTCATCCATGACATAGGCTCTTCAACCGTCTCCATGATCCAGTCAACATCATCTTCCTCAATAGCGGGAGTTGAAAGGACTTCTACAGGAATAAGACCAAGCAACTGTGCATCTGAAGAACTGGCATATTTAGCGAGAGAATCTGCCTTTGAATTTTCTTCCCGCGGGATGTGAGATATAGTGTAGTGGTCGAGGTCGTTGAGTAGTTCCATGGCTTTGATAAAATAAGAAGGGAGGTTTCCAACTTTGGTCTGGAATTCTCCAAGGACCTGATACACTAACAGTTGAGAATCACTAAAGATTTGTAAGGTTTTCAGATTCAACTCCTTTGCTAATTTCAGCCCAGTTATTAATGCTTCGTATTCAGCCTCGTTATTTGTCGATGGGAATTCCAACCTCAAAGCATAGCATAAATAATGGCCATCCGGAGTTTCTAAGACAATTCCAGCCCCTGAACACTAATCATTCCTGGAACCATCAAAGTATAGTTTCCAGCTAGTCACTGTCTCTGTTGGTTCTTCAATTTTTCCTCCCCTATCCGTGAATTCGGCAATGAAATCTGCTAAGGCTTTCCTATTAATAGCTCTTCGGGGGTGATAAGTGATGTCATATTGACTAAGATCAATGTTCCACTTCAATAACCTTCCCAAAGTTTCTGGGCGAAATAGAACCTGCCTTAGCGGTTGATCGATGAGAACTTTTATCCTGTGGGATTGGAAATATGGTCTCAATTTCATTGACGCAATAAGCAGGCAGTGGGTGAGCTTCTCTAACTCTGGGTAGTTTAATTCTGCTCCGGCGAGCCGCTTGCTAATGTAATAAACTGGCCATTGGACTTTGGCATCCTCTCGGACAAGTGCGACACTTAAGGCATGTGATGATACAACGAGATATAGGAACAGCTCCTCTCCATCTCTAGGTTTGGAAAGCATCGGTGGTGACTCCATATTCTTAATCAATTGATCAAAAGTCATTTGACACTCTGGAGTCCACTGGAAATCTTTCTTTCCCTTTTTTAAAGCATCAAAAACCGGGATGCACCGATCAGTTGCTTTGGAAATGAACCGGTTAAGGGCAACAACTTTCCCATTAAAGCTTTGAAGCTCTTTCTTTGTCCTTGGAGCTCGCATTTCCCGTAGTGCCGTGACTTGGGAAGGATTCGCCTCAATGCCCCTAGCGTTGACTATAAACCCGAGAAATTTTCCCGACGAAACTCCAAATGAGCATTTTAGAGGATTCAACTTCATAGCGTATTTTCTGAGGATATGAAACATCTCGGCTACATTCTCTAGATGACTTCCTGCCTTTTTGGATTTTACCAGTATATCGTCTACATAGACCTCCATAGTGTTCCCAATTTGGGATTTGAACATAGAATTCACGAGGCGCTGGTAGGTTGCTCCTGCATTCTTTAGTCCAAACGGCATAACTTTATAGCAATATAAGCCTCTATCAGTTATGAAAATCGTGTTTTCTTCGTCCGGCTTATGCATTATGATCTGGTTATACCCAGAGTACGCATCCATGAATGATAACAATTCATGCCCTGTAGTCGCATCGACAAGTTTGTCAATTATTGGCAATAGGAAGCTGTCTTTGGGACATGCTTTATTAAGATCCGAGTAGTCTATGCATACTCTCTATTTGCCATTGGATTTTTTTAACAAGGACTGGATTTGAAACCCAAGCGGGATACGTAGATTCTCTTATAAAAAATTTTAAACAGTCTATTTACTTCTTCTTTTAAGGCCACAGATCTCTCAGGTCCTTGCATTCGTCTTTTTTGTTTTTCAGGAGTCAAACTAGGATTAATATTCAACTTGTGAACAATTACATCAGGTGATATTCTGCACATGTCAGAGTGCGTCCATGCGAAAACATCTAAATTTGCTTTCAAAAACAATATCAAATCCTTCTGAAATTTTAGGCCCAATAGGGAACCTATCTTCAGGACCCGGTCAGGGTCTTTATCGTGTACTGGAACAGAGATAGTGTCCTCAGTCGGTGCCGCTCTGTTTTCCCCCATACTGGTCTTTCTTGGATCGATTTCCTTCTGGGCTACGATATGTTCGCCAGTATAAGGGCCCCTCCTTAATTGCTATAAGGGGGATCGCGAATGCAGAGCGGAAGCTCCACATCCTTCTTCACTTCCCTCTTCCTTGCTTCGGCAAACTCAATCAGATAGCACTCCCTCGCTGTTTGCTGATCGCCCTTGACTGTGCCAATTCCGTTTTCAGTGGGGAATTTCATCGTGAGACACCACGGAGCCATCGTTATTCTAAATGCCGCAAGGGTTGGCCTCCCAAGGAAAGCGTGGTAAGCAGAGAACTCATCTATTACGACAATATCTTGTTTTAGTGCCACCTTACGCTTCGCTTCTCCAAGCTGGACAAACAAACTGATGACACCAATTGGTTGAACAGCTTGCCTTGTGAATCTGTGGATTTTATTCTTGCAAGCTTTCACATCATCCATAGAGAGCTTCATTCTATGAAATGCACTGATGAAGAGGATGTTGACTGATGCCCCACTGTCCACTAAGACCCTTCTGACAATAGCTAGACCCAAACCAATGGTTACTACCGTGGGATCTTCTGTTGGAGTTATGAATCTGTTTGCATCCTCATCTTTGAACACAATGTCATCCCATGGAATTCTTGGCATCTTCACTGTCAAGGCCTCATTCATGATCATAAGCTCTTCTTCTTTCGGAAGGTTCTTCATTTTATTAGAGTATTTCACAATGTCCCCCAGCTTTTCCCGGTAGGGTGCGGTCCACCTGATATAGTATTGACAATCAACCTCAGAATAGCAGCGATCGAAGCATTCTCATTCTACATAGGTTGCCCCGTAGAGGTTCCTTGGCCTTGAGCATTCTGGGTATTCTGCGGGTTCTTTGTGTACTGCTGAAGTCTTTTTTCCTTATTAGTTCTTTGATCAAGCTTTTCAGGTGCCTACATTCATTTGTATTGTGACCTGGATGGTTATGAAAGCTGCAGAAACTTCTGACTTGACTGCTGCATCACTAACCTTAACCTGCTTTGGTATTGGTTAATCTTCAGTATCTTCAGTTGCCATGAAGATGTTTTCAATAGTATCATTAAAAGGAGTCAATTCCGAATTCTTAAAGAAATGAAGCTTTTTATTAGGACGGTTGTCTCTTTCGTCATTCCCGCTTTTCGGATTACCAGGATTCTTCTGATTACTCTCTGCATTATTACTCTTCTTCTCAGGCTGTATACTGCTTTCTGGAACTTCTAGGGTATAGGTCGGATCTTCATCCATGCCTATATATTCCTCGGCTTTATCAAACTGTTCCTCTAGAGTAGTTGGATTCTTCTTTTTGATCCATCGTCTGAGCTGGGTTTTCTTGCTTATGGCTCCCTTCAAGGCCATTAAAACCAATCGTGGGTCATAGTTTCCAACCTCAGCCACAACAAAGTTGAAGCGGGCGAGAAAAGCCCTTATTAACTCTCCTGGTCTTTTCTCAAGCTCGTTTAACTCCGTGACATCTCGCACTTTCATCGCTTGAAGCCTAAATTGTTCTCGAAACAGTTTGGCCAAGGTAGCAAAGTCATCCACAAATCTAAGTGGTAGCTTTGTGAACCAAAGTGATGTCACTCCCTCAAGAAAGGTCGGAAAATATAAGCACTTCAACTCGTCAGTGGCCCATGTCCCATCCATATGCTGATCGTATTTGAACAAGAATATGTTGGGATCACTTGTTCCATTGTAAGCCTGGACTGTTGGTGGTTTAAATTTGTTTGGAAATAGTGTCATTTTTATTCTTTCTGTGAGTGGTGTTTTGGTGGGAGAAAATCCCCAATCCTTCTCATCATCCGGATTCTTTGAGGTTCTTTCCATAATTCTGCGCACCATGTCCGTTATGCGATCTTCTTCGTTGGGCTGGCCCACGGAGAGGGCGCCTTTATCCCTACCGGGTGTTTGCCTAAGAAAACGGTCACGTTCTGGAATCCGGGGCCCTTTGCCTCCCTCTTGGAGAGGTGCCCCTTTGGTGGCACCAAGCGCTTGTCGAGAAGTCGCTTTAATGGAATGATCGTATGTTTGAGGCTTTGCTTCCCTTCGAGGACCATTAGGATTTGTGACCTCTTGAACAGAATTTCCCCGATTTGGGCTCGAAGAAGAGGAAGCTGCGTTTTCCGTATGATCCACTTGAACAGACTTAGCACGGGATGTTTCCATGGTGACTTTTGCCGTGGCGGCTTGCATGGCGAAAATGGACTCAAGTTTTTTCATCATGGCTTTGCTCGCAATTTCCATTTGGCTTGTTAAAGTCGTGGCAACCTCATCCAATTCTCGTCTTGTCACGGCGGCTTCGGCTTTAGAACTTTCCCCAACATCAAATTGTTTGGTGAGAGGAGTGTTCTCTTTGTTGGCGGCATTATCATCATTCTCGACATTTTGACTAATGACTCTTTTGGATGTTCTACCCAGTTTACCCATGATTTCAGGAAAGGATTTGAACTAGATCGTAGTGAGATAGGCTTAAATTCTTAATGCAAGGTCTTGAACTTTGTGAGAGAATGGAAGATTGAATCGGCCCCACGGTGGGCGCCAAATGTTGTGATCGAAATTCGTCCCAACACCAAAGGTGTATAAAAACACTTCACCAACTTGGTAAGGAAAAACAAAGTGAGGCCACAATCACAAACATATAAAAAGCGTAAGAGTAAGAACACAGAGTTTTTATAGTGGTTCGATCCAATGAGGATCTACATCCACTTTTCCATAAGATTCCATTATCAATATATCCAATACAAAGTTTGATCCACTCTTATTACAAGTTTTATCACTCTCTCACTTATAAATCTCACTAGAATTCACAACAATGATCGAGAAAGGGAATGATCAGCGGAGATATGGCATGATGATAGGAGAATATGATGGATCTCTTCAAGTGTCTGAGCTTGGATGATGAATCTTCAACTCTTAGATCACTTGGATGGATTTGATGGAAGACATGATCAATGATTTATTGAATCTTCACATGATGATTTATTGAATCTTCACATGATGATGATGGAAGACATAGTTGTGGAGAGATTTTGGCAGCACTTTGTGGCCAAGAGATTTGATCCCCCTCAATGAAAGAATGAGGGGGTATTTATAGGTGAGATTCAGCCCAGGCGGCAATTCTGTAAATATTGCGCATTGGTTTAGGTCGTCGGCGAGCTAGAAGGGGTGTTGCACGGTCCAAAGCAAGGCGGGACATGCTAAATGAAGCCGAGCGACCCAAAACTTCCTGACACGAAGCGACACGACCTAAGAGGACACGGGGCGACCCAACTCATCCTGGCTGAAGGCGGTGCGAGCTAAAGGATCGGCCGACCCAAACCAATGTGGAACAAGCTAAGACCTCGTGTGCTATGGTGGCACGGACTAAGGAGCTTCTACGGGCTAAAGAGCTGCAGAGTGACCTAACCTCACCTGACGAAAAGCGGAACGACCTAGAGCTACCTGGTATGAAGCGGCATGGGCTAAAGGGGGCGAAATGGGCTAAAGAGTTATGACATCTTTAGAGCTTAAGGAACCCTTAACAAGCTATGAGCTTTACGGGCTAGAGGTTTCGAGGACCTGTAACAAGCCAAAAGTGAGACGACCTAAAGACTTTTGTGGGCTTCAGAAGTTGTGCGGCCTAAAGATGGTTGGATGTTCTTAAACTTTGAACGAGCTAAAGAGTCTGACAGGTTTAAATGATTTCAGCGACTGAAAGGTTATTGATGACCTAAATTCTAAGACGACCTAATCATTCTTATTATTTGTTAGCCATATTATATGGGTTAACATTTGCCCCTCGAAGTTTGTATGTATCAAGGATAATACATGCTTCGAATTCGATAGTTTTAGTGTGCTGTTAGGTCAAGTTTTTAGGTTTCCAATGCTTTCTAGGTCGTTTGAATTCTTGAGTTGCTCCAGACCTTAGGTCGTTTCAACCCTTTTAGATCGTGATAGGCCTCGTATCACTGTGGGCTTTTTAAGATCCGCTAACTCTGTTTCCTTATAAATCTATAACTCGGGTCGTTCTTCTTCTTTTCATTTCTTCTTAAGGCTAAGGAACCGTTAATGGCAGCTATCTAAAACCGATTCAACATCCTCCTGACATCTTGGTTACTGGTTGATTTTACCAATTTCTCCTATCTCATCGTCATCAATCAGCGTTTTCAACTTCTGTAAATCCAGTCTCTTCAGATTCAAAGATCAATTCAACAATTAGATAATTCGAATCCGGAGCTTTTTGCTGTTAAAGATCAGGTTTGATTTCCTCTCTTCAATCTTTGAATTTGAATTCGATTGACGGACCCTTAATTTGGTAAGCTGCTTTAGGTCAATTCTGATGTTATTGTAACTTATGATTTGTGAATTCTTTTAGTTTGATCATGTATTTGACGATGATGATGGAATGATACTTCTTTTTTACTTTCCATGGATTGTATATGCACTTTGAATTCGTCGATGATATATATAATTGATCAAGCTATGACATCTTTAGAGCTTAAGGTACCCTTAACAAGCTATGAGCTTTACGAGCTAGAGGTTTTGAGGACCTGTAACAAGCCAAAAGCGAGACGACCCAAAGATTTTTGCGGGCTTAAGAAGCTTTGTGGCCTAAAGATGGCTGGATGTTCTTAAACTTTGAACAAGCTAAAGAGTCTGATAGGTTTAAATGATTTCAATAACCCAAAGGTTATTGACGACCTAAATTCTGAGATGACCTAATCATGCTTATTATTTGTTAGCCATATTATATGGGTTAACAGCGGTAGAAGTAGGGGTTCAGGTTCAGGTGCCTAGAAGGGGTGGACTTCGCGAAGCTATGCAAAGACTTCACTACTCTAGGAAGGAAGCCGCTCAAAAGGACAAAGTCGATAGTTGAGATTAAAGGGTTGGCTAGATACTTGTATTCGGATCTTTGAAAACTTGTGAACTGATGATGCGACTAAGAGGAAGTTTGCATCAAGACAAATAGATGGCAGAGCTATGAATTGGTGGAATCTGTCACTCTAGAGACTCCAGAAAATGAGATTTTATGGGGGTTATTCCAAGTCAAATTTGAGATGAAGTTTATTTTTACCGTTCAGAAGTTTATTCTATTTAAGAGGTTTGTGGAGCTTAAGAAAAATGGTCGACCAATTTTGGATGATGTTTTTATTTTGAAGCTTTGTCTGAGTATGCTCGTTCGTATATTGAGATTCCTTACCAAAAGAATGATAAGTTCATTATGAGCTTGTGTGTCACTTGGGTTTAGAACCCGAGATTTGTGATAGACCTTTGGTTGTAACTAATCCAGTCGGGGGTTCGTCCAGCCTTTGTATGCTTTGTCGTAGTCTTGTTTTATCGAGTCATGGTTGCTCTTTTGCGTTTGATTGCTTAATTCGTTTTGAACTTTGCTGGGTTTGGGATCATCTTGGGTATGGATTGGCTCAAGAGGAATGCGGTGAGAGTGAATTGCGAGAAGCTTGGGGTGAGAGTCAGGGATGTGGAAGGGAAAAGGTTTTGATTCGATGTAAGCTTAAAGATGGTGTCTTCGTGAGCTTTTTATATTCATTTGTGAATCCACATAAAGACTTGTCATCTGTGCTGATTGCAAATGAGTTTGAGGATGTCTTTGAAGAAGTCAAAGGTTTGCCACTGCATCGTGAGATTGAGTTTAGAATCGATTTAGTCGAGGGTGCTAGACCTATCGTTATTCCTTTTAGGCGAATGGCGTCTAAGGAACATCGAGAGTTAGAGGTGAAAATTCGTGACCTTTTAGAAAAAGACTAATTCATAGAAGTGTATCGGAATGGGGAGCACCAGTTGTGTTTGCAACCAAAGCCGATGGATCGTTGAGATTGTGTATGGACAATTGTAAGCTGAACAAGGTGACCACCCTAAAACCACTTGTAGATACACAAAAATGGCGGCTGGATTCATATTTTAGGGTTCCCCTAATCTCAGCCCGTTTTGAGCCCTTCTTCCATCACATCAACGTGATTGTCAGATCCTTTGGCCCTCGCCCGCGATGGCTTGGCGTAGACGACGCACGCTCTTCAAGTCGATTGCCGATGTTGGGTCTTTCTTCCAACCTTCGGCCATCCTTGCACGCGCTGCCGATGATGCTGACCAAGCTGCCCTTGTCCTGGATTCGGGTAACATTAATGTGGCCCCGTCCATCCCTACTCCTTCTTTATCTGGTCTGTTGGCGGGTCATGAGGGACTGTCGCGTCTGACTTATGCTCTAGATTTGGCTTTGGTGCCACTTCCTCCCGTTGTTGGTCGGCCTAACCCCATGAATTGGAAGTCTACTATTGTGGATGGCTCTTACTTTGCCTCTTCTTGTTCTCGTGAGCCTTGCTCCATTGGTGATGAGCGCCGTGCTTTTGTATCTGAGAGTATGCTCAAGCAGGAGGTGGATCGGTGGGGTAATTCTATTGTGATCTCTATGATAGGCTCTCGTCCATACTTTATTCATATTTTTTCCTACATTAAACATGTGTGGAAACCGGTGAGTAAATTCGAGCTCTTCGCGTGGAACAACGAACATTTTTTTATTCGTTTTGAGAATGTTGCGGATTTAGAGAAAATCCTGAAGGGAGACCGATACTTTTCCAATTCGAGGCTGATTCTTATAAAAAATGGATGCCCGTCTTTAGCTACTCGAAAGATTTTTTTAGCTCTCTTTCGATTTAAGTTAAGTTTGACATCCCAGAGGATCTATGGGATACTAATATTATCAGTACTGTGGCAAGTGTCATTGGCATGCCATTGAAGTTGGATGCCATTACAGAGTAGGCCTCGGAAATTGGTTTTGCTAGAGTACTACTAGATGTTGTTGCTCCTTTTAAGTACCCAGCAAGTGTTAACATCAATTTATTTAATGGGAGATCTATTGCAGTGTCAGTGACTTACGAGTATAAGTCGCCGTTCTGCGGCATATGTTGCGTTTTTGATCATCCCTCTCATCTTTGCGAAGCGGGCAAAAGTGTTTGGGTGAAGAAAATGGTAGGAGGGCCTACTCGTCCTTATTCTGACAGTGGTGATCTTGGAGGTCCATAACTTCCCTCCGCTTGTGCTAGTGCTTCTGGTGTACCTTGTGCGGGGTATGATGCTACTATGCCTATGGTAACCTCTTCTGCATCTTCATCTCTGGCTCGGAACGTTGTTGACTCAGTTGCTTCACTGTTTGTTCCAGCCTCGCTGCGACCTGCGTCATCGGCCTCTGCCCCGCTGGCCTTAGCTGGTCAGGCACCTAACTCTGGTCCAATTTTGATCATGAACCCCCCACTTCCAGCTCCGGCTTCTCCCGCTGCTTCCTCCGGTTTTGCTGCCGAATTTTCTTATGCTTCTTGCAACGATCATATTGCTGACGCCATTTGTATTTCACCATCTTCTGATTCCCGCACCTTGTCATCTTCTGCTGCTCTCATTGATTCCTTGGCCAGTAAGGTTTTTACTGCTCCTTTAGACAATGGCCTTGCAACAGCCCCAGCTTTAGTGGCCTCTGATCTTACCACTTCATCCACTGTGTCAGGTCCACTTCTGCCTGCCCACTCTCATGCATGTGGCCCATCCTCCTAAAAGCTCTCTATGCCTTGCTCTGTTTTTTCTAATGATGCTGCCTCCCATATTGTTGCTGATGCGCCAATGGGTTCGCATGCGTCGGTCCCGTCCAGTCAGTCGTCCTGAGTCTATTCTCATGCGTTAGTGATATCCGCCAACTCTCTTGCCGTCCCCTCTAGGACAGTCATACACATGCTTTTTTTGATGCTTCCTCTCTTGTGCATGCTGCAGTTTCCTCTTACGATTCTTATGATTTGCTGAATGCCTTTGATGCTCTCGGATCCTCAACTATTGCTTTGGATGTGGACATCCCAGATCCCATCTCCGTGGTCGATGTCATTCTTGAAGGATTCTCTCTACTTTGCTCCAGCGACACTCTATCTATGGAGGATGTGATATTTAAATTTGGTCAGGTTTTGGACCTTAAATATGGCCCTGTTACTCGTAATTATGCAATGGAGTAGCGTCGTAAGCGCCATGTTGAAACTCAATCCTTCTTTCACATACTTGACTCTGAATCTGGAGCTTTTGACATTCTGGCTGCTTCTGCCTTTAAGCGTCAGCAGATGGATGGATGCTCTGTGTTCCGTTTATCGCCCGACAGGTTCCAAATCCGATTGGCATAGGTTGAGGGCTCTGGTTCTCTAGGCCTTAGCTGTAGTTGTATTATAGCTTTCTATTTTGTGACTTTTCATCTTTACTTTTCCTGCTTTTGCTGTATTACCTTGAGCCGGAAAGCTCCTTTTGTGGCAATGAATTCTCTTTTTATTAAAAAAAGAATCAGGTGACCAAGAAGAACAAGTATATGTTGCCGAGGATCGATGACTTTTATGATCAGCTTCACGAAGCCAAAGTGTTTTCTTAGATGGATTAGGCAACGAGATTTCACCAGTTGAAAGTGGCAAAGGATAGTGTGTCGAAGACTACTTTTAGGGCGTCATCCAGTTTCTTTGAATGGTTGGTGATGCCATTTGGGTTGGCTAACGCACCAGCGTATTTTGTGGATCTTATGAATAGAGTTTTCAGATATCAGTTAAACAAGTTCATGCTTGTGTTCGTGGATGATATTTTGGTTTACTCTCAGAATTAAGAGTTATTTGGAAATCTTAGGAAAGCATCAGCTAAGTTTTCGAGGTGTTACTTTTAGAAGAGCGAAGTGAGATTCTTAGGACATGTGGTTTCTAGAAATGGAATAACGGTTGACCCCGCTAAAGTAAAAGCAATCCAAGACTGGGATAAACCTAAGGATGTGACGAGTATTCGGAGTTTCCTTGGGTTGGCAGGATATTACCGATGGTTTATCAAGGATTTCTCCAAAATAGCTGCACCATTAACAGGATTGACGAAGATGAACTAGGTGTTCACATGAGATGCAAAGTGTGAGCAAGCATTTGGAATCCTGAAAGTGAGACTAACGAGTGTTCCCGTGTTGATCATTCTAAGTGGGAATGAAGAGATGGTGGTGTACACCGATGCATGTGGCACTGGACTGGGACAGTCTAATGCAGAAGGATAAGGTGGTTGCATGCCCGAGTCGACACTGTAACAACCCGTGTTTTTATAACGTGTAATAACCATAAATCAAGGCAGAATTAATTTTCAAAATAAGAATCAAGGGAAACGGGTTACGCCATTGCGATCGTCTCAAAATTCTGCTTGGAAACGAGTCCGAGTTTTCGAAAATCAGAGTCCGTATGACCAAGTTATGACCTTTCAAAGTTTTCAGAAATTTTCAAGTTCAAAACAGACTCAATTCGAATTCAAAAATTCGAATTTCAAACCTCCAAATGGACTGGGCGGGAAATTTCCCACCCACGACCAGGTCGACTATGTAGTCGACCTACCCAGGACCAGGTCGACCATAGTGTCGACCTGGGGGTCGACCTGGTGCCCGAGCCCATTTCTGAAGCTGGATTCACTCTGATGTATTTGACCTCGTTTCTGTCCACATTCGTTGACCTGACCCTATAAATACAGCCCCTAACACCAGTCTCTCTACACAAAATTCTTTCTGACCTTATGCTGCTCTGATTCTGATTGAAAAGTTTGAGAGAAGGGCTGCTTCTTCTACGTTGAGACTGCGTCAAGGAAATTGCTGATTTGGGGATTTCTATTAGGATTTGACTAAGCAAATTCAACATTGACTCTCTTTTTCTAATTCTCGAACCACGATCTGTAAGCCCCAGTTATTTTCAGATTTAAACTGTAAATGTATTATGAATATGATGTAAATTGAAATTGGACCTATGTATGATGACTGTTTACATTCATTCTCGTTCATCTTGGATCTTGACTCTTGAATATTACTATGACATAGATTTTGGGCCTATTCATGTTGTGAATCAAAAGAAAAACCCCTCTTATTATCATGTTGAACCTGCTATTAATCACAAGTCTATACTATCACCTTATGATAGTCGTATCATGAATATACTATCACCTTATGGCAGTCGTATCATGACTATACTATCACCTTATGCCAGTCGTATCATGACTATACTATCACCTTATGACAGTCGTATCATGACTATACTATCACCTTATGACAGTCGTTACCATGACTATACTATCACCTTGTGACAACTGTTATTTTGACTAGTACCTTATCTTGCTAGATTTGGAACCTTTATGTTTGAGGCCAATATTTCATATGCCAGTAATGTTTTAATCTTTTATTTCAAGTCATATCATGCTATGCTAGTAATCACTTTTGCCACATTATACCCGTTCCTTTTTATGTTATTCCCTATTAGATTTATTTGTATCGATTCGAACTTACGTGCGATGGGAATACGATTTGGGTAGACTTGATAAAACATAAATTAGCTTTAAACTTGAACCTGGATATGGACATGAACTTGACACGATTTGACATGAAACATGAACTGAAAACTTGACATTAATCTAGACAAGAAAACTTGAACGTGGGCATGACAATTAGACAAACTTGAAAATGGCCAATTCGAGGTTGGGTTGAGTTTGCAGTGTAAATCTGCCCGGAACCGCCCGGCAAATCCAGTGGCTGCAAACAATAGGATCCAATGTGGGTAGTTGGTCATATTGCACGTAAAAACCCGAGGTTAGACTATGTTATGGTGTAAATCTGCCCGGAACCGCACGGCAAATCCAGTAACCACAACAGTTAGTCTAATGTGAGAGGTTGGCGTGAACTAATGAATTAATGCCACATGATAGGGTTAAGTCATGAACCACTCGAATATACTTAACCAACTTGATACATGATTTGGATAGGGTTAAGTCACGAATTTGAATGACAACACTTAACCCATTAGAAACCCTAGTTATGCGGTCCTTTTCAGCAGTAACCCACTTAGATGTATCACGACACCCTGGGACTAGGCAGGGTGGGGCACGATTACTGGGCTAATTGTAAGCGACCAGAACGACGGCTGAGTAGGTGCGCCATTGTAGGTTCAGGCGGGCTATGGTCGTGCACGTAGTCCGGAGTTGAAAAAGCAGGCATTGGGCACCCGTAGATTTACACTGTGCGTGCTTGATTCGTGTCGGTGGTTGGCACCATAGGACTTGATACACCCTATGGTGGACCTAGCACAGGTAACTACATTTCAGGATAGGGCCGTATAACACAGACACATGACGAGCTAGGACTTGTAGGGAGCCGATCGATTAGTAGATCGTACCGTAGGACCCCGTAATGGGTCACCTCATTATACTGGGCCAAGGGATCATTTCATGATTAATTCTTGACATGGGTTAGAACACTAGTACAGATGGTGCAACGAACCTTGAACATGCGATGCTAGACTTGACTTATCTTGTTATCTTGATTATCCTACCAGTTCTATTATCACCCTTATGTCTAATTCCAGTTTTCACATATCATGTTACCTTTACTAGTTTTCATACTGAAAGTCACTAGGGCTTACCAGTCTTTATGACTGACCCTTTTTCTTTCGTTTGCCCCCCAGGTTCTCAAGGAGGAAACACTAGCTCTTAGCTTGGATTTAGCTTGCTTTCTGACAGCTCATGTACGGTTTGGTCTTGGGCTATGCTATGGCTGCTTCTACTATTTATGGGGAATAATTTACTTTTGTTTTAAGTTTATGCTTCTTTATTATGAACTGGATGTAATGGAATAATTTTTATTTTGGATATATGAGCTTATGACTCTTTTCCGGAAAATAATAAAAAGTTGGTTTTTAATTTCTACCGCTGCTTTATTTATGTTCTGCCTTGTGATATCTCTGTGCATGTTTACCTAGATAATACTCCACCAAAACTAGTGCATTCCCTTTGTGAGTGACCCTAGCGGAGGTGGGGTGTTACAATTTGGTATCAGAGCAGAAGGTTACCAGGCGGGGCAAAAAGTTTTAAAAACCTTCTGAAACTATTTTCAAAACCATTTATAAAGAAGCATTTTTCAAGAAAAGTTTTATGTTTAAAAAGGCTATTCCCCAAAAGCCATTAGCACTTTCCTTGTTTCCTCGTTTAAATCTTTTCTTTTCGTTTTTTTCAGCATGGCCAATCTTAACCTTCCTGAGGGAATACCCATGCCTGGATGGTTCCGAAGGTACTTAGAAGCCAGGGCCAACGACGCGGGCACGTCAGACATCCCTCCTCCTCCTCCCCGAGTGGCCGCGGTTCCTCCTCCTCCTGGTACCGCCTTTGCCAAAATATGCAAAGACTTTAAAGCAATGGGCGGCAAGAACTTCGTTGGAACTGAAACCTTTGTTGAGGCACGAAATTGGCTAAAGGAGACTGAAGACTTGTTCTTTATCTTTGATATGGAGGACCATAGGAAAGTTCAGTTGGCAGCATGGTTGTTGAAAGAAGAAGCTGCATTTTGGTGGGAAGTCACCAACGCTACCAGGCCAGTGAGACATGGGCAGACTTTAGAGAAAGGTTTGGGCTTAAATTCTTATCGTCAGCAGAAGAGAACCTTCAGATGGAGAGGTTCCTAGCCCTCAAGCAAGGGGACATGTCTGTTAGAGAGTACGTGAATAAGTTTAATCAGCTTGCTCGGTTCGGTTTGGATTTGGTCAACACAGCCCAGAAAAAGGCTGTACGCTTTGCTCGAGGATTGAACGAGCCACTACACAACTTGGCCCTAACTCATATACCCATGGGGGCGACCTTTGACAGCTTGGTGGATATGGCGCTACTCCATGAGGAAGACAAGAATAGCAAGAAGGAGGTTAAGCCTAATGAAACTCAGAATAAGAAAGCTGACTTCAAGAAGGGGAACAACAAGAATAATAAGAATAACAAGGGCAACAACAAACCACGTGAGACGAGGAAGTGCAGCTTCTGCGGTATTACTGGACATCTAGCAAAAGACTGTAGAAAGAAGAAGAGGAAGTTGGGTGAATGCTTTCATTGTAGAGATACTGGACACATCAGCAAGGATTGCCCTAAGAAGCAAGGGCAGGGGCAAGGGCAGACCCAGCAAGCAGGACCTTCTGGAGGGCAGTTGCATGCTCTCAACACCACTCCAGCTCTTGACCGAGGTAGTAATATTTCCGTAGAAAGCCTTGTTTACATTTCTGACTTTCCTGTTCGAACCTTATTTGACTCTGGCGCATCGCATACTTTTATTTCTTCTGATATTGTTGAAAATCTGCACCTAAGTACTAGTCTGGTTGAGGATCCCATTATAGTTTCAAATCCAATTGGGGGCTCCGCCCATTTATCTATGATGTGTGTGGATTTGAGGATCTCTATCTTAAGCGTAGAATTCACGTGTAATGCTTATGTTCTCGGATTCATGGGATACGGCTTGATCCTAGGTATGGATTGGCTATCCGATTATGGAGCCATTCTTGATTGTGAGCGAAGGGTAGTGAGGCTCATGACTCGCCTTGGTAATACCCTTGAAATTTCTTGTAACCCTAAGGGTCCGGTCATGTTATGTTATCTTGAATCCCTTGACTCGTCCGACGATAATTTGCAATCTGTAAGAGTGATCCGAGAATATCTAGATATCTTTGATGAAGTGAGGGGATTACCTCCTAAACGCGAGATAGACTTCCGAATTTGTCTTGTTGATAATGCCAAGCCAGTTTCATTGCCCGTTAGGCACATGGCCCCGCGAGAAAGAAGAGAGCGCAGTAAACAAATTAACGAGTTGCTTGAGAAAAATTTCATAAGGCGAAGCATTTCTGAATGGGGTGCTCCGGTGGTATTTGCTACTAAGGCGGATGGATCGCTTCGTCTGTGCGTAGATTATCGTGAGTTAAACAAGCTGACAAAGAAGAATAGGCACCCACTACCAAGAATCGATGATCTGTTTGACCAGCTTGTGGGAGCATCTGTTTTCTCTCAACTCGATCTAGCCACATGATTCCATCAGCTCAGAGTGGCTGAGGATAGCATTGACAAAACTGCGTTTAGGACTCCAGACGGGTTCTTTGAGTGGCTCGTCATGCCGTTTGGGCTAACAAATGCACCCGCATACTTTGTAGATTTGATGAGTAGGGTGTTTCGGGAGTTCCTTAACAAGTTTGTGGTAGTTTTCGTGGATGATATTTTGATCTTCTCAAAAGATGAAGAAGAGCATGCTAGGCATCTCAAGGAAATCATGGAAACACTTAGAGCACACCAGTTAAAGGCTAAGTTCTCCAAATGCCATTTTTGGAGGAAGGAAGTTCGGTTCCTTGGACATGTAGTTTCTAAGCAAGGCATAGCCGTGGACCCCGCAAAGGTAGTTGCGGTACAGGACTGGAAAATTCCTAAGAATGCAATGGAGGTGAGGAGCTTTCTCGGTTTGGCGGGCTACTACATGAAGTTCATTAAGGACTTCGCTAAGATTTCAGCCCCTCTTACCAAGTTAACAAAGAAGAACCTACCTTTTGCATGGGACATAGAATGTGACGCTGCTTTTCAGAGACTTAAGAGAACCCTCACCACAGCTCCAGTTTTTGCATTACTCGATGGAGGTAAGATGTTTACCGTGTACACAGATGCGTGCGGCACGGGATTAGGCGCCGTCCTAATGCAAGAGGGAAGAGTAATATGCTACTGGGGCAGACAACTTAAAGTTCATGAGAAAAACTATCCCACGCATGATTTGGAGTTGGCCGCGATTGTTTTTGCACTTAAAGCTTGGCGCCATTATCTTCTAGGGGAGAGGTTCGAGCTGTATACCGACCACAAATCGCTTAAGTACCTCTTCTCACAGAAAGATTTGAATCTGAGACAACAGCGGTGGATGGAGTTCTTGGCATCATATGACTTCGATATAGCTTATACCCCTGGCAAGGGTAATGTGGTGGCAGACGCGCTAAGTAGAAAAAGGTTGACTTTGAGCCCCTTGTTTGTTGAAATGAAAAGCCTTGAGTTTATAGCAACCTTTGATTTTACACCTGCTGTTGAGTCATTGACTGCTACGTTTGCATCTCTTGAACTAAGACTTACACTTCTAGATCAAGTAGGGACTTCACAGAAGGAAGACCCACAGATGGTCGAAATCATGGACAAGCTGATTAGGGGTGAGACGTCAAGTCACCTCAGTAGGTATGCCATAGATGACAAGGGATAGCTAAGGCGCGATGGAAGACTATGTGTCCCACAAGTGGGAGACTTAGTAAGGAGAGTTCTCGAAGAGGTGCATCACTCGAAGATGACTATACATCCCAGAGGGGATAAGATGTACAGGGATATGAAACGCGTTTTCTTTTGGGCTGGAATGAAAAAGGACGTGGCAGAGTTCATCTTGAAGTGCATGGTATGCC
This sequence comes from Allium sativum, assembly GCA_030737875.1. Lineage (NCBI taxonomy): Eukaryota > Viridiplantae > Streptophyta > Magnoliopsida > Asparagales > Amaryllidaceae > Allium > Allium sativum. Next base: position 134,555,770 of record CM060911.1, on the reverse strand, counting down.
AACAAGTAAAGGCCAAGTCGAAGAAGCCCGGTGGACTATTACACCCTTTGGCTGTTCCGCAATGGAAATGGGAGAGTATCTCGATGGATTTCGTGGATGGACTGCCTAGGTCACGGAAGGGAAATACTAGCATATGGGTCATAGTTGATAGACTCACGAAAAGTGATCACTTCATTCCGGTGAAGAGCAAGAGGACCGCATCAGGGCTAGCGTCTATTTACCTTCGAGAGGTAGTACGGTTGCATGGAGTTCCTTCTAGTATAGTTAGTGATCGTGACCCGATTTTCACTAGCCAGTTCTGGAACAGTCTGCAAGAAGCAATGGGAATACGACTGAACTTGAGCATGGCCTATCACCCACAGACGGATGGACAAACCGAAAGGGTAAATAGGGTACAAGAAGATCTCCTGAGGCTATGTATTCTTGACTTTGGTGGTACTTGGGAAGACCATCTTCCTCTCGTGGAGTTTGCATATAACAATAGTTACCAAGCTAGCATCGGAATGGCACCGTTCGAAGCCCTGTATGGAAGGCCGTGCAAGTCGCCAACTTGTTGGTGGCAGACGACAGACAGACTTATACTTGGGCCCGACATGATAAGGGACACTTCTGAGAAGATTGAGTTGATACGAAGACGGATGAAAACGGCCCAAGATAGACAGAAATCTTATGCGGACCAGAGAAGGACAGACCTAGAGTTCGAAGTCGGAGATATGGTCTTTATAAAAGTTTCTCCATTACGCAATGTAGTTCGTTTTGGAGCAGTCGGAAAGCTAGCATCAAGATTTGTAGGACCGTTCCCCATCACTGAGAGGATTGGACGGATGGCCTATAAGGTAGACTTACCCGAGAAGCTGGCTGGGGTGCACAACGTCTTTCACGTCTCGCATCTCCGAAAGTGTTTGCATGAGTCAGCCGAAGTGGTTGAGCAAGCATCCTTGAAGACGTAGAAGTGGAAAAAGAAGCGACATTAAGGCGAGTTCCGATTCGTATCTTAGGAACGGAGATTAAGAAGCTAAGGAATCGAGAAGTCAAGCTAGTGAAAGTGCAGTGGAGTGAAACCCAAGAAGACGCAACTTGGGAAACCGAAGAGAAGATATGCGCACTTTACCCATTTCTTTTTTAGGGTATATTCTCGATCTCTTTTTCCTATAAACTTGAAAACCTTTTCGTGTCATGCTTCTAATATCTATGTTTGTCTTGTTATCTTCTCGATCTTATCTTGAGAACCTTAGGTAGAACCATATGGATGTAAACATGTGACTGAAACATGTTATGGTTGATGTTTGCAAATGGTTGCTAGTGGATGCATGACACACATTAGGCACTAGATCGGCTCAGGCACATTTTCATGTTGCATATGCATGAGTGCTAATACTTGTACATGGATGGAACTTGTTATGCTATCACTTGGATGTTGCATATGGATAAATGATTGTGCACTCATGTAGAGATTATGAACTATGTTAGGAATTTGCATACATGTTGGATTCATTACACTAACATATTTTGCATTAAGGAGGTTTACTGAATCAGTAACCGCCTGATCTTTTGCATCAGATAAGTACATATACACACACTTTCTGCATATGTTCATACAGCACTGGAAATATTTTAAGGACAATGGTTGCCTGTGGATGATGCTTTGAGTAGATGGATAATGGATGGTAGGACACATCCTCCCTAACTTAGAGATTTCAGGGACGAAATCCTTTAAGGGGGGAGAATGTAACAACCCGTGTTTTTATAACGTGTAATAACCATAAATCAAGGCAGAATTAATTTTCAAAATAAGAATCAAGGGAAACGGGTTACACCATTGCGATCGTCTCGAAATTCTGCTTGTAAACGAGTCCGAGTTTTCGAAAATCGGAGTCCGTATGACCAAGTTATGACCTTTCAAAGTTTTCAGAAATTTTCAAGTTCAAAACAGACTCAATTCGAATTCAAAAATTCGAATTTCAAACCTCCAAATGGACTGGGCGGGAAATTTCCCTCCCAGGACCAGGTCGACCTGGGGGTCGACTATGTAGTCGACCTACCCAGGACCAGGTCGACCATAGTGTCGACCTGGGGGTCGACCTGGAGCCCGAGCCCATTTCTGAAGCTGGATTCACTCTGATGTATTTGACCTCGTTTTTGTCCACATTCGTTGACCTGACCCTATAAATACAGCCCCTAACACCAGTCTCTCTACACAAAATTCTTTCTGACCTTATGCTGCTCTGATTCTGATTGAAAAGTTTGAGATAAGGACTGCTTCTTCTACGTTGAGACTGCGTTAAGGAAATTGCTGATTTGGGGATTTCTATTAGGATTTGACTAAGCATATTCAACATCGACTCTCTTTTTCTAATTCTCGAACCACGATCTGTAAGCCCCAGTTATATTCAGATTTAAACTGTAAAAGTATTATGAATATGATGTAAATTGAAATTGGACCTATGTATGATGACTGTTTACATTCATTCTCGTTCATCTTGGATCTTGACTCTTGAATATTACTATGACATTGATTTGGGGCCTATTCATGTTGTGAATCAAAAGAAAAACCCCTCTTATTATCATGTTGAACCTGCTATTAGTCACAAGTCTATACTATCACCTTATGACAGTCGTATCATGACTATACTATCACCTTATGACAGTCATATCATGACTATACTTTCACCTTATGACAGTCGTATCATGACTATACTATCACCTTATGACATAACTAGTACCTTATCTTGCTAGATTTGGAACCTTTATGTTTGAGGCCAATATTTCATATGCCAGTAATGTTTTAATCTTTTATTTCAAGTCATATCATGCTATGCTAGTAATAACTTTTTCCACATTATACCCGTTCCTTTTTATGTTATTCCCTATTAGATTTATTTGTATCGATTCGAACTTACGTGCGATGGGAATACGATTTGGGTAGACTTGGTAAAACATAAATTAGCTTTAAACTTGAACCTGAATATGGACATGAACTTGACACGACTTGACATGAAACATGACTTGAAAACTTGACATGAATCTAGACAAGAAAACTTGAACGTGGGCATGACAATTAGATAAACTTGAAAATGGCCAACTCGAGGTTGGGTTGAGTTTGCAGTGTAAATCTGCCCGGAACCGCCCGACAAATCCAGTGGCTGCAAACAATAGGATCCAATGTGGGTAGTTGGTCATATTGCACGTAAAAACCCGAGGTTAGACTATGTTATGGTGTAAATCTGCCTGGAACCGCCCAGCAAATCCAGTAACCACAACAGTTAGTCTAATGTGAGAGGTTGGCGTGCACTAATGAATTAATGCCACATGATAGGGTTAAGTCATAAACCACTCGAATATACTTAACCAACTTGATACATGATTTGGATAGGGTTAAGTCACGAATTTGAATGACAACACTTAACCCATTAGAAACCCTAGTTACGGGGTCCTTTTCAGCAGTAACCCACTTAGATGTATCACGATACCCTGGGACTAGGCAGGGTGGGGCACGATTACTGGGCTGATTGTAAGCGACCAGAACGACGGCTGAGTAGGTGCGCCATTGTAGGTTCAGGCGGGCTATGGTCGTGCACGTAGTCCGGAGTTGAAAAAGCAGGCATTGGGCACCCGTAGATTTACACTGTGCGTGCTTGATTCGTGTCGGTGGTTGGCACCATAGGACTTGATACACCCTATGGTGGACCTAGCACAGGTAACTACATTTCAGGATAGGGCCGTATAACACAGACACATGACGAGCTAGGACTTGTAGGGAGCCGATCGATTAGTAGATCGTACCGTAGGACCCCGTAATGGGTCACCTCATTATACTGGGCCAAGGGATCATTTCATGATTAATTCTTGACATGGGTTAGAACACTAGTACAGATGGTGCAACGAACCTTGAACATGCGATGCTAGACTTGACTTATCTTGTTATCTTGATTATCCTACCAGTTCTATTATCACCCTTATGTCTAATTCCAGTTTTCACATATCATGTTACCTTTACTAGTTTTCATACTGAAAGTCACTAGGGCTTACCAGTCTTTATGACTGACCCTTTTTCTTTCGCCCCTTTTTCTTTCATTCCCCCCCCCCCGGTTCTCAGGGAGGAAACACTAGCTCTTAGCTTGGATTTAGCTTGCTTTCTAACAGCTCATGTACGGTTTGGTCTTGGGCTATGCTATGGCTGCTTCTACTATTTATGGGGAATAATTTACTTTTGTTTTAAGTTTATGCTTCTTTATTATGAACTGGATGTAATGGAATAATTTGTATTTTGGATATATGAGCTTATGACTCTTTTCTGGAAAATAATAAAAAGTTGGTTTTTTATTTCTACCTCTGCTTTATTTATGTTCTGCCTTATGATATCTCTGTGCATGTTTACCTAGATAATACTGCGCCAAAACTAGTGCATTCCCTTTGTGAGTGACCCTAGCGGAGGTGGGGTGTTACAGACACCTAAAGCCGCATGAAAGGAATTACCCAACTCATGATTTGGAGTTGGCATCAATCGTGTTTGCTCTGAATATGTGTAGACATTACCTGTTGGGAGTTCGAGTTGAGTTGTTTATGGGTCATAAGTCGTTGAAGTATCTTTTCTCCCAAGAGGATTTGATTTTTTGGCAGCAACGGTGGTTAGAGTTTCTAGCGTCATATGATTTTGGTATAGCCTATACTCCTGGTAAAGGTAACACAGTTGCAGATGCGTTAAGTCAAAGAAACGCAAGTTTGGGAGCGACGTTTTCAGAATGGATGAGCCTCGAGTATTTGGTGGGATTTGATTTCAGACCACGGCGTGAGTTGGAGCCTGAAATGTTGGCAAGCTTATCGATAAGACCTACTATCATCGAAAGGATTTGTGAGAGCCAAAAGCGAGATTTAAAGCTTGTCGAGTTTATCCATAAGTTGATCCATAGGATAAAGAATTCGAGGTCGATGGAGAAGGTTGTCTTCAGAAGCTAGGATAATTGGTTGTTCCTAATATCGACGGATTGAGGAATGAGGTTCTGAGAGAATTTCATCACTCGAAATTGACGATTCATCCTGGTGGTAATAAGATGTATCAGGAAATGAAGCGATCTTACTGCTGGTAAGGGATGAAAAGGGATATTGGAAAGTTTATTTCCAAGTGTATGAACTCTCAGTTGATGAATGTCGAACAGAAGAAGCCGAGTGGGTTGCTTCAGCCATTGGAAGTTCCTACGTGGAAGTGGGAGCAGATATCGATGGATTACCTTGAACCAGGGAAGGAAACGAAGGAATTTGGGTCATTGTGGATTGCTTGACCAAAAGTGCAAGGTTTATTCCTGTCAAATCGACCAGGACGACATCGAAATTGGCTGAGCTTTATATAAAATGAATGGTTCAATTCCATGGTATCCCAAAAAGTATAGTCAGTGATCGAGATCCATTGTTCACGAGTGGATTTTGAAAGAGTCTGCAAGAGACTTTGGGAACCGAGTTGTGTTTGAGTACAACTTATCATCCCTAAAATGATGGTGAAACCGAGAGGGTTAACCAAGTTTGCATATAACAACAACTACCAGTCACGCATTGGGATGGCACCACACGAGGCATTGTATGGTAGACCATGTAATTCTCCGGCAAGTTGGGTAGAAACTGGAGATAAGTTGATATTTGGGTCAGAGATGATCAGAGAAACATCAGATCATATCGAGATCCTTTGACAACGAATGAAGGCAACCGAAGATCGTTAGAAGAGTTACGCTGATAAGCGTCGGAAATATGTGGAATTCGACGTTGGCGATATAGTTTTCGTGAAGATTTCACTGTTGAAGCACGTTATTCGGTTCGAAAGCAAAGGAAAGTTAGCTCCATGTTTGTTGTACCATTTCTGATAGTCGAGCGAACTGGAAAACTTGCGTATAGATTGGATTTACCCAAGAAAATGTCAAGTGTGCATAATGTTTTCCATGTGTCGTTTCTTCGGAAGTGTGTGCATGATTCAAATGTGGTGGTATCTCCAGAGCAATACGAAGACCTAGAAGTCGAGTCCATAGTTACAAAACCTTGTAAACCGCTTCGCGTTGTGGGGAATAACACAAAACGGCTTAGGAGGAAGACGGTTAAGTTGGTCAAGGTACAATGAAATGAGGAGGATGACGATTGTACGTGGGAGACGAAAGAGAATATGAAGGCGACCCATCCATAACTCTTCGTTGGTATGACCCATAAGAGTCATGTCATTCTTACCCCGTTGTAACTTGTACTATTATTATTGTTGCTTTTGTTGTTAGAATTCCACATGCTAGGGTAAGGCTATGGATTAATGGCTTGAAGGATGCTAATTTAAATTGTAAATTGGCTGCTTACGGATGATAGACATGCAGAATTGTTTTGGTTGCTTATGTTTGGTTGGAATTTCGGAGGCGAAATTCCTTAGGGGAGGAGAATGTAATAGCCCGCATTTTACCTATCAAAGGATCGTAAAATATTGTTATTTTATTCTCTGAGGGTTGGATCATTCTCATAATTTGATATGTTGGTTATGGAGATGTGAGACATGTTCATAATTTTTACCAATTTCATTTATGATCGTTTTACCCCTGTCAGTCTTATATAGGGTAAAACTTTAGATTGGGATCGAATCAGGTGACATTGAAAAGGAAATGGTGTTGCTAATCCCGTTGAGTGGTCACATTAAAGATTTGGTTCAGCGATTTGGGAGGAATCGCTGTTTTAGTGTTTCACAATTTATGTTCAGGTTTTTAAGCCGTTAATTGACTGATTTAAGGAGTCCCATTAGTGGGCTGGTGGGAGGCTATAAATAAGGGGTTAGAGGCATGAGAATACTTTACTTTCTTCATTCTCTCATTTGGTTGAGCTCGTGATCCTCCTTGCTCAATCAAATAAAATTTTCCACTATTAAAATTTTAGATCTACATAAGGGAATCAAATATCTACATTATCTGAAGCTAGATCTATGTCAAGTGAAGAGAGATCACATCAAATCAAGAGGTTTGAAGCATATTCTTCGCTGTTAGGATTGAGTATTTAGCGATTTCGAATTAATTCTAAGAATTGGTGAGTGATAAGAATCTCTCACACGGATTCAATCAAGTATATAGATTGTTTGATCTTATGTTCATCATTTCAAGTTATTTTCACTTACATCTACATCATGTAAGTATGATTTCAATTCAAAAAAACCATAGGATCTAATATAACAACTTATAAATGGTAATATTATGTGTTAATTCTATGTTTAGATCCATATATATTGATTTAACCATTTGTAGAATCATCGTTTTGATATTGATGATTTGTTGGATGAAATTGATTATTTTAAGTTGATATAGGTTGGAGAGTTTGGGCGTGTTTGACAAGTTGAAAAATCATGGTCCGTCAAGAAAAATCAAGCGGATCGGGTGAATTTCAAGAATCGGGCAAAAAATCAAGTTCTGGAAATTTACATCATTTGAAAAACGCTGTGGAAAGTCCTGGACCAAGCACGACCTAAGGGCATAGGTCGCAGGTCGCGCACCAAGCACGACCTAACAGCATAGGTCGCACATAACAAAGGTCGTAGGTCACGCCAGATTTGACAACGTTTGGCAAACGCTGTTAAAAACTATAGGTCGCACATGAGTTTCCTTAGGTCGCGCATGGGATGGATCGAGCCTGAGCTATGATAGAGTTTCTGAAACGATGAAAAAGGTAGAAACACTGTGAAAGGTATATTGATGGACCAAAAGGCATAATGATGGCAAGGAAGCATTGACAGCATTTCTGAAACGTTGTAAAAAGGTTGAAATACGATGAAAGCTAATTTTGATGTTTAGTTTAGTTTTTCACACCAGATGGTTGCAGAATTGAGCCAGGAGATATAATAGCATTTCAAAAATGCTGCAAAAGACTATTTTGACATTGTGGCTAGTTTTTTCATAGCGAAAAAGCTGGAAATGCTATGAAATGCAGTATCGACCAAACAAAACTTTTTTTGGAGTCAGGTTTTTGCTGTTTAAAGAAAGGTGGATCTGAGTTGGAAGTCAGGTCGGAATAGAGTGGGACGACCTAGTTAGGTCGTTAGTGGGTCAGATCGTGCGAGGCGATGAGTTTGGTTATGGAGGCTTTGTGGACAGATGGGTCGTGGGCCAGTAGGTCATGGGACAACCTAAAGGGGTGGGACGACCTATGTAGTTAAGTGTGAGTGAGATTAGGTCATGTACCATGGGTCGTTTGACGACCTAATGGGATGAAGACAAGATGTGTTGAACCTTATATTAATGTTTTTGGTTCGGGAATGGATGGGGCTTCGTAATGAATCCAAGTAGGAATGTTCGAAGTGTTGTGATGCGTTCGTTGATTGTTGAAATTCAACGAATATGAAGATGACACAAAGTGATGAGTTGATGGATAATGGTTGCTCGAGAAGGTCGCTTGAGCTATGAATGGTAATCAGGTTGGATGACTAAAGATGTTGAAGGCTGAGAGATTATCGTTGTCGTAGGTTCTAGTGGGCTCAAAGCAAGGATATAATAGAGACGTCTAAAAGACATGTTTTATGGTCTAGTACCCTAGGTATCGTTGAAAGGCCTAGATACGTATCGTTGAAAGGGGTATGGAGTTTTTGCTAGAATAGGGGTTACCATTAGCCCTTGAAATATGGCAGGGTTGGGCGTCATACGATTAACGATGGTTTCGAAGCAAGATAGGCGGTGGTATCCAGAGTAGTAAATGTTGGTTGTTTTGCTTGTACCGCCTCACGTAGATCGTCCGACATCGAAGGAGGTATTTCTTGGGTTCTTGTCTGATGTTGGTTTAGACCTTCGAGGCTTGTGCTTGGGGGATGTTGATCTCAATTAGGATGGTTTATGTGATAGATAACTAGTTGCTATGATTGCTATTGTTCGTTTGCCTTTGATTGCCATGAATGTATAGTTGCTTTCAAATGCTTGTTTTAAAAGGCCATCACTGTCAGGATGTTGGGAAGACAGGGTTTAGGTTCTTCTCTGTTGATGTTGGTAGCTTAGTTGTTTTATCTATGTGTTCTCATATACTATATTGATGATGTTAGATAGTTATTTTATCGCTCATTAAGACTGTTGTCTGACTCAAAGTTTTATGTTTCCTCCTATTAGCTTAGGCTGATCATCCGGTTTTGGATGGACATACTGAGTAGTAGGTTACATGTAGCAGAACTTAGTTAGGCGAGGATGTAAAGCGATGAAGAGCAGGAGGCTTGGATATCAGTTTTTCAACTATCTAGTACTTGTTGTTTCCGCTGTTATGATTGGTGTTTTCTCTAAGTGTTGTAGTGAGGCAAATTTGTATAGAGACTTATGTTATAATCCAAGGGGTGAATTTTTTCTAGTTATTTTGAAAGTTTAAGTTTCTGCTCATAAATGCTTCACTATTATAGCCTTTTTTATATGTTCTATTATATTTTATCTTTGCGCTTTGAGTTATAAGATAGGTGCCGCTTGTGTTATCTCACTATGATGATTGTCCATGGCTACCTAACACACCTTTCAGCATATTATTCCTCTTGTTTAGTGCAAGAGTTATGGGCAGATCGTCACAATATTGTTGTTGTTGTAACGGTGGTGTGAGCGAGTGAATTTTGTAGTTGGTTTGATAAAAAAAAAACTAACGTGCATATGTTCGCTGTATGAATATTTATAAAATATGAATATGAATATTTGTTCATAATGAATAAGAACATGAATATGGATATTTATCAAAATGAAATCAAATATCTGTGGCTACTATTCAGAATTGAACTTCAACAAAAAAACCTATTACGGTACGTTTTCTCAACGACGTAGTTGACCGAATTTATCAAGGACCTCATTTTGATCAGCGACATTTTAATTTTTTATGATAGTGGCATAAGGCATATATTTTGGCCAACATATAAACAATTTTTTTAGTAAAAATTTATGGAAGTAATACTATGAACGCCTTAAAAATTTCTTTGAAACAGAATATCAATTTCATGCAAAAATATGATTTGTTGATTATTATTATTTTTGTGTAAGTGAAACTATTAAACACAATTTTTATGTTTGAATAAGAATTATATATTTCATATTATTTTGCAATTTTAGTAATCATAGTTTGTGAATTGAAATTGATAACTTACAAAATACAAAGAGCCAAAATCCGATACATATTTATATTGGCATTAGTAATCGATATTTACATTGAAAAGAATATGAAAGAAAGAGCCAAAAATGGGTACATATTTATATTGGCAAGCGAAGTTTATAGAGCAGCGATAAAAGCGTCTAACAGAGACCAGACATGAGCAACTGACCACTGATGAGGAGGACATCATATTTCAGTCAGTGATGGATCCAGCTATGCGGAACAGACGTTACAGCTTAGGAAATCAAGTGGTAAACAATTTTTCATTTGTTTAATATTAATTTTTGTCTTCTTTGTTGGGTAATTAGATTTGTGTTGAACTGTTGATGACATTATTGTTCATACATCAGTACACCCCTCACTTATTCATACGGAAAATAAATATTATACCATTTTACAAATACCATTATAAGTTGTTATGGAAATTATTGTTGTTACCATTTCACAAATATTGTTAGTGGTAAAGTAAAAAATGTTAAACTAGTTGTTATAAATTCACTGTAATAATAATGTTACGCTGATTTTGAGGAAAAATTACCAATGATTTACCGTAGAAAATGTTAAATAGTCGTTACCATACCGATTAAACTAGTAATTCCAATTTCACTCAAAAAGGATAACCAACGAACATGTTTAACTTAGAGTACATAATCTTAGAATGTAATTCATAATTGTACATGATAATATTATAAAAAATGTGGTTCATTACTGAAGGTTAAATAATTATGGAAGATCTTAAAACTACATCTTAGTGTTAAATTTAGTTAAATTAACAAAACTACTCTAGATTGAATTCTCTTTTTTCTCTAACGCTAGAATGAATGGTTTATTCATGTAAGGACATATCATATACTGTATTATTATGTACATGGTAATAAAATCACTTAAAACTAAGATTTTAAAATAATTGTTACAGGCTAGCAGCCAAGAGGGACATGGTAGGAAGACTAGAACCACTATAGACGCCGCATAGATTGAGAAGTTGAGGGCCAGGGTGGCACAGCTCGAGGACGAGAATCACCGTCAAGCCATCGAGACGACTCAGCTTCCAGATCAATACTTGGCCGAGTTTGCACAGCAGTAGGGGTACTTTCCCTCTTCAGCCGGTTCTGCAGAGATGTTGATCAGTGATGGATTGTTAGGTATGTTTTTTTGTTAGGGTTAATATGAAAGCGGTTTGTTTTTATGTATGTATTATGATGGTACGGTTGATGGTTGACTCGACTGTAGATTTTTTGTGATAAACATGATGTTGGACCATATGTATATGTGTTATTATGATGGTAGACTGTGGTATGTACATATTTATGCATTGCATAATAGTTATTAGGGTTTGTGGTTTAATTTATGTACATTTTTGTTGATTTTTCATGTTAGAATTGGTTCTATTTTGATATTTGCTTGGTATATGGTATGGTGGAATTATAGATTATGGCTGAGATGATGGTTTGAGTGGTAAACGTAGTTTGAGGGCTAAATAGGAGCTGAAATATAAAAAATAAAATGTAGGTTTTCTGACGGCTTATAGGTCTTCAAAACTGTAACGGTTTCCGATGGCTTGCAATGGTTTGTTAACCCGTGTGTAACGGTTTCTGACGGTTGTCTACAGCTGTCGCAAGCCGTCGGAAACCGTTATTAGCCGTAGGAAAATCCAATGACGGGCTGTGCTGACAGCCGTCGGAAACACTGTTTCTCGACACCTCGTGGGTTATTTCCAACGGCTTCCGACGGTCGCCGACGGTTTTCAGCCATCAGAAATAGCGTATTTTCTTGTAGTGCAAAAGCCGCATCCATTCATATGGGTCGCGTCTCTTCAGTCAACCCGCATCCGCTTCAAAACGGATCCGCGTCGGTTCACTGCTCCCATTTCCGAATGCAAGGCCTAGCCCAGTTTCTGTCCAAAACTGTTAAAAAATGGCCTAGTAAAAATAATATCATTTGGACCCGTATCCGATCCCTACCAAGTCGGATAGCGACGAAGGTGCACGCGTGTGTGGTGGTGAACCATGACTTCCCTCCTCACAACGAAGCAAACATTTGGGTGCCCCAAGGCCTCAACCTTTTCATTTGGAATTACTTAAGTACCTTGAAACCTATTTAATTTTTGGTGATGTGGGACTACTGAAAAAATGTATTTTTAATTTACAAGATTTGAACAATCCCCCCACTTGAATGATAATATACATTTTTCCTCCACACAAAGTGAAATATCACAGAGTACATATGGAATAATGTTTTATCATGGATAAGTAGATATTTCACTTTAAACTTTCCTTAGTTAAAACTTATCGAATCTACTTGGTGAACCGGTGAAATATTTCATCTTGAACCGTCCGCCCTTATTGTATATCCAGACAATAAGCTTTATGAAACATTGATTCCATTCTCATCCAATCTCTTGGTTGTGTTCATTTTGGTCATGAACACTACTTGGTTCTGCGAGTGTTATAGAAAATTTAAGCCTTTAAAATTCTCATAGTGCCGACCCAGCTCACACTAACATAGGTGATCGCAACCATTAGGAGTATCCTACCTATACCCCACTTGTTATATTTAAGATATGGTCATCATTAAAAAACATAGTTTTAACCTTGTCATACTTCTGTAGGAATGCATTTATATTGTGCACCATAGGAATGGAGCAGGACTATGTTCAAACAAATGCATTGCGTTTTGAGCTATTCATAACTGATTTGCTTATTGATTCTAGTCTATGGGATCTTCAGTCACTAGGATAAGTTTCCGTATAAGATAACTCTTATTGATTTAGAGTTTTAAACTCATTCCCCTCGATGTGCAGTTAATTTTATCTCTTGATAAACCTTTAGTAAAAGGATCCGCTAGGTTATCACCTGTTCTCACATAATCTATACACCAAAACATTGATTTTGTAACATTTTGTAATTTGACATTGCTAACACTTATTTTAAGTGTTATAAGTTAACAACACTAAAAGTGTGTGGATGCTTGAAAAATGTTAGTAAAAATGATTAAATTTTAATATACTCACCTAACATAAAAAAGTGTTAGAACTAAAACGTAAATGGGTAAATATATTATAATCAACTGGAGTTTTTTGTAATTCTTCAAGGAACTTCCTTGGTAACACTCACCCTTCCCCATTCACAATTTAGGCCATAGTTTTTTCAACTTCAATCCTCATCTAGGGTTTTATCCAACTTGCCACAACTCAACCACTTAGCACCTATCATTACGATGGCACTTGTTATAACTAAGCACCTATTTCTCTAGCGAAGTCGAGCATTTGATTTTGCTTCTCCAGCGGCAGCTTCTCATTGCGACCTCCTTCTCGCAGCACAAGCACCTACATTGACAACACCATCTACATCAGGTATGATATTAGCTAGCAACAAACTAATTTTGGGATTTCAAAATAAAGATTAATTTTTGAAGGATGCTGAGCAATTATAACTGTAAAATTGGATGAGTTTTTCACTGATAGAAGTGCGAACGTATTTCAAATCTTGTATGCTGCTTCTTGATGAATTGTTAATTAGTTCAAAAATATTTGTTCTTGCAGGTTAAGAATAATCTGAAAGAGAAAGTTACACGAACAATTGTTTGGAAGGCAGCACATACAAATAAGAAATCTGACTAGTTTTTTTTTTTAAACTAATTTGACTCATAGATTTTGTTGCTGTCATGATTCTCAAAGAATTAAGACATCATGTTTGTGTCGGTTACTTGTTGGATTAATTTTTCTTTTGTTTGGGCAAATATGTTAAATGTACATTGCTGTTATAGTTAAGGTTTAAACAATAAGTGAAATTTACAATTTATTGAGGGGCTAAATTGTAAAAATGGAATAACTGATTTTATCAGTTATTAAAAAGGTGTTGGTCCCCGAGAATACGTACGCTTCTTTTATTTATTTCCTCCCCGTCAGAAAGAAACACCGAAAATCAGAAGAAACGGTATTCTTGGAAGATCACAATATCATTCAAATTGGAACAATGGATTCCAGTACGCTTCCGCAATCTCCTTTTGTTTATGATTTCATTTCTCTTGAATTGATTAGGGTTAGGGCTGAATTGAAAATTCTTCAACAATTGGTATCAGAGCAACCCTAAACCAATTCCTGAGGATTTAATGCTGATATGATCTTCCTTGCTTTTCCGTTTGGATCTATGTAGATCATGAAGCATTTTTTTTTGATTCGATTACCGAAACTCTTTTGAATGCGGTTTTGTATGTTACATACACAATGTTTTAAACAGTATTAGATAATCATTACTCCTTGAAATTTGTCCTTTTTTGGCGACACTTGAATTGGTGTATTGTGATGTTTGCTTAAATGTATTAACGTGTACGGTTCATGAAGTGTTGTACCCTTTTTTTTGGATCTTATGCCATATTTGCTGTCATACGTGCTAAGCTAATGTCTTTTGCTGCAAATTGTATTATTAATATCAATGCAAACTTCAGCAAATTATGACAGCGTGGACTTTTTCAACATAGTCTTTTACATGTACTAGTGCATTAGAATAAAGCATGGTTTGTTAATTTGTGAAAGCATATTGGCTTTATTCCATGCGTTATCCCTTGCCTGCACCAAGGTGCATTCATTCATCCTTTACATAAAAGTTACATATAGTGCAAAGTAGCAATGGACTTGTTCCATTCTTCATGGAGCAAAATGGTGATTACTGAAAGATATCCCTTCTAGTTTAGTTTATTTAATAACCAAGTTCGGTTATTAATATATATAAAAAAGAAGAAGGAGTTATTAATCACTAATGACAGTATGCAGTATAAAGCTACAAATTTAAATACATAAAATTATGATTCTATAAGGTAACTGTTGATTAAACACAGTACATGAGATTTTAAGGATCAGAAATTTTGCATTTAAATTTGTATGCAGTTAAATATGGTTTCTGTGGAAATTTGATATTTTAATGGATTAATTGAAACAAAATATCACCAAAGTGATCTCTTTTGTGTAGATTAATTTAATTGAATATCAAAATAGTTGTGTGTATGTAGTTCATGCGTTTATTAACGATCCCAAAGGTGAATTAGTATTTGGCAGAATTTCATGCATGCTTGTGGCGATAAATATGTGATAATTATAAGGTATTTTATGTGAGCAATATGTTTATCCAAAGATTGCATATTGTTTGACAAAACTTATTATCAATATTTGATTGCTACAACAAGAGTACCGTTTACAATTAATATTACTGTCCAAAGACTTGATATCAATGATGTGTCTGGTATCTTGAGATGGGATTAACCTATATTTGAATTTATTGTTTCATATGGATTATTAATTATATGAGCATGTTATTCATATAATTGTCATGTTCTCTTTTCAGCTGTTGCTACTGTATCTGCTAATCTAAATTCAGTACCGGTCCTTAATGGTAATAACTTTAAGGACTGGAAGGAGAACATTTTAATTGTTCTGGGCTGCATGGATCTAGACCTTGCATTAAGGATGGATCGGACTGCTTCTCTTACGGATACTAGCTCCTTAGAAGAAAGGAGAATTTTTGAGAAGTGGGACCGTTCAAATCGCATGAGTCTTATGATTATCAAACGCGGCATACCTGAGGCTTTTAGGGGTGTGGTATCCGAAGAGATCACCGATGCCACAGCTTTTCTTGCTGAAATTGAGAAACGCTTTGCGAAAAGCGATAAGGCAGAAACAAGTATTCTTTTAAAGAAACTTATTTCTATGAAGTTCAAAGGCAAGGAAAACATAAGGGAGTACATTATGGAAATGTCTCACCTTGCTTCAAAATTGAAGGCACTAAAACTTGAGCTTTCGGATGACTTGCTTGTGCATTTAGTGCTTATCTCTCTTCCACCACAATTCAGTCAATTCAAGGTCAGTTATAACTGCCAAAAGGAGAAGTGGACTCTTAATGAGCTCATTTCATATTGTGTTCAAGAGGAAGAGAGATTGAAGCAAGATAAGACTGAAAGTGCTCATTTGGCAACCACCTCTAAAGGTAAGGGCAAGAAAAGAAAAGCTAAGAATGAAGCTGCTAATGATCCAGATCAAAAGAAACCACAAAAGGAAAAGGAAGGTTGTTTCTTTTGCCATAAACCTGGACACATGAAGAAAGAATGTACCAAATATCATGCATGGCGTGCAAAGAAAGGTACGTTTCTTACTTTGGTCTGTTCTGAGGTAAATTTATCTTCAGTACCTAGAAACACTTGGTGGATAGATTCTGGCGCTACTACTCATATAAGTGTTTCTATGTAGGGTTGCCTGAGCTACCGAAAGCCAACTGATGGTGAAAGACACATCTTTGTAGGTGACGGACAATCGGTAGAAGTAGAAGCAATTGGACATTTTAGAATGTTATTAGAAACTGGTTTTTATTTGGATTTAAAAGACACATTTGTTGTACCGTCATTTAGACGGAATTTGGTTTATGTTTCTGTGTTGGACAAATTTGGATATTGTTGTTCATTTGGAAACAATCAGATTAGTTTTTCTTTGAATTCAAATGTTGTTGGAACTGGTTATTTAAATGCTTATGACAATCTTTATTTGTTAGAAACAGTTGCATCCTATAACGAAATCTTGCATGTAGAATCACGTGGTACTAAGCGTAAATTAACTAAAGAAAATTCAGCATCTTTGTGGCATAAGCGCTTAGGTCATATCTCAAAAGATAGAGTTGAGCGCTTAGTGTCTAATGGAATTTTAGAATCTCTTGACTTTACAAACTTTGATGTTTGTGTAGATTGTATCAAGGGAACAGACCAAAACTAAAAGATTGGGTGCCTATAGTCTTCAGACGTCTTAGAATTAATTCATACAGATATTTGTGGGCCTTTCCCTACGGAATCTTGGAATGGCCAATAGTATTTCATAACATTCATAGACGATTACTCACGTTATGGGTACCTATATCTCATTCATGAAAAGTCGCAATCACTGGATGTGTTCAAAGCTTATAAAGCTGAAGTTGAGAATCAACTCAACAAAAGCATTAAAAGTGTCAGATCTAACCGTGGTGGCGAGTACTCTGGTAGATATGATGGCTCCGGTGAACAACGTCCAGGACCGTTTGCTAGATTCCTAGAGGAATGCGGTATTGTCCCACAGTACATCATGCCAGGATCACCTAATATGAATGGTGTTGCTGAAAGACGAAACCGAACTCTTAAGGATATGGTAAGGAGTATGATTGCTCATTCCACCTTACCTGAGTCTCTCTGGGGAGAAGCATTAAAAACAGCAGCTTATATTCTCAACAGAGTACCAACTAAAGCAGCTGCAAAAACACCTTATGAGCTTTGGACAGGTCGAAAGCCTAGTCTAAAGCACTTTCATATTTGGGGATGTCCAGCTGAGGCAAGGCCTTATAGGCCACATGAAAAGAAACTGGATTCCAAACCAGTGAGCAGCTACTTTATTGGTTATTCTGAGCGTTCTAGGGGCTATAAGTTTTACGATCCCATAGCAAGGAATATTTTTGAGACGGGAACTGCAATATTCTTTGAGGAAATTGAGTTTGGGGGGAGAAATAAAGTTAAAGACATTACTTTTGAGGAGGACTTGGATTCAAATCCAGTTCCTATTATCACTTTTGATAATGTTCAGTTGCCTACACCTGTCATTGATCAAGAAGTGTATCAAGAACCTCAACAAGATAATGTTATACAACCCTTAATCAAAATGAAACCATTGTTCCTGAAGAACAAACTCAACAACCTCAAGAACCAATGCCATTAAGAAGGTCCATGAGAGAAAGGAGAAGTACTATTTCTGATGATTATATTGTATTTCTCCAAGAGCAAGAGAATGACAATGGGATGATGGAAGATGATCCAATCAACATTCATCATGCCATGAAAAGTTCTAATTCTCAAAAATGGATAGATGCCATGAATGAGGAGTATAAATCAATGCAAGACAATAAAGTTTGGGAACTTGTCCCATTACCAGAAGGTGCAAAACCATTTGGTTGTAAATGGATATTTAAAACCAAGAGGGATGCAAAAGGTAATGTGGAAAGTTATAAGGCACGTCTTTTAGCAAAAGGCTATACTCAGAAAGAAGGCATCGATTTTATAGAGACTTTTTCTCCAGTTTCATCGAAAGACTCTTTTAGGACAATTATGGCACTTGTTGCTCATCTTGATCTTGAGTTACATCAGATGGATGTTAAAACAGCGTTTCTCAATGGAGACATTGATGAGACAATTTATATGGTTCAACTAGAAAACTTTGTATCAGGAGATCCAAAGAATATGGTCTGCAAATTAAGAAAATCCATCTATGGACTTAAGCAAGCTTCTCGTCAATGGTACCACAAATTTCATCAAGTAATCATCTCGTTTGGTTTTGAGACGAATATTGTTGATGACTGTGCGTATCACAAGTTCAGTGGGAGTAAACATATATTCCTGGTTTTATATGTCGACGACATTTTGCTTGCCACTAACGATATAGGCTTATTGCACGAAACCAAGAAATTTTTATCCAAACATTTTGAGATGAAAGATCTTGGGGACGCCTCTTTTGTATTAGGTATTCAGATACTTCGAGACCGTTCTCGAGGTATTCTTGGATTGTCACAAAAGAGCTATATTGATAAAGTACTCAAAAGGTTTGGCATGCAAGATTGTAGACCAGGAGATACCCCTGTCGCTAAAGGAGATAAATTCAGTCTTAGCCAGTGCCCTAAAAGTAATCTTGAAATTCAAGAAATGCAAAAGATTCCCTATGCTTCAGCTGTTGGGAGTCTAATGTATGCTCAAGTATGTACACGCCCAGATATTGCATACATTGTTGGGATGTTAGGCAGATACTTAAGCAACCCTGGTATAGACCATTGGAAGGCAGCCAAGAGGGTTATGAGGTATCTTCAGAGAACAAAAGATTACATGCTCACTTATAGAAGATCAGATCATTTGTAGGTCGTAGGATATTCTGATTCTGATTTTGCGGGATGCCAAGATAGCAGAAAGTCTACATCAGGCTATATTTATCTATTGGCTGGAGGAGCTATATCCTGGAAAAGTGTCAAACAGACACTTGTAACTTCTTCTACCATGGAAGCAGAATTTGTAGCATGTTATGAGGCATCAAACCATGGAATATGGCTACGTAACTTTGTCACTGGGCTGTGCATTTTGGAAAATGTAGAAAGACCATTGAAGCTATATTGTGATAATAAGTCAGCAGTGCTATATTCTAATAATAATAGAAGCTCAACTAAGTCAAAACATATTGATATAAAATTCTTAGTTGTGAAAGAAAGAGTGCAGAGTGGACATATTTGTATAGAGCATATTGGAACAAACTTCATGATAGCGGATCCGCTCACAAAAGGTTTACCACCCAAGGTCTTTCATGAGCACACTGCTTGTATGGGTGTTGTACTGTTAGAGGATATCATGATTTAGTGGGAGTTTGTAATTTATATGCTTTATGTTTACCTTGAGACATTTATATATTCGGTTTTCTGATCAGAAGTAAAGTATTCAGTTCATTCACTCTGTTTACTATTTTGATTCTGACCTCACTTAAGTTTAAGGAGGACCAATTGAAATATATATACGTGTTTGATTCACATTACATGTGATTTTTTGTGATACGTATATATGATTAATCTATGTCATTTAACTGTATATATGTGTGTGACCATTGATGGGTTTAGTCATGATTAATATGGCAGAAACCACTGTGATCCTATATAAATATGGTTAATGGACGAGATTGTTAAAGATTACCTTTATTTAATAGCAAATTTTGAGCTCATAAGGTTGTACGTTTATAAGTAAACATATATTGCCCAAGTGGGAGATTGTTGGATTAATTTTTTTTTTTGGGCAAATATGTTAAATGTACATTGCTGTTATAGTTAAGCTTTAAACAATAAGTGAAATTTACAATTTATTGAGGGGCTAAATTGTAAAAATGGAATAACTGATTTTATCGGTTATTAAAAAGGTGTTAGTCCCCGAGAATACGTACGCTTCTTTTATTTCTTTCCTCTCCGTCAGAAAGAAACACCGAAAATAAGAAGAAACGGTATTCTTGGAAGATCACAACATCATTCAAATTGGAACAATGGATTCCGGTACGCTTCCGCAATCTCCTTTTGTTTATGATTTCATTTCTCTTGAATTGATTAGGGTTATGGCTGAATTGAAAATTCTTCAACATTACTAATTTGACTATTAGGGTGAACGAAAAATGTAAATAGTGGGCGTAACTTCTTAGATACTAACATGAATGTGAGTCGTTTTGTAATGCTTATCTATCAATGTGTTCTTGAATGCTAATGCGTTCTTGAATTACGTTGTTTAAGAAAAAGGTTATGACCTAATTTTCGTGTTTTTGCCTTTTTTTGTCGGTCACCTTGCTGTAATCATAATGCTTGGAACTGACTTGACACTTTTTTTGCTTTTTTTATTGTACTATACAGCTAGTAAGCATGTTGGTGTGCTCTTAGTCTAATCATGTTGGATGAATGAAATATACGTTAATCTCATGTAAAAGAACAACCCGTGCAATGCAAAACCAATTGTTTTGTTGTAATATGTAAGTGGATGTTGACACCTAGTAGATAGCTAGAAGGTATCTTATCCATGGTTGAAAACAAACATTTTTGTTTACTATAAATTAATACATACTTTTGTAATAAAATGCATGATATGCAATGAAAAGTTGAATCCAGATGCCTAAGCAAAGTACAGTGAAATCGTTCAAATAGTTTGATCCAGGTGTCAAAGCAAGATATAATGAAATCATCCAAGGGTCCGGCTATTTCCACCCCATTGTTTGCTCTTCACCCCCCGCCTAAAATTCTAAAAATACTAATTCCAATTTTCCCCTTCGAAAATTAATTGGATATATAAATCCATGTTATTTCTTGATGTCATTACAATTCAAATAACGTATTAGTCAAAACATGTTGTTCGGAGATTTTATATAAACAGAACCTAAGTCCCCTAAAATAATTCAAAAACTCACGACCAACGACAGAAAAATAAAAACAACGACAAAATTAAGCGTATAAATTTGCAAATTCAAGTCTGCTCCAAAATTATACTTTGCATAAAGTTAGTAAAACGAAATTACATCAGTATTTAATCATGACAACGCTTTCAGTCGACAATATCTCACAACAACATTTCAGATTTTATTTTATTTTTTCTGAGAGATATGCAATAGAAGGAAAACGCAGATTGAAAGAAGAAGAAATAAAACCAGTTTGATTAAAAGAAGGACACATTTGAAAATAGATGGGGTGGGTGGAGAAAAAAGCGGGGTGTGTATTTTTTTTTTAAATCACTGGGGTGTGAAGAGTATATATGGTAATAGCCGGACCCATCATCCAAATTCGCACAAATGTCTATGCAGTTTATGTCATAAAAATAGTCTGTACTGAGAAAACTAAAATGGTGACTTCGTCACTATCAAAATCAGCCTCTACAAATTCACGAATTAAGAAATTCTCCAACCTAGCTTTTGATTTTAGATCTGCAATTCCGCCTGATGTCAATTCATCTAAGCAACATGCAGATTGTCTAACTCTTCATCAGAGAAAAAGCTTCGTGCTTCAGATCTGAATTCAACTCAAGAATTTCCAGATCTTATTTCGAAAATTCAGACTGGCAATTCTAAGGTAAACTTTCTGCAATCTAGATCTTGGCTTGAAACAGTGAAGGATAATAATTTGCACCAGAATGGTGTTCAACTTTCTTTCTATGAGCCAGTAGTGCAAGATGATCTTAAAATCACAATTATCAGTGAAGATCTAGTTGGCAAAATGGTCGAATTCTATTGTGTTATATGTTTATGGAAGAAAACCTTATTATAATTACTTGAAAGGGTATATCGATAGGAACTGGGGCTTGAAGGGTAATTATAAATTGTATTTCAGAGAAAATGGGTTCTTTATCATTAAGTGGGAATTGGTTGAGGATTGTTATCATATTCTAGCTTCTGGGCCGTATTTTTATGATAAAAGATTGGCTTTCATGAAAAAAATATGAACCTGGAATTAAGTTAACTAGAGAATGACAAATTCTATTTAGACCACTAAAAATACTGAGTTGCCCCCCTTTTTTATTTAAAAATTTTGCTGGACAAAAATACCCTTCGTTAAATATAATTTTTTTATATGTTTTCATCAACCACGCAGTGCTGGTGTGGGGATTGTGATTCATCCACGCACTAGGCCTACGAGGTTGATATCATAACCTCGTAGGGGCCCTACGAGGTTAGCAACATTACCACGTAGGGTACCTACGAGGTAAGCAACATAACCTCGTAGTGACTCTACGAGGTAAATGATATTTTGGTCATACGAAAGTTTAAAAAAAAACAGGGGGCAACTCAGTAGAAAAGGTGGTCTAAATAGAATTTGCCCTAGAGAATTTCTGAATACAATTACAATATGGATTAAACTACCCAATCTTGATTTAGATTTTTGTTCGACTAAAGCAATCAGTAGGATTTCCTCAACTCTAGGTCACCCTCTAAGATTAGACAGTGTTACTGAGGATATAACTCGAATTTCTTATGCAAGAGTTTTGGTTAAAGTTGATATAGATTTGAAATTCCCCAAATCAGTTCCTATACAATATTTTAATGGGGAATTAGTTTGGTAAAGAATTCAATACGAATGGACTCCTATTGCATGTTCTTATTGTAAAGTTTTTGGGTATTCTAGTGCGACATGTAAATCAATTAGAGTATGGATTCCAAAACATAATGTAAAATCTGATGTGAGGATGGATATTGATGAGGCTAATGATATTCAGGAGAAACATTTAAGCGTTGATAATGGGGATTCTTGCATGGTTATTCCAGACACTAATAAATCCATGCAGAACTATGAATGTGTTATATATTTGATGAGATGATTTGGTTGTCTGAAAGAATATTAAGTGAGGAGGAAGGGTTGTCTGAAGCTAAGTATCAAGTTGAAAATCTGATTGCTAATAATGACTTTGGTGGGAAACAAGAGAGGCTTGAAGCAGTTAAGGAGTCAAATGATAAGTCATAAGCTGTTTCAGAATACGATGAGATTAACAGATCTGATTAGGTAGTGCGGAATGTTTCAGAGAGTGTTAAAGATGGTCTAGCAAATATAAAGGTGAGTTCTATCTCTAAATTTGATCAACATGATGGTAGTAATAGGGATATGCAGGATATGTTATTGGATGAATCTGATAGTTCATCAAGTAGTTTCAAAAGAAGGAGAACCAAGTTAGCTAATAAATTCAAAAGTGTAAATAAAATGACATATGATGAGCCCCTGGTGGAAACAAATCCAGAATGGACTAAGTTGGTGGCTCAATTTCAAAATAGATCTAAATCAAAGAAAAACAGGGAAGATGGTAGTTCTCCAGGAGGTGTACAAAATGGTGGGATAGCGAAAAAGTAAGCTCCTTCCTGGTGTTTGAACTAATTTTTTGTTTTGTCTTCAGTTCATCCTGCTGTTTGAAATCGAAGTTTTGCTGCTGATGTGACTTGAATTTCAGTCTTCTAGCTGTGTTTTGATCGTTGGGTGCAGCACAGTGGTTGATGCTTTGGAGGATATTGGTTATGTCAAATGTGGTTTAGCTTCTTGTGGCTGATGTTGCTAGATGTTTGCACTCTACAGTCAGGAAGGCTACATAATTTTGCTGTTGGGAGTTGATCTGTTATCATATGCTTTGCCACTTAGTGTGGGCTTATCTTTGAATTCTGGCTTGTTGGCATATTGTGGTGAGATATTGTTGAAGCCTGTTCTGCCATTTTTGTGTGGTTGAATTTCCTGGGCTTTCAATGTGGTTTTGGAACTGTGGCTGAAGTCTTCAAGTTTAATTTTGTTTAGTTGTTGGGTGTGTCTAGCTGTTGCGCCATGTTTATTTGTTATGTTTAGACTTGTATTTGGTTGGGTCGAGTTGGATTTGCTATCTATTTGTATAGTATTTCTTTAGTTAGTAGTTTATCATTTGTATCCAGCTCGTCCCTATTTCATGTACTCTTTTGTTCTGTTATATAAGTACCCTTTTTTTCAAAAAAAAAAGAAAAAAATAAAAGGTCTGTACTGTTTTTTCTAGGTACGACGTAGTTAAATTGTTGCTGGGCCTTAAGGGTTAAACACTTTTATCCATTGACATAAAGACAGTCAAGCTAAATGAAGGTAGCACAAGGTTTAATTAGAACGCATATAAAATTTGGCTGAGCTTATTAAAGGAGAATTAGGTTGCACAAGCTTTAAGCAGACAACACAGAACTTTTGAATATAAACTCTTTCCAAGAATGTCAGTCACTTTTTAGTATTAATCGGTTTCACTTTCTTGGTTGAATTAGGCAACACAAGCACATGTTTTAATTAGGTCACTTTTGAATATAAACTCTTTCCAAGAATGTGTTCACCTTGCAGCATTAATATAAACTCTTGTGCAACCTAATTCTCCTTGTGAATATAAATTATTTTCGCTACTATTCAATGTTTTGTTATAGATATTGCTTTTCACTACTATTCAACAGTATTTGATCTGCAAATTTTGATTGACTCATCTTTAGTTATCGTTCCTTTAAATGTATAGATGATGTTTGTGTTTGTGGTTGATTCATATTGAACCATGATAGTCAATATATTTTTATTGCTTTCTTGCTTTGACTATACATTGGAACACCTACTAACTTGAAATCTTAGCTACATATTGCACTGACGGTGAGGAATAACTAAACCTTTTGATATGTTTTAGCAAATTTTATCCATGTATTTGAGCCTAATGTAATAATTTCCTACATTTATCTGTTTCATTTACAGAGAAGAATTTTCATGGCTGGTCTTCGAGAAGAATTTGTAAATAGTGTGGATCAAGAGAACGAGCTTCTAAGGCTTAAATACATTAAGTAGTTAAACCATATGGTAACCTCTTATGGTCCAAATCAACAACCATCGACAACCTCTAACGTATAAAGCTTGTATCTTAGCAATTTTTTTATTAAGTTTTACGGTATTATGGTCCAAATTTTTTGATGATTATTGCTTAAAGGTGGTTTCATCGTATAACTTTCTAGTGTTGCGCAAGCATGCTTGCACCTGCAAGCTTGCTTCAACAACCTTGTGCTTGCTTCAACAGGTTAGTGCTTGCTGCAACAGGCTGCTGCAAACTTGGTGCGAGCAAACAAGCTTTCTTGAGCTTGCTGCAAGCAAGCAAGCTTTCTTGAGCTTGCTGCAAGCAAGCAAGCTTGAGCCAGTAACTTTTAAATTATTTGTGTTTCCTAAATCACTATATTGAACTGAGTGTTTCCTATAATTGATAGTGGCTGTATATAATTTGGGCACTTTTCGAAGATTGTGTGTGTTTATGTTGACAAATTTATTTGATTTGAATTTTTCGTTCATATTTGGTGTTTCAATTATAAGTAATTTGTGTAGGTTGATGTCAATGTTTTGATCATTTTGAGGTTTTCATTCATATTTGTATGCATGAAAATTACTCTAATAAATAATCAAATAACTATTTTTTATTTCACTTGAAAAGTACTTCAATAAATCATCGTTTGTTCTGATTTTATGTTTCAGGTATACTTAAGCAACATTAATGAAGATCATATACTTTTGTCTTTGAAGAAGTCCAATTCGACCTACAGAGGTATATAATTTTGGCATTGTTAATGTTAAACCTTTGACTATGGTACAAGAAAATATGTTTTCATCATTTTCCCTTTTAGAATTTTCTTTTCTACTGTCATTACCTTCCACTTTCACTTTTAATATTCATGAAAATCAAATATGAACGAACCCTCCATTAATGCAAATTTTCACATCCCCACGTCATATTGAACTTCAGGTAATTTAGTGGTTTAAAGTTCCTTCATGAATCTATTATCCAACTCGCTTTTGTTATTTCCTACTTTCTTACACCTCTATGGAATCTATTTCGGACCGCATTGCAAGAACGTCTACTTCGTTCAACTGATTTTACTTTAAGGTGTCTTTGTTTTCCATTTTTGATTTAAAGTTCTAATATGATTAGCATGATCCTTCATTCTTGAAATATGTATTTGGCATCCTTTAGTTTTGCTGCCTATATTTGACATTTTCTTATGTAGTTTTGAGCAAGACCTTATTTTGATTTGTTTTCTATTGGTAAATTTATGTTTTCTGCTACATTTTCTTATGTAGTTTTGAGTAAGACCTTATTTTGATTTGTTTCATAATGGTAAATTTGTGTTCATGCTATCTGCATGGTACTGCAAAAAAATAATTAGTTCTAGTTTTCCTATCCGACAGCAAATATTCAGTTTTAGGAAGATTGGGTAAGTTTTGTTTTTCTAAAAGGATTTTTATAATCAAATTATTATATTCGTTTTTTAAGTATGGATTTTGTTTTTTTGCAAATGAGTTAACAATCCTGGATAGGGAGCATTTTTTTTTCCAATTATTAACAGCTATTTAGAAAGCAACCACTATTTCAGTTTTATGAAGATAGAATACATTTGCTTTCAAGTATCAACGAAATATAAAGCAAAGCACACATTGTAAGTTAAAGTGCGTTTGTTTTCGCGTATTCATTTCCTTTTAGAATACAGCTGATATTTCAGTTTTATGAAGATAGAATATTTTTGTTTTCTAAATTGAATTTTTATAACCAATTCCAATTTTGGAAGAAAACTGCAAATCAATTGAAAATCATGCATGAAGGCATATGGAAATCTATTTGAATTTTTACAATCAAATTGATAAAATCTGTCCAAATTATGGAAGAAAATTAGTGTATCAATTAACAACCATGGAAAGCAAAGACAATGTAAATTAATTTTGCTAATGCGACGATAAAAAATATGCATGGAAGGATTTTTCAAAACTGCCATGATGCTTAAAAAATATATGAACCACATGCGTATATATGGAGGTTGAAAGGAATAAGTGTAATCAGGTAAAGGATTATTGATAGGTATAGAGATAAATTTTACAAATATATTATGTCAATATTGTGACGGTATACGTTTCAAAATTAGGGTCAAAAGGAAGCTTTATATGGAAGTTGAACCAAGATGAAATGAACAGAAACATTTATTATTTTCAAAAGCAGGTTTATTTAAAAAATGCATTGTAAATAGCAGAAAACCCAAAAGCATATGTATAGCTTTCCATAACTTTGAACTCAAATTCTATCCATAACTTTGAACTCAAATTCTAGGCTATGTAAAGCAGGAGAAAATGAACAAACATCTTAGGTAGGAAAAAAAACCAAAAACAGAAGAAAATAAATTTATAGTAAGTAAATCAAGAAAAAAATTTAATTGATAGAAATAAGTGAATAGACATCAATTGGGGAAAAGGAATATGTATCCAAATCTGTGTTGAAGGAAACTTATAATCAAATTGATTGAATTTGTCTTTCAAGTGTGGAAGAAAATTGTAAATCAGTTAACCTTCATGGAAAATGAAGCAAGCGAAAATCAATTTGAATTTTTGTAACCAAGTTGATTAAAATTTCCTTTTAATTGTAGAAAAAATGGTAAACCGTTAACATTTATGGAAATCGTTGAAATCAAAAAATGACCTCAATTCCATAGGTGTTTTTAGAACACTTCACCAAAAAGGTAGGATTTGAGATTTAGGAGCCACAAACACAAATTAATAAGCAAAATAGCATAGAACAAAGAATTTTAGAGTGGTTCGGCTTTAAAATAGCCTATGTCCACTATAGGAAGAGCCTTCGTTATCACTACAACAATTACAAAGTACATGACTTCTCTTTCTACATTCATTTCTCTCTTTTTCAACGATTTTTTTTTTTACTTTTTTCTCTCTTTTCACTTTAGATCTCGCTTGAATTTGTGATGGAACGAGTGAGATCTTTTGATTTGTGATGGTAGTTGTGTAGATATTCAACCACTTAGACACTTAGATAGTCTTCACCCAATCCATGATGATCTTGTGTTGGATCAGGATTTGGAGAGAATTAATGGTAGTATGTGATCACTTGAATTGAAATTAAGAGATTTTCAGTGGGGTTTGGAGAAGATTTGGTCGATTTGTTGTTGGAGAAATATGGACTGAGTTTGAGAAGCCATTAATGGAGCTCGGAGTGCTTGAGAGTAGTGGAGAAATGATTTGGACAGCCCTTAAGGGTCAAAATCGGTCCCTTAAATGGTTGTGTATTTATAGGTGTAGATTGAGGGTAGTGGCAGAGTTGTAATTATGGTGTGAAGGATTTGGGTCGGTCATGAATGTATTTACGAAAATAACACTGGGTCACAGCTATACACAGCTGTCATGCTTGAAGCCGACCCAAAAAGGTGACTGACCAGAAATATGTATGTGCGACTAGGAAATGATGCCGACCAGGAATGGTGCCGACCCATATATTGATTTTAAGACCGACCAGCACCTTGCCATTTTAAGGCGCCGACCCATTATATTGATTTTTAGACCTTTGAGCGACCACGTGCAAAGTTTTGTTGCTCCGTGCGTGAACCATGTTATATTGAGAATGGCCAATCCAATCTTTTTGATCCACGTGTCAACTTTGCCACCTTATTACTTAAAGTGCCGACCACGTGTATTTTCATTACTGACCCATTTTGTGGAAAGCAGCCGACCCTTCGTATGTTAGCTGGAGAATCAATTCATTTACTGAATGCTAGCCGGTCCATGCGCCATAACATACAACTTAGTAGCACGTTGTCATTTAAATAATCTCATGAAATCGATCCAAACGATTCATTAATTCACAATGCCATGTGCATGAGAGAACTGACCGACCCACTCTGTCATGTGATGCCTTATTCCAAAGCCAGATAGCCGATCCACTTTTTATATAAGCAATGCCGAAACATATATATTTCAACATTTAATAGCCGATCAATATAATGTTATGATCCGACCCATAGTTGCTATCTTGATGCATGCTTCACGCTACTTTTCCATGCATTATTAGTTTAACTATAACATGCCACTTATGTATAGAGTTTAGCACGTATCAGCTCACCAATTGCCAATGTTGAACTAATTTTTGGAAACAAGGCCACGCATGCAAACAACTTGCATTATTATAAAAATACATGTACTAGACCACGCGTGCGAGCTTCGACATATTGTATCCTATATAAAATTAAGCTTGCCACGCATAAAAGAAGTCAATTCATGTATACCGAACCCTTTCAATAAAGAATGCATAACCGACTAGATTTCTAGTGTATAACCGACCATATATATGCTTCACGTTTTTTCTTTTTGTATAATGACATGTTGTTATATTTCATTGTATAAGAAATAACGCTTTTGCCTGCATGGAGAGCTGATCCATGGTTGTTGCTAATGTATCGGTCCATATGTTTGTATTAGTGTCGACCGATTCATGAAGGAGGAGCTCGACCATTCCACTGGTTGTAATGCAGCCGACCGACCTAGTTGTTGCGGCGATGACAAATCTGTCGTATGCTTTGGCGATGACCGACCGACCCAATTGATGCCGACCAACCCATAATGTTCAATGTGATCGACCAATCCATCGTTTATGACGTGACCGACCGATCCATATTGGACTGAAGTGACTGATCCATGCACGTTGAAGCTAACCGACCCATTATATTAAAATAACACCAGTCCTTGACACTTAAATGTTAACGATCTATTTCACGTGCGTTTGACTGATTATTTCTGACCCGTGTTTTTAATAGAGTTAAATATTTGCCCCTCGAAGCTTGTATTTTTACTTGTAAAAAATGCGAGCTTCGAAACGAACATCATTGTTAATATATTCTGTGTTAATTGCACATGAATAGATCATAGGTAAATGTTTAAGATGGATCAGAGCATTTATACTTGGATGTTCTTTCTATATCTAGACGAAAGAACAGCCTCCTTGGGTTGTTCTTTGCTCACTTCTTCACTTCTCGGCTGCAGATATTTTAATAATAAACTTGGGCTCGAATCGCTTCATTTGGATTTTAGCTTCTGGCACATGAGCTATTGCATATGGAACTTGTGTACATGATCCAAATTTTGTCGAATTTTTTAATGTTGAGTAGCTCGTTGGTGATAATTCAAACTCAAATTCATTCTTGAAATGCTCTATTGCACGAATCTTGTGGCGCTAACTAGTGCTCCAATTTTGAATTCGAGTGTTTGTCATTGATAATATTGCGCTAGTGTGTCAATACCCCGGTTTTAGTTCGGGCTCGAGTGCGTGAAACAAGTAAAATTCGCGATTGATTGGTCGTACTTGACTTTCACTGAAACGGTCGTGGTCAATTCGCGCTAATTTACTTGTTTTAAGAACTCACTTAGCCATTGGATTTTACTGAAGCAAAGCACACTTTTTAAAGCAAACAGTGACAGAATGGAACTGGTAATTGACGTGCTACACATGATTTTTCTTGCCGCTGCAGCCTTTTTTGCAACAACAAAAACATTACACATTTCTGGGCTAATATCTTGCTATCGACTGCCAATATCGATAACAAATTAGTCGATTTAAAAAATATAGTTATAGTGAATTTCTGTTATAATTTGAATTCGCGTTGACGCTTAAGATCAACTAATCGATACAAGTTGATTGTGGATTTCAAGCGTCATTGTTTTAACGATTTATACGATGGTGTACAACATATCACATTTGGGGAATACGTAACTGTGCTTTATTTTCTGCTTAGAAGCTTTGGATATTCGTGCCCCTACTTGGGAAGTTCTTAGCCTTTACTGTGGGAAGGACTTTTGATGCTCAATGTATGTCCGCTTTGTCGATCAGTTCTGACATCGGAGACTTCATTGGATGCCCCTACTATGGAGAGGTTGTCTATAACCCAACGTTCGTCTTCTCCTGCCAACTGAATTGATATCATAGACTTCACTGAGGATAGTCGATCTCTGCTGTGGAGATGTTACTTTCTCTATGGAAAGGATTTTCTGGTTGCCGTATCGTTTCGCAAAGCGAAATCCCGTGAGGTTTGGGTGTGGTCGCATCACTTCGCGTAACGAACTCTCATGCATCGTTTCACACAATTAACTCTCGCGCTTCATTTCGCACAACGAATTCCCACGACCTTTTGGTGAGGTTGCATCGCTTTGCGTAACGAACTCCCACACATCGTTTCACATAGTGAACTGCCGCGCTTCGTTTCGCAGAACGAATTCCCGCGACCTTTTGGTGAGGTTGCATCGCTTCATGTAACGAACTCCCGCCATCATCTCGCATAGCGAGCACCTGTGCTTCGTTTCGCATAACGAATTCCCACGACCTTTGGGTGAGGTTGCATCGCTTCGCGTAACGAACTCCCGCGCATCGTCTCGCATAGCGAGCTCCCACGCTTCGATTCACACAACGAATTCCCGTGACCTTTTGGTGAGGTTGCATCGCTTCACGTAACGAACTCCTGCGCATCGTTTTACATAGTGAACTCCCGCGCTTCGTTTGGCACAAAGAATTCCCGCGACCTTTTGGTGAGGTTGCATTGCTTTGCGTAACTAACTCCCACGCTTCGTTTTGGCACAATGAATTCCCGTGACCTTTGGGTGAGGTTGCATCGCTTTGCGTAATGAACTCCCACGCTTCGTCTCGCACAGCGAGCTCCCACGCTTGCACACAACGAATTCCCGCAAACTTTGGGTGAAGTTGCTTCGCTTTGCGTAATAAACTCCTGCGCATCGTTTCATATAGCGAACTCTTGCGCTTCGTTTCACTCAATGCATTGCTTCATGTAACGAACTCCCACACATCGTTTCACATAGTGAACTCTCGCGCTTCGTTTCGCACAACGAATTCCATGACCTTTGGGTGAAGTTGCATCGCTTCGCGAAACGAACTCCCGCACATCGTCTCGCATAGCGAGCTCTCGCGCTTCATTTCACAAAACGAGTTCCCACGACCTTTGGGGTTCTGGATCTGTGGCTGCTTGCTACACTCTTCGATGTTTGACTCATTGGGACTTTTTCAATATGCCCTTGACTTGGTGTTGTCTTCTCGAGGTTGTCTCACTTGGTCGAACTTTAAAGAAGCAAACGTCTGTGGAATAGCCTACAATGAGAAAATTGTCTTTAACAAATTTTGTATATTTTACAAGTAAAAGATTTATGCATGCAGGTAAGACTTCATTCGTAAAGCTATTGTTCGGTACAATGCATGTAAAACATTACAGACTTTTACAAGAGATTCGAACATAGCAAGAAGTAAAGGCGAAGAAGACTGCTTATTCTGAGCTACTGATATTAGAGCACCACCAACGGTTATTAGTTGATGACCGACCTTGTATTGGTTTGAGCAGAAGCTCTGTTGTTTGGACCAAAGTGGTCATTTGATGCTCCTTGCCCTTGGGGAGTTGCAGTAGGATTTGCAGCTTGGGATTCTTCACATATTGTTGTGGGCGATTCTTCCTAATCAGCTCTTCGATCAATGATTTCAGATGCCTACAGTCGTTGGTGTTATGGCCTGATTGATTATGGAACCAGCAGAACTTCCCTGAGTTGGTTAGATGGTTATTTATCTTTATTGGTCGAGGCTCCGCGTAATTTTTTGCATCCTTCGTGGCAAGGTAGATGTTTTCAGAAGTGTCATTCAGAGGAGTTAGCTCTAATGAGTCCTGAAGGCGGGACTTCTTATTAGCTTTGTTGCTGTTCCCGTCATTAGTCCGCTTCTGCCTCTGATTTTTCTGTTAATTAACTTGAGCGTTAACACCCTTTTTATCCTCAGCTGTGCTGCTTGTCCCAATAGGAGGAGGATCGCCATCTACTCTCATGTACTCTTCCTATTTTTATAGAACTTGTCAAGCGTATTTGGTTCCTTCATTTTTATCCATCTGCGAAACTCACTTTTCTTATCAATAGCTTCGAGTAAATCCGTAAGGATTATGCGAGGCTCTGGATTCCTCACTTCGGACAAGGCAACATTGAATCGATTGAGAAAAGTTTTAACAAATTCCCCTGGATTCTACTTCATTGCTAAAAGTGTAATAGCATCTTTGGCTTTGGTAGCAATATACAGATGGAACTGCTCCTTGAACTTTTAGAAAATCGATCTACAAACTTTGGTGGCAGCTTTATGAACCATAATAACGCAACACCTTCTAAGTAGAGGGGAAAGTATAGGCACCTCGTCTCGTCTGTTGCTTTTGCTGCACTCATATGCCTCTTGTACTTGAACAGAAAGTAGTTAGGATCAACAAGGTCGTTGTACGGAGGCAAAGTTGGAAGGGTGAAGTTCTTCGGACACTCTGTTTCTCGGATTTTCTCGGCAAATGGAGTGCTATCGGGAGAGATATCCCATTCTCTTTCATCGTCATTGCGAGCTTGATTCTTCTTCATGATCTGTTCTATCATATCCAAGATGTATTCTTCAGTGTTATGCTGCTCTACAAGGCTGAGTTCTTAACCAAATTTTCGTCTAAGCAAGCGATCATGATTAAAAGACTTAGGTCCTTTATCTACCTAATAAGGAGGAGCCCCTGTGGCCGGACTAATGACAACCCTTCGAGTATTCCCCTTGGAATGATCCTTAGCTTTCACCTTCATGTCTTCGACATTAGCTTTGCCTTTGTCGCTCCGCGAGTCATTAACATCTTCCATGCTATCGTTGCAGTTTTGATCAGAAGCGGATGAATTGACATTCTCCTCGAGATCAACATGGACCTTTGGAGGTGCTGGACTAGGACGAGCGTTAAGGACAATGTCAAGTTTTTCCGTCATAGCATCGGTAGAAGCATCCATTCGTTGGTTCATGTTGGCAACCACCACGTCCAATTCGTCTTTTGTGATGCCAGCTCCACCTCTAGAACCTTGGTCAACTTCAAGATTATTTGTTTGCGGTGTAGCTTCACGATCAACATTATCGGTACCTCTTATGGATTTACTTCCTCTTTTCTTCGACTTTGATTATGCCATTATTTCAGATAAGCTTTTGAACCTTGAAGACAATCTCTTAACATGCCTAAACTTTAGATCGTGCGAATATATTGTAAAGAATGGCCTTCGAACTTAGGTATTACACAAAACTCTTGATCTTTTGAAAATGTATGTAGCGCCACGTGGGCGCCAAATGTTGAAATCAAAAAATGAACTCAACACCAAAGGCGTTTTTAGAACACTACACCAAAAGGTAGGATTTGAGATTTAGGAGCCAAAAACACAAATTAAAAAGAAAAATAGTTGAGAAATAAGAATTTTAGAGTGGTTCGGCTTAAAAATAGCCTACGTCCACTATAGGAAGAGCCTTCGTTATCACTACAGCAATTACAAAGTACATGACTTCTCTTTTTACATACATTTCTCTCTTTTTCAATGATCTTCTACTTTTTTCTCTCTTTTCACTTTAGATCTCGCTTGAATTTGCGATGGAACGAGTGAGATCTTTTGATTTGTGATGGTAGTTGTGTGGATATTCAACCACATAGGCACTTACATGATCTTCAACGGATTCATGATTATCTTGTGTTGGATCTAGGCTTTGGAGAGAATTAATGGTAGTACGTGATCACTTGAATTGAAGTTAAGAGATTTTTAATGGGGTTTGGAGAATATTTGGTCGATTTGTTGTTGGAGGAAGATGAATTGAGTTTGAGAAACCATTAATGAAACTTGGAGTGCTTGAGAGAAGTGGAGAAATGATTTGGACAGCTCTTCCAGATCCAAAAAATGTCCCTTAAATGGTTGAGAAGTAGCGTATTTATATGAGTAGTTAGAGGGTAGTGGCAGAGTCGTAATTATGGTGTACAGGGTTTGGATCGATCTAA
Source organism: Allium sativum (assembly GCA_030737875.1). Lineage (NCBI taxonomy): Eukaryota > Viridiplantae > Streptophyta > Magnoliopsida > Asparagales > Amaryllidaceae > Allium > Allium sativum. The sequence continues at coordinate 134,520,981 of CM060911.1, read as the reverse complement.
ATATAGTTACAAAAATGTCATTGGGTCACAGCTGTACACAATTGTCATATTTGAACCCGACCCAAAAAGATGACCAACCAGAAATATGTATGTGCGACCAGGAAATGATGCCGACCAGGAATGATGCCGACCCATATATTGATTTTAAGACCGACCAGCACCTTGCCATTTTAAGGCACCGACCCATTTTATATTTTGGAGCCGACCCAGCTTTAAACCTTTGACCGACCACGTGCAAAGTTCTGCTGCTCCGTGCGTGACCCATGTTATATTGAGATTGGCCGATCCAATCTGTTGATCCACATGTCAACTTTGCCATCTTATTACTTAAAGTGCCGACCACGTGTATTTTCATTACTGATTCATTTTGTGGAAAGCAGCCGACCCTTCGTATGTTAGCCGGAGAATCAACTCATTTACTGAATGCCAGCTGGTCCATGCTCCATAACATACAACTTAGTAGCACGTTGTCATGTAAATAATCCCATGAAACCGATCCAAATGATTCACGAATTCACAATGCCATGTGCATGAGAGAACTGACCGACCCACTCTTTCATGTGACGCCTTATTCCAAAACCAGGTAGCCGATCCACTTTTTATATGAGCAATGTCGAACCGTATATATTTTTTGACATTTAATAGCCGATCAATATAATGGTATAAGCCGACCTATAGTTGCTATCCTGATGCATGCTTCATGTTACTTTTACATGCACTATTAATTGAACTATAACATGCCACGTATGTGTAGAGTTTGGCATGTATCAGCTCACCAATTGGCAATGTTGAACTCATTTTTGCAAACAAGACCATGCATGCAAACAACTTGCATTATTATAAAAATACATCTTCTAGACCACGCGTGCAAGCTTCAACACATTTTGTCCCATATTAAATTAAGCTTGCCACGCATAAAAGAAATCAATTCATGTATACCGAACCCTTTCAATGAAGAATGCACAACCGACCATATTTCTAGTGTATGACCGACCATATATATGCTTCACGTCTTCTTTTTTTTATAATTACCTTTTGTTATATTTCATTGTATGAGAAATAATGCTTTTGCCACGAGGACGCTGATCCATGGCTGTTGCTAATGTGTCGGTCCATATTTCTGTATTAGTGCCAACTGATTCGTTAAGGAGGAGCTCGACCGATCCATTGTTTGTAATGCAGCCGACCGACCCAGTTGTTGCGGGGAAGATCGACCGACCGTATGCTTTGGCTATGACCGATCAACCCAATTGATGTTGACCGACCCATAATGTTCAAGGTGACTGACCTATCCATCGTATACAACGTGACTGACCGATCCGTATTGGACTGAAGTGACTGATCCATGCACTTGAAGCTAACCGACCCATTATATTAAAATAACACCAATCCTTGACACTTAAATGTTAACGATCTATTTCACGTGCATTTTACTGATTATTTATGACCTGTGTTTTAACAGAAACTGACGACAAATGGAAATCAATTGGAATGTTTGTAATCAAAGCGATTGAATTTATCTTTCAAGTATGAAAGAAAATTGCAAATCAATTAACAATCATTGAAAACAACATAGAAATTTCTAAATTTTGTACGGTATTATTATGTCTTTTATTCATTTAAATATAACTATGTTTAAAATATAACAAATTTAATTAATTTATGGTAGTAATTGTAAAAATGTCATTTTCTAAACATACAATTAATTATCTTTGAAAAAACCATTATAGTTGAACTTTAAAAGATCTGGTTGTATCTTTACTTTAAGTTTTCATACAATTATCTAAATTACGGCTTGGGCTTTTTGTCTTCCATGAAGAATAAATATTTTCTCACGTCATAGTTTAATGGTAGCCTTATACTAGGTTGTTGCTTGTTAAATTGTTTATGCATGTTAAAGCAATTCTTAAATCTTCTGTTTACCAATTAACATTTGCATTGCTTGCCTCATGTATTTGGCATCTGGGTGCATTGCCTCATGCTTTTTCAATTAGATATGGAATTGCTTTGAAAAATGTCTTCTTCAAAAGCATGAATCAAATGTCCCCTTTTGCTGAAAACCCAAAATTCTAATCAACTTCTCTATAACAGACTACTGTTTTCTCCTGATTTTTTCATGTTGAGTTCATTAAATGCATTGTTTTTTCATGTACTTATCAAGTTTCAGTTTTACTATTTGAATTGTTATTGGGTGATGGGCATTGTATTGTGTTCAACTTTTGTTCTCTTTTATCGCCATTTGATTTCTATGGATCATTGGCTAATTATGATGACTGCTGGATTTTTCACTATATCCACAGCAATACTGTTACTTTTCACTCTACGATGTTTCTGCAATATTCTACCTATAATAAGATTGCAGTATCATTTACATGTGATTTGTTTATCTTGCTCATCCAAGAAGACATGCTCTTTCTATGCATTTTGATTGCTATCACTTTTAAAACTGAGTTGTAAGCAACTCAGCAGCAAGCAATTCAGCAGCAAGCAACTTGGTTTTAAACTGAGTTGCTTGCAACTCAGTTTTAAAATGAGTTGCAACTCAGTTTTAAAACCGAGTTGCAACTCAACAAGCAATTTGGTTTTAAAACTGAGATCCAACTCAACTTAGTTTAAAACTAAGTTGTTTGCTGCATTGCTTGCGACTCAGTTTCAAGACCGAGTTGCTTGCGACTCAGTTTCAAAACCGAGTTGCTTGCGACTCAGTTTCAAAACCGAGTTGCAACTTAGTTTAGAATTTGCAAGCAACTTAGTTTTGAACTATTGAGTTGTAACTCAATCCGTTAAATTTTTTTTAGCACATTTTTTTTTACACAATTGCTGAGTATTTTTTAAGCAATTCAGTCTTTATGATGACTTCTGTTTTTTCATGTAAAAAAGAATGCATTTATATTTTGTAGGTACTTGTCCAAGAGGAGGAAAAAAACAGAATTTGGAATGTAACAGAAATGAAGAAGCAAACATGTTCGTCTTCACAACATCTGAAATTCTATGTATCTTTAATAAAATTTTGTTTTGCTTTTTGTAATTTGGACATGATATTCTGGTGTTTTGAAATTGAAAGCATGTAGCTCATATTTGAGTATTATATGAATGTTACTTTATTGAATCTGAGATATGGAAGTGTACTAAATCTTACATTGAATTGATATGTCGTAATACATATGTGCTATGAAAATCTTACATTGAATTGATATTTGAGTATTATGTGAAGGTAATGCGTATAAGTGTTACCAATGTTTTGGATTAACAATGGTAATAAGTGTCACAAAACTAAAAAATCAATAAAGCAATTTATATATGCCAGTATTTATAACCGTTAGTAGAATTATGGTATTGACACTAATAAGTGTTACACTTTTTTCATTTGGTAACATTTGTAAATGTCACAAAATAATTGTTTTCTAACACTTATAAGTGTTACTATATCTTAAGGTCCCAACATTTATAAGTGTTAGCAATGAGTCTATCCGTAACAATTATAAGCGTTAGCAATAAATCTACCTTTAACACTTAAAAGTGTTAGCAATGAGCATGTTTGTAACACTTACAAGTGTTACAAAATTGGCTGGACAATTCCACATAGGCCTTTGGCAACACTTAAAAAGTGTCACGGAAATTATTTCTAACACTTAATGAGGAAAGCGATTAGTTTTCCTCCTTATTTATAGTTTATCTGTATATCTTCGAACGGTCGCCCCTGTACCTCTTCGTATAGTCGTGTCTGTATCCTTTCATTTGTTACTGTTCATTTCAGCACTGTTGTCTGCGGGGCCCCGCTCTTTTGCTTACTGGTCCGCCAAAAAGGCGCACCCACTTCATCAACATTCACACTTGTTCGCTTGACGGGTTGCACCCATTCACCAAAACCGCGTTGATTTGCTGTTGTGTGCCAAAAGCCGCATCCATTGGTATGGTTCACGTCTCTTCAGTCAACCTCCGCCCGCTTCCAAACGGATATGCAGACGTTTGCTGCTCCCGTTTCCGAATTCAAGGTTTGGCCCAGTTTCTGTTCGAAACGGCTTAAAAGTGGCCTAGTAAAAGTAATATCATTAAACCCGTACCCAATCCTGACCTGGCTTGGTCCGACAGCGACAGCGGCACACGTGTGTGTAGTGGTGAAGCATGACCTCCCTCCTCACAACGAAGCAAATATTTGGGAGCCCCAAGGTCCTAACCTCTTCATTAGGAACTTACTTAAGTACCTTGAAACCTCTTTAATTTTTGGTGATGTAGGACTATTGAAAAAATGTATATTTTATTCAAAAGATTTCAATAGTCCCCCACATGAATGATGATATACATTTTCCCCCATACAAAGTGAAATAACACAGAGTACATATGGAATAATGCTTTATTGTGGATAAGTATATATTTCACTTTGAACTTTCCCTAGTTAAAACTTATTAAATCTACTTGGCTAGTCGGTGAAATATTTCATCTTGAATCGTCCATCGTTATTATATATCTAGACAGTAAGCTTTACAAAGCATTGATTCCCTTCTCATCCAATCTCTTGGCTGTTGTCATTTTCGTCATGAACACTACTTGGTTCTACGAGTGTTATAGAGAATTTAAGCGTTTAAAATTCTTATAGAGCCGATCCAGCTCACACTAACATTGGTGATCGCAACCATTCGGAGTATCCTACATATACCCCACTTGTTATATTCAAGATATGGTTATCATTAAAAAACATAGTTTTAACCTTGTGATACTTCTGTAGGCATGCATTTATATTGTGCACCATAGGAATAGAGTAGGACTATGCCCAAACAAATTCATTACATTTTGAGCAATTCCTAATTGATTTTCCTATTGATCGTAGTCCATGGGATCTACAGTCTCTAGGATAGGTTTCCGTATAAGATAAGTCTTGTTGGTTTAGGCTTTTAAACCCATTCCCCTTGATGTATTGTTAATTTTCTCTCTTGATAAACCTTTAGTAAACGGGTTCGCTAGGTTATCATTTGTTCTCACATAATCTATGGAAATAGTTCCATTTGAGAGTAACTACCTAACTGTGTTATGGCGTCTACGAATAAGTCGTGACTTTCCATTATATACAAAGTTTTGCATCTACAAATATGTCGTGACTTTCCATTATATACAAAGTTTTGCGCTCTACTTAGCGCTGCTTGGTTGTCACAGTGTATATATATGGACGATACATGTTTAGACCAAAACGAAATATCTTCTAAAAAGCGACGAAGCCATTCTTCTTCTTCACCTGATTTGTATTAAACGATGAACTCTGATTCCATAGTGGATCGAGTTATGCATGTTCGTTTAGTAAATTTCCATGAAACTGATGCCTCTGCTAGGGTAAATACATAACTACTAGTTGATTCCTCTGAATCAGCATTCCAGTTTGCATTGCTATATCCTTATAAGACAGCAAGATATTGCCCATAATGTAAGGAATAGTTTGTGGTAAATTTTAATTATTAAGCACTCTCATTATTGCTTTCCAGTGTTCTTCTTCTAGATTGCTTGTATACCTGCTCAATCAACCTACTTCATAAGTTATATCTGGTCTTGTAGAATTCATGAGATACATCAGATATCCTATTACACAAGAATATTTTAGTTGGATTGCACTCTCCTTAGTGTTTTTATGTAGTACTTCTAATGGATTAAAAGGTGTTTGTACTCCTTTAATTCCAAATTCTTGAAATCCTTCAATCACTTTATCTACATAATGTGACTGAGGTAATTCAATTCCATTTGATGTTCTTATTATTTTGATTCCAAAAATAATGTCTACAACACCTAAATCTTTCATATCGAAATTGTTGATTAACATGTTCTTTACGGTCTCTATAACTTTATTGTTAGGACAAAGGATTAGCATATCGTTTACATATAAACAAACCATCATGTATGATTGCCTAAATTGTTTATAATAAACACATTTATCACATTCATTTATACGAAAACCATTTTTCATCATGACACTATCAAATTTTGCGCGCCATTGTTTTGGAGCTTATTTTAAACGATATAATGATTTTACAAATTTACAGACTTTGTTTTCATTTCCTTTGGAAATGAAACCTTCAGGTTGCTCCATGTATATCTCCTCATCGAGATCTCCATTTAAGAATGTTTTCTTTACATCCATTTGATGAATTTCTAAACTATAGATGGATGCAATTGCTATCAACATTCTTATAGAGGTTATTCGTGTTACCAACGAATATGTATCAAAGAAGTCTACATCTTCTTTTTGACGATATCCTTTGGCTACTAACTGGCATTATACTTATTGCTAGAGCCATCTAGTTTCATTTTCTTCTTGAAAATCCATTCGTAGCCAATTGGTTTTATTCCATATGGAATATCAACAATTTTCCAAGTTTTATTACTTAGAATTGAATCAAACTCACTTTGGATTGTTTTCCAAAATGTAGATTCAGAAGATGTCATTGTTTCCTTGTACGTTTGAGGTTCGTGTTCTGAAATGTATGTTAGGAATTCTGAACCAAATGCCTTGGAAGTTCTACCCCTTATGCCTCTTCTGGGTTCAATTTCCTCAACCTCACGAGGAGTTACATCTTCATATGAATTACTTGATTATTCACTTGTCCTTTTAGAGGCGTTTCTTTCATTCCTTTTGTGTGAAAACACATCTTCCAAGAATGAGGCATCTCTTGGTTCAATGACTGTTTTTACATTGATATCAGCTATATCAGACTTGAATACTAGAAATCTGTAGACACTACTATTTTGGGCTGGCCCTAGACAGTAAAAAATCTACAATTTTGGTCCAAGTTTGACTTTCTCGGGAGGCAGAATTGGAATTTTTACCAAGCACTCCTACATTTTGAGGTATTTAATATTTGGCTTATGTCCTTTCCATAACTCATATGGAATTACTCCTATTTTTTTGTGATGAACCTTATTTTAATGTATGATTAGACATATTTAAGGCTCCTCCATTAGTTTGTCAGTAAGCCAGAGGTCAATAGCATCACATTAATCATATCTTTTAATGTTTTATTCGCATTAATCATATCTTTTAATGTTTTATTCTTTCTCTTGAAAACATCATTTTGTTGTGGTGAATATGAGGCTGTTATTTGATGAATTATTCCATTTTCTGCACATAATTGTTCAAATGGTGATTCATATTCTCCACCATGGTCAGATCTCAATATCTTGATCTTCTTATTTAACTGATTTTCTACCTCATCCTTGTACTTTATTAATGATGTAATTGCTTTATCTTTACTATTCAAAAGATATACATAGCAATATTGTGTATAATCATCAATAAAAGTAATAAAGTACTTTTTCCCACCTCTTCCAGGTAATGATTTAAAATCACATTTAATATTGTGTGTAATTTTATTTCTTAACCCCCCCTAAATACAATAGACGTATTCTACATGAGATTTAATGAGTATGTCACTCTGTGATTTATTTATAATTTAAACAGCCTGTACCCGATCCCGGCCCAGTTCAGTTGGATGGACGCCGGCGGCGGTGGCACATGCGCATGTGGTGATGAAGCATAACTTCCCTCCTCACAACGAAGCAAACATTCGAGTGCACCAAGGCCCTAACCTCTTTATTAGGAACTTAAGTACCTTGAAACCTCTTCAATTTTTGGTGATGTGGGGCTATTGAAAAAAAAGTATCTTGCATCCACAAGATTTCAATAATATGAACTTAAATTAAAAATACACAATAAAGAAAGAGTTTGGTTCACCCTTGAAACAAAATATGTTGTATAATCGAATTTGAAAAATGTTGTAGTCCCAAACACACTATGTCATAAAACATTGTTTAACTCGTTTGAGCTTATCTTTTGAACAATTTGTTGAAGCTACATTAATGCATGGTATTTTTAGTTGTTACATTTTTAACTTTGATGTTATATTTATCTAAGTTTGTTGTTTTGTTAGTAATTATTTTAACAGGGAAAGGATATGCATACTAGCTTCGTACGTAATTGCCAAGAATTAAAGAACGAGAAATCCTGAAAGTATAAGCCAAAAGTAAAATATATCAAACCAACCGTTGAAGCTAGCAATGTAGTAGAAAAGAAACAAGAATTACGGCAAGAGACAATACAAATGTCTTGTGAAGAAAATGAAATTCCTTGAGAAGAAAATGAAATGTCTTTGGGAGAAAATGAAGTGCTCCGTGAAGAAGTTGAAATAGCTTATGAAGAAAATGTTGATGATGAGGTGGAAATCAATAGACCAAATGATACAACAGGAAGTAAGAATCAATCTCAGTTAATTGATTCACGCACGAATACTAGATTGAAATCTTCTAAAGCATGTTGATTCTCAGATTTAGGATTACCAGGATTCAGGCATCCAATTTGGATCTAAATAAAAGAAAGAAATTGGAAAATAACACTAGGATTTTATTGATTGAAAAAAAAAATATCTATTACATCCAACAAAGTTCAAATTTAGAGAATTTTTTTAATTTAGGCCGATTTTTGAAACTTATAACAAAAACACACCTGTTTGCAAACTAATTACAAAAATATGTTTGTTTTCCTTCCATATAACATTGGCAGCATCTCGGATGCCACCAGTGTTAACCGACCTTTTGGTCTGTTTCCCAAAGTACACCAGACACGCTCGACTCAACACATTGCATGGCATTAAATCCCGAAATGTTGCCAAAACACTATGGATACGAGCTAAGTAAAAGTCATGCAGACAAAAACCTCACAACTCCTCAAAACGACACATTAGTCACATTTTCAATTCCCTCACCAAACAAAACTTCGAGTTCCTCTACCTCGTAACCGAAGGCATCGAGTCCTTCTTCACCAGTTTTTTCGTACCCTTCACAAGCTAGGAGTTTCGAACCCCTTCGGTTCGGCTCCCTCCACCACGAATCCCTCGCCTCCATTAAACTCATGTCCCTTAAATACCAAAGGATCTCGTCACCAAAGCTTCGAGTCCTTCGGTAGGAGTCATTTCTGTACCGCTTAACGCTTATGTTTCGACTCCCTCAACATTGAGAACATTGAACCACACGGCATAACATAAGCAGCATATCCCTTGGGATACGAGTTCATATCCCTTGAGGGATACAAAAAACTCGTATCCCCTAAGGGATACATAATGACCATATCCCCTAAGGGATATGCCATTTTGTATCCCTTGGGATACAAAATTCGTATTCCAAGAAAGGGATACGAATTCTTCTGGCATGCTAAGGGGGAGTCGAAATTCTCGGTACCGCCTCCTAGGGATATGAAAATATACAATGTAGTCCCCAAGTCCTACCTACTCCCACCTAACCCTTCAACTTTAAATAACCCCTTGCTCACACTTTAAAGGGGGTTGGATTTTTGCTGATTTGACATCTCTTAGAGTTCCAAAAACTCATTAATGGAAGCCTTGCTTTGAGGAAGGAGAAGCATAAAAACACTTTTTCCAAGACTCATAAATATGACAATTATGACTCCAAATTGCATGGAAACACTTGTAATCGAATGCCTAGGTGATGTTCAAAGCTTGTATTCTATTGTTGTGAATAAAATATCATCTCTTCTTCAAAGTGGACGTAGTCTCCTCATGGGATCGAACCACTATAAATATACTGTGTTATTTACTACTTTCTGCACTTACTTTCCCACGCCAAACGTTATTCTTAATTAATTAAGAATCCTTGGGTGTTACGACAATTTTTGCTGTCAACATTCTGGTTCTTTCACTGAGAACTTAAACTCAACACTTTGTCGCATATCTCCACCTTGACTTCGACATGCTAATCAGGTTTCTTCCTAACCTAATACTCGAGTCCTCTTACGATGGTAAAGCAAGCAAAGAACTTGATGATTGGAACTTCGACAGAGGCTGAAGCTGGTACTACTCAACAACTTCAATCGGCGGGAAACCCGACCAAAGCAGACATCCTTCTTCCTACGGACCCCGATGCTCCGGTAACTCAAGCGTAGATTTAGGCACTTAACAAAAGGTTGGAGTATAGATCACTCGAGCTCAACGACGCATTGAAAAACAAACATCGACCTTATACGTTAGCTTCAAGAAATTCAACACCTCACTGCTCTACTCCAGCTTGCTTAGAACCACGCTCGACCGTGACACAACTCTTCGGAATGAGCCACTTTCTAAACTTGGGGCCGAAGCCAAAGAAGAAGGTTCACTCTGAACACTAATGCCACTGCTCACACTAACACCTATACCAACAGCAATAGCAATGATAATGGGACCACCATAACCATCAATGAGGGAACGCGTCAATGCAAATGTTCCCGATTGGTTATCAATGATGAGTCAGGTCTGAGTAACAGACCTCCTCCACGGCAGAGCCCAACCGACGCCGCTCTAAAATTGGGGACTACGCGTCCAGCAGCTCAACAGGCCCAAGTCCTTTCTGATCAGAATCGGCATCAACCCGCTCAACCTCACCAAAAATAACATAATCATGTCAATAGTGATGATGACATGGATAAGGACGAGCCCAATGTTCACCCTAGTTGACGTCCACGGCCCAGAACTCCCGAGGTGAACAACAACTACTAAATCCCACCAGAGAATGTTCAACGGCATATCTCCCTGACATGATCCGAACGATTATGAGGAAAATAGGAGGGATGTCAATGAAGTGTGGGAAACCCACTTGAGACGTAATCCCTGTACCGAGTCGTGCACGACGAAGATGAGTGGCCATGCCGCTTCAACATGCCATCACTCGTAGTCTATAGAGGGACCACCAACCCATGTGCTTTCCTAAACCACCAGGAGTGGCAGAACTCCAACAGGGCCAGCGATGCAGTCAAATATAAATTCTTTCTAGCCTTTTTAGAAGGCGCAACCTTGCTTTGGTTCACCTGCCTTCCACTCGATTCTATCAGCAACTTTGACCAACTGGCTACCGAGATGGTCAGACAATTCAGAATGCACGTTCCTACACAGAAGAACTCTCACACCCTCTCCAACCTCTACGAGAGCCCGATAGAAATCCTCAATAGCCACCTCGAGCACTTCAACACTTCCCTCGTCGAGGTTGACGATTAGGAACCCCGCACAATCCGCATCCAGCTCGCCAATGGTGTCCGCACTAACTTCGAATTTGAAGCATGGATAGACAGAAGGCAACCTAGGACTTTGGAAGCTTTCTAAGAAAATGCTGGACAATTCCTATGCCAAGAGGAAGCTCGACGCAACAAGGCTACTCAAGGGAATCACCCCCAACAACCCACACACTGGCACCGTCAAAGACAATGTCAAAGGAAAACACGTCCGGGAATCTTCCTACAAGGGTAAAGGCCACCCCGTACAAGACCAAGCCAAACAATGGAAAGGCTGGCGGTCGCCACGATCAAGCTCCTAGCGACCCCAAGAAGCACGATCGCTCACAGAATTATAGGAAATACACTCCACTCAATCCAGATATGGAGACAATCCATCTAGAAACCTGTAACACTCATTAGTACAAGAAGCCCATCACTCTGGAATCCATGGACAAAGAGAAAAACTCTGGCAAGTATTGCAGATTCCATGACATGTATGTGCACAACACTAGCGACTGTCGCCACCACAAGGATGTGATTGAAAAACTCATCCGTGAGAAACGCCTAGAGCAGTACGTTCGGGATCCTGCTCCTTCCGAAATAGCCGCAGGCCCCTCAATGCCTGCTCTTCCTCCAGTTAACATGGCCCCACTGCCATCTAATCAAAGACATGGCATTGTGATCAGTACTATCTATGGTGGACCTCACCCCTCGCATGAGGCTTCCGAAAGATGGAGGAGTATGTCAGCTACATCAAGCATGTCAGTTACGAAGCATGCTCAACACTGGATGAGTCTATCCCCGACATGCTCTAAAAGACAATTTGGGACGATATCTTTTTTCTGTGAGAGGGAGTCTACGGGAATTAAGATCCCAACCATGGACCCTCTTGTCATCTCTTCTCGGATTGACCATGCCCTTGTTCGAAGGATCCTAATAGATTCGGTAAGCACAGTCAACATCATTTTCAAATCGACCTACAATCAAATGAAACTAGAGGCCATAGACTTTAAGCCCTACCATGCCACGATTCATGGCTTCAATGGTTCTTTTAACCAACCCATGAGCATGGTTGACCTCCAAGTAGAACTTAGAGATGGGTATCGAAAGCAGGTCTGAGTCATCACCTTTGTGGTCATCGACGTCATTTCTCCGTATAACTCTTTCCTTGGCCACTCATTCCAAACAGAGTTCAAAGTCTGCATGTCTCCATGGTCACTCCTCATGAGATTTCCAATAGAGAACAGGATTAGCACAAACAAGGGAGACCAAGCCATCGCGAGAGCTTGCTACCTCATAGAGTGGACGAATGCACACAATGAGGACAAAGACAAGATAGTGCCTCCACCTTTTTGTGTCAAGGCCATCTCCGAATAGCAATTAAAGGTGCTTGAGTCCTGACTTAAGTACCACTGTCATCTTTCAGATGATCTCAATCCGATGGAAGACGAAGAGTCCGATTTTGAGAGGGCTGCCCCAGTAGAACCAACGGTGGATGTTCGATTAGCCCAGACGACCTGAAAAATTTCTTGAAAGTTGAATTGCTACTTCACCTCATAATAGGGGAAGAACTTGTGGAATTCTTAAGGGACAACCTTGATGTGTTCTCTTGGATCCACTCCGACATGTGCGGCATCGATCCAGGAATCGCTTGTCACATGCTCAAAATTAACCTATGACAATTTCCGATCAAGTAGAAATGCCGAATCATGGGAATCAAAAGATCGACTACACTTAAAGAGGAGGTGCATAACCTACTTGATAACAGCTTTATCTGTGACACCTACTACCCCGAATGGGTCTCCAACCCAGTCCTGGTCAAGAAAGCAAATGGCAAGTTGAAACACCCCACCTCCGTTAGGGTCACTCTCAAAGGGAATGCCCTAATTTTGGTGGAGGTTTATAAGTACAAGTCACAGATATACAAGACAGATATGATAACACATATTTGTAAATCAGCGGAAGAACAACAAAACTTTTATTTCATGAAGTCAAATACGTGTTACAACAACATCCCTTCCAAAAACATAACATAATACTTCATAATCTGTCTTGAGTACATTATTTTTAAAGAAGCATAAATAAAACATAGATAAACTGCCAAAGCCCCATAGCGGTTGTCCCAAGCCATAGTTCAAAACAGGAAAGTCCAAGCAATACATTTCTCTTCTTCAAGCTGGATGTTGAGGTTGATCAAGCTGCTGTGTTCCCTCCCTGAGGACCTGGGGGGGGGGGGGGGAAACGGATGAAAGAAGACGAAAGAAAAATAGAGTCAGACATAAAGCCTGAGTAAGTCTAGTACTACTTTGTCTATGAATAAAGAACTGGGTATGATAAGTAAAACAGGAAGTGGGCAAACACTAAGAACTTGGTTAAGTTATCTAGGGTCAAATATACTATCGTACCCCATGTTAATCTCTGAACCCATATAAACTAGTTTCCAATTTGCACCCCATAATCAGGGTAGTGTGATCCATTCTACGATGATCGGCTCCTATTCGCAAAGTTACATGTGTCTTACGGCCCCCGATGTCTGTAGTTACCTATGCTGGTCCCACCATGGGGTGTATCAAGTCCCATAGTGGCAACCCGACACAACCTTAGAGTGCAAAGGTATGCTACTGGTGTCCAGTGCTTTATTTTTCTGCGCCGGAGTGCGTGCACGCCCGCACACCGTTAGAACCTACACTGCTACACCACCGCCGTCGATTTGACCTCTTACAATCAGCCCAGTAATCGTGCCCCACCCTGCCTAGTTTCAGGGTATCCTGATACACCTTCTAGGGTTACTGCTGAAAAGGGTCCCCCCGTTACTAGGTTTTCTATCTCTAGCCAACATGCTAAGTTGGTTAAGTGTTTCCTAACCTAACCCCACCAGTCCGTTTAGTTTAGCATGTTCCATTTTGATTAAGTCTTTAGTTTACTTAATCCTAACAATCCTGACTCAGCCTTAATTGTCTTATTAAGGCCCTGACCTCTCACATTAGACAGGTATTGTTGTGGCTGCCTGTTGCCGGTTGGTTCCGGGCAGTCTTACGCCACAACTCAGTCTAACCTCGGGTCCTTGCTGGGCTCCATGTTTAACCTCCCACATTGGATAGGTATTGTTGTGACTACTGGACAGCCGGGCGGTTCCGGGCAGGTTTACATCACAACTCAATCCAACCTCGGGTTAAACACATCGTCTTTTCTACATTTACATATTTTGTCATTCTTCTTTATTTCTTATATGTAAATATTTGCGGCCCATTATTATGTTAATGGTGTAAAGGTTACACCAACCATGGGCCCAACCCATACTTGACTTTGGGCCCTTCTATTTCATATTTTCATTCATTAATTCATTTTAACCCAACGTTGTTTTCCCCCGTTTTACACGTCCGTTCATATATATTGGGCTTAGCCTTTTAAAGCCCAATTTAGCCATGCGAAAGGGGAGGCTTATGGCGTATACACAAAGAGGGGAAAGTGAGCGCATGAACTTGCATATGACGTTGGAAAATACATAATAGAAATTGGTGTACTTGCATAGTGGTGACATGTATTTTGGTCATACAACATAGGTGACATAAATCAAGGCATGTAAACTTGCATAGGTTTAACTACAACATGAACCTATATTCTTAATTAGGCATAATGTCAAACATAAGCATGGCCTAAATACTTCTAGCATAAACATGGCATATTGTCAAACATAAGCATGGCATAAAATACTTCTAGCATAGGCATGGCATATTGTCAAACATAAGCATGGCATAAAATACTTCTAGCATAGGCATGGCATATTGTCAAGCATAAGCATGGCATAAATACTTCTAGCATGAACATAACATAATTCAACTTAATCATGATTTAAGCCTAATCACATAACGATGGTATAAACATACTTATGCATAAATATTCCTAATCATGGTGTTTTGCTTTAAACTTGCAAAAAGGGGATTTTTGAGTCTAATCTAACCATGTCTCACATATGTCATCATATAATTCTTTAAAACAAGATAGACTTAATCATAGCTCTCAATTATGCCAAATATCATTCCTAGCCATATTCATAAGTTTGCAAAAGCATGACTAATACATGGTGTCAAAATTCCACATAGTTTCATATGAACTATAATAACCAAACTTGTTTCAATTACTTGCAAAATGATTTATACATAAAAACATACATCATAATGGCATAATAACAAAGCCTCAAATTTGCATGAATCTCCATTAACTACATACATGTAGCTTCAATATAGTTTACACAATTTGCGCAATATTCCAAAACGTTTATTTGCATAGAACTACCGCATGTAGTCCTTTATAATGAATACATAATTTTGCACAAATATAAATTACTTCCATTGCCACAATCCAAGCATACACATCAACACAGTTGTTTATTATACCAAAGTAATACTCTACTTACAATGGTTTGATGAATTCTCTCGTTTAGGGATTGAAGACGCAAATTCCTTTGTTGAATTGATTAGCTTTAGGTTGCTTGAATTGCTTTAGGCCTTAGAACTTCCTCCCTAATCCTCTCTTTAGTTGGCGGCTATGCTTTGTCGTTCCTCAGCAACATGGCGGCTATGTTCTTAATTTTTAATGAATAGATTAGGGTTTAGTCTAGGGTTGTTTATATAGAGGTTAGGAACTAATTAGGACCCTTGATGTTGCTAGGTTAGATCATAGCCATTCATTAGGAAGAGAGACCAATAAAAACCCGCCACCTAGCCCTAATGACAAAGCAGACCACAGAAATTCGACCACACACCGACCTGGCCAGCCAGGTTGACTGGGCTCGACCAGGTCGATATCCCTGTCGACAGGGCTGTCGACAGCCCTGTCGACATGGGTAGCCCAGGTCGACAGCCCAGTCGACCTGGGTGGCCCAGGCGGCACTTTCCTGGCCCAATGGGCCCCACTTCGGAATATTTAATTCTGTTTGAGTTTTAAATTTAATTCAAATCTTCCGAAGGCCATATCTTCTTCATACGGACTCCGTTTTTCGAAAACTCGGACTCTATTTCGCGTATTTTTCCGAGACGAACGCAATGGCGTATCCCGTTTCCCTTAGTTCTCTGATTTGAATTTGATTATACTTTAATTTATGAATTTCACAGTTATCGAATTTTCGGGGTGTTACATTCTCCCCCACTTAAAAGGATTTCGTCCCCGAAATCTTCAAGTGTAGGAAAACGTATATCCTAACATCCAATCATCCATCTACTCATCCATCAAACACGAGCATCCATTGTCCTTAAAAGACTTCTAATGCTTCATGATCATATGCAAAGTGTGTGTGTACATGTACTTATCTAATGCAAAAATCAGGCGGTCTACTGATTCAGTTGACCTCCTTAATGCGAATTATGTAAGTGCCATGCATCCATTATGTATGCAAAATTTTCCTATTCTTGATTCTACATGAGTGCACAACCATTCAATACAAATGCAACATCCACATGACAACACATTATAGTTCAACCACATACGAATACAAACATATATGCATATGCAATATGAAGTGACTGAGCCGATCTAAAACCTAGATTGTGTGTGTATATGCAACCACGAGCAACCACTAGCAATCACTTGCAACCACTTGCAACCATCATACATAACATGTTTCAATTACATGTTTTCATCCAAAAGGTTTCTACCCTAAAGATAAGGTCGATACCTAAAAAGATAGATAAAAGCGCAACTTAAGGAAAAAGAAAGATCAAGGATGTACCCTCGAACAGAAAAGGGTAGGCAGTGCGGATTCTAGCTTCAGTTTCCCAAGTCGCGTCTCCCTCGGTGTCGCTCCACTGGACTTTGACGAGCTTGACTTCGCGGTTGCGTAGCTTCTTTACTTCCGTTCCCAAGATGCGGGTTGGAACTCTTCTTATGGTTGCTTCGCGTTCCACTTCGGCCTCTTCGAGGATATTCGGCTCTACCACTTCAGCAGACTCGTGTAGACATTTTCGGAGATGTGAAACGTGAAAAACGTTGTGAACTCCGGCCAATTTTTCGGGTAGCTCTAATCTATAGGTCATTTTCCAAATTTTCTCGATGATAGGAAATGGTCCTACCTAAAGGTATAGTCGAATGATAGAAACAAGTAAAAACTTTGTGCCCATTAGGCAATGTCGAAACTGGAAATCTATGCCACATATATATTGATTAGGAGAAGAACTCTCTAAGCATCAGCCCCGAAGACCGAAATCAACATCAGACTGACACCCAAAGAATTACTCAACCCAACCACCATATATGATTCTAAGAAATTAAGCATGATGGACTCCTTTTAGGTCACAAGGGAGTCCCTTCCTAAGACCGACCCGTATCCTATAAAACCCAAAAAGTTTGGTCAATCCAACGAACACCCTCAAGCCCCAACATGTGTTACTAACAGATGAGTCATACTCCCTACGGGGTTTGCGACAGAAATTGGATTGAGAATGGGACCGAGAGGATAAACACAAAAGATAGCATGCAAGCAAGCTCTACAGGAAGAGAGGGACCAAGGATACACTCTTAAGAAGAGATATGATGCACGAATCTAGTCTTCGATCTTCTAAGTCGCCTTTCCTTGAGCTTGACTCCATTATGCTTTGTCCGTCTTTAACTTCACAATTTCGTAGCGTCTTAATTCTTGTTTCCAAAATATGAGTTGGAACCTTTTCCACTGTTGCCTCTCGTTCCTCTTTCACTTATTCTACTTCTAATATTCTTGGCTCAATCCTAACTGCGTACTCATGGTTTCATGCAAGCTCTCCAAAATTCACTAGTGAATCTTGGATCTTGTTAACTTACTATAAGGTATTCCACATAGATGAATTATCTCTAGAAAATAAACAAATGTCAACTATGTTGCCAAATGTATTTACTAAGGTAATTCTCCACAACTCATTCATAAGCGAAATGAACTTTCTGCCTTAGTGGCGAACACTACTGGAGCGCCCCATTCTGAAATGCTCCTCCTAATAAACCCCTTTCCTAGAAGCTCTTTAATCTGTTTACTGAGCTTTTTCCTTTCTCGTGGAGCCATATGTCTAACGGGCAATGCAACGGGCTTTGCATTATCTACAAGATATATGCGGAAGTCTATTTCCCGCTTCGGAGGCAAGCCCTTCACCTCTTCAAAGACATCCGGATATTCCCGGACCACTCTAACTGATTTCAAATTTTCAACAGAGGCATCTAGCGATTCAAGATAACTAAGCATAACCGCATACGAGGGATTACAAGAAATTTCCAAAGTATTACCGAGCTGGGTTAGGAGCCTAACAACCCTTTTCTCACAATCAAGGATGGCCCCATTACTGGATAGCCAATCCATACCCAAAATCAAACCATACCCCGAAAAGCCCAAAACAAAGGCACTACATAGAAATTCAACACTTAGGATAGAAATTTTCAAATCCAGACAGATCATAGACAAATGAGCTGGGCCCCCAATTGGGTTTGAAACAATTAAGGGGTCCTCTACCATACTAGTTTTTAGGTGCAGAGATTCTGCTAAAGCAGACGAGATAAAGGAGTGTGATGCGCCAGAATCAAACAAAGTGCGAACGGGGTGATCATAAAGATAAACTACACTTTCTACAGAAGTATTTATACCTCGCTGTTGCAATGGTGGCGCTTCTAGCACATGAACCTGTGCCCCTGGGGTGGATCCAGCCCCCTGCCCCTGTCCTCGCTTCTTTGGGCAGTCCTTAGCCCTGTGGCCTATCTCACCGCAAGAAAAGCACCCACCATTCTCCTTGGCCTTCTTTTTCCGGCAGTCCTTTACTAAGTGCCCCACTTTGCCACAGAAATTACACGTCCTCTTCTCTTTGTTGCCTTCCCCGCCTTTCTTAAAGTCTGTCTTCTTGGGCTGCAAACCCTCTTTCTTCCCTTGAGAGCTTTCTGCCTTGGTCTCCTTCTTGCCCTTGTCCTCTTCGTTCAGCAATGCCATTTGCACCAATCTTTCATACGTGGCTCCCATGGGTATATGGGTCATGGCCAAACTATGTAATGGCTCATTTAACCCTTTGACGAAACGGAGAGCCTTCTTGTGCGGGGTGTTGACTAGGTCAAGCCCAAACCTAGCCAGCTCATCAAACTGATTCACATACTCTCTAACAGTCTTGTCTCCTTGCTTAAGGAATAAGAATTTTTCCAACTGCAAACTTCTTTCTGCATCTGAGAGAAACTTAGTCTCAAACCTTGCCCTAAAGTCCTCCCATGTATCCACTGGTCTTTCAGCATTGGTGACTTCCCACCAGTAGGAAGCCTCGCCCTTCAATAGCCACACCGCTAGTTGTACCTTTTGTCTATCTTCTACCTCAAAGATGATGAATAGGTCCTCCGTTTCTTTTAGCCAATTCCTAGCTGCTACGAAGGACTCAGTTCCATGGAAATCCCTTCCTCCCATAGCTTTAAAATCTTTACATATCTTAGCGAATGTGTTTCCCCGTGGAGGAGGTGGAGGAAAAGGTGCTGCTGCGGCTGGATGATTCCCTTCAGCTGGAGGAGGAGGAACGGTAGGACCTGGCTGAGTGGCCCTAGCTTCTAAGAAACGTCTAAACCAACCAGGTATGGGTACTCCTTCAGGCAAGTTAAGTTCTTGGGACATGCTGAAACAAAAAGGATAGATTCAAAACGAAGGATAAGAGATAATACCTATGGCTTTGGGGAGTGGACTTTGCCTTTTTTTTTAAAATAAAATAATATTTTTCTTTTAAAAATGCTTCTTTAAATTTTCTTTTTGAAAATAATTTTTCAAAACTTTTTATCTTATCTGGTAAACCTGTGCTCCGATACCAAGTGAAACACCCCACCTCCGTTAGGGTCACTCTCAAAGGGAATGCCCTAATTTTGGTGGAGGTTTATAAGTACAAGTCACAGATATACAAGACAGATATGATAACACATATTTGTAAATCAGCGGAAGAACAACAAAACTTTTATTTCATGAAGTCAAATACGTGTTACAACAACATCCCTTCCAAAAACATAACATAATACTTCATAATCTGTCTTGAGTACATTATTTTTAAAGAAGCATAAATAAAACATAGATAAACTGCCAAAGCCCCATAGCGGTTGTCCCAAGCCATAGTTCAAAACAGGAAAGTCCAAGCAATACATTTCTCTTCTTCAAGCTGGATGTTGAGGTTGATCAAGCTGCTGTGTTCCCTCCCTGAGGACCTGGGGGGGGGGAAAACGGAAGAAAGAAGACGAAAGAAAAATAGAGTCAGACATAAAGCCTGAGTAAGTCTAGTACTACTTTGTCTATGAATAAAGAACTGGGTATGATAAGTAAAACAGGAAGTGGGCAAACACTAAGAACTTGGTTAAGTTATCTAGGGTCAAATATACTATCGTACCCCATGTTAATCTCTGAACCCATATAAACTAGTTTCCAATTTGCACCCCATAATCAGGGTAGTGTGATCCATTCTACGATGATCGACTCCTATTCGCAAAGTTACATGTGTCTTACGGCCCCCGATGTCTGTAGTTACCTATGCTGGTCCCACCATGGGGTGTATCAAGTCCCATAGTGGCAACCCGACACAACCTTAGTGTGCAAAGGTATGCTACTGGTGTCCAGTGCTTTATTTTTCTGCGCCGGAGTGCGTGCACACCCGCACACCGTTAGAACCTACACTGCTACACCACCGCCGTCGATTTGACCTCTTACAATCAGCCCAGTAATCGTGCCCCACCCTGCCTAGTTTCAGGGTATCCTGATACACCTTCTAGGGTTACTGCTGAAAAGGGTCCCCCCGTTACTAGGTTTTCTATCTCTAGCCAACATGCTAAGTTGGTTAAGTGTTTCCTAACCTAACCCCACCAGTCCGTTTAGTTTAGCATGTTCCATTTTGATTAAGTCTTTAGTTTACTTAATCCTAACAATCCTGACTCAGCCTTAATTGTCTTATTAAGGCCCTGACCTCTCACATTAGACAGGTATTGTTGTGACTACTGGACAGCCGGGCGGTTCCGGGCAGGTTTACATCACAACTCAATCCAACCTCGGGTTAAACACATCGTCTTTTCTACATTTACATATTTTGTCATTCTTCTTTATTTCTTATATGTAAATATTTGCGGCCCATTATTATGTTAATGGTGTAAAGGTTACACCAACCATGGGCCCAACCCATACTTGACTTTGGGCCCTTCTATTTCATATTTTCATTCATTAATTCATTTTAACCCAACGTTGTTTTCCCCCGTTTTACACGTCCGTTCATATATATTGGGCTTAGCCTTTTAAAGCCCAATTTAGCCATGCGAAAGGGGAGGCTTATGGCGTATACACAAAGAGGGGAAAGTGAGCGCATGAACTTGCATATGACGTTGGAAAATACATAATAGAAATTGGTGTACTTGCATAGTGGTGACATGTATTTTGGTCATACAACATAGGTGACATAAATCAAGGCATGTAAACTTGCATAGGTTTAACTACAACATGAACCTATATTCTTAATTAGGCATAATGTCAAACATAAGCATGGCCTAAATACTTCTAGCATAAACATGGCATATTGTCAAACATAAGCATGGCATAAAATACTTCTAGCATAGGCATGGCATATTGTCAAACATAAGCATGGCATAAAATACTTCTAGCATAGGCATGGCATATTGTCAAGCATAAGCATGGCATAAATACTTCTAGCATGAACATAACATAATTCAACTTAATCATGATTTAAGCCTAATCACATAACGATGGTATAAACATACTTATGCATAAATATTCCTAATCATGGTGTTTTGCTTTAAACTTGCAAAAAGGGGATTTTTGAGTCTAATCTAACCATGTCTCACATATGTCATCATATAATTCTTTAAAACAAGATAGACTTAATCATAGCTCTCAATTATGCCAAATATCATTCCTAGCCATATTCATAAGTTTGCAAAAGCATGACTAATACATGGTGTCAAAATTCCACATAGTTTCATATGAACTATAATAACCAAACTTGTTTCAATTACTTGCAAAATGATTTATACATAAAAACATACATCATAATGGCATAATAACAAAGCCTCAAATTTGCATGAATCTCCATTAACTACATACATGTAGCTTCAATATAGTTTACACAATTTGCGCAATATTCCAAAACGTTTATTTGCATAGAACTACCGCATGTAGTCCTTTATAATGAATACATAATTTTGCACAAATATAAATTACTTCCATTGCCACAATCCAAGCATACACATCAACACAGTTGTTTATTATACCAAAGTAATACTCTACTTACAATGGTTTGATGAATTCTCTCGTTTAGGGATTGAAGACGCAAATTCCTTTGTTGAATTGATTAGCTTTAGGTTGCTTGAATTGCTTTAGGCCTTAGAACTTCCTCCCTAATCCTCTCTTTAGTTGGCGGCTATGCTTTGTCGTTCCTCAGCAACATGGCGGCTATGTTCTTAATTTTTAATGAATAGATTAGGGTTTAGTCTAGGGTTGTTTATATAGAGGTTAGGAACTAATTAGGACCCTTGATGTTGCTAGGTTAGATCATAGCCATTCATTAGGAAGAGAGACCAATAAAAACCCGCCACCTAGCCCTAATGACAAAGCAGACCACAGAAATTCGACCACACACCGACCTGGCCAGCCAGGTTGACTGGGCTCGACCAGGTCGATATCCCTGTCGACAGGGCTGTCGACAGCCCTGTCGACATGGGTAGCCCAGGTCGACAGCCCAGTCGACCTGGGTGGCCCAGGCGGCACTTTTCTGGCCCAATGGGCCCCACTTCGGAATATTTAATTCTGTTTGAGTTTTAAATTTAATTCAAATCTTCCGAAGGCCATATCTTCTTCATACGGACTCCGTTTTTCGAAAACTCGGACTCTATTTCGCGTATTTTTCCGAGACGAACGCAATGGCGTATCCCGTTTCCCTTAGTTCTCTGATTTGAATTTGATTATACTTTAATTTATGAATTTCACAGTTATCGAATTTTCGGGGTGTTACACAAGTGGTGAACGTGTGTCTACTTCTCAGACTTGAACAAGGCATACCCTAAAGACAACTTCCCACTCCCAAGGATCGACCAACTTGTTGATTCAACCACCGACTACCAACTCCAATCCTTCATGGATGAGTACTCAGGCTGCAATCAAATTTCAATGTACCTTACAGACTAGGATCATATTTCTTTCATAACCATCCTCGGTCTCTACTGCTATGTCCTCATGCCCTTCGGTCTCAAGAATGTTGGAACCACCAATCAACGACTGGTTAACTGCATGTTCAAGGACCAGATCGGGTGATCCATGGAAGTCCATGTGGACGATATGCTCGTGAAAACGAGGGTATCAAACGACCACATCAACGAACTCTCCTAGATGTTTGGTGTCCTCTACCAATATGACATGAAATTCAATCCCATGAAAGCTCTTTTGGCGTTGCTTCGGGAAAATTTCTGGGTTTCATTGTCAATTCATGAGACATCAAAGCCAACCCAGATAAGATTAAAGCTATCTGGGATATCTAAGTCCCTCAGAGCATCAAAGATGTTCAAAATTTTAATGGGAAGGTCGTCGCCCTAAATCGATTCATCTCCAAAGCTACTGACATGTGCATTCCCTTTTTTGACTTGCTCAGGAAAGGGAAGCGCAACTTCACATGGACACTGGAATGTGTTGCCGCATTCCAAGATCTACAGAATCACTTAGAGCGACCACTTATCTTGTTGTAATGACCCGAATTTCCATACCCTTTGAGTCGACTACTTACACCACACGTCCAACCCAAATTGCACAGAAATACGAATCATTATTAGAAAGAAGTTAGAGGATGAGAAATAGAAAGAAAGAAATATTAGAATAGAAGAAAACGAAGAACAAAAATCTCACAGCAGAACGAATAAAGTATATTAAATAACATAACTTTTGAAATACAAAACAGTAACTGAATATACATACCGTTATAAGAGCACCACAGTTATTCCTGGAGCAATTATAAACACCTGTTTCCAGATACAACATAGTACACAACAGAAAATGTGATAGTCTATAGCTAATTTGTTAAAGCCTCCTACTTCAAGCTCCTCCATGTGAATCTGTAGAATCCCGACTACTTGACTGCCCGTACAAATTTGGGTACCCAAGAGTTTAGGGAAAACAAACAAAATAAACTCTGATTCGGTCATGGGAATGGTGTAAGTAAACTCCAACCATTTGTTTAACTTTAAAAATGCTTTCGAAAGACATTATAATCGTAAGACCATTCCACACATAAACACGGATGGTTTTTACCTTACGATAACCAAAATACTTTCGATACCAAATTTAGTGATATTATAATAATGTCTACATCAAATAAATAGAATCTAGCGGAATGCTTGCATCTCACGCTCCATATATAATATTAAATCAAAACCCGCAGGACGCTTATTGGAGATTGGATTTCCAACATGACAAGGTATGGAACCACCTTCCGATAGTGTATCTCTAGAGGGGAATACACTGGGTTCAACAAGAACGTCTTGCAACTCGGCCCACAAATGGATGACCACTCATTTAACTTGAGTGTATCGAGCATATTATCACCAATGGTCGTGATCAGCAACCGTTATCGAAAGTATACAGCAGCGAACATAATAAGACGCAAATGAAATTTCTCTAGATAGGTGATAACACCCCTAATGGGAATGACCCACATGGCCATGCTGCCTGCCCGATTTTTGTCATTTCCCAGGTGATGAGGTTTGTGGTCACGATTAACTTTCAGAACATCTATCCATCATTTACTTTGAATGCCACATCATCAGATATTCGTCCATATACGTTGTCCTGGGACTTGACAAATCGAAGGCACCATTCTATTAATCCATCTTGGGCAATTTCTACTTAGGGTTAACAGAACAGCCCTTCCACTTTACTCCATCTTCAATAATCTTCAGCATTTGTTGATTTGTAATGCTTATGCCAATACAAAGTGGTTTTCAGATATTAAATCTTATCCCGATCTCTCCGTATTGACAACGTAGGCATAAAATAAACCAAACTTTGATAGCTGGTGATTTAACTATCAAAGGAACATCCATTCAATCAACGATCCTGTAATCCAAATGGAATTTCTACCAATCAACCATCAAACAATATTGGACCCCTTTATATATTAATTATATTATCAATTCCAATTTCCATTTCCCATCTTCTATATTCTTTTCAAAACTCGATTGTCTCCCTCGATTCTTGGAAAACATTTCCAGTATCACAATTTCTTTATTCAAGAAAATATCTCTTATTCCAGTTAGAAACATTTCTGAATATTCAAGAATCCTCATTTTCTATGTTTAGAAAATATACATTATTAATATCGGAAAATATTTCTATATTCCCTTTCTTAATTCCTCATTGACCAATTCATTTTATTTCCATGCGTAGAAAATATCTTTCATTTTAGTTGGGAAAACATTTCAAAATCCTTTAAATTAATGCGATGTTATGAAACATCGTTATTATAACTCAAACTATTTAACATTTATTAACTAAACATATCGCTAACCAATCTTCACTATCAAACCTTAACCATTCCTCCATCAATTATGAAGTCAATCAAGTTGGGGTATAATTACCTCTCAGACCTTAATTGAACAACATTCTCAACTTTGAAATAGTCAAAGCTCACAACTTCAAACAAACATCACTTACGCGACTCTTAGATTCAATCTAATAATCCACTTCTTTTACGGAAGAACATTGATTATAACAGCCGCGTTATAATCGCTGTTTCCAAATTTTGATTTATAAACATTAGTTCTGACGGTAGCGTTAAAATTGCTATTTAGATTTACAACACATTTATTATAACAGAAGCGTTATAATCGTTATTTAGATTTACAAAACATTTATTATAAAGGCAGCGTTATAATCACTTTTTCCAAATATTTGGTTTATACAACTTGTACTTATTAATTTCAATAAATAAATAAATAAGTTAATAATTAAACAATTAAATAATTAAATTTGATTCAAACGGAAAGTAAAAACAACTACTTACCTAAATTCGATATAATCGAATTCCAATAAACAACTTTCATTCGAATACTCTATATTCGATGAATATTCCGAACTTCGGAATAAATCTTACCATTCCACGTTAATTCAATTTCCATTATGATTATATTTCCATTCGTAAAACATTTGCTTTCAATCATTATTTATTTTCAAATATTAGTATCTTTCCTTAATAGGAATCTAGACTTGTTTAATAATTCTAATTTAAAATAAATCTTAAACTGTTTCAAAACATGGGATTGTAATTTTATAGCTATAAATATTGACATATTTACTTCTTAATATATTTCATTGAAATTATAGTTTTATACTAAATAGAATTCAAATATCCTTCCTGAACTAAACCATTATAATAAAATTCGACCTAATCAAAGTATAATTATAAATCCATTGGATTTTATTTTAATTTATTTTACAATCCGAACTTTGGAATAAATTCCAACTTTTCCTTTCAAAAGCGATTTCCATTTCCCTTATCATTCGATTTCTTTTTGAATTTACATTTCCAACCCAGATTTCTTTTATAGATGCTTCCATTTCCAAAGTATCTGGTTTAAACGATTATTCACTTTAATTGTGAATAATATTTCCTTTTACATAATCTAATCCATTTGATTTCACCATATCAAATCCAAATTTCATTTATAACTTCTATTTACAATTGTTTATAGAAAATCTCATTATTAATTTCAACATTTAAAATCTCGTTTATAATTTCTTTTATAATTTGCTAAGTTCAAATCTCATTTCAAATATTGGTTTCAAAACCGACTTCCACCTTTTCATATAAATTCAAATTTGAATTTATATTTCAATTTATCCAATGATAAATAATTCACTTAAATTATATTCTTATTTATAAACAACTTCTTGATTTATCCGCTTGAACAGGTTTCTAATTTCAACTCTATTTGAGATTTTACTTCTATTTTAGAAATAATTTTATTTTTAAATCCCAATTTCCTTTTCTAACTTCAAAAATATTTTACGGTATCTAAAATACCACGTTTCTAGGGTCAGGGTAAACCAAACACGACATATCCAATCATGTATTATTTAACACATCATATATCACAATCAAATAAAAACAGTAATATAAATGTTAAGGAATCCAGTTGGATCCCTCTAACCTGTTTCCCTGCTTCCACAGATGTTAATTAACATCAATAATATTATTTCATATCAATATGAAATATCAGAACCAATAATCGATCAACGATGTAATCATATCAACCAATTCAACCAATTTTATCAACTATTCATCTAAACACCCATCACACAGTTTAAAATTCCTATAAATAAATTTAAAACTCGCTTATATAAAAATATAAACAAGCTAGAGTTAGTGAGGTTACTCACCTTGGTTTGCAGTTGGCGGTTCTGTTTTTATTTTGTTTGCAATCAAACAAGCATTTGATTTTTATCATGAATTTCCAGCAGCTTTATTTTCAACCACATTAGTTTTGTCACGTAGATTGCATCGTTACGATTCCAACGGATCTGGTCTTGTTCAGTTCTGTTCACGAATCCATGAGTTATAACAGTTTCAAATTTTAAAACAATTAAAAAGTGCATTAGTTTTTTTATATAATAATTAAATTCAATATATTTTTGCCTAACTTATTAAGATAAGTAATTATTAATTATAACTAACCAGTCTTCAAATGCAAATTCCTTTTTCCTTATCCTCTGTTATTCAAAATTTCAGCTACAGGAGCCATTCATCATTGCCGCACTCCCCATGTCGGTTGTGTCAATGCCTCCCTACAGTTCTCTTCCCCACATACTATCTGTTCCCCTCATACAATATATACTTATATTTTTTTCATAACCTAGTTCTTACCCGACCTTCAGAATTCTCATACCAATACTCGACCATTCATAATTCTTTCCAAACGATCTGTCTACCATTTTTGGGTAATCCATCATCACTTTCTTGTCTTCAATCCATATGCTCTTCTTCTTATACACACCTATTTCAATTGATTTTAAATCCATTTATCAATTTCATTATTCCACTTGAAATTTATTAACCAATCTGGTTTTCTTATTTCAATTACAATTGACAACTGGATTTAAAATTATCAGAAATTTCTTGAAAATTTTCTAACTCTTTAAATTTTTGAAAAACTTCACCAACATCTCCCTTGCGCGGCTCAATCGGTACAACCACAACTCGCCTTTCTATGCCTTCTCTAATCCAAAAGAAGATCAAAACGCCAAGCGGCTTGCCCCATAGGCTCATAAAACCATCAAACCCAAGTAATATTGTAAACATGTACCTTTTTGTCGGGCATAATTCTTTCTCTGGCATTTGCTTCCATTCAATATCTTCTCAGCATACATATATCCATTTCCAGTTGGTTTCAAATCAATCCAACTTCCAGTTTTTAACTCTCTAATCAACTTCTGATTAGTTCACTTCAATTCTATCAATTCAAATCTGATTTCTATTTAAGGCAATCCACTTATTACACTTGAATCCAAATTTATCACAATTCAATTTCAATTAACAACATCCAATATATATCCAACTTGTTTATTCATAAGTCGAATTCATATTGACAATTCGAATCTCAACATTTTCTTTATTTAAGTTCGTTTGGAATTATTTCCAATCCAATCAATTTTATTTAACTTAAGTTAAATTTCAACTCATTTGATACATTTTTACCATTTCAATATATTCAACTTATACAAGTTAAATTTTAATTTCAGAATTCAAATTTCTGGGTTTTGTTTCAAATTAATTTGAAATCATATATATTTATATACACATATTTATAATCAACTCAATTCAAAACATTTGAATTTCTAAAAACGTCTTGTCCTTTTCAAACAAATTTTCATTCCCAAATTACTATGGTAGCAACCCATCACTTGGAAACCTGAAAATGAATACCGATAATGTCGCGATCCATTATCAGAATTATTTTCTTGCCACTGAAGTGATTTCATTGCTTAATCCCTTTAAAAATCTATTTAAACCATTCCTATTCAAAAATACTTTAAAGTAGTGTTATATTACTTTATAATATTTCAGAAAATATTTTATGAACACCCGGAACTTAAATTCCAATTCTGGTTTGAACTTAATCTTGGTTTATCTCATTTGTATACATTATCCGTATACAAATTATATAACCATTTAAAATATTTCATAATTTCATTTAATTGTAATAACCAACAAAATCAATAATTTTATAAAAAAATTCCTTTTAAATCAAAAATAATTTTCAGGAAAAATTAATTCATTTACCCCTTTTTAAAACAATATTGTATCGAATTGCTTTGTTCGAGAGTTTAGAAACACCTATCAACACAGTTGTACATCCTGTGTCGACCATAATTCATAAACTACTCAACAAACCAGCCAACACAATATAAAACCATTTTTATATCAAATCTACAAATATGTTCGCTCGTATATATAGTCAAACTCAACCTAGGGTATTACTAACCCCATCTCTATTGAGTTACTCCACAGAGCCAAGGTTACTACTCAATCTTCAGCTCTGATAACAACTATAACGGCCCGAATTTCCATACCCTTTGAGTTGACAACTTACACCACACGTCCAACCCATATTGCACAGAAATACGAATCATTATTAGAAAGAAGTTAGAGGATGAGAAACAGAAAGAAAGAAATATTAGAATCGAAGAAAATGAAGAACAAAAATCTCACAACGGAATGAATAAAGTATATTAAATAACATAACTTCTGAAATACAAAACAGTAACTGTATATACATACCATTATCATAGCACCACCGTTATTCCAAGAACAGTTATAAACACCTATTTCGGGATACAACATAGTACATAGCGGAAAATATGATAGTCTATAGCTAATTTGTTAAAGCCTCCTGCTTCAAGCTCCTCCATGTGAATCTGTAAAATCCCGACTACTTGACTGCCCGTACAAATTTGGGCACCCAAGAGTTTAGGGAAAACAAACAAAAAAAACTCTGGATCAGTCATAGGACTGGTGTGAGTAAACTCCAATCAAATGTTTAACTTTAAATATCCTTTCGAAAGAAGTGATAATCATAAGACTGATCCACACATAAACACGGATTGTTTTTACCTTACGATAACCAAAATATTTTTGATACCAAATCTAGTGATATTATAATAATGTCTACATCAAATAAATAGAATCTAGTGGAACGCTTGCATCTCACGGTCCATATATAATATTAAATCAAAACCCGCAGGGCGCTTATTGGAGATTGGATTTCCAACATGACAAGGTATGGAACCACCTTCCGATAGTGTATCTCTAGAGGGGAATACACTAGGTTCAACAAGAACGTCTTGCAACCCGGCCCACACATGGCTGACCACTCATTTAACTTGAGTGTATCGAGCATATTATCACCAACGGTTGTGATCAGCGACCGTTACCGAAAAGCATACAGCAACGAATAGAATAAGAAGAAAATGAAATTTCTCTAGATCAGGTGATAATACCCCTAATGGGAATGACCCACATGGCCATGCTGCCTGCCCGATTTCTGTCATTTCCCGGGTGATGAGGTTTGAGGTCACGATTAACTTTCAGAACATATTTCCAACTTTTACTTTGAATCCCACATCATCAGATATTCATCTATATACGTTATCCTGGGACTGTACAAACCGAAGGCACCATTCTATTAATCCATCTTGGGCAATTTCTACCTAGGATTAACACAATAGCCCTTGCACTTTACTCCATCTTTAATCATCTTCAGCATGTGTTGATTCGTAACGCTTATGCCAATACGAAGTGGTTTTCAGATATTAAATCTGATCCCGGTCTCTCCGTATTGACAACAGAGGCATAAAATAAATCAAACTTTGATAGTTGGTGATTTAACTATCAAAGGAACATCTACTCAATCAACGATCCTATATTCCAAATGGAATTTCTACCGTTCAACCATCAAACAATATTGGATCCCTTTTTATATTAATTATATTATCAATTCCAATTTCCATTTCCCATCTTCTATATTCTTTTTAAAAATCGATTGTCTCCCTCAATTCTTGGAAAACATTTCCAATATCACAATCTCTTTATTCAAGAAAATATCTCTTATTCCAGTTAGAAACATTTCTAAATATTCATGAATCCTCATTTTCTATATTCATAAAATATACATTATTAATATCGGAAAATATTTCCATATTCCCTTTCTTAATTCCTCATTGGCCAATTCATTTCATTTCCTATGCGTATAAAATATCTCTCATTTTAGTTGGGAAAACTTTTCAAAATCCTTTAAATTAAAGCGATGTTATGAAACATAGTTATTATAACTCAAACCATTTGACATTTATTAACTAAACATATCGCTAACCAATCTTCACTATCGAACCTTAACCATTCCTCCATCAATTATGAAGTCAATCAAGTTGGGGTATAATGACCTCTCAGACCTTAATTGAACAACATTCTGAACCTTGAAATAGTCAAAGCTCACAACTTCAAACAAACATCACTTACACGACTTTTAGATTCAATCTAATAATCCACTTCTTTTACGGAAGAACATTGATTATAACGGCAGCGTTATAATCGTTGTTTCCAAATATTTGATTTATAAACGTTAATTCTAATGGTAGCGTTAAAATCGCGGTTTAGGTTTACAACAAATTTGTTATAACAGTAGCGTTATAATCGTTATTTAGATTCATAAAACATTTATTATAAAGGCAGCGTTATAATCACTATTTCCAAATATTTGGTTTATACAAATATAACTTTTACTTATTAATTTAAATAAGTAAATAATTAAATAATTAAATTTGATTCAAACGGAAAGTAAAAATAACTACTTACCTAAATTCGATATAATCGAATTCCAATAAACAACTTTCATTCAAATACTCTACATTCAATGAATATTCCGAACTTTGGAATAAATCTTACCATTCCAGGTTAACTCAATTTCCATTATGATTATATTTCCATTCGCAAAACATTTGCTTTCGATCGTTATTCATTTTCAAATATTAGTGTCTTTCCTTAATAGGAATCTAGACTTGTTTAATAATTCTAATTTAAAATAAATCTTAAACTATTTCAAAACATGGAACTGTAATTCCATAGCTATAAATATTGACATATTCACTTCTTAATATATTTCATTGAAATTATAGTTTTATACTAAATAGAATTCAAACATCCTTCTTGAACTAGACCACTATAATAAAATTCGACCTAATCAAAATGTAATTATAAATCTATTGGATTTTATTTTAATTTGTTTTATAGTCCGTACTGTGGAATAAAATCCAACGTTTCCTTTCAAAAGCGATTTCCATTTCCATTATCATTTAATTTCTTTTTGAATTTACATTTCCAACCCAGATTTCTTTTATAGATGCTTCCATTTGCAAAATATCTTCTTTAAACAATTATTCACTTTAATTTTGAATAATATTTCCTTTTACATAATCTAATCCATTTGATTTCACCATATCAAATCCAAATTTCATTTATAACTTCTATTTACAATTGTTTATAGAAAATCTCATTATTAATTTCAACATTTAAAATCTCGTTTATAATTTCTTTTATAATTTGCTAAGTTCGAATCCCATTTCAAATATTGGTTTCAAAACCGACTTCCACCTTTTCATATACATTCAAATTTCAATTTATATTTCAATTTATCCAATGATAAATAATTCACTTAATTTATATTCCTATTTATAAACAACTTCTTGATTTATCTGCTTGACCAGGTTTCTAATTTCAACACTATTTGAGATTTTACTTCTATTTTGGAAATAAATTCCATTTTCAAATCCCAATTTCCTTTTCCAAACTCAAAAATATTTTACGGTATCTAAAATACCACATTTCTAGGGTCAGGGTAAACCAACCACAACATATTCAATCATGGATTATTTAACTCATCATATATCACATTCAAATTAAAATAGTAATATAAATGTTGAGGAATCCAGTTGGATCCCTTCAACCTGCTTCCTTGCATCCACAGATGTTAATTAACATCAATAATATTATTTCATATCAATATGAAATATCAGAACCAATAATCGATCAACGATGTAATCATATCAACCATTTAAACCAATTTTATCAACTATTCATCTAAACACCCATCACATAATATAAAATTCCTATAAATAAATTTAAAACTCGCTTGTATAAAAATATAAACGAGCCAGAGTTTGTAAGGTTACTCACCTTGGTTTGCAGTTAGCGGTTCTGTTTTTATTTCGTTTGCAATCAAACAAGTGTTTGATTTTTATCACGAATTTCCAGCAGCTTTATTTTCAACCACATTAGTTTTTTCATAAAGATTGCTTTGTTATGATTCCAGCAGATCAGGTCGTGTTCACGAACCCATGAGTTATAACAGTTTCGAATTTTAAAACAATTAAAAAGGTCATTAGTTTTTTTATATAATAATTAAATTCAATATATTTTTTCCTAATTTATTAAGATAAGTAATTATTAATTATAACTAACCAGTCTTCTAACGCAAATTCCTTTTTCTTTATCCCCTGTTATTCAAAATTTCAGCTATAGGAGTCGTTCATCATTACCGCACTCTCCATGCCGGTTGCGTCAACGCCTCCCTACAGTTCTTCTTCCTCACATACTATCTGTTCCCCTCATACAATATATACTTATATTTTTTTTTCATTTATCATCTGCATGTCTCCTCCTAGTAAAAATAGGCCACACATCCACCTTTACTCCTCTGCCCTCACAACGTCCAACAACCAGAGGTCATATTCCACCACCACTTCTCTCCCGCTTTATTCACTCCTTTCACAAACATCCCTTAATCCTTTCTTCTCCGTTGAAATACACCACTCTTGTAGCATTAAAATATTGTGGTATCTTCCCACAAGCCTTCTTTCTTCCTTCAATACAAATCATGGTTTCTAGACTTTAAACATCATCACTCCCCAAAACTTCATACGGTGATAAATTCAACCTTCTAGAAGCCACCTCAACATTGAACTTCAGCCACCTCATGTCGCGGCTTAGTGTAGTACCCACGATGATGCTTTCCCCTGTGTTCATCCGGAGTTCCCTCCTCACAAAAACACGACCTCGCCATGTCTCACAGCTGTAGAACACCCCGACATTAAAATATCACGGAAATCACCCAAATTCCAATGACAGGTGCGCCATGATATGATAAACATAACGCAACCAATGATTTCCTCTCCGACTTCGCCAAATTTTGGCATAACTACTTTAAGCTGACATCGCTTACTTTGGGTTCCAGCAAAAATGTGTCGAGCATATTATAAGGATACTGAGCTGAAGCCTTCGATTTAAGAATTGAACAGATCTGATATTCTTTTGTTAATTCTAACAATGTTCTGATTTTTATTGGATGTTAGAAAGGGGTCGATTTATTTGGTTTCATTTACTGGAGATAGTACAAGTAGGAACAGGGAAAATGGGAATGAGAATAAGATGCCAATATCTAAAAGCCAAGTAGTTTGGCTACCACGGAAAAATGTCTTGGCACGCACGACAGTGGATAGTTTGGCACCCACACATAAAAATAGCTATAGCGGTTTGGTAGGTCTGCTTGAGTATGTGCTGGAGAAATATAGGTAGCTTACCAGTTTAATTAATTGATTTGATATGTGGAATTTGCTGTCAACACCAATTGATTTTAATTTTGGTTACCGAATGCAAGCATTCATGGTTTGAAAACTTACCTGTGAAGTTTTTAGTCTAGAATCCCTTGTAACGAAAAGATTGTGTAACATCACCAAATAAAAAATGGATGTTTGACAATGTGATTACCAGAGAGATAAAAATAAAAAAATATAAGATGGCCAAGGGAAAAAAAATATTTCTAGTAAAAGAGGGAAAAACAAAGTGCCTTTCCTCTAATGCGTTAAGCTGGGAAACATGCTAGAACACATCCGTAAAACTTCTAACCAAGCGAAAGGAAAAGGATAACAATTCATTTGTAAATGGTTAGTTGAAAAAAAAAATACAAACCTTTGCATTTTGAAAAGTTAAATCCATGCAATACCTATTACATAGAATTTTTTTGTTTATCGATCAATACGGACAAATATAAAAATACCGTTGTGCTAAACGATGTGTCACGATTCCAGAACTATAATAAAATAAGCAAATTAACTTATTTACGACTATTACAGATTTAACTTTATTATTCCCTTATTTATATTAATTAATTATTCAATATTTTTTCTGAATTAAAGGCATTTAAATCTCCCAATCAACCATTTAATTAATTAATTACTCGTTTGCAAAAATCTGGATCGTTACACTTGTCCAAACCCATGGATAAAGAGGACATATCTATTTGCCTGTTTCCCTGCAGGAAATCAGCTCAGCGCTTGTGCGTGTTGAGGGTCATGTCCAATGGCCCGTTTACTATATCGAAAAGAGACTAACAAAGGCAAAAAAGAACTATCCAAAGTTCGAAAGGTTAGCCTACTGCCTGTTGATCTCCCCTCAGAAGATGAGGTCCTATTTTCAGTCTCATCCAATCAAATCTTCACTGACCAGCCGCTACGACAGGTCCTGCAACAATTTGAGGCTTCTGGGCGACTTCTGAAACGGAACATAGAACTGAGCCAGTTCGAGATCACATTCATCCCTCATCGAGCTATTATCGTGCAAGCCCGCGCAAACTTCATAGTGGAGTTCACCATTCTAGAAGATTCTCCTCTAAAAGACAACAAAACTCCAAACATTAAGTGGAAGCTGTTGGTGGATGGATCCTCCAACAATCATTGTTCAAGCGTAGGGGTCACACTCATTACTATTGAGCAACGCTCGATATGCTATGCTTTGAAGCTTGACTTTCTTGCCACCAACAGTGATGCATAATACGAAGCCTTGATCGCTAGACTCTGAATTACAATTGAACTTAACATCAAGGCTATCCAGATCTACACTAACTCGCAGCTCATCGTACACCACGTTTAGGGATAATATCAAGCTAAGGGCACTCCTCGCTCCCTATCTTACATGGGTCCACAAATTTCTCACCAAATTTGTAACACCCCGTATTTTATATGAATATTAAAATGAACATATTTAAGAACACTTAATTTTTAGAAGAAGAATTAGGTGAAATGGTTTACACAATTGCGTTCGTCTCGGAATTCTGCTTGAGGTAGAGTCCAAGTTTACGTGAATCGGACTCCGTATGAAGAAGTTATGGAGGTTCGAAGATTTCAAGTGTAAGCAGAAATTAAATTAAAATAATAATTAAATAACCAAAACAGATTTGAAATCCAAAATTCAGGAAATCAGCTGAGCGGGAAATCTCCCGCTTAGGGGTGTCGACCCCCCCAAAGGGTGTCAACATGGGAGTGGACCCCCCTATAGGGGTGTCGACATAGGTGTCGACCCCCCTGCTGGGAGTCGACCCCCGTATCCCCAGATCTAGGTGATGAATTCTGAGGTGTTAGGGCATATGTGTCGCGTTGTGGCTGGCTCTCTCTGGTCTGAATGGCTCTGATGACTCCTACGTTGATCTAAAGGCTCAAACTAATCCTATACTCCTATATAATCACATCAAACCTTAACCCTAAGCCTCATAATCTTATTATATCATGCCACCATGCTGTCCATCTCTAAACTAGCCTAGCCTCCATCTTCTCCAAACTAGAAATCAAATTAGAGAGAGCTTCAAATCAAAGTAGAGGATTTCTTCTTCCATCGCTACAAAGTCAACTAATTCACTTTTCTAATCCTATCACTATAAGTTCAGTTATTATTTAGATTTGAACACCTAATAGAAATCATGACTGTAATAATCAGATCTAGAACTATGCCTAATTGTGAGGTAATCAATTCTGATTCATGCTTATCCTTTTGTCAAATCTGAATTACCTATGCTCACGAGACTGTTGTGATTGAAACAATGGAACCTATCATGTTATACACCAAATTGGTGATTCTCTTATGTTCAATTCTATCGAATCTTTATGCCTATGATGTAACTTGCTCAGTTCGGCCAAACTTAATGTTAATGTACAACATGCTTATTGGAAACATGATTCTTGGATTGGGTATACCTTTACATGCCTATTTTGTTTCTTATGTCAATTCTTGTGTTCCTTCTCTATTCCTTTTTTTGATTTATTTTACAAATACTAGGTTCATTCGGAACCTACATTGAATCTTGTTGTATGTACGATTGAAACGCGGGGAATTGAGTATAACTTAATTGAGTAATTTTGGGCATAACAAGTAAATGTGGCATAACTTGTATTGACTACAATTGTGGGTAATTGGCATATAAAAATCTTGATATGGGCATGTATGGTAAATATGTAATTTGGCTAAGCGATGAACATGCCTAACAGGAGGTTAGATTGAGTTGCGGTGTAAGGCTACTCGGAACCGCCCAACACATCCAACGACCGCAACAACAGATCTAATGTGAGAGGTTAGCCCAATAAGCCCAAAACCTGAGGTTTGAATGATTTTGCGGCAGAAGTCTTCCCGGAACCGCCCGACACATCCAGCAACCGCAAACAACAATACTATTGTGAGAGTTTGAGGCATTAATGAATGAATTAATGTAATGAACGGACATGCTAAGAAGGGTAGGGTTAAGTTAACTTAGGCAACACTTAACCAATACAACATGTTTATTAAACAGATGGGTGAGGTTAGGTTAAATGGAGAACACTTAACCATTATAACATGTTGATTACGAAACCCTAGTAACGGGGACCCATTTCAGCAGTAACCCACATAGACGTATCATGTTACCCTGAAATAGGCAGGGAGGGGCACGATTACTGGGCTGATTATAACCGGTCAAAATAGCGGCGGGTGGTGCATCAGTGTAGGTTCCGACGGAGTACGGACGTGCACGTACTCCGGAGTGGAAAAATCAGGCACTGGGCATCAGTAGTTATACAATATGCATCTTGAATTGTGTCGGGTTGCCACCATAGGGATTGATACACCCCATGGTGGGACCAGCGCAGGTATCTACAAACAAGCGGGGTCGAATGACACAAGTAATAAATGCATGCGAGTAAGAGCCGATTGATAAAGGGATCATTTTATTATGAACACATAATGCTAGTTGAAATATTTGTTAGTAGGTGCAGAGAAATGGAAATGAGTGCGATAGCATATTCAGTGTATCTTGCCTTATGTTATCTTGTCTCTATGGTATTGTCTTATATTCAGTTTATTCATGTCATGATCCTTTTTCTTGTTTACATGCTGAAAAATCATTGGACTTACCAGACTTATGTCTGACCCATTTTCTTTCGTCTTCTTTTCTTCCGTTCCCCCCGGTCCGCAGGGAGGGAATATTTCAGCTTATTTAAGACCTTTTCCAGCTTGAAGAGAGTAGATGTATTGCTTGGATTCTCTTTTCTTGGGCTATGGCTGTGGTTACACTTTTATTGGGGATTTATTTCGCTTTACTACTGCTTTATGCTTTTTTATGTATTTTAAGTTTTTAATCAAGACAGAACTTTTATTGTAATAACTTGGAAGTTGGGTTTTGAGACAATGGTTGTAATGTTTTGACTAGACCATGCTACTTATGAAGTAATTCCAGTTTTTCCGCTGTTTATATGTCTGTCTTGTAAATTACCTGTATCTTTTACCTATAATGCTTCACCGAAGTTAATGCATTCCCTTTGTGAGTGACCTTACCGGAGATGGGGTGTTTCACTTGGTATCAGAGCTGATGGTTACCTGATCAAATTAAAATTCTTGAAAACTATTTTTCAAAAAGAAGTTTTAAAGAAGCATTTTCAAGAAAAGTGTTGATTTATTTCAAAGGCATATTCCCCAAAGCCATACGCACTATCTTTCTATCCTTTGTTTTGAACTTTTTCTTTTCGTTTCAGAATGTCTGGGGATCTTAATATTCCCGAGGGCGTACAGATACCCGGCTGGTTTAGAAGGTATCTAGAGCTAAGGCCGATGCCGCAGGCCCAGCAGACGTTCCTCCTCCCCCAGCTGCAGCCGTTCCTCCTCTTCCTCTGCCTGTGTATGCTTTCTTGAAGATATGTAGAAACTTTCGAGCTATGGGTGGAAAGAAATTTAATGGAACTGAATCATTCGTGGAAGCAAGAAACTGTCTCAAGGAAACAGAAAATTTGTTTGTTATCTTCGAAGTGGACGATAGACAAAAGATACAATTAGCTGTATGGTTACTTAAGGACGAAGCCTCTTTCTGGTGGGAATTTACTAATGCTGGAAGACCAGTTGAGACTTGGGAGGATTTCAGAATGAGGTTTGAAATGAAGTTCCTCTCGCAAGCTGAACGAAGCCTACAGATGGAGAAGTTCTTAGCACTTAAACAGGGAAGCCTATCGGTTAAGGAATACGTCAACCATTTCAACCAGCTGGCTAGATTCGGACTGGAGTTGTTAAACACTCCACATAAAAAGGCTCTCCGTCTCGTTAAAGGTTGAATGAGCCACTGCACAACCTAGATATGTCCCATATACCTATGGGTGCGACTTATGAGAGACTGGTGGATATGGCACTGTTACAGGAGGAAGACAAGGATGGGAAGAAAGAGACAAAGGTGGAAGGACCTCTAGACAAGAAAGTGGAGGGATCGCAGAATAAGAAGACAGATTCCAAGAAGGGCGGGAAGAATAACAAACCCCGTGATAAGAGGAAGTGTAATTTTTGTGGCATACCTGGCCATCTGATTAAGGGATGTAGAAAGAAAAAGAGGAAGATGGGTGGTTGTTTTCAATGCGGCGAGACATGACATATGGCTAAGGATTGCCCAAGAAGGCAAGGGCAAGGGCAGAGGACTGGATCTACTTCTGGAGGGTAGATTCACGCTCTCATTGCACCTCCACAAGAAAGAGGTAGAAATGTTTCTGTTGAAAGTTTAGTTTAGCTTTTTGATCATCCTGTTCGTACCCTTTTTGATTCGGGCGCTTCACACTCTTTTATATCTACTGCTTTAGTTGAATCTCTGCACCTAGATACCAGTATATAGAGGATCCCATGGTTGTTTCAAATCCAATTGGGGGTTTGGCTTATTTGTCAATGATTTATTTGGATTTGGAAATTTCTATACTAAGCGTTGGGTTTAGATGTAATGCTTATGTTTTGGGTTTCATGGGCTATGGGTTGATTCTAGGCATGGATTGGTTATCCAGTAATGGTGCCATCCTCGATTGTGAAAAGAGAGTGGTTAGACTTATGACTCGCCTCGGCAATACTCTCGAAATCTCTTATAATCCCATGAATTATGTTATGCTTAGCTACCTAGAATCTCTTGATGCGTCTGTTGAAAACTTGCAATCTATTAGAGTAGTCCGTGAATACTCGGATGTCTTCGAAGAGGTGAAGGGTTTACCTCTAAAGCGAGAGATAGACTTCCGTATATACCTGGTTGATAATGTAAAACCCGTTGCTTTACCCGTTAGACACATGGATCCAAGGGAAAGGAAGGAGCTCAGCAAGCAAGTTAAAGAGTTTCTCGAAAAGGGGTTCATAAGGCAGAGTATTTCTAAATGGGGTGCTCCAGTAGTGTTCGCAACCAAAGCGGATGGTTCACTTCGCCTATGCGTGGATTATAGGGAGATAAACAAGCTGACCAAGAAGAATAGGCACCCACTTCCAAGAATAGACGACTTGTTCGACTAGCTCGTAGGTGCGTCAGTTTTCTCTCAATAAGATCTGGCCACTGGATTTCATCAGCTAAGAGTGGCTGAAGACAGCATAGATAAGACCGCATTTAGGACCCCGAATGGTTTCTTCAAATGGCTTGTCATGCCTTTCGGCTTGACAAACACACCCGCCTATTTCGTAGGCTTGATGAGTACGGTGTTCAGGGAGTTCCTTAATAAATTTTTAGTGGTCTTCATGGACGACATTTTGATTTTCTCAAAAACCGAGGAAGAACATGCTTTGCATTTAAGGGAAGTTATGGATACTCTTTGAGCACATCGGCTAAAAGCAAAATTCTCCAAATGCCATTTTTGGAGAGAAGAAGTAAGGTTTCTTGGACATGTGGTGTCCAAAGAGGGGATAGCTGTGGATCCCGCAAAAGTAGTTGTGATGCAAGATTGGAAGATTCCAAGGAATGCAACCGAAGTACAAAGTTTTCTCAGACTAGCGGGCTATTACAGAAAGTTCATCAAAGGCTTTGCGAAGATCTCGGCCCCACTTACAAGATTGACGAAGAAGAACCTAACTTTTGCTTGGGATTTGGATTGTGATGTCACTTTCCAAAAATTAAAAAGGTCTCTGACAACAGCCCTAGTTCTGACATTGCCTGATGGGAGTAAGATGTTTACAGTATACACAGATGCATGCGGTACAGGATTAGGTGTTGTACTGATGCAAGAAGGCAAGGTAGTTTGTTATGGGGGAAGGCAGGTGAAGGTACATGAGAAGAACTATGCAACTCATGATTTAGAGCTAGCTGCCATTGTTTTCGCTCTTAAGTCATGGCGTCATTACCTACTAGGAGAAAGGTTTGAATTGTTTACTGACCATAAATCATTAAAGTACCTTTTCTCACAAAAAGATCTTAACTTAAGACAACAAAGGTGGATGGAGTTTCTTGCCTCATATGATTTTGAGATTGTTTATACCCCTGGCAAGGGCAATGTGGTAGTAAACAGCTTGAGTAGGAAAAAGCTGACCTTAATTCCTCTCTTTATGGGAAGGCAAAACTTGAAGTACATAGCAACCTTTTACTTTAGACCCTCTTTTGAGTTTGTACCTGGCTTGTTAGCAATACTAGAGGTGCAGCCTATGCTTTTAGACTCAATAGGAACCGCGCAACATAAAGACCCTCAGATTGTTGATATGATGGATAAGTTAATTAGAGGTGAGACTTCTAGTCACCTCAATAGATACTCCATAGAGTCCAAGGGTTGGTTGAGACGGGGATGGTAGACTATGTGTCCCACAAACAAGGGATTTAGTGAAGACAGTTCTCAAAGAAGCATACCATTCTAAGTTGACCATACACCCAGATGGAGGCAAGATGTATAAAGACATAAAAAGGGTTTTCTTTTGGAATGGCATGAAGAAGGATGTAGCTGAATTTGTCTCTAAATGCTTGATATGCCAGCAAGTCAAGGAGGAGCAGAAGAAGCCTGGTGGTCTGCTTCATCCTCTAGAGGTCCCGCAGTGGAAATGGGATAGCATTTCGATGGACTTTATAGATGGGTTGCCTAGGTCAAGAAGGGGCAATACCAGTGTTTGGGTAATAGTTGACAGGCTCACTAAAAGCGCTCACTTTATACCTGTTAAGAGTAGGAGGACTGCCTCATCGTTAGCATCCATTTATCTCAAAGATGTAGTTCGACTGCATGGGATACCCTCTAGCATAGTAAGCGGTCGAGATCCTATCTTTACGAGTGAGTTTTGGAAGAGTTTGCAAGAGACTGTAGGCACACAGCTATGCTTAAGCACTGCCTATCACCCTTAAACCGATGGTCAGTCGGAAAGGGTCACTACACCATATAAGCAATTCTGCAACACCCTATTGCGAAATAGCAACGACTATAGCCCATTGCAAAATACTTTGGTACGGTCCCAAGCCGTTCTGTATTTTAGAACTTACTTAAACCGTTCTAAAAATAACTACACCCTTCAATACCCCTTCAATACACTCCGTTCCCACTTTCCCAATTTTCTTATTCACGGAGGAAAAAAAACAAAAACAAAAACGCTGCGCCCTAGATCTGGAAATCTCGAGCCTTCGGCCTCTTCTGATCGTAGTCGCCATGTCCGATCATCTTGTAACCAGCTTTAATTGGCCATCTCTCACCCTCAGGTTATCGGCCAAATTCTCAGTTAATCGGCCTTCTCTTCTTGTTTGTTGAATCCCATTATTGTTATGGAGAAATGATTGATTTAAGTATAATTAGGATGATAATTAGTTGAGCAGGTGAAAGTTATTTTACAGACTTCTTTAAAAATGATAATTCTGACAATGGATGACAAAAGGTAATGCAGTCATATAGAAATAAAACGAGTAAAACCATTTAGCATGACGTTAATTTCATTGTTAGACGATGTTTAAATGATGAGATTGAACTTCATGCCCAAGTTTTTTTCAAGCGTAATGGATAGGTTTATGAGTCAGAAATTTATTGCTTTGTATTAGGCATTATTGAATGTCGTATAAAATTTGTGTATTTATGCGCAAAGGCTGTCACAAGCACCGCATGAGATTGCAATACAAATAGGGATCCTATATGAAATAAGCAAGATGAAACTGCTATATTTGTTTCTTTGAAATGACTCATCCTCGACACAGACAAGTGCTACGTATTTGGCCTGAGAAAATATGAATAAATACATGTCATGTTCTGTTTCAGGGAAATAGCTATAATTACTGTATAACCAAAAAATTCGTTGATTTAGTTTCATTCTTGCTTACTCTCCATCAGTATATGTTTTTCCATTACCAATTTGATTTTGGCTTGGTCTTTTAGCCTCCCTATATTTTCCTTAAACCCCCCATTTCTTAACATAAAACTGTCACACCCCATCATCTTCTCTTCTCGAGTCATATCTCTAAGTTTGAACTAAATTACTTGGAATGTGTACAATTAGAATAATAATCCATTTTAACCACGGCTGAGACTGATAATATACAACTACTCAGTATTACCTGAATGAATCATGTTGAAAATGGGATCTATTTAAGTACTCCGTTGATAGTTCTCTTTTGTCATTCAGGAGAAAATAATTGTACACAAAATCTCAAGAGGGGTTTGCATAGGAAGAAATAACCAGGGATATAATGGAGCCTGGAAATGTGAGTAGTTCGGGAATGCCACATTATAAAGTGGTCTTTTTACGAAATCTATATTCTTAAAGGGTATGACAGATAAAAAAACTACAGGTCAAAATAATACAATGTTTCACTTTACGCTTTTGTTCGCACCCTTTTATTATGCATGAAAATAGTTGAAATCAAATGTAAAAGGAATTTGACAAAATAAAACTAGAAATTTAAATTTCAATAATTGTAAACGAATGTACTTCAATGTTCCATGTAGTTGTTATATGTCATGAATACTATACTTTTGTCATTGTGCTAATCATGTACTATTTGTGGAATTCAAGAAACATAACTTGGCCTTCTTTC
Source organism: Allium sativum (assembly GCA_030737875.1). Lineage (NCBI taxonomy): Eukaryota > Viridiplantae > Streptophyta > Magnoliopsida > Asparagales > Amaryllidaceae > Allium > Allium sativum. The sequence continues at coordinate 134,476,844 of CM060911.1, read as the reverse complement.
TATATAGGTAGGTGATGTTCTTTTTGCAGATCAATTTGTGTTGGGAAGCAGGCTTAAGACTATCAGCTTAGGTATTATTGCTGCGAAACTCTAATCTTCATAAAAAGTTTGTGCTTACTAGTTGATGTGCGCTCGTATCAATTTTATTATTGAAGCTAACATTTTAATATCCTCAATTGATCATCCACAAGTTTATCGTGTTGAAAATAAGACAGAGGGATAAATAGCAATATCAATAAAAATGCATGCCAATAATTGGCCCTTATTAGCTGTGCAATATCCTAGCAGGTGCACATGATCAGATCTTTGATAAATGAATACAAATTCCGCATCTTGAAACAATAATCCATTTTGACAGTCTTGCTAATGTATCTACGAACTAAGAGTAAATGACAACAAATTCGCGTCAAAAGTAATTAAAACGGCGAACCAATACAAACTAAGAGTAAATGACAATAATGTATTAGTTTTACGACTAAATATACAGGCAAACCAATACAATTGTCAAAACGGCGAGCCAAAGGTATGTATGCATGTAGAAAGTAATTAAAAATCCATTTCCACTTCCACATATGCTTATTATATACTGGAGGTGAAAGATAGCTATTTCAACTTTGTGCCGATATTTGGTTTGCATATTTATTTTTTTCTATTCGTTTTCAATTTTCATTCTCTCCGATTTCAATTTTCCTTAGAGCTATATGACACTATTATGTTCCTTATTTATTTATACTGTGACCATCTTTTTGAGAATCTGAGTCAATGTCAAGAAGGCTCTTTGTGGTTCAGTTCAGATGTTCATATTTCAAGTTAGAAGCTCATGGATATTATCAATTCTATTTATAGCAACATAGTCTTGTCTTTATTGAATCCGTCTCAGGTGCCTCAAATGTAGAATTTATACTTCTCGAAATTGTTGTTTTGGTGTAGGATTATGTAGTCTGTGTCATTTTAAAAATGTGATCGTGATTCATCGGGCTTTATAAGATGCATATTCTTGGGGGAAGGTAATGATTTTAAGCTTGGGATTCAGGTTAGCACAACCTACTGCACGGATAAGGATGGATTTTGCATAGTGACTGTCCTGGCTAAATATATTTTTTATGTTGAATTCAGGCCACGCTAGACAAGGGGACAAGGTTCTTTTTTCACAGTGATTATTTTCATTTAACACAGGATTATTAGGGCAGTTCAATTATTCATGTATATTGTCTTATGAATGCAGTATGTCATTACTTATTTGCAGGTTTTCATATAGGATGTGTTGTGTTTTGTTACTCCTAATGTGGTTCCTTTCTTCACAGTGCAATATCTTCCCTCATGGCATTGTCTTCTTTCAAATATATTGCTGGACTTCCACTTAGGAGCGTGCAATGTTCTTCAGCCTTTATTCATGTAATATGATCCTGGTTTTCATCAGTTGAACAATTTTTCAAAAGCTCAGACCTCTCCCTTAAACTACATGCCATCAAATATAATGACCACTTACTCTCCTGTTGGATGCAATCAGACTTCTCCAGATGTTGTTTACTTGCAGTTGCCTACTCCATCCATGGTTTATGCACAATCCTATGATCCTATTAGGCGTGCTGTTTACACTGTAAGCAACCTTAGCTTTCTTTGAAAGAATTGGTCTATTATTTGATAACCTTTTGCTTGATTTTATTTGGATCTTTGGTTGTACTCATAATGGCATGCAATTTAACTCTACCATTTCTCCTTAATCCTTATTATTGATTTAAAATTAAAATAACTAAATAAGAGGATAACATCCTATGCCTTTCTGCTTCAAGCTTTTCGCTCCTTTCTATTAGTTAGATGAATTAAAGGTCATTGCCACTGTATCTTAATTAAAAAAGGATCAATCAGCATGTAGAAATACTGAAGGAAATATTGCTTGAGAAATTAACTTCGAAACAATTCTTTGTTGACTGTACACGAATCCAGGTTTTGTTAAAATGAAATTGCATGATATGTTAGATAATCCGGAACTCAATCTATGTGTTTAAGACCATTAGCAAATTCAAACATGTATGAGTGCTAGTAGTCTCGCATGATTACCCTAAATACCTAATTTCAACATTACATAAGCAAACATGAAAATAATATACATGTCCCTGCTAGCAATATATTCGATAACAGAAAATATGGTGGAAACGCAGCTACTTTATTTAAATAACTTCCTGTAAAATAAAAAAAATCAATCACAGTCAGTGATTCGTCAGCCGTGTTCACTTCCAGGAAAAACATCACTGAAAAATAATTGGGATGTGACAAGTCCACAAGAAGTAGACAAGTTTATATAGAGAAAGGTGGATGTACTTGTGATAGATTCGAACCTGATGAAATTGAAACAAGTGATGAGGCAGCAAATGCATAAGAATTGATTTCGTTTTGTCTTGTTGATCTGGAAGATGCATTTCTCATCCCTATTCCATTGTCGAAATGAATGATGGAGCAACAGGTACTACAAAATTTATATTTTGCATTTAACATGGTACATCTCTTCATGGATGTTTGAAAAACATAAGAGGAAAAAAGTCTAGTCATTGAAATTCAAGTATATACTAAATTATCAAAGAGCATAATCACTAACTGTGAAGCAAGGATAAAACCAACTTAAAACCACGATGAAGATGACTAATTACTTATGCTTTATTGCTATATTTTGGTTGCTCAAAATGATTTTTTTTACAATAAGTGTTTAATTGTTATGTGAAACAGCAAAGAAAACTCAAACTGAAATCAATGTATGTTTGAAACCCTTCATAACAATTTTAAGAATATTGAAAAAAAATGATATCCTCCATTGAAAAATGTATTTCAATTGACGACACCCTTCAAATATAGTATGCACTTACTGCAAGCAAAATTGCTCTAATTTTTATGTTGGAAAAAGGAAAATAAACATGGCTTGACTGGATGGGTAGGCATTAACTATTATGTCATAGACATTAAAAACCCAACAAAATAATTTAAGTATACTTTCTAAAAATTCCTAGCTAGGCTAGCTTATAAAACAATAATTTAAGCAGCAAAATGGAGAAGTTAAAGATAGGATTCAATTCTGCCTAACCAGTCCAAGAATCAAATGCATAGTCTGCATTTTGACTGTCAATCTGATTACCATGTGATATCAGAATTAAAATAATTTAATAAGAGGGGGAATGGGAAAAAGATTATATGGATGCAATTACAATCAATGTTGAAAAAAAATATTTAAAACGGAGGGAAAAACTTGCTTACCTCCGAGTATTCAATTGTATTGTCGTTGGTTGAAAGAAGAAAAGTGCATTATATGCCATTTGACACCAATATTGCTTATATGAAGGTTTTCAAGTATTATTTATTATGTTGTACATCTATTGGCATTTTTTGTTGGATTGAGAGGGTATTTGTTGGATTGAGAGGGTCGTATGGCGTTACAAAAGAACAGATGAAAGCAAGAGCCAATATGAAGGAAGACTTCAAGACAATAAACTATGTACCAATCAGGGATAGAACTGTGCACTGTACTATGTATTTAGTATGTTTGTTGAACTATGTACATATTAAAATACTTATGAATTATGTATTGTATTCTGTAATATTTTTATTACTACTGTTGTTGAACTTTGAAGTGTAACATACCATCGTTGAACGTTGTAATTTCAAAACTCGTTAAGTTTGGTCTTTGTGTTAATCTATAAAAAAAAATTGGTTTAATGGTCTTTCTTTTGTGATATTATGTTAAATTTGTAAATGTTTGTATTGGGTATGAAAATTGAATGAATTTGGCATTGTAGGAGAGCCCAAAAAAGGTAAAAATAATTATAAAAAGAGATATGCGAATTCGCAACGGCTATAAGCCATTGCTAAATTAAAAATAACAACGGCTTTGAGCCGTTGCTAAATTATTACCACCCCAGATTTAGCAATGGCTCATAGTCGTTGCTAAATGAATTTGCAACGGCTCAAAACCGTTGCGAAATAGCATTTCTGGTGTAGTGGGTAAACAAAGTGTTAGAAGATCTCCTGAGATTGTGCATTCTTGATTTTGGAGGAACATGGGAAGATCATCTTACTTTGGTGGAGTTCGCCTACAACAATAGCTACCAAACCACCATAGGCATGGCACCCTTCGAGGCTTTGTATGTAAGACCATGCCGGTTACCAACTTGTTGGTGGGAATCTACCGACAAGCTCATACTTGGGCCCGACATGATAAGAGAAACTTCAGAGAAGGTGGACATGATACGAAGATGAATGAAGATCGCACAAGATAGACAGAAGTCCTACGTGGATAAAAGAAGTACCGACCTTGAGTTTGAGGTTGGAGACATGGTTTTCCTTAAAGTATTTCCTTCGAGGAATGTCATTCGCTTTGGACCCATAAGGAAATTGGCACCAAGGTTTGTAGGGTCATTTCCTATCATTGAGAGGATTGGGACGATGGCTTATAGAGTAGAGCTGCCCGAAAGATTGGCTAGAGTTCATAATGTTTTTCATGTTTCTCATCTACGAAAGTTCTTGCATGAGTCTGCGGAAGTTATGCAGCCAAGCATACTAGAGGAAGTAGAAGTGGGACGAGAAGCGACGGTGAGAAGAGTTCCAACTCGTATCTTCGGAACAGAAGTTATAAAGCTATGCAATCGTGAGGTCAAACTAGGAAAAGTACAATGGAGTAACGCTGAAGAAGAAAGAGACTTGGGAGACTGAGGACAAGATACGCGCAGCCTACCTTATCTTTTTGAGCGTACATCCTTGATCTCTTTTTCCATAAGTTTATGCATGCTTGTATTTATCTTTTAAGTATATCTCCTCGGTCCTATTCTTAATCCTTAGGTAGAAACCAATGGATGTAAACATGTATTTGAAACATGTTATGATTGATGGTTGCAAGTGGTTGCAAGTGGTTGCTAGTGGTTGCTCGTGGATGCATATACACACACATTAAGAACTAGATCGGCTCCGTCACTTTCATATTGCATATGCATATATGTATATGGGTTGAAACTTGATGTGTTATCATATGTATGTTGCATTTGTATGAATGATTGTGCACTCAAGTAGAAGTTATAAGGTACGATTAGGAATAATTGAATATATGATGGACTCATGGCACTGACAGAATTCACATTAAGGAGGTCAACTGAATCAGTAGACTGTCTGATTTTGCATTAGATAAGGACATATACACACACTATGCATATGATCATGAAAGCATTAGAAATCTTTTTAAGGACAGTGGATGCCTGTGATTGATGGTTGAGTAGATGGATGTTGGATGTTAGGATACATTCTTCCTAACTCAGAGATTTCGGGGACGAAATCCTTTAAGGAGGGGAGAACGTAACACCCCGTATTTTCTATAAATATTAAAATTAACATATTTAAGAACACTTAATTTTTAAAAGAAGAATTAGGTGAAACGGGTTATTCCATTGCGTTCTTCTTGGAATTCTGCTTGAGATAGAGTCCAAGTTTGCATGAATCGGACTTCGTATGAAGAAGTTATGGAGGTTAGAAGATTTCAAGTGTAAGCAGAAATTAAATTAAAATAATAATTAAATAATCAAAACAGATTCGAAATTCGAAATTCAGGAAAGCAACTAAGCGGGAAATCTCCCTCTTAGGGGTGTCGACCCCCCCAGGGTGTGTCGACATGGGAGTCGACCCCCTATAGGGGTGTCGACATAGGTGTCAACCCCCCTGCAGGGAGTCGACCCCCGTATCCCCAGATCTGGGTGACGAATTCGTGGGTGTTAGGGCATATGTGTCGTGCTGTGGTTGGCTCTCTCTGGTCTGGATGGATCTGATGACTCCTATGTTGATCTAAAGGCTCAAACTAATCCTATATGCCTATATAATCACACCAAACCTTAACCCTAAACCTCATAATCCTATTCTATCATGCCACCATGTTGTCCATCTCTAAACTAGCCTAGGCTCCATTTTCTCCAAATTAGAAATCAAATTAAAGAGAGAGCTTCAAATCAAAGTAGAGGATTTCTTCTTCAATCAACAAAGAAAGATTAGAATTGCTACAACATCAACTAACTCACTTTTCTAATCCTATCACTGTAAGTTTAGTTATTATTCAGATTTGAACACCTAATAGAAATCATGACTGCAATAATCGGATCTAGAACTATGCCTAATTGTGAGATAATCAATTTTGATCATGCTTATCCTTTTGTCAAATCTGAATTACCTATGCTTACGAGACTGTTGTGATTGAAACAATGGAACCTACCATGTTGTACACCAAATTGTGATTCTCTTATGTTCAATTCTATCGAATCTTTATGCCTACGATGTAACTTGCTCAGTTTGGCCATACTTAATGTTAATGTACAACATGCCTATTGGAAACATGATTCTTGGATATGGTACACCTTTACATGCCTATTTTGTTTTTTATGTCAATTCTTGTGTTCCTTCTCTATTCCCCTTTTTGTTTTATTTTATGAATACTAGGTTCATTCGAAACCTAGATTGAATCTTGTTGTACGTACGATTAAAACGTGGGGAATTGGGTATAACTTAATTGAGTAATTTTGGGCATAACAAGTAAATGTGGCATAACTTGAATTGAATATAATTATGGGTAATTGGCATATAAAAAATCTAGATTTGGGCATGTATGGCAAAAATGTAATTTGGCTAAAAGATGAACATCTAACAAGAGGTTAGATTGAGTTGCGGTGGAAGGCTGCCCGGAACCGCCCGGCACATCCAGCGACCGCAACAATAGATCTAATGTGAGAGATTAGCGCATTAAGCCCAAAACCCGAGGTTAGAATGAGTTTGCGGTAGAAGTCTGCCCGGAACCGCCCGGCACATCCAACAACCACAAACAACAGTTCTAACGTGAGAGGTTGAGGCATTAATGAATGGATTAATGCTAATGAACAGACATACTAAGAATGGTAGGGTTAAGTTAACTTAGGCAACACTTAACGAATACAACATGTTAATTAAATAGATGGGTGGGGTTAGGTTAAATGGAGAACACTTAACCATTATAACATGTTGATTAGGAAACCCTAGTAATGGGGACCCATTTCAACAGTAACCCACATAGATGTATCATGGTACCCTGAACTAGGCAGGGAGGGGCACGATTACTGGGCTGATTATAACCGGTCAAAATAGCGGTAGGTGGTGCGTCAGTGTAGGTTCCAACGAAGTACGTACGTGCACGTACTCCGAAGTGGAAAAATCAGGCACTGGGCATCAATAGTTATACACTGTGCATCTTGAATTGTGTCGGGTTGCCACCATAGGGATTGATACACCCCATGGTGGGACCAGCATAGATATCTACAAACAAACGGGGCCGAATGACACAAGTAATAAATGCATGCGAGTAGGAGCCGATTGATAAAGGGATCATTTTATTATGAGCACATGATGCTAGTTGAAATATTTGTTAGTAGGTGCAAAGAAATGGAAATGAGTGCGATAGCATATTCAGTTTATCTTGCCTTATCTTGCCTTATCTTATCTTGTCACTATGGTATTGTCCTATATTCAGTTTATTCATGTGATGATCCTTTTTCTTGTTTATATGCTGAAAAATCATTGGACTTACCAGATTTATGTCTGTCCCGTTTTCTTTCGTCTTCCTTTCTTCCATTCTCCCCTGGTCCGCAGGGAGGGAATACTTTAGCTTAGTTCAGACCTTTTCCATCTTGAAGAGAGTAGATGTATTGCTTGGATTCTCTTTTCTTGGGCTATGGCTGTGGTTACACTTTTATTAGGGATTTATGCCGCTTTACTACTGCTTTATGCTTCTTAATGTATTTTGAGTTTTCAATCAAGACAAAAGTTTTATTGTAATAACTTGGAAGTTGGGTTTTGAGACAATGGTGTAATGTTTTGACTAGACCATGCTGCTTATGAAGTAATTCCAGTTTTTCCGCTGTTTATATGTCTATCTTGTAAATTATCTGTATCTTTTACCTATAATGCTTCACCGAAGTTAATGCATTCCCTTTGTGAGTGACCTTAACGGAGGTGGGGTGTTTCAAACTTTGACCACTACATCATTACGCACATCCCTCGAGGACAAAACGAAAAGGCTAACTCCTAAGCTCCAGGGATGCACAACTCATGGGTCTAGCCTCAGTCGAAGTGCTTGATTCTCCGAGCATCGATCAGATGCAGACTGATTCAGTAGCAATGACGGAGATCGTTCCCGAGTCTTGGATGATCCCGATCAAGAACTACTTACATAACGGAATCCTCCCAAAGCGCTAAAAAGAAAGATGAGCACTCACTTGAAAATCGGGCTGACATATCATTCAGAATGGGGTGTTATACCGAAGAAGATTCTCTATTCCACTACTCTGGTATGTAGCCGAAGACAATGCTGATCATGTGATGTCATATGTTTACGAAGGCGAGTGTGATGACCACAACGAGGGAAAACGCTAGCCAGGAAGGTTCTCAGATATGGTTACTCCTGGCCCACACTCGATCAAGATGCTGCAAACTACGCCTACAAGTGCGACAAGTGCCAGAGGTTCCCCAAGATTCCAAGATCCCCGCCAACCGAGCTAACACAGATGGTCAGTCCTTGATCATTTTCCATGTGGGAACAGATATCATCGGAACTTTTTCGATGGCCAGAGGCGGGGAACGCTACGCTATCGTCACATTTGATTACTTCACTAAATGGGCCAAAGCCGAGTGCCTCACTGCGGTCACTAACAAGAAAGTGATCAACTTCGTCATCCACAACATCATCACTTGATACAGAGTCCCTCAAGCCATCATTTCTACATAGTTCGAGAGCATTGAGTTCAAAATCTTCTGTGAACGACACAATATCGAGAAGAGATTCTGCGCAGTAGCTCATCCGCAAGCAGATGGGTAAGTCGAGGCTGTTGCCAAGCAATCAAGTCCATCATCAAGAAGCGTTTGGAAAAAGCCGGAGGCTTATGGGTAAATGAGCTCCCTTTGGCCCTATGTGCCTACCGGGCCACCCATAAGTCAGCGACTGGCCATGCTCCTTTCGCTCTTGCCTGTGGATTCGAAGCCATCATTCCTATTGAGCTCAAGCTCCAATCTTATCGAGTCACATACTACGACCCGAAGACCATCCAAGACCTCCTCTTAGAATCACTTGACTGGCTCGAAGAGAAAAGAGACAAAGCCGAGCTCCGATATCCCACCCAACGCTAACGAGTTGCCAGATACTTCAATTCGAAAGTTTGACTAAAGGGCCTCAACATCGGTGATCTCGTCTTAAAACGGATCTTTCCCACACCAACTGGTTTTAGTCCTCATAGGGTAGGCCCATACGTCATACAACGGAGGTTTGGAGATGGAACCTTCAAGATAACGACTGTTGATGGCAACAAACTCCCAAGGGCATGGAATATCAAACATATACATCGTTACTTCACATAACTTAGTGTACAGACTTAGTGCTTTCCAACAATGTTTTATTTTCTAAATATTCAAGGCATTGTAAAGGCCATAGCTTCTATAGTTATTAGTAAAGACAGTTTTCAGTTCTCTATGCTCTTGATGTTTTACTTCCCGCATAGTATGTTTGATCAACCATCACAATTGACTTGCATGCATAATACAACATTGGATTGATACCCAAGAAACTTGGAACCGATCCAACCTGACTCAAGTCACGAATCAACGACGAGGCCAAGTATAAACGACTCAAGACGTTCGTTTACTTGAATTAAAGACCTCGTTCCCAAGTCCCCGGACTTAGGTGCAGCCAATCCACCGAACAAGTGTTACATCGACCGCTCGTTTGGTTCCATCCGACTCGAAGGGTCCGGATCTGGGCGACAATCTGCGAATCAACGACGCCCTCAAACTCTAACCCAAACGAAATGACAGGAGAGTCTAAAGGACGAATCAACGACGTCCATGACTTCTCACCACTTAGGACCAACGACCTCAGGGAAATCCCAAGAGAGAAGGCACCAGAGCCGGAATCCACATGACTTGGAACTTATGAGAGCAAAAGTCTACACTTATAATCTTCGTACGACTCAATGCTTCTGACTAAAGGAGATCCCAAGAGAAAAGCCCGCGCTTATAACCTTCGTACGACTCGGGACTCCTAACCAAAGGAGATCCCAAGGGCGAAGTCCGTGCTTATAATCTTTGCATGACTCGCGACTCCTGAACAAAGGATATCCCAAGAGCGAAGTTCGCTCTTATAATCTTCGCATGACTTGGGACTACTAGCTAAAGGAGATCCTGAGAGCGAAGTTCGCACTTATAACCTTTGCACGACTCGAGACTCATGACCAAAGGAGATCCCGAGAGTGAAATCCACGCTTATAACCTTCGCCCGACTCGGGACTCCTGACCAAAAGAGATCCCAAGGGCGAAGTATGTGCTTATAAACTTAGAAGGACTCGGGACTCCTGACTAAAAGAAATACCGAGAGCGAAGTCTGCACTTATAATCTTCGCAGGATTCCAGGTTGTTGACCAAATGAAATCCCGAGAGCGAAGTCCGCACTTATAATCTTCGCAAGACTTGGGACTCCTGACCAAAGGAGATCCCGAGAACGAGGACTTGGACAACCCCCGTCTAAGTGTAATGACAAGTATGTTTGTGCAAGTACAAGAAATGGAAAGCATAAACGAACATTTGAACACTTAGCACAAGTTATGACACAGGAAAAGTCAACTAATACTTTCATTCATAACCAAAAACAAACTACACATATCTATCTTGTAATACCACGTAAAAATTTATAAGCATTAATAAATAAATAAATAAAAACAAGCAATTAAATGATATGGTTTGAAATGAGATTTTGCAGCTTTAGGAATTTGGCTATGAAACTCCTTTATTTGGATTCATGGCTAAATTCTGAATCGTTTTCATATATATTATGCTGAAAACGGTTAATGTATGAAGAAGTTCTTAACAAATGAATTTGTATAGTGTACACAGAAAATATATTTATATAATTATGTGAATGTTATATATACTATCTAGATTATAAGTTAAGATAAAAAAGGGAAATTCAAAATTTTGAATTTTGAGATAAGATCTAGGGGACAACGTATATTGGATATATGGAAAAGAATGAAGCAAATTAAGAACATAATTAATAGAATAAACAACTCAGCAATGCAACGAAATTGGGCATTTTGTCCCCGAAGGGGTCGACCACTCCCCCTTAAGGGGTGTCGACCGCCGGTCGACTGCTAAGCGGATGGAAGGCCAAATCAGCCTACGTGGATGAGGGTTTTCTAAGAGGTTATATTTATGTGGAAGGCTTGGATTAATTCTTATTAATCTGACGGCTCACACTCTCACGAACAAGTATAAGTAACCCCTCATACCACACACTAGAAACCCTAATCATTCTACACCCCTCTACCTCTATGCTACTAAATTCTATTGAAAAACAAAGAGAATAGGGTGAAGGTTTCTTCCACTTCTCTATCTCTAAATCTCTCTGTTACAATTTATACAAGTTTAGGATTTCAGAATTCAGCATAAACATATATGTATAAGACTCTAATTGTATGTTTCTTATATGTATATTGTTAGGAGGATAATTAGATCTCACTTGAACATTACAAATCGTTGCAGATCTTGCAATTCTACCACATATCTGCCTAATTTGTGAGCGAAATCTAGTTTTGCTTAAAGGCATATTCATGTTTTTAGTAGTTTGTCATTTGAATTGATATGCCTAGGAATATTTGGATGTTCGATAATATAAACATAAGAATCCCCAAATCTTCTATCTTGTAATTACGAATGAAATTGTCATGATGAATTAGGTTTGGGGAATTGTGGTTTTTGTATTGAATTAAAAGTAAATATGAGTGTTGTACTATTATTTGTGTTTTATGTGATTCACCTTTTCATTAGATTATATCCTAAAAAGGTTTGGATTTGAATGTTTCATGGTTTGAATTGGGTATGGATCCTATGTTGGATCTAAACGCATTCACAATTGAAATAGGTCAAAGGTAAACATTTTTAGGTGCATAAGACCAAACAGGGTAAACTGGGTGAAATATGAGTTATAAACATACATATGTACGTGTATATATTTTTTCTACATGCCTAGGATACAATTGTCATTGTTACGTATATATATTTTTCGTTCACAACTATTTGTTATATGTTCATTATTCCATTATGCTTATGTTGTAGCGGTAAAATATGGAAAATCTAACTTGTATGCCTCAAATCGGATAAATTGACAATTTTCCACCTTATTAGAATGTTTCCCCATTTTATACGAATGTTAACATTAATTTGGCGCTATTATTATTTTACATATATAAATGTAATCAACGTAATTAACATTGTATTAACGTAATAAATGCAATTAAGTAAGAATTCGAATTTGAAATGTCCCCTTAACAAATACATATATACATATATATATGTATGTATTCATATCTTTGTTTTCTTGTGTGTGCGTATATGTAGAATGGCTTAAATATATATAAATAAGTGACACATAAACACACTGTTAGTTTCCATTTGTGGTAGAAGCCTGCCCGGAATCGACCGGAAAATCCAACAACCACAAGTAGGCCCAACTAATGTGAGATGTCTAAATACAACGAGTCATTCATAAACTTAGTACACTAGACACGAGGTTAAACCGACTTGTAGTAAAAGCCTTCCCGGAATCGACCGACATATCCAACATCTATAGGTAAATGGTTTAATGTGAGAGGTCTAGTGTGTGTGTATATATATAACTATATATATAAGTCTGATGTGTGAAAATAGACAGGTTTACTATGCCTTGAGAAGGTCTTCAGTGGCTGACTCACCTTTTTATCTAGTTTGGATCCTAAGTGGTTAGGACTAGGATTCCTCCGAAGGTTTATTCCTTGGAGAGGAACCAAAGTCATGGGACCCACCCATATTAGAATTAAGGTAGGTCTTTTGGTCCTCCTTCTTTAAAAGTGGTTAGGCATAAAACGATAACGAAATTTGGGTTGTTCACAGGGATGTCCACTTCATCTAGAAGCTTGTAAGGGCTTAACTAGGTACAGATTGGTCATTGAAAGAATATGTGGCCATTGTATGCTCACCAACTATCTAAGGGAAGTCTTAAGTGACATAGTTTTCCTACCTAGTAATATCATTTAAGTAGTAACATTCGCAATGCTACTTCTCCCATTACAAAAGAGAGAATAGACTTAAGAACATTGACGTACTAGGACAGGGTCTGAAAGGGCTAAGGGCCCGTCTCATGGTTATAAGAGATCGTAAGAATCCACCCTTAATAGGGCCATAACTGACCGAGAATGCCGCCTCGTTGGGTATTTACCCTAAAAATACTAATGGGCGATTAACTTGGATATCCACCCCATTGTTTAGAAACTTGATGTTTGTTGTGTGTTTCGTAAACATACCTTGACATATGTAACCCACTAAAAAATATAGGGTATGGACATTAAGTAACACTATATTTCAGTCACACAGAATTTTATGTTATGACTCCTTCTCCTTAACATCTAACAGGTCAGTAGGTGGGGTAAACCATGGATGAAGTCATGATTGAAGCCGATGAAGAAGACAAAGTTAGTATGATATTATTAGCAGTTATTGCTTTGCTTCTTTTGGAATCTTATGGGAATGAACAATTTGATGTACCTATTGAACCAATGTAACTGCGATTGTGTATTTTTATGGTTTTGAAATAAATGGTACATCTTGTTTTTGATATTATATTTTCTCTTTCCACTGTGTGAGATTTCCATTCGAAGTATATGTTATTATCATCTGTACAAACGTAATCCTTATAGGAACCAACGACCCATTTAGGATGGCTCTACATTTCGATGGGCCTTTTCTAGGTCAAAATTTTGGTCCATTGCGGGAGGGTTGTTACATATATGTATCTTTCTTTCTAATGACATAACATACATGAAAACCATGCGATGCCTCCAAAAGCGAGGGTCGTACATGCATATACTATCGACCTGCATAACCAAAATATATATGACAACCACAGCAGTCACTGGGGTGACCTGTCTTTCTCTCCCTCCTTCCCGTTCTTTTTCCTCTCCTTCTTAATATACTCTACGCTAGGCGGTTCATCACCAACCTTTGTCCTCTTCCTACTAGAGCTGCCTCTACCTCTTCCTCCTTTACCCTTGGTTGGGGAGATAGACCCATGACGCAATGACTTACGTTTCCCATCATCATCGTCTCCGCTTGTAATCAGTGTGATCTCCTCAGGTAGTAAAACTTGTAGCGGTTGAGGAGGGATGTTGGTGGTAAGGGCCAACACATCTCAGTACCTCCCAGGGCCTTCTTAACATCCAAATCCGCCTTCTTCTTGGTATCCCAGGTGGCCTTTTGGTTAGATAGCGTTTTGGACTTAAGTTTCTTTTACGCCTCCTCACCTCTCTTGTTGGCATCTTCATCGGCTTTCTTTTTCCTGGCCTCTTCGTCGACCCTCTTCTTCTCGGCCTCATCAACAGCTTTCTTTCTTGCTATTTCGACATCGGCTTTCTCCTCAGCATACTTCCTAGCCTTGGTTTGAACCACATATAGGGTTGCCTCATCGGCCTTCCTTTTCTCTTCCTGCTTCTCAGACTTTGCCACCATCTTGGCCTTCTGAGCCTCCACCATGTCGTGCATTGTCTGCGCACTTGCATTCACTGGACCCTTCACATGAATACTTTGGCCATCCATTACCTCTCCTTACTCAAGAAGATCATTATAAACACTAGATGCCAAGTCCACATCCTAGAACGCATCCATGTTTCCTCCTCCATCTCCAAAGTGTATCCTTTGCAATCCCAGTCCGAACTCCGTAATTTGGGGAACTACCGGGGAAAAGCCCGTTGTCATCTCTGCTCCGATGGGGACTGCACAACTACAAAAAAGGCTACTTAGTCTCCTTTAACTCAGTTCTTATGTCCTTATCAAGCGTGTGATAATGAAACTTTACCTCCAAGAACTTGTGGCGCGAGGGCAACAGGCAATGTTCCTGCAATGGTAGTTGAGAGGTACCTTGCGATCGCGACTTCAGGAAATTAGGTTATACTTGGTTGTAACGTGAGTTGGGACTGTAGGACCGCTTATTGTGGTGGAAAGCGTGGCTTGTGGTTGGTAAGAACTCCCCGCTGCAAACTCATGAGTGACAATCACACTCTCAGTAGGCTCGATCTTCCCTTTTTTGGTAGCAAGCTCCGCCAACCTCGCCCTCTCGGCATCCTCCTGCAACATTCTCCTTCCTTCCTCCAACACCTCGCACTCCGACTCAGTCAAAAGTTCCACTATGAGTTGGTTCTCAACCACTGCCTCAACCCCTCGCAACCGAGCCTCAAACGGCAGCAATCGTTCCCATGTCAAGGCTATCACTCGGGGGTAATCTTCGACTCTTGAGATTCTGAAATATCAGTGCTTTGACATGCATACCCCGCATGGGCTCCTCCAAAGATGCTTCCACCCTGGCCTTAGTACCCTCAATCTCATCCTAGAGCCTCTCCACCTCTCTCCGATGCTCGGGATTTAACCCATCCAACAAACTTAATACATGTCTATTACTGGCCTCAGCCTCCTCCTTTTCCTTCCTAACAGCCTACAACTGTCTCCTCAGCTTGACATTCTCCCTATGTAACCTCTAAGCCTCCTCATTCTCAGTTTTTAGCCTTTTGTTCTCCTTCACTAAGGACTCATTATCTTTCTGGAGCTGGAACTTCTTGTTCTCCTCCATCAAATGGGAGTTCTCCTTTACCAGATCGGAGTTCTCCTTCTTTAGGCATGTGATTTTCATTCAACACTGTGGCCACAGTGTCTTTAAAAGTTGTGACAGCATGCTATGACTACCTAACCAGCTTCTCATACATTACCCTTAGTTCAGCTGTTTTGAAAACAGAGAGTTATCATATAAACACGTGGCTCGAATACGCAGAAATAGGAACAACTTAAAATTTTTTCTTAGGCGGCGACTTCCCGGTCCTGGATAGTTAGCTACTCACCCTTGACTTCTTGCTTTAGGCTGGCAATCTCCAAATTTTTGTTGAAGATAATCTCCGAGAGGTGGCCCAAATACTTGTAATACTCGTTGCACTAGTAGTAAGAAGTGTACACCTGCTGCCACACCATGTCCTATCCTCTCGAGGAATTGGATTGATATCAGGAAGCCATTTTATCTCATCAAAATGATGCTTGGGAAACTTCTCTTTCAGCATGCCATTCCTTTCATCTATTTTTATCTCCGAAACTTCGTGTAGCTCGAGTAGTTGCCCCTTCTTCTTTAATGCTGTCTTCTTTCTTTTGTCGGTATACAATAACCCTTTTCCCTTGGAAGAGATGGTGGGCGGTGTAGGCGGATATATATGAGCAGTCATCAAAGAGGGTTTCCCAACGCTCGTGATAACATGTCTTGTGTCTATTCCCGATGACCGAGTGTATGGAGGAGGAGATTCAGACCATCGATATCCTTCTCTGGGGCGATACTCGCTGCCATAGTTACGAGGTGAAGGGGCTCATCATACAAAGTAGTATCTCTTATAAAATCACCGAGGAAAACATTCCTCGAAGATTGGTGACTCCCGGACCTTTGGCCACAACCTCTACCTCCTCTAGCCATTTCACCTGCGAAAGGAACATATTTAAGATTCGACTCGAATACCCTATGCACACTAACTAATGTTGTGTCATACAGTGTTTATGAATGTGTATCCTAAGTTTTCTCTCAACAGACCATATAGCTGGCCGCTCGAAGGAGTGATCTCCCCAATGGCTAGACTTAGTTCCTCAATACTTGTGGCGCTAGGCAAGGGAAACATAATTAGTGGGAGCTTGTTCATCTCGTCAAACTGACCCTCCTTTTCAAGCAAGATGGTGAACTCAGAGGGAGTTACTAGAGATAGCGGCCTGTGCCTGCCTCGCCTGCCGTGGGCAGGGTAGGAGAGATTGATGGGCCCTCGTCCCTAGCAACCGCCTCTTCAGCGCTGGTCCCACCCTCACCGGCTTGCTCCTGAATCTTTGTAGCCTTGTGAGGATTAGACCTGACAGGGGATGCTTTTCTTTTATGGCTCGGAGTGCCTGTTTTTTTTCAGTCTCCATTTTCTTTCCACCCCGAGCAATGGCCGATCTGATTACTACACGACTAGCGGGAAGTAAGCCTACATGACGAAGCCGTTCCTAGTCCAAAACACTCTTAGTAGAATGAGCCTTGGCTGGATAGCCAATAAGGACTCGAGACGCTGTTAGTACACATGATCTGTGGGTACGGAAGGATTTCGTGTTATACAAAGGCACGGTTAATTCCCAGTTGAGAACCTGACGAGTTTCAAACTCAAAAAACAGTCAGAGGTACTTACTTTCCTCCAGCTACCTCCTCGCAAACCCGGGAGAACAATGCACAAAGAACTAGTCGTTCTTATATACACTCAACTTATTCCACTTCCCATCACAAAACCATGTGCTAGGAAGAGCTTCCAAAAAATACTTAGAGGGTGCAACAATGGCTCTCCTCTTCAACAGGAAAAGATACCGGATGTCCTCTCCGGAGGGTTCTCGCTGTAGGTACTCTCTATAGAGAACGCATGTACCCAAGAGTGTAGCATAAGCATTTAAATGGAGATGCAACGGAGAAAGGAAAAAGTAGTGCTAAATATCTCGGATGAAGTTGTTAGCCGGGGGGATGCACCCAGAAATGCACGCCTGCCTGTACTAGATAGTGTACCCTTCTGGTGGCGCTTGAGCCCTATCGCCTTTTCCGGGTACGCAAACATATATGTGAGGAATACCGAACCATGTCGCCATGCGACTCACTGCGTCTCATCCATATGCGATGGCACCGAGTCCTGTGGATTCTCAAGTATAATCACTCCTGCCATCATGTCCAGTTCCACCAAAGTGCTTCCCTCGATGATATCTAAGTGCTCTTCCCCTTCGTGCCCACCTCTAGTCATTCCAAGCCTTACCTACGCCGAAAAATCTGCTGAATGCTCGATCAACGATTGTTGTTCTTCCGGCTGCACTCCGTGATCAGGCGCTTTTGGCTAACCTATCGGTTGGGAAGGAGTGGACTCTCCGGAGGTCTCAAGCTCACTGTCCCCTAAGCTAACATCGTTAGCTGAACTGGATTAGGATGGTGAATGTTGCGAAGCTTCGGCTTCCAGAATCTGCTATTTTTTGGATCTTGTTTTCATTACTAGCTACTCTTTCAATATACCTGCGTTAGACATCGCATTGTATAACCTGTATCTCTCGTGTTGGTGTAAGCTAACATGTGCATGCAGTGTTCTGCTAATACAATCATAACTTAAAAACTTGGGATGCAACGATGATCAAAAGTCCGCGAGGCTGTAATCATCATCGTCAACGACTAGTGTTGCTATATTCACGTTGATTCACGAGTATGATATGATTAAAATCAAGAAACATGTCAAATAGTTCAATAGTCAGGCCAAGCCCACAGTCCAAGCATATGATCTAACCCTATGTGCCAGGCTGAATTGTCAACTAGATCATGAAACAATGTAGATTTTGATTCAATCATACAATGCCGTAATAACAACGCACATCCCTAGGTAGGAAGTCGAGAATCCAAGACTTAATTGAGAAATGTGAAGCTTCACAAATGTGAGCCTCGACGCAGTCGGCCCAACACAAAATTCCATATCCCCTTAGGGACATGAGATTTTGTATCCCTTCAAAGGTACGAAATTTTGCATCCACTCAGGGAATAAAATCTCATATCACTCCAGGTGTATAAATTTCGTATCTTCCTAGGGACATGAAATTTCATACCTCTCCGGTGATACGAAAATACGTATCCCTCCAATGATACGAATTCTCATATCCCCTATAGAGGGATAAAAATTTCAACGTGTTGGCCACCTACTACGACTCCTCCGCGAGACTTCGTCTTCCCATTTCTTCTCCATCAAAAACTCGACTCCCTTCCTACTTCCCACTTTATGTCCCTTTTTCCTCCCCCTTGAATCTCCTTTCCTCATAACTCCACACAAAGCCATGGTGAGCGTTACTGGGTTGACACCCTCTAAAGCTCTTCTTCGAGCGCCATTCGAATATCGAGCTCAGCCATGGTGGAGCTCGAGATCCGACTCGTAACTCGAATCAAAGCCTTAACCCATGTGTCGACCTCAAATCCTCTCCAACTTCGGGTGGTTTACAATCCAATACTAAAGCACTGACATCAAAGTCCTGGTCCGAAGTCCCATTTGTGTTCAAGTTTCAGAGTATGCGAGTTCTGGGGTTGGAATATCCTTAATCACGATTTCGGGCAAAATAGGAAGGAGAAGTGGGGAAAGAGGGAGTGCAATCCGAATTTATAGGGGGAGGGAAGCTTTGGGCTCGGATCAAATGATGTTTCTCGTATCCAAGTGGGTTACAAAATTTCATATTCCACTCGAGATACGGAATTTCGTATCCCTACGTATGGATACGAAATTTCGTATCGACACGTAGGGATACAAAACCACGTATCCCCATGAGAGATACGAGGCCTTTGTTATAAAATAATATATAAATATAAATATATATGTATATGTACGTATGTAATGTGTACGTGAGTATGTATGATATATATGTGTACGTGCATATTTTCCACACGCAAGTTTTTGCACTCCAAGCGATCAAACATTTACAAACATATACTCATATATATATTCACAATCACACATGTACATGCATTACATTTTATTTTCACAAACCATGTGAGCGTACATGCGACACCATATCGATAACAACTTGTCTACATTACAAGTAAACGAGGGTCGATGACTAACGATTGTATTCATGAGTTAACAGGAATTATATGATTCAATAAAAATATTTCTTTCAACTCAAAGCACATCATGTCGAGACAAGATGCACTTTGGGGGGCAAATGTTAACCGGCCTTTTGATCCGGTTCCCAAATGTACACCAGACACGCTTGACTGAACACATCGTGTGGCGTTAAAGCCCGAAGTGTCGCCAAAACCCTAAGGATACGAGTTAAGAAGAAGTAGTGCAGACAAAAACCTCACAACTCCTCAAACGACACATCGGTCACATTTTCAAATCCCTCACCAAACAAAACTTCAAGTCCCTCTACCTTGTAACCGAAGGCTTCGACTCTCTCTTCTCTTGTATTTTCGTACCCCACACAAGCCACGAGTTTCTAACCCCTTCGGTTCGGCTCCCTCCACCACAAATCCCTGGCCTCCACAAAACTCGTGTCCCTAAATACCAAAGGATCCCATACCCCTTCGCCTCATCACCAAAGTTTTGAACCCTTCGGCAGGAATTATTTTCGTACCTCTCAACGCCTATGTTTCGACTCCCTCAAAGTTGAGAACTTCGAACCCCGTAGCATAACACAAGAAATGTATCCCTTGGGATATGAGTTCGTGTCCCTTGAGGGATACGAAAAATTCGTATCCCTTGGGGGATACAGAATGACCGTATCCCCTAGGGGATATGCCATTTCATATCCCTTGGGATACAAAATTCGTATCCTAAGAGAGGGATACGAATTCTTCCGGGCCTGCTAAGGGAGAGTCGAAATTATGGGTACTGCCTCCCAAGGATACAAAAATACACTGTGTGGTCCCCAAGTCCTATCTACTCCCATTTATCCCTTCAACTATAAATACCCTCTAGCTCACACTTCAAAGGGGTTAGATTTTTGCTGATTTGACATCTCTTAGAGCTCCAAGAACTCATTAATGGCATCCTTACTTTGAGGAAGAAGAAACATAAAAAACACTTCTCCCAAGACTTATACATATGACAATTATGACTCCAAATTGCATGGAAACACTTGTAATAAAATGCCTAGATGATATTCAAAGCTTGTAATCTATTGTTGTGAATAAAATATTAGCGAACTCCTTCAAAGTGGACGTAGGCCCCTCATTGGACCGAACCACTAAAAATCTACTATGTTATTTACTACTTTCTGCACTTACTTTTCAACGTGAAACTTAATCTTAAGTAATTAAGAATCCTTGGGTGTTACGACATTTTTTGTCGTCAACATTGTGGTGCTTTCACTGAAAACTTAAACTCAACCCTTTACTCAGGTTTCTTCCTAGCCAAACGTTCAAGTCCGCTTATGATGGTAAAGCGAGCAAAGAACTTGATGATTGGAACTTCGGCAGTGGCCGAAGCTGCTACTACTCAACAACTTCAATAGGTGGGAAACCCAACCGAAGAAGAATTCCTTCTTTCTACAGACCCTAATGCTCCAACAACTCAAGCGCAGATTTATGCACTTAACAAAAGGTTGGAGAACAGATCACTCAAGCTCAACGATCCATTGAAAAACATCATCAACCTTATGCGTTAGCTTCATAAAATTTAACGCCTCGTCGCTCGACTTCTGCTTGCTCAGAACCATGCTCGCCCACGACACAACTCTTCGGAAAATGCCTCTTCCGAACTCGTGCCGAAGCCAAAGAAGAAAGTTCACTCTCAACACTAATGTCATTGCTCACACTAACGCTCACACCAACTGCAACGGTAATGGGACCACAATAACCATCAGTGAGGGAACACGTCAACGCAACCATTCCTAGTTGGTTATCAATGATGAGCCAGGTCCGAGTTACCGACCCCCTCACGATAGAACCTAACTGTCGTCACTCTAAACTTGGGGTTTACACGTCCAACAACTTAACAAGCCCAAGTCCATTCTGATCAGAATCGACATCAACCCGCTCAACCTCATCAACAATACTAGAATCATGTCAACAGTGATGATGACATGGATGAAGACGAGCCCAATGTTCAAATGTCGTTTTCTATGCTCCATCCGAGATGGAGCCAGTTGGAAAAAAAAACTGGTGGCATCCGAGATGTCGCCAGTGTTATTCCTGAGAAAAAGTGGCTTATTTTTGTAATTAGTTTGCAAACTGGTCTATTTTGTTATAAGTTTCAAAAACCGGTCTAAATTAGAAATTTTTCCTCAAATTTGTAGAGCAAAGTAAATTAAAACAGGAAAAAGGCTAAAGGCCCGAACCATTCTAGATGACCTCTTTTGCCCTCGAAATCATGGTTCACGGTGCTATGCACGGTAACTCTTGCTGCCATTTGAGTTAGCTTCAGGCACAAATTTTATTTGGCCCAAACGACTTTTCGATTTGAAAGTTACACCCGTTTTCGTGAACATGTACAGAAATGTCTTCAAGGTTTCAACAGATTCTTGGGTTTCTTGGGCTGCATCATATCCCATTATATCATAGTCATACATCATCATTGTTTAATTGATCTTCGAGTTTCATCTGATGCAAAAATAGATTGAGATGCTGTCGACAACAATGATTAGGGCTGCACAAAGTGGGGGTTGGGTTAGACCAAGTACTTCATCCGACCCGCATAGCTTTCGGTTTACGGTAGTTCAACACATATACGACCCTATATGAGGTTGGATATTGGTTAAGTTGAAGTATGAATTGGGTCAGGTTTAGTAGGGTTGGGTTAGGTTGCTCGAATATAATAAAAAATGAGAATATAAGGGAATTTTTAAAAAATAATATTAAAATAATCAAAACAATATATCAGATTTTAGCTAGCATAATGTATTTAAAATAACTGATTCATTATAAGACATGTTTTATTAAAATTTCATTATAAAACACATCATATGAAATTAATTTACTACATAGTAGAACAAGTGTTTTACTTTAAAATACATTAAAATTCTCTTTAAGGTATATTTTCCATATTCTATCTAGTTTAGATTGACATGAAATATGCATTTTTTATATTTACTATAAAATACATAAATATTATTCGATGATTATAATATGCTAATTTAAGTGGGTTGATGTTAAATTAGTTTTTTAATATAGGGTTGGGTTGGGTTAAAATAAGGTTGGGTTGAAAAAAATTATCAAACCCGACCCATGTATAGTTTGAGTTACAAATTGTAACCCATATCCGATTCGAACTAGGATGGATGGTGTTGGATTTATGTGGGTTGGGTCGGATTGGATATGTGTTGTGCTCAACCATAACAACGATTGAGATATAATTGACATGAAAATACGTAGATCCATAGATATATCACAGAGAGACGCTACCCGGAATTCAGTGTCATAATTTTTATGTTTTCAAGTGGAAACATCAACGCATCTAAATTCACGGTTTAGTAAGTAATCGTAAGGTTTAGACCCAACACAAATGATTAGGGGTGAGCGCGGTTCGGTCTGGTGCGGTTTGGAGTCCAAACCGCTTTCGCTACGCATCAAACGGTTGATTGAAAATACAAACCATTATACTAACCATTCAAACATTTCGGTTTTGGTTTAGTTTTTTTTGTAATTCGGCCCGGTTTTGGTTCGGTCCAGTTTGAACCCGTATTAAAAAGGAAATAATAGAATTACATCCATCAACAATCAATTTACTATTATGTGATGTTGTCACTTAGAGGTTAAAACACATAGTGTTATTCTGAATTGAAAGATTAGTTTCTAACTGTACGAATACTTTAATTTTATGTTTAATAAATAGTAAAATTATTTTATTAAATTAACGAAACATCAATTAATGCATAAAATTATTTTACGAAAGACGACTACAAAAGACTCTAGACGACGTCAGGAACAACCCTTGGGTCAGGAGGCTGAAACGACCCGAACTTCCCCGGTAAGGAAAGCCCGGATTGCTTTGAGGACAAGCCACATCGGAACGCAAACAAAAGCACTTTTCATTGCTTATTACAAAAATTTCATCAGATTACAGGAATATGCGGAGTATGAATGAATAAAATACATTCGATAAATATCAGAGATTACAATACATTACTGCAGCGGAAAATAATACAAAACACAATTGAAAGAGATATACGGATACAGAGCTTTCCGGATATCATTCCAGCTGTAAACCAGGTTCCTGTGAATATAAATCTGCAAAACCAAAACTACTAGTCAAAATAAGGGCACCCAGAGTTTAGGTTAAATCAATAAACTCTAGGTCAGTCATGTGACTGGTGTGAGAACTAAAACAGTTATTTAAAGCTTTACTTTAAATTAGATATATCAAGGGACCATGCTGTATAACACGGAACGGGTTCCCTCCCGAGAATACCGGTGCATATAATAAAACAGCGCAATGCTTTTTGGAAAAATGAAGCTATTATAAGACCCAGATCCCATCACACAATGCAACACAAGACAGAGGATAGGGTTTTCCCTTATAATAGCCAAACATGCTTGGTACGTTAAAACAAATCATTTGATACTATTATAAGTGTATAGCGTCAAAACAATTTCAATCATAAATATCAATCATAGACGGCATGGGTACCATATATCATGTCGCCATACTAGGCTCTACAATCAAAACTGCAAAGTCACGTATTTGGAAAATGGATTTCCATCTGTGAACCGAGGCCAGGGATCGTCCTTTACCGATTCAAGACAATCTAGCCTGCCATGTCTCAGGACCCAAACTCAGGTGGGCCCTTGGATCGCCAGGGCCGGTCCATCGATGTGGATTAAAATGCCTGAACACTATGTTTCCCTGCCCTTTGGGGTATAAGTGAGCCCAATGGCTCCATCGGCTCTACACAGTCACCGATATATCTGTGGTGCCTTGCAACAGTAACAACCACACAGGTGAAAATAATATAAATGTCAGGGCTGGTAGGTCACTGACACCACCCTAGCTAGAAAGAAACGCATGCCCTCCCTGATGTCCTCTCCCGTTTCTGGTTCACAACCGGGGTGTGAGGCTCGCGAATCAACATTACACAAAGCTATGCCACACAGGCGGTGCTTTGATCATCAACCACAAGACTTTGCTTTTCAATAGAAGCCTCAATCAATTGCCACTTAAGCATGCCACACAGGCAATTCACTCCATGCGATTGATATCCATCAATATATAACCCCTGAGCTCGTACGTCTCAGAGAAGGGCGTTAAGCAAGGGAATAAATTCTTCGCCGCCAAACAGATATATATTTATTAGAAATCAATCAAACAAAATAAAATCTAATGTCAGACACACAGTCCATTTACAAGTTCGTTCTAGGTCTGAACGAAACCGGAGGCACCTTGTACCTCGCATATCCATCGATCTCCAAGTATGTCTGGACGATCACCAAATGATTCCCTCCTCTTGGGTGTACAGCCAATCAAGATCATCAGTAATCACGCAAACGATGTGAAGACCTCCGGTCTTCGACCACCGTCTTCATCCTCGACACCACGTCGAATCAGTTATTCAGAATGGGATAAACCCGGTCTTTCTGAATAACTCGCATATATAATAAAGAAGTGTTACACAAACACAACATACGCCTCATTCCAATTCAGAATATTCCTTTATTCAAATATTCTCATACTTTGGGAAAGGTTCCCATTAATTTTATCAAAGATATTTCTTTAAATTTACTCTTTAATCTTCCTTTCAATATCAATTCAAACTAGTCGGGATTAGCGAACCACACCGGAGTAATCATTTTATTTCTCAATCCCAACCTATTCATCCCATGAAGTAAAAATGGTCATACTTCATATCTAATACCACAGTGTTATTGGTAAATTCAATTACCATTTCACGTTCAAATCTAATTAAAGATTTAACTATCGCCTGGAGCAAAACTGGTGATACTCCATTCTCGATCCTTTCAATCTAATTAAAGATTCATTGAAACTCCACTTAGTTTTAATCTTCCCAAAAATCAATATTAATGATTATTTAACTTGGGAAATCATATCCTGTCTTTAACTGGGTTAAAGAACCAATGTAATGTAAAACAAGGTTCACGATAAACCCGAAATCACATTCCATTCCATTCCAATTTATTTTATTAAATTGGAAAATTTACTTCGGAAAACCTCCTTTAAATCTTAACAAAAGATTTATAAATTCCAAATCATATTTCACTGTAAATCGGGTTAAAGAACAAATGTCGTTAAAACACAGTTCATGATAAACCCAATTCCCATTTGATATTAAATATAAGGCTCTGAATGGAAAATATATCGGCTTATATTCAATATCAAATTCTACGACCAACAAATATCATGTTGGAAATAACGATATAAATATATCTTTCAGATTTCCATAACAATATCTATGTAATCACGAAATCCAACATCAAAATATTCCAAAGACAATTCCGATTCAAATCCATTCCAATTCAATTATTGGAAATTCTGGTTACCTTTAAAACCCTTTCGAATCCAATTTAATTATTTAAAAATAAATAAATTATTATTCTAGTTCAAAACTAGTTCATTTCGATAAAAATTTATTTTTATCTTTTCAAATTTGGAATTTTTCATCTCAATGCTTCACAAATCATTTCTTATGATTTTACACAAATTATTACTATTTTTAATAATTTTATCAAGGCCCGTACAGTCGAATTCCGTCAACGGCCATCGAACTGCACTCACAGCGACCTTTTCCAAATTTGATTTGGACATAATTCCAAATCCAACCGTTAGATTTCAAATCTCTAATATTCTTAGAAAGCTCTTTTCGATACGAACCCAACGGTTCCGGTTTTAAGAGAATCCGACGGTCGGATCTCCCGTAATATTCATTCGAAGTCAATGGTCGAAATTCGCGAACTGCCGCGGCGTGGCGCGTTCTATTCAGGCCACTATATATATATATATATATATATATATATCGTCGATTTCCTTTCAAAACGTATTTTATACATCGTTTTAAATTCGTTTTCAAAACGATTTCAACTTCATATTCAATTTCTAAACAAAATTGAATATTCCATATCATTAATCTATAAATGATAATATTTTCAAAACGTTATATTTTGAAATCACTTCCTTTTCTATATTCATTATAAAAATGAATAAAATCGATATAAATATCGTTCACGTCAAAATGGCGTCAATCTAATCAACACGGCTTTTATTCATCACATGAATGTTTATTCTATTCAACACATGAATATGTATTTTATTTCAACACACGAATATATATATTTTGTTCAACACATGAATATATATTTTATTCAACACATGAATTTTCTTCTATTCAACACGTGAATATATATTTTATACAACACACAAAATTTCTTCTATTCAACACATGAATATATATTTCATTCAACACTTGAATATTTATTCTATTCAATACATGAATTTTCTATTATTCAACACATGAATATTCTATTATTCAACACATGAATATTTATTCTATTCAACACATGAATTTACTATTATTCTCTAAAATGGAATGAGACCCACTCAGTTACCATATAATATTATTTATATGGATTCTATACAACACATGTATATAATAGCAATGATAAACAATCAACCATCATCCAAAATGCATCACACAACTGCATAAGCATTAAATATAATTAATTAACGCTTACACAGTCTGTCAACCCATCGATTGACATACAACTAAACAATCGGGATTAGTGTACGTCAATATCATCCAACCGCCCATGTGGGGTTTCACATCAACAAACACATATTTTTATTTGTGCAGTTGGGCGATGTGTAAAATTTATCGTGCCAATCAATATCAGTCAAATCGGCGTACATAAACAAATCGTTCAATTTGTAAATAAATATTTATTTTACTTCAACACATGAATATATATTTTACTTCAACACATGAATATATATTTTATTTCAACACATGAATATATATTTTATTTCAACACATGAATATATATTTTACTTCAACACATGAATATATATTTTACTTCAACACATGAATATATATTTTATTTCAACACATGAATATATATTTTATTTCACAACCAACAGTCAATTTTCACAACACAAACAATCACACAAGTCATCCATGGTCTGTGGACAACGGGTGTCGGGTGCTGCTAAGCACCGTCTACATCATAATATATATTTAAAACTAGAAATTAAAATAAAAGTGAGGAGTTCTCACTTATTAGCTTAACCAAACGTCACGACTCTTCATATGTAGGAAATCTTCGCCGTGCTTCTAATGAGATCAGTTTCACGCAGTATATGTTAAAAATTATATTTTTAACAACGATACTTTACATAGATAAAAATCGTATTTTTATCGTTCCTTATCATAAATGAAAATCATTTTTTTTATTTCAAAGTTATATGGATCAAATCATATTTTTATATGACTGAAAATCATAACTTTCCTATGGTAAAAATCACCTCCTTAACATATTAAAAATAAAATCTTTTCCCATTCTAAAAATCAAATCTTTTCTTTATAATATTAAAAATCTCGACTTCATATTTCCAAATAAAAAATCATATTTTATAATCTTAAAAATCATAGCTTTTCCTTATTAAAAATACGATCTTTTCAAAGTTAAAAATACAATCTTTTCATACATTAAAAATCCGACCTTTTCACTTACATAAACCACGGCTTCATAAATTAAAAATCATATATATTTTCTAGAAAAATGAAAATCAATTTTCTCATACACTGAAAATCATATTATATATTTTTATAAGGTAAATAAAGAAAGGTAAATAAAATAAAAGATTTACCGATTTTCAGCGAGGGGGAGGGAGGAGTTCATCGTCGGAATCGGGAAGGGGGGGAAGGTCGCCGGGAGCTCGAGATCGTCGGAGGCGGGTCTGTCATTTCGATTTGGGGGTTCCGGAGGGAGATTCGTAGGGCTTGAGAAGTGGGTAGAGGGTTGCGGGTCTGGGTTCGGGCGTGGGTACTGTCGGTTTCAGGAGGAAGAAAAGGGGAGTTTCCTCGATCGAGAATCGATCTGGGGGCTGACGCGACTGGAGGGGGAGGATAGAGGGGGTCCGGTGAGGAAGAGGGGGGGCTTCGATTTGTGGTGAGGGGTGGTGATTCGACATCGTCGAAGTGGAGCGGGGCTAGGCGACGGGGTTCCGCCCCCTTTTTTCCTTTTTTTTATTTTAATTTCGTTGACTTTTGATTGGAGATAAAAGGGGGGAGAGGTATAGTAGGGAGGTAAGGGAAATTATATATTTATTTATTTAATTATTTTATATTTCAAAAAAGTAACTTTTTCTTTTGAAACCTGAATAAAACCCAACGACTGTCTTCCCTAGCGTATTACCCCCATTCCGAACACAGTGGGATATGTATCGCAGGCCAATTCAACTGTTACGTTCAGTTTTCGTTGAATTTAAAATATACATCTTTATATATTCAATTGAAACGCACATTTCAATTTACTGGGGTCACATACAGACTCTGAAAATTCCCAAAAAATATTTTCTGGCTTCGTATTGACGATACGGTCCTAACAAAACTAATTTCACCAAATTCTGAGATCGTTTGAAAAATGGCTATTTTCTGGTCGATCGAAATTATCTAAAACTATTAAAACACGTTTTTCTTTGCCACGCTCACATATTGATTCGAAAAATTATGAATTTTGGAATCTTGCAATAACTTGACATCACGGATCCAACAAAAGTGGTTTCAACGAAAACCGAGATCATTTGCAAAATTTCCATTTTTAAGGGCTAGAATTCCATAGCGACTATTCTGAATTTTCGATTAAACATAACTTTTGATTCCCGCAATGAAATTTCAATTTTTCGGATTAGTTGGAAAGATATTCTCAATTAGATTCTAATATTTCCAGTTTCGTTAAAATCTGGTTTATTTTGAATCCTTTACATTCATTTGAATTTTGAAATCGAATTTTCAAACTACCGCGCCATTTTCAATTCCTTTTATAATTAAAATAAAATAATTATATTCTAACGACGATCTATATAAATATATACGTTCTAATTCTATTCAAAATAAATTTCTCGTCTCTATTATTTAAAATAATTCATTTTAAATATTCGAAATCACTAATATTGCCGAAATAAAAAATTTAAATTGGCTCAGATTTCCGGGTTATTACAATCTCCCCCACTTAAAACTTTTCGTCCCCGAAAAGGAACGAAGCAGAAAGTTGTTTACAAATCACTCAACTTTCATTATTTTCTTTATGGCTTAAGTTATTCAACTTTTCAGTTTCTAATAACTTTTCAAATTTTTCAAAAATTTGGCTAACACCCTAAATTTTCAAAAAATTTCGCCATAACCTCCCCTGCACCGGGGACTTCGGGATATTTCAAATAGCCTCCCATGGCCCTCGCTATTCCAAAAAGAAAAAGAAACATCCAAGCGGCTAGCCAATTGGCTCATAAAATCATCAAAAACCCAAGAAATACAATGAACATGTACTTATTTGTCGGGCAAACAATTTTATTCTTCTGCTCTAGCCTCCTTGCTATGACCTGTTCAATGTAAGTACATGTATACGTATGCAAATGCGACAAATTTCCAATACAATTCACCATTTGGTACAATTTGGCTAAAGGTTCAACATTTTAATTAATCAAACAATAATCAAACAACACAACCAGCAATCAATTAGTTGATTAGCTTTTCAAATTCATAACTTTGATACATAGTCCAAAAATCAGATTTTTGATGCCAAATCACAACAATAAGCCCTATCTAGTTTTAGTTCTCACACCAGTCTATGGAAATATATAAATATCACACTTTTGGCACTCGAATATAAATACTGATGACGCGGCCGCATTACCAGAATTATCCCCGGGCGACTAGAGTGTGACTCTCTATCCATCTAGTATATTGGAGGCTTCCAATGCATGTGGATCAGACATATATTAAAATCTCTATATATCTGATAGTCCAAATCAATATAAATAAACATTCAAATACGAATAATTGAATTAAATTTTCAAAACAAAACTTGTTTTCAATTTTATTTTTCAAAACAACTCTTTACACTCGTTCTAGGATACTACTGATCCTATCTCTAACGAGTCATTCTCATTGGATATTACTAATCTAATCTGTGATGAATTCTTTCGTTTGGTTCTAAAGTGTCTTGTTCTCCGAGCTCTGTAAACCAAAGCTCTGATACCACAATGAAACGACCTGAACTTCCCTGGTAAGGAAAGCCCGGATTGCTTTGAGGACAAGCCACATCGGAACGAAAACAGAATAACTTTTCATTGCTTATTACAACAATTACATCAGATTACAAGAATATACAGAGTATGAATGAATAAAATACATTCGATAAATATCAGAGATTACAATACATTACTGCAGCGGAAAATAATACAAAACACAACTGAAAGAGATATACGGATACAGAGTTTTCCGGATATCATTCCAGTTGTAAACCAGGTTCCTGTGAATATAAATCTGCAAAAGCAAAACTACTAGCTGCCCGTGTCAAAATAAGGGCATCTAGAATTTAGGTTAAAACAATAAACTCCAGGTCAGTCATGTGACTGGTGTGAGAACTAAAACAGTTATTTAAAGCTTTACTTTAAATCAGATATATCAAGGGACCACACCGTATAACACGGAACGGGTTTCCTCCCAAGAATACCGGTGCATATAACAAAACAACGCAATGCTTTTTGGAAAAATGAAGCTATTATAAGACCGAGGTCCCATCACACAATGCAACACAAGCCAGAGGATAGGGTTTTCCCTTATAATAGCCTAACGTGCTTGGCACGTTAAAACAAATCATTTGATACTATTATAAGTGTATAGCGTCAAAATAATTTCAATCATAAATATCAATCATAGACGGCATGGGTACCATATATCATGTCGCCATACAAGGCTCTACAATCAAAACCGCAAAGTCGCGTATTTGGAAATTGGATTTCCATCTGTGAACCGAGGCCAGGGATCGTCCTCTACCGATTCGAGACAATCTAGCCTACTATGTCTCAGGACCCAGACTCAGGTGGGCCCTTGGATCATCAGGGCCGGTCCACCGATGTGGATTAAAATGCCTGAACACTGCGTTTCCCCGCCCTTTGGGGGCGTAAATAAGCCCAACGGCTCCATAAAGTCACCGATATATACGAGGCGCCTCACAACAACAACAACCACACAGGTGAAAATAATATAAATGTCAGGGCTAGTGGGTCACTGACACCACCCTAGCTAGAAAGAAATGCATGCCCTCCCTGATGTCCTCTCCCATTTCTGATTCACAACCGGGGTGTGAGGCTCGCGAATCAACGTTACACAAAGCTATGCCACACAGGCGGTGCTTTGATCATCAACCACAAGACTTTGCTTTTCAATAGAAGCCTCGATCAATTGCCACTTAGGCATGCCACACAGGCAATTCACTCCATGCGATTGATATCCATCAATATATAACCCCTGCGCTCGTACGTCTTAGAGCAGGGCGTTAAGCAAGAGAATAAATTCTCCGCCGCAAACAGATATATTTTTAATAGAAATAAATCACATAGAATAAAACTCAATGTCAGTCACACAGTCCATTTACAAGTTCGTTCTGGGTCTGAACGAAACCGGAGGCACCTTGTACCTCGCATATCCATCGATCTCCAAGTACGTCTGGACGATCACCAACCGATTCCCTCCTCTTGGGTGTATAGCCCGATCAAGATCATCAGTAATCACCCAAACGATGTGAATACCTCCGGTCTTCGACCACCGTCTTCATCCTCGACACCACGTCGAATCAGTTATGCAGAATCGGATAAACCCGGTCTTTTTGAATAACTCGCGTATATAATAAAGAAGTGTTACTCAAACACAACATACGCCTCATTCCAATTCAGAATATTCCTTTATTCAAACATTCTCATACTTTGGGAAAGGTTCCCATTAATTTTGTCAAAGATAATTCTTTAAATTTACTCTTTAATCTTCCTTTGAATATCAATTCAAACTAGTCGAGATTAGCGAACCACACCGGAGTAATCATTTTATTTCCTAATCCCAACCTATTCATCCCATGAAGTAAAAATGGTCATACTTCGTATCTAACACCACGGTGTTATCGGTAAATTCAATTACCATTTAACGTTCAAATCTAATTAAAGATTTAACTATCTCCTGGAGCAAAACTGGTGATACTCTATTCTCGATCATTTCAATCTAATTAAAGATTCATTAAAACTCCACTTAGTTTTAATCTTCCCAAAAATCAATATTAATGA
Organism: Allium sativum; assembly: GCA_030737875.1. Taxonomy (NCBI): domain Eukaryota; kingdom Viridiplantae; phylum Streptophyta; class Magnoliopsida; order Asparagales; family Amaryllidaceae; genus Allium; species Allium sativum. The sequence continues at coordinate 134,443,947 of CM060911.1, read as the reverse complement.
TTATTTAACTTGGGAAATCATATTCTGTCTTTAACTGGGTTAAAGAACCAATGTCATTTAAAACACGGTTCACGATAAACCCGAACTCACATTCCATTCCATTCCAATTTATTTTATTAAATTGGAAAACTTTACTTTAAAAAACCTCCTTTAAATCTTAACAAAAGATTTATAAACTCCAAATCACATTTCACTGTAAATCGGGTTAAAGAACAAATGTCGTTAAAACACAGTTCACGATAAACCCAATTCCCAATTGATATTAAATATAAGGCTCTGAATGGAAAATATATCGGCTTATATTCAATATCAAATTCTACGACCAACAAATATCGTATTGGAAATAACGATATAAATATATCTTTTAGATTTCCATAACGATATAAATATATATTTCGTCGATTTCCTTTCAAAACGTATTTTATATATCGTTTTAAATTCGTTTTCAAACGATTTCAACTTCATATTCAATTTCTATTCAAAATTGAATATTCCATATCATTAATCTATAAATGATAATATTTTCAAAACGTTATATTTTGAAATCACTTCCTTTTTTATATTCATTATAAAAATGAATAAAATCAATATAAATATTGATCACGTCAAAATGGCGTCAATCTAATCAACACGGCTTTTATTCAACACATGAATGTTTATTCTATTCAACACATGAATATATATTTTATTTCAACACATGAATATATATTTTATTCAATACATGAATATATATTTTATTCAACACATGAATTTTCTTCTATTCAACACGTGAATATATATTTTATTCAACACATGAATTTTCTTCTATTCAACACGTGAATATATATTTTATTCAACACACGAATTTTCTTCTATTCAACTCATGAATATATATTTCATTCAACACATGAATATTTATTCTATTCAACACATGAATTTTCTATTATTCAACACATGAATATTCTATTATTCAACACAAGAATATTCAATTATTCAATACATGAATATTTATTCTATTCAACACATGAATTTACTATTATTCTCTAAATTGGAATGAGACCCACTCAATTACCATATAATATTATTTATATGGATTCTACACAACACATGTATATAATAGCAATGATAAACAATCAACCATCATCCAAAGTGCACCACACAACTGCATAATCATTAATATAATCAATTAATGCTTACACAGTCTGTCAACCCATCGATTGATATACAACTAAACAATCAGGATTAGTATACGTCAATATCATCCCAACACCTGTGTGGGGTTTCACATCAACAAACACAGATTTTTATTTGTGCAGTTGGGCGATGTGTAAAATTTATCGTCCCAATCAATATCAGTCAAATCGGTGTACATAAACAAATCCTTCTATTTGTAAATAAATATTTATTTTACTTCAACACATGAATATATATTTTACTTCAACACATGAACATATATTTTATTTCAACACATGAATATACTTCAACACATGAATATATATTTTATTTCAACACATGAATATATATTTTATTTCAACACATGAATATATATTTTATTTCACAACCAACAGTCAATTTTCACAACACAAACAATCACACAAGTCATCCATGGTCTGTGGACAATGGGTGTCGGGTGCTGCTAAGCACCTTCTGCATCCTAGTATATATTTCAAACTAGAGATTAAAATAAAACAGAGGAGTTCTCACCTATTAGCTTAACCAAACGTCGCGACTCTTCATATGTAGGAAATCTTCGTCGTGCTTCTAATGCGATCTGTTTCACGCGGTATATGTTAAAAAATATGTTTTTAACAACGATACTTTACATAGATAAAAATCGTATTTTTATCGTTCCTTAACATAAATGAAAACATATTTTTATTTCAAAGTTATATGGATCAAATCATATTTTTATACGATTGAAAATCATAACTTTCCTATGGTAAAAATCACCTTCTTAACATATTAAAAATCCAATCTTTTCCCATTCTAAAAATCAAATCTTTTCTTTATAATATTAAAAATCTCGACTTCATATTTCTAAATAAAAATCATATTTTATAATCTTAAAAATCATAGCTTTTACTTATTAAAAATACGATCTTTTCAAAGTTAAAAATACGATCTTATCATACATTAAAAATACGACCTTTTAACTTACACAAACCACGGCTTCATAAATTAAAAATCATATATATTTTCTATAAAACTGAAAATCAATTTTCTCATAAACTGAAAATCATATTACATATTTTTATAAGGTAAAACATTAAATAAAGAAAGGTAAATAAAATAAAAGATTTACTGATTTTCAGCGAGGGGGAGGGAGGAGTTCATCGTCGAAATCGGGAAGGGGGGAGGTCGCCGGGAGCTCGAGATCATCGGAGGCGGGTCTGTCATTTCGATTTGGGCGTTCGGGAGGGAGATTCGTAGGGCTGGAGAAGTGGGTAGGGGGTTGCGGGTCTGGGTTCGGGCGTGGGTACTGTCGGTTTAAGGAGGAAGAAAAGGGGGGTTTCCTCAATCGAGAATCGATCTGGGGTCTGACGCGACTGGAGGGGGAGGATAGAGGGGGTCTGGTGAGGAAGAGGGGGGCAGCTTCAATTTGTGGTGAGGGGTGGTAGTTCGACGTCGTCGAAGTGGAGCTAGGTGACGGTGTTCCGCCCCCTTTTTCCCTTTTTTAATTTTAATTTCGTTGACTTCTGATTGGAGATAAAAGGGGGGAGAGGTATAGTAGGGAGGTAAGGGAAATTATATATTTATTTAATTATTTTATATTTCAAAAAGTAACTTTTTCTTTCGAAACCCGAATCGAACCCAACGACTGTCTTCCCTAGCGTATTACCCTCATTCCGAACACAATGGGATATGTATCGCAGGCCAATTCGACCGTTACTTTCAGTTTCCGTTGAATTTAAAATATACATCTTTATATATTCAATTTAAACGCACATTTCAATTTATTAGGGTCACATACGGACTTTGAAAATTCCCAAAAAATATTTTCTAGCTTCGTATTGACGATACGGTCCTAACAAAACTAATTTTGCCAAATTCTGAGACCGTTTGAAAAATGGCCATTTTCTGGTCGATCGAAATTAATTGAAACTGTTAAAACACGTTTTACTGCGCCACGCTACATATTGATTCGAAAAATTATGAATTTTGGAATCTAGCAATAAGTTGACATCACGGATCCAACAAAAGTGGTTTCGTCGAAAATGAGGTCGTTTGCAAAATTTCCATTTTTTAGGGCCAGAATTCCATAGCGACTAGTCCGAATTTTCAATTGGACATAACTTTTGATTCCCGCTATGAAATTTCAATTTTTCGGATTCGTTGGAAAGATATTCTCAATTAGATTCTATTATTTTCGGTTTCGCTAAAATCCGGTTTATTTTGAATCCTGTACATTCATTTGAATTTTGAAATCGAATTTTCAAACTACCGCGCCATTTTCAATTCCTTTTATAATTAAAATAAAATGATTATAATCTAACGACGATCTATATAAATATATATGTTCTAATTCTATTCAAAATAAATTTATCCTTGCTATTATTTAAAATAATTCATTTTAAATATTCAAAATTCACTAAAATTGCCAAAATAATTGGCTCAGATTTCCGGGTTATTACAGAGGCAGCGGCAGCAAAGCCATCAATTGATTCCTACAAATCGGACAAACGACATTAGCCGTCAACCACAAATCGATGCGTGGTTTATGAAAGGCGTGGCCACACTCGGGCATTGCCCTTGCAATTTACCCTTCCTCGATCTCATCCAAACAGACTGCACACTCAGTCCGTTGTACCCTTGGGCCCTCCTTCACTCCTAACATTGACTCCAGCTGCAGCTTCGACGGTCCTCTCGGAAGATTCTTTCTTAATGGCCCCATCATTTGCTCTTCTGTACGACGGGAAGCTAAATCGCGTGACCAAAAGAAGATTAAAGCTATGCTGATCAGCAGCACTGCTCTGCCCGGGCAGATAAGGAGGATCCCCAAAGTCACCTCCCAGAATACCATTTATTTTCAGAGTGTATATATGTTGTGTATTTGTGTATTAATGGCGCATCTTGGAAATGCTTCATATATATATAGATGATGTATGTTGTTTGAATTGGTGTTGGGTACATGTATGCAAGCTGGAGAGTATGAATGGAAATTATAATTTGTTGTGTTTAGATGGAAGTTTATTTAATACCTGTATTCTTAATTGTGTGCTAGCTTGTCTCGACTTGAGTAGCGAGTGTGTCTTAGTGGTGTGTTGCTAGGGGGCTGTGTTGTTTTCTGGTGGTGTCTCTTGTTGGGGGTGGGTACGTACGCTGCAGCAGCCTTTGGCAGGAGCTGTGTGTAAATTTACAGGTCATCTTGCTGAACTGGAGTTTCTGATTTGCGTGCAATACATCTGTGATAATTAAGGGAACATAATAAGATGAAAAATAAAATATCTGCCCCCATTAGTAGCTTAATATAGGCAAAATAAATAATAGCCTCTAATAGTATTAGCTAGGACATAAACAAACGCCTCTACTAGTTCTATGAAGTCTTGGGGGTTGGAGGTAAAACTACCGCCATTATTATCCATTTCTTGACATTATTTTCCCTTTCTTTTATTTCCTCCGCTCTTCATTTAATAATTTTAGTTCTGTAATGCTCAACCGAAGAACTCATTTGCAATAGAGTGCTTTCTTTTCTCAAATCCAAAGGTATCTTAATTTTTTGATTGTTCTTTTTGTTTTATTCGACACAAATCTCAAGTCTTCTTCTCTTTTATGCTATTAGTGTTTTATTTATATGTCGAATTGGGAATATTTGGTAAAATCATCAAGGTTTAAGATTCAAGATTTTATACCTTTCTTTATTAATTTATTATTGTTTATGCAATCAAATTTTTTGCTGGATTGCTTTACTATTACATTTGTAAGCATTGCTTGAATAGAATTAACATGAAAATTTTCGATTTAGGGGTACTAGATGAAATACCAATAAACCTAGCTAATCCAACAGTAAACGAAAACAATAGTGACATCTTTAGATTTATTTTATACATGCATAAAACCATGTTAGTCCCTACTACTATTAGATTTTGTATATTTTTTATGAGCAACATGGTGAAAATTTCACAAGCCAAATCAAACATTTTTCTCACAATATTTTCATTTTATGTATCGCACTTTTTTTGCCAATATTTTCCATTGTACATTTCGTTGGTTATGTTGATAAATGAAGATGATACCGAATTTAGTTGCAGGCTTCATTAATCCCAACTACACCAAGTATGATCATCAGCTACCAATTTTCCTCACTTAAATTTATAATTGTCAGTTGCATATGTTTCCTAGTTTGAGATTTAGTGCTATCATCATTTGATGCTACATGGTTGTTATTTTTTATATTAATCAGAAAATGCATTATAGAATATATCTGAAGAAACATGTATACTCGTTGCTTAAAATCAAACTATATAAATTCCAACCCATAAATTCTATAAGGAAAAAAATTAATAGCCAATATTATTTTAGCACAATCCTTCACCGTATGATCAAGTATATATAATTTCATCGGTTTTCCCATGGAAATTTAACAAGTACTTGGAATGAACCCAAAACTCAATGCATAATGTTTACTATTAGAGTGGCATAAAGGATAAATAATTACTTTTCAATATATTATTCTAAAACCACATATATTTACACTACTAAAGAAATAGTGTATTCCAACGCCGTGTTTCCAATGGCCGCCGACGACAAATTAGAATCCGTGGGAGCCATTGGAAACCGATGCAATAAAGACCGTTGGCGGCCATTGGAAACCGTTGGAAATTTTCCTACATATATTCCAGAGATCCCGACCTGTTCTTCATTTCTCTCCTCCCTACCACCAAATCCGATTTCCCACCTCTTCCCACCACTTCACCTTGTCGAATTTTAGTTCTTCCACCCAAACAACCACCGCCATTGCCTCCGACTTCAACCGCGAGCTCCTCCAGCCCTCCTCCTCAGTCGTTGCTCTTAAATTTAGGTGAAATTCCTAAACCTAATTTTTAGATTTACTACTAATTTGTACTTAATATATCTTTGATTTGATTCCTAGTTGTTTGCATACGTATATTACATCATATTATTCTCGAATTGCTATTGTAATCACCATAATTGTCAAATTCGTTGGATTGAATGGTTTAAATATATGTCATATGTCATATACTAGTAAAAACATATGTCATATTTGTATAATATATAAAAATATTGAAGTTTGCGATTGAGTGGTGAACAATGATTTATGCATACATAGTACTTTTAAAACAAATAAATTTAATTAAGTCAACTATGTCATGAAATTTATGAATGAGCTTGTAGTATGTTTATTCCAAGCCAAATAACTTTGAAGTATTAATATAGTACGTTTTGTACAATTTTATTTTTTAAATAACTTTGAAGTCAAATAACTTTGAAGTTTTGATATAGTATGTTCGTACGAATTTATTTTTTAAATAATTTTGAAGTTCTGATATAGTATGTCATGAAAATTATACCAAGTCAAATATGTCATTAAAATTATTTTTTAAATAACTTTGAAGTTTTGATGTAGTATGTCTTGTATGTAAAAACAGGAAATGTATATTTTACTTCATATAGCATATTATCTATATTTTCTACTTGATATAATATATTTCATGTTGTGTTTCTCCTATTCATATCCATATTATTAGCGCATTTTAATTACATATTCTCAAAGTCAATGCTAATTACATATTCATAACAACAAGAACAACCCTTGGCTCTGGAGGCAGCGACCTCAAAGCCATCAACTGATTCCTACAAAGAGGACAGACGACATTAGTCGTCAACCACGAATTGACGCATGAACATGACCGCACTCAGGCATCACCCTAGCCGTCTACCCTTCCTCCATCTCATCCAAACAGACCGTACACTCCATCCCTTCCACGTTTGAGCCCTCCTCCATGGCTTCACCCCTGGTGGCATTGACTCCAGCTCCAACTTCAATAGTCCTCTCCCCAGGTTCTTCCTTAATTGTCCGATCATTTGCTCTTCTGTACAATGGGAAGGTAAACCGTGTGACTAAAAGAAGTTGAAAGATATGGTGAGCAGCACTGCTAGGCGTGGGCAGATAAGGAGGATCACCAAATCCAAGTCCTAGAATACCATTTGTTTTCAAATTGTATATATGATGTGTAATGGTGTAATGGTGCAGCTTGAAAATGCTTCATATATAGATGATGTATGTTGTTTGAATTGGTGTTGGGAACATGCATGCATGCTGGAGAGTATGAATGGGAATGAAATTAGTTACAATTTTGTTGTGTTTAGATGGAAGTTTATTTACTACTTGTTTTCTTAACTGTGTGCTCGCTTGTCTTGACTTGAGTAGCGAGTGTGTCTTGGTGGTGCGTTGCTAAGGGGCTGTGTTGTTTTCTGGTGATGTCTCTTGTTGGGGGTGTATACGTACGCTGCGACTGGCTTTGGTAGGATCCGCGTATGAATTTTCAGGTCATCTTGCTGAACTGGAGTTTGTGATTTGCGTGCAATACATTTGTGTAACTAAGGGCACATAATCAGTCGAAAAAATAAATATCTACCCCCATTAGTAGTTTTTTTTTTGAAAATGTGTTAACAAAGAGCCCAAAGGCCAAAGCCCCAAATTGGGAAACAGAACCGAAGTCGGGTACATAACAAACCCACTTCATACAAACCCTCCATCAATAAAAACAACATCGAACCGACATAACTCCAAACCTTAACTTTCTTCAAAGCCAAGGCGGCTTATTTCTTCATTGTTTTAATGGCAACTAGGAATTACAACTTTACGGAGGCTTTTTGACTTTCGCATCCCTTTTGTTCTTCAACTTGCCTTTAAACCTCCCTTCTTCGTGCTTAGAATACTTCTATTTGTCGAAGTTTCAGTAAATTTCAGATTTGAAGTATTACACTTCAGATCTGAGTTCTTCAAAGCAGAATCCATGAAAAGTATATTATTTCCTTGTTAGTGCAACTGGATTCACCTTTATTCCAGACAGATAAGTGATAAATTCGACCATCTAGCATGCTTTTGTAGTGCGTATCATCAATTTTTTTAACATAGTCGCTGAGAGTGTTGTTGTCTTTGTTTTAGAGCTTCAGCAAGGCTGGATCACTATTGAGAGTCTGAATTTCAGATCTGAAACTATTAGGTAGAAAACCCAAATTATAATCTCTTTTATCACTATTAAAAGCCTTCTTTTTGTTAGAATGACCATTTTGCTTCCCTGTTGTTTCATCGTTTTATGAACAAGCTTTTCAATCAGGAAGCTAGTCTTGCTTTTGCTCTTGAGAGAGGGGTTTGCTTTGATGCTTTTGCATGAAACATCAGGAACACTGTTGTTTGGATAATCATACCTGTTATCAGCAGGTATAATATTATTCCAATTATTATCTTTAATAAAATTATTGTTAGAATTGTCTAACTATACACTTCCCTTTCTAATATATGTGATGCTCATGCCAGGATGATTTCCTTCAATATGGGAGCCTGATTAAAACAAGGCAGTGATACTCCCAAAGGAATTATGAACTAAAGTTGCACCCTTTTTTGTTTTGCTATCTATAATTTCTGAGGAAAGTTTGCCCCTTTGTAAGTAATCTTCTATCCCTTCCTCATATCTGTCATTATCATTCAAAGCCAAGTTAGAATGATTAGAGTTATTATTATGCTTGCTATTTTAAAAAAGTAAAATTTTAACTTCTGAAGTAATGGCCGTCCATAATTGATAACAACTATTTTCAATGCCATTGTGAAGTCTACCATTTCTTTCTTTCCATAAATGATAGATACAATTAGTTAAATAGACATAGGCATTATTGAATTCATCCTTTTTAGATTTGAAAACCCTTTGAATGTATTGAACAATATCTCTGAGATTATTCAAAGAAATGTTCAAATTGAATTTAAGCTTGGTTTTGACATTATACCAAATGAATCTAGAGAATGAACAGTCAAAAAATATATGATCAATGTCTTCATTCTCAGATTTACATAAAAGACATCTAGTACAACCATTAGTATACCATCTATAACTTTTATCTTTGGTTGGCAATTTATTTAGAATAGCAAAGTATGTGAAATAGGCCATTTTAGTGTTGTTTGCATTATTCCAAACAACATTCACCAGTCTACACAAACATAATCTCCTTTAATATAACTCCAAGTATTTTTAAAGGAGATTTTGTCTTTAATTGAAAGCTTCCAACACCACATATCTTCACTTATGCTAGGATCAATTTCAATTTTGCTAATAGCAGAATTACAAATAGATGCAGCATCATAAAGATTAGTGTACCATCTAGAGTTTTGAATAACAAGATCAACATTAGCACTAGCATTTCCAAATATAAGCAAATTATTCAACACTAATAGGTCAATCAAAGAATGACTATTAATCCAAGGATCAAACCCAAGACTAGTATTATTGCCATCTTTAATTTTCCTTTCAATAAGCTTTTTACCAATCTCTCTGCAATTAAGAATATTTTTCCAAGTATAGGAGAATTGATTTTCTATCTTCACATTCCATTTTTTTTTTTTTTGCTATACTTAGATTTCATTCATTTAGCACACAAAGAGTTATTTTCAAGGAAATGCCAGAAAAGTTTATAATTGCAAGTATCTTTCAGATCTCTAAAATTCCTAAGCCCAAGGCCACCTACAACTTTAGGCTTGGTAATAACATCCCAAGCCACTTTATGGTATTTACCATTCCAAATGAAGTTAGCACATAACTTCTCTTTTTTTTGAATCAATAATGGAGACAGGAATGTTATGAGTTTGATTCCAATAAAGAAAAATTGGAGTAATAACTGTATGAATTAACTTCTAATTGATTTTTATTTTAACGATGTACATTTATTGTTAACCTCACATGTATTGTTGTACTACAATATATACATCTATCATATAGTTAATACCATATTATAAAGAGTTTTGTAAATATATACTTATAATTTGGAACCATTAACAATCTTTAGATTCTATCATTGAGAACTTAAAGAAGACCAAGGTCTAGACCCCTCCTTTTCGAAGCATAAGACAAAGGCCAAATCACCAACCAAGAATGATAACCTTTATGCAGATTTCATTCCACTAGCTACTTATCATGCTTATTATGGATTCTGCGATAGGTCATTACCCTTTGCCTACTGGTCTGATTTACTCTAATGGTGGTATTATTTTGTTCACTTGATCATGTGCTTTGCTAGGCTGTGAAGGCATCCCAATCAAATTTTTTTGCTAGAGGTATGTATATATATTTCAAATTATCGCTTCTTTTCATGTATGAAGTTAGAAAATTTACAAATACGTGATTATCATTTATGTACAGTTTATGAATGCTGACGCCATATATAACAAAAATCTACCAGATGTTAAAATAGTTAGAGGCTATCTGTGCATGGAGACTATTGTACAAGGTAATGTTATTTTGACATGCATTTCCTTGAAAAATGACTTTAATTGATGTTTAAGGGTCACTTATTATCTGTTATGACTTCTTTTTTTTAATTTCTTTTTTGTGTCTTCCTTCAAATAAATTTTATGTTTTTTTCGTAGTATTAAGTTATTCAAGATGATCTAGTCATCTCTCTATGATTTCAACCTTGACTTTTCTAAATGCTTACCAAAGACTAGAGCTAGTTGTTAACAGTGATCCTGTGAGAAATCTTGTCCAAAATTGGAAATTTTATATGAACAATCAATTCTAATTATGGAAGATAGTTTTAAATATTGGCCTATAACATTTAATAGTTTTGTTTTTTCAATCAACAATAAGATTTTTTAGTTTTTTGGAAACTTATGTCAATTATATGCAAATGAACCACACGCATAAATGTTGAATTTTGATAGTGTGTTACATAGTCGTTTATGAGTTGCAACTTTGTTGGACAAATTTGCTTTAATGTCATGAATGAAGAAGATCATCTGAGATTTTTGATTTTCATATCAATTATTGCATTATGTCAATACGCCAACGACTTTCTAGAGAATCGAAAGTCGACACAAGATAGATGTTAACCAATATGTTTAGTACTGTGCAAATGAAGTAATTATGATACTAACACAAAAAATGTGCACTGGTACCACTACGCCATAGATGGTCTACTACAACGAAAATCCAAGGTGCTGTCAGCTAAAATGTTGCCACAGCTATGCTGATTTATGTCTATTGCAACGAACTCTTCAATGTGTTAGCATAGATATCAAATTGTGTTGCAGTAGCTATAGTTATGAACTTATAAGTTTAATTTGTCACGTCATCGATATGCGAAGATGCAAATCTATTCGTCAATTTACCTTTTTAAAACAAAGTCTGTAGTTGACAACTCACTAATCCGTTATAATCCACCACCACCAATAGGAAATTAACTTACGGTACTCATTCCATTACTCTTTCTCAACTTCTCAGAACTGTTCATTCTCACCCCTAAATTTCCAATTCCAATCCCTGAATTTCATTCACCTACTTCTACTCCAACCCTCTATGCGTCCTCCACTTATTCCAGCTAGTCCTCGATTCCAACTTCAAACATACTCACTTCTCCCCTTCTCCGCCATCAAACGGCAGAAAAAACAAGAAGAAAGGTGCTAGATTTTTATCTTGTGTTTCCCATGTACGTTTCTGTTGCTTTTTGATCATCTCTATTAATTAGCCTATCGAGAAATTGAAATTATTATCACCATGAGTATAATTGGTGTTAGGTGATTAACAATTCTTGTCTGTTATTTGTCAATGAATCCACACTTTTTTCAGTTTGAAGTTGTATACAATTAGTTTATGTTATTTGTGGTTCTTTTGCATATTGATTCGCTGAAATGTTCTTTGAGCAGCTATTGGGTTGTTATTCAATTTAATAACACAGAACTTTCCTAGTGAAGTGTGGTTGTGAATAATTAGACCGTCGACCTTATATGAGCTGCATGTTCTGAACAACTGCTCAGGTTTCCCAGATTATTGTTGTCGGTGATGATTGAGACATGATACTGCTAGCTTTTTTAATAAGATATACAGTGGTTTATGAAAATGGTTTCATAAGGATGCTTACACATACATGATACTATTCATTTCTTCAGTATTTTCATGTTTGTCATATGCATGATTTTTCACCTAATTCCCAATCGGAAATTTCTTAAGAAACCTGTTATACATTGATGTGTGCGTCACCATTGACATCATTGTATGACATTTAACCAAGCATTGTTTAAGTAATGCTTGGATATGCTTCAAAGTATATTTTCACACATGGATCAATAAACTGCTAATGGATGATTGTTCTTCATGATGCATGCTTCTAAAATTTTATATGTGCTTTGTTCTGGGGGGGGGGGTGTGTGTGTGTGTATAAGACTGTCTAATAAACATGTGCACACAAGTACTGAATGCATGAAATACATGCCTGAAAGCCTACTGCATGAAATTTATGATATGGAATATATACATATTTATTTGCAATTTGTGATATTGCTGAAATGATTTGCAGTTTATGATATCACTTCAATTCTTCCTTCAACTCGAGTTCAATGACCGCTCAATCAATTTTTATTTCAAATTCATCACCAACAGCTACAAGAAAAAACTGCACCACAAAATCTCAGTGAAGATGAGTACTGTGAAGGCAAGTTTGAATGCAAAAAAGAATTTTTTTTTGGTTGCTTCATGTGGCCGGTAAATAAAAATTAGGTTTTTTTGGTTGCTTTATTGATTATCATACCTTTCAGTGAAGTTTTAGTCGAGAATTTAAGATATGTGCAGAATGGCGATTGCGAGTATTTTGTGTGGCATGACGAAGTATTAGAAATCAATAGCAATGCATAATTGGATGATACTACTGTTAAATTGATGGAAAAATAAAAGACTATATCGCAATTTCTCATGGAAAGGAAGACAATTGAAGAAAATCCGCTGAAGTAAAAGCATAAATGAGCGAAAGCCAATGAATTTGTGGTAGATTTGAAGGAAGAGTTGGCCTAATGTGCATTAAATGTGGAAAACACGAGAAAGAAGAAATATTCTTTGCAACGGCTTTAGCTATGTCCTGGATCATGTTTGGAGTTCTTTCGTGTGTTGCTATGGCAATGTTTGGATAGTTTTTCAGGTACAATTTTAAGTTTCGTCACATTGTAGATTAGTGATAATTTTTTTGCACATTGCAGATTAGTGATAATTGTTTACTTGGTATCGTTTGTGCTTTGAACAAATTGAGTCATTGCATCAATTTGCAACTGAGGCATGCAGGCCAAAAACTGAGGTATGCAACTGAAATGCAATTGATATGTATTTGTGCTGAAATGCAACTGAAATGAAAATGAAACTCAGTTATGAAAATAAAATGCAAATGAAACTTAGTTATGTAACTCAATTATGCAACTGAGGCATGCAGGCCAAAAACTGAGGCATGCAACTGAAATGCAATTGATATGTATTTGTGCTGAAATGCAACTGAAATGAAAATGAAACTCAGTTATGAAAATAAAATGCAAATGAAACTCAGTTATGTAACTCAATTATGCAACTGAAAAGCAAATGACACTCAGTTTGAGCTAAAATGCAAATGAACTGAGGCATGCAGGTGAAGGAGGCAGTGATGATCAGGTTGTTTAAGAACTTGTTACTGAAGGCACTAGAGGTACTCAAGGTTGTAGAGGCACTGAATGCATTGGAGACTCGCGCTATATTTTGAAACCGTTTTAGATTGATGAAAACGTGAAGTTAATACTGGTTATGTTGTTAATTGAAATGTCTATAAAATTGAATTTATTGGCTATGTGTTGTTATTTTTTAGTTGACTAAGTAGTACTTTTGTTGCTGATTAATTTGAAATAAAAAGTTCTTTGTTAATTTTAGTTTGATGTTAACTGCTGTTATGTTGCAGTATGTAATGTTGTCATAGCTGTGATATAATGGCATGTAATATTAAATGTTGTCATAACAATGACATAGTGTTGCCATTGGATGGTAAAAGTTTTGCCATAGATTAATGCACGTGGTCCCCACAATAAGATTATGTGAACCTGGGCTATAGATGTTAGTGGGGATTCCGTGAACCCAGGATGCAGATTTTAGTGGGCCCCACCTTTTTGTAAATTTAGTACCTGGGCAACACTTGTACCAATGTTGCCTTAGGGTTGCAAAGATGTGGCCTTTGACTCTAAGGCAACGCGGCAAAACGCAACACCAAGAAAGTGTTGCCACGAATAATTTTGGCTTATAGCAACAATTCTTGGCACTTCCTACATCACTTCTATGGTGTTGCAATATGTAATCTATGGCGTATTGTACCTAGACTTCTTTTTGATCCTCATACTTATCCCAATTTCACGCACTTTTATTTAAATAAGTACATTTAGTTAAAAGCTTTAAACAAATTACTTGATTAAGAAAAGCCAAGTGGAAATATTTTTGTACTGAAAATAACTCAGTGTCAATTAACTTCCATCAATTCCAGAAGAACATGATTTTGTCAATTTGAGTCCATAGACCCACATCTTGAGAAAAGAATTAGTGCAATGTTGTTAAATTTATAAAATGGTAAAAAAAATTCATTTAAAGGGAATCAATAGACTAATAGTTGAACACGGTTATGAAAATGTTATGCTAAGTTGTCATTTTATTCCTAGTGATTATCGTGTACAAGCACACACACTACAATTAAAAATATTAGCCCTTATTATAGTATTCTTACTGATATTAAGAAATTAGGCTATAGTGAATAATTGTGGGGTTTACGTGGCTATAATATGCTAGAAGAGTTGGATATTACCAAAATTAATGTTCCCATACTTTGGTGACCTTGTCAAGTACGTAATTCAGCATATTTGATATAATGTTTGCCGTAAATAATTTAGTTCAATTGTCATGCAAGTTACTAATGATGCTCGTCATACTCTGGAATCATTACCTATGTAAGTTCTTAAAATTTTCACTGTGAGTAACTAATCACCTTGGCTCTTGTAGCATTCCATTTACTTTATTATCGTTAAACATTAAGTAACCTGCCAACACATAAGGAAATGCAACTTAAGTTGCTAACCTTTTTTTGTGAAAAAAGACCTATGTTTATTAGTTTAATTTGTTAAAATTTTTGTTTCTTAATTTATAGCAAGTATTTTACATATGGAGAAATCCTATTCTTTGGACTACCATATCTCATGTCTTGAGTAACCATGATTATCTATACCTATCGTATGCCATTATTGCTCTAAGTGTTTGTTATTTAGTATGTATAATATTTTCATTTATTAACTTAGGCTCTATGGTAAAATTAAAATTAGGAAATTTATATTGTTAATTGGTTTTTCTAGGTTTCTAGATTACTAATCTCAAGCGATGTTTGGAGTAAAGTTCTTAAATTGCGAGGATATGTGTCAGTTTTTGATTTCTTAACTTGTTTTAATAGAATTCATGATATTTGATTCCTTTAGAATCAAAAGTATAATGCGCCTTTGCTTTACACTGGGCGATTGAAATGCAAGCATGTTTTTGTTGTTTACATGTTTAGATTTCACCTTCATAAAACAATTATCTGGAAAAATTTCCGGTGTTATTTTCCTATTGGTACATGACATACCGTTACAAGTAAGAGCCTGATGGTATAAGTTATTCCTTTCGGGGAAAAAAGCATTAGACTTAATGAGTTTCTTTTTTATTGTTTACTGCCTTGCAGGTTATAATCAAGAGCTAAAGCCTCTCATCCATTTATTATTAACTGGGTTCTAACTTCTTGTTGGTGCATGCATTCCTCATGAAAGCATCTTACCATGCCTAGCGCATTTGGAACCCACTACAACTAATTCAAAGACTTATCTATTTTATTAGTTTTATGTACCTTTCTAGTTATGTCTATCAATGATGCTATTTCATGTACCATACAAATGACTGAAATGAGGATGTTGTTAACAGAGAAATTTTCCGGTAACAATAAAGTATTCCATTTGTTTAAATACTTGACTATTTATTATTGTGTTATTTGATTGATAATATGTGTTCAACACTGGGTCGTATTAATATTTTGTATCCTAGTAGATAATATTTTGCTAACTTCTCTATTTCAGTTAAAGTAATAGCTGGGTACGGTTTCGTTCGTATCTTATTTGCACATTAGAGTCCTTTATTGTTATCACTATTGTTGCAGGGAAAACTAGATTGGCATATGTTGCATGTGGATAAATAGAGGCCTTTTTTTTTTTCAAATATGCCTCTATATATTTTAGGGACTCAACTTTTAGGGTCCTTTCTTCTTTTGCCTCTCATTCTAATAAGGGCAAATTTATCTAATTATTTGCCTCCATTTTTATTAATAATGTCATTTCTAAATGCCTCTAATATTCTCTTTTTTAGTAGAAATGTGAGTTTGATAGTGTGAATGTTGTAGTTGTGCTTATTTACTTGGCTAGTTGATAGGTGCTTGTATGCAGGACTACTTTTGCATCTGAGCTTAGTGATCGTGTTTGTGTATATTATTTCACTTTGTTTTGATTGTGACTGCCTTAAGGAAGCTCGTTGGGTCTGTAATGACATTAATCACATTTTCTTTTTCTAAGTTGCACCCTGCATGGTGAATGTCTAGGACTTTATGTTGTAACTTAGAATAGTAAAATGACTATATTAGGTAGGAAAACTGCTTACCTCGTGTATTTTGTTGCACTCATTATTTGTTGTAATGGAAATATTGTTACAGATCACTATAAAAACCGGTTGGCCTTGCCAATAAAAATTTATAAAAAAATCTCATTTAAAATTAGCTTCTAATTTCACAGTATTTCCTAAACAAAATAAATGAATTTCGACCAAACAAGCATGTGTAAATTTATGATAAAAATTTAAAGATATAAACAATATAGAGAATATGACAAGCATCCTTGTTTCATTTGGTTAAGGAGTCAGGACAAGATGCAGGAGGTCATGAGTTTGATTCAATTAGACCCCCTTACCATGGTAGTATATTCATATACCAAATTTTTGTGTGTGTATATACATATATATACACTGAAAATTGGTAAGCTTTTATTAACTAACGAAATAACAGTACAAGCCAAATTAAATAAACACACATGCAAAAAGAAAACTAGAAAAAATACAAGCAAAATATAAAATTATACTATATAAGACCCATGATGAGGTCATCTCTCAGGTCTGGAGATCGTCCCGCTTACCGCATGTCTTTTGCACTTCACTCCAATCTTACACCACAGTATACATGATCCATGATTCAGCATGCAAATTGCAGATCCAGACTGGTGTACATGTTCAGCACCACAATCTTGATGATGAATTCAGTGACATATTACTGATGAAGGACAAATGAAATTCCAGCTAAAATCTAACCAAAATCCCGGAGGAATGTCCAATGATTAAGCTGCTTCACCCTGATCCATGTGCTTCACAACATAATGCACAGAAATCTGTGTACATATTTTCTTCATAGCAATAGTCTGTTAAATTCCTCAAATTGTTTTGTACAAACCCCATGTTTTCCCCTAACTTGGAGCAATTATGAACCAAGCTAACCAAATGCATGGAGTAAAAGCCCACTGCATGATCCATGTTCCAAACTACTCCTTAATATCAATCGAGAATAAGCCAGTTACGAAAAAGGAAATAGCCCACGTCTTCCTTTGGTATATTTCTAGCGTATCAGATTGAAGATCTCTATTCAAAATTCTAACGAGAAGCTTTTGAAAAATTGACCCAAACCCAATGTAACATCTGTAATTCTCCGTTTAAATTTCACAATCGAAGAAACTTCCAAGCTCCTATCATGACGCAAATTCAATAACACGCGTAACTCTATGATTTTATGCATTGAGACACAATAAGTAAACATATTACTACATTAAAAGTTCCAAATTCTTGAAAAGGGCACACAGAACTTGAAACAAGTAGTAGAATACGCCTAGGAAATTGAGATGGCTGGAGAATGGAGTTTTGATGACAACAACCTTATTTCAGTATTAATTGATCATAAAATATATGTTAACACTTTTATTAGAATACATACATACATATGCAGGATTTATGTACAGGAATTTATATAGAAGACTGTACAATTTAAAGATAAAAGATTCAAAATTCGAAGATTATTCAAGACTCGTGAGTATTCAAGATTTCAAGAGTTCATGAAAAATATAGTAATAGAGTCTAGTTTATGTAAGACTCCGAATAGCACCCAGGTTCAAATTCAAATTCAAACTCAAATTCTAATTCTGTTTTCAGCTTCCGATTTCAAATTCTATTTTCAGATTCTATCTTCAATCTCTATCCTCTCTATTTTACTTTCTATTTTACTTTGATTTTAAACTTAAGTTTAATAAGTTTATACTTTATAAGTTTTATATATTTATATACTTTATATTTTACAGTTTTAAACTCTATAATTTTATAAATATGTTTATATAGTTTATATTTATGTTTTCATATGATTTTCTACTTTATAATATTCATTTATAACACTATGTTTTAATTCAAAATTTTCTAGAATTATATACATATACATGTACATACATACATACATACATACATACATACATACATATATATCAAAACACTTGAAAAATGCTCAAAAATCAATTTTGAACAAGGATATGTCGACATACATTTTACCCTATATCGACATATAACTGTCACATTTTCATAATTGAAAGGAAGTGTCTTTTCATTATTTGTGATGCTCTAGAAAGGTTGCAACCTTTCAAATGTTATAAATAAAAGATGATTTCCAATTTTTTCATAGTTCTTCTTCTCCATCTTCATCTCCTTTCTTTACACCATTATATCTTCTCATTTTTATGATTTCTACACCTATACTCTGCAGAATTCAAATCTATTGACATAAAACTTCTCCTCTTCTCACTCTCTACTCATTACTCTCTGAATCAAAGTTCTATTGAAGAGTTATAGGGCTATTGTAATCTTTTGGGAAGTGTTTGAGTAATCAGTTGACCCTTGTAGTCGTGAAATCAAGGAGGTTAGAACCGGTGTTACCCTTGTAGCCGTGAAGTCAAGGAGAGAATACTTGATCTAATGTGCATGGAATCGGTGGTATCCCTTGTAGTTATTGAATCAAGAAGAGGATTGTAATTGGATATTGATATAGTAATAAAACTCTGCACAATCCAGCATTGTGTGGGATTGGACGTAGGATCTGTTCCAACCAGTATAAAATCCTGTGTGTTCTTTCCTTTTCTGCATTTTATTTATGTTTATCTTTGTGTTTGTGTCTGATTGTGTGTCTATGATTGTTTCTGTGGTGTTTGATTCATATAATAGATCAAATAAGTTTTAGATTTTGTTTAAATTCTCAAAAACACTATTCATCCCCTAGTGTTAGTTCTTCCTTAACAATCCATTCCGCAATCCCTTACAATTGGTATCAGAGCAAGGTCTTTCAAAAAGTTCATAATCTGATTTTTGAAAATAGTGATAATGGCATCCAACACTGTAGCAATAATAGTTCTTTTGTAGAGGGTCAGTCACTGCTACGCCACCACTGTTTAATGGTAGTAATTATTAATATTGGCCATGTAGAATGAAGATGTATTTACAATCACGAGCATTAGACACATGAAATAGTACACAAAATGAGTTTGTTGAACCCATAACTGCTTTTGAACAATGGACAAATGAACAAAAGACTGCTGCACAAAGAAAATCTAAAGCCATGAATATGTTATTTCGTTCATTAGAGAAATGAGTTTAATAGAGTGTCTGTATATAAAAATGCCTATGAAATTTGGGGAACTTTACAAGTTACACATGAAGGAACTAGTAAAGTTAACCAAACTAAGATATCAATGTTAATTAATCAGTTTGCTTTATTCAAAATGAACGAGAATGAGTCTATCTCCGATATGTATTGTAGATTTCAAGAGATAATGCATTCGTTAACAACACTTGGAAAAACTTATTCTAAAGAAGATCAAGTCAGAAAAATATTGAGTTCATTGACTCCAGAATGGGATCAGAAAACTTTAGCAATTGAAGAAGCCAATAATGTTAGTGAAATGAAGATTGAGGAGTTAATTGAAAATCTTATGTTTTTTGAAGTCAATTACAGAAAGGAAAAGAAAACAGGTCAACTAAGAAGAAATCCATTGCACTTAAAGCAACAATAAATGATTTTGACTCGAGTGGTGAAGATTATGAAGAAACAACCCTTATGACAAGATATTTTAGAAAATTTCTGAAATATAGAAGGAAAAACAATTTTCAAATTGATAATCAAGGAAATTCAAGAAGAAATGATGGTCAATGTTATAACCCCAACAAACTAGGACATATAAGGAAAATGTGTCCATATCTAGATAAATCGACTCAACAATAGACAACATTAATTCGTTAAGGAGAACAAAGAAAGCATACACAGCAACATTAGATGATTCAGATTCATTATCAAGTGATAAAGAGCCAGAAATCGTAAATTCAGATATGTGCTTTATGGCAATTCAAAATTCAGAAAATTTCGAAGAAAAGGATCTAAAAACCGGGTACGCCTTAATTAATTTTAAATTTTATTTGGTTGAATATTTTCTTTGTTTGCTTTGTTTTGAATTTAAAAAATTAAAACCTTAAAATCCAAACTTGAAATTTGAAATTCAAATTTGAAGTTTTAAACTTAAAATTCATAATTATAATATAATAATTAATAAAATAATTTTTTGGAAGTTTGTTAGGATTAAAATTATTTCAGGAAATCGTTAAACCTGAAATATAAATCGATAATTTAAATCACATTTCACAAAAATCAAAATTCCTTTGAAAATAGGTATGTACGTCGACATACATATGTCTATATGTCGACATATATGACCAGAAATTTGAAATTTAAATTTTGAATTTCAAAGGTTCAAACATTCAAACTTGCCTCCAACTTTTCACCAACTCCCAAGGTCTGAAAAGGTATCATTGACTACTGAAAAGTTGTGCCTATTTAATTCATTTGCATTAATTTCTATATATACATCTATTCTCTCTACCTTTCATTCATCAAATCAATATTCTTCATACCTATTCTCTTCAAAACTATCAATTCAATGGCTTCCTCAAATTCAACTCAGAAATTGAAGTTAACCAAAACCATCAAAGTTTATCTTCATAATGACAAAGAAACTATCAAAACATATGTTAACTATGTAGCAAATGCTAAAGTTAACAAAGGTGCTTTCGCCATCTTTAGCGATTTCCCCTCTTACGATCTTACCTCTCTCTTTCAACACAACGAAGTCTTGAATCTAGTTGACTCACAAGATACACTACAAGAAACATTTAAATTACGATAGGAAGGGGCGACGATTTCCGATGGCTTTCGACGGGTCGTCGGCGGCCATCGGAAACCGTCGATTATAAACGTATTATACCCAACCGGGAGCATTTTCTTCCCTATTCTCCACTTTGCTCCAAATATTTTCAGCACGGAAATATTCCCTAACTTACACCCAAAATAGAAATTTTCACCTCCAATCGTCGATTTCTTCACGTATAATCCTCCCCGGCTTCATCTCTAACCTCTTGGGCAAGCAATTTGAGGTATAATCTCTTTATTTGGTTAAAAATCAAAAAATTTCCCTAAACCTATTTATGCCTTAAATCGAAAACTAGGGTTAATTATTGATTGTAATTGGTTCCAATAGCATAGTAGTGGGTTATAGCACCCTATTATGTGCATATTTCATGTGATATAATGAAACTGAAAATTTTATGTATAATATTTTGGTAGTTTTGAATATGTTCCCATTCAGCTTGGTTTTGCCGTTGTATAATTTAGGATATTTATGTACATGTGCGCCGTTGTGCCCTTATCATTCTTGTATGTGTTAGTTGACATACAAAAAAATGAATGGATTAACTAGGAATAATACATCATGCAAATTTTGGCTTTTGCACAAAAAAACACGAGTCTAAATTCTAGTTGTGCCTGTTGAAACGACGATAATAGTAAATTGGCTTTAAGTTGATTGAAATGTCAAGCATATGTAATGAGATAAAATATTTTTTGTTGCAATAAAATGTATTTTTATAGTAAAATGCGCACATCTAATTGACTAATATCCCCTAGAGTGTTTTCGGCTCGTCCGACGGTTGTTGTACATGATCGTTATATAAATAGTCATTTTTGTCAAATTAAAAAACGACCGTTTATATTCATCTGGTACAATATTTGTTGGATTTTTCCTTGTATTGGATAAGTTATAAACGCAGTAAGCATGTATGTACATTTTGTATACTACTTCGTCTCAAATTTCAGTTCAAATTTTCGGTTCAAATTTTCACAAAATTCGGTTCAAATTTTCTTTTTGTTTCATGCGTACATGTGTACAATGCAGGAAACAAAAAGGAAATGCTGCCGAAATTTTGTTGAATCATTTGAGACAAAGTAGTGTACAATTGTAAATGTGTACTTTGTTTGTAATAGGAAGTAGGATGCCTGACCATGTAAAAGAGTTGTAATAAAAAAAGTGCCAAATTAGATTTTTTTTTTAAATTAGTAAAAATGTGATTTGCTTTCAACCGTTATACATGCGTGCGTTTTTTGACCATAATTAAAAACAAGTTTTTTTAGAATTTGAATTCTTGAAAATAAATATTAATTTTTGAACTTGTGACTAAATTTTTCAAATAGGAAAAACGATTAATTATTTTGTTGATCGAAGGAGTTGGATGTACAAAAAAGAGGACATAGAGGTTCAATAAAAGAAGATTTTTATAATGGTATAAATGTCTTTGTTGAATTCTCTTTAAGTAATAACGGAAGCGATCCTGAAATTCGTTGTCCGTGTAGAAAGTGTAGACATTTGAAATATTTGTTACCCGATGTTGTGAAAGTCCATTTATGGAAAAACGATTTCGTACCGGAGTATTATTTTTGGGATCGTTATGGAGAAGTTGTATCAAATACTCCTGTAGAGACTGAGGTAGAAAGTGTTGTTGATGAAAATATTAGTACGCCCCGTATTGAAAATATGGTTGATGACGCAACACGATCAATGTTTCCTACGAATGCAGTTGATGACAATGATGGAAATGATGAAGAACCAAATATTGAAGCTAAGAAAATTTATGGTTTGTTGGATAATGCTAAGAAACCTATTTAGGATGGTTGCAAAAGCAGCACTCAGCTATCGGTAATCGTAGAATACATTGCGATGAAGTCAAACTACAACATCACTGAAGCTGGGTTTACAGCTATTGTACAAGTTGCAAAAAGACATATGCCGCCGGATAATTTAATGTGTGAAAATCACTACCAAGTTAAAAAACTTATGTCAGCATTTGATTTACCTTATCAGAAAATAGATACATGTGTAAAAGGATGCATGTTGTTTTGGAAAGATGACGTAAACCTTAGAAATTGTAAAATATGTAATAAAGAAAGATATAAACCAAGAAAGAAAAAGGAAAAGGAAGTTCCATTCAAACGTATTCATTAATTACCCATTACTCCAAGGCTTCAAAGATTGTATGCATCTTCTATAACTGCATCTCATATGAGATGGCATAAGTTGAGATCGGAAGAAGAAGGTACGTTGACCCATCTAGCCGATGGGGAAGCATGGAAGCATTTTGAGAAAACTTATCCGAATTTTGCAGCGGAGAGTCGTAATGTCAGACTAGGATTATGTACGGATGATTTTTCACCATTTTCTCAATTTGGTTCTAAATACTCATCATGGCCCATTACGATCACACCTCATAATTTACCTCCATTGATGTGTATGAAAACGCAATACATGTTTCTTACTTTTGTTGTTCCTGGCCCCGACGATCCGGCACAAGGAATTGATGTTTATTTACAACCATTGATTGAAGAATTAAAAACAATGTGGAACGAAGGAGTAGAAACATACGATGTTTCGAAGAAGAATTTTTTTTTATGTTTGCTTCTTTGTTGTGGATTATAATTGATTTTCCTGTCTATGCAATGTTTTCAGGATGGAGTACTGCTGGTCGTCTATCATGTCCATATTGCATGGGAGAGACACGAGCGCTTTCCTTACCGCATGGTAAGAAAATTTCATGGTTTGACTACCATCGATGTTTTCTCCATGTAAACCATCTGTAACGGCCGCGGGATTTTTGAGCCCGAAAATCAACATCGAACATCATGTTGACTATTCAACTATCGAAACCACCGGGTCATTAATAGAAAGAAATTAGAGGATGAGAAAGATAAGGTAGAATTAATAGACTAGAAGAATAAGAACATCAGAGTCAGAGTAAACACGAATCTCACAGCAGAACGAATTAAAAATATATAACATAAATTTGAAATACAAAACTGTATTGTATATACATACCATATCAGAGTATAACACTTATACGTCACAGCGGAAATAATCTCTAAATAACTAGTGGTGAAACCTCCTTCTTCGAGATCCTCCAAGTGTATCTGTAAAAGCCTAAAACACTTGACTGTCCGTACAAATTTGGGCACCCAAGAGTTTAGGGGAAACAAATAAAATAAACTATGGGTCAGTCATGGGACTGGTGTGAGTAAACTCCAACCATATTGTTTAACTTTGAAAAAACCTTTGAAACAAAATGATAATAGTAAGACCAGCCCACACATAAACATGGACGGTTTTTGCCTTACTATAACCCAACATATTTTGACATCAAAATCCAGTGATATTATAATAATGTCTAATAAAATAAATAACCAAATAGTAGAACGCTTGTATCTCACGCTCTACATACATAGTATAAAATCAAAAACCGTAGGGGAGATTGGATTCCAACTATGACAAGGTATGGGGCCACCTCCCGATCAATGTACTCTAGAGGGGATACACTGGGGTTCAACAAGAACATCTTGCAACCCGACCCACGCATGACCGACCACTCATTTAGCTTGAGTGTATCGAATATATTATCACCCACGGTTGTCGGCCCTCCAACCGTAATCCGTAAGATACAGAATCGGAAGAAGAATGAGTATTGAATTATCTCTAGATCAGTGACAAATATACCCTGCTTGGGAATGACCCACCTAGCCATGCTGCCCGCCCGATTTTTGTCATTTCCTAGTTGTGAGGCTTGAGGCTACATTAATCTTTTTAGAACATTCTGGTCACCATTCACTTTGAATGCCACATCGTCAAACCCGTCAATTCACTAATCGATTTCCAAAAATATCATGGGTACAAAAAGCTAAGAGGAACGAATTCCTCCGCCACCAGACTTAATACCTTTAAGAGATCAATTGTACGTGATTTGTTAGGTATACTCTGTCAGACACTCGTCCATACAAGTTGTCTCGGGACTGGACAAATAGAAAGCACCATTCTGGAACAGAACGACCCTTGCATTTCACTCAGTCTTCAATTGTCTTTAGCATAATCTAATTCGCAGCGCTTTTGCCTATACATAGTGGTTTCAGATAATATATCCAACCGGTCTCTCCGTATTGACAACGATGGTCAAAAACACTTCGATAGTCGATTATTTAACTATCGAAGCAAAAACAAACATCCATTCAAATGTACAACTTATCATCACACAAACAATGGCCCTTTTTGTTTACATTAATTTTCTAGTTTTTCATACCTTTCCAGATATTTCCCTCAACCGTTTAACCCTTCATCTTTCTTGGAAAATACTTCCAGTTATTATAAACTCTTATTCTCCCATGTTCCAGAAAATATACGTTATTTACATTCGAAAACATTTCCATTCTTTTTACATTCTTTGTTTTCTACACTTGGATAATATACCCTATCTACATTGGAAAAATAATTCCAATTCCATTATAAACATTTTAATCTGCCAAACGTTCACTTTTTAAACATTATTCACTTAAAAAATGTGAATATCATACCTATTATAGAAATCTGAACACCTTTATCAAGTCACTCTTTATTCGAGTGATAAATACCCTTATCTCGTTTACCGAAATCTCTTCATAATTTTATATTCCCTTTCCTCTTTATAAACTCTGTTTCTAAGTCAACTTTTGTAAATATCAAGTTTATAACTAAATTTTGATCACATATCCTTATTCTAATTTATTGCTTTAAACTAAAGATTACCTATCCTATCAGATTATAATTCCTAAAATAATTTACTTCAATACATTCGACATCGTCGAATTATAGTTCTAATTCATGATAGTGTTGTATATAAAAATCACACTTAAGCTTGGTCAACAACGTTAATTTATCGTTATAGTTCAAAAACTTGTCATTCCCCTTTTATAACTAATATCGACATAACAATCACGCTTAAGCCTAATCAACAACGTTATTTTATTGTTATAGTTCTAAGACTTGCAATACGCTACTATATTCCACTTTAATTTGTGCAAGTAATATCTCATCACCAATCCAATAACATCTTAAATGAGGTCCATTTAAGGAACAATTATTAAATTAGATAATATTTTACTTTATTATTGCTGAAGTAAACAATTTACTTCATCATTAATCTAAAATAGATTGGTTGCTTACTGTATATAAACAATAACTAATTATATTGGTTAAATAATTATTTAATATCTCATTAATTAAAAAGGTAATTAATAAGGAATCTTATTAATTTTTGATCAGTTTCCCGCTAAGTTATTTTCATTAGATTAATTGAAGACCAATTAATCTAATAATCATTTTCCAAATAAACAGTTGATTTAATCAACTTCATTCCATCAGTAATATTCGTTAACTGATTCTATTTACTTCTTACCATTAGATTAATATAACTAATCTAATAATATTTCTTAACTGTTTGCTTTAAAATAATTATCCAAATTATTTACTTGTTGGATAATTTTAGCTTCATACTTATTTAACTAAATAATCGTTTATGTTTACTTTGTAAAAACGAGCTATATAATACCAGTTTATAATAGAAATTCTATTATACTTTTAAAACTTCGCTTAGATTATAAAAATATAATTTCTACAACTTAACTTCGTTGGTTTGCCTGACCGCCAATCAACTTCTTAACAAAAAGATGGGTTTATGCTCGACTGCTACCATTTTCTTAATCGATATCGTTTATTGATTAAATCAAAATAACGTTGAATTTCCATTCAACATCAATATTCACATAGGGTTTTAATATTATTTGGGTTCAAACAATGCATATATAAATAATATAAAACAAACAGTACATATAAATATTGAGGAATCCGGTTGGATTCCTCTAACTGGTTCCCCGTATCCACAGATGTTAGTCAACACAATTAATACTAATTCCATACTAGGGAATATTTTAATTGATGGAATCAGTACCCAACCAATGATGTGTACATATGCAACGATATATATTTCAACCAATTTAATTGTAATCTACCTATACGACCATCACACAACATTCAACTAATATTTATCACTGTAAAAATCTGATTATAATAATTTAAAATAGAACAGAGTCAGTGATTTTACTCACCTTCGTGCGTTAACCGTTAAATAAAGATTTGCGTCAGTTGATTATACCCAGCGCTTTAATTGTTGCATCGGCCCTTATGAACAGTGTCTCCTCCTTCACCCATTCCGTTTTCACCAGTCCAAGCTTCTGTGCATTTGTATGCACGGTGCACGCGCACCAACACTGTACTGATCATCTCGACACCCCTCACTGACACCGCGCACTCCACTTCAAAACACGAATTCAGTTTCAACCCATAAATCTGGCTATGTTTTGACGATACGGTCCTAGCAAAATTAATTTGTTGAGTCAAAGGTTTCATAGCATATTTTGATTAATGACAACATAGAAATAGAGATCATTGACGAGCTGAATTCATATTTATCAAAGTGGAAATCAATGAAGATCAAGGGAAGATCAATGGAAATAATGACATGGAGCTAAGATTATATATATATAGGTATGGAGTCGTGTTAGATTTATGTTAAAATCTATCCTCAAAGTATAACACGAATGCACCAAAACAATTTAGAAATTGAAATTAGCTGGGGCTGAAATCTGTATATTTGAGGAATTGAAAAGTCACAGAAAAAGCCCAAACGGTCCAGGCTTCGACCGGGAAAGAGTGCAGAGTGATATAGACTGTGGAGCAAGGTCCTCCGGTCCACAGCCAGAAAATGGTCGACCGCCCAAAAGGACCTGTCGACCGGTCCTGTTGTCTTTTGTGCATAACGGCTATTTTTTCAAATTCCTGTCTACCTGTTAATTTCGACCTGTCGACCTTTTTTCTTGCTGTAATTTTTCTGAAAGGATGCTTCTTTTTATGAAGATATTTCTATTCAATTTCAAGAGAAATGGACACAACTCTTTATAGAAACTCTTCATGAAGGAACACAACTATTCTACACTATAAATAGACTTGAAATCATACTTTCAAATCACCGATTCTTGCTCTGATTTCTGATCTTACTTTCTAAATACTCTTGCATTCTAAAAAGCTCCCAAATTCAAGTTACTTATTGAATCCTTGATAATATTTTTCATATTTTGATTCAACAAGCAACTAACTTCCTTCAAATCTTCGCATTCAATTCATATACTTGAGGATAAGATTATAGGAAGGGTGTACTCAATCGTTGACAAATCAGTGTTGAAAGAAGAACACAATCAGAAGTCAAACTCTTGTAATTGTCCTGTGTGGGTAAGCTTGTAGCCCGTGAAATCAAGTGGGTAAGCTTGTAGCCCGTGAAATCAAGTGGGTAAACTTGTAGCCCATAAATCAAGTAGTGTTGTGAACCTGTTCCTCCGGGTGAAGAGAGGGTGTTGTTTAGTGAAAAGCCGAAGAGGAGCTTCATATTACAGTCTTCATTTTTGATACCATTCTCCCCCTTTTGATTGATGACAACATAGCTTGATATTACAATCTCCATTGCTATCTCCCCCTGTATATATGCTCCCTTTAGGAGATATGGAATAACCTTCTCTTTGTTGTGGTGTACCTGCAAAAAAATATATAACATATATAGTTTTGGTACCCACTTGCTTTGTTTGGGTCCATGACTTAGATGGAAGGTAACCATACCCAAGAGGGTTTAATGGAACCTTTAAAGATAAAATTTTCATTATTAACTACTGAATCAAAATAATCATCAATATATTTTTCTCTGTTTTTCCTACTTATAGGAACCCAAATACTTAAGTAATCTCTATTGATATTCCTTTTCATACTTCTAGATCTATTATACAGATCTCTAGTCATAGAAGTATTCGAATTTCTATAATAATTGGATCTAGGATGAGCATTAGTACTAGCAGTAATATTTTTATTGTACATGAAAGCATATCTAGTACTATTTCTAAGATTAGTTTTATTATATCCTAAACCACTTTTGTCATGTAAAGGTCGAGATCTAGATAAAATCATATTTAAATCATTTTGACCTTTATTAAATTTTGCGAACTTATTTGCACATTTATCAAATTTATTTCCAAAGTCGCTATTGACATTTTCAAAAGAAAATTTGTTATTCTTTAAATCATCAATTTCCTTATTTAATTCAGAATTTTTCCTTTTTAAAGTACCATTCTCAGTTTTGAGACCTAAAATTTGAGATTCTGGATTATCTAAAGAAGATTGTAACTTTTCAAAATTTTCTTTTGAGTCAGAAATTTCATTTTGCAAAATATTATTATTCACCTTTAAAAATTCACATTCTTTAGATAGTTCTAAATTCTTTTCAGTTAAAGCTCCATTCTCTTTTTCAAGAGACGAAATTAAAGAACTAGAATTATTTAAAGAATCTTCTAAAGATTTATTTCTATTTTGCAAAAGATCGATTTCCTTTAAAAGAACATTGTTATATTCTTTTAATTTGGAATTTTCTTGCTCGCAAATTTTTGACTTAGCTATAATGATAGTATTGAGTTTGCTCAAAGTTTTAAATTCTTTCAATAATTTCTCATGGTTTAACAAAAGATCTTTATATAAAGAATCTGTACATACCGATTGTGATCTGACTTTTACCATGAGACATTTGTTTCCTTGCTCTCCTGATTCTGCTTTGTTTCTCTTCCATTTTCTAATGCCTTGACTAGATTTCTTTATTGCCATTTGTTCTAGGATGTTGTTACGATCTCTAGAACACCTCGCTCTGATACTAATTGAAAAGTCCGAGTGTGTACGACTTGTGCAGGATCTATAATATGGCTATGCGGAATGTATGTGATAACTTAAGCTATTCAATAGTTATGCGAATAAATATTCGCAAACAATATATATATCACAAATAATTATAAATGCAGTAAAGTATAGTAAAGTAGAGTAACGACACCAGGATTTTTATACTGGTTCAGACCTCCAGTCCTACGCCAGTCCCGAAGCTCCTCTTCGGCTTTTCATAATTTTGTCAAATTTGGAGACTATCTGAAAAATGGCCATTTTCTAGTCGATCCAAATTGACTGAAACTGTCAAAACACGTTTTACTTCGCCATGCTCACATATGAACTTCAAAAATTATGAATTTTGTAATCTAGTAATAACTTGACATCCCGGATCCAACACAAGTCCTTTCGTCGAAAACGGAGGTCGTTTGCACAATTTCCATTTTTAAGGACCAAAAATTCTATAGCGACTATTCTAAATTTTCAACTGGGCATAACTTCTTATTCCCGCTATGAAATTTTGATTTTTCGGATTCGTTGGAAATATATTTTCAAATAAATTCTAATATTTTTCGTTTCACTAAAATCTGAGTTATTTTGAATCCTGTACATTCATTTGAGATTTTGAAATCGAATTTTCGAACTACCGCGCCATTTTTAATTCCTTTTATAATTAAAATAAATATTTATATTCTAACGTCGATTCAAATAAATATTTCCCTTCTAATTCTATTCTGAATAAATTTCTCGTCGTTATTATTTAAAATAAATCATTTTAAATATTCAAAATTCATTAAAATAACCAAAATAAAATTTTTAAATTGGTTCTGATTTTCCAGGTTGTTACAATCTCCCCCACTTAAAATCTTTTCGTCCTCGAAAAGGAACGGAGCTGTAAGTTATTTAACTAACCAACTCAACTTTTATTTTGGCGTTCGTTCTTCAACTTTTCAGTTTCTAAGAATTTTCCAATTCTTCAAAAATTTGGCTAACACCCTAAATTTTCGAAAAATTTCGCTATAACCTCCTTTGTACGAGAGCACAGGGAAAATCCCCAAACCGCCACACAGGCCCTCTCATCTCAAAAAGAAAAAGAAAAAGCCAAGCGGCTAGCCAATCGGCTCATAAAATCATCCAAACCCAAGAAATTATAAACATGTACTATTTGTCGGGCATACAATTTTATTCCTCTTCTCTAGCCTCCTTGTTATGACCTGTTCAATGAATATACATGTATATGCATGCAATTTCAAATAATTTTCAATATTCGACACAATTTGGTTATACTTACTGTTCATTCACATAATGGTTTTATTGGTTAACAAATAATCATACAACACAACCATCAATCAATTAGTGAATTAATGTTTCAACTTCGTAATTTTGATATATATACAGAAAATCATGTTTTTGATTCCAAGTCACAACAATATATTCTAACTATATTTTGGTTCTAACACCAGTCAGTTGGAAATATATAGACATCCCACTTTCGAAACTCGAATACAAATGTTGATGTTGCCGCGGCATCATCAGAATCATCTTCGGGCGACTAGAGTGTGATTCTATATCTATCTTGTATATTTGAGGCTTCGGATACACGTGGATCAGACGTATATTCAAAATCTCTATATACCCGATTGTCCAAATTCAATACAAAATAAATATTCACATACGTATATTGGATTTAATTTTGAAAACAAAATTTGTTTTTAGTTTTTTTTAAATACACTCTTCACACTCGTTCTAGAATACTACAGATCCTATCTCTAACGAATCATTCCTATTGGATAATACTAATCCAATCTCTGATTAATTCTTTCGTTTGGTTCTAACGTGTCTTGTTCTCTGAGCTCTATAAACCAAAGCTCTGATACCAAACCGACATGACCCGAACTTCCCCGTGAAGGAAAACCCGGATTGCTTTGAGAACACAACAAATCAGAACACAAACAAAAGAGCATTTAATTGCTTATTACAACAATTTACATCAGAGTACAAGAATAATCCAGAGTGTACATGAATAATATACAGAACAAAAATATCAGAGATTTACAATTTACAATGCAGCGGAAAATAATACAAAACGCAACTGAAAAGAATATGCGGATATAGAGCTTTCCGAATATCATTCCAGCTGTAAACCAGGATCTTGTGAATATAAATCTGCAAAACCAAAATACAAGCTGCCCGTGTGGAAATAGGGGCACCTAGAGTTTAGGTTAAAACAATAAACTCCAGGTCAGTCATGTGACTGTGTGAGAACTAAAATAGTTATTTAAAACTTTTCTTTAAACCAGATATATCAAGGGACCACGCCGTATAACACGGAACGGGTTTCCTCCCAAGAATATCAGTGCATATAACAAAACATCACACTGTTTTTTGGAAAAATGAAGCTATTATAAGACCCAGGTCCTATCACATAATGCAACGCAAGTCGGGGGATAGGGTTTTACCTTATAATAGCCAAACTTGTTTGGCACTTTAAAACAAATCATTTGATACTATTATAAGTGCATAGTGTATAAAACTGCTTCAAATATAAATGTATCAATCCTAGACGGCATGGGTACCATATATCATGTCGCCAGTAGTAGGCTCTATAATCAATACCGCAAAATCACGTATTGGAAGTTGGATTTCCATCTGTGAACCAAGGCAAGGGATCATCCTTACCGCTTCGAGATGCTCTAGCCCATGTCTCAGGCAAGTACTCAGTCAAGCCTTTGGATCGTCAGGGCCGGTCCGCTCGATGTGGAATAAAATTCCTGAACACTGCGTTTCCCCGCCCTATGGGGCATCAATCTGTCTGTATAAAGACCATCCATCGGCTCCGTAGAGACCGAAATAACCGAGGCGCCACGCAATCGATCATCCACATAAGTAAAATGTCAGGGCTAGTAAAACGCTAACACCACTCCTAGCTAGAAGGAAACACATGTCCTCTGTAATGTCCCGGGTTTTTATATCACTAATACTAATTGATCGTAAGTATAAATATGATTTAAATTCTAGAGTTTAAAATTTCAAAACATGTTGACCTGTGTATAATAGCATTTATATGTGCATATATCATAGCATTTACCAAAACCAGTTTTTATACATTTCATGTATGATAGCACATATTTGTTAGCGTTTGTTTAAAATGATTTTATACATGTATGAGTGATAACACTTTTATATAGCAAGTTTTAAAATGCCATTTCTTTCACATGTTTTGTTCATTTTTTTCATAGTATTTAAGAATTGAGTTTTTGCAAAATTGGATTTGAAAACTTTTAATACTTAAATTAAGTATGCCAAACCCATTTTTGTTATCAAAGCAAGTTTAAGTTTATGAATACATAATCAAAACATGAAAGCCTAATTTTTTTTTTTTTGGCAAAGCAAGTTCAAAAGAAATTCACATGTTCGTAAACATAAACATGAAAATACCAATTTCTTGTGCTAGCATGTCTCATGAACAAAATGCTTGACGACAACACCTACCTTAGAAAGAAGCTAGTAAAGAAAATCTAGTAAAATATTTGTGTGTGGCAAGATCATTTGTTATCAAATATTTTCAGTTTTCATATCTTTCTCTTCTGTCAAAAGATTTCTGAAAATTTGTCACTTTTTTGGCATTTTCCAAGACCATGTTTGTTTTTTCATAATACATGTACAAATAGATTCACAAAATCTTGCCAAAATCTTGTGTATTTAAACCTTAGATGCACCTACACTAGAACTATTCTAATACTAAGACTTTCTATGATTTCCATGTCAAAATCATCACATTTTATGGTACCAAACTTTTAGATTTTTGAATAACCTTGCAAGGCAAGTAAAATGTATATATGCCTTTATGTTAAATCATTATGTCATATGAGATTTTGTTTTAAAAATCCAAGGCAAAACCGAACCTATTGGATACTAGAAAGGATACTAAAATTTGTGTAAACCAAGAAGAAAGATTTGTGAAAAATGTATGGTACATGAGCATTCATTGTTGACATTTCATAAAGGCAAATAAGAAAAGAGGAAGGCCATGTGCAAGTGATTTCAAGGCTGATATAAGCCATGTGTAAACGAGGAGATGGTGCTTTGTTTTGATAAGAAAAAGATTTTCTTTTTGCATTGTCTTTCATTTGTCAAAATCAATCTGAAAACTGATTTTCTTTGCACCATATTTTATGAATTTAGTACCACTATAAATAGACATAAGTATGCCTTTCTTTTTCACACACAAACACAAGTCTTTCAAACCACATCAGTAAAGGAAAAACTGTGACCTTCTAAATACAAAGGTGAGTAAACTTTTATATAAAATTTTCTTTACTGTCTTT
Source organism: Allium sativum (assembly GCA_030737875.1). Classification (NCBI taxonomy): domain Eukaryota; kingdom Viridiplantae; phylum Streptophyta; class Magnoliopsida; order Asparagales; family Amaryllidaceae; genus Allium; species Allium sativum. The sequence continues at coordinate 134,409,576 of CM060911.1, read as the reverse complement.
TCCTGTTTTGGGTTGAAAGTAAGATCTTGCTTGTAATGATCTTGTTCAAATGTTTTATCTTGTGTGAATTATCTGTTAGTCTGATCATTGGTTGGTAATCGAAATCCTTAAGTACCAAGCATTAGAAAGATATATTATATGTTTCCATACCCTGTTGGTTTGTTTGAAACTTTACATAACCCATTGCGATTAGTAGACATATGTTAGAAGATTAGAATAGGGTGTCGTACTAGTTTAAACCTTCTGCATAGTCAACTTATTGTCTAGAAATAAAGCAAACTTTGTTCAAAGACCAAATTGGTACATGAAGCAGAAAACAGCAGTACTCTCTGTTTCACAAAATCAAAATGGATTTTCAAATAGTTTAAAAACTTGATTCGTTTACATAAATGTAGTAAGGATCTAAATGATGATTTTTAAAAGAAGAATCACGATTTTTAATAGCTTGGATCAGGAGATATCCTGAGATGATCGGAATTTGAACTTTAATCAAATTCCGACCATCCAGGCCACCCTAAACCAGGAGGTTGAAGGTGGAGTTCACTTGAGATCAAGGAGTCCAGGAAAATATGGAATAATTTTTCAAAAGGATAAAATCAAGGAATTTGATCAAAATAGGAAAAAATTAAATTGTTGGGTTTGGTTTCTTTTCACCTGAACTGCTCGTCGACGGTGAGGTTCTAGGGTTGCGGTCCAGGGGGGAATAGGGGCGTCGAAGTGTCGTGGTGACGTGGCCAGGGGGAGACGACGGCCCATGGACGAGGCAAGGCGTGGCGATCATTTTTCTGTGGACGGGGTTTTTTGAAAATTTATGGGGGACAGTGAAATTACTGTAGCGGTGATGGAGGGGGTGGTCAGGTGGTGCAAAGTGGTCAGCAGGTGGAGGGTGATCGGCGAGGACAGTCGCTGGTGATGGGTGGTCGTCGTATGGTGTGTGCACGTGCACGAGGCCAGGGGGTGATCGGGTGGGGTGCTGCCATGGCTTTTGAGTGATCGGCCATGATCTCATGGGGTTAGTACTGTGGAAGTGGTACTTTGGCTAAAACAATGTCGCACTTTGGAGAAACCATGAGGGCCAGGCCATTTTTAACGTGCGCACATCGGGGTTTTGACGTGGTACTTTAGGAAAAGTGGTACTTCGCTGTTTTAGCTTTAAAATGAAGATTTTTAAATGTAATTTAAATTTAAACTAGTTTTAAATTTAAATAAGGGTTTAAATAAAAAGAGAAAATAAATATTTAAATAAAAATAACATTTTTATTTAATTAGCGAGTCAAGAAACGAAGTGAATCAGGATTGAATACAGTTTTGTCAAGGACTGAAATTTAAACACAGAAACAGTAATTTAAATTAAATTATAAATTTAATTTATAAATATAATTGGAAATGATTTTCTAATAAAATATTCAAACTGTGAAGTCAACAAAAGAAAGTCGATCAAGTGAAAAAAGATCAGATATGGTTTTGACATAAGTCGAGAATTCAGCACAGAAGCTGTAATTTTATTAAATTATAAATTTAGTTTATAATTTAAATTAGAATTTATTTTAGAATAAAATGTTTAAAAACAAAACAAGGTAGAGAAACCGTATGTAACACATACGCTAGATTTGTTAGTTTTAACTGTAATCTAAAATCCATGGTATAAGAAACTGATCATGAGCAGTTCTGTACTTCATAAAACAAGAACCGTAAATAATGTTTTTAATTGTGTTTAGATTGAGAATTCTTTATTAGCATGAAAGAAGAAGAAATAGATCAAGAATAAGAGATCAAAGTGAAGTTGGACGAAAACGATACAAAGTTTAAAAGTTGAAAATAGATTATAGATCATAAATTTTACTCATTTATGAATAATTAGATTAAAGAGTGATCATGAGAAATAAATTTTCTATAGAAAAATGTAAGTATTTATTTTCAAAATTTGATGAACAAAATGGGAAGAAAAACCGTGTGCGACGCACACACTAAAACTGTCCGTTTGTAAGACATGATCAAATTTACCATATAGAGGCCAGATGATCATATACTGCGTAGTTTGACTGTGATTATATACGTAAATTAGATTTCAATCATGTTAGATTTATAATTTAAAAAGAAAATGTTTGCTAATCATTTCAAAGAGGCCGAAATAATTATTTCACTTTGATTTGATTTTACGCAGCATGTCAGAGATTTTTAAATTGAAGACGGCGATATACAAGGACTATTCTTGAATAGTGCCTTCGGTTTGTCCAATCCCAGGACAACTTGTATGGGCGAATGTCTGATAGAGTATTTTCAAAGGGATCACGCACGTTGTTTACTTCAAACGTACTAGTTGCTGGCACAGAAGGGAAACTTCTTTAGCCTGACAACCAGAGTATTTTTGTGGAAATCAATAAGTGATTTCCGATGGATTTGACATTGTCGCATTCAAAGAAAATAAAACAGTGATGATAAAAAGATAAGTCTAGCCTCAAGCCTTACTCCCAGGAAATGACATTGGTTCTTTAAACCAGTTAAAGAGAGGATTACATGTCTAACATTGTATTTCGAACTGTATGGTTGATCTCTGCTAAATATATATCTTTTTGGTGGCGGGGAGTTTATTCTCTTGATTAACACCTTTCTCTGAGATGTACGAGCTCAGAGGTTATATATCGATAGAAATCCATAGTACGGTGTAGATTGTTGATGCGACATGTTGGTGTTTCCAAAGTTAAATAATCATTAATATTGATTTTTGGGAAGATTAAAACTAGGTGGAGTTTTAATGAATCTATAATTAGATTGAAATGGGAATTGATAAGTTAAATTATCAAATTCGGGAAATGATCGAGAATGAGGTAGCACCAGTTTTGCTCCAAGCGATAGTTAAATCTTTAATTAGATTTGAACAGGAAATGGTAATTAATTTTACCGATAACACCGTGGTGTTAGTTATGGGATAATACCAGTTTTGCTCCATGGGATGAATAGGTTGGGATTGGGAAATTAAATAAATGATTACTTCGGTAAGGTGCATTAATCCCGACTAGTTTGGGAAACCTTAATTTAGTTTAGAATGGATATCCAAAGGAAGATTAAAGATTAAATTTAAAAGAATTTATCTTTGATAAAATTAATGGGAACATATCCCTAAAGATGTGAATATTTGAATAAAAGAATATTCTAAATTGGAATGAGGCGTATGTTGTGTTTTTATAGCACTTTTTTATAATGTACGTCATTTATTCAGAAAGACCGGGTTTATCTCATTCTGAATAACCGATTCGACGAAAAGTCGACGATAAAGACGGTGGTTGAAAACCGGAGGTCTTCATATCGTTTGGATGATTACTGATGTCTTGATTGGGATGTACACCCAAAAAGAGGTAAAAGGTGGTAATCGTCCAGATGTACTTGGAGATCAACCGGATATGCGAGGACCTCTCTCCTGTATTGGACATACGCGATGAGGAATAGGGTGCCTGCAGTTTCATTCAGACCCAAAATGAACTTGTAAATGGATGTGTGTTTGACATCGGATTTTATTCTGTGTTGATTGATCTCTATTAAATATATATTTGTTTGGCGGCGGAGAATTTATTCTCTTGCTTAACGCCCTTCTTTGAGACGTACGAGTTCAGAGGTTATATATCGATAGACATCAGTGACATGGCGTGAATTGCCTGTGAGGCATGCTGAGATGCAAATGATCAAGGCTTTCGTTAAAAAGCAAACTCTTATAGTTGATGATCAAAGCACGGCTTTAAATAACGTAGCTTTGTGTGGCGTTAATTCGCCATCCTCACACCCTGGTGTGAACCAGAAACGGGAAGGACAGTGGGGAAATGGACATATGTTAGTTCTATCTAGGAAGTAACGTCATAGTATGGAGCCCGGGCTGTTTACTCATGTGGATGTTGCTTATTATTACTTACTGGATAGGGATGCGCCTTGGATACATTGGTCACTACGGACCGATGGATATATGGTTGATTACTAGCATGCATGCCGACGTATAGACCATTTTAGAGGTTCGATAGAACCGACTAACATATAGTTTATGGTATAACTAATCATCGACGGATGACCGACCCAACTGATCCGGGTCCAGTTGCGGCTGAATCCTGAGGCACTTGCTAGAGTGTCTCGAATGTGCACAGTATGATCCCTGGCCTTGGTTCACATATGGAATCCAACTTCCAATACGACATTGTACGGTTTAATTGTAGAACTAGTATGGCGACATGATATATGGTAGCCATGCCGTCTATGATTGATACATTTATATTTGAAGTTGTTTTATACACTATGCACTTATAATAGTATCAAATGATTTTTTTTTTAAACGTACTAAGCATGTTTGGCTATTATAAGGGAAAACCCTATCCTTCGGCTTGCGTTGCAATATGTGATGGGACCTGGGTCTTATAATAGCTTCATTTTTCCAAAAAGCATTGCGTTGTTTATTCTATGTACTGGTATTCTTGGGAGGAAACCCATTCCGTGTTATACGGCGTGGTCCCTTGATTCACTCCATTTAAAGTAATGTTTTAAATAACTGTTTTAGTTCTCACACCAGTCACATGACTGACCCGGAGTTTATTGTTTTAACCTAAACTCTGCGTGCTCCTATTTTCCACATGGCAGCTGGTAGTTTTGGTTTTGCAGATTTATATTCATAGGATCATGGTTTACAGCTGGAATGATATTCGGAAAGCTCTGTATCCGTTTATCTCTTCCAAGTGTGTTTTTGTATTATTTTCCGCTGGATTGTAATTTGTAAATCTTTGTCATTTATCAAATGTATATTATTTGTTCATATTCTATATATTCTTGTACTCTGATGTAAATTGTTGTAATAAGCAATGAAATGTTCTTCTATTTGTGTTCTGATTTGTCGTGTTCTTAGACAATCCGTTCTTTCTCTTCTCTTCGGAGGCCGATGAAGTTCGGGTCGTGTCATTAAATTATAACAAATTTATTGATTACCATTTGAATTCCCTAAATCCATATTACGTTCGTAAATTCTCTTTTTATGCCTAACTGGAACTCAAAATAACATGAAGAATTAGCTTGTTTTCAAAAAAAAAATTAGTTTCAAATAAATGGACTAATTCAATAAATACATACGCTTGTATTTAATTTAAACGAATTAGTTCACATCGGTGTATATTCATCAAATCATTATTCTACAATTAAGTTTTGTTTCATACAATTGTCGTAATCAACTACATAAATTGTAACTTGTCCCAAATTAAATTCACTCTTTAATTAAAAGTTAACATATATTAACAAATGTCTTTTCTCAATTAATTACATCCAAGTCCTTACTAGTGAATTACAGTTTAAATTAATTCTTAAATCTCACCTTTTTAATTATCATAAATCACAATGTTTAAATTCCATTTGCCAAGTTTGATTATAATATATTAATTAATAGATTCAAATGAAATTGATCATAACTTACAACTCTAAATATTCTTATTTCTGTTATATACGTATGAAACTAAATCAATGCATGTTAATATATTTTCTTAACAATTCCAATTTATGTCCCATATTTAAACTAAAATAAACGTCCTTACCTTAATTTCTTTTTTTGAACCTTACGTCCTTTAAATTTCACAACACTAATCCTAAATAAATTTAAACTGGCAAAATTTTAGTTATCAAAATTGTAGGGTTGTTGCACTCTCCCCCACTCAAAACTTTTCGTCTCCGAAAAGTAAGGAAGTTGTCCATTCATAAATTTTTTAAATAACAAAATTTAAATTTATCTTTGAGAATGTTCACTTTTATTGATAGCTGAATATAAATTATTGATGTAACATTCATATACTTGGCCAGTATTACATATTCAATTTTTATCTGTATTTCCAAAAATTCTATCGACTTATTTTCCATATTAAACCGGTGTTTCATGGGAGTTATATTATTAATTTATTCGATTGCCTAATTTGTTTATTCATTTTCATTGATTTTCCTAAGTTAAATCAAGTCTAACACATACTTTGTTATTTTTTCATTGTTTCAAGTTATGTAACTCTATGCGATCGAATTATATAACATTAACGAAGTTGATACCATTTATTGTAATAGCTTAAATTTCATATTATATAACTAAACTGTCAATTTCCATTAAAAAAAATTCATTCACTCCCGTATAATATTCAATTAAGATCATATTAGCATTTTAACTTTTTAAGTATTTCGATAAGTTATATTCATGCTTTAGAATAATGCAATTAAATATTGTACAAGTATATGCAACTTAATTTATTATTATACCTATTATGTTTCCAATTTATTATCATCCATCTTTAAGTGTTGAAACTTCAGTTTGTATTTTTTGTCCTTTATACCAAGGTTTCCATTTCTGATTTCCCCATTTATTTGTTTCCATTAATTCAAGGTTTGTTTTACTTTCATTAGTTGAAAATCATTTATTAATAGAGAATATAAGAATTTCAAATTCTAGGTTTTATTTCAAATCAATTTTTGGAATGACATATATATATATATATAGACACACACCAAATGATAATTTAAAGGACAAAAAAAATTCATGTGTATTTAAAAATATATAGAAGGCTATAATTAAGTGATCTCCCCCACTTAAACTCTTGAAAATACATGTCGATGATGCATGCACTCAACACCGAAATTATTTTCCATTGTCCAACAGAGGAAATATAACACTTCTTATAAAGTAATTTCTATCCAGAATACTACCCTATAGTACTTATATCACAACCAATTTGTTTTCAACATTTGTACATAAGCTTCCAAAAGGACCAAAATCTAAATTCTCAAATCTTAATTTAATTCATTTTATTTGCAAGTCCTATTTGTTATCAATCGTATCTGCAAGATTTCATTTTTTTACGTAATATCATCCAATGTTCATCAGTTGGAAATATTGACTAATTAATAAACGATGAGAATCCAGTACTATCATCTCCTAACAACCAACACAATCAAAATAAATAAAATTTCAAAATATACTTTTTATATATAAGAAAATAGACCCCAAAAAATATTGTGTCCTTTGTCCCTTTAGAGTTTTCAGAATTCCCTATCGATGCCATGGTGTCCCACGTATCGACTAGAATTCATAAATACTCAATGGAACAAATTAACACAATATAAAACATTTTTACATCCAAATTACGAATATGCTCTCTCATATACACTCAAACCCGTTCTAGGGTATTACTACCCTATCTCTAATGAGTTAATCCCAAATAGAGCCGAGGTTTTTGCTAAACCAAAGCTTTGATACCAAATGTAACACTACACCAGAAATGACCTTTAGTAGCATTTGAAAAACTCTACAAAACATTTTGGTAGCATTTTAAGGAACACTACTACAGGTCCCGCAACTAAAAGTCTTGTTTTTTTGGCTGCGTTTTGATAAACACTACCAAATATTATGTACAATTGTGTTTTCTAAATAGTACTAAAGGTTTGTACATGAGTCATTTTTGCTTTTTTATAGCGTTTATTTTATGCAACTAAAAACTTTTCGTTGCGTTTATTCTTTGCCACTTAAAGTTCTAATGATGTGTTATACTTGTTTCTGGAGTTCTTCTTAAACGCTACTAAATATGTTGATTCTTTTGTTTTAATTGTCATATTAAAATCAGCAACGATCCTATAAAAATCTAACTTAAATCAATAAACAATCAATCATATAATCATCATACTCAAATAAATAAAACACATTAGTCACGAAGTATTTTCCACAACCATTTAGATAATAGTTATTTGACAAAATCCGTAAATTTACCTACTACAAGCATTCAAAAACAAGTTTACACAATAAGTACTAACAAATATCATAGTATATATAATAATTACAGTCATGTCCGTTGTTGCTAACGGTCTTCCCTTTAGAAAAGCTAATTACCTGACGAAGTTGAAAATCATCGATAAGAATTTTCCATCAATTATCGAATAACATTCAAACAATACTTTACGCCATCATCTATAAGTCAAGTTTACATAATTAAAACACATAACTATTAACTAGGCCCTGCCCTAGGCATAGGCACCTAGGCGATCGCCTAGGGCCTCGGGCCGGGGAGGAGGAGGAGGGAAGCCTCACAATTTCATTTAATACAAATACTGATACGTTTTGTTTACTCTCCTAAATGAGAAACTATTGTGGTCTAGTGGTAGTGTTTCAAGTTTCCTGTAATGCAACCACAGTTCGAATCCAGCATGTTTGTAGTGCAATTATGTTTTCCTTTTTTTTTAACCAACTTTCCACTTGTTCTCCCTTTCTCCGGGGCCTTCAAAGAAAATTTGGCTTAGGTCCCCGCCATGCTTAGGGATGGCACTGCTATTAACTATTTACATAAATTACATAACACATTATTCATTAATAATGACATCATTGATAAGTCAAGCTTGCATAATTTCCATAAAATTAAACTATAAACTAAGTTCATATAATATCCGTTAAACAAAGATACAACTTTGCATTAAATGCTACAACAAAATAGGTTGCTAAAAAGTTTCATATTCTTATTATGATAAAGAACATATCATTTTTTTTGCACCGATGATCTTTAGTTAATTTTTATAAAACTCAGTTAACATGGTCTAATATTACTATTATAAACTTGTTCATTTTTAAAAAACTTAGTTAATTTTGTTAACTTAGCTAAATATTTATTATATTTAGTTAACTTTTATAAGCTTGTTTATTTTATATACATCTCAATTATTTTTTAATAAAATTTAGTTAACTCAGTTAACAATAATATTTTTTTTAGTACGACGGATGTGTAGCGCGAAACTACAACAACAATAATTATTATTATTATATTTTTATATAGTATTAAATTAATTTATTATTATCATTTCTAATACTATTATTTAACTTAGTTAAATTGTTATTATTTGTAATAACCCAGAAATCTGGGCCAATTTAAAAATTTTATTTTGGCAATTTTAGTGAATTTTGATTATTTAAAATGAATTATTTTAAATAAAAACGATGGGAAATTTATTTTGAATAGAATTCGAATGAATATATTTATAAGAATATAAATAATTATTTATAATTATAAAAGGAATTGAAAATGGCGTGGTAGTTCGATAATTCGATTTCAAAATTCAAATGAATGTACCGGGTGCAAAATAAACCGGATTTTAGTGAAACCAAATGTAATAGAATCTATTTGTGAATATCTTTCTAGCGAATCCGAAAGATCGAAATTTCATAGCGGGAATCAAAAGATATGTCCAGTTGAAGATTCCGAATAGTCGCTATGGAATTCTGGCCATTGAAAATAGCCATTTTGCAAATGACCTCGGATTTCGACGAAACCACTTTTGTTGGGTCCGCGATGTCAAATTATTGCTAGATTCCAAATTTCATAATTTTTTGAATCAATATGTGAGTGTGGCGAAGGAAAACGCGTTTGACCAATTTCGGTTGATTTTAATCGACTGGAAAATAGCCATTTTTCCAACGGTCTCAGAATTTTACGAAACTAGTTTTGTTAGGAACGTATCGTCAATACGAAGCTAGAAAATATTTTTCTGGAAATTATTGTGTTCGGAATGGGGGTAATTAGTTATGGTCGATAGTCGGTGGGTCTCGTTTGGAAATCGAATTTAAAAGTTACTTATCAGAATTTAAAATGAAATTAAATATAAATAAATATCCTCGGTCAAAGCCAAGGTCAAACCCTCAAAAATCTTCCCCGCGGGCAAACTTTTTATTTTCGCCTCCTCAGCGATGGACGAACGAGACGTTCAGAACTTCATCCCCTACAAACTCCTCCTCCGATTCGAATTACACCCCAAATCAAAATGAAATCGGAAGCACTTGTGGAGATCTTCCAATTGGTACCGCTGAGATCGTGTTCAGGGCATCGAAGGAGCTGGGTTTCCTTCTCGAACTGTCGCCATTCGCAGTAGGATTCAAGGTAGCTCGGGCCACCGAGCTGCACCATTTTCAAGCCGGAGGAAGGCGGCGCCAGGGCGCTGCGCGTGGGGAGGTCCAATTGGGCTTCGGCAATCAGATTTGACGGCGGATTGCAACCCTATCTTTGAACGATGGGTTCGAATGGGTTTTTTGCTATGAAGAAGATACCGTGAGTTTTATTTTATTTTATGAATATACATTGTTGCTTATAAGAGAAAAAAATATGATTTTCTTTTACTTATAACTTTGTTTTGAACTTTGGTTCAAAAATATATATAAGGTAGAAGTTGTTTTAGAAAATATAAGCTAGAATTTGTATTAGAAAATATAAGATAGAATTTGCATTAGAAAATATAAGTTAGAATTTTTTTTAGAAAATATAAGCTAGAATATTTTTTAGAAAATAGTAAGCTAGAATTTGATTTGAAAATATACAATACATTGTTTTTGAAATATATAATAGAAAGAATAAAAATATGATTTTTATATTATAGAAAGAATAAAAATATGATTTTTATATTATAGAAAGAATAAAAATATGATTTTTATATAAAGTAGATAATAAAAATGTGATTTTTATATATGTAGTGGCTACGGACAGTGAAAGTGACCAAAGGCGAGCACGACAAAGATTTTCTACATATGAAGAGTCGTGGTATTGGATTAGCTAGTCGGTGAGAACTTCTTACTTTTAATTTAATTTTCTAGTTGAAATATATACTAGGATGCAGACGGTGTTTAGTAGCAACCGACACCCGTCGTCCACAGACCATGGATGGCTCGTATGCTTGTTGGTTTGATTTTGATAAGTAGTTGATTGTGTGATGTGATGTGAAATGAAGTAAAATATTTATATAGTTAAAAATATTTTATAGTTGAAAATAGAATTTTTAACGTGTATATGAAATGAAATAAATTAATATAAACAAATCGAATGATTTGTTTATATACACACATTTGACTGATATTGATTGGGACGATAAATTTTACACATCACCCAACTGCACAAATAAAATCTGTGTTTGATTGTTTGAAAACCACACATGGGTATTGGGATGATATATGACATACACTAGTCCCAATAATTAGCTATATGTCGATCGATTGATGGACAGACTGTTATGAGCGTTAAATATTTATATTTGATGCTTATACAGTGTAGAATGCACTTTGGATGATGGTTGATTATTCATCGTTGTTATTGTATACATGTGTTGTAGAAAATCCATATAATTAACATTATATGGTAATTGATTGGGCCTCATTCCAGTTTTGAAAAAGAAATATTTGAATAGAAATATTTGAAAAAGAAATATTTAAAATAGAATATTTCAAAATAGGATATATGAAACCGTGTTGATTAGATTGACGTCATTTTGACGTGAGCGATATTTATATCGATTATATTCGTTTTTATAATGAATATTGAAGAGTGATTTCAAAATCGAATATTTTTAAATGAAATTCGAATTATATTGAAAAGAATAGAAATTCGAATTAAACTGAAAAGAAATGAAATTCAAATTAAACTAAATAGAGTTGAAATTCGAATTAGACTGAAATAGAATTGAAATCGTTTTGAATTGAATTTAAAACATATTGAAATTGAACTGAAATGGATTTGAATTGAAATAGAATTGAAATGACTTTAAAACGAATATATATTGGAAAATTCAATTTTGATTTGAATTTGAAAAGGAAGTTGAAATCGTTTTGAAAAGGAATTTAAAACGATTTATAAAATACGTTTTAAAAGGAAATCGACGAAGTATATATTATATATATAATATAATGGCCTGAATAGAACGCGCCGCGCCGCGGCAGTTCGTGAATTTCGACCATTGACTTCGAATGGATATTGCGGGAGATCCGACCGTCGGATTCTCCTAAAACTGGAACCGTTGGGTTTGTATCAAAAAGAGATTTCTAATGAATATTAGAAATTTGAAATCTAACGGTTGGATTTGGAATTATGTCCAAATCAAATTTGGAAAAGGTCGCTGTAAGTGCAGTTCGATGGCCATTGATGGAAATCGACTGTACGGGCCTTGATAAAATTATTAAAAATAGTAATAATTTGTGTAAAATCATAAGAAATGATTTGTGAAGAATCGGGATGGAAAACTCCATATTTGAAAAGATAAAAATGGACTTTTATCGAAATGAACTAATTTTGAATTAGAATAATAATTTATTTATTTTTAAATAAATAAATTGGATTTGAAAAGGGTTTTAAAAAGTGACCAGAATTTCCAATAATTGAATTGGAATGGATTTGAATCGAAATTGTCTTTGGAATATTTCGATGTTGGATTTCGTGATTATACAGATGTTGTTATGGAAATTTGAAAGATATATATATATATATATCGTTATTTCCAATACGATATTTGTTGGTCGTAGAATTTGATATTGAATATAAGCCGATATATTTTCTATTCAGAGCCTTGTATTTAATATCAAATGTGATTTGGGTTTGTTGTGAATGGTGTCTTCATTAACACTGTTCTTGAACCCAGTTGAGAAAAAGATTAAATCTTTTTATTTAGATTTAATGAAGTGTACCAATTAAATAATATTTAATTGGAATTGAATTGGTATTGATTTTTGGGTTTATCGTGAACAGTGTTTTAAATAACACTTATTCTTTAACCCGATAATTAATGGAATGTGATTTTGGGTTGTCGTGAACGGTATCTTCAAAAATACTGTTCTTAGATCCAAAGGAGTTAAGAAAATCAGAAACTAACAAGAGATTAGTTAAGTTGAATGGTATCCTGGGTATTGATCTGATGTTGGTTTCGGCCTTCGGGGTAATACTTAGGGAATTGCTCGTTTGCTAATTTACGGTTAGGGACTGATTGAAATGTGATGTGATTTTGGAGTTTATCGTGAACCGTGTTTTAAATGACACTGATTCTTTAACCCAGTTAAAGATTAAAACTAAGTGGAGTTTTAATGAATCTTTAATTAGATTGAAAAGATCGAGAATGGAGTATCACCAGTTTTGCTCCAGGCGATAGTTAAATCTTTAATTAGATTTGAACGTGAAATGGTAATTGAATTTACCGATAACACCGTGGTGTTAGATATGAAGTATTACTAGTTTTACTTCATGGGATGAATAGGTTGGAATTGGGAAATTAAAACAAATGATTACTTCGGTAAGGTTCGCTAATCCCGACTAGTTTGAAGTGATATTCAAAGGAAGATTAAAGAATAAATTTAAAGGAATTTATCTTTGATAAAATTAATGGGAACCTTTCCATAAGAATGTGAAATTTAGAAACTAACTGTAGGTTAGCTAAGCAGAACGGTTTCCTGGGTATTAATCTGATGTTGGTTTCGGCCTTCGGGGTTAATATTTGGGGAATTATTCTCTTGTTAATTTACGGTTAGTGACTGATGAATTAGAATGAGGCGTATCTTGTGTTTGTGTAACACATGTTTATTATATATGCAAGTTATTCAAAAAGACCGGGTTTATCCCATTCTGAATAACTGATTCGACGTGGTGTCGAGGATGAAGACGGTGGTCAAAGACCGGAAGTCTTCACGTCGTTTGGGTGGTTACTGATGATCTTGATTGGGCCGTACACCCAAGAGGAGAGAATCAGTTGGTGATTGTCCAGACGTACTTGGAGATCGATGGATATGCGCGGTACAAGGAGCCTCCGGTTTCGTTCAGACCCAGAACGAACTTGTAAATGGACTGTGTGTCTGACATTGGATTTCAGTCTGTGTGATTGATTTCTATTAAATATATATCTGTTTGGCGGCGGAGAATTTATTCTCTTGCTTAACGCCCTTCTCTGAGACGTATGAGCTCAGGGGTTATATATTGATGGATATCCATCACATGGAATGAATTGCCTGTGTGGCATGCCTAAGTGGCAATGAATCAAGGCTTCTGTTGAAAAGCAAAGTCTTGTGGTTGGTGATCAAAGCACAGCCTTTGTGGCGTAGCTTTGTGTAGCGTAGATTCGCAAGCCTCACACCCCGGTAGTGATCCAAAAACGGGAGAGGACTGCAGGGAGAACATGCGTTTCCTTCTAGCTAAAAGTGGTGTCGGTGGTTTTACACGCCCTGACGAGTTTGACTTATGTGGATGTTGCTGTTGCGAGGCGCCTCGGATATGTCGGTGACTATGTGAAGCCGATGGACTCATTCGTTGACTCATTGACACCCCAAAGGGTGGGGAGACGTAGTGTTCAGGATTTCGTCTAATCCACATCGGTGGACCGACCCTGAAGATCCAAGGGACGATGCGTTCTGTTCCTGAGGGGCGGGCTAGAGCATCTCGAATCGGTAGAGGACTATCTTTCGCCTCGGTTCACAAACGGAAATCCAATTTCCAAATACGTGACTTTGCGGTTTTGATTGTAGAGCCTAGTATGGTGACATAGTGGGATGGGGCACTCATGCCGTCTATGATTGATATTTATGATTGAAATTGTTTTAAACACTATACACTTATTATAGTATCAAATGATTTGTTTTAAACGTATTAAGCATGCTTTGGCTATTATAAGGGAAAACCCTATCCTCCGGCTTGCGTTGCATTGTGTGACGGGAACTGGGTCTTATAATAGCTTCATTGTTCTTTATTTAGCATTGCGCTGTTGTTTTATGCACTGGTATTCTTGGGAGGAAATCCATTCTGTGTTATACGGCGTGGACCCTTGATTTACCTAACTTTAAAATAAAGATTAATAACTATTTTAGTTCTCACACCAGTCACATGACTGACCTGGAGTTTATTGTTTTAACCTAAACTCTGGGTGCCCTTATTTTCAACACGGGCAGCTAGTAGTTTTGGGTTTTGCAGATTTATATTCACAGGAACCTGGTTTACAGCTGGAACGATATCCGGAAAGCTTTATATCCGTGTATCTTCTTCAGTTTTATTTTGTATTATTTTCCGCTGCTATGTAATTTATTGTAATCTCTGATATTTATCGAATGTGTAATATTTATTCATACTCTGTATATTCCTGTATTCTGATGGAATTGTTGTAATAAACAATGAAATGTTCTTCTGTCTGCGTTCTTTTGTGGCTTGTTCTCGACTCAATCCGGGCTTTCCTCACCGAGGAAGTTCGGGTCGCTTCATTATTATTATAAATTTAGTTAAATTTTTAAAAACTTATTTAAGTTGGTTAATATTATATAGTTCCATATTTTTGTTATAAACTTAGTTTATTATCATTATTATAAGTATTGTTTTATAAACTTGTTAATTTTATGAAGCGTAGTTATATTAGTTAAGTTTTAATAATAATTTTTTGATTTTCATAAATCTTAACTATTTTTTATTAAATTTGGTTAATTTAAATATTATATTATTATTATATATTTATAATGTTTAGTTAATTTCTAATAACACTTATTTATCTATTAGTATTATTATAAATAAAACTTAGTTAGATTGTTATTATTATAAATTTAATTAATTTTATAAAACTTAATTAACTTGATTAGCATTCATAATTTTTTTTTATTAGCTTAGTTTATTATTATACTTATTGTTTATAGATCATAGTTAATTATATTAAACCAATAATTCAATTAAATTTTTATAGTACTTGTTAATTTTTATAAATCTCCGTTGGTTTTCATAAAGTTCAATTAATTTATTATTATTTATAAAACTTATTTAAATTATGTGTAGTACTGTTATAAGTTCATTTGATTTTTAGGAAACATATTTAAATTTTTATAGTACATTAAACCAACTAACATTGACTATTTCGACTCTTTTTAGCTAGACGAATGTTTTCCTTATTTAGACAACAAATAAAAAGATGTGAAGTCTCAAGTCTACCAGAAAGTAGAGCAAAATAACCAATTAACTGTTTTGGCTATACGTTTTTTTTTGGAATGAACTGAAGTTTCTAGTTTAAAAAAAAGCATACTTCATCATATGGGTATATCAAACAAAATACATTATAATACTTTCAACTTGTTTCACACTGTTATGAACCGTTATATGGTGAGGTGGCCATTTGACTAGTCCTATAAATAATATGTAAGGAGAGCAGCTAACTGAATCATTAGTGCGATGGGATCTACCCAAAGTCCATCAACTCTCCTGACCTTTTCACATTTTCTGTTGTGTTTGATGTGATGGCTATTTCCAGTAGACCAAGCAACTTATCATCTGGAATTACTCTACTCTGAAATACTTTAATATAACTAAGTTAAGAAATAGGGTACTAACTACTAAGAATATGTACACACAAATGTATATATTTATGACTAAATTACAGAAACTATCAAGTTCATTTACGAGAGAAGTTAGAAACTGCAGCATTCTTTAATTATAAAAAAAATCTAAAGTGCTTACAATATTGTGCGTTGCCATGTTGTCTACATTTTGAACATCAGTGTTTTAAATATGTTTCCCTTTCCATTTGACTCAACAGATACATGTCATGCTGCAATTTTTAGTTGCTTTCGAGTAAGCGCCTTCTTCATAATTTGTTTCCTACTCTAGCTCATCTTCTATAAAATAGGAATTCATCTATATATAAGAACAAATGAAGATATATGAGAACTAAAAGATATCCATGCAATATTTAATTGAAGTATACTTCGTTAAATTTATAGAAGGTACCAAATTCTTTTAAGCCTCTTTATTTTCAAGTATTCTTGCATTGTTTTAAAGCACTACAGAATGTACACCAACTTGAATTTACCAGACATATTATAATTAACTTGATCTAACATAGCAGTGCTAATTGCCAGTGAATTAAACACTGTTGGGAAACAATGGCTGAGTCACGTACTTTGTCGCTTTCTTGAAGACGATTCGGCGATCTGGTCGGTGGTACAAAACCAGTTCGTACTTCCGCTGCCACCTCTAGGATAAAACAACCTCTCTAAAATGAATAAATGATTTGTTTTGCACAACAAATCAGTGCAGATTTGAACTTTCGAATTTAACTGCTTGAAAATTTCTGGAAGAATATATATTTTTTAATGGCGAAGGAAGAGAATTTTTTTCTGTACCAATCTCTTCTACACCTGAAGATAATATATAGACGGGATTAGGGCTGAACGAAAATACTTGGTCAAAAGTTTACCGCTTCATATATACAAGTCGGCTCAGAAATATTTTCCGTATTTAAAAAACTGGTTCGAAAAATGCAGTGTTTTCTGGACAAAAATATAAGTGTCTACACCACATAGCCAAGGCCCAAGCCCAATCCCGAACCGAACCAAGCCGCGCCGGGCTGGCCGGGTCGAGTCGGTCGGTCGGTTGCGCGCGCGTGTGTGATGGTCATGATGCAAGGTCTCCCTCCTCACAACAAAGCATGCTTTGGGAGCCCAAGGCCCCAACATGACTTCTTAGAAACAAGTATAAATACTTGCATCTTTCTTATAATCCCATGATGTGGGACTATTCACATATAGGAGGCATCATAAACTTATTTCATATTTTAAATAATTCATAAAATTTCCAATAATCCCCCACTTGAATTTTTTAAAATATCATCGAGCAGTTTCTAAAAACATAAGACTGTGCATAAACAAAGGTGTCATCCTACTTGAACCATTGCATAGTGAATAAGATTCGGTTTTTACTAGAGTGACACGTAGTCTTGAACTCTATTCCTGACATCAAACCACACACAATCTTTTCTATAGTGCAATCAATTAAGCCCGTGCATTTCTGGCCATACACGTCTATCCCAGTTTAGTGAACGCTCTAGAAGTTTTGCCCAAAACTCCATATAGGAAATGGCCACATTTCCACATTCACATAGGTGAGTCTATCAAGAGTACTCCTGAAGGTAGGTACTCCACTCCAAATAGAGTATAAATCTCATTAAGAGTTTCTATTAACTCATCCTCTATCACTTCAGGAATACATGCTTCTTTTTTATTATATAGCATGTTCAACTTCTATCACTACACAACTTGTTTTTACCCATTGAACCTATTTCTTGGGATCTCTATTCATTTAGGTCGGGTCACCATTGTGCGTGACTCAACAATCTAAAGGCAATAGTCCCATTATTTTAGAAGAATTATGGACTTTCTCTCTGGAAAGCCCTTTCGTCAAAGGATCTGCCAAATTTTCTTCGCTAAGTCTGTAATCTACTCTAATAGTACATGTAGAGAGTAGCTCTATAACCGTGTTGTGCTTACGACGTATTTGTCGTCTCTTACCGTTATAATAACGGTTCTGAACTTTTGCAATAGCCGCGGTACTATCGCAATGTATCAACACAGTCGGTATCGGTTTTTCCCATAAGGGAACCTCTGCTAGCAGATTTCTCAAATACTCTACTTCTTCACTAGCTGTAGCTAGTGCTATCATCTCAAACTCCATAGTGGACTGAGCCAAAATAGTCTATTTCTTGGATTTCCAAGAAACAGCTCCTCCAGCGATGCTAAATATATAGCCACTGGTCGCTTTAGAATCATCTGATAAAGTATTTCAGTCTGCATCTGAGAATCCTTCAAGTACAGCCGAAAACTTTTCATAATGTTATCCAAGGTTCATAGTTCGTTTAAGGTATCTCATGACCCTTTCAATAGCATGCCAATGTTGTATACTAGGTCTACTGGTAAACCTGCACAATAATCCCACGACATAGGCAATGTCGGGTCTAGTACAATCAGTGGCATACCGAAGGCTACCAATGATGCTCGCATAATCAGACTGTCTTACACCTTCACCAGTGTTCTTAAATAACTTTACACTTGGATCGTATGGTGTACATGCAGGTTTACAGTCAAAGTAATTATATTTCTTTAGTATCTTCTCAATGTAATGAGATTGATCCAAAGAAATTCCTTTTTTTGACCTAGTAATTTTAATACCAAGAATTACACTAGCCTCACCTAGATCTTTCATGTCAAAATTGGCACTTAATAAGGATTTGACTAAATTTATGGCATGAATGTTTGACCCAAAGATGAGTAGGTCATCTACATAAAGGCATATAATAGTGCAAATGTCATTCTCAAATTTGTAATAAATGCATTTTTCACTTTCATTAACTTTAAAACCATTTGAAATGATTAAGTTATCAAATTTTTCATGCCATTGTTTAGGTGCTTGTTTTAAACCATATAATGATTTATCTAATTTGCATACTTTATCTTATTGACCATGTACTACAAATCCTTCAGACTGGTCCATATAAGTTTCTTCATCTAATTCACCATTCAAAAAGGCGGTTTTAACATCCATTTGGTGTATTAGTAAATTATGAATGGAAGCAAGTGAGACTAATACTCAAATGGATGTTATTCTAGTTACAGGTGAAAAAGTATCGAAGAAATCTATATTTTCTTTTTGTCTAAAACCTTTAGCTACTAGTCGTGCTTTGTATTTATCTATAGTACCATCAGGTTTTGGTTTCTTTTTAAGTACCCATTTACAGCCTATAGATTTACAACCAGGGGGTAAATCTGCCAAATACCAAGTCTTATTGGATTCAAGAGAATCCATCTCACCATTTATAGCCACTCACCAGAAATCGGCATCTAATGAAGATAAGGCCTCTTGGAGGTTTGAGGGATCCTCCTCTATAGTAAAAGCGCTAAAATCCGAACCAAAATCTTTTATGGTTCTTGCTCTTTTACTTCTTCTAGGTTCAGCTTCAGATCTTTTATTAAGTTCTGTTCTAATAGGCGTACTTGATGTGCCCCCACTATTCCTTAATTTAAAAGGAAATTTAGTTTCATAAAAATCGGCATCATTTGATTCAATTATGTTATGTGCATTTATATCATAAAATCGATATGCTTTGCTATTAATAGCATAGCCTACAAATACACATTCATATGCTCTACTTGCCAATTTTATTCTCTTAGGGTCTGGAACGCGAACATATGCTAGACAACCCCAAGTTCTAAAGTATGAGACATTGGGTTTATGATTCTTTAAAATTTCATAAGGTGAAATTTTATTCTTAGATGTAGGGATTCTATTTAGAACATAACATACAGTCAATAAAATATCCCTCCACTAATGTTTTGCTACACCAGAATTTAGTAGGATGGCAACTACTAATTCGGTAAAAGTCCTATTTTTTCTTTCATCTTTACCATTCATTTCAGGTGAATAGGGTGCAGTTCTCTCATGTACAATACCATGTAATTTGTAGAAGTCTAGAATTGAATTAGATTCATATTCTGTTCCTCTATCACTATGAAATCTCTTGATTTTCCTATTTGATTGATTCTCAATCTCAGTTTTGAATGTTTTAAACATGTAAAAAGCATCACTTTTATTTTTCATAAGATGAACATATGTGAAATCAGAACAATCATCGATAAAAGTGATAAAATAACGATGTCCATGTCTAGTCATTGTGCCATCAAGTTCACATATGTCAGAATGAATCAAGTCTAAGGGTTCAGATTCTCTATTAACAGATTTATGAGGTTTCTTTGTGATTTTTGCTTGTGTACAGAATTCACATTTATCAGATTCAGATTCTGCTATCTTAGGTATCATATCTAGAGTGCTCGTGTTATGAATTATCCGATTATTAACATGACATAATCTAGAGTGCCAAATATTAAAATCACACAACATATAAGCAGAATTATTCACTTTATTAGATTCAACATTTAATTTGAACATTCCCTCACAAGCATAACCCTTCCCTAAAAAGTTTCCCTTATACACTATGGTATACAAATTGGGCCCAACAAATTGAGTAAACCCTGCCTTATTAAGGAGATAGCCAGACACCAAATTCGTCCTCATCTCTGGAGTATGCAAAACATCTTTGAGGATCACAGTCTTTCCAGAGGTAAACTTGATCTCAATGTTTCCAATCCCTGCAACTTTGGTGGTGAGAGAATCTCCCAGCAACACTTTCTGATCATAAGCAGCTGTGTATGTGGAAAACATAGCACAATCATAGCAGACATGGCGAGAAGCAGCAGTGTCTATCCACCAACCCTCTGATCCACCAACAAGGTGAATCTCAGTGATCATAGGCATAAGAGGCTCCTCCTCAGTCAAGTTAGCCTGTGGTACAGAGCTAGGCTTGTTCCGACACTTTTGTGCCATATGACCTGGTTTTCCACAGTTGTAACATAGAAACAACTGTCCAGAGTCATTCTTTTGGGGTCATTTTTGCTGTCCTTTTGGGTTTCCTTGCGGATTCCCATTCTGTTTGTTGCATCAGTTCTGATTCTTAAAAGACTTCTGGTTTGGTTTCAGAACTGCGGGTTTGGTCTTTTTAGTGTTGTTGTTTGAAACAAACAACACTTCCTCTTTCTGGTCCTGTTTGTGTGCTGCCTCCTCAATGCAAAGGCCAGTGATCAAACTCTCTAAGGAAAATTCCTTAGTCTTATGCCATAAGAAAATTTTAAAGTCTTTCCAACCTGGGGGCAGTTTGTCAATAATAACAGCAATTTGAAACTGTTCATCCAAAACCATACCTTTGGAGATGATCTCATGAGCTATTTTCTACAGCTCATGAGACTGCATCTCTAATAACCTATCGTCTGTCATCTGGTACTTGAGATAGAGGCTTGCAACATACTTCTTTTCCCCTGCCTCCTCTGTATCGTATTTCTTCTGCAGCGCTCCCCAAATCTGCTTTGCTGTCTTGTCCTCTGAGTTATAGTAATCATACAGATCATCGCTCAATCCGTTCAGAATAATTTTTTTGCACAGATAATCCTGTTCAGTTCAACTCTGCAACTGCTTTGATTGTTCAGTCCAGGATTTCATCTGCGCTTCATCAGTTCCATCGGGCTTGACTGGCAGCTGCGGTTTGTCGGTGGACAGAGCAGCAGCTACCTTCCTCATCGTCGGGTAGAACTCCATCTTCTGACGCCATCGTTTGAAGTGCAGACCTTCGAAACGAAACAGGGCAGCAGTCACCAATGGGATCTGGAATGCAGAGGGAGGAGCATCATCATCTATGGTTGTTGTCGAAGCCATTGTTTCTGTTCGTCTTCAAATTGTTGGGAAACAATGGCTGAGTCATGTACTTTGTCGCTTTCTTGAAGACGATTCGGCGATCTGGTCGGTGGTGCAAAACCAGTTCGTACTTCCGCTGCCGCCTCTAGGATAAAACAACCTCTCTAAAATGAATAACTGATTTTCTTTGCACAACAAATCAGTGCATATTTGCACTTCCGAATTTAGTCGAGTCAGTCGGCTGGTCGGTCGCACGCGCGTGTGTGGTGGTCATGATGCATGGTCTCCCTCCTCACAACAAAGCATGCATTGCAAGCCCAAGGCCCCAACATGACTTCTTAGAAATAAGTATAAATACTTGCTTCTTTCTTATAATCCCATGATGTGAGACTATTCACAAATAGGAGGCATCATAAACTTATTCCATATTTTAAATAATTCATAAAATTTCCAACAAACACGGTTATATAAGAGCCAACAAAAAACTAACCCTAACTATTATCATTAAAAACACTATTGCAACACAGTGAGTTAGAAGCCAAGGAAGAGTTGTTAGCAGCATCTTAAAACTCAGCACCATATTTAACATTATTTCCATAATCTAACTTAAATCATATTGTTGAGCAATCAGTGAAAAGAGAATGACAAGAAACAACAAAACAATTCTAAGGCCGCGTGAACCATCATCTTGCATACAATTTATTCATGCAAGCCACTATCCAGGGTTTGACAATGATCCAACATAGACCAATCAGAAGAACTCGAATTCCCACTATCAGCACAAATTACTTCTTCGCTCAACCCAGAAGCAACAATACGTGGCACAACCGATTGAGAATAATCCAATATATGAAAATCAACAACCATATACTTATGTCTTGTTTGGATCGAATTATATAAGTCGCTTTCTGACTTGAAAGTCAAAAAGAACTAATTTTTGATTTGGAAAAGTCTAAAAGCGATTTATTTTAATCATTCCAAATGAGCCCTTAGACACTCCAAAATAGCTGCTACCAAGACCTAAAAAACCAATGGACATCAAGAAATCAGTGCCTATAGATAAAGCCCAGGACTACCTGCAACGTCTTCCGACTTAGGTTCTGCACTAGAACAACAAGTTTTTCGAACACTGGAGCATAAATTACTTTTTTTGACTTTGGCTTAGGACACACAACTGAATCAAAATAATAGAAATTGTGAAAGTAACAGCCTCAAAAATAGGAATTAAGACTATGTCTGTTGTCATTGCCATAAACAAAAACACTAACAAGACCTTCAATTTCAACACAAGATTCTCGACTCAACCCTACACATACTTGACCATCATAGGGCAGACAAACTTTTCATCCATGCTGACCACACACTAATAGTGGATTCTATTGGTAATGTCTTCTAGTTTTTAGCATGCTTGAACCTGCATCTCTTAAACTCATTCCAAAACAAATTTGCTTGAGAATTTTCTTTACTAGTTTAGGCAACATCCGAACATACATTGTTCAAATTGTTAAATAAAGAAATTTGCGTGTCAAGTCCTATCAGATTTACCCTTACACGGTCAAACACAAAGCTTTTTAGGGAGGCATACTGCCACGATCATAATGCATGTGATGTTTGAATATTTTGTGAATTTATTTAAAAAAATTAAGAATAAATAAAAAATTGAGCCGTTGTAAGTTAATAACGGTAACATATATTTGAGCCATTATTGTAATGCAATTAATGTAATAGAGCCGTTGAAAGTTATAAACGGTATTATATTTTGTATCAGTAATTTTATTTTGGAGCTGTTACATTTGCATAACAGTTATGGTTGTGTATATATATAATATATACATGTATATGATTGAACTGTTACAAAATATAAATAGAATTAACAAATTGCAATGAATGGTAATAAATTAATATTTATTGACATTCATCTCTCTTTTGAAATGTATGCAATTTACATATTGCAAAGTTCTTTGAACGTTTCTTTCATTTAATATGGCATTAATTGCAGTCCAATTCTTTTCCCACTAGAATAGCTACAATTTCTTCTATATAAGAACTTGGTCATAGACCAGGAAATATACAGAACATAGAATACAGAATATAGAAGGAAAAATCTCTCTCTCTTCCTCTTCCACAGAAAGAATTTTTTTATATTTTTTCTATCTTCTACTCTACTATTCTTTGACAAAAATAGAAAGAAAAATATACATGAGCAGTATTATTTTTAGAGTGCAAACTGAATCGGATTCATATGTGCAAATGATCTGATATAGAAATAAAAACAAGGAAGAGACTGTTTTATCCCAGAGGCGGCAGCGAACAGTACGAACTACTTTGCACCTTGAGTAGATCGCCGAAACGTCTTCAAGAAAGTGACCTAGTCCACGACTCAGCCGAACCATTGTTTCCAACAAATTGAAGACGTTACCAGAAAAACAATGGCTTCGACTGCAAATCTTGACGATGCTGCCTCATCATACAAGTTTCAATTTTCAATGGTCAGCGCTGCTCTTTTCTGATTTGAAGGACCGTACTTTAATCACTAGCATTAGAAAAAATTGACGAATGATAGGTCAGTGGATATGCATCACATAAGCTTTGTAATAGCTTTTGAGATCATCTCCGAAGGTACGACTTTATATGAATAGTTATATTGCTGTTATAATTGACAAATTGCTCTAAGTTTGAAAAGGATTTGTCTATTATTATTTTAGATTACGCATCGATTTGCTAATTAAAAAAAAATCAATTAAGAGACTTTTGGAAAACAGAAGTAAATCTTGTAAGTTCTGAAATTGATTGTGGATGGAACAAATTTGTTCATAGAATGATTAAGATTAAGAAAACAATGTAAGTATAATTATATTGTTAACTAGAAATTATAATGTTATATTCATTCATGTTAAGCTAAAACAACTGTTTTAGAGAACCATGTGAAATTACTTGTATGATCTATTAAGGTGCATATTAATAGTTTACTAATATGTTAAATTAGTAAAAGGAAAAAATTTACAAGAAGCATATATTTAGAAATTTGCCCTTCTTGTTTAGAGAATTTAAATTGAGGCAATAAAATGTTTGTAATTGAGCATTTAATTGCATGATAAATGTTATTAAACAACATTTAATGATATAGTGAATAAAAGTAATCACATTTGCTGGGTGATTAACATTATAGTAAAACTCAATTAGTGAATTTAAAGTTGTAATAGACTTTAAATATTAGTATAAGATTAATTGTTTACTTTTGATCATATACGATGATTTTGGAAGATTTTTTTTCTTTATTAGAAAATCTGAACTTCAGATTTATTCCATGTGAGAGCTAATTGAAGTAATGAGCTTGTACTCAAAATCAGTATCATATTACAATTATTGATGATTGTTCCAATGTTGTTTTTTACAACTTATGAACAATAGTAATTAAAGGGAATTTGTTTTGAAAGTGTCATTAGAATAGGCACTAATTGAATGCAAATTTTGGAAAATGTCTTTATTATAAATTGACATTAATTAAGTGCATATTTATTTGGAAAATGTCATTAAAATTTTGGCATTATTGAAATGCATATATTTATTTGGAAATGTCAAATTAAATTGGCATTAATAGAACGCATATATTATTTGAAAATGTCATTAAAATTTTTGATGTTAATAGAATGCGTATGTTATTTGAAAATGTCAGTAAGAATTGACATTAATAGAACGCATATATTTGGAAATGTCACTAAATATTTGACATTAATAGAATGCGTATGTTATTTGATAATGTCATTAAGAATTGACATTAATTTGATGAACAAGTTCTTGCATCAAAATATATTGACATACCTTATATGCATAAATTTAGAAAATGTCACTAATAAAAATTGATATTAATTAAATGCAAATTTAGATAATGTTATAGGAAATAACATTAATTGTAATGACATTTATTTAACAATAAATGCATACACAATTGAAGAATCATATATTGTGGTTTTTAGTTTGAGAAAAATAGTGGGGGTTTCTCTTAATAGTGAGTGTTTCTTTTAATAGTGCGGGTTGCTTTCAACTATTCGAGAATAACATTTATTTAGGTATTAATTTGACTTGCTACTTTCCTGCTTTTGTAAAGCCCTAAATAAATGTTAATTTTTTCTTAATGATGGATCTAGAAAGAGAAAAAGAAAGGCAAAAGATCTTGGTTTATATATTTTTTTGTTGTTCCTTTACTCTAAAAAAGAATCCCATAAAACCTCCAAGAGGCCTATCTAATTTAGATGTCAATTCTTTGGCAATGGGCTATAAATGATGAGTTAGATTCTTTGGAATCTAATAAGCCTTGACACTTAGTGAATTTACCATTTGGTGTAAATCTAGAAAAATAATGAGTGCTTAAAAAGAAATTAAAATATGATGGCATAATTGATAAATATATTGCCTATTAAATAGGTAAATGATGAAGATATAATATATAATTTATTGGCATCATTTCTCCTGTAATTGGAACTACATCCATTTGAGCATTACTTCACTTGCATAAATTCAAAATTTTAAAAATGTTAAAATTACATTTTTAGATGATGAATTGAAACAGGAAATTAATATGGGCCAATTTGAATAATTTATAGTTCATGGTCAATAACGTAAAATTTACGAATTAGATAAATCATTATATGGTTTAAAACTAACACATAAGAAATGGTATGAAAATTTTGATAACTTTATAATCCCACATGGATTTAAAGTTAATGAAAGTGACAAATGCATTTATTATAAATCTGAAAATGACATTTGTACTATAATATGTTTATATGTAGATGATTTATTTATTTTTGGTTCAAACATTCATGCCATAAACATTGTTAAATCCATACTAAGTGTCAACATCGATATAAAAGATATAAGTGAAGCGAACGTAATCCATGGTATTAAGATTACTAGGTTCGAAAAAGGACTTTCTTTGGATCAATCTCATTATTTTGATAATATTTTAAAGAAATACAATTACATTGACTGTAAACCTGCATGAACACTAATGAATGTATTAGACCCGACACTGCCAATGTCATGATATTATTATGCAGGTTTATCAATAGACCTAGTATAGAGCATTAACATGTTATTGAGAGGGTCATGAGATACCTAAAATAAACCATGAGCCTTGGATTACAACTAAAATAAATCATGAACATTGGATTACATTATAAAAGTTTCCAGCTATACTTGAAGGACATTCCGATGCAGACTGGAATACTTAATCTGATGATTCAAAAACGACCAGTGGCTACACATATATATATATATATATATATATAGCATTGCTGGAGGAGTTGTTTCTTGAAAAATCCAGGAAACATACTATTTTGACTCAGTATATTATATAGAGACTGAGATAATAGCACTAGCCACAACTAGTGGAGAAGCAGAGAACTAAAGAAATCTGCTAGTGGAGATCTCCATATGAAAAAACTAACACCATGGTGTAATCTATTGCTATAGTTCCGCGGCTATTGCAAAATTTCAGAACCATTATTACAACGGTATAAGACGACAGTCGTAAGCACAATACTGTAAGAGAGCATCACATATGTAGTGATGACAATTTGACGGCTATTAAAAAAAAAGAGGGACAGAACCGATAATACAATGGTAATAAATGACAGTCGTATGCACAGTATTGTTAGAGAACATCATATATGAAGTGATGATAATTTGGCAGATTCTTTGACGAAAGGACTGACCAGAAAGAAAGTCCTTAATGATTCTGAAAGAGTGGGACTATTGCCCTTAGATTGTCGAATCACGCACAATGGTAACCCGACCTAAATGACTGGAGATCCCAAGAGCTAGGTTCAATGGGTAAAAACAAGTTGTGTAGTGATAATAGATGAACATGCTAAATTTATATATTAAGAAGCATGTATTCTTGAAGTGATTAGAGGATGAGTTAATAGAAACTCTTAATGAGATTTATACTCTATTTGGAGTGGAGTACCTACCTTCAGGAGTACTCTTGATAGACTCACATGTGTGAATGTGGAAATGTGGCCGTTTCCTATGGAGTTTTGGGCAAGATTCGTAGAGCATTCACTAAACTGGGATAGACGTGCATGGCCATAAATGCACGGGCTTATTTGATTGCACTCTAGGAAGGTTGTGTGTGGTTTGATGTTAGGAATAGAGTTCAAGACTACGTGTCACTCTAGTAAAAACTGAATCTTACTCACTATGCAAAGGTTCAAGTCGGATGACACCTTTGTTTATGCACAATCTTATATATTTTTAATGAACTGCTCAAAAATATTTTTTAAGAAATTCAAGTGGGGGATTGTTGGAATATTTTGTAAATTTATTAAAAAAAATTTAGAATAAATAAAAAATTGATCCGTTGTAAGTTAATAACGGTAACATATATTTGAGCCATTATTGTAATGCAATTAATGTAATAGAGCCGTTGAAAGTTATAAACGGTATTATATTTTGTATCAGTAATTTTATTTTGGAGCTGTTACATTTGCATAACAGTTATGGGTTTGTATATATATAATATATACATGTATATGATTGAGCTGTTACAAAATATAAATAGAAATAACAAATTGCAATGAATGGTAATAAATTAATATTTATTGACATTCATCTCTTTTTTGAAACGTATGCAATTTACATATTGCAAATTTCTTTGAGCGTTTCTTTCATTTAATATGGCATTAATTGCAGTCCAATTCTCCTCCCACTAGAATAGCTACAATTTCTTCTATATAAGAACTTGGTCATAGACCAGGAAATATACAGAACATAGAATACAGAATATAGAAGGAAAAATCTCTCTCTCTTCCTCTTCCACAGAAAGAATTTTTTATATTTTTTCTATCTTCTACTCTACCATTCTTGGACAAAAATAGGAAGAAAAATATACATGAGCAGTATTATTTTTAGAGTGCAAACTGAATCGGATTCATATGTGCAAATGATCCAATATAGAAAGAAAAACATGGAAGAGCCTGTTTTATCCCAGAGGCAGCAGCGAACAGTACGAACTATTTTGCACCTTGAGTAGATCGCCGAAACGTCTTCAAGAAAGTGACCTAGTCCACGACTCAGCCAAACCATTGTTTCCAACATGTGATGAACATATAATAAAAGGTAAAATCTGATAATTCTTTGTACTGCTAATTTATTCATTTCTCAGTTTGCATGTAACATAAAAGTACGTAAATTTTTATCTTTATCACATGTTGAGCTTCAAAAAGAGTGTTTGAATCATTAAAAGAACCTACATTCAGTTTGATTTTCACTGTGAGTGATGCGTCATTCTCTACTTCCATCTTTTCTTATGTTCTGTTTTCCCTTCTTTGCCATTAACTTTTATCTTCCATCTCTGATCATCTCCTACAACCCTATTGGTCATCATTTGATGATCCCCTTGCGCTATAAATAATTGTCCTACAGGCTACAGCCATTTGCGATTTTTGTAGGAATTGCTCTAAGTCGGAACTCAGTGTGTATCCACAGAAGATGGCAATACTAAAAAATGAAAAGGGATTACAGTAGTGGACCGCTCATGGCCTCGCCTAAGTGGTGTTTCTTTTGTGAAGCTTCGGTGTCCTTCTCCTCGCCTATTGCCAAGGTTGGTGGCATCAAATCCAGTAAGCTATGACCACCCACATGAGCTATCTTGCGTTGAAACGTTAGCAGCAGCATTGATTATGTGTGGGGAAGAGGACACAGCCAGGGGCGGATGGAGGTTAAGGCCAGCTAGGTCCAATGCCCTATATGAAAAAAAAAAATCTGGCAAAAGTATACCTCTGTCGGGACTTTGCCATACCTGAAAATTGAAGTTTGCCCTACCTGGAACCAAAGGGAAGCCTTGTTTTGGTCAATATGATGCAATAACAGGCTGAATTATGCTAAGTGCGTGCATGTTAATGTATATATGTAGAAAAAATTCAATAGTTTTTGCAGTATGGGACTTTTTGGCCCTAGCTGAAGCAAGAAGCTAGATCCGCCACTGGGTCACATAGCTAAACTTATAATAGGAAAATTCACATGGGGTTGTCGTTCTTGTCATTAAATAGAGAATTATCGAAGGCATGCTCAAAATGTCAGACAGGCGCAAAGATAATCTCAGCCCAACTCTTGGCAAAATCAAATCCTCTGTACCAAAAATCCTTCATTTCTCTATATCCAACCAATCAAAACCCCTGAATTCCACCTTTTTGCAATTAAGCTTTCTTTCTCTTCCTGACTTAATTGCAAAAATGTGAATCATGGGTTCTGATTGGTTGGATACAGAAGGATAGGTGATTTTGGGTACAGAGGATTTGCTCTCACTCTTGGCTTTCAAATAATGCAAAGATCCCGAAGCAACTTCAAGACACGAAAGAATAATAATCTAGTGCAACTAAAACCACATTTTCTTGTAGTGTCCATACATCATATCAGAGAATAATAATCAACAAGCAGTTCTTAATTACCTAGATGGATCACCGTGTGCTTCCAACCATGGTCCCATGCTTGTTGCACTGATGTATCAACGATCCTCCTCCCTTCTTCCCCTTTCCTCCCATACTTCTAAACTCCCCCATCGCCTAAACTTGCCAAGTTAGCTTGTTTTTCGATCCAATTAAAACTTTTCATACCATACTCATGCGCTGCTGGATACCTACATAAACTGGAAACAAAGAAGGGTCCTAGTTATTATTCGGACGATATAACATTTTTTATTTACTATTTAGCAAATACACTTATAGGGGATATTTCATATGAAACAGGAACAATGTTACTGTGTAAGAGATAGCCTATACAAGTTTAGACTTATACATTGAAAGGGTCTTCCAATTATTAAAATTTGTGTTAGTATGTATACAGCATATCAATATATATTTGAACAACATTAGGCATGTTTCGAACCTATGACCTCTCATACCAAGTCAAACGTTTAACCATTGGGACAGTATTGCTAGTAAAAGTAGAACTTGTGACATTTTTTAGTTAGTTTCCTAGCCTGCCATCAAAGCAAAACTCAATGCATTAAACTTCACACAATGTAGACATTATACTCTAGTGAACCTTGTTAGTCAAATCATGTGAATGGGTAGCCAAAAGGCAGTGGTGATATCTTAAAGTGAGCGGTTAGTATATATATATATGACATCTGCATCTTATACTAGCCAATATGGTATTATACAAATTGCACCTACTGTAAACAAGTTTAAATAGTTACCAATAGGATACAAGATATAGTCGGGTACCATATACTTAAAATCTACTAAACAACATAGACTTCTAATTATAAACAAGAAACAAGCAATGTCAAAAACAAACCTACACTCAGGTGCCAGTCTATAGCCAACATCAATCACAACGACATCCAGCAGCTTTGCAATCTACGTACAAAACAGGTCATTCAGACATGTTGCTTCCAGCAACAAAAAGCCCACCACGAAACTATAGCACAACTAGAAGCTTCTTTGGCTTAATTGCGTCTTTCCCACTGGGTAAATATTCCTTGTGGGCCTCATTATTTAATAAATCCCCAGTAGAGCCACTTAAGCTTGTCATGGGGCTGCTTCTCCTCCAAGCCATTATTACTTCCATTATCACTTTCCATGCTGTAACTGCTCCTCTTAATATCGTTGGCATTCACTTTTCTATTTGTGTCGCTGGCATCCAGCTTCTCAAGACAGCAACAAATCCAAAATTGGACTCTAGATAATGATGCGAACACAGTGACCTCCCGATTTCAAGCGGTGTGTAATAACCCGGAAAATCAGAACCAATTTAAAATTTTTATTTTGACAATTTTAACGAATTTTGAATATCTAAAATGATTTATTTTAAATAATAATGACTAAAAATTTATTTAAATCGAAGTTAGAACAAACAAATTTATTTTAATTATATAACGAACCTGAAATGGCGCGACAGTTTGAAAATTCGATTTCAAATTTGAACTGAATGTACATGATTCAAAATAAATCGGATTTCAGTAAAACAAGAAATATTTGAATCTATTTAATTATGCCTTTCTAACGAATGTGAAAAATCCAGATTTCATAATAGGAATAAAAAGTTATGTCCAGTTTAAAATTCAGAGTAGTCGCTATGGAATTTATATATATTTTAATATAATGTATAGCCCTTAAAAATAGCCATTTTGCAAACGACCTCCGTTTTCGACGAAACCACTTTGTTGGATTCGGAATGTTAAATTATTGCTAGATTCCAATTTTCATAATTTTTGGAATTAATATGTGAGCGTGACAAAAGAAAACGTGTTTTGTCACTTTTAGTCAAATTAGATCGACCAGAATATGACCATTTTTCAAACGGTCTCCAAATTCGACGAAATTAGTTTCGCTAGGACCGTATCATCAAAACATAACTAGATTTAATTTTCGGAAAGTTTTGGAGTCAGCATGTGGCCCCGGTAAATTAAAATATACGTTTGAATTCAATATACATTGATTTATATTTTAATTTAGAGAAAAACTGAGCGAAACTGGCTTACCGGACATATCCCATTGTGTCCGGAATGGGGATATTTAGCTAGAAACGACAATCGTTGGAAATGGGGATATTTAGCTAGGAACGACAGTCGTTAGGTTCGATTTGGAGTTCAGATGCAAAATCCTAATTTTTGAATTAAATAATGATTGTATATATGTAAATAAATCGGCCAATATCAAATTAAACCCTCGTTCATTTCTTTTTCCGCCGTTCTAAGGAAACCGACGGTCGATTTCATCCCAAACTTCCTCCTCCTCTAACTCCCAATCTATCCAAAGTTTTAAAACAATTATGAAACGAAAATTGGAGAGCAATGGGAGGGCTACAATTCGATATGGGTTTGATTTTTGGTCAACGTGGATGCTGATTTGTTGCCTCGAAATGTTGCGGTTTGGGTTCAAATTCCGGGCTGAGATGGACGTCAAGCGCCACCTGACGGCGGTCGGCGGTGGCTCTAGGAAGGGGCGACAACGGGGGAACCTCCGATCTGATTACAGCGCATTGGTTTTTAAGGCAAACTCAAGCCCTAGGCGACGAGCAAATAATTCGAAGGCCTGGAGTTTTTCTTGATTGGGAACGATGGAATAAGGGTAAAAGAGTAAATAAGATTTTAAATTATTATTTAATTAATATAAATATGTAATTAACTTTGTAGACCCGTAACTTTTTCATACGAGGTCCAAATCGCGCCAAATTGGATCCGTTGCGATCGTGGGGACGAGAGTTTCACAACAAGACTAACCGGATCCAATTTGGTGCTAGTTAGAAATTTAAGAAATTTCAAATCCAAACTGACCTGGAACCATCAATTAAAGACTGACGGGGTGGGTCCCAATGTGAGAACTCCTTCTCACTCTATTATTTTACAGTTAAATATATACTTGGATGCAGACGGTGCTTAACAGCATCCGACACCATTTATTGTACAAACCATGATTGTTTGTTTGGATTGATTTGACTGTGTTGTGTTTATTGTATGAATGAACTGTGTAAAATATTCATGTGTTGAATAAAATATTTAAACAATAAAAATATCATTTTTATTGTATGAATGAACTGTGTAAAAAATATTCATGTATTGAATAAAATATTTAAACAATAAAAATATCATTTTTATTGTATGAATGAACTGTGTAAAATATTCATGTGTTGAATAAAATATTTGAATAATAAAAATATCATTTTTATTGTATGA
The DNA here is from genome assembly GCA_030737875.1 of Allium sativum. Classification (NCBI taxonomy): domain Eukaryota; kingdom Viridiplantae; phylum Streptophyta; class Magnoliopsida; order Asparagales; family Amaryllidaceae; genus Allium; species Allium sativum. Next base: position 134,376,081 of record CM060911.1, on the reverse strand, counting down.
ATGAACTGTGTAAACTATTCATGTATTGAATAAAATATTTGAATAATAAAAATATCATTTTTATTGAATGTATAAACTATATAAAATATTCATGTGTTGAATAAAATATTTTATCGTTAAAAATATAATTTTTAACGTATATATGGAAATGAAAATAAATATTTATTTACAAATCAGGCGATTTGTTTATGTACACCCATTTAACTGGCATTGATTGGGACGATAAATTTTGCATATCGCCCAACTGAACAAATAATATTCAGTATTTGTCGGTTGAAATCCCATACGGGTATTGGGATGATATTGGACATACACTAATCCCAATATTTAGTTGTATGTCAATCGATGAGTTGACAGGCTGTGATGAGCGTTATTTATTTATTTTTAACGCTTATACAGTTATAAATTGCACTCTGGATGATGGCTGATTGTTTATCATTGTTGTTAGATACATGTGTTGTATGAAATCCATATTGATTCCAATTTAGAAATAAATAATATTTTAAAATAACTAATATTTTAAAATAACGAATATTTTAAAATAATATTCAGTAAAGAATTTAAAAGTGATTTTAATGTCCGATTTTGGATGGACACGAAATTATTGGAATGTGTGAAGCCGTGTTGAGTAGTTATGCGCCAGTTTGACGCGAACGATATTTATACCGATTTTATTCATTTTCATAATGAATATCGAAAAGGAAATTATTTCAAAATATGATATTTTGAAAATATTATCATTTATATTATAATGATAAGGAATATTCAATTTTGATTTAAAATTGAAATGAAAGTTGAAATCGGTTTTAAAAACGAATTTAGAACGATTTATAAAATACGTTTTAAATGGAAATTGACGAAATATATATATTATATATATTTAGTGGGCTGAATAGAACGAGCCGCGCAGCAACCATTCGCGAATTTTGACCATTGACTTCGAATTGATATTACGGGAGATCCGACCGTCGGATTCTCCTAAAACCAGAAAGGTTCGGTTTGTATTGAAAATAGCTTTTCAATGAATATAAGAGATTTGGAATCTAACGGATGGATTGGGAATTATGTCCAAATCAAATTTGGAAAAGGTCGTTGTAAGTGCAGTTTGATGACCGTTTATGAAAATCGATTGTTCGGGCCTTGATAAAATTATTAAAAATATTAATAATTTGTGTAAAATCATAGTAAATGATTTGGAAAGAATTGGGATGAAAAATCCTGCATTTGTAGAGGTAAAAATATATTTTTATCAAAGTGAACTAGTTATTAACTAGATTTGAAATCCAATAATTTTTAAATGAAATAAATTGGATTTGTGAATGGTTTTAATATAACCAGAAATTTTCAACAAATGAATTGAAATGGATTTGGAATGGAAATAATCTTCGGAATATTTCGATATTGGATTCCGTGATTATATGGATATCGTTATGGAAATTTGGAAGATATATATATATATATATATATCGTTATTTCCAATACGATATTTTTGGTTTCAGAATTTGATATTGAATATAAGCAGATAAAATTCTATTTAGAGCCTTGTATTTAATATTAAATTGGATTTTGGGTCTGTCGTGAACAATGTCTTTATTAACACTGTTCTTAAACCCAGTTGAGAAAAGAATAAATCTTTTAATTAAGATTTAGAGAAGTTTTCCAATTAATCAATATTTAATTGAAATTGAATGAAAGAATTGGAATTTTGTGTTTATCATGAACGACGTTTTAATTAAAACTTGTTCTTTAACCCGATTAACAGTGAAATATGATATGGAATTTATAAATCTTTTTATTAAGATTTAAAGGAAATTTTCCAAAGTAAAGTTTTCCAATTTAATACAATAAATTGGAATGGAATGGAATTCGATTTGATAATAGTCGAAGTGAGCTTCTTTGGAGGAAGGCTGTTAATATATATATATGGAATTTAAAAGGATTTGTCGTTATTCCATTTATAGTATTAGTCGGATAGGGAAATTGATATTGATTATATATTGATCTTTTTTCCATGAAGATTCCATAATCAATGGAATTTTAGGTTTATTGTGAACCGTGTTTTTAAATGACATTGGTTCTTTAACCCAGTTTAGACAGGATTTCATCTCTAACATTGTATTTCGAACTGTATTGTTGATCTTTGCTAAATATATATATGCTTGATGGCAGAGAATTTATTCTCTTTCCTAACACCCTTCTCTAAGACGTTCGAGCTTAGAGGTTATATATCGAGAGAAATCAATGGTGCGGTGTAGATTGTCGATGCGATATGTTTGATTTTCCAAAGTTAAACAATCAATAATATTGATTTTTGGGAAGATTAAAACTAAGTGGAGTTTCAGTGAATCTTTAATTAGATTGAAATGAGAATGTGCTAATTTAAATTATCAAATTAGGAAATGATGGAGAATGGAGTACCACCAATTTTACACCAAGCGATAGTTAAATCTTTAATTAGATTTGAACGTGAAATGGTAATTAAGTTTACCGATAACACCGTCGTGTTAGGTATGGAGTATTACCAATTTTGCCCCATGGGATGAATTGGTTAGGATTGGGAAATATAACAAATGATTACTTCGATAAGGTGTGCTAATCCCGACTAGTTTGGATAAACCTTAATTTGGTTTGAATTGATATCCAAAGGAAGATTAAAGAATAAATTTAAAGAATTTATCCTTGATGTAATTAATGGGAACCTTTCCCAAATTATAAGAATATTTGAATAAAAGAATATTCTGGATTGGAATGAGGCGCATGTTGTAGTTTTATAGTACTTGTTTATAAAGTACGCGAGTTATTCGGAAAGGCCGGGTTTATACCCATTCTGAATAACTGATTCGACAATAAGTCGATGATGAAGATGGTGGTTGAAGACCGGAGGTCTTCACATCGTTGGATGATTACTGATGACTTGATTGTGCTGTACACCTAAGACAAGGTAATAAGTGGTAATCGTCCAGACGTACTTGGAGATCGACCGAATATGCGAGGACCTCTCTCCTGTATTGGACATATGGGACGAGGAATAAGGTGCCTCCGTTTTCGTTCATATCCAGAACGAACTATTAAATGGATGTGTGTCTGACATTGGATTTTATTCTGTATTGATTGATCTCTATTAAATATATATATGTTTGGTGGTGGAGAATTTATTCTCTTTCTTAACACCCTTCTCTGAGACGTACGAGCTCAGAGGTTATATATCGAAAGACATCCGTTGCATGGCGTGAATTGTCAGTGTGGCATACAGATATGCAGTGATCAAGGCTTCTGTTGAAAAACAGAGTCTTGTGGTTGATGATCAAAGCACGGCCTTAAAGGGCATAGCTTTGTGTATAACATTAATTCGCGAGCCTCACACCCTGGTATGAACCAAAAGCGGGAGAGGACTGCAGGGAGAACATGCATTTCCTTCTAGCTGGGAGTGGTGTCATGGTATGGAGACCAGGCATTTTTACTTATGTGGATGATGGAAAGTGAGGTACCTCGGATATATCGGTCACTACGGGGTCGATGGATGGATATGGTCGACATACTGACCAGACTTACGCCCCATAGGGCAGGGAAACGTATTGTTCAGGGTTTATTAATCCACTTAGTATGGACCGACCCTGAAGATCCAAGGTGCACTTGCGGCTGTAGCTTGAGACACGAGATAGAGTGTCTCGAATTCGGTAAGGACGATCTCTTGCCTTGGTTCATGATGGAAATCCAACTTCCAATACGACATTGTGCGGTTTTAATTGTAGAACTAGTATGGCGACATGATATACGGTACCCATGCCGTCTATGATTGATGCATTTATATTTGAAGTTGTTTTATAAACTATGCACTCATAATAGTATCAAATGATTTGTTCTAAACGTACCAAGCATGTTTGGCTATTATAAGGGAAAACTCTATCCTTCGGCTTGCGTTGCTTTGTGTGATGGGACCTGAGTCTTATAATAGTTTCATTTTTCCAAAAGCATTACGCTGTTTGTTTTATGCACTGATATTCTTAGGAGGAAACCCATTCCGTGTTTTACGGCGTGGTCCCTTGATTTACCAAATTCTAAAGTAAAGTTTTAAATAACTGTTTTAGTTCTCACACCAGTCACATGACTGACTTGGAGTTTATTGTTTTAACCTAAACTCTGGGTGCCCCTATTTTCCACACGGGAAGCTAGTAGTTGGGATTTTGCAGATATTTCTTTACAAGATCCTGGATTTTTAGCTGGAGCTATACGTGGAAAGCTCTGTATCCGTGTATTTCTTCCAGTTGTGTTACGCATTATTTTTCTGTTGCTTTGTAATTTTAAATCTCTGAAATTTTACAATGTCTAATATTTATCGATACCCTGTTATATTCTTGTACTCTGATGTAAATTGTTGTAATAACAATGGAATGTTCTTCTGTTTGCGTTCTGATTTATCGTGTTCTCAACTCAATCCGGGCTTTCCCGAAAGGGGAGGTTTGGGTTGTTTCACGATGCAAGTTAGTTTCTTTTTAAATCAGATCTGGAAATTTTAATTTTTACAGCACTAGATCTGAAAAAATGACTTGAAGACGAGTTGTAGATCGGAGCATCGATGGTGGTCGGTCCAATCTAAGCTCATGAGCATTTTTATACTATGGATTTTGGGTTTTGTAAGTGATGTAGGCAGAGAAATGGGGTATGAAAGGAAATGAACATATGGTTACGTGGGAGGAGAATAAAAGGAAAAATGTGGATTGGAGGGAAACGAAAAACAATTTTCATTTTATCCCGCCAAGTATAAGCAAAAGAAATATTGGTAGCGTTCTAATGAAATAATATAGTTAAAATAAAAGATACCAAATAACTTCAACTGCATTTAGTTTACAAACGCCGCTAATATATGTAACAAAAAGTAGTTTTTCTTGTAGTGTAACGACCTGGATTTTTGACTATTCAAATCGACAATGATCAACACATGCCGACCTACTGATCGCAAATGCAGGTAGTTATTGGAGAAAAAATAAATGAAAGGAAGAAGAACATACGATCACAGAATCTCACAGCGGATGGATAAATATAATAACACCATTAACAATTCAAAAGTAGTTGAAATATATACACTTGACTATAATATACAATGATTATCAGAGTTACACATACACAGATATACACAACAAGACAGCGGAAATAAGGTGCAGCGAAAAAATCATATATATAATATATGTATACCAAATCTTCATTTTCATTCTCCAAGGTAAGGTAATCTGCAACTTCTGCTGACCTAAGCGTATTGCATAAAAAGAAACACAACAAACACTCGGATCAGAACTAAATCATTCTCATATTAGTCAAATTAAAATACGAAATAACATGAGTGTTATGGGTGCAGTAATCTAAAGAAATGTTATGGGAATTCACCGGATCACGCCGCTAACACGAAACGGGTTTAGTCCATGTGAATTCCCGTACATAAAATTCGCAAATGGTTTTGGAAAAATGAAGCTATCATAAGTTCGTCCCACATCATACAATGCAAGCGCACACACAATGGGCGAGTTTTGTCTTATGATGACCCAAAATGCTTTCATACGTGAAAATCTTCTTTTAATACTAATATTAGTGCATAGTGTTGAAAACCATTTCGCAAATAAATATATTAATCTTAGTAAGCATAGTGGCTATGCCCACATACATAATTTACAAACAAAACGAAAGTTCGTATTGGTTGTTGAGTTTTCCAATATGATGGTTCCTGACACGAAAGATCAATCGAGGACACAAAGCTAAGTATCTCCCGGTTAGCATCCAGACACGGACACTGAATACAGAGTACGAAGTATATATCCCGGTTTTCATCCAGACATCGGACACCGTATATACTTTATTTTCCCTAGGTTTCACAAGTAAATCTACCGCTAAAGCTTCTGAGTTTCAATAGAGATTTATGTGTATACAACCTAACTGCTAGTTTTCCATCAATCTGGGGTGTGAGGTTCATCGAGGTCACGATATATACAAAGCTATGCTTCAATAAGCCAAACTTAGATCATCACTATTTCATTTCATAACTCGAGTATGTCACATTTCCAATTCACGACGTGTCACTGATTTCTATCAATACATAACCTCTAAGTTCATATGTCTTAGAGACGAGAATAATTTATTGTAATAATTCGATATATATTAACAAAGATCAGTGCTACGCAGTCAATTTCAATATAGACACACAATCCGTACAAGTACGTTCTAGGTCTGAATGAACAAAAAATCCGAAAATCTCTAAATATATTCAGATCTCATGCCACTTATAACCTCGTATTGGGTGATCGGCCCAAACGAGGCATCAGCAACCAATCCAAATAATTTGAAGATTCTCGGTCCTTACTTCTCGCCTTCCAAGTCTTCGATTTCATTATAATGTCGTATAATTACTTGGAATGATTTTTCGAACATATATTTGATCCCGATCTTCCCAAGTAATAAGCTCATTTTTAAAACAATAGTTATGGATCATTTCGGATTTCCCATTTAAATCTCCTTCCAAATTGTTATTAATTCAGTTATAATCAAGGTTGGATTTATTCTAGTTTCCATAAACCCCTTTACCGCATTAACCCCTTTCGTGAAATTTAATAATCATTTTCAAATCTTATATTTAAAAACATAATTCCTTTACTCGTTATCGTTTTCATAAGTTTCCAAAAATTACCAAATCTTAATTTGGTTTAGATTCCATTCCCGATAATTCAAACAGTTCATATTTCGAAATCAAATATCATAATCCTTTCAAACCAGTTTATATTCAAAATATAATATATTTCATATCGAGATATCAAAATCATTTCAGAATTAATTCATGTTCAAACTAGAATGAAATTTCATATTCAAATTAAAATGAAATTTCATATCAATATCATGATTATTTAAACATCGATTTTTATTCAAAGGAGAATATATTTTTATTTCAAATCACAATTTGAATCAATGGTTTAAATCGCGAACAATCCCAATTTAGGAAGAAATTACAAATATTTAAATAACTTGAAAAATTGATGATTATAAATGAAACTTTTTTTTTGAAAATATATATTACAATAATTAGAGTATAATAAAATAATTTAAATCACTATATATATATATATATACTCATATATTAAAATGCTTTACCAAAATATCTTTTAATAAATAACATAATATAGTTTAATCCAAAACTATAGGTATATAGATCGTTAATAAATTTTAAACCATAATTGTTCTTTCTTCAAATTTCAATAACTTGATATTTATTTGATGCCCGTAACATCTAGGGTGAACAATGGGATTAATTGGCAAAAATAAATATACACATCATATATTGAATAACAGGAACGATTTACATTAACGATATCCATTCAGTAATTAGTACGAGACAACCATTTCATCCAAATAGTCAATATTATATCGTTCCACTAGTTAACAAATGTCGGGGTTTCAGACTAGCAATTTAATTTCGAATAAACAATTTAATGTCGATTATAAATTTAACATTGTAACTAACTTGTATGTCAATCTAAGCAACCATCAACAATCAATCACAACCAGACAGTCCAATTTATTTCATAATTTAATTTAACAATTATGCAAAAAATTCAGTTAATTGTGAGCGAGAAATTCACTCACATTTTGTTCGAAGCCCAGAGAAAGCTTGAAATTTGACGGTCTTCAAATGCTTCCAAACCAGTGTCATCTTATCTGAAATTTTGATACATTACAATGAAAGAAACTGGGCATCAATTGGAGCTTGTATATAAAAGTTATTCACAATAAAAAGCTACAACAAAAGTTTTTTTTATTAAAATGTCAAAGAGTACATATATAAACAAAAAAAAGCTGATTAACCTTCTCTCACGATCAGCAAAGTAGAGCTGCGCACATCACTTATTTTCTACCATCTCTAGTGTAGCTTTGCAAAACATGGCAAAAAGTTATTCTTTTTTTTTTTTTTTTTTTTTTTTTTTGAAACAAAGGATCAGGGAAATTTACAAAAGAAAGGAAAGGAATTCGATTTTGAAAAGAGGGGAATGAGATTGAATGAAGGAATAAAAATACGTGGATATAAATAAGGGGTAGAAGCGATTCAAGTAGAATGGAAGAATAAGAGGAAAAAGATGAACCAAATACAGAAAGAAACGTGAATAGATGGGATAAATTTAATGTTGTGAACATGTAAACGTTATTCTAACCATAATTTGTTTAAATTCCGAAATAAATTTATTAGTTACAGTATTAATTAGTTAAAGTAATGTTAATTCCTATTCGCTAAATTTTGAAACCAAGCATTTAGTAGTAAATGGTAACTAATTACAATAACTTTCCAATAGAATTGCCATTACAACAAGTTGTTTTATTCATACAATATAAACTAGTGCTTTATATATTTAGTTGACACTATATTAAATTCATATTTACACGTATAAATCCTTGTTCACTCATTTTTGTGAAATATTATTAACAGCTAAATTTGGAAATTAATTTCAACTAAAATTCCTTTATAATCAACCGTTTTAATTTCCATTCTGTTACACTTTTTTTTTAATCATAACATTTTATCATTAATGAATTCCAATACACATTCTACTTAAAATATACTTACCATGTATGTTACAACAAATCAAACAGTCCTTCAATAGCATTGTAAATTTATTTTTGTTTACATATAAACTCAAATTTAATTATTTAGGAAATTACAACAATTACATAGCAACATTTTGTTTGTTTACCTATGTCATTAACTTCATGCTAACTTGACCTTTGTTCATATTTAATTGCAATAAATTTATTGATTACCATTTGAATTCCCTAAATCCATATTACTTTCGTAAATTCTCTTTTTATGCCTAATTGGAATTCAAAATAACATAAAGAATCAGCTTGTTTTCAAAAAAAATTCAAATTCAAATAAATGGACTAATTTAATAAATACATACGCTTGTATTTAATTTAAACGAATCAATTTACATCGGTGTATATTCATCAAATCACTATTCTACATTTAAAGTTTTATTTCGTATAAGTTTCGTAATCACTACATAAATTATAACCTGTCCCAAATTAATTTCACTCTTTTATTAAATTAAAGATAACATATATTAACAAATGTCTTTAATTACATCCAAATCCTTACCAATGAATTACATTTAAATTGATTCTTAAATCTCGCCTTTTTAATTGTCATAAATCACAATGTTTAAATTCCATTTGCCAAGTTTGATTATAATATATATATTAATTAATGGATTCAAATTAAACTAGTCATAACGTACAACTCTAACTATTCTTATTTCTGTTATATACATATGAAATTAAATCAATGCACGCTAATATATTTTCTTAACAATTCCAAGTAATGTCCCATATTTAAACTAAAATAGACGTCATTACCTTAATTTCTTAATTTTGAACCTTATGTCCTTTAAATTTCACAACACTAATCCTAAATAAATTTAAATTGGCAAAATTTTAGTTATCAAAAGTTGAGGGTTGTTACATATAGAGTACAATACTAAAACTTTTCTTTGCATGTTCTCGCAGTTCAGAAAAGAAAATACAAGTCGTTTTTCCTTTCACATACAAGAATCAAAGAAAACTGCCTAAATTCTAAAGTGGAAGTACGCATAGAAGAACACCAAGTTTTATTTTTCAACTGAAGGATAAATTAAAAAAAAAAAAAAGATTAAAAGATAGTGTTAAATATAACTAATATTTTATGCAGTGTAAAATTAAGTATAACTAGCATTTTTTTTTTTAATAGTGCAAAAATTGAATATAATACTAGTTAAAGTTAGCATTTTCCTTCAATTTTTTTTTTTTTAACATAATTTGCCTTTCAGCCTAAAAATGAAACTTAGTTTACATCAGACTAATTCGAAGTTTGTCCTTCCTAATTATCTCAACTTCAAAACTGATCATGCATGCATGGAAGGACACAATTCCTTTTTTTTCCTCATATTCACCATTCTTATGAGCTCACTTCAAACCCTAGTTTTCATGACCGGACCCAACCCTCGGTCCGACCATAAAAACCTCGAGCCATCACCTTCGACGGCCCGGAAAGTGGTATAGCCGTGTTTAGTCGCGAACCACGGCTAGCCGCGGTTCGACCTTGAGAATCGCGGTTCTTAGGGTTGGAAAATTGCGGTTCTTAGGTTTGTAATCCTGCAAAGATTGGTTCCATTTGGACGAGGGAGAAGATGCGAAAGAAAAAGAGATAGAAGAAAGTCTGGGAAGGCGGAAGATTGCTTTGGAGAAGGAAGAAAGAGAGACAACTGTAAATTGTAATAATTGCAAATTAAATAAAAGAGCATATGCTTGTTTTGTTATGATTAAATGCGCAACTGAGACGCTGTTTTATATGAATGGCAGTAAATTTTTGTTTTTCGTGCCAAATTCCTAATATCATGTATTAATATACTGGTTTTAGTTAAAATTCATGTCCGCACGGTTCTTACGGTTCGACCGATCCGACCTTCAAAACCTCCGACCTTGAGCTATCACGGTTCGAGACACGGCACGGTCATGAAAACTATGCTTCAAACCCTACATCAAATTATCTTATTTTTGATTGGGTTCAACCATACTATTAAAACAATAATTCTAACATAAAAACAAGTGGCTATGATGAATTTGAGACAAGTGGAGAAAGGAGATGGAAATATTGCACATAACTTCAACAGGTGAATTCCTCTATTCCCATTTCATATGCCTTCATTATCCCCATTATATCGCAGTCATACATCATCATTGTTCAAATGATCTTCGAGATTCGCCTGAAGTAAAAATAGATAGGGATGATATTGAAAACAACCACTAAGATATAATTGAAAATGCCATAATTTCTATGTTTTCAGGTGCAAACATCAACACATCTAAATTCACGGTTTAGCAAGTAATCATAAAGTTTAGACCCAACAATTAAGCGAGTATTTGATTTCATAGTTTCCATTTGTCAACAAACACATAATACATATAAGAAACCATCATCAATTCCTGAATGTTAGGCAAATTAGGTCAGGAAATTAAGTAGCTAAGACTACCCAGAAATGCCACAAAGATATTCCAGAAATGCGCACACTCTACCCAAAACTAGTTCATCCCCAACAAAGTTAACAGCAAAACTTTGGACTAATCATCCCGAGTATGCAATGACGAATCAGTGAATAATTTTCCTACAGGTTTATGAAAGACAACTGCAAAAGTCTCCAGACGACGTCAAGAACAACCCTTGGATCAGGAGGCAGCGGCAGCAAAGCCATCAACTGATTCCTACAAATCGGGCAAACGGCATTAGCCATCAACCTCAAATCGACGCATGGTTTGTGAAAGACGTGGCCACACTCAGGCATCACCCTTGCAATCTGCCCTTCCTCGATCTCATCCAAACAGACCGCACACTCAGTCTCTTGTACCCTTGCGCCCTCCTTCACTCCTGACATTGACTCCAGCTGCAGCTTCGACAGTCCTCTCGGAAGATTCTTTCTTAATGGCCCCATCATTTGCACTTTTGTATGACGGGCAGCTAAATCGCATGATCAAAAGAAGATTAAAGCTATGGTGATCAGCAACACTGCTATGCCCGGGCCGATAAGGAGGATCCCCAAAGTCACCTCCCAGAATACCATTTATTTTCAGAGTGTACATGCATGCAAGCTGGAGAGTATGAATGGAAATTATAATTTTGTTGTGTTTAGATGGAAGTTTATTTAATACCTGTTTTACTCGTTGCCCATGGATTTGAAGGTGAGCAAAATTTGTGGGAATCTACAGTTAATGCACATATTTTCTGTTCAGAATATAATTCATTAATACAAACATCGTTGCCTGCCATTTAATTAATATTGGATGCCCTCATTTGATTTGATTTTGGGTACACAGAATTTGATTTGCTAGATACTAATCTGACATCAAGTGTACATAAATTATTGAACTTTCGAAACAATAGTTAAACCATGAGTTTTACCTGAGTGAACCACAGTTTTAACTTATCATGTTTTCTATGGTGCAACTCTGTCTCTTTTTCATTTTTTTACGTTGCTTTTTAAGAATACAAGTGAATATGCACTGCAAAAAATCATAATCTTTTCAAGATCAAAATCGAAAACTTCATGATAATTAATAAGGATTAATTCAAAATTGGTAGCAGTTAATGATTTTTAATGAGTAATTAATGTACAAATTATTGATAATTAACAATGTTTCATAGTGGTTAGAGTGCTCTACTCTATTCGATTAGTAAAAAATAATTTTTACTTTAAATTATCATTGAAATATTTTGGATAAATTATAGCTAGTAGATTACACATTCATGATTTAGTATTTTGTTATTATAATAATTGTTATTATAATAATCATGAGTATTATTATAATAACCTCTTGGATGGAGGTTAGAGCGGCTTCGTGGTGTCTGAACAGTAGTTGAGGAGGCTTCTATGTTTCATGTGTCATTATCTTGTTGGGTATGCAGCAGCAGTAGTTGTTGTGAATTGCTGACTGTATGTACTATGTTTCTTGTTCATATTTTATTGATGTGTTATCAATAAAAACACCGCACTCTTTTTTCTTGGCCATTACTCACGCTGAATAATGGTTCGGGTTTATAACAAGGCGGTTTACCCATTTTCAAATAATAATAATAATAATAATAATAATAATAATAATAATCATGAGTATGCAATATTATTCACTGTTACTTGTATAGTGTTTAAAAATGCGTAAATAAGAATCTGGAATTCCTCCATGGAATTCACTATTACTTTTATAGTGTTTAAAAATGCATAAACAAGAATCTGGAATTCCTCCATGAAATTCACATGAGTATGCAATATTATTCACTGTTACTTTTATAGTGTTTAAAAATGCGTAAACAAGAATCTGAACACATTTAAAGGGTTATAAAAATGCTAGAGGAACTCACTAATTCACAGAAGAGTTCTTTTAATAGATTTTTCATTAGAAGTACTCTAGTAGAAAGTTCGAGTTTGAATGCGGATAATAATACCCTTCTTATTGATGGGAATGATGATTACATTGATGATGGTATGACAATGAAGATATGAGCGAAAAGGAAGCTAGCATTGATTCACCATCATATGTGGAGAATGTTTGTATGGTTTTAAATGATCTGGTACATGGAAGAAAACTGATCAAATTTAAGAGACCTTATGGTTGAAAGAGGTAAATTTTAAACAATAAAAGATAACAACTGTGATGCTATTAATAAACAATTTTCCTCCACATTATATGCCACCCATTTGTCGAACAAGGATAAGAAAGACAGAAAATAGTTGGTATATTCAAATTCACTTGACCAAGTATTTTGTTTTACAGTAAGTAATTCACGAATCAAACGATGGCTGACCTTCTTGCTAGTGAAGAAATCAATGATTGGTACAATATTAATACTAAGTTAAAACAACATGAAAGTACTAAAGATTTTCTTTTGAATATGAGCAGTTAGATTAAGTTGGAAACAAGATTGAAAGTCAAAATAAACTCAGACTATAGTGTCTCGGCCCAGATCAAACAACTAAGGAAAAGAACATTGGAAAAAAGTGTTGATAAGAATAATTACTGTTTTGAAAACACTCTTTGCTTCCAATAATTTAGCATTTCATGAAGCAAATGGAAGGCGTTATGAGAATAATAATGCACTACAAGAAACAGTCAAAATAGCGACGGCATATAGCCGTCGGCAGCCGACGCTAGCCGTCGCTATATGCTGTCGCTATTACTGTCGTCGCCAACAGGAACAGCAACGGCGAGAGCAACGGCGAGAGCGACGGCTCCGTCGCTTGTTTACCAACGGCTAGCGACGGCCAGTGGACACGTGTCATCTGACGTGTCAGTTTGTTATTTTGACCTGGCAGTCATTGCTATCCATTGCAAAATTGTCGTTACTAGCCGTTGGTAGCCGTCGCTATATAATGACCAAATGGCCGTCGCTAGCCATTGCTAGCCGTTGCTATATCTGAAACCAAAAACCTGCAATACACAGCAATTCCTTTCCTACAATCCAGTCCACAACCATTCAATCCAAAAACCAATACAACACCACTATTATCTCACTATTTCATCGATACTCATCAACAACCAAACCATCATAACCATACAATCATCAAATACATTAAAAAAACAAAAAAAAAACCCATCATAGCATAAAACCATTCAAACACATCATAAGTCATGCACATGTCCAAACACTTCATACCACCGTCCATAAACCGTCATACACATGTCCAAACACATCATATAACATCGTACGTGCATTTAACATAAAAAAACACCGAGTATATGAACATACCAGTGTCAAGTCAAAATAAGCACCAACACTACGAACTAATCCTCGTCTCCCTGATCCTCGTTCTCGTCTTCTTCTGATTCCTCGTTCTCGTCTTCTTCTGATTCCTCGTTCTCGTCTTCCTCTCGATATACACGGAATCATCTCCCTCTCCTCCCTCCCCAGGCATAAAGCCATGCTCCTGAAAGTAAATCGCGATGCGCTCGTTGATTTCCTGTTGCATCTGGCCTTTTCGCCAGTCCATCATCTCGTTCATCTGCTCTTGCATCCACGTTATAGTCGCCTCCTCCATCGACCGCTTATAAGCACGCTGAACGACCTGTAAAATAAATAATTTCACATTAAAGTTATTTAAACAAATTTTTACTACTTAGTGTTAAACATGAATTTTTTCCATTAACTCGTATTCTTGGTTCACATATTTATAAAGCATCGTGATTGTAGTAATTTACGTCTAAAAAAAAAGTCTTACCTCCTGGTTACCAAAACCATATCGCCTACCTAGAGTAGGCGGATCAGTGATAGAATGCCATATGGCATCAGAATCTGCAACTGTAAGCTCCTTTCCACTAGCCTCCATCGCTTTGGCAGCCTCTGCATCATACTTCCCCTGCAATAGCAATATAATTTTAAGAAAAGTGTTATAAAATTTACTTATGTACTATGATATGAACGAGTATGTAACATGTTAATTTATATGGATAAACAAATTTACCATTATACGTGCGCTCTTCGGATCCGCCCACTCATATGTCACATTTCCTTCTTCATCGGTGTGCTCCACCGCATGTGTGTGTCTAAATACGTCTGCCAACGAAGGCTCTTGTCCGTGCTTTATAAACTGAAATCATTAAAGATAAGACATGATTATAGACGCTAAATTTTTATCTGAACATATACTGCGAATATTTAAAATTTATACCAAATCCCTTCTGTGTTGTTGAAATGATTTTGAGCCACCTCGGTGTAGAGCAGGATTCTTTTCTCTATTTGCTTTGTTTCTAGCTGCTACTTTCTATTAAATTTGATACACGATGATGTAAAATAATGCAATCAATATTATAAATGTGAATATTATCATTAAAGCTTACTTTAGCATCTTCTGTCTCCCAGTAAGCTTGAAAGTCTGCCCAAACATCATCACTCATAAATTGAGGCTTTTTTCTGCTTTTCTTGGCTCTTGAAACCATCTCTCGATAGTTCTTTCGCATCTTCATATTCCAATATGTCAAAAATGAGGGCATATCCTCCTCCTCAACACATACGGCAGCATGCATATTACATTTATTTGTAATTATTCCCAGTATATTATTTTTAATATTATTATGAAAAATACTTACCAATAAATTGGCTAAAATGACATTCTTGAGATGTGCTGGGATACTATCCCAATGCGGCCAAGCGCCCTGCATTCTACTTGTGTAAGATTGCCTTGATACTTCTAAAATGAACTCCGCTGGCTCAATCTCAAATCCCCTGTGTAGATGTTAATATAAACATTTCATAATATTCTAAATAATGTACATTGAAATAAATTTGAACATTTATCCGCCACTCTTCGGAACAATCTCCGCAACTCGGCGAAGATCTGCCCCTGAACCCCTCGGACCAGATCCTGCTCATGCTCCAGGAGATGATGAAGGAGTAGGCTGAGATATACTCCTCGATCGTCGTCTATCGCCAGACATATCTGTCACAATCATATAATATGCATACAAAATAACTTGAATTATTAGCATTAGTCATCATTATCATAACATAAATCGTAAATGAGAAGAACAATACTGCATAACGTAAATAGGCAACATTATCATTACATAAATCATACTAGTACAGAACGTAAGTAAATTCATAGCTAAGAACAATCAGCATCATTATTATTACATAGCTCATAGTAGTACATAAATTACATAAGTACATAACATCATTCTTCTTCGTCATCTTAGGATCCAGACTCGGTCTCATACTCTATATCGTTTTCATCAGTACTTACAAAATGCATCTACTAATACATTTGCTTCATCATTCAATGACCCAACATCAATGTCATCAGCTATTATTATTTCAGTATTTGGCTCTAAATCCATTTGATACGCTGCTTCGTCTGGAATATTATTCCCATCAAATGTAAATCCTGCCTTTGTTTTAAAAACAGCCCACCAATCTGCTTTATCTTTTTTTAAGGATGGATACGGAGCAAAATAGACTTGTAATGCTTGCTTAGCTAACACAAAAGGATCACACTTATAGTAACGCGACGTATGCCTTATTTCGATTAGCTTATAATCTTTGTGCACATTGATTCCATAACCAGGAACATTCCTAAACCAGTTGCATTTGAACAGATAAACTTTCTCTACGGGCTGAACATAATATGTCAACTCTACAACTTGCGTTAAGACGCCGTAAAAATCTTTTATATGCTCCTCTGGATCATCACTACCTTTGACAAATACACCGCTGTTATACGTTAATTTTTCAGCTCCGTAGTCATTGGTGTTGAATTTAAATCCATTGACAAAGTATATTGGATAAGTTTTGACATTTCTTTTTGGTCCGATAGCAAGATGTCGTAATCATTCGTTAACAACACAGTTTTTCGGATCATGAACATAGTCTGAAAACCATCGAGTGAATTCAGTACTGAGATCACCAGATGGATGTTGTGATTCGTAGATACTGCATATATATATGTGTTATGTTCATTTTTTATTAATAGAGACAAATAAATGTATATGTACATATAATTGAATTGTACATCATGAATTCAGTATTACCTGACAAACGGTGCAACTTCCGCACAATTTAACAGAATATATGTGTGTGCCACATTGTAGTCTTTATCACTTAACCATATTTCCACACATTTTCCTGCAGGTCTTCCGTGTTATCTAAAAATAGATAACATAGTTTGAGAAGACTCCTGCTCAACGACTTGTTCATTACGGGGAACAGTTACAAAAGACAAGTTCACATCTTCACTAAAGTAATGAGAGAAAAAAAATGAGGCTTCTTCTTCAAGGTACGATTTGCAAATCGAACCTTCTACTCGAGCTTTTTGCCTAATTTTTTTGTCCAAATGATCCAAGTACCTATAACAAGATTAATTTAATTTATATGTTGTTACAATAATCTAAGTTGTAATCTATCACAATTATTGAAATTATATATATAATTACCTCTCAAACGGATACATCCATCCATACTGCACTGGACCTCGAAGAAGTGCTTCGAATGGAAGATGAATAGGTAAATGCTCCATTACATTAAAAAAAACCAGGTGGAAATATTTTCTCAAGTTTGCAGATCAGTACAGGGATTTCTAGTTCAAGCTTACGTAGACGGTCTACCTTTAACGTCGTTGAACAAAGTTGTTTATAAAACAAACTTAATTCTGTTATAACACTCCTGATTTTTGTAGGGAACAGTTCCTTGAAAACCACAGGTAAAAAGTACTCCATCATGATATGGCAATCATGACTTTTCATTCCACTCAATTTATTGTTTTTAAAGTCCACACATCTACGGAGGTTTGAAGAAATCCCATCAGGACATCGTAATCCTTCCACCCACTTTAGCACGAGTTTTACTTGCCTGTTGTCTAGCTCATAACATGCTTTAGGCTTTTTATTTTCATCATACAAGTGCAGCTCCGGCTGTTTACAAAAGTGTAATATATCGCGTCTCGAATTCGCATCGTCTTTGGTTTTACCCTTTACATTCAAAACTGTATTAAAAACGTTATCAAAAACGTTTTTTTCATTATGCATCACGTCAATATTATGCCTAAGTTTTAGATTTTTCCAGTAAGGTAACTCCCAAAATATACTTTGTTTGCACCAATTATGAATGTCCGATTTACCTTGAATTTCAACTTGCTCTCCAGTTTCATGTATCTTTGGGCACTCACTTACAACTTCATGTATCTCCTCACTTGTCCAAACTTTAGGCGGTAGCATAGTCTCTACTCTATTGGCTTTAAAGTTCTTTTTATCCGTTCTAAATTTATGATTAATATGGAGAAAACAACGATGACAGTCAAACCAAGATTTTTTTTCCATACTTCAATGAAAATGCACGTGTCTCCTCCATACAATGACGACAAACTAGACGTCCAGCAGTGCTCCAACCTGAAAGCATGCTGTGATGACCCCGAACTTCCACGAAGTGAAAGTAAGAGATGATCATTTGGAATACAACATAAATACAATAATACATATCACAGATACAAAATAGCATAGGAAATTCATAGAGTAACAACAACATAGCAGCGGAAATATAATGTCGTCTATCACAGAAAATCCACAGTTACAAACTTCTACATTATTACACCAAATTCGCAGAAAAGAAATAAGATCCAACTCCAACTTAAATAACGTGGAATTAAACAAGTTTCATGACTGAAATAAAAAGAAAGAGAAAAATGTAAGAGCAGCGAATGATGAGTCTTCAAATCTACTAGTCATCACCTTCCCCCAAGCAAATCCAAGAGAAATAATAAGCAGCTCCAAGGAAAGACTCCAAGCGAAAGATAACCTGTTTACTTGGCTTCCCGTGTGGAAAAGAGGGCACCCGAGTTTGCAAAAGGGTGAAAAAACTACAGGTCAGTCGTGGGACTGGTGTGAGAATTCTTAACTAACATACTATTAATAATATGGCAAATCTAAAGACCATGACGCTAATGCGGAACGGATTTATTTCAATGGATTGCCGTGCATAACTTTAAAAGTGTCAGAACAAGCAGAGAAATAGATCGTGCAATAACGCAATGCTTTTTAGAAAAAATGGAATCACCATAAGACTCAAGTCCCATCACACAATGCAACGCACACCAGAGGATAGAGTTTTCCCTTATGGTGATTAAACATGCTAAATACGGCAAATACGGGTTTAATATTATTATTAATATATATAACAAAACATTTCAAAATATATGTATCAATCCTAGGAAGCATAGGTACCATATGCTATGCCTCCGTACTAGTAATACAATCAAATCCGTAGGGTCGTATTTGGAATTTGGATTTCCATCTAAGTCAAGGCTAGGGAGGAGCTCCTACCGATTCGAGACACTCTAGCTAATGTCTCAGGATTCCCCGCAGTGAACCCTTGGAAAGCTGCAGGGCCGGTCCACACATACAACTTCGTGGATTGGCAATTCCTGAACACACGTTTCCCGATCCTATAGGACCTATCCGAGGCGCCTCATTCCATCATCCACATAAGTAAAACGTCAGGGCTGGTAGGTCACTGACACCACTCTAGCTAGAAAGAAACGTGCTGCTCTCCCTGCGTTCCCTTCTCCCGTTTTAGACTCCGCCGGTGTGTGAGGCTCGCGAAGTCACGTTGTACAAAAAAACTATGCCTGAACAGACTACGCTTTGATCGTCCCACAAGGCCTGCTTTTCAACAAAACCTTGATCATATGCACCTTAGCGTGCCACATCATCACCCCATACCTTACTACCAACGCTTTGCCGAAATATATGAACGGGTGTTAAGCAAGAGAATAGAATCCCCGCCACCAAACATCCATACCTTCGACAAAAGATCACTAACGTGATATTTAATAGAGTATGGTGTCAGACACACAATCCCTTTAATAACTTATGCTCTGGGTCTGAGCAAAAGCCTAATCCGTTCAATCAACATGTTTGTTCGGGCAATGACCTTGACATTGACTTGGGAGCAAATCAATTCAAAGTCTAAATCGATGTCCTCCTGAGGGGAAGATTGACGGTCTTCATTCGTCGTCCTCTACTTCAAACCTTAACGTCGCTTGATTATTCGGAATGAGATTAACTCGGCCTTTCCAAATAACATTCGTATATTTATATATATATTCATAAATAATGAAATTTTTGTCATGCAGTGTAAAGTCACCTTCTTAATTACAAAGAAAAATGTAATTTTTATCATGCGACGTATTTTCTCTCTTCCTATACATTAAATCAAAGGTAAATTAATCTTACGGTGTAAATCCCTTTTAATTACTTTACAAGTGATGTAACTTTCCCTACGGCGTACATTTCTTTTTAATTAACATTAAAAATAATGTTAACTTAACAAACGAAGAAATCTCTTTTTATTAACGTAAAAAAAAAGTGTTACATCATCCAACGGTCAAATTCTTTTATTTTAACATTAAAAATAATGTTAAATCATCCTACGGCTAAATTCTTTTATTTTAACATTAAAAATAATGTTAAATCATCCCACGGCTAAATTCTTTTATTTTAACATTAAAAATAATGTTAAATCATCCTACGGTCAAATTTTTTTTTTAACATTAAAAATGATGTTAAATCATCCTACGGCTAAATTATTTTATTTTAACATTAAAAATAATGTTAAATCATCCTACGGCTAAATTCTTTTATTTTAACATTAAAAATGATGTTAAATCATCCTACGGCTAAATTCTTTTATTTTAACATTAAAAATGATGTTAAATCATCCTACGGCTACATTCTTTTTTTTTAACATAAAAAATAATGTTAAATCATCCTACGGTCAAAATCTTTTATTTTAACATTAGAAATAATGTTAAATCATCCTACGGTCAAATTCTTTTATTCTAACATTAGAAATAATGTTAAATCATCCTACGGTCAAATTTTTTTATTTTAACATTAAAAATGATGTTAAATCATCCTACTGTCAAATTCTTTTATTTTAACATTAAAAATAATGTTAAATCATCCTACTCTCAAATTTTTTTATTTTAACATTAAAAATGATGTTAAATCATCCTACGGTCAAATTCTTTTATTTTAACATTAAAAATAATGTTAAATCATCCTACGGTCAAATTCTTTTATTTTAACAATAGAAATAATGTTAAATCATCCTACGGTCAAATTCTTTTATTTTAACATTAAAAATAATGTTAAATCATCCTACGGCTAAATTCTTTTATTTTAACATTAAAAATAATGTTAAATCATCCTACGGTCAAATTCTTTTATTTTAACATTAAAAATAATGTTAAATCAGCCTACGGTCAAATTCTTTTATTTTAACATTAAAAATAATGTCAATGTCATACGGTGTAAATTACTTACATATTAACATTAAAATAATGTTAAATTATCATACGATGAAAATTCCTTACTTTTTAATATTAAACAAAATGTCAATTTCTCATACAATGTGAATTTCTAACATGTCCAAGATCTCGCCTTTTTACCACATCATAATGTAATTCATACACATGCCGTCATATTTTTCTTTCTTATTTTCCATATTCATCTTTTAACATTTATTTATTTGCAACCAAAATTTGCAGATCTAAATAACTGACAAGAAAATGTGAATCTAGCAAGCAAGGTGTACTTTCAACATCAAACTATCATGGTGTAAATTGTTTTCTAGATGAATTACTAAAATGGGATAACATGTAATATCTCACAAAATCAATAATCAACATCAATAACATAACAACAAGTCCAAATCCAATAACTAGCATCAAGGTAATTACAAACAGAGGTTTAACTTGGCATGAGGCAAAGCAACAATTCAGGGTTTAATAAATTAATACATAATTAATTCTAATTAATCACTAGTTTAGATTTAAACATTAAAATTTCAGATCTAACATCATGTCGTTATAGGCAATTCAGATTCTACATCATATGGTGTGAACAATTCAGATCCATGTTTAAATATCACGTCATATTAGCTCTACTGTGAATAATCATACAAATAATGATTAAATAAATCAACTTAAATTAAAAATAAATTCTCACCTTGCGAAGCTTAGAAAGATTAATTTGATTTAGAAAGGTAGATGTTGTTGTAGACCCGTTTCAATGCACAATTCTAATTTGGTGTTGATTCCCCAATTCCCTTCTTTAATTAATTTTTTTCTTTCTTAGAAGAGAGTCTTTATTTTTATTTTAATTTGGAGGAAGAAAGGAGTGGAGAGAAGAGGCAGCCATTGTTGAGAGGAAGAAGAAAGAACGTAGATTTTGGTTTAGAATGGGTCTAAGGTTAGGAAATAGGTAGGTAATATATTAAGGAGAATTGTACAAGATTGAATTTCTGTTTCCCGTATGTTATGTTCTATTTCTTCCTTTTTATTACAAATTTACTTACTTTATATATAAACTTTTGACATTTATTGTCCTATTAATTTGCCTATAAAATACATGATTACAATCTTAATTCTTATTTAAGTCAGTTGTAACCTTTACAATTACTGCAATTAATTCCAATACTGCTAACAATTCAAAAATCACAGCCATTTATTCCCCATTTATTAGGGAAAACCTTAACATATACCTATCATTAATAGAGTACATTCAGATCCAAATCTATAATTTGCACTTACCTAATTTATAATAACAGTACCTTATTTATGTATAGAAAATTATAATATGATTATTCATCTGTTAATGGCGTTTTAAAAGTAATAATTAATTCTCCAATTCTTTTTTTATTTATATAAACAAGAGTACATACATGCATATTGTTTGTCTTGATATTTTTATACATACACATATAAATATATATATATATATATATATATATATATATATTTCTGTTCGTAAAATCATAAAACTATATTTCTCTCATTGAAACCTTTGAATACATTTATTATCCTAATTGAACCAAAACATATATTTCTCTCTTTTCATTTACTATCCTATTTGAATTAATGCATCTTGTGAATTATTTCTTCCCTTCTTTTCTTTATAACATAATAATGTTGTTTTGTCTTTTATACAGATATTTATGTTATATATATATATATATATATATATATGTATATACACACACACATATGGTTCTAGAGAGTTTGTACAAAATATCTTTTAAAATTTATTATTATTTACTTTTAGAATTAAAACTAAATTCCTCTTTTAACTTCAAATTTACCTTTACTATCTTTCCTTTTTTTCTTCCATATTGCTCTCATGAAAACTTCTTATACACAAGACCAATTTTTTTTTCATAACTTGAAATCAAACATAAATTCTTCATATTACTATACACAAAAGTTTTATACATCATCATCATTTTTATTCACCTACATATCTTTCTGTTGAATTGGAATTTATTTTCAAATTACCATAAATGCAATAATCAATTAATTGCACTTTTGTTGGGAAAACATTCGTTATATATTTCAAAAACGTTTGCATTATCTCATGCTAATTTAGACTGAAGGTAATATTGCCATCTCTATGTTTAGTCTTTTAAGTTCAGAATAGAATTAATATTATAAACTTAATATTTCAGCCATTATTAATAAAATAATTTATTAAAAATATAATGACTCATTTCCTTAACACAAATTATTAAAATAAAAATTTTAAAATTAGACCCAAATTTTCGGGTTGTTACAGTCTCCCCCACTTAAGAACTTTTCGTCCTCGAAAAGGAACGTAGCTAAAATCAGTTTTATTAAAAAAAAAAATCTTAAATTTCAAGATTTTGGTTAACCCATTAAATTCTAGAAGAATTTTGCCATAACCTCCTTTGAACGGAGAGCATCAAGAAAAATGAAATTGACCTCAGAGAGTCTCATCAATCCAAAAAGAAAAAGAAGAAAGAGGATAGGAGGGAGAGAAAGCCAAGCAACGACTCATAAAATCAAAACTCAAAGGAATAGAAAGCAACATGGAAAATGTAGCTTATTCTAGGCGTACCATTAGAAACATTAGGCTTTCCTCCTCCTTCGGTAGAAGCTGGCACTGAAGAAGTTGGTCCTTTCACTCCTTCGTAGACATGTGTCCCTCGAGCATCTTCAATTCCCTTAGCCTTCTTCGAACGTACGATCAAGGGAAGAGTCAAAACAACGGTAATGGTGATTCTAAGAGATAGAAAAGATCGAAGGATGAATGAAAAGATGATGACAAAGTGACTGGCTATTATGCATCTCATGAAATGTTCGCCATAGAATATAGTGATTCTATGTAAACGAATTATCATAAATATGTTATATTCCGCTTTGTAAACCAAAGCTATGATACCAACTGTGATGACCCCGAACTTCCACGAAGTGAAAGTAAGAGATGATCATTTGGAATACAACATAAATACAATAATACATATCACAGATACAAAATAGCATAGGAAATTCATAGAGTAACAACATCATAGCAGTGGAAATACAATGTCGTCTATCACAGAAAATCCACTGTCACAAACTTCTACATTATTACACCAAATTCGTAGAAAAGAAATAAGATCCAACTCCAACTTAAACAACGTGGAATTAAACAAGTTTCATGACTGTAAAAAGAAAGAGAAAAATGTAAGAGCAGCGAATGATGAGTCTTCAAATCTACTAGTCATCACCTTCCCCCAAGCAAATCCAAGACAAATAATAAGCAGCTCCAAGGAAAGACTCCAAGCGAAAGATAACCTGTTTACTTGGCTGCCCGTGTGGAAAAGAGGGCACCCAAGTTTGCAAAAGGGTGAAAAAACTACAGGTCAGTCGTGGGATTGGTGTGAGAATTCTTAACTAACATACTATTAATAATATGGCAAATCTAAAGACCATGACGCTAATGCGGAACAGATTTATTTCAATGGATTGTCGTGCATAACTTTAAAAGTGTCAGAACAAGCAGAGAAATAGATCATGCAATAACGCAATGCTTTTTAGAAAAAATGGAATCACCATAAGACTCAAGTCCCATCACACAATGCAACGCACACCAGAGGATAGAGTTTTCCCTTATGGTGATTAAACATGCTAAATACGGCAAATACGGGTTTAATATTATTATTAATATATATAACAAAACATTTCAAAATAAATGTATCAATCCTAGGAAGCATAGGTACCATATGCTATGCCTCCGTACTAGTAATACAATCAAATCCGTAGGGTCGTATTTGGAATTTGGATTTCCATCTGAGTCAAGGCTAGGGAGGAGCTCCTACCGATTCGAGACACTCTAGCTAATGTCTCAGGATTCCCCGTAGTGAACCCTTGGAAAGCTGCAGGGCCGGTCCACACATACAGCTTCGTGGATTGGCAATTCCTGAACACACGTTTCCCGATCCTATAGGACCTATCTGAGGCGCCTCATTCCATCATCCACATAGGTAAAATGTCAGGGCTGGTAGGTCACTGACACCACTCTAGCTAGAAAGAAACGTGTTGCTCTCCCTTCGTTCCCTTCTCCCGTTTTAGACTCCGCCGGTGTGTGAGGCTCGCGAAGTCACGTTGTACACAAAGCTATGCCTGAACAGACTATGCTTTGATCGTCCCACAAGGCCTGCTTTTCAACAAAACTTTGATCATATGCACCTTAGCGTGCCACATCATCACCCCATACCTTACTACCAACCCTTTGCCGAAATATATGAACGGGTGTTAAGCAAGAGAATAGAATCCCCGCCACCAAACATCCATACCTTCGACAAAAGATCACTAAAGTGATATTTAATAGAGTATGATGTCAGACACACAATCCCTTTAATAACTTATCCTCTGGGTCTGAGCGAAAGCCTAATCCGTTCAATCAACATGTTCGTTCGAGCAATGACCTTGACCTTGACTTGGGAGCAAATCAATTCAAAGTCTAAATCGCTGTCCTCCTGAGGGGAAGATTGACGGTCTTCATTCGTCGTCCTCTACTTCAAACCTTAACGTCGCTTGATTATTCGGAATGAGATTAACTCGGCCTTTCCAAATAACCTTCGTATATTTATATATATATATATATATTCATAAATAATGAAATTTTTGTCATGCAGTGTAAAGTCACCTTCTTAATTACAAAGAAAAATGTAATTTTTATCATGCGACGTATTTTCTCTCTTCCTATACATTAAATCAAAGGCAAATTAATCTTACGGTGTAAATCCCTTTTAGTTACTTTACAAGTGATGTAACTTTCCCAATTGCGTACATTTCTTTTTAATTAACATTAAAAATAATGTTAACTTAACAAACGAAGAAATCTCTTTTTATTAACGTAAAAAAAATGTGTTACATCATCCTACGGTCAAATTCTTTTATTTAAACATTAAAAATAATGTTAAATCATCCTACGACTAAATTCTTTTATTTTAACATTAAAATAATGTTAAATCATCCTACGGCTAAATTCTTTTATTTTAACATTAAAAATAATGTTAAATCATCCTACGGTCAAATTTTTTTTATTTTAACATTAAAAATGATGTTAAATCATCCTACGGCTAAATCCTTTTATTTTAACATTAAAAATGATGTTAAATCATCCTACGGCTAAATTCTTTTATTTTAACATTAAAAATAATGTTAAATCATCCTACGGTCAAATTCTTTTATTTTAACATTAGAAATAATGTTAAATCATCCTACGGTCAAATTCTTTTATTTTAACATTAGAAATAATGTTAAATCATCCTACGGTCAAATTGTTTTCGTTTAACATTAAAAATAATGTTAAATCATCCTACGGTCAATTTTTTTTTATTTTAACATTAAAAATGATGTTAAATCATCCTACGGTCAAATTCTTTTATTTTAACATTACAAATAATGTTAAATCATCCTACGGTCAAATTCTTTTATTTTAACATTAGAAATAATGTTAAATCATCCTACGGTCAAATTCTTTTATTTTAACATTAGAAATAATGTTAAATCATCCTACGGTCAAATTTTTTTATTTTAACATTAAAAATAATGTTAAATAATCCTACGGCTAAATTCTTTTATTTTAACATTAAAAATAATGTTAAATTATCATACGGTCAAATTCGTTTATTTTAACATTAAAAATAATGTTAAATCATCCTACGGTTAAATTCTTTTATTTTAACATTAAAAATAATGTTAAATCATCCTACGGTCAAATTCTTTTATTTTAGCATTAAAAATAATGTTAATGTCATACGGTGTAAATTACTTACATATTAACATTAAAATAATGTTAAATTAACATACGATGAAAATTCCTTACTTTTTAATATTAAACAAAATGTCAATTTCTCATACAATGTGAATTTCTAACATGTCCAAGATCTCGCCTTTTTACCACATCATAATGTAATTCATACACATGCCGTCATATTTTTCTTTCTTATTTTCCATATTCATCTTTTAACATTTATTTATTTGCAACCAAAATTTGCAGATCTAAATAACTGACAAGAAAATGTGAATCTAGCAAGCAAGGTGTACTTTCAACATCAAACTAGCATGGTGTAAATTGTTTTCTAGATGAATTACTAAAATGGGATAACATGTAATATCTCACAAAAATCAATAATCAACATCAATAACACAACAAGTCCAAATCCAATAACTAGCATCAAGGTAATTACAAACAGAGGTTTAACTTGGCATGAGGCAAAAAAACAATTCAGGGTTTAATAAATTAATACATAATTAATTCTAATTAATCACTAGTTTAGATTTAAACATTAAAATTTCAGATCTAACATCATGTTGTTATAGGCAATTCAGATTCTACTTCATATGGTGTGAACAATTCAGATCCATGTTTAAATATCACGTCATATTAGCTCTACTATGAATAATCATAGAAATAATGATTAAATAAATCAAATTAAATTAAAAATAAATTCTCACCTTGCGAATCTTAGAAAGAATAATTTGATTTAGAAAGGTAGATGTTGTTGTAGACCAGTTTCAATGCACAATTCTAGTTTGGTGTTGATTCCCCAATTCCCTTCTTTAATTAATTTTTTTCTTTCTTAGAAGAGAGTCTTTATTTTTATTTTAATTTGGAGGAAGAAAGGAGTGGAGAGAAGAGGCAGCCATTGTTGAGAGGAAGAAGAAAGAACGTAGATTTTGGTTTAGAATGGGTCTAAGGTTAGGAAATAGGTAGGTAATATATTAAGGAGAATTGTACAAGATTGAATTTCTGTTTCCCGTATGTTATGTTCTATTTCTTCCTTTTTATTACAAATTTACTTACTTTATATATAAACTTTTGACATTTATTGTCCTATTAATTTGCCTATAAAATACATGATTACAATCTTAATTCTTATTTAAGTCAGTTGTAACCTTTACAATTACTGCAATTAATTCCAATACTGCTAACAATTCAAAAATCACAGCCATTTATTCCCCATTTATTAGGGAAAACATTAACATATACCTATCATTAATAGAGTATATTCAAATCCAAATCTATAATTTGCACTTACCTAATTTATAATAACAATACCTTATTTACGTATAGAAAATTATAATATGATTATTCATCTGTTAATGGCGTTTTAAAAGTACTAATTAATTCTCCAATTCTCTTTTTATTTATATAAACAAGATTACATACATGCATATTGTTTGTCTTGATATTTTTATACATACACATATAAATATATATATTTCTGTTCGTAAAATCATAAAACTATATTTCTCTCATTAAAACCTTTGAATACATTTATTATCCTAATTGAACCAAAACATATATTTCTCTCTTTTCAATTACTATCCTATTTGAATTAATGCATCTTGTGAATTATTTCTTCCCTTCTTTTCTTTGTAACATAATAATGTTGTTTTTCTTTTATACAGATATTTATGTTAGATATATATATATATACACACACACACACACACACATATGGTTCTAGAGAATTTATACAAAATATCTTTTAAAATTTATTATTATTTACTTTTAGAATTAAAACTAAATTCCTCTTTTAACTTCATATTTACCTTTACTATCTTTCCTTTCTTTCTTCCATAATGCTCTCATGAAAACCAACAAAATATTGTGTTATTCAAACTTCTTATACACAAGACCAATTTTTTTTATAACTTGAAATCAAACATAAATTCTTCATATTACTATGCACAAATGTTTTATACATCATCATCATTTTTATTCACCTACATATCTTTCTGTTGAATTGGAATTTATTTTCAAATTACCATAAATGCAATAATCAATTAATTGCACTTTTGTTGGGAAAACATTCGTTATATATTTCAAAAACGTTTGCATTATCTCATGCTAATTTAGACTGAAGGTAATATTGCCATCTCTATGTTTAGACTTTTAAGTTCAGAATAGAATTAATATTATAAACTTAATATTTCAGCCATTATTAATAAAATAATTTATTAAAAATATAATGACTCATTTCCTGAACACAAATTATTAAAATAAAAATTTTAAAATTAGACCCAAAATTTCGGGTTGTTACAGTCTCCCCCACTTAAGAACTTTTCGTCCTCGAAAAGGAACGTAGCTAAAATCAGTTTTATTAAATAAAAAATTCTTAAATTTCAAGATTTTGGTTAACCCATTAAATTCTAGAAGAATTTTGCCATAACCTCCTTTGAACGGAGAGCATCAAGAAAAATGAAATTGACCTCAGAGAGTCTCATCAATCCAAAAAGAAAAAGAAGAAAGAGGATAGGAGGGAGAGAAAGCCAAGCAACGGCTCATAACATCAAAACTCAAAGGAATAGAAAGCAACATGGAAAATGTAGCTTATTCTAGGCGTACCATTAGAAACATTAGGCTTTCCTCCTCCTTCGGTAGAAGCTGGCACTGAAGAAGTTGGTCTTTCACTCCTTCGTAAACATGTGTCCCTTGAGCATCTTCAATTCCCTTAGCCTTCTTCGAATGTACGATCAAGGGAAGAGTCAAAACAACGGTAATGGTGATTCTAAGAGATAGAAAAGATCGAAGGATGAATGAAAAGATGATGACAAAGTGACTAGCTATTATGTATCTCATGAAATGTTCGCCATAGAATATAGTGATTCTATGTAAACGAATTATCATAAATATGTTATATTCCGCTTTGTAAACTAAAGCTCTGATACCAACTGTGATGACCCCGAACTTCCACGAAGTGAAAGTAAGAGATGATCATTTGGAATACAACATAAATACAATAATATATATCTCAGATACAAAATAGCATAGGAAATTCATAGAGTAACAACATCATAGCAGCGGAAATATAATGTCGTCTATCACAGAAAATCCACAGTCACAAACTTCTACATTATTACACCAAATTTGCAGAAAAGAAATAAGATCCAACTCCAACTTAAACAACGTGGAATTAAACTAGTTTCATGACTGAAATAAAAAGAAAGAGAAAAATGTAAGAGCAGCGAATGATGAGTCTTCAAATCTACTAGTCATCACCTTCCCCCAAGCAAATCAAAGAGAAATAATAAGCAGCTCCAAGGAAAGACTCCAAGCGAAAGATAACCTGTTTACTTGGCTGCTCGTGTGGAAAAGAGGGCACCCGAGCTTGCAAAAGGGTGAAACAAACTACAGGTCAGTCGTGGGACTGGTGTGAGAATTCTTAACAAACATACTATTAATAATATGGCAAATCTAAAGACCATGACGCTAATGCGGAACGGATTTATTTCAATGGATTGCTGTGCATAACTTTAAAAGTGTCAGAACAAGCAGAGAAATAGATCGTGCAATAACGCAATGCTTTTTAGAAAAAATGGAATCACCATAAGACTCAAGTCCCATCACACAATGCAACGCACACCAGAGGATAGAGTTTTCCCTTATGGTGATTAAACATGCTAAATACAGCAAATACGGGTTTAATACTATTATTAATATATATAACAAAACATTTCAAAATAAATGTATCAATCCTAGGAAGCATAGGTACCATATGCTATGCCTCCGTACTAGTAATACAATCAAATCCGTAGGGTCGTATTTGGAATTTGGATTTCCATCTGAGTCAAGGCTAGGGAGGAGCTCCTACCGATTCGAGACACTCTAGCTAATGTCTCATGATTCCCCGCATTGAGCCCTTGGAAAGCTGCAGGGCCGGTCCACACATACAGCTTCGTGGATTGGCAATTCCTGAACACACGTTTCCCGATCCTATAGGACCTATCTGAGGCGCCTCATTCCATCATCCACATAAGTAAAATGTCAGGGCTAGTAGGTCACTGACACCACTCTAGCTAGAAAGAAACGTGCTGCTCTCCCTGCGTTCCCTTCTCCCGTTTTAGACTCCGCCGGTGTGTGAGGCTCGCGAAGTCACGTTGTACACAAAGCTATGCCTGAACAGACTATGCTTTGATCGTCCCACAAGGCCTGCTTTTCAACAAAACCTTGATCATATGCACCTTAGCGTGCCACATCATCACCCCATACCTTACTACCAACCCTTTGCCGAAATATATGAACGGGTGTTAAGCAAGAGAATAGAATCCCCGCCACCAAACATCCATACCTTCGACAAAAGATCACTAACGTGATATTTGATAGAGTATGATGTCAGACACACAATCCCTTTAATTACTTATGCTCTAGGTCTGAGCGAAAGCCTAATCCGTTCAATCAACATGTTCGTTCGGGCAATGACCTTGACCTTGACTTGAGAGCAAATCAATTCAAAGTCTAAATCGTTGTCCTCCTGAGGGGAAGATTGACGGTCTTCATTCGTCGTCCTCTACTTCAAACCTTAACGTCGCTTGATTATTCGGAATGAGATTAACTCGGCCTTTCCAAATAACCTTCGTATATTTATATATATTCATAAATAATGAAATTTTTGTCATGCAGTGTAAAGTCACCTTCTTAATTACAAAGAAAAATGTAATTTTTATCATGCGACGTATTTTCTCTCTTCCTATACATTAAATCAAAGGCAAATTAATCTTACGGTGTAAATCCCTTTTAATTACTTTACAAGTGATGTAACTTTCCCTACGGCATAGATTTCTTTTTAATTAACATTAAAAATAATGTTAACTTAACAAACGAAGAAATCTCTTTTTATTAAAAAAAGTGTTACATCATCCTACGGTCAAATTCTTTTATTTTAACATTAAAAATAATGTTAAATCATCCTACGGCTAAATTCTTTTATTTTAACATTAAAAATAATGTTAAATCATCCTATGGCTAAATTCTATTATTTTAACATAAAAAATTATGTAAAATCATCCTACGGTCAATTTTTTTTTTATTTTAACATTAAAAATGATGTTAAATCATCCTACGGCTAAATTCTTTTATTTTAACATTAAAAATAATGTTAAATCATCCTACGGCTAAATTCTTTTATTTTAACATTAAAAATGATGTTAAATCATCCTACGGCTAAATTATTTTATTTTAACATTAAAAATGATGTTAAATCATCCTATGGCTAAATTCTTTTTTTTTTAACATTAAAAATAATGTTAAATCATCCTACGGTCAAATTCTTTTATTTTAACATTAGAAATAATGTTAAATCATCCTACGGTCAAATTCTTTTATTTTAACATTAGAAATAATGTTAAATCATCCTACGGTCAATATTTTTTATTTTAACATTAAAAATGATGTTAAATCATCCTACGGTCAAATTCTTTTATTTTAACATTAAAAATAATGTTAAATCATCCTACGGTCAAATTTTTTTATTTTAACATTAAAAATAATGTTAAATCATCCTACGGTCAAATTCTTTTATTTTAACATTAGATATAATGTTAAATCATCCTACGGTCAATTTTTTTTATTTTAACATTAAAAATAATATTAAATCATCCTACGGCGAAATTCTTTTATTTTAACATTAAAAATAATGTTAAATCATCCTACGGTCAAATTCTTTTATTTTAACATTAAAAATAATGTTAATGTAATACGGTGTAAATCACTTACATATTAACATTAAAATAATGTTAAATTAACATACGATGAAAATTCCTTACTTTTTAATATTAAACAAAATGTCAATTTCTCATACAATGTGAATTTCTAACATGTCCAAGATCTCGCCTTTTTACCACATCATAATGTAATTCATACACATGCCGTCATATTTTTCTTTCTTATTTTCCATATTCATCTTTTAACATTTATTTATTTGCAATCAAAATTTGCAGATCTAAATAACTGACAAGAAAATGTGAATCTAGCAAGCAAGGTGTACTTTCAACATCAAACTAGCATGGTGTAAAATGTTTTCTAGATGAATTACTAAAATGGGATAACATGTAATATCTCACAAAAATCAATAATCAACATCAATAACATAACAAGTCCAAATCCAATAACTAGCATCAAGGTAATTACAAACAGAGGTTTAACTTGGCATGAGGCAAAAAAACAATTCATGAAACGACCCGCAAATCCGTGCTATCTGAGTTGACTAAATACACCACACGTCCAACCCAAATTGCACAGAAATACGACTCATTATTAGAAAGAAGTTAGAGGATGAGAAATAGAAAGAAAGAAATATTAGAATAGAAGAAAAACGAAGATCACAAACTCACAGCGGAACGAAGAAAATATATTATATAACATGACTTTTGAAATACAAACCAGTAACTTTATATACATACCATCATCAGAGTACAACAGTCATTTCTGGAACAGTTATAAACACCTGTTTCCAGATACAAACAAGGTCCACAGCGGAATATATGATAGCCTATAGCTAACCGGTGAAGCCTCCAGCTTCCAGCTCCTTCAAATGAATCTGCGAAATCCCGACTACTCGACTGCCCGTACAAATTTGGGCACCCAAGAGTTTAGGGAAAACAAAACAAAATAAACTCTGGGTCAGTCATGGGACTGGTGTGAGTAAACTCCAACCACTTGTTTAATTTTCAAAACCCTTTTCGAAAGAAAAGATAATAGTAAGACCAGCCCACATATAAACATGGATGGTTTTTACCTTACTATAACCCAAAACACTTTGATACAAAAATCCAGTGATATTATAATAATGTCTACATCAAGTAAATAACCAAATAGTAGAACGCTTGCATCTCACGCTCCACATATATAGTATAAAATCAAAAATCGCATGGCGCTTATTGGAGATTGGATTTCCAACATGACAAGGTATGGAACCACCTTCCGCTAGTGTATCTCTAGAGGCGAATACACCTGGGTTCAACAAGAACGTCTTGCAACCCGGCCCACACATGACCGACCACTCATTTCGCTTGAGTGTATCGAATGTATATCACCAACGGTTGGACTCAAACCACCGTTTCCCGAATGGGAAGAATCGATAGATTAAGAAACAAAAGGAATTTCTCTAGATAGGTGATTATACATCCTAATGGGAGCGACCCACATAGCCATGCTGCCTTCCCGATTTTTGTCCTTTTCCCGGTTGTTGAGGCCTGAGGCTACGAATACTTACCATTCATTGATAGCACAATCACTTTGAATGCCACATTGTCAGATCCGTTAATCACTAATTGAGTTTGCATAAATATTCTGGATATTATGCTAAGGGATAAATCCGTTGCAACCATATATATTCATTCAGACCAACCCATTTGATCATTGGAAATACTTTGTCAGACATTCGTCCATTTACGTTCGTTCTGGGATTGAACGAAACCGAAGGCACTATTTCTATAAATAGAAAAGCCCTTGCACTTTACTCCATCTTCAATATATTCAGCATACTTGGTACGCAACGCTTATGCCGATACGGAGTGGTTCTTCGGATAATAATCCAACCGGTCTCTCCATAACGATGGTCAAAAACTTCGATAGTCTGTGATTTAACTATCGAATAAAAACAAGTGTTCATCCAAAAATATCAAACAAATCACTGGGCTCTTTAATTAATATTTCATTAATTAAATCACTTCTCCATTTCCTTAACAATATTTGTTAACCAAATATTTCAATAACCATATTGGCCCTTTTCGCTATTTGTTGATTTTGTTTCCTTATCGAATTCTATATATATCGATATATAGATTTCTAATTGTCAAATTTCTTAAAAATATTCTAACTCCTTAAATTCGCGGAAAATTTTGCCATAACCTCCCCTGTATCGGGAGCATCGGGAAATTTCAAATAGCTTCCCGGTATCTTCTAATCTCAAAAGGAAAAAGAAAAAGCCAAGCGGCTTGCCGATACGGCGCATAAAACCCATATATGAATTTAAACATGTACCTTTTTGTCGGGCACATAAATTTAAATCTTCATATACTTCATATCAAACCTGCTTACACATGTTCACCTGTATTCAATTCAATTCAATACCATCTAATCGTTTGAATTCAGTTTCGCCCATTTATTCTTTAATTAGTCATTTTGCCTATTTCACTTCCTTGTTGAACATAACATGTTCAAACAAAATATTTAACTCGTTCATAACCAAATTGAATTTCAATTTCAATTCTAGCTCTCTTTTTTTTTTTCGAATATAAATTCTCAAATCGGATTGACTTATTCAAACCCCAATATCCCTTCGAAAACTCATTAACTAATTTCTATTCAATTTAGTTAATTCTATTCAATAAATCAAAATCTGGTTTCTGTTCCAAAAATCATATTCATTTACACAACTTGAATTCGCATATATTTTACAACTCAACTCTGAAATTTTCTAAATAGAACTTCGGATTTTATTTGCTTAAAATCCTTTTATAATATTAAATAAACCATTATGGTTTTAAAACGATTCTGGCGCTGTTTTTCTGAAAATTTGATTTTGACATAACTCAAAATCTATACGACGAAATTCATATTTTTCTCTTTCATTAGAAAACTATTATCAAACCGGTCCTGACGTTTCTTGTTTCGAAGAATTCCGACTTCAATTGCGTTCTGTATACTCAATTGAAGTTCGAATCGCCAATTTACGAACTGCAGTGCTGCGGCGAGTTCGTTTTAATTATATTTATATATATAAACCGTTAAACTTCTTTAAAATGAATTCAATTCCATTTTAACTCTATTTGAATTCCTTGATTCAAATTCAAATCTTACTTTTGAATTCTATAATTCAAATCCCAATTCCTTTTCTATTGGATATTCAAATTCAATACTTGAATTCCTATTTGAATTCCCTATATTCATATTCTATGTTTGAATTCATTTGAATTCTCTTATTGAAACTCTATATTTAAATTCCATGTGAACTTCTATATTCCAATTTCTATATTTGAATTCTATTGGAATTCAAATATTCAAACTCCTTTTTAAATTCTATATTCAAATTTCCATAGTTTAAAACCCATTTGAATTTCATATTCAAATTCTATAAATTTAAATTCCATTTGAATTCCTTTTTGAATTTTACATTCAAATTCCTTATTCAATTCACTTCGAATTCAAATTCTATACTTATTCTATTGAATTTCAAATATCCAAACTCCGATTCAATTCTATTTTGAAATTTCAAATATTCAATCCCCTTTTTAATTCTATCATTCAAATCCTATTTCAAATCTAGTTTCAAAACTTCATTTAAATTTCTATATCCAAATCTATTTTCAAAACTTCATTTGAATTTCTATATTCAAACTTATTTTCAAAACTTCATTTGAATTTCTATATTCAAACTTATTTTCAAAACTTCATTTGAATTTCTATATTCAAATCTATTTTCAAAACTTCATCTGAATTTCTATATTCAAACTTATTTTTTTTACACCATTTGAATTTCTTCACTCAAATCCATTTGAATTCCCTTGAATTCAAATTTTATTTCAAAACCATTTGGATTTCCTATTTTGAAATCCTATTTGAAATTCTATTTCCAATTCTACTTTGAAAATCCTATTTTCAAGGTTTATTTCAAATTCTATTTTGAAATCTCATATTCAAATTTCTACTTGAATTTCGGTATTCAATTCCATGTTCAAATTCAATACTCGAATTTCTATTTCAAATCTCTATTCAAATTTCATATTTAAATTCCATTCAAATCTCTATTCAAATTTCACATTTGAATCCTTATTTGAAATACTATATTTCAAATTCTATTCAATTCTTCTTTGAAATTCTATATTTCAAATTCTATTTTGAAATTCTACATTCAAATCTCTATTTGAATTTCTTTATTCGAATTCCTTTGAATTCAAATTTTATTTTTCGTTCTAATTTCATCTATTCAAGTTCTATTTGAACTTCTATTTGAATTTCTAATATTCAATCTCCTCTTAAAATTCAAATATTTAAACTCCTTTTAAAAATTCAAATGTTATACTCAAATTTCATTTGAGTTATATATTTAAAAATTTCATTTCACATCCTATTTTGAAATTTCATTTCAAATCCCAATTTCACGCTTGTATTTCTATTTCTGAATTATCAAATGATAATTCTTTTCACTTCATTTATAACTTCATTATAAAAGAACTATTTATAAACTTCGTTTAAAAAGAAACTACTTGTTTTATTTTTCAAAAACAAGTTTATATTTTTATTTCCATTTAAAATTCAAATTCTATTTGAAAATAGAATTTTTCCTTTTAAAATCTCAAATATCCTTTCAATTGGTCCAGTGATATTTATAACAATCAAATCACCCACTTTTCAATCATTTTATTTTTTTACATCATATATGAATATATGAAATCAAACAAACAACAAACAAACAGATAATATATTTTGAGGAATCCAGTTGGATTCCTCCAACCTGTTTTCCTGCATCCACAGATGTTAGCACATAAATAATACCCATTCTGCTTCGTGGCAGAATATCGCGGTATAGAAGGTCATCCACTAATCATAGCGTGGGGCGTATAGGGTAATCATCCGCTATGAAACTGCGGGCATCCGCTAATGAGACTGCGGGAATCCAACCAATCAATCAACCCAATATATATATATAATAGCCTAAATAACTAATATATAAAAAAAACAACCAGAAAGCATTCACACAAGCAACAAACAATTATTTTTAATGAAATAAAAATAATTCTAAAGGTGAGTGAGATTTACTCACCAGGATTTTATTTTCTGAACATCTGATTAGCTGTTGAACCGTTGTAGTTATGAATAACTCGAATTTATTTGTTTGGCACCTACGATAAATTAAACCCTTATTCATTAACTCGAACTATTTTATTTAACCTACTTAAATAAATTATATATATATATAATTAACCATTTCAAATTAGTTAAATAAATTTAACATCTTACCTTAAACACCATTTAACAGCCTGCTTTGAAACATAAACGTTTGATAATCGAACAAGCTTCTCCATTGCCAAAACTGCAGCTCCACACTTTTGTGACCATCGCAGCCCCCAATCTTAAGTCCGCTGCTAAAACCATCGATAGTTAAATGCCCCATTTCCTCCTCTACAGTAAACAACAAACACCAGTCCACCATGGTTGACTTGTCAATTCTAAACGGCCCAGAACTTCCCCGATTCTGACAGCAACCACGATTACAACTCGTGAGGCCGTCACTTCGAACCCTCAAAACCATACATGCCCGTCGCGATGTTCATCTTTGACCCCCTTCGAAACTCGATGCCGCACCAAATTGGAACTCGTGGCCTATCAGATCGAAGAACCCCCAAATCGCGAGTACCTGTGTCGAGCTTCCAAGGTCAGCGTACGAGAGGAGGGGACGACCCCTTTAATCACCGAATCGAGATGATTTCAATTCGCGTTTTGAATCGAAGAGGATGCGACTGCTTCCCCTTTTTATTTTGCCGAAGAACTTGAAAAAGGAAGCGTTTGCTTTGAGTTGAACAAGAAGGGGAGGGTTGCGTTGGCTTTTATAGCTGAAGAGAGTAGACAGGGAGTACATGACGATTAAAACACTGTCTTCCTAGATATAGAAAGCAGAAGACACAAATTTGTGCTCAAGAAAATAGTAGGTCTGCTTGTAGGAGGAGAGGTCGGCTCTGATTTTTTTTCTTTTATTATTTATATTGATTTTATTTTAATTAAATAATTAAAATATTTCGCGGTCCTTAACTAGTAATCCCGAACCACTATTCAACCGTGACGACCGATGTTTCCAACGTTATTCACTATTCTGAATTCAATGAAATAGATTATACAATTTAATTTGAACGTATATTCAACATAGCCATATGAAATCATTTTAAATTCAAAATAAATAAATTCTTCATCAATGAATTTCAGTTTTATCTTCGAATTGAATTATTTCAAACTTCTCGTATTTCGATAATTATCAAAATAAATCGTATTTCGATTATTTAATCGATAATCCAATATAAAAATTCTTTTATATTATCAACACAATATTTAAAACGATATTAAATATTTAAAACTAATCATTCAAAAACCCGGGTCGTTACATTCTTCCCCCCTTAAAATAATTTCGTC
This sequence comes from Allium sativum, assembly GCA_030737875.1. NCBI lineage: Eukaryota > Viridiplantae > Streptophyta > Magnoliopsida > Asparagales > Amaryllidaceae > Allium > Allium sativum. Next base: position 134,336,787 of record CM060911.1, on the reverse strand, counting down.
CTCGAAATTGCTAAGGTAGGAAAAATGGTACAAATTCATTACTTTTCAAAATCTCACTTATTTTGAAACTCAACTCCTCATATTTCAACAAATTAACTCCAACCCAAAACTTTTGGTCTTCACACATTTGATTTGAATGATCTATGATCAATCCATTTATATCCAATCTATATTCCATTAAACCTATTCAAATTGATTCTAGTTAATTGATTCACTTCAATCCATTTAACTAGTCTACGTTAAATTTCAATTCCAGAATTCAAATCCCTGGATTTTATTTCAAATCCTTCTGAAGTCACATAAATATATATACATATATTTATTTCTATTTGAAATTCAAAACATTTGAATTTTTTTCCCATAACTTGTTTTCTTTCAAACAAATTCCCATCAAAAAAATTTCTAAGGTAGCAATTCATCACTTAGAAACTCGGAAATGAACACTGATGATGTTGCAATCATCATCAGAATTATTTCCCAGCCACTGGAGTGAGTTCAGTGCTTTATTATTTCAAAATTCATCTAAAATGATTTTCTTTCAAATCCTTTAAAACAAATCTATATTATTTTAATATACTTTGAAAAATATTTTTCAACTTCCCAGGATTAAAATTCCAAATTCTGGTTTGAATTTCAATTCTAATTCATCTCACTTGTATATTTAATTCCTATACAAATTCTATTTTGGTTATATATAACCATTCTAAATTTATAATCTCATTTGATTATAAAGTCAACATCCAACACATCCATATAATAATAATTCTAGAAAATTATTCTTTCTATATCAAAATAGAAATTTCGGGTAAAATTATTTCATTTACCCACTTAAAAACAATATCGTGTCGTATTTTCTGTTCAAGTGTTTAGAAATCCCTATCGACTTCGTGGCGTCCCACGATTCGACCAGAATTCAAAAACCACTCGCAGACTAGTCAACACAATATAAAACAGCTTTTATATCAATTTACAAATACGCTCTCTCGTATATATACGCTCAACTCATTCTAGGGTACTACTGACCCTATCTCTAATGAGCACATGCCACACAAGCCTAGGTGTTCGCTCAACCTAAGCTCTGATACCAACTGTAATGGCCCGCAAATCCGTGCTATCTGAGTTGACTAAATACACCACACGTCCAACCCAAATTGCACAGAAATACGACTCATTGTTAGAAAGAAGTTAGGGGATGAGAAATAGAAAGAAAGAAATATTAGAATAGAATAAAAACGAAGATCACAAACTCACAGCGGAACGAAGAAAATATATTATATAACATGACTTTTGAAATACAAACCAGTAACTTTATATACATACCATCGTCAGAGTACAACAGTCATTTCTGGAACAGTTATAAACACCTGTTTCCAGATACAAACAAGGTCCACAGCGGAATATATGATAGCCTATAGCTAACCGGTGAAGCCTCCTGCTTCCAGCTCCTTCAAATGAATCTGCGAAATCCCGACTACTCGACTGCCCGTACAAATTTGGGTACCCAAGAGTTTAGGGAAAACAAAACAAAATAAACTCTGGGTCAGTCATGGGACTGGTGTGAGTAAACTCCAACCACTTGTTTAACTTTCAAAACCCTTTTCGAAAGAAAAGATAATAGTAAGACCAGCCCACACATAAACATGGACGGTTTTTACCTTACTATAACCCAAAACACTTTGATACAAAAATCCAGTGATATTATAATAATGTCTACATCAAGTAAATAACCAAATAGTAGAACGCTTGCATCTCACGCTCCACATATATAGTATAAAATCAAAAACCGCATGGCGCTTATTGGAGATTGGATTTCCAACATGACAAGGTATGGAACCACCTTCCGCTAGTGTATCTCTAGAGGCGAATACACCTGGGTTCAACAAGAACGTCTTGCAACCTGACCCACACATGACCGACCACTCATTTCGCTTGAGTGTATCGAATGTATATCACCAACGGTTGGACTCAAACAACCGTTTCCCGAATGGGCAGAATCGATAGATTAAGAAACAAAAGGAATTTCTCTAGATAGGTGATTATACATCCTAATGGGAGCGACCCACATAGCCATGCTGCCTGCCCGATTTTTGTCCTTTTCCCGGTTGTTGAGGCCTGAGGCTACGAATACTTACCATTCATTGATAGCACAATCACTATGAATGCCACATTGTCAGATCCGTTAATCACTAGTTGAGTTTGCACAAATATTCTGGATATTATGCTAAGGGATAAATCCGTTGCAACCATATATATTCATTCAGACCAACCCATTTGATCATTGGAAATACTTTGTCAGACATTCATCCATTTACGTTCGTTCTGGGATTGAACGAAACCGAAGGCACTATTTCTATAAATAGAAAAGCCCTTGCACTTTACTCCATCTTCAATATATTCAGCATACTTGGTACGCAACGCTTATGCCAATACGGAGTGGTTCTTCGGATAATAATCCAACCGGTCTCTCCATAACGATGGTCAAAAACTTCGATAGTCTGTGATTTAACTATCGAATAAAAACAAGTGTTCATCCAAACATATCAAACAAATCACTGGGCTCTTTAATTAATATTTCATTAATTAAATCACTTCTCCATTTCCTTAACAATATTTGTTAACCAAATATTTCAATAACCATATTGGCCCTTTTCGCTATTTGTTGATTTCGTTTCCTTATCGAATTCTATATATATCGATATATAGATTTCTAATTGTCAAATTTCTTAAAAATATTCTAACTCCTTAAATTCCCGGAAAATTTTGCCATAACCTCCCCCGTATCGGGAGCATCGGGAAATTTCAAATAGCTTCCCGGTATCTTCTAATCTCAAAAGGAAAAAGAAAAAGCCAAGCGGCTTGCCGATACGGCGCATAAAACCCATATATGAATTTAAACATGTACCTTTTTGTCGGGCACATAAATTTAAATCTTCATATACTTCATATCAAACCTGCTTACACATGTTCACCTGTATTCAATTCAATTCAATACCATCTAATCGTTTGAATTCAGTTTCGCCCATTTATTCTTTAATTAGTCATTTTGCCTATTTCACTTCCTTGTTGAACATAACATGTTCAAACAAAATATTTAACTCGTTCATAACCAAATTGAATTTCAATTTCAATTCTAGTTCTCTTTTTTTTTATTTAGAATATAAATTCTCAAATCGGATTGACTTATTCAAACCCCAATATCCCTTCGAAAACTCATTAACTAATTTCTATTCAATTTAGTTAATTCTATTCAATAAATCAAAATCTGGTTTCTGTTCCAAAAATCATATTCATTTACACAACTTGAATTCGCATATATTTTACAACTCAACTCTAAAAATTTCTAAATAGAACTTCGGATTTTATTTGCTTAAAATCCTTTTATAATATTAAATAAACCATTATGGTTTTAAAACGATTCTGGCGCTGTTTTTCTGAAAATTTGATTTTGACATAACTCAAAATCTATACGACGAAATTCATATTTTTCTCTTTCATTAGAAAACTATTATCAAACCGGTCCTGACGTTTCTTGTTTCGAAGAATTCCGACTTCAATTGCGTTCTGTATACTCAATTGAAGTTCGAATCGCCAATTTACGAACTGCAGTGCTGCGGCGAGTTGGTTTTAATTATATTTATATATATAAACCGTTAAACTTCTTTAAAATGAATTCAATTCCATTTTAACTCTATTTGAATTCCTTGATTCAAATTCAAATCTTACTTTTGAATTCTATAATTCAAATCCCAATTCCTTTTCTATTGGATATTCAAATTCAATACTTGAATTCCTATTTGAATTCCCTATATTCAAATTCTATGTTTGAATTCATTTGAATTCTCTTATTCAAACTCTATATTTAAATTCCATGTGAACTTCTATATTCCAATTTCTATATTTGAATTCTATTGGAATTCAAATATTCAAACTCCTTTTTAAATTCTATATTCAAATTTCCATAGTTTAAAACCCATTTGAATTTCATATTCAAATTCTATAAATTTAAATTCCATTTGAATTCCTTTTTGAATTTTACATTCAAATTCCCTATTCAATTCTCTTCGAATTCAAATTCTATACTTATTCTATTGAATTTCAAATATCCAAACTCCGATTCAATTCTATTTTGAAATTTCAAATATTCAATCCCCTTTTTAATTCTATCATTCAAATCCTATTTCAAATCTAGTTTCGAAACTTCATTTAAATTTCTATATCCAAATCTATTTTCAAAACTTCATTTGAATTTCTATATTCAAACTTATTTTCAAAACTTCATTTGAATTTCTATATTCAAACTTATTTTCAAAACTTCATTTGAATTTCTATATTCAAATCTATTTTCAAAACTTCATTTGAATTTCTATATTCAAACTTATTTTTTTTACACCATTTGAATTTCTTCACTCAAATCCATTTGAATTCCCTTGAATTCAAATTCCATTTCAAAACCATTTGGATTTCCTATTTTGAAATCCTATTTGAAATTCTATTTCCAATTCTACTTTGAAAATCCTATTTTCAAGGTTTATTTCAAATTCTATTTTGAAATCTCATATTCAAATTTCTACTTGAATTTCGGTATTCAATTCCATGTTCAAATTCAATACTCGAATTTCTATTTCAAATCTCTATTCAAATTTCATATTTAAATTCCATTCAAATCTCTATTCAAATTTCACATTTGAATCCTTCTTTGAAATACTATATTTCAAATTCTATTCAATTCTTCTTTGAAATTCTATATTTCAAATTCTATTTTGAAATTCTACATTCAAATCTCTATTTGAATTTCTTTATTCGAATTCCTTTGAATTCAAATTTTATTTTTCATTCTAATTTCATCTATTCAAGTTCTATTTGAACTTCTATTTGAATTTCTAATATTCAATCTCCTCTTAAAATTCAAATATTTAAACTCCTTTTAAAAATTCAAATGTTATACTCAAATTTCATTTGAGTTATATATTTAAAAATTTCATTTCACATCCTATTTTGAAATTTCATTTCAAATCCCAATTTCACGCTTGTATTTCTATTTCTGAATCATCAAATGATAATTCTTTTCACTTCATTTATAACTTCGTTATAAAAGAACTATTTATAAACTTCGTTTAAAAAGAAACTACTTGTTTTATTTTTCAAAAACAAGTTTATATTTTTATTTCCATTTAAAATTCAAATTCTATTTGAAAATAGAATTTTTCCTTTTAAAATCTCAAATATCCTTTCAATTGGCCCAGTGATATTTAAAACAATCAAATCACCCACTTTTCAATCATTTTATTTTTTTACATCATATATGAATATATGAAATCAAACAAACAACAAACAAACAGATAATATATTTTGAGGAATCCAGTTGGATTCCTCCAACCTGTTTTCCTGCATCCACAGATATTAGCACATAAATAATACCCATTCTGCTTCGTGGCAGAATATCGCGGTATAGAAGGTCATCCACTAATCATAGCGTGGGGCGTATAGGGTAATCATCCGCTATGAAACTGCGGGCATCTGCTAATGAGACTGCGGGAATCCAACCAATCAATCAACCCAATATATATATATATATATAATAGCCTAAATAACTAATATATAAAAAAAAACAACCAGAAAGCATTCACACAAGCAACAAACAATTATTTTTAATGAAATAAAAATAATTCTAAAGGTGAGTGAGATTTACTCACCAGGATTTTATTTTCTGAACATCTGATTAGCTGTTGAACCGTTGTAGTTATGAATAACTCGAATTTATTTGTTTGGCACCTACGATAAATTAAACCCTTATTCATTAACTCGAACTATTTTATTTAACCTACTTATATAAATTATATATATATATAATTAACCATTTCAAATTAGTTAAATAAATTTAACATCTTACCTTAAACACCATTTAACAGCCTGCTTTGAAACATAAACGTTTGATAATCGAACAAGCTTCTCCATTGCCAAAACTGCAGCTCCACACTTTTGTGACCATCGCAGCCCCCAATCTTAAGTCCGCTGCTAAAACCATCGATAGTTAAATGCCCCATTTCCTCCTCTACAGTAAACAACGAACACCAGTCCACCATGGTTGACTTGTCAATTCTAAACGGCCCAGAACTTCCCCGATTCTGACAGCAACCACGATTACAACTCGTGAGGCCGTCACTTCGAACCCTCAAAACCATACATGCCCGTCGCGATGTTCATCTTTGACCCCCTTCGAAACTCGACGCCGCACCAAATTGGAACTCGTGGCCTGTCAGATCGAAGAACCCCCAAATCGCGAGTACCTGTGTCGAGCTTCCAAGGTCAGCGTACGAGAGGAGGGGACGACCCCTTTAATCACCGAATCGAGATGATTTCAATTCGCGTTTTGAATCGAAGAGGATGCGACTGCTTCCCCTTTTTATTTTGCCAAAGAACTTGAAAAAGGAAGCGTTTGCTTTGAGTTGAACAAGAAGGGGAGGGTTGCGTTGGCTTTTATAGCTGAAGAGAGTAGACAGGGAGTACATGACGATTAAAACACTGTCTTCCTAGATATAGAAAGCAGAAGACACAAATTTGTGCTCAAGAAAATAGTAGGTCTACTTGTAGGAGGAGAGGTCGGCTCTGATTTTTTTTTTCTTTTATTATTTATATTGATTTTATTTTAATTAAATAATTAAAATATTTCGCGGTCCTTAACTAGTAATCCCGAACCACTATTCAACCGTGACGACCGATGTTTCCAACGTTATTCACTATTCTGAATTCAATGAAATAGATTATACAATTTAATTTGAACGTATATTCAACATAGCCATATTAAATCATTTTAAATTCAAAATAAATAAATTCTTCATCAATGAATTTCAGTTTTATCTTCGAATTGAATTATTTCAAACTTCTCGTATTTCGATAATTATCAAAATAAATCGTATTTCGATTATTTAATCGATAATCCAATATAAAAATTCTTTTATATTATCAACACAATATTTAAAACGATATTAAATATTTAAAACTAATCATTCAAAAACCCGGGTCGTTACAATTCAGGGTTTAATAAATTAATACATAATTAATTCCAATTAATCTCTAGTTTAGATTTAAACATTAAAATTTCAGATCTAACATCATGTTGTTATAGGCAATTCAGATTCTACATCATATGGTGTGAACAATTCAGATCCATGTTTAAATATCACGTCATATTAGCTCTACTATGAATAATCATAGAAATAATGATTAAATAAATCAAATTAAATTAAAAATAAATTCTCACCTTGCGAATCTTAGAAAGAATAATTTGATTTAGAAAGGTAGATGTTGTTGTAGACCAGTTTCAATGCACAATTCTAATTTGGTGTTGATTCCCCAATTCCCTTCTTTAATTAATTTTTTTCTTTCTTAGAAGAGAGTCTTTATTTTGATTTTAATTTGGAGGAAGAAAGGAGTGGAGAGAAGAGGCAGCCATTGTTGAGAGGAAGAAGAAAGAACGTAGATTTTGGTTTAGAATGGGTCTAAGGTTAGGAAATAGGTAGGTAATATATTAAGGAGAATTGTACAAGATTGAATTTCTGTTTCCCGTATGTTAGGTTCTATTTCTTCCTTTTTATTACAAATTTACTTACTTTATATATAAACTTTTGACATTTATTGTCCTATTAATTTGCCTATAAAATACATGATTACAATCTTAATTCTTATTTAAGTCAGTTGTAACCTTTACAATTACTGCAATTAATTTCAATACTGCTAACAATTCAAAAATCACAGCCATTTATTCCCCATTTATTAGGGAAAACCTTAACATATACCTATCATTAATAGAGTACATTCAAATCCAAATCTATAATTTGCACTTACCTAATTTATAATAACAGTACCTTATTTACGTATAGAAAATTATAATATGATTATTCATCTATTAATGGCGTTTTAAAAGTAATAATTAATTCTCCAATTCTCTTTTTATTTATATAAACAAGAGTACATACATGCATATTGTTTGTCTTGATATTTTTATACATACACATATAAATATATATATATATATATATATATATTTCTGTTCGTAAAACCATAAAACTATATTTCTCTCATTAAAACCTTTGAATACATTTATTATCCTAATTGAACCAAAACATATATTTCTCTCTTTTCATTTACTATCCTATTTGAATTAATGCATCTTGTGAATTATTTCTTCCCTTCTTTTCTTTATAACATAATAATGTTGTTTTGTCTTTTATACAGATATTTATGTTAGATATATATATATATATATACACACACACACATATGGTTCTAGAGAATTTAAACAAAATATCTTTTAAAATTTATTATTATTTACTTTTAGAATTAAAACTAAATTCCTCTTTTAACTTCAAATTTACCTTTACTATCTTTCTTTTTTTTCTTCCATAATGCTCTCATGAAAACCAACAAAATATTGTGTTATTCAAACTTCTTATACACAAGACCAATTTTTTTTTTTATAACTTGAAATCAAACATAAATTCTTCATATTACTATGCACAAATGTTTTATACATCATCATCATTTTTATTCACCTACATATCTTTCAGTTGAATTGGAATTTATTTTCAAATTACCATAAATGAAATAATCAATTAATTGCACTTTTGTTGGGAAAACATTCGTTATATATTTCAAAAACGTTTGCATTATCTCATGCTAATTTAGACTGAAGGTAATATTGCCATCTCTATGTTTAGACTTTTAAGTTCAGAATAGAATTAATATTATAAACTTAATATTTCAGCCATTATTAATAAAATAATTTATTAAAAATATAATGACTCATTTCCTTAACACAAATTATTAAAATAAAAAATTTAAAATTAGACCCAAATTTTCGGGTTGTTACACATGCCATACGCGGGAAAATCTCTAACAGTCCATAATACAGAAGCAAACATACGAAAATTTCTTTTTCTCGAAATGTCGTATGTTTCGACTCCTTCATGCCACAGTGTTTTCAACTCTTCAATCAACGGTTGTAGATAAACATCAATTCCTTGTGTCGGATCATCGGGACCGGGGACGACAACCGTTAAAAACATATACAGATTTTTCATACACATCCATGGGGGTAAGTTATAAGGAGTAACAATGATAGGCCATGATGAATATTTACTACCAAATTGAGAAAATGGCGAAAATCCATCCGTGCATAAACCGAGTCTAACATTACGGCTCTCGGCAACAAATTCAGGATAAGTCTTATCAAAGTGTTTCCATGCTTCACCATCAGACGGATGTATCATAGTTCCTTCTTATGATGTTCTCACGTTATGCCATCGCACATGACACGCCGTAGCGGAAGATGCATATAGTCGTTGAAGTCTGGGGGTTATGGGTAGATAATGCATTCTTTTATATGGAACTACTTTTCCTTTCTTTTTCCTTGGTTTGTATCTATCTTCGTTGCAAAATTTGCATTTTTTACGGTGAGCGTCTTCTTTCCAATACAACATGCAACCTTTAACACATGTATCTATCTTATGATATGGTAATCCAAAAGAGGACATAAGTTTTTTCACTTTATAATGACTATCGCACATCAAATTATTGGGCGGCATATGTCGTTTTGCAGTTTGTACAACTTCTGTAAATGCAGCTTCTATAAGATTGAATTTTGATTTCATAGTGATAAATTCGACGGTTACAAACAACTCGGTTCCGCTTGTACACCCTTCCCACAACGACCTCATAGCAGAATTCAATAACTCATAAAAAAAATTTGCTTCCGTTGTTGGCTCTTCAACATTTCCAGTCTCATCGTCGCTTTGCTCAATGTTAGGAAACATTGATCGTGCAACATCTTGCACCATATTTTCTATCGGATTCGTCACTGTATTATCGTTCATCATTGTACTATCGTCCTCTACCGCTACAAGGTAAGACGTAGGTTGAACAAGTTCTTCATGATGATCCCATAAGTGATAATTCGACACAAAACCAAATTTATACAGATGTACTTCTACTACATGTACATCTGGCTTCCAATGCTTCAGATATCCGCACTTACTACACGGACAACGAATGTCTACGTTACTCCGATTATTAGATTTAGCGAATCTAATAAATTCTTGGACTCCATTACAAAAATGTTCCTTTATCGACCCTTTCTTACCGGTTCGGGCTTGATATCACTACACTATAATAGCCAATTGGCAACCCTTTTATTTTTCAATTGGCAACACTTATTTGGTTTGTAAGGTGGTAACAATAGTACGTGTTGCTATATTAAAAAAGTGTTGCCAAAAATACATATTAATAACTTTATTATTAGCAACACTTATTTGGGTTGTTAAGGGTGGATTCTGGGGGTAAAAATGTAAACAAACCAGCATAACCCTAATTCCTCTTCTACGTTCCATCGTTCCAACGCTTTCCCCCTTTTGGCCGCGTAAAACATTATTTCCCTCCCACGAGAATCTCAAAGGAAAAAAAAAATCTGAGCATGACGAAGATGAAGGCGAAGATGAAGGTTCCTCTCTGATCGGATTTTAGGGGTGGCTTCACTCGTTTTCAACTCGCAGGTATAAATTTCATTCAATTTTAGGGATTTTGTTTGATTTCAACTCAGGGTACAACTCGCGTTTCGGGTTACAACTCGCGCTTTAGGGTTCAATTCGCTTTCAACTCCGTCTTTGCTATTATCTTCGGATTTGAGGTAAATAATTTTATTATCGTTGCAGTTAGGTCAATTGATTTATGTTTTGTTAGTTATTATCGTTGCAGTTAGGTTCACTAAATAATTTGAACATCTTAATTATTTGTAGCAACTCTGAATTAGTTTTAGTAACTCACCATGTATATATGTTGTTAGGAAGTTTTAATTATGCAGATGTACCAAATATCTCAATTTAGGTTTCATTGATTAAATCAAGAATTTTATTGCCTAGTTGCAAATGCAATTGATCAGAGGTCTTACTAATCTGCTGCAAAATTAAATCAAACATGGTTATGCTTCAGATAAACTTGACTTCCATTTTATTATTAAACTTAACAATCTTTCTTTTGAATCTTCAAAAATAGTTCTATTGATTATCCTTTATGGCTTAACCGCATTTCCAGTATATGAAGCTTTATGCGATAATTCAGCTATTTCTAACATTGATTACTTTGTTACATTTTATCGAGACTTTTTTTTTCTATTTGGAAGATTTGGATAATTAATTCTCGTGTCTTAACTAACTAAATGAAGTCATTAAACCTAATAAAGAGTAATGCAATGACCAAGTAATAATCCAGCACCTTCCTTCCATTAAAAATGGTTTCGGGAAAATCTCTTGTAAATTAAAATGGACGATATATGGTTCTAGATATCTTTATTTCTTTTTTCCCTCAGGATTTAGTTACAATATACTCTGTTACACAGTTTGTATTGTGATATGACAGAGCCTGATTGTTTATAATATGGAAGTGGACTTGATTTTTGCCCATGCAGCTGTGACATTTGCAATTTTTATCCTGTTATTTAGCCATGTTTGTTAAGTTGCACTCTTCATATTGAAAACTAGAATTTGATATTTAAAGCATCTTTCACATTTCAAAGTTACTATATTGGATGTTAAACGCTTTAAAAGATATTGTTTTATGTCCTAGATTCATTCTTTGTTATGGTTTTTCGTTTTCAAAATGATATTCAATTTTCTTATCCCAAATCCCTTCACGTTGGGTTTTTGACATCTGTAATTAATTTTTCTTATTATTGGTAGGCACGACGTACTCAAGCATATCCATTCATCAATTATTTTTTTGGTCTGGGCCAAGTGAGTATGTTTTTATATCTAGAACTTGCCCTCATCCTTTGCTCTCTTCCTCTCATTTTTTTTTTCAAAATTAATTTGAAACTGCATTTATGTGATTTCAAGTGGAGTTGAGATGGCAGCGATTAAATTTTAACAGTTCCTTTATTGATTGTAGAATGTAATCCTGTTTTCATTACGTTTCATGGTCATGTTATAAATTAGTGGGCACAACTACATGATACATATATGGACACATGTTTATTTCGCCTAGCCTATTTATAATGGTGAGTGTATAATTAAACTTGGCCCCGTTAATTAAATATTTTTGAACCAGGTTTACATTAAGTATGTGATGTCATGCCTCTTTTATATTTATTTTGTTTTGTGTGCATTATTTTGTCCTTTTCTTCACATACAACATGTTGAGTGTAGATTTATCTAACCAAATATAAAATGCCATGGAGAATATGCTTAAAATGACTGGGTGGTGTTTCCATTATGGTGTTCTCATTCGTTAAGTTTTTAGTATATTGCACATGTTCTTACTTTTTGTTCTCTTTATAAGATTTTCATGTAACTGCATTTAGCTAGATAACTATATAATAGGGAAGGTTGACTCAACCGTAAAATGTTGAAATCATTTATTTACTGATAATGTTATCTGAATATTTAGCTTATAATATTCACATTGTGAGACTAGTCATAGCGGAGCTGATATATGTAAACAGAGAGAGGGGGGGGGGAGCTACTGGCAGTTTTAATATGTAAGCTAGTTTCCTTCTATTACGCAACTATGTGAAAACCTGAAGTGTATACTATTTTAATTGAAGTGTTAATTTTAAAGAAAAAGAGCTGAAGGGTATATGATCCAAATTTTGTCATCATACATTGATTGTTTACTGCATTTCTAAGTAAGAGACCAATTATAATTTTGCTCCCAAGCCTAAAATCTAATAGCTTTGATATGTATCGACTCGCAGCTAGTGCTCTACTGGTTAATCAGCAAAACAATTTACTGCTGTTGTCATGTTGTTGCTTTGGCAGATTAGTTACTCTTTAGTGGGTACTAATAAGATTGCTAACTTTCCAGTATTGAGGAGGATTTATATGTCAGGCCTGAAATTTTATATTGAGATAGAGACATATTTAATATGAGGTTAGAGATGGGGACCAAAGATTAAAAGTAGGGAAGATACTATTGTGATAGGCCAAGTAAGTAATGTTTTTCGTTTGTTAGCAAATGATATATTGAACTTTTGTTTCCATATTGGCTAAAAATAGTCGTGAAGACTGTAATTTCTAACTAGCCCTTTGAGAAATTACTAAGAATGCTAAATAGCCCTTTGAGGGAAGTTTCTTGTTGAACGAGACCTATACTAACATGTTGCTGGCATATAAGTTTATAAATAGCCCCTTGACAAACGTTGCTTGCAATCTTTTCTCTCTTTTCTATGTTGTTGAACTTATTGAGTAATTGAATAAATTATTTTGCAATGATATAGGCATTATTCTCAATACAAAGCATGATAGTGGTATTAAAAGAGAAAATTTTAGAAGCCAAAGTTAGCAGTTTGATTCCATGTTCATTGATGTTTTCATTTGGTAAATATGACTGTTTTCTTTTGAAATTAAATAAAATCCTAAATTACTGTAAACTGTGACAATTGCATTGAATATATATAAAATAGGAAATTCAAAATTTACTACAATTTTTATGAAGCTTCCTAAAACTGCACAATTACAGTCTTCCTTGATTTTCCATTGACTGGATCATATAATATAAAATGGAATAAATATGTAAAATAGTCCATCCGAGGTGGATAATCTGGGAACAAGGCGCTATAGTCTTTTCGTATCTACGATAATCCATATCAACTTTTAACACGTCACTACCTTTGGTTGAATTTATGCACTATAGCGGACATTTTGTGACATTGAGATTATTTTCCATGTTCAATTTTAAACACTTGCTCATATTTATGTGTTAACACTTATGGTAATGCATTTACTGTTTATATTGTATATGGAAATATCAACTACGATAATAAATTCCTATTATCATATTTAGGAAACCATACATTTGTCAAAACTTACAGGAATTTTAGCATTTACATTAATAAATTACCAGCTTACCGTAAATACCTAAGGATCACTTCATAGGACAAGTCATTAATGCACAATATCTCATTTTACCTGACTTTTATTATTTCTTCTTTCCAAATTATTTCCAGATTAATTTTTTTATTTTTCGACCTTGAATCTTTTTTATTTATAACTTAGCTGCAGTAGTGTACGTGTATACTAGATGCTTAGTAATAGTTCATGCGATACCCTAGGCCAAACTGATGTTATTTTTTAATTGCAGAAAATGGGTAAAAATACGAAAAGAAAGAGGACTACGAAAAAATCATAAGGTAATGGTTTGAGGACCTGAGAATAAGTTCAAAAGCATTGGTCAGATGTATTGTAAAGAAGATACATGCACAGCTATACATGCATGTGCCTATCTGTATAAAGAGGCATATAGATATCAACGTTTGCAAAGAGATTTATATTAATATATCTATATTGAAGTGATAACCTTATTTCTGTAACCAAGGAAAATCTTAGGTATACCTGATCACATATAATAACCTGTTGGAGTATTTCAACATAATATGTTGATTGCTATATTCTAAAATACTGAAATAATGAAAAGAGAAAAAGTGACTTCTTCTAATATATCTATGTTCAAGTACACACTTCATTCACAATGGACTCAACTAAAATCTTGATTCTAATAATTGCTATACTACTATCAGGCACCGTTAAACTGTCAGATAATTATTTTGGCACGTATTTAATTCTATTAAATAGAGCAATTTAAGTAAATTCTGAGCCTTCCATGACTTAGATAAATCTGAAAATTAGATAAATCCTCAAAAAATCATGTCATCAATAAATCATCTAACTAAATTCTATTATTTTGGCACGTATTTAATGCATAGTTCAAATCATGGTTTAAAAACTAAAGTTACTTAGCTATGGGCTGATCCTTGGATCTCCCGCCTTCCATCCTAGCGTTAATACAATATTGGGATATGCTTATCAATATATTAGTTTTTCGATCTACTTAATACCAAAGAAATTGATCTGAAAATTCTTTTGAAAAATTAAGTCGTATTTACTCCATTAATAAAAAATAAGAATTTAAGAGAGATTCCCATAGTATATTATTTGTTGGTATTACAAGAAAGTTGTGAGCGATAATAAAGGTTACTGTACATGCACATTTTGGATGAAAAAATTAATTTAAAATATCTGAATAAAGTTTTTTTTATAACAAGTGCAGTTTTTTTTATAACAAGTGCAGTTTTTTCTTTGTAGCAACGGGTGGATTTATGTCTAACTCAAGTTCAAGGGAGTGGATTAAAAGTCCATATAGAAATTCTGAAGAATATAAGCAAGGCGTTCGAGACTTCATTAGTTTTGTGAAGAATCACTCATCTTGCGATGTTGAAATTTGCACCTGTCCTTGTATTAAGTGCAAGAACTCTAAGAAGCTCTCACTGGAAAGCGTTGAGAAACACTTAATCATTCATGGTATGATTAAAACATATAATAGGTGGTTTTTTCATGGAGAGATGAGCAACAATAACATGGGGATGAATCATACAAAAAATATTATTTCAGATCCTCATATCCAAGATCAAATTCAAACCGACCATTGTGTAGAGGGGGCTCTTAGAAATCTCGTAGACGATGCTTTTGGAGTGCATAATATGCCACAAGCTAGCGGTGAAGAGGAAGTTCAACGTACAAATACAGACAATTATCATTCTTACCTTGGAGAGAAGCACAAAGAATACGCAGATAAAGCAAATGAAAAACTTTATTCTTCTTGCGAAGAGGGGATTACAACGTTAGGTGTAATTGTTGAGCTTCAGAACCTTAAAAAAGAATTTAACTGGTCGGGAAATAGTGTGACTGAGTTGTTGAAGCGATTAAAACGTTGGCTTCCAAAAGAAAATAATTTACCTGACAAGTATCCCACGATGAAGAAAATAATAAAGGATTTGGGAATGGAGGTGAAGCATATACATGCTTGTGTCAATGATTGTATATTATTTTGGAAAGAAAATGTTGATACGAAAGAATGTCCTGTGTGCCATAAAACAAGGTACAAAACAAAAAAAACAGTGTTAGGTGAGGTTAAATTAACGAAAGAACCAAGAAAAGTTTTAAGATACTTTCCTATAAGTCCATGATTAAGTAGATTGTACACTATACCATGGATAGCTCGTAAAATGCAATGGCACAAGAAAGCTACACCATCTTGGAATTCCATGCGACATCCTATAGATTCAGCTGAATGGAGATCAGTCAAAAGTCGGTGGCCAGAATTTGCTATTGAAGGACGCAATGTTTGGCTTGGTATTTCTACGGATGGGTTTAATCCAAATGGTGTTCTCTCCAATAGTTATAGTTGTTGGCCTGTTTATATGATACCTTATAACCTACCCCCTTCGTTGTGTATGAAATCACAATTTCAAATGTTGAGTATTTTAATTCCTGGACCAAGAGCACCAAGTCAGGACATTGATGTATACTTGGAACCTCTTGTCGATGAATTAAAACGTCTTTGGGACGAAGGAGCTTCTGTTTTTGACACAGAAAAGTAAGAATTTTTCAATATGAAAGCAATATTACTATGGGGAATTCATGATTTACCAGCTTTTGGTAACTTATCTGGCTGTGTGACTCATGGTTATAAAGCGTGCCCTGTCTGTGCTACCGAGACAGAATCAGAGTACATCGGCAACAAGATCATCTATTCAAAATATAGAAGGTTTTTGAAGAATGATAATCCATATAGAGCATTAAAACACGGATGGTACAGGGATGTTGAATATAAAGAGCCTCCAACTAGGCTAAGAGGCTCGCCTCTTTTAGAAAAGCTTGAGCGTATCAAATATATTCGTGGCAAAATACCACCAAGCAAAAAGAGATTGATTTCTGAAGCTTATGATAATGTAGATTGTCTTGTCGATGAGGAAGGAAGGCCGGCATGGTATAAGAAGTCAATTTTGTTTGACTTGGATTATTGGAGCAATCATAAAGTTCGTCATACTATTGATGTGATGCATACTGAAAAAAATGTTGTTGAACATCTCATCAATTTTATGTTTAACAAAGGAAAGCAATCTTCTAAACTTGCATTTGATAAGGATCACAAGTTGCAATGTTGTCAATTCTTAAAGATGCAAAACTTCCATCATGTCTTGCAACTAAGTTAAATGGTCTTATATGTCTTCAACCACCCGGTTTGCAAATTAAAAAGACATATGATTATCATATTCTCATCCAATACTTGCTTCCTATCATGGTTCAACATGCATATCCAAAGTGTCGTGAGTTAAGACGAGCGCTTTTACAAGTAAGCTTGTACATCAACATAATATGTTCAAAAGTTCTTGTTCGAGAACATGTGCAAGCGGCTAAAGATATGATTGCTGAAGCATTATGTGTATTGGCACACTATGTTTCAACGGATTTTTTTGATATAAGCATCCATTTGATGGTACATTTAGCAGATCAAGCTCTGCTTTGTGGACCATCGAATTATATATGGATGTATCCATTTGAAAGGTAAATATTGTTTTTGCATTCAAATTATTTTACCTAAGGGTTATGAAATAACTAACTGTAAGTATGCATATTAATTTTTGTGTGCCAGGGCTATGAAAGATTGCAAAAACATACCTAGTAACAAAAGGTATATAGAAGGATCAATTTCTGAAGCATACCTTGTTTCAGAATCAGTTCGATACGCAATGGAATATATGCCAAATCCACGTGATGGAAATCATAGCTCTAAACAAGCATCCTTTTTAGATGAGAATAGTGATGACATATATGAGCGTTCCATCGTTGAAGGTAAACCGTTAAAATTATCTAGAGTGCAACGATCACAGATTCGACGATGGTTACTATTTAGAATTGATATACCGGAACGAGATGAATACTACAGGTCATACATTTTCACCTTTTTCAATATGTATCACATTTAGTCAAGAATATATATATATATATATATATATATATTTATCACAACATTGAATTTGTAGTGCATACCGCTTAACTTTAGAAGACGGTCTTCGTGGTAAAAGGAAAACTATCACAAAAGCAGAAGTAGTAGTCCAATCTGAATTTGTTGATTGGCTATACAATAAGGTGTGCTAAATTTACTTGAGAGCAATATATTTCTTTTTAACTAATGTTATTCTATTAATTTTGTTAATTCTTAACAGTTAGTGGACGAAAAATGCATGAACACAATGTTATGGTTGTATGTCAATGGTCCAAAGTGGGAAGTCAGAACTTTTCTTAAGTATAGAGTGAACGGCTATACATTCTCTCCTCAACATTATGACGATAGCATTTCAACGCAAGATAGTGGTGTCTGTATGGATGCGATCACAACATTTGTTGCAAGTTCAAAAGATTTAAATCCTACGGATGACGATGGTATGGTGTTATTAGAGAGATCATGGAAGTTGATTACTATGATTTTCAACATGTGGTATTCTATTGTGATTGGGTGAATGTTGCAGATAAGACAAATGGTTGTAAAGTTTGCCCGGATACAAATTTGTTAATGGTAAACTTAAAGAAGCTCAAGAATACCGATGGAGAATATGATGAGCCTGCTATTCTTGCGTACGAAGCAAGTCAAGTATTTTACATCATAAATACACATATCAATTCCGACTGGTCAATTGTTCGACGCTCTCCTAAACGCATAATGGATAACATAGATGATTATGAAGTACCAACAACATATCAATCTATTTTGAAAGAACAACCAAATTTAGAACCATTATTGAAATGTATTCAATCGAAATCAACATGTTGATTGAAAATATTTTGCATGTATTTTTCTTGTTTTGATCATGCAATTGTACAATTATGTTGTGTTTTGAAATGTATGATTTTCTTTTATTGATGTCTTTTGAAACTATTGCCAGTTTGTTATGTTAATTCTTGTCTTGTAAGTATCTTTTACGTGTTATGTTAACTTTACATTTTGTTTGTTTTTTAATGTATATTTTTCATTAAAATGACAAACAATAGCGCAAATGCAAATTTAAGTACAACACAGACTATTGAACCTCAACCACCCAAAGGTAAAAAGTACTTTATAACGGTTGGGGTTGAGGATGCAGTAGGGGAAGATTCAGCTAAATGGAGTACACGTAGTGGTGAGTTAATTCGTTGTCATATACCCGTTGGCTACAAAGAATGGAGGGCCGTAGATAGCTTCTACAAGGATAAACTATGGGAAGGGCTTTTGGTATTTTCACTCATATCAATTTCATCATCAAGTTTAAATTATGATATATTTGATTGTTTCATGATTTCGTTTATTTTGTTTATTTTCTCGTGATAGGAAGAATTTGACATGGATGTAGACCCTAGCATAGCTCGACCGTTATTAGAGAAACATTTCCCACCGTACTATAGATCAATGAAGTCAACATTAAGAAAAAGTCTTCTTAAAGTTGATGACACTATGATTCCTAAACGTGTTGCCATTGACAGATGTCCAGATGATATAGAAAGAGTGTGGTGGGAAAAGTTCCTTGATATTGAGTATACGAATGAAAAGATGGAGCAATGTAAAAAAATGCAAAAAACAAAGCGAAAAACCAAATTACTCATACTCTAGGAAGGAAACCTTACCATAGAGTGCACCATGAAATGGTAATAAAATTATCTTTTGTAAATGGTTGTTTGTAGAATGTTATATTAATTATGTGTTGTCAACTTTGATATTTCTTGTAGGTCTTATCCAATCCAGAAGCAAATATTTCACGAACGACGATTTGGAAGGTTGGACATAAAAGAAAATCGGGAGAAGTACTACCATGTGCCGCAGAAACATATGTAGGTTTGCATATATGTTGTTAAGCTCAGTAAATTATTTATTTGATCATTATTTGCCTGAACTCATGATGTTTTGCCTGAACAATGTTGAGTACATAAAGTTGGGTTTCTACAAATACCGAAAACATATACAGCTTTGCTGAGCCTTACCGCTCAGCTTTGCTGAACCACAGGCTCAGCTAGCTGAGCCTTGCCGCTCAGCAAAGCTGAGCCGTAAGGCTCAGCATTTGCTGAGTTTTGGCTCAGCAAATGCTGAGCCCACGGCTCAGCAAAGCTGACCTACAGGCTGAGCCGTGGCTCAGCATTTGCTAAGCTTTTGCCCAGCAAATGCTGAGCCTGAGGCACAGGCTTTGCTGAGCTTTGGCTCAGCAACTGCTGAGCCTTACCGCTCAGCTTTGCTGAGCCACAGGCTGAGCCTGAGGCTCAGCAACTGCTGAGCCTTACCGCTCAGCTTTGCTGAGCCACAGGCTCAGCATTTGCTGAGTTTTGGCTTAGCAAATGCTGAGCCCACGGCTCAGCAAATGCTGAGCCTGAGGCTCAGCACAGGCTCAGCAAATGATGAGCCTGAGGCTCAGCATTTGCTGAATGCTGAGCCTGAGGCTCAGCATTTGCTGAATGCTGAGCCTGAGGCTCAGCAAATGCTGCTGAGCCACAGGCTCAGCAAATGGTGCTCAGCTGTGGCTCAGCAAAGCTGAGCTTGCTGAGTTTTGGCTCAGCATTTGCTGAGCCAAAACTCGGCATTTGCTGAGCCAAAACTCAGCAAATGCTGAGCCTTTTGGCTCAGCAACTGCTGAGCCGAGCCTTACCTAATTTGCAAGATGTTTTTCTGTTTTGACTTTTGTGAATTCGGTATTTCGTGCGAGATGTTTTTCTGTTTTTAACAAGAAACTGAACTTTTCAATTTAATGTGATATTCAATTAATGCAGGCACTTCTAGAGGCAGCGGAAGAAAAGAGAAAATTGGATGGTAGTTCTAGTGGCGCAGTAGATGATCTTGATAATGATCCAATTGCAGAAGTTTTTGGTTCCGACACGAAGAAAAATTATTGTCGAGCAATTAGTTCTACTTCTTCTATAAAACAAGTAAAGGTGGCTCGAGCTGTAAAAGCTGTAGCTGATAAAAAACAAGCCGTGGATTTGTCCGTTTGGAAATTGGAGATAGAAAGGCAAGTAGCTACTCAAGTTAATAACGCCATCAATTCAATTACTTCAACTTTTATGAAATTTATACCTAATATGCAAGAAAAACTTGTTGCAAGTCCTTCCACTCCTCGTACAGAAGGTGCTTCTAATTTAAGGGATTCTCCTATAAGTAATAATGTAACCGTTACTCCAAATGTGTCACTTAATGATCTTCATTCATCTACAATGGAAAAGAAATACGTAATGCTATTGTCAAATGATTTAGAGAAGGAGGTAGCAAAAGGTTATCTTAGAACACAAACAGTTTGTCATTTTAGGAAAGTGGTACCGAATATTGAGAAAGTAATTTGGGTTGTTGAAGTTCTTGAACCGGATGCACCAATTTATGATGGTCCTCAAAATGGAATGTACAAGTTATGTGAATTTTCAGATGGAGGCTTCGTTATATGGCCAGAGTTTCGTATTCATTATTTGTAGAATCTTATTTATGTATTGAATTTAGCAAACTAATTATGTATTATTGAATTTGACATCTTAATTATGTATTGTGTTTGTTTATTGTTAACTGATATTCTATGTCGTTATGTTATGAATGTTATCTATTAGTATGCATTGAGTTTAATATTAGTTTTTGATTCATATTAAATATCGTCTGTATTATCATCATGTTGGTTATTAATTGAATATTAATGTTAGAATATGCGAGTTGTTAATACATATTTCTGTTATTATTAAAATTTATATTTGTTGTAAATTAAAATTTTGTAACATGTATAGGCGTTACAAACAAATGTATTGCAACATGTATAAGCGTTGCAAACAAAAATCTTACAACACTTACAAGCGTTGCTAAAGAAAATCTACCAACGCTTATAAGCGTTGCTAAAGAAAATCTACCAACGCTAATAAGCGTTGCGACTGAAAATTTACCAACGCTTGTAAGCGTTGGTACAGAAAATCTACCAACGCTTATAAGCGTTGGTACTAATTTGCCACCCCTCCATAACAACACTAATAAGCGTTGCTGAAATTGTTTGCGACGGTTACACTCGTTGGGAATAACCTGTTTTGGTGTAGTGATACATCCAACTGCGATCACGAAAATAATCGAACATTTTCCTGATTTGCAACAAATATGTAAGAAAGTTCGATCGAACGTAACACTTTATACTATTTTAAATCTTGTAAAATTTCATCTATAACTACTGCATGTTTTCGAATTTTTTGTTTATTTCTTTTTTACTTTGACGGGCGGTCTACCTACTTCCCATTACAAATATAATAACGTAAGCATATTTTATAAATCATTTCAGTTTAAACGGTTCAACAAAATTTCGGCAGCACTTCCCTTTGGTCCCTGTATCGTACACAGATGCGTGTACACAGGGAACAAATAGGAAGTGCCATCGAAACTTTGTTAACCGTTTAAACTGAAATGACTTATAAAATATACTTACGTTATTATATTTGTAACTTGTCCAATACTAGGATAAATCCAACGAATATTGTATCAGATGAATATAGATTTCAGTTTTGTGTAAAAACGAATACCCATATAACGATCATATACAACACTTGTCGGACGGGGCCAAATTTATCTAAGGGGTTCACATAAGTAGTCAAAAAACATTCAATCTAAGTTTAAACAAAAAAACAACACAAATGAAAAAAGTGCGTTTTTTGCGCTATGAGCTTTTTTGCGCTTCACTAATAGCTGCGTCTTAAACTTCAAAAAAGCTCCTTAGTTGCATCTTGTGCCTTTTTTCGTCTACATGTGCTTTCAATTTGAGTTACTTTCAACTTGTACTTTCAATTTATACAATAACATGACAATGGAAATTATGAAGTATAAATTAGTTTGATTTACTTTTGGTTACTTTTAGTTTAAAGTTATAAATTATGAAGTTAATTAGTTTCAATTTTTGAACGATAAACTAAGATTTCAATTTTGTTAATATTATAGCAACAAATTTTTCAATTTTAGTTTGTTAATATTATAGCAACAAACTAAACTTTTAAGTTTGTCAATTTTAGTTAATATTACAACAACAAATTTTTTTTTTTGAATATTGCAAATGAATTCTTCAAATTTGTTTGGACCGACTATTATAGAATTCGTTGGTGACATAATTAACTGTGCATGCATAGAGAGTCATCATTACACCATTTCACAAGTCTTAATCAAGTTACTACCGCTAAACAATCACATTTACTTCATTTTTTTCTCAAATGATACTACAACACAATCAACCTAAACACACAATCAACGTAAACCCAATTATATACATGATAATCGTCGTTGTCATGCTCCTAAATCAAGCACATATGTGATTAATCAACGATTTCAACCACCTAATCAATTCCACTTATTCCCAAATCAATGTATAACATTATCGATATCAAATGCATCTCACAACACAACAAATTTCATACCCATAAACAATCAATTTCAAACCCCATATAAACATACAAAACAACCCTAAATAAGCCTAAATAACCCTAATTAAACATATAATAGGGATTAGAAGACATACCGGAGCAATTTCAAGTGTTTGGATGGAGTTTTGGATGAAGAAATCAAGTGTTTAAGGGGGGGGCGACGGCTGCAGAGTTTAAATCCGTTTTTTTTTTTTTTTTTTGTCTCGTGAAACTGAATTGGGGAAGAAAGCCAGGCTGACTAATATGATTAAATCGAGCGACGGCTAGCGACGGCTTGCAACGACCGATTTTTTGGCCGTCGCCCAGTCTCGTCGCAAATTGAAGCCTTTCTAGTAGTGATGGTCTCTTAGCAAATTAACTGAAATGAGTGAAAAGAACACGTTTGATGGCTTGAACAAAAGGAAACTCATATAAATTACCTTAAACAAAAAATTCACATAAGCTAATATTTACATCGGCGAATGAAATTAAAATTGAAAATCTAAATAGAATATAAAAAAACTAGGTATTTTTCAGTTATATTAGACTACACTCCAGATATTAGTTATGTTGAACACATGTCTCTTGTAATAAGATGTGTTAATATTTCAACTAATCCTGAAAGTTTATAAGGTGGATCGTATAATGTAATGGCAAATATATAAATGTTCACCTAAGTATAATATAATAAGATAGTAAAATAAATGCAAATATGGAAAATGCACACCATAATTTTATATTGGTTCAGACATTCGTCTTACGTCTAGTCCCGAAGCTCTGCTTCGGAATTTCAACTCTCAAGAAAAACTCTCGCTTCGTCCGGAGGAACAGGCTTGGTTAAAATAAAGTGTTCGTGTCAAAGAGTGTGTTCTAATATAACACGAATATTTTGACTGATGAGTACAAAAGCTTCCAATATACCTTCAGAGTAGTAGTTGAAATGAAGTGTAGGAGTAAGTGGAAGAATTGTTGATATATAGATTCAAAGAGTATAAAATATAGAAATATTCGGGTAAGTCAAATTGATGTCGTTCTCTTGAATCTTTTGCTATATATAGTCGCGAGGAGTTGTATTTGAATGGTGGTGGCCACCGTTGGTCATCCAAAAGTTGCTTTGACTGACGATGAAGAGTTGCAATGTCGGGAAGTGGAAATATCTTTTGGAAATATGACAGATACAACTCAAACCTTTCGGCCGAAACCCAAGTCAGACGTCTGGAATTTATTTCAGACGTCTGATTTATGCTTCTGATCATTTTTGAAGCCTAACAGCAGACGTTTGAAAATAATTTCGAAAGTCTAATATTGTGTATCGACAACTGTTGTCCATTTTGTGTATGTTCTTTGTTGCTTTAATTAGTTTGCATGTTCTTGCATTTCCTTTGCTTGTTCTTGAGCATTGCTGTCATAGCATAATTTGAGTCGATCTTGTAGATAGCCTGCATAAATGCAGATATGTATATATATATACGATTTCCATTGTATATATAGTGGTTGTCATCTATTATGCAAAATTTACACAAATTGCTCTGATACCAATCCGTTGGGGTATTATGCACAGCGGAAAAGACAAAACATCCAAAAATGATTTTTTTTTTCATCCAATCACTTGAAGAAGAATTTTCTTGAAAATACAACATAATAGATTAGAAATAATAGCAGTACACAAATATTCCACCCAACCACCATCTTTATTGATTCACCAAGATATTGCTTACGCTCAATGGATCAAAACAAAAAATAAACAAAATACAATTGAATCAATAACCAAATTGAGAAAGAGAGAGAATATTTAGATGACTACAAATATTATTGGTGAAGAAGAGCAATGAAGAACGACGACAAACCCTTGAATCAACCTGGAGGCACAAACTGGGTCTATCAACAGTAAGTAGGAATAATTTCTCTCGGTCCTAATTCCTTCATTTTCCTATCCAGGGCGCAAGCTCTGGAGGTACACAACCTCTCCAGATGTCTCACATAATTTCATATTTTCATGATCTAACGATGAAGGATGCATATATATAGGATAATAGAAGACCTGGGAAAATATCCAGATTTCCCTTCAAAATATCTTCAGAATGTAATCTTTTTTCCTTCTATGATATAATCAATTGATCAACCAATCAAATCAATTAATTGAGTACTTTCCTCTTCAAAAAATATTTGAATCAACATATTCAACAGTTGTCATCGAAACCGCAGAATGGATTTTCTAACATTTTTCCTCTTTGATGATGACAACTATACAATGTACTTAGAAATATAATTTATATATAACCTCCCCCTGAATATATGAACCCCTATATATGTATACTTTACAAATCTACAAACCGCTCTCCCTTTGTCATTATCGAAAAGGAGATAAATCTTCGATAAGAATCATAAATATCTGAACTTTAGATACCATGTACACGCAAAAGTCACGAGCATATAGCTGATCGTACCATGATGTGTATAATATTAACCTGATATTAATTATAAATATTTTAACTTTAGATATGTACGCACCAAAATCCAAAAATATAATCGAGCATAGCATGAGTTAAATTACCATCAAATTAATACCATTACATAATTCCATAAGATTTTCACAAACATAACATTAAGTTTTTAACAATATTTACATAACCATCCAAAATACAACTTTTTAAATGATTTCTAAGTGATGTCGTCTTGAGTTTTTCTATACACCTCTTTTTCTTTGTCACCAGTTTTAGATGATTCTTCTAGGTGTAATTCTTTTTCTAGTGAAGAGAAAGAGATGGTGGAGATAATGTGGGTGGTCGCATACGACGTAGAAGTTGTTTAAGTAAAAATACCATTGTACTCATTGTTTTTTCAAACGTTGTGAATAGTGAAACAAGAGTTAGCTCCATATTAGCAATATGATTTCCTAAGGCTACTTGATATTGATAAAGAATTTGTTGATTTTGAAGCGTTATTTCACGTATCGATTCATTTGAAAGTATTTGAGTTTTAAAAGGAACCAACTCTTCATTGGATTGACAAAGGAACGAGAAGGAGGAGGTTCGTGTTGATGTTCATCTTGATGCTCTTGATGATGATCTTGTTGTCCTTAATGTTTTTCCTTTCATTCTTTAAGGGTAACACATGTAGGAGGTTCTTGTGGTAGATGCATAAGGTGAAAAAACTTTTTCGAAGCTTCTTTCACCGGAAGCTCTTCAAATGTAGATAAATAAGAAGGAACCTTATCCGATTGTAATAACCTCATAATATATGGAGCATAGATGATGGATTGACATGATCAGTTCTAAAAATTCTTCATTTCATCGAATATAAACAGTACCTAATTAACTCTTGTTCCACTAAAGAGAGCGTGTAATGCTTTGTTCTCAAAATTGTGTATTTGTTCATGTAATTTCTAGATGGGGAATAATTGTATTGATAAGCATTCGTGTAAGAAGCCTAGCTTTTGGACGTAAATACTTTGTAGTAAATCGTGGCATCTTCCCAAAGTTTATGTGTTACTTTATCTCTTGGTTTAAATCACATGTCAGGAATGTCATAAAGATTTTGTCCAGTGTTAGAACATTGTAGAATACATCCTATACTTTCGGGGATGTATCAGCCCATATTTCCATAGACACTTGACCATAGCCAATCATTTTCATTCTCGGTATTAAAAACAACGGAACTGTCCAAGTTAGCATAAAAGAAGAATTTTTAAATTTGATTGATTTGAATATTATTATGTGAATATGAAATAGGTGTATCAAGGCCAACATCTTGACATAAACCGTGTAATTCATATAAAGGAAAATCTTAGAGAGAATAGAACGGACCCGTATGTATTTTTGAAAAGTACAAAACGAAACTAACTTAATTTGATTTTTAAATTGATCCCGACCGGTCAATGCTAAGAAGAATAGAAAAGAAAAGGAAAGAAAAAGAAAAGGCAACCAAGAGGATACACTATAGAGTTTAATATTAAAACTTTCCTTTGCATATTTTCGCAGTTCAGAAAACACTATTCGTTTTTTCCTATCACATACAAGAATCAAAGAAATTGCCTAGATTCTAAAGTGGAAATATGCACAGAAGACACCAAGTATCATTTCTCGGCTGGTGGATAGGAAAAAAAAATAGATTGAAAGATAGTGATAAGTATAACTAACATTTTAGGCAGTGTAAAATTAAGTATAACTAGCACTTTTTAATAGTGCAAAAATTGAATATAATACAGGTTATATTTAGCATTTTTCATCAATCTTTTTTTTTCCTTTAAAATTTGTTTATCAGCTTAAAAATGGAATTTAGTTTGCTTTAGACTAATTCGAAATTTTGTCCTTTCTAATCACCTCAAGTTTAAAACCGATCAAGCATGCATGGCACGACACAATTCCTTATTTTCTTCGTATTAACCGTTCTTATGAGCTCACTTCAAAGTTCAAACCCTACATCAAATTATCTTATTTTTGATTGGGTTCAACCATATTATTAAAATAATAATTCTAACATAAAAACAAGTGGCTATGATGAATTTGAGACAAGTGGAGAAAGGAGATGGAAATATTGCACATAACTTCAACAGGTGAATTCCTCTATTCCCATTTCATATGCCCTCATTATCCCCATTATATCGCAGTCATACATCATCATTGTTCAAATGATCTTCGAGATTCGCCCGAAGTAAAAATAGATAGGGATGATATTGAAAACAACCATTAAGATATAATTGACAATGCCATAATTTCTATGTTTTCAGGTGCAAACATCAACACATCTAAATTCACGGTTTAGTAAGTAATCATAAAGTTTAGACCCAACAATTAAGCGAGTATTTGATTTCATTGTTTCCATTTGTTCAATTAACACATAATACATATAAGAAACCATCATCAATTCCTGAATGTTAGGCAAATTAGGTCAGGAAATTAAACAGCTAAGACTCTACCCAAAAATGCCACAAAGATATTCCAGAAATGCACGCACTCTACCCAAAACTAGTTCATCCCCCAACAAAGTTAACAGCAAAACTTTGGACTAATCATCTCTGAGTATGCACTGACGAATCAGCGAATAATTTTCCTACAGGTTTATGAAAGACAACTACAAAAGTCTCTAGACGACGTCAAGAACAACCCTTGGATCAGGAGGCAGCGGCAGCAAAGCCATCAACTGATTCCTACAAATCGGACAAACGGCATTAGCCATCAACCACAAATCGACGCATGGTTTATGAAAGACGTGGCCACACTCAGGCATCACCCTTGCAATCTGCCCTTCCTCGATCTCATCCAAACAGACCGCACACTCCGTCCCTTGTACCTTTGCGCCCTCCTCCACTCCTGACATTGACTCCAGCTGCAGCTTCGACAGTCCTCTCGGAAGATTCTTTCTTAATGGCCCCATCATTTGCTCTTCTGTACGACGGGCAGCTAAATCGCGTGACCAAAAGAAGATTAAAGCTATGCTGATCAGCAGCACTGCTATGCCCGGGCAGATAAGGAGGATCCCCAAAGTCACCTCCAAGAATACCATTTATTTTCAGAGTATATATATGTTGTGTATCAATGGTGCAGCTTGGAAATGCTTCACATATATATAGATGATGTATGTTGTTTGAATTGGTGTTGGGTACATGCATGCAAGCTGGAGAGTATGAATGGAAATTATAATTTTGTTGTGTTTAGATGGAAGTTTATTTAATACCTGTTTTACTCGTTGCCCATGGATTTGAAGGTGAGCGAAATTTATTGGAATCTACAGTTAATGCACATATTTTCTGTTCAGAATAATTCATTAATATAAACATCGCTGCCTTCCATTTAATTAGTTCATTCATCAAATGTAAATTCGCAGGTTGGCTGTAACAGTACACCATAATATTGGATGCCCTCGTTTGATTTGATTTTGGGTACAGAGAATTTGATTTGCTAGATACTAATCTGACATCAAGTGCACATAAATTATTGAACTTTCCAAACAATAGTTAAACCATGAGTTTTACCTGAGTGAACCACAGTTTTAACTTACCATGTTTTCTATGGTGCAACTCTGTCTCATTTTCATTTTTTAACGTTGCTTTTAAGGAAAGAAGTAAATATGTACTGCAAAAAATCATAATCTTTTCAAGATCTAAATCACAAACTTCATGATAATTAATAAGGATTAATTCATAATTGGTAGCAGTTAAATGATTTTTAATGAGTAATTAATGTACAAATTATTGATAATTAACAATGTTTCATCTGTGGTTAAAGTGTTCTAGTCTAATCGATTAGTAAAAAATAATTTTTACTTTAAATTATCATTGAAATATTTTGGATAAATTATATCTAGTAGATTACACATTCATAATTTAGTATTTTGTTATTATAATAATCATGAGTATGCAAATATTATTTACTGTTACTTTTATAGCGTTTAAAAATGCGTAAACAAGAATATGGACACATTTAAAGGGTTATAAAAAATGCTAGAGGAACTCACTAATTCACTGAAAAGTGCTTTTAATAGATTTTTCTTCAGAAGTACTTTAGTAGAAAGTTCGAGTTTGAATGCAGATACCCTTCTTATTGATGGGAATGATGATTACATTGATGATGGTATGACAATGAAGATATGAGCGAAAAGAAAGCAAGCATTGATTCACCATCATATGTGGTGAATGTTTGTATGGTTTTAAATGATCTGGTACATGGAAGAACACTGATCAACATTTAAGAGACCTGATGGTTGAAAGAGGTAATTTTTAAACAATAAAAGATAACAACTTTGATGCTATTAATAAACATTTTTCCTCCGCATTATATGCCAGCCATTTGTCTAACAAGGATAAGAAGAACAGAAAATAGTTGGTATATTCAAATTCACTTGACCAAGTATTTTGTTTTACAGTAAGTTAAGTTATTCACAAATCAAACGATGGCTGATCATCTTGCTAGTGAAGAAATCAATGATTGCTACAATATTAGTGCTAAGTTAAACAACATGAAAGTATTAAAGATTTTCTTTTGAATATGAGTAGTTGGATTGAGTTTGAAACAAGATTGAAAGTCAAAATAAACTCAGCCTAGAGTGTCCCAGATCAAACAACTAAGGAAAAGAACATTGGAAAAAAGTGTTGATAAGAATAATTACTGTTGTGAAAACACACTTTGCTTCCAATAATTTAGCATTTCATGAAGCAAATGGAAGGCTTTATGAAAATAATAATGGTCTCTTGGCAAATTAATTGAAATGAGTGAAAAGAACACGTTTGACGGTTTGAAAAAAAAGGAAATCCGTATAAATTACCTCGAACATAAAATTCACATAAGCTAATACTTACATAGGTGAATGAAATTAAAATTGAAACTCTTAATAGAATATTAAAAAAAAAACTAGGTATTTTTTAGTTATATTAGACTACACTCCAGAAATTAGTTATGTTAAACATATGTCTCTCGTAATAAGATGTGTTAATATTTCAACTAATCCTGAAAGTTTATAAGGTGGATCGTATAATGTAATGGCAAGTATATAAGTGTTCTACTAAGCGTAATATAATAAGATAGTAAAATAAATGCAAATATGGAAAATGCACACCATAATTTTATATTGGTTCTGACCTTCGTCCTACGTCTAGTCCCGAAGCTCTCCTTCGAAATTTCAACTCTCATTAAAAATTCTCGCTTTGCCAGGAGAAATAGGCTTGGTTACAATAAAGTGTTCGTGTCAAAGAGTGTGTTCTAATATAACACGAATATTTTGACTGATGAGTACAAAAGCTTCCAATATATCTTCAGAGTAGTAGTTGAAATGAAGTGTAGGAGTAAGTGGAAGAATTGTTGATGGCGTGAATTGCTAAAATGCAGATAGATAGATTCAAAGAGTATAGAATATAGAAGTAGTCGGGTAAGTCAAATTGATGTCGTTCTCTTGAATCTTGTTGCTATATATAGTCGTGAGGAGTTGTATTTAAATGGTGGTGGCCACTGGTGATCATCTAAAAGTTGCTTTGATTGACGATGAAGAGTTGCCGTGACGAGAAGCGGAAATATCTTTTGGAAATGTGACAGATACAATTCAAACCTTCCGGCCGAAACCCAAGTCAGGCGTCTGGAATTATCCCAGACGTCTGATTTATGCTTCTGATTATTTCCGAAGCCTAACAACAGACGTTTGAAAATAATTCCAGACGTCTAATACTGTGTATCGACAAATGTTGTCCATTTTGTGTATGTTCTTTGTTGCTCTAATTAGTTTGCATTTTCTTGCATTTCCTTTACTTGTTCTTGAGCATTGCTGTCATAGCTTAATTTGAGTTGATCTTGTAGATAGCCTGCATAAATGCAGATACGTGTGTGTGTGTGTGTGTGTGTGTATATATATATATATATATATATATACGTATATATATACACACACACGATTTCCATTGTTATATAGTTGTAGTCATCTATTATGCAAAAATTACACATATTGCTCTGATACTAATCTGTTGGGGTATTATGCACAGCGGAAAAGGCAAAACATCAAAAGATGGATTTTTTTCATCCAATCACTTTACAACATAATAGACCAGAAATAATAGCAATAAACAAATATTCCATCCAACTATCATCTTTATTGATTCACCAAGATTTTGCTTACGCTCAGTGGATCTAAACAAAAAATAAACAAAATACAATTGAATCAATAACCAAATTGAGAAAAAGAGAGAATATTTAGATCGCTACAAATATTACTGGTGAAGAAGAGCAATGAAGAACGATGACAAACCCTTGAATCAACCTGGATGCACCAACTGGGTCTATCAATAGTAAATAAGAATAATTTCTCTCAGTCCTAATTCCTTCATTTTCCTATCCAGGGCGCAAGCTCTGGAGGTACACAACCTCTCCAGATGTCTCACATGATTTCGTATTTTCATGATATAATGCTTAAGGACGCATATACAGGATAATAGAAGACCTAGGCAAATATCCAGATTTCCCCTTCAAAATATCTCCAGAATGTAATCTTTTTTCCTTCTACGATATAATCAATTGATCAATCAATTAAATCAATTAATTGATTACTTTCCTCTTAAAAAAATATTTGAATCAACAAATTAAACAGTTGTCATCGAAACCACAGAATGGATTTTCTAACATTTTTCCTCTTTGATGATGACAACTATACAATGTACTTAGAAATATAATTTATATATACAAATGAAGTATGATTTCCATACGCCAATTTGGCGTAGGGAATGCGTAGGGAATCAGATTTCCCGACGTCATCTCTACGCCAAAAAAGAAGTTAGAAATTAGACGTTGCAAAAAATTCCCTACGGGTTCACTACGCCAAACTCCACACGCCACATTCCTTATGCATTCCCTACGCCAAGTTTCATACGTCTTTCCTACGCCGTATTCCTTACGCATCCACTACGCCTGCATTCCTACGCATTCCCTACGCCGAGTTCCATACGTCTTCCCTACGTCAGCCTTCCTTACGCCAAGTTCCATACGCCTTCCCTACGCCAAGTTCCATACGCGTTCCCTACGCCAGCATTCCTACACCTTCCCTACGCCAAGTTCCATACGCCTTCCTTATGCCATATTTCTTACACATTCCCTACGTTTGCGTTCCTATGCAAAGTTCCATACACCTTCCTTACGCGATATTTCTTTTGATTTTCCTTACCTATTCCTTACGCATTCCCTACGCCACCGCACACCAAAATTCAATATATTTATTTTATATTTACCTTCATCTATCACAGATATTATAATAAACTTTAACAAAACCGAACACATGCAAAATCGTAACAATATATATCAATATGAACATTGATGTAGAATGAATATCATCGTCAAATTACCATAAACTTGCTGCAAATATGTTTAAAACAATTCATATCCAACAAACAATAAAATAAAGTTGCTACATAACTTAAACATAGTCGTTTCAACTAATTCAAACATCATAATGTAACTTACTACCTTATTATACAAATGGAACATCAAACCCACAACCAAAATAAGAATAACTTATAATGTATGTCAGATCTCTGATTCTTGCTCCCATCTCAACCCTCGTATAAACTCTTTCACATAACTCATCTCCTCCTGCATGGAACCTAAATCTCCTTGTAGTTTGTTAATCGTGACATTCATTGTTTGATTTTTACTTCTTAGCTCTTCTACTTCCTCTACAAGTTTCTGTCTGTCATCTGAAACTCCAAACCTACTAGTGTATATATTGTCTCTATATATCTACACATAAATTTTTTAATTCAATTAAATACAATGAATAACTTTTTTAGTACAATTAGCATAACTCCAAACCTAGTAGTTTAACTGAGCATTAGCACAAAAACAGTAAAGATAGCATGAAAGCACATAAATACCCTACATAGATCAAAATGATATACCCTACAGTTAACACAACAAAAAACAAAAAGAAAAAAAAACAAAAGAAACCTAGGAAAAAAGAAAAGTTGCTAGGGACATAAGTGAAGTTAAAGTCACAAGCCTATTAGGCTCAGTTAAAATGAGCCATAAGGCTCAGTATAACTGAGCTTGTCAACTCAGTTTAACTGAGTCGAAGACTCGGTTAAACCGAGCGTTTCGGCTTTATATAACTGAGCCGAAACGGCTCAGTTTTACTGAGGTGTTCAGCTCAGTATAATTGAGCCTAATTTCATAGTTTTACTGAGTTGTTTCGGCTCAATTTAACCGAGCCGAAAGCTCAGTACAAATGAGCCATTTCAGCTCAGTTTAACTGAGCTGAAAGGCCCTCCATAAATGAGGATTTCCAACTCAATTTTACTGAGCTGACAACGGAGCCCTAAGGCTTGGTAAAACTGAGCCTTTCGACTCAGTATAACTGAGCTGTCCAGCTCAGTATAACTGAGCCTAATGGCACAGTTTTACTGAGCCGTTTCGGCTCAGTATAAATGAATAACGGAAAGTTAATTTTTTGGTAAACAGATAATAACAAGATAACTTTAGCCAAAGTGATATCAGACTACTGTCTGATACATATGAGTTATTCAAGTTTTATATTAACATACTAGACTGATGTAGCATAAAAGTAGATAAGAATGCTGGTGCAGCCTGTAACAACTTGTCATAAGCAGTTGTATAAATGGAATTTTGTAATTGATTACCAAAATCATACCAAAAAATTAGTTCCTAGTAAAAATGGTGAAAAAGCCATTTACCAACACTATTTTCAACGAAGTTATATACTCGACCACAATATATTTATAAAAAATTTATGATTTTACATAATATTTTCTTCCAAAAAAGTATAGTCTAATGTAATATTGAAATGACCATGCACTTAACTACATGGTGGTAGCAGCAATCCAAGTTGAGTATGTATAAACAAACTTCTTTTAGCATTATTAACGATGCTAATGAGATTTAATCCGAGATATTCTTGATCAATCTACAGTATTACAACTATACCAGTGGTCATGGGAATGTATACTCGTATTTCTTTGTTAACCACATCATAATACGAGCTAAACAAATAATTCGTAAAGGTTTTGTATATTTATGTAAAATGCACCATTTCGCTAACTGAATAAAACAAGTTGTTATTCATTATGACACTCTTCGGTTACTCATTGTTGTTGTTATTATTATTATTATTATTATTCTGTCGGGGGGCACTATTTTAAATTATGGATATATCCTCATTAGCGTGCATGGACAAGTTGTATGTGATAAGTTGTATGTGTACTATTTATATGCTATTGTCATCATTATTTATAGGCACATCTGTGAGGACAAGAATAAGCAAAAATTGACACTGGATAAATATATATAGTTAGTTGACCAAAGATATAAGTCTGGTTTATTCCATAGGTAGTTCATACTAAAGTAATTCATTATTATTATTTGTCTTTTGATGAAAATAAAATAATCTCATTCTCATGAGTATTTATCAGGAAGTTTGTCTTAATCCAATGAAAAAAATCCTTTAGAAGGAACAATTTATCAACAAAATACATTTTAGACTGATTGTATTAAGCAAATATTACATTGTATTAAGGTTTAATCCATTGTATTAAGCTCATACTTTCAAATAACAAGTGATTGTTGTTGCTTCCTTTCAGCTTTAAAAAAAATCCCGCTATATACTCTGTTTTACCTTAACTGCATATTACATGATCCAAGTATAATGCCAACTTTGCCTAATTTCAATTGTCATATTTAAGTTCAGAAATCTTGGTTTCTGGCAGGATCTCATTTCGGCTGAGATCTACATATATTCAGGTCAAAATGAGTGTCGAACAAAAATTACATTTGAAATTTCATCCCGTTCAAGTAAAATGAGATTTTGGGGAGATCATAATATTGTGATATGAAAATGTTTTGACACTCTGATGACATTACAATTTTGTGTACTTCTTAGCTAATGTACTACCTTCATCGTAATTTATGCTCGAAATGTGAGATCTACAACCCTAGTTCTGACATTTCAAAACAAAATAAAATCCAAAGAAGGGAGAAAATGAAGTTTTTATGTTTAGACATAAAAGTTCAAATATAAAATAGATTTCAAAATGTGTGTAAACTTTTAATTAACATTCTTTGAATCTACAATTTACAATTGAAATCTCATTTCAATTTAAAATTTGTTGTAGAAAATGTTTAAGTCGTTAGTTAAAAATTCGAAAACTACAGGAATATTACACTCTAATTGAAAAATAAATAAATTAAGTTTTCAGTCAATACCCCAAGAATATTGCCGGTACCAGATCTTCGTGTGCTTCTTGAAGAAGCACATGTCCCACCTTCTCCAATAAGCTGCATGTAAAGAAGGTTTAGCTCGTCATGAGAGAGCTCCCTACCCCGACTCTCGGTCATTTGAGCAACTCGCTCATTGTATTTGACCTGTAATCTACATAAAAAGTTAGGTATTGTATTGTTTAACAGAATTACAAATTTATAAACTATAATTTAAAACTTTTGTTGATTACATACAATAAACTATTCCGAGTACTCAACAATCCATCCCACATCTCTAGAACCGTCTGATTTCTTAACATAATGTGTTCGAATGTAAACTTGCAAGTATGTTGGTGTTCAACCTTGTTCTTTCTCCTAAAAAATAGAAATAATTTATCTTATCTTTATTTGAATTGCATACTATTATTAGTTAATAATTTAAATAATTACCGTATCATTCATCCATTGTGCCATTGATTTAGAACCACATCTATATGGCCTTGGATTTTTATTGCGAGCGATTGAGTTCTTTTGAGAAAGCTCCTTCACATCCTCTCTCTCCCAGTAGGCTAAAACTTGTTGCCATAATTCATCTGTTATACAAACATTCTTCTTTTTATACCTTTTCACATCTCCAACAATATACCTATACTTCAAAGAACACTTTTTATCCCATAACTGTTTGACATCAGCAAAAGAAGTGGTGGGATCCTAAGAGTACAATGCCTACACAAGAACTTGAAATCAAATAAATAAACTAAAAACTTAATCATGAATGGACTAAATATTGTGACAACCTAAATTTTAAAATTTTTACCTTAAACTTTTCAAACCAATGATCCTTAACAATAGTAGGAATAACACTAAAATGAGGCCAAAATGATGTCAAACGGGCCTAAAGCATAAAAGATATAGTACGAGACACCGAGTCACTATTCGCGAATTCCCAACTGTTAATGCACAAATTATAGTAAACCACGTAATGCATTATTAAAATATACAATAATTCGATAAGTTAAATTTTTTACTTGCTCGCCACTCTAGCTACAATAGTTATATATGGTGCCGACTGAAGAAGCCGAGCCAGTCTGTGACATTTGTCCAGATAGCCCAGAGGTGCCTTGATCATGATCACATCTATCTGAATTGTTGGATTGTTGATCAATGGAGGATGGTGCCGGTTTGATCAAACCTAAACCACGTCCACTACCACTTCGACCACCACCGCTACTACAACCACCGCTACTACGACCACCATGACCACGAGAACTCATATCTGTTACATGAATATGACATTTGCAACTATATACATAAGATAATCTAATATTTCAAAATGAAATTAGTTAAACTTATTTAAGACAAGGTTGGAAAACATACATCAAAGAGCATAGAATGTAAATAAACAATTGAAAATTTTATTGCTAACTAAACATAAACAAGTTCATTAACATGAAAGCAACCGAGCAACTAAAAACACATGCAAACAATCATAATTAAATATACATGCTACCAATATTCATTATCATCATCACTCTCAATGTTAACACTCTCATCTTCATGCTCACACTCATCTTCTTCTACTTCAATTTAGTCATCGTCATCTTCATCTACTTCAACCCCATCATTTACATCATTAATAAGAGATCCTATGTCTTATACTTGTTGTACAATCTCTAGTAGTTCATTAGGTTCTGGATCATTTTGATATGCCGTATTGTCGGTTATGATCATGTCTGAGTGAAATGACCATCTCGGTTTTGTTTTAATAATAGCCCACCAATCTGAATGACTATTGTCGACAGCAGGATATGGTGCGAAATAAACTTGTGTAGCTTGTGCTGCCAACACAAATGGATCATACCCTGAATATTTTTTTTTGTGTGTGGTTTACTTCAATAAGAGGGTTGTCCTTATGTACGCGTTTTACTCCAACATTCGATCTACTATCAAACCATCGACATTAGAATAGAAATGTTTTTAACTCCGGCACCACCGAGTAAGTTAACTCGATTATTTCCTCCAATACACCATAATAATTTGTTATGTCATCATTGTCGTTCCCATCTTTGATACAAACTCCACTATTAACAATTGTCTTTTTCTTTCCATATTCTTCTATGTGGAGCTTAAATCCATTTATAAACATTATTGGACATATTCTGTAGCTATTACGCGGACCAAAAGCAAGTTTCCTATAGCAAATGTCAGTGATGTTGTTCATGTCAACCTATCGATTTGAATCAAGCACACAAGTCAATATATAATGAATACCATGCAAGATTAAAATACATAACTTATCATATTTACTTATTGTTTAAACCATCCCTCGAATTCTTTACAAAGTTCATCATTGGGATATTCACTTTCGAACTTGCTGCTTAAAACAACTACACATGTTAATATCTAAGGAGTATTGTATGTAGCTTAAAATGATTAAAATTAATTTAGTTAATGAATAATAAAATTATTATGGTACCTTATAAGATCAATTAATTCATTGCAATTAAGAAGCACAGTTGCCTTGGCTAGATTGTAATCCTTTGTTGTAGCGAAACTTTTAACATTCTTCCATTTACCAGATGAACGTCCTTGTTTTTTCGAATATGGAGAGAATGTTATCGACGGAATCATCCAAAATATCATTTTCATTGCGTTGACCATGATTGAAATTTAAATTCACATGATCATCGAAATAATGACTAAAAAATATGGATGCTTCTTTAATAATATATGCTTGACAAATTGAACCTTCAACACGTGCTTTCTGTTTCACCTTTTTCTTTAGGTGGCCCAGATACCTTAATAGGAAAATGTGTAAAATAAACTATGACATGTTCTATATTTAAACATTACGCAAATAAATATAATTATTGCATACCTCTCAAAAGGATACATTCATCTATACTGCACTTGTCCTCGTAGTAATGCTTCAGTTGGTAAATGTACTGGCAAATGTTCCATGCAGTTAAAAACTGCAAGAGGAAACATTTTCTCCAATTTACATAATAATTTGGGTATATCTCTTTCCAGCTTCTGCAAACGGCTTTTAGATAGAGTTGTCGAACAAATTTCTTTAAAGAATAAACTAAGCTCTGATATAGGCATCCAAACCTTTTGTGGTAATAACTCTTTAAATATTATCGGAAATAGAGTCTCTAAAAATACATGGCAATCATGAGTCTTCATACCTGACAGTACAAGATCCTTCATATCAACGCATCGTTTTATATTACAAGCAATCCCTTTGGGAAATCTCAAAGAATCGTCCGACTCTAGTAATTTTATACAACGAGTCCAATTCAGCTCATAACAAGCAAGAACTTTGAAGTTCGGATGAATAGTATTAATCTTAAGCTCTGGACGATTGCAATAGTATTTGATATCTTTTCTTGATCTCAAATCATCTTTGCTTTTTCCTTTCGCATTCATTATTGTATTAAAGAAATTCTCAAATACATTATTTTCAATATGCATCACATCTAAATTGTGGCAAATTTTTAGATCCTTCCAATATAGTAATTCCCAAAATATACTCTTTTTGCACCAATTGTGATAATCACCTTCCAGGATTTTTGGGCTCTTTGTTTCCTGTCTTATGTAATTTTGCATAATCTTGTACAATATCAAATATCTCTTCTCCATTCAAAAATGTTGGTGGTTAGAAATTTATAGTTTTATTTCTTTCAATGTTTTTCTTATCACGTCTAAATGTGTTATTTGTAAGTAAAAATCGACGTGGCAACCCCACCAACACTGCTTACCACCATGCTTCAGTATAAATGCTTTTGTTGAATCCATGCACACAGGACAAAATAATTTACCTCCCGTACGCCAACTCGAAAGAATCCCGTACGCAGGAAAATCACTTATCGTCTATAATAAATAAGCAAATAGTTTGAAATTTTTTTCTCTTCGACACGTCATAGGTGTCAACACCCTCTACCCACATTTTCTTCAAGTCCTCGATTAAGGGTTGCAAATAAACATCTATTTCGTTTTTTGAATTTTTGGGTCTAGGGACAATTAGGGTTAAAAACATGTATGGATTTTGCATGCACATCCAAGGAGGTAAATTGTAAGGTGTCAAAATAACTGGTCAAGTGGAGTATTTTTTTTGCCATACTGGCTAAAAGGTTGGAAACCATCAGTGCATAAACCGAGCCTAATATTTCGTGATTCATTGGCAAAATCAGGATATTTGTCATTGAAATGTTTCCATGCTTCTCCATCTGCCGGATGACATAAAACCCTTCCTCTCGAACTCGTTCATTATGCCATCTCATGTGCTCCGTAGTGGCATAAGACAAATACAATCTTTGCAATCTAGGAATAATGGGAAGATAACGTAAACAAGTAAAAGGAACACCTTTACCATTACTTTTTTTTCTTTTCGTATCTTCCTAAGCCACAAAATTTACATTGTGAACGGTTTATGTCTTCTTTCCAATATAAAATACAACCATTTCGACGTGTATCTATCTTTTCATATGGCAATCCGAATGCGGACACTTGTTTTTTTTAATTGATACCAATTTTGAGCGCATATAGTTTACAGACCGGATGGGACCACATCACGAACTAAACTAAGAACGTAATTCATTAATTTCTAGGTACCGTTGTTTGTGGGTTTTATTGCAACTAGCCTAGCAGCCACTGCCAACCCTATCATAGGACATCCATCAAAAAGCGGTTTTTTATGCTTCTAACAAGGCAAAAAAAGATTTAGCTTTTGGATTTGACTCTTCTTCAACATCCAATGAATTAGGCAACATGCTCGGACCAGTGGCATTAAAAACCATTTCAGTCATTCTATTTTGTGTAGTAATAGAAACATCAAAATCAACATCAATATTTGTGTTATTATCCTCAACAACTACCGACGTATCAATAAAATTCACCGCATCTTCACCATGATGTATCCACACATGGGCAATTATAAATGTAGTTCACATTTTTCATTTCATGCTTTTTTGGTTCAGCCTAATGTTGCTTTCGGATTCAAACACTAGCATTTTCAATTTCATCAGTTACATATTTTAATATGAACATTTAGTATAACTAGTTTGTAACCATGTTTTAAAAAAAACATTCACTATTAAAGTTCCTACAAAATCGGTGTCTAATGTGATTGTGGATGTAGAAAGAGCAATTTTACAATTTGATATGAAATAATTTTCTTAGTAATTTTACATTCTAATATTTTTTTGCTTGCACACTCAATTCAAGCAATTAACACAATTATTCAAAGATATGGAATTTATCATCTTATGTAGATATATAGGTACTTTTAATTAATTGTATTAATTCACGTATCCTTAACAAAGACTATATAGCAAGTGTCTAAAACTTAGATATAACCTAACTGCTAAACCAAAGACTAATAAAACCTGATAGGCTGGACAAGAATGCACAAGTATGAAAATAAATGTTTTATATTTTATTTGAAACTCATGTTACTAGAACTATTTTATCACTATGATGCTTTCTATGCTAGGTCGATACTTTTCGAAATTGACATGTGAGAAAAGATTTCCAAAATATCTAATTTAGATTAAGGCCAAAACACTCAACCAAAAGCTTGTATTCAGTTATTTAATTCATTTCTAAAGCTAAGCATGTATGTGACATCGAGA
Organism: Allium sativum; assembly: GCA_030737875.1. Lineage (NCBI taxonomy): Eukaryota > Viridiplantae > Streptophyta > Magnoliopsida > Asparagales > Amaryllidaceae > Allium > Allium sativum. The sequence goes on along the minus strand of CM060911.1, from coordinate 134,295,225 downwards.
CTAAATTATTTATCCACAAAACCATTTATACATTTAAAACTAGCAGCGACATATACCTGATCTTTAAGGCTGGACTTTATACACTTCTTGCAATTCAATTTCACTTTGTGAATAAGTCAGTAGAATATATTTTTAAGTATAAAGATGCATTTACTTCTCACGTTTTATAGTCTGGAATTGCTTATATTCAGAGTTTGATATATCAAAACTCGTACTCTCACACTCTTAAAAGTTACAAATATGTAATATTATCAGCCTTATATTTTAAAGCAGCGCTCAACCGTATAAAATTGACAACTCTATATCACTTAGCAATAATAATGTCTTAGATCATGCCAATATTGGCAATCTAACCATCCATACAAATCTCCTATATATAAAACTGCATAAGTCATAAGTCATTTAGACATCTGATTTTTCTTTTAACTTTTTTCTTAAATCAGTAAACGTACATAGAGCTTTCTATGTTAACAGTTGTATATTTGAAACTTCATGATATGTTGAGACCATTTGACACTTGTAAAGTCTTGTATTTGAGAAAGAAAAACCGAGTACTTATCTTAAAAAGAAAACATATTAACACAAACTGAAATCCTGACAGGATTTCATTGTTTATCGTTTCAAAATTTTAGAGATTTGTTATCTATAACTATAAGGTTAAACCATAGTAGGAAGTACAAGATTTCATATATATATATATGTATATATATATATATGTGTGTGTGTGTGTGTGTGTGTGTGTGTGTTCAGAATCAATATGCATGAGACTTAGTCATATATAGTAATACTAGTAGCAGGTGCAACTTACTGCATAAAACCCTAAATAATATGATTTTCTTCACTCCATCATAACTTAAGTTATTGATCTCCATCTCAAATCATATTATTTACGTTTTAAAAACCGAGGAGAGCCAAGAAGCAGGTGAATAAATACAAATAAGGAGAGACATGAGGCCCAAGATCAGTAGCAAAAACAATTCCATCGCACAATAAAAACAAAGATTAAAAATAGGATGAAAGAAGAACCTGCTGCCTAAGCTCCTCCAAATAGTTCAACAGCAGCACGGATGGAGGAATACGGGTGGCGCTCGGGGAGACAACACGGATGGAGAAATACTCCGCGTGGATGTAAGTGGCCGCAACACAGATTCAATTGGTGGCGGCGCGGCACATCCAATCGATTTAGGTTTTTTTTTTCCCATCTGAAACGGCGTAAGAGTATTAAGGGGAAATGGGTGCGTATGAAGGGGAAATGGGAGTGTATGAAGGGGAAGCACGCATAAGATAACATTGCATTTTTTCTTACCCTATGGCCCATATTTACAAAGCCCATCTAAACAAATATATAAAGAAATTAGATCAAGTCTTTAAAAAAAATTACGTGTAAAAGTCAGCCAAATATATCAGAATGTCCATATTTTGCAAGTTTATGTTAATCAGGTTAAGATTTAAATCAACCATAATCAATTAAAAACAAAAATAAAAATTGATTTTTTCAAAATTATAGCTAAACAACAATTCATTAAAAAAATGTCACATTTCCAACAAAAATAAAATTTGATTTTTGGTCTACTGTTGTGATATCATAAATTTAATTTTTCCTATTTTAAACTATTAACTTTAGTACTTCAACTTATTATATTTAATTATTATTCCTTTTTAGACATACATTTAAAAGGTAGTCACTATAACTTAAATTATATTTATTTCTTTGAAATTGGGTATAGGTTTTATAAAAGGCATTTAAACCCATGATGTATGGGTAAATACAACTCACCCAGTACCCGATAAACCACATCCGACAAAGCCACGTCAAATACAGTTTAACACATAACTTTGGGAATATGTGTTTTTAGATTCTTTAAATGATAGGGTTGAGCTTGAACTTATGCTTATGTTGTTTATTTTATTAGTTTAACTAATTATAATTAGAGATTAGTAGTCAACAATGGTAGAGGTAATAAATGGTATATGATTTGCTTGTGTTATATAATAATAAAATTGATAATAACTAGTGTAGGCTAATTTAGCTTTAATAATAGAAACCAACAAATTAAATAATTACTTATAAGTTACAATTAATGATAATTTGTGTGAAAAATAAGCACCTATTAACTGGAGTTTAATATCTAATAATTTAAAAGTAATAATATGATTAATTCTTTAAAAACTAGTAGAAAACACTATAAGCATAATATCATTACTGCGATAAGAAGACAAGTAAATCAAATGTTATAATGATGGAAAATACATACATAATCAATGATAAATGAAAAAAACACAGAATGTAATGCATAATGAAAATAAACAAAAATGCACGATTAACAACTAACGATGATCCTGCACGATCTTAAGTGCACATTCATGATTGGTCACCGTCCTCGTTGGAGCTCCATTAAATGGACGTTTGACCTCAAAATTGTGATCTTTCATAAGAGATGATGTTCCAACTTCATACTTCGTTTATTCTTTAACTTCATCAAATTTGAAATCTCTACTCATGTCACCCTCTTGAACTCTATAAGAACTTAAAGCACAATATTTTTTCTGAAAAAGATGGTTGTAAAGTTGTAATGTTCTCTCTCCATAAGAAACAAAAGCTACAATGGTAGATTAGGAATTAGAATAAGATTGTTTGTGCAATTTCTACATGAGCTGTAAAAATTATCCTAGACTTTCATCTAGATGCTAGTTTAACCTTACCTTCAGACTTCTTACCAAATCCACCTAAACGAGACTCACTAGGTTATGTAAGCATATAATTGAGTTTATAGAAAATGATTGTATATAGACTTTGGTCCGTAAATATAACAAGCATCAAAATATTTGATTCAAACGATTTTTACATTATTGTTGGTTTCAAAAATATGCAGACCTATATAAAAATATCATTTTGGATTATTAAATATTAAGCAAAATACTAAAAATTTATCTAAAATTCTCGAGTTTATTCAAAAACGGCTAATTTTGATTAATTCCTTATTAATCACCGTCTAAATGGTTAACCCATAATCCACATTTCCACATATATTTTCTGTAACCATGATTTCAATTACACTAACAATTTTATTTCCATTTTTAATTTCCTTTCATTTAGTGGTAGGAAAGGCACCAGGCAACTTAAATTTTTTACTTTTATATATTGAAGTCAAAGCCGCTACAAGTATGGTCGTATGGTCTATAACGTGAAGTGGTTTGAATAGACCTATCAAAATATGACCTAACCCATTTACCTTACAACAACCCTGTAGGGTCAACCCATTTATAAATTTTTATTAAATAGATCATAAAAGGATTAACCCATTTTTAAAAGAGATACAATTGGGTAGCCCGTTTACCCATTTAATTTTGCCTACATAGGAAGTCACAATTTTTTGTTTAAACTGTAGTAACTTCTTCATAACATATTGAAATTGGACGAGACTTTGACCGATAAACTCCCACCTAAATTATGGATAGTATGGAACATCATATGCTTTCTCTTGTGAACGGAAACTATAGTTCTTCAAGGTAGCTAACTGTTGTACTTAGAAAATAGTAGGCTATAATTAGTTGTCATACGCCTTTGCAAGAATGAAATGATCGTTTTGATTGCATACCCAAATGCCACTAGTTCTTTTATCAAATATAGGCATTTGCATGATGTCTTTGCAAATATCGTTCGAGGCAGGGGTTTGATCGAAATTCTAGTTGCCACTGACAATGATTTTATCAATAGTGATGTCAGGGCAGCCATATGCTGAAAAAGTGTCTCAACCCAACCTTTCAATAAAAGTTTGACCATGAAACCAGGGTCTCGCCATAAATTAGTGTCTCTTCCTATAGCTATCTCTTTCATACAATGCGAAGTCAGTGTCCCCATCAATAATTCATTTTCTTTCGCTTTTTGTTTGAGTTCAATTGATTTAATATGCAAATCATTCTTGAGCTCAGATTGATAATCAGCGTAAGATTTTCATGCTTGATCTGAATTGTCTCCATCTTCAATGTTCTTGAGAGATTCAACACATAGTAGTTCTAATCTTTCAATATTGTTATTTTTTGGGTTGTTATTTTTTGGGTCTTCTCTTGTTCCAATCTTTGAGCTTGCACTTGGTTCTTTTAAGAAATTATAGCAAGTTGTACATGTAGCAATCACCAATAAGAATCAACTCAAATAAACAAATGTTAGTGTAGTAACCTTCAATGCGTTGCCAGTGATTTGCATATCTAAAAGGTTTTCCTTTAGTGATTTCATTTCTTTCAATTGATGAAATATGTATACAATAGTGATCACTAGATGAAGGGGGTAAAACATTCACTTTCATATCAGAAAATCTAGACATAATGTGCGTGTTGATTAAAATATGATCTAGCCTGCATAAAAAATTTCTGTTTTGACCACCTGACCATGTGAAATGCAGACCTCCATGCATTGGCTCGACTAGCCTAGTCACCAGCACACAATTGTTCAATTCAGCTAGCTGTGAAGTGCAAAATGTAAGTCCTCCCTGTTTATCTTCATCTTCAAAGTATGAATTGAAGTCTCCCATTACTACCCAAGGTAGATAAGTGTTATCTGCAATGTCTTTGAGTTTGTCCCATAGTGCAATGCATTGATCGACAAGATTGTGAGCATAAACCATGGTAATTTTCATTTTAATACCCCCCCCCCCAGTTATCTGCATTCACAGTTATCTGTTATGAGTCCACGTTAGTCACTTGAACACATCATGTGCATTTATTCTATAAAATCATTATTTTGCCTTTGACTTCATTACTGTCATTATGCACCAAATCCCAGTCATTACCCAGACTGTTAGCAAGAAAATTAATATTATCTTTGTTTAACTTATTTTCCCAAAACACCCAAGCACCCATAGTGGAAGGAAGAAATTTCCTTCGTAAATTTTAGAGGTCTAAAATTTGGGGGTCGTTATTTAGAACACTAACATTCCGTAAAATTATTGACATCTAGGTTTGAGATTTCTCTTCCTCAATTGACGAGGAGAAACATCTCAAACCTTAGAAGTGTCTGTTTTAGTTTTAGAAGCATCATTTCCAATAAATTGTTAGTTATATTCTTAACGTTTAGAATAAACCCATTGTCCCTATTTTCTTCTTTATTGCTTTTTTTGTCCGAACTTGAAATGTCAACATCTAATTTACTTAAATCTTCTGTTGTTTCAGGAACATCCTACAGTTCAGAATCCTCCTGACGAGCTGACACCATTGCTAATTCCTTTCCTTCCTCCTGGACCATCTGGGACTCATCAATTGGAGGAGCACTCAGCTTTGGACCTACCTGATCAGCTTCAGTAAGATTATCAATAGCGGTATCAGTTGATAATTAAAGTATCATCTATTTTAAGAGTTTAACCAATTATACTAGCAAGTTTACTAATACCTCTTGCGTTCCATAAAGATAAATTTAGGCTTTTGAGTTTAATCCAACTTGGATGTGACTCAAGCAAATCCCGTTCAAGTCGTAGATTGGTTTCCCATCTTTTAATGAAAATTAACTTACTACCCATGAACCATGGACCCCCATTAAGAACACTTAAGAAATCGTCTTCTCTTTCGAATTTTATTAGGTAAAATCCATTCACTCTAGCAAATATATCCAAGCAGCCAATAGATTTCCATTCATGTTTAATGAAAGCATTTAAGTGGACGTAAAATGGTCTCCTACGAACCAAATATATGACAGAGAATTCTTCCACATTTCTTTAGCAGATTCAAAAACTAGATCATCTAATTCAACCAAATTACCTTCTTCGTCTAACATAGTATCAAATTTTTCAATACCCCCAATGATTATTGTGCAACCTACCACTGCATTGGCCTATGTGTGAGTACCAGATCTGAAAATTAGGCCTACTTTGTTCAAATTCTCGTTTTTTGAATATTGTGTGCATACATGAATAGATATGTCTTTGTTTTTATCTTGTTTGTCCAGATCTGCCATGCGCTTCGAATTGTTTGATTGGCCAGCATTATTTCTCACATATGAGGAATCAAAGCCATTTCCCACCACGTTAGATTTTGTTTTTCTTCTAGATCTAACCTCCGTCCATCCTGTGTTAACATATTTTCCATCGAGATTAGTTGGTCTAGATTTGTTGGCTGAATTAGGGTCACGAGCGTCCACCATTATTTTTTATCACGAGATTTTTTGTTATATATATGTCTATATATATATATAACTTAAATTATATATATAAATATATATATATATATATTTCTTTTGTTTCGAATGTTAACATCATTTACTAAAATTTTAACTTATATTCTCAATTTAAACAACAAAAGTTAGTAACTATTTGAGGTGGTATAGCGTAGGGAAATCACAACCTCTTTGCAACATAATCTGGGTATGGAATTCCCTGCATACTCCCTACACCATCAACATATTTTCAGTTTTCCCTACGTCGCACCTACACCACGTAGGTATGACGTAGGAAGTGGATAGAGAATTCCCTGCACATTCCCTACACCGTCCACATATTTTCAGTTTTCCCTACGTTGCGCCGTATAGGTATGGTGTAGGAAATAGATAGAGAATTCCCTATATATTCCCTACACCATCCACATATTTCTAGTTTTCTCTACGCCGCATAGGTATGGCATAAGAAATGGATAGAGAATTTACTTACACATTCCCTACATCATCTACATGTTTTCCGTTTTCCCTACGCTGCGCCTACGCCGCATAGGTATGACATAGGAAATAGATGGAGAATTTTCTACACGTTTCCTATACCATCCACATGTTTCCAGTTTTCCCTATGCCGCGTAGGTATGGCGTAGGAAATGGATAGAGAATTCCCTATACATTTCCTACACCATCCACATGTTTCCACTTTTCCCTACGCCGCGTAGGTGTGACGTAGGCGCGTCGTCGGAAATGGATAGGGAATTCTCTACACAATCCCTACACCATCTACATGCTTCCATTTTTTCCTACGCCGTATCTACACCATGCCTACGCCATGTAGGGATGGCGTAGGGAATTCTAGATTGGAAAATTGCCCTTTTTCTTGTAGTAACTTCCCCTTGAATATATGGACCCCCTCTATATGTATGCTTTACAAATCTACAAACCTCTCTCCCTTTGTCATTATCGAAAAGGAGAAAAATATTTGATAAGAATCATAAATATCTGAACTTTAGATAGCATTTACACGCAAAAGTCACGAGCATATAGCTGATCGTACCATGATATGTATAATATTGACCTGATATTAATTATAAATATTTTAACTTCAGATACGTACACACCAAAATCCAAAAATATAATCGAGCATAGCATGAGTTAAATTACCATCAAATTAATACCATTACATAATTCCACAAGATTTGCCCAAACATAACATTAAGTTTTTAACAATATTTACATAACCATCCAAAATACAACTATTTAAATGATTTCTAAGCGATGTCGTCTTTAGTTTTTCTATCCACCTCTTTATCTTTGTCACCAGGTTTAGATGATTCTCCTAGGTGTACATCTTTTTCTAGTGAAGAGAAAGAGATGGTGGAGATAATGTGGGTGGTCGCGTACGACGTAGAAGTTCTTTAAGTAAAAATACCATTGTACTCATTGTTTTTTCAACCGTTGCAAGTAGTGAAACAAGAGTTAGCTCCATATTAGAAATATGATTTCCTATGTCCACTAGATTTTGATAAAGAATTTGTTGATTTTGAAGCGTTATTTCACGTATCGATTCATTTGAAAGTATTTGAGTTTTAGAAGGTACCAACTCTCATTGGATTGACAAAGGAACGAGGAGGTTTGTGTTGATGTTCATGTTGATGCTCTTGATGATGTTCTTTTTGTCCTTAATATTTTTCCTTTCATTCTTTGAGGGTAACATATGTAGGAGGTTCTTGTGGTAGATGCATAAGGTGAAAAATCTTTTTCGAAGCTTCTTTCACCTGAAGCTCTTCAAATGTAGATAAATAAGAAGGAACCTTATCCAATTGTAATATATAACCTCATATTATATGGAGCATAGATGATGGATTGACATGATCAATTCTAAATATTCTTCATTTCATAGAATATAAACAGTGCCTAATTAACTCTTGTTTCACTAAAGATAGCGTATAATGCTTTGTGCTTAAGATCGTGTATTTTTTCATGTCTTCCTAGATAGGGAATAATTGTATTGATAAGCATTCGTGTAAGAAGCCTAGCTTTTGGGCGTAAATACTTTGTAGTAAATCGTGGCGATCTTCCCAAAGTTTATGTGTGACCTTATCTCTTGGTTTAAATCGCATGTCAGGAATGTCATAAAGATTTTGTCCAGTGTTAGAACATTGGGGAATACATCCTATACTTTCAGGGATGTATCAGACCATATTTCCATAGACACTTGACCATAGCCAATCATTTTCATTCTCGGTATTAAAAACAATGGAACTATCTAAGTTAGCATAAAAGAAGGATTCTGAAATTTGATTGATTTGAATATTATTATGTGAATATGAAATAGGTGTATCAAGGCCAACATCTTAACATAAACCACGTAATTCATATAAAGGAAAATCTTAGAGAGAATAGAATGGACCTGTATGTATTTTTGAAATGTACAAAACGAAACTAACTTAGATTTTTAAATTGATCCCAACCGATCAATACTAAGAAGAATAGAAAAGAAAAAAAGAAAGAGAAAGAAAAGGCAACGAAAGAGGGTACACTACAAAGTTTAATATTAAAACTTTTCTTTGCATGTTTTTACAGTTCAGAAAACACTAGTCGTTTTTTCCTATCACATACAAGAATCAAAGAAAATTGCCTAGATTCTAAAGTGGAAATATGCATAGAAGGACACCAAGTTTCATTTCTTGGCTGGTGGATAAACTTTGAAAAAAAATTATATTGAAAAACAGTGATAAATATAACTAACATTTTACGTAGTGTAAAATTAAGTATAACTAGCAATTTTTAATAGTGCAAAAATTGAATATAATACTTGTTATATTTAGCACTTTTCTTCAATCCTTTTTGTCCTTTAAATTTTGTTCTTCAGCCTAAAAATGGAATCTAGTTTGCATTAGACTAATTTGAAGTTTGTCCTTTCTGGTTACCTCAAGTTTAAAACCGATCAAGCATGCATGGCATGACACAATTCCTTTTTCTCCTCATCTTTATGAGCTCACTTCAAACCCTACATCAGATTATATTATTTTTGATTGGGTTCAACCACACTATTAAAACAATGATTTTAACATAAAAATAAGTGGATATGATGAATTTGAGACAAGTGGAGAAAGGAGATTGAGATAAAGGAATTTAACTTTGCACATAACTTAAATATGTGAATTCCTCTGTTTCCATTTCATATGTTCTCATTATCCCCATTATATCGCAGTCACACATCATCGTTGTTAAATTAATCTTCGAGATCAGAAGTAAGAATAGATAGGGATGACATCGAAAACAACGATTGAGATATAATTCAAGGTTTAGTAAGTAATCATAAAGTTTAGAGTCTTTAGACTCAATAATTAAGCGATTATTTGATTTCATAGTTTCAGTTTGTTCAATTAACGCATAATACATATATGAACCCATCATCAATTCGTGAAGGTTAGGCAACTTAGGTCAGGAAATTAAATAGCCAAGACTCTACCCAAAAATACCACAAAGATATTCCAGAAACGTATACACTCTACCTAAAACTAGTTCATCCTCCAACAAAGTTAACAGCAAAACTTTGGGCTAATCATCCCGAGTATGCACTGACGAATCAGTGAATAATTTTCCTTCAGGTTTATGAAAGACACCTACAAAAATCTCTAAATGATGTTAAGAACAACCAGGGGTTCCGGAGGCAGCGGCATCAGAGCCAGCAACTGATTCCTACAAATCGAACAAACGGCATTAGCCGTCAACCACAGATTGACGCATGGTTTACGAAAGACGTGGCCGCACTCGGGCATCACCCTTGCAATCTGTCCTTCCTCGATCTCATCCAAACAGACGGCACACTCTGCCCCTTGTACCCTTGCGCCCTCCTCCACTCCTGACATTGACTCCACCTCCAGCTTCGACAGTCCTCTCGAAAGATTCTTTCTTAATAGCCCCATCATTTCCACTTCTGTACGGCGGGCAGCTAAATCGCGTGACCAAAAGAAGAAGAAAAATATGGTAACACCGCTAGGCCGTGGAAGATGAGGAGGATCACCAACGTCACATCCCAGAATAACACCATTTATTTTTAGATTGTATATATGTAGTGTATTTGTGTAATGGTGAAGCTTGGAAATGCTTCATATATAGAGCATTTTTCGTTTCTGCCCCCCTTTTTATCCCAACTTTTAGCCTCCTTTTGCAAAATATTGCAAATATAGCCCCCTTTTAGCCACGTAAGCCTTGACCGGACCAAGGCATGAATATTGGCGCAATCCTGGATTGCGCCAATATTATAAAAAAGCTCTTCTCTTTGGGGTGCATTCAAGGATTGCACCCAGAGAAATTTACAGAGAGTCGTCAACTCTCTATAAATTACCATATCTTTGGGCGCAATCCTAGATTGCGCCCCACGAGATTTGTAGTTGCACCAACCCTCTTAAATTCCCCTTCAACTACCACACCCCAATCACTTTCCCTTTCTTCCTCAAAACTTCACCAAATTTGTAACACCCCACCTCCGCTAGGGTCACTCACAAAGGGAATGCACTATCTTTGGTGGAGCATTATCTGGGTAAACATTCACAGAAATATTACAAGACAGAACATATAAAACAGCGGAAGAAGAACCAAATTTTATTGCTTTAAAAATCTAAAAAGGTCTAAAGCCTTTTTACATCAAAATGCCAATAAATCCATTACATCGAAATCTATCTTGCAATAGTAAAGAAGCATAAAACCATGGTCATAAATCATTCCCCAAGTAGAACAGCAAAGCAAGCCATAGCCAAGAGAGATCCAAGCAGTACATGAAAGTGCCTTGGAGCTTGGTAAGATTTGAACTAAGCTGTATTCCCACCCTGCGAACCTGGGGGGGAAAAGAAAGAAAAAGAGGCGAAACAAACTGGATCAATCATAAAGACTGAGTATGTCCTAGTGGCTTTCAGCATAAAAACAGGTAAAGATAACATGGCATGAATAAACTGAAAGTAAACATAAGCATGATGACAAGGTAAGCTACATGCATGATGAATCAAGTATAACATTCCATGCTTCCTATAAAGAGTATCATCACAAGGTTCCTACCAAGTATCACATTGCAAGGTTTCTACTATGTATAACATCACAAGATTTCTAAGCTTCACCATTCCACTATTTTCTTTGATTTCCTATATTCTCTGCACCAACTATACTAGTACCCCAACATGTATCATCCTTTCCATGTATACGTACAGTTCCTTGCCGTATATCGTATGGGCTTCATCACGTATTTCTATACTACTTCAACGTAGTGCCACCACTCTTGAAATCATTTGGACTGCCACCCTTGTTCTTTCTAGGTTTCCTTATCATGAACTATCGCGTGTTCAACTAGGATTTATGCCACCTAGGACCACTAGGGATTATGCTACCTATTGAACATTTTCTAGATTCATTTAGGGTTTATGCCACTTAGGACCACTAGGGATTATGCTACCTAACGAATTTCACGTAATGATTTAGTAATTGATCGGCTCCCTACAAGTCCTAGCTCGTTCATGTGTCTGTGTCATACGGCCCAATCACAAAATGTAGTTACCTGTGCTAGGTCCACCATAGGGTGTATCAAGCCCTATGGTGCCAACCATCGACACGAATCAAGCACGCACAGTGTAAACCTACTGGTGCCCAATGATTGCTTTTTCAACTCCGGACTACGTGCACGACCATAGTCCGCCTGAACCTACAATGGCGCACCAACTCAGCCATCATTCTGGTCGCTTACAATCAGCCCAGTAATCGTGCCCCACCTTGCCTAGTTCCAGGGTACCGTGATACATCTAGTGGGTTACCGCTGAAAAGGACCGTGCAACTAGGGTTTCCATTCAGTAAGTTAAGTGTTGTCATTTAAATTCGAGACTTAACCCCATCAGTCTAGCATGTCAAGTTGGTTAAGTGTTGTCATTCAAGTTCGTGACTTAACCCGCCTACGTGTCATGTCAAATTGGCTAAGTGTTATCATTCAAGTTCATGACTTAGCCATACGAATCATCTGTCAAGTTGGTTAAGTATATTCAAGCGGTTCATGACTTAACCCTATCAAATCATTGTGTTAAATTGGTTAAGTATATTCAAGCGGTTCATGACTTAACCCTATCAAATCATCGTGTCCAATTGGTTAAGTATATTCAAGCGGTTCATGACTTAACCCTATCAAATCATCGTGTCCAATTGTTTAAGTATATTCAAGTGGTTCATGACTTAACCCTATCAAATCATCGTGTTAAATTGGTTAAGTATATTGATTTAGCCCACCTACTTATCAGGTTGTGACAGTTAAGTGTTACCCTCTGTTGTTACTTAACCTTACCACGCATTAGGTTATATCAGTTGGGTGTTATCAACCTATTCAAGTTAACCCAACCCATCCGCTAGTCATGTTATAACGGTTAAGTGTCATTGGCCTAGCCACGTTACTTAACCCACCCATTCATAACATATTGGTTGAGCCTACATTTATAAGTTTTACATGTTCTTAACTCATATCGGTTAGGTCCATATTTACATGTCAAATTTCCATGTCATCCCACCTAACCCTCTAACCATACCCACGTCTTATTATGGTTAGTATCCCTTAATTCATTCATTATGACGAACGAACCATGACCTCTCACATTAGACCGTGCATTTTGTGGCCACTGTATTTGTCGGGCGGTTCTGGGCAGATTTACACCACAAACTGGGTCTAACCTCGTGTCATATACCGTTACGCCTATAATTTGGCCTTCGACCTCTCATATTAGACTAACACTTTGTGGCTACTGGATTTGCCGGGCGATTCCGGGCAGGTTTACACCACAAACCGAGTCTAACCTCGTGTCAAAGGTTCATTAATGGTCGTATTCCCCCCAAAATCCCAATATTAGTTCATGTGTTTAACATATAGAAATGTTCATGTTCGTTTTCAAGTCAATTATCCAATACACAGTCATTTTCATGTTTCAAATTCCCAACTTTACATATTAATAAACATATGCCCAAGTTCCAAAATTACATGCTAATTTATATATATATATATATATATATATATATATATATGGATATATATATACCCAATTCTAGTCAGTTTACATATGTCCAATTCTTGCCTATTTACATGTATGCCAAGTTTATGCTATTTCACCCATATCGAGTTCTAGCCAAAATTGCATGTATCATGCCCAAATAAACCCAAATCATGATTCATGATGTAGTTGTCCCAAATTGTAATCTTTTTATTACAACACACCAACTACCCAAGTTCATAATACATATTTATGCCAATTATCAAATTTACAATCACTTTTATATTCAAATCCCCAATTCTACATATGCCCAATCGTAAGCCAAATCTTTTGATTTAATTTACATAGGCCCAAAGTCGTGGTTTAATTTACATGCCAAATTACATACATGTTATATATACCAAATCTCATGTTACATTACATAGATCCTATTTGTGCCAAATTCCATGTATATAATATTTATGCAAATTTGTTCATAACAAGATTATACCAAAATTTACAGATCAAGCCCAAACTTGCAAATACCATGATAATATCCAATTTCATGTTGCCAATTATTACATCATATTCATATAGGCAATAATCCCATAATTCCCCCGTATACATATCGTACGCAAATCACGACTTTAGGCCAAGGTCCGAAATTGACCAAGGTTCATGAAAAATAAATAAATTGGGGGAGATACAAATTGAATAAAAATGAGATCAGAGGAAAAAATCATCATAGGCATAAATATTACAACTTGATGATAACGTCATCATAAATCAAGAAAAATGCTGAATAGATCATAAACTTGTCATGAACATAAAGATAGACAAGTCCCAAAACAGAAGATTCAAGGAGCAACAGAAATAGATCAGAATTGATAAACATTCTTAGATCCAATTCCACTTTATTTCATGTCCATATTATAATTAAATGTTTAAATCTAAAAAACAACTAGAACTTACAGAGCATGGCTAGTGAATTAGGAACTGAAACTATCATAGAACATTGTAGTAGTGTTGATTTATTGTCTTGAATCATTGTACAAGCTTTAATCTTCGAATTGGATTGAGTTTGAATGCTTGTTCTTTAATTTGGGGGCAGGGCCATGATTCAAGAGGTATTTTAGCTGCATAATGGTGTAAGAATGATTTGATATGAATTAGGTTAGGTCTAAGGGTGTTTTTATAGATGTAGCAACTAGTTTAGGCCCTTAGATTAACCCTAGAATCAATCCGGACCATCAAAACACGTCTCAGGCTTCAAAAATGAGTTATGGGTCAAACCAGGCCGACCAGGTCGACTTGTAAGGTGGGGGTCGACACTATGGTCGACCTGGGGGGGGGGGGTAGGTCGACCCTATGGTCGACCCCCTGGTCCAGTGCTGCCTAAAAACTGCTGAAAATTGTACATGCCATAACTTCTTCATCCGGACTCCGATTTTCGAAAACTCGGACTCTATTTCATGTAAAATTTCAAGATGAACACAATGGCGTAACCCGTTTCCCCTGATTCTGATTTTAAAATTTAATTCTGCCTTGATTTCTTGCTTTAACATGTTATTAAAATACGGTTTGTTACATTCTCCCCTCCTTAAAGGATTTCGTCCCCGAAATCTTCAAGTTAAGAAGAATGTGTCCTACCATCCGATCATCCATCTACTCAATCATCAATCATAGGCATCCATTGTCCTTAAGAGATTTCTAATGCTGTATGAACATATGCAGAAAGTGTGTTTATATGTTCCTTATCTAATGCAAATGATCAGGCCTGATTGATCTTCTTAATGCAAAATATGTTTAGTGCCATGAGTCCAACATGTATGAAAATAGTCCTAGTCACATAAACACTATATGTGTGCACAAACATTCATCCATATGCAACATCCACATGATAACACATTCCATCTCATCTATAAACAAGTATAAACACTCGTGCATATGCAATATGAAAATGTGTCTGAGCCGATCTAGTGCCTAATGTGTGTTATGAAACCACGAGCAACCACTTGCGACCACTTGCGACCACTTGCAACCACTTGCAACCATCAATCATAACATGTCTCAAACACATGTTTCTCCCAATTGTTCCTACCTAAAGATATAGCCGAATGATATAAGCAAGTAAAAACTTTGTGCCTCTTAGGCAATGTCAAAGCTGGAAATCTACGTCACATATATATTGAATAGGAGAAGAACTCCCTAAGCACCAGCCCATATCCTATAAAACCCAAAAAGTTTAGTCAACCTTACGGACACCCTCAAGCCCCAACATGTATTACTAACAGATAAGTCATACTCCCTATGGGGTTTGCAACAGAAATAGGATTGAGAAGAGGACCGAGAGGTTATAATTAAAAGATAGCATACAAGTAAGCTCTACAGGAAAGGAGGGATCAAGGATATACTCTTAAAAAGAGATATGATGCGCGTGTCTAGTCTTCAATCTTCTAAGTCGTATTTCCTTGAGCTTAACTTCATTGTGCTTTGTCCGTCTTTAACTTCATAATTTCGTAGCTTCTTAATTCTTGTTTCCAAAATATGAGTTGGAACTCATTCCATTGTTTCCTCTCGTTCCACTTTTACTTATTCTTCTTCTAGTATACTCGGCTTAAACAA
The DNA here is from genome assembly GCA_030737875.1 of Allium sativum. Classification (NCBI taxonomy): domain Eukaryota; kingdom Viridiplantae; phylum Streptophyta; class Magnoliopsida; order Asparagales; family Amaryllidaceae; genus Allium; species Allium sativum. Next base: position 134,279,460 of record CM060911.1, on the reverse strand, counting down.
AACTGCGTACTCATGGTTTCATGCAAGCTCTCCAAAATTCACTAGTGAATCCTGGATCTTGTTTATAGGGTATTCCATGTAGGAGGATTATCTCTTGCAAATAAACAGATGTCAACCATGATGCCAAATGTACCTACTAAGGTGATTTTCTATAACTCATGCATAAGTGAAATGAACATCCACCTTAGTGGCGAACACTACTCGAGCGGATCGATAAATGTATCAAGAGATTCTAGGTAACTAAACATGGCAGAACCCTAAGGGTTACACTAGACTTCGAGGGCATTACCAATGCAAGTCAAGCGTCTAATTACCCTCTTTTCATACTCAAGAATGGCACCAGTACTGGATAACCATTCCATCCCTAGAATCGACCCGTAGCCCAAAAACATAAGCATTGCTTAGCATAGACATTCTCAAATCCAAACAAGTCATGAATAAATGAGCTAATTTCCCAATAGGATTTGAGAGAGAAAAAATGGGGTCCTCTACTACGCTAGTACTAAGGTGCAGAGACTCAACTATCGAAGCAGAAATAAAAAAAAGGATGCGATGTACCATAATCAAAAGGGTACGGATAGGATAGAAAGATAAACTAGGCTTTCCTACAGAAACATTTCTACCTTCTTGTTCTGAGCCTCTCTCGCCTTAACCACCCTTATGCCCTCTTATTAAACGTGTTTATAGGTCTCTCGAGAACTACCTCCATCGCACAGCAACCCTTCTTGAAATAAGGTTAGTCGCAGATGGAACTAATGTGACCACAGATGGAGGAAAGAAAGGAAAAGGGATTCAAACAAGGAAACAAAGGGTAATGCTAATGGACTTTGGAGAATAGCATTTAAAAATAAAACTTTTCTTGAAAAATGCTTCTTTGTAAATGGTTTTTGAAAATAATTTCAAAAGGTTTTAAAAACTTTTGCCCAGTCTGGTAACCTTCTGCTCTGATACCAAATGTAACACTCCACCTCCACTAGGGTCACTCTCAAAGGGAATGTACTACCTTTGGTGGAGCATTATCTAGGTAAACATTCACAGAAATATTACAAGACAGAACATATAAAACAGCGGAAGAAGAACCAAATTTTATTGCTTTAAAAATCTCGGAAGGTCTAAAGCCTTTTTACATCAAAATGCCATTAAATCCATTACATTGAAATCTGTCTTGCAATAGTAAAGAAGCATAAAACCATGGTCATAAATCATTCCCCAAGTAAAACAGCAAATCAAGCCATAGCCAAGAGAGATCCAAGCAGTACATGAAAGAGCCTTGGAGCTTGGTAAGATCCGAACTAAGCTGTATTCCCACCCTGCGAACCTGGGGGGGGGGGACGAAAGAAAAAGAGGCAAAACAAACTGGGTCACTCATAAAGACTGAGTAAGTCCTAGTGGCTTTCAGCATAAAAACAGGTAAAGATAACATGGCAAGAATAAACTGAAAGTAAACATAAGCATGATGACAAGGTAAGGTACAGGCATGATGAATCAAGTATAACATCCCATGCTTCCTATCAAGAGTATCATCACAAGGTTCCTACCAAATATCACATTGCAAGGTTTCTACTAAGTATAACATCGCAAGATTTCTAAGCTTCACCATCCCACTATTTTCTTTGATTTCCTATGTTCTCTGCACCAACTGTACTAGTACCCCAACCCGTATCATCCTTTCCATGTATACGTACAGTCCCTTGCCGTATATCGTATGGGCTTCATCACGTATTTCTATACTACTTCAACGTAGTGCCACCACTCTTGAAATCGTTTGGACTGCCACCCTTGTTCTGTCTAAGTTTCCTTATCATGAACTATCGCGTGTTCAACTAGGATTTATGCCACCTAGGACCACTAGGGATTATGCTACCTATTGAACGTTTTCTAGATTCGTTTAGGGTTTATGCCACCTAGGACCACTAGGGATTATGCTACCTAACGAATTCCACGTAACGATTTAGTAATCGATCGACTCCCTACATGTCCTAGCTCGTTCATGTGTCTATGTCATACGGCCCAATCACAAAATGTAGTTACCTGTGCTAGGTCCACCATAGTGTGTATCAAGCCCTATGGTGCCAACCATCGACACGAATCAAGCACGCACAGTGTAAACCTACTGGTGCCCAATGCCTGCTTTTTCAACTCCGGGCTACGTGCACGACCATAGTCCGCCTGAACCTACAATGGCGCACCAACTCAGCCATCGTTCTGGTCACTTACAATCAGCCCAGTAATCGTGCCTCACCCTGCCTAGTTCCAGGGTACCGTGATACATCTAATGGGTTACTGCTGAAAAGGACCGCGCAACTAGGGTTTCCGTTCAGTAGGTTTAGTGTTGTCATTTAAATTTGAGACTTAACCCCATCAGTCTAGCATGTCAAGTTGGTTAAGTGTTGTCATTCAAGTTCGTGACTTAACCTGCCTACGTGTCATGTCAAATTGGCTAAGTGTTGTCGTTCAAGTTCATGACATAGCCCTACGAATCATCTGTCAAGTTGGTTAAGTATATTCAAGTGGTTCATGACTTAACCCTATCAAATCATCGTGTTAAATTGGTTAAGTATATTCAAGCGGTTCATGACTTAACCCTATCAAATCATCGTGTCCAATTGGTTAAGTATATTCAAGCGGTTCATGACTTAACCCTATCAAATCATCGTGTTAAATTGGTTAAGTATATTCATTTAGCCCACCTACTTATCAGGTTCTGACGGTTAAGTGTTACCCTCTATTGTTACTTAACCTTACCACGCATCAGGTTATATCAGTTGGGTGTTATCAACCTATTCAAGTTAACCCAACCCATCCGCTAGTCATGTTATAACGGTTAAGTTTCATTGGCCTAGCGACGTTACTTAACCCACCCAATCATAACATATTGGTTTAGCCTACATTTATAAGTTTTACATGTTCTTAAATCATAATGGTTAGGTCTATATTTACATGTCAAATTTCCATGTCATCCCACCTAACCCTCTGACCATACACACGTCTTATTATGTTTAGTATCCCTTAATTCATTCATTATGACGAACGAATCATGACCTCTCACATTAAACCGTGCATTTTGTGGCCACTGGATTTGCCGGGCGGTTCCGGGCAGATTTACACCACAAACTGGGTCTAACCTCGTGTCATAAACCGTTACGTCTACAATTTGGCCTTCGACCTCTCACATTAGATTGACACTTTGGGGCTACTGGATTTGTCGGGCGGTTCCGGGCAGGTTTACACCACAAACCGAGTCTATCCTCGTGTCAAAGGTTCATTAATGGTCGTATTCCCCCCAAAACCCCAATATCAGTTCATGTGTTTAGCATATAGAAATGTTCATGTTCGTATTCAAGTCAATTATCCAATACACAGTCATTTTCATGTTTCAAATTCCCAACTTTACATATTAATAAACATATGCCCAAGTTCCAAAATTACATGCCAATATATATATATATATATATGTATATATATATATGGATATATATATATACCCAATTCTAGTCAGTTTACATATGTCCAATTGTTGCCTATTTACATGTATGCCAAGTTTATGCTATTTCACCCATATCGAGTTCTAGCCAAAATTGCATGTATCATGCCCAAATAAACCCAAATCATGGTTCATGATGTTGTTGTCCCAAATTGTAATCTTTTTATTACAACACACGCCAACTACCCAAGTTCATAATACATTTTTATGCCAATTATCAAATTTACAATCACTTTTATATTCAAATCCCCAATTCTACATATGCCCAATCGTAAGCCAAATCTTTTGATTTAATTTACATAGGCCCAAAGGTGTGGTTTAATTTACATGCCAAATTACATACATGTTATATATACCAAATCTTATGTTACATTACATAGATCCTATTTGTGCTTCCATGTATATAATATTTATGCAAATTTGTTCATAACAATATTATACCAAAATTTATAGATCAAGCCCAATCTTGCAATTACCATGATAATATCCAATTTCATGTTGCCAATTATTACATCATATTCATATAGGCAATAATCCCGTAATTCCCCCGTATACATATCGTACGCAAATCGCGACTTTAGGCCAAGGTCCGAAATTGACCAAGGTTCATGAAAAGAAAATAAATTGGGGGAGATAGAAATTGAATAAAAATGAGATCAGCGGAAAACATCATCATAGGCATAAATATTACAACTTGATGATAACGTCATCACAAATCAAGAAAAATGCTGAATAGATCAAAAAGTTGTCATGAACATAAAGCTTGACAAGTCCCAAAACAGAAGATTCAAGGAGCAACAGAAATAGATCAGAATTGATAAACATACTTAGATCCAATTCCACTTTATTTCATGTTCATATTATAATTAAATGTTTAAATCTAAAAAACAACTAGAACTTACAGAGCATGGCTAGTGAATTAGGAACTTAAATTGACATTGAACGTTGTAGTAGTGTTGATTTATTGTCTTGAATCATTGTACAAGCTTTAATCTTCGAATTGGTTTGAGTTTGAATGCTTGTTCTTTAATTTGGGGGCGGCGGCCATGGTTCAAGAGGTATTTTAGCAGCATAATGTTGTAAGAATGATTTGATACGAATTAGGTTAGGTCTAAGGGTGTTTTTATAGGTGTAGCAACTAGTTTAGGCTCTTAGATTAACCCTAGAATCAATCCGGACCATCAAAACACGTCTCAGGCTTCAAAAATGAGTTCTGGGTCAAACCAGGCCGACCAGGTTGACCTGTAAGGTGGGGGGGTCGACACTATGGTCGACCTGGGGGGTAGGTCGACCCTATGGTCGACCTGGGGGGAGGGGTGTAGGTCGACCCCCTAGTCCAGTGTTTCCTGAAAACTGCTGAAACTTGTACGTGCCATAACTTCTTCATCTGGACTCCGATTTTCGTAAACTCGGACTCTATTTCATGTAAAATTTCGAGATTAACGCAATGGCATAATCCGTTTCCCCTGATTCTAATTTTAAAATTTAATTCTGCCTTGATTTCTTGTTTTAACATGTTATTAAAATACGGGTTGTTACAAAATTCCTTCAAAAAAACCTACCTTATAACCATTTTTTGCTTAAATTAGCCTATAGAAATTGAAAATCAAATATTGGAGCCTTTTTTTTTACTTAGCAGGATTTAGCTCAAATTCAAAGGTACATTCAATAAATCTCTTATTCTCATACATTGAATGTTATACGATTGGGTCTCCAAAAGTTTAGTTTTATCATTATGTAGGATGGATGAATGGGTAATTGACGACGAGACTTTATCGGAAAATTGGGAAAGTTTGATGTCAGGAGCGTATGATAGCATTCATCATGTTGATGCTATGCCACAAGCTCCATTGTCACCGATTGTTCATCGACCAGATAGGGAAATTTTCCCTGATCCACAAATGTCCGAAATGGTTGAACTCTCAGATCATCTCCCTTGCGTACCTCAAAAGTATTTCATTGCGGTGGATGGAGGTAAATATGTTAATCGAGGCCGAGCACAAGCAATCGGTGAGCCAGTCCCAAGAATTTTTTTTTATTGCAGGTCAGTCTGCTGCGTGGTTGTGAACAAAAATAGAAACGTTAGTACAAGGCGTAGGATGTATAGATGTAGTCGCTATGAAATGAGCCTCCTTTATCCGAACACCTTTCGAGTTTGTAACTATTGCGAGTGGGTTGATCCTCTGATGTGCCGAAAAGGACATGAGTATGCATTAAAGTGCAGGATGAGAATGAACGACTCAAAAAGGAGATTATCCATTTGAAATTATTGAACTCGGACTTAGAGTCCCAGCTCTCACGATATCCCAATGAGTAGTACCAATGTACCAATGTATCCAATGTATCCAAACGCTAAAGTAGTTTGCGACAATGTAATAGTTAATGTATGTATTACTTGAATGTACGAATGAAGGTGATGAATATAAACTCATTGCAAATTGTCATCATTGCGCAAAAGAATGAAGTTCTTCTACAATTAAACATTAATACTAATAGTTCAAACATTAATAGTAATAGTTCAAACATAAACTACAAAACAAAATCCTAGTTTACTGATCTACATTGGCTTCTTTTATGACCAATCACCCCGCACTTACTGCATCTATATGTTTTAGGAGCCCACATCTCATACATGGTTCCTTTAATTCTTTTGGATTTAGGTCTCCTCAGCTGCTCTACGCACCGTTGGCGGCAAAAGAACATGTCTCTCGAATGCAGGCTAGTACCGTTTATCTGGAATATGATGAAATTCCGGTTTGTAAGATGCGTAGTACTTCTCCACCGAATACCACTTGGAAGCGAAGTCATGACGAAATTGATTAGCGCCGTTGGTTACATTTAAACAAGCCGCTATTACATGTTCACATGGAAGATGTTGAAGTAAGGGAATCCTACATGTACAGGAACATGTGTTTCCATCGATTATTACTTTGTACTGTGAACAAAATGTGTAATCACTCCCCACTCGCCTCCGTTATATCGGACAACCCGACAACGTCTTGCTTCATTTTCCCTTTCATTTATCTTTAACTCCCATTTCGGGGTTAACTTAGCCGTTGGAGACATACCAAGCTCTCTTCGTTTACAAAAATAATCTACTGATCGGAAAAACGTGCAAGCAACTAAAGCTTTGATGGGCAATGATCGTGCACCTTTAAGTACACCATTAAAGCTTTCGGAGGCATTTGTCATCATGACATGAAATCTTCCCCCGTTATCGTAGCATAAAGCCCAGTTCTCTTCTTTCCCATGCAAACTACGCTCGATCCAATTATGTGCGTCCACACTGGTTAATATAAGTTCGTCACAAATCCTTTTGTATTCAGTCGCCTCTGATGCACCTGCTGCTGCATAAAATAAACATGTCAACTTTTTATCTTTATGTCCGACAGCTTGAAAATTGGCTTTTAGATGTCTTGCGCAATATCTATGTTTGTGAGGGTATCTCCAGTGCTCCTCTAAGGCTATCAGTATTCCCTTCATCCTATCAGAAATGAAAATGATTCATCGGTTGGTAACACTATGGATGAATGTTCGAATACATGCAAAAAAACAACCCCAAGTATCGGTTAACTCGACCTCAACAATTCCATAGGCTAGCGTGTACAGTGAATCATTCGCATCTACAGCAGTCGCAACCAGTAACGTACCTTTGTATTTACCATATAAATGTGTACCGTCTATGGAAAGCAAAGATAAAAAATGTACAAATCCTTCGATGAAAGGCCCAAAAGCCCAAAATGCTCTTTCAAATATTGCATATGAATGTGTACCGCATGGTTTGGCTACTATATGGGTAACACTTCCGAGATTAGCTTTGATAAGTTCGTCGAAATACTGACGTAGGGTGGATTATGACTCCGCCCAATCACCATATATCCTTTCGATTGCTTTTCTTAGTGCTCTCCACGCCTTAGTGTAACCAATGTTTATAAATAGTTGCTCCTGTATTAACATTTGCACTGTCCCAGGAGTAATACTCAAATCTGCTTTAACAAATGGGATGATCTTCGAAACCAAAAATGCGGATGTTGCTTGCTTGTGATTGGAGTTAACTGTTGGATTTACGCAACTATGTTCAGCTGTGGATTTTGTAATAATCCACTAAACTTTCTGTGATTTTATAGAATCTATGGCACGTATTCTCTAGGGACAGTTGGGATTTATGTTGCAAATAGCAGTGCATATCATTTTGTTAGACCGGATCAGCTTAAACGAAACCGCATGCAAAATTGACCATTCACTAAGTTGTTGATGAAATTTGCTTTTGCTCTCAAACATCATACCGACTTTGAAACCACTCTGAACATAAGACGATGAGAAAATTTCGTTGTCGAATTGCATATTAGCAACCACAGATCTTGCCAACATTTGTGCATTGCACAAATCATCATCCAATGGTACGTCGAACACCAGCTACGGATCCTCGTCATCACTATCTTCCGTAGCATTGTCTTCGCCTCCGAAATCAAAATTCAGGGGATCATTGTTTACTTGCATTGAATCAACCCATGACGTGTCATTATCAGGAAGGCTAACAAGTAACTTACTGAAAATGACACGTCATAGGTTGATTCAATGCAAGTAAGTAATGTTCCCCTAAATTTTGATTTCGGAGGTGAAGACAACGTTCCGGAAGATAGTGATGACGAGGAGCCGGAGCCGGTGTTCGACGTACCATTGGATGATGACTTGTGTAATGTACAAATGTTGGCAAGATCTGTGGTTGCTAATATGCAATTCAACAACAAAATTTTCTCATCGTCTTGTGTTTAGAATGGTTTCAAAGTCGGTATGATGTTTGAGAGAAAAAGCAAATTTCTTCAACAACTTAGTGAATGGTCAATTTTGCATGAGGTTTCGTTTAAGCCGATCCAGTCTAACAAAAAGATATGCACTGCTATTTGCAATATAGATCCCAACTGTCCCTGGTGAATACGTGCCATAGATTCTAAATAATCACAGAAAAGTTGGTGGATTATTACAAAATACACAGCTAAACATAGTTGCATAAATCTAACAGTTAACTCCAATCACAAGCAAGCAACGTCTGCGTTTTTAGTTTCGAAGATCATGCCATTTGTTAAAGCATATTTGAGTATTACTCCTGGGACAGTGCAAGTGTTAATACAGGAGCAACTATTTATAAACATTGGTTATAGTAAGGTGTGGAGAGTATTAAGCAAAGCAATCGAAGGGATATATGGTAACTGGGCGAAGTCATACTCCACCCTACGTTAGTATTTAGATGAACGTATCAAAGCTAATCCCGAAAGTGTTGCCCATATAGTAGCCGAACCATGCGTTACACATTCATATGCTATATTTGAAAGAGAATTTTGGGCTTTTGGGCCTTGTATCGAAGGATTCGTACATTGTCGACCTTTTCTTTCCATAGACGGTACACATTTATATGGTAAATACAATGGTTTGCTACTGGTTGCGACTGCTGTAGATGCGAATGATTCAGTAACCGTTGGCCTATGGAATTGTTGAGGTCGAATCAGCCGATACTTGGGGTTGGATTTTTGCATGTATTCGAACATCCATCCATAGTGTTACCAACCGGCGAATCACTTTCATTTCTGATAGGATGAAGGAAATATCGATAGCCTTAGAGGAGCATTGGAGATACCCTCACAAACATAGATATTGCGCAAGACATCTAAAAGCCAATTTTTAAGCTGCCGGACATAAAGATAAAAAGCTGACAGGTTTATATTATGTAGCAGCATGTGCATCAAAGGTGATTGAATACAAAAGGATTCGTGACGAACTTAAACTAACCAGTGTTTACGCACATAATTGGATCGAGCATAGTTTGCGTGGGAAGGAAGAGAACTAAGCTTTGTGCTACTATGATGCGGGAAGATTTCTTGTCATGACGACAAATGCCTCCAAAAGCTTTAATGGTGTACTTAAAGGTGCACGATCATTGCCCGTCAAAGCTTTAGTTGCTCGCACGTTTTTCCGATCGGTAGATTATTTTGTTAAACGAAGAGAGCTTGGTATGTCACTGACGGCTAAGTTAACCCCGAAATGGGAGTTAAAGATATATGAAAGGGAAAATGAAGCAAGACGTTGCAGGGTTGTCTGATATAACGGAGGCGAGTAGGGAGTGATTACACATTTTGGTCACGAGTACAAAGTAATAATCGATGGAAACACATGTTCCTGTACATGTAGGATTCCCTTACTTCAACATCTTCCATGTGAACATGTAATGGCGGCTTGTTCAAATGTAACCAACGACGCTAATTGATTTCATCATGACTTTGCTTCCAAGTGGTATTCGGTGGAGAAGTACTACGCATCTTACAAACCGGAATTTCACCATATTCCAGATAAACGGTACTGGCCTGCATTCGAGGGACAGGTTCTTTTTCCGCCAACGGTGCGTACAGCAGCTGGGAGACCTTAATCAACAAGAATTAAAGGAACCAAGGATGAGATGCAGACTCCTAAAACATATAGATGCAGTAAGTGCGGGGTGATTGGTGATGTGCACGTAAAAATGCACATTTATATTCACATATTTACTCTTGTTTAGTTTGATAAATGAACATTCTTGGGTATTTTATGTGATCAGACCATGTTTTAAAGATTTTCAAAATTATCACTTATTTTGGGAAAAAAGGAGGTCACTTGTGCATGTTTTAATTTGTGAAATCTTTTACTCGTTCCTTGTTATTTACTCTCATAGGAATTTAGGAGCTAAAATGATCCATACACATGAAGAGATGAAGGAAAGCATGCACATACACAAAAGAAGGCAAAGAATTAATACATCTTATGGATAATGGAGGGCCCATCTTTCAACTAGCCCACTTACTTCATATTATTGAATGGGACAAAAGGCCTCATGCATTCTACATGACATATTAGTGGCTAAGATCAATTAGAAGCTTCATGAAGGGTCATTTTGGGGAATTCCCAAGAAAAGTGATTAGGGTTTTAGGGTTTTAGATCATGTATATATACCCCTTTGTTTCATGTATTTTGTATCTTCTTTTTAGCATATGAAAGTGTAAGTGATCAAATAAATAAAAATGGCTTCCAAGCCTATTTCTCTTATGTCTATCTTATGTCTCTTTTAATTTCTATGCTTTACTTTCATGTTCATAGCTTAGATTTATTTACATTCATGTTCATAGCTTAGATTTACATTCATGTTCATTTACTTTATGTTCTTAGTTTAGTTTTCTTCTTGTTCTACTTAGTTTTCTTTCATTTTGCTTAATTTTCTAATGTTGAAACTTACATGTGTTGATATGACAACACATATGAGTGGCTAATCCCTTGATTTAGGGGTAATGATACTATCTAACTTTGTGTAAGTTCAACAAGTGTATGATTTGTGATCTTTAATATGTTCTTAATGTTAGTGAATATGGATGTAAGTTTATACAATTGGGTTTGATAGGTCATGTTGCATTTGCAAATGATCTATGCTTATTCAATATAAACACAAGTTACATCAATATTTGCTAAGTGATTATTGATTTTGAAATAAAAGTATGAACAAAATTTGATGGTCTATAGTGCTAGCCAATAGTTCATAGACCATACTTAGAATAGTTTTGCTTTAGTTTCATTTTCATGAGAATCATAAGTGGTGTAAATATTGCATTTATATCACTTGTTGAGATCATACATTGTATGTTTGACAACTTACATAAAGGTGAGAGTGGATTTACCTCTAAATTACTCTCTAATTTCATATTTAGCTCTCAACTTAGTTTCTAGTTTGATAGTTTTTATTAGAACAATTCAAAGTTTGGTTTAATTCGATTGAATAAAATTGAAATCACTTCTTTCCCTGTGGATCGACCCGCACTCACTACGTATTACAATAGTACGCCGTGCACTTGCGGTTATTTTAATATTCGTGCGACGGTTTTCTAAATTAATAGAAATTCCGTTGTAGCGAACAAGTTTTTGGCGTCGTTGCTGGGGAGAGTTTTAATTTTAGTTTTATTCTTAGGATTAATTTTCTTGTTTGTTGTTATTTAAAAAAAAAATCTTGTGTTGTTTGTGTATTTTTCATTTTGTGTGTTTGTGTTATTCATTTGTGTTTGTTTGTGTGTGTTAATTAATTCTCTTGCTTGTTTGTCTCTTTGAAAAAAAAAAAAATTGTGTGTATTGTGTTTTTGTTCACTTGAATTTAGTGTTGTTTGTGTGTGTTTGTCTTTGTTTTCATTTTGTTTTTAACTTCTTCTTTATCTTCTCTTTTTTTTTTTTTTAAAAAAAAAAAAAAAGATTTGCGTGTGTTTGTTTTGTTTGGTTCACTTGTGTTCATACTTGTGTGTTTTGTTGTGATTATCATTTGTTTGTTCATCTTTTTGTTTCAAGTGCTCTTTAAAAAAAAAAAAAAAAAAAAACTGTGCATTTTTCTGTTCTATTTGGTGCATCATTGTTTGCACATTTCCTTCTTAGTCTGTGTATTGCTTGATTCCTGCTGTCACTGCATTTCTGGTTCTATTTTTCTTTTCCTTTTTGGTTTTGTTTGTGCATTTTGTTTTATTGTACTTAGGTCTTCCTTCCCCCTTTCTGTTCTCTGTTTTGTTTTTGTTGTCACATTTGTTTTCTTAGTCTTATCAAAAAAAAAAAAAAACCTGTGCATTTCTGTTTTCCATTTCCAGTTCATCCCAACTGCATTGTCATTTTTTTTTAAAAAAAGGAGAGCATTCCATTTTTCTCAGCTGATTTTGAATCTGTTATTTTTCTATTTTGAACTGTGTCTCATTCCTGTTTTGCATTACATTCTGTTGTTCACATTCTGTTTTTCACATTTTAATTTTGTCCATCTACACTCTACACAAACCATACACTCTCTGCTTCAACCAGTTTCTATTGACCACTTCTATTGTGCATTTCTGGTATTTCCTCCACTGACAAAGCCTTGCCAAACCCCTGGTCACCACTTCTATACATTTCCTCTTCTGCCTTCAAAACTGTGCACGGCCACTGTCAAAACTGTGACAGTTCGGAACAACCGCAAACACCTCACCATTCTGACCAACAGCAAAGTCCAATTACCCTCAGCTCTTCCTCAAATCGACAACTCAACCAACAACTAACCATAAACATCATCACCCCCTTCAAACTCCTCCACAAAACTGCATTTAATCACCCTTCTGTCTCGTACCCCTTTCAAGCCTTTTCCCTCTGCACCAACACTCACTCCAATCACCCAAGATCGAAACCCAACTTCAACCACTTACCCATCCGCTACCTCAACAGCTCAACCAAACTCCTCTTAAACTCCTTCGCACAACAACCCTAAACAGTGCTATCACTTCACAAAACCCTCCATTCACCATCAACACAGTCCCTAGTTTGCAGCAACAATTCACTTCCATCCCTCCTCCAACAAGACCAAATATGCACCATCAACACCAGTGAGTCACCTCACTCTTACTACTACATCCACAGCCTTCGGGTTCCTTCCACCCTACTACATCAAGCAACCCACCTTCGTCTATTACCAGAAACCCACCTCGAGTCCAATACCCGAAAACAATACACCGTCATCAGTTCAAACTCTTGCCTCCAAACGTTCCACTGTCACCAACTTCGCCTCAAACCGGTCTCCACTTCAAACGCAGTTCACACCACCAGCTCACATCCCTTACCAAGTTCAACATCTCCTTTCACCAAACCACCGCAATCACTGACTTTCGAAACCCCAGACACCCTTCTCCTCATATCGAAGTTGAAATTCACGAAATCGAAACCGAAGTTGAAAATCCTAATCAACTTGAAGCCATCAATTTTAAAAAAAATCGAACTTTTTTTCGTGATTTTCTTGCCAAACAGACAATTTCGAGATTGTGGCTTGTGGTTTTCTTTTGACTTCCGGACGTTTCCTTTTGTCTTTAGTTTTATGTTGGGTGAGACTGTGGCCTGTGAGGCAAAGTAGGGTTAATAACTTTCTTTTTCGTGGGCTTTAGTGGGCCGGTCAAGCCTAATTCCTCTTGTTAAATTTTTTTTTCATTTGTTATCCGATCTTGTTATTTGTTAAAAAAAAAAGAGTAGTGTTAAAATTGAGTGAATTTTGCTTTTGTCAAAATAATAAAAAAAAAAAAAAAAAAAGGAAAGAAAGAAAAAGAAAATACTTGCCATTGCATTGTATATATATATCGCCTCCTCTTTTCAGATTGCTCAAGGAAGGAACTGCTTTGCTTTGCTCAAAAATCCGCGCTGCTTGCTTGCTTAAAAAAATGCCGCTAAAAATAATTTGCTAATAAAATTCAGACACTCTGGTATTGTTCTCTTCTCTCTTGTTTTTGTTTAATTGCATAGTTGTTTGCTTGCATCTCCATAAAAAAAATTCAAAAACAAAATAAAAAATTCATTCGTAGTTGCATCGTTAATTCACGTTTAATTTCTGTTTTGCATTCATCTAGTTTTATTTTCATTTTTTAAGGACTTTTTATATTTTGACAAATTGGTTTATTTCTAACGAATTATTTCTCGGTGTCTAGACTACGGCAGAGTAATAACTGTTTATAAATATTACGGTGATTCGTAAATATTATAGCGGTTGTTCCTCTGAAGGTACTTAAATCTTCGGCTGCATTGCTAGGGTGATTCCTGGTGCACCGATAACTCCTGTCCGTTAACTGGCTGAGAAATCTTTTGTTGAAATTAATCAAACCGTCATTATATAATTTTAGAAATTTGTAAATAGGTAATTAGCATTCATATAGTTGCATTAGGTTCATGCATATATAAAAAAAACAAAAAAAAAATCCAAAATCCAAAAAGAAAAAAATATTTTCCATTTGTAAATAACTTCTTTTTATTTTTATTTAAACATTTTGTTTTTTTAAAAAAAAACATTAAAAAAAAACCAAAAAAAATTGAAAATCCAAAATCCAAAATCTAAAAAAAAAAAATCTTTTGTGAATATTTCCTTTTCTCAAAAACAAAATTCCAGAAAAAAAAAACCATTTCTTGAAAATGTCCCAATTTCCTTATTCGCAAGAATTTTACGATAGTTGTGAGAACCAATATAATCCATATAATTTTACACCAAATTCATATGGATATTTTAATAACAACTATTGTACAAATAATTTGGATTTTGCACCACCAAATTTTCAAAATGATGATCAACCCTCAAGTCTTGAAATAAGTATTCAATCTTTAATTGAAGCACGTCAAAATAATGCTCAACCCTCAAGACTTGAAATAATGCAATCTCTAGTGGAAGAAAGTCGACGATTAAATGAATCAATTTCAAACTCATTTCCAAATTCAAATTCAAATAATTTTGATTATAACCCTAGCCAATTCAATTTCGAACTCCAAAATGAATTTCAAATTCAAAATGGAAATGTGGATAACTTTTCAAATGATTTTGGCAATGGTAACAATTTCAATTTTGGTGCAAATGAAATTTTTTGTTCTCAACAATTTCAAGTTGAAAATTCTCATGTAAATAATTATAAATTTGATTTTGTTGAGCAAATGAACGAAATTTACGATAATCACAAGGATTTGTTATTTGAAACCTACTTGAAACAACGTGAACAACAAAATCAAGTTTCTACGTGTGACGATTTGAACAACAATCCACCTTTACCCAAAATCGACGATTTTCAAATAACGACTTTCGAAAATGAAAATAATGATCTTAACGAAGTTGTTAATAATACGGTAATTGATTTGGATTTCAATCCTTTTGAGAGGGTGGAACAAAATTTAAAATTTGATCTTCCTTTTTCTGAAAATTTGAACACAACAACTTTTGATTTTGAAAATAATACATGCATTGAAGTTGTTGATAAATCACTAAAGGAAGACGAATTTGATGAAAATAAATTTTTTGGACTTTTCGATAATGAGTTAAATCTTAATGAGGTAGATTTGAATCACCATTTGGATTTTGAAATCAATAATTTTGAACAAATTTTCAGTGATAATTTTGAAACTCAAATTGGTGAATTTAAACATGAATTTCAATCCATTATTCAATCTACCCCACGAATCATCGAAAATAAACCAACTCACTCAATATTTAATAAAACGACATTTGTTTTTCCAAATCTACATCTATCTTCGAAAGCTTTTACGGTTTGTTTTTTCGAGCTTAAGTTGTGTCTCTCATACTTGAAGAGACAAATGAATCGGTCTTTAGAAGATCGTTTCATTTACTTCTTGTCAATATATTTTCTGATATACTATAAATAATTTTTTTCTTTCTTTTTTGTAAATATAGTGCATGTTTTCGAAATTTTCTTTTCTTTTCTTTTCTCCTTCCACTTGGTTTAACTGTGGGGACACAGTCAAAATCAAGTGTGGGGGGAGTTTCATATTTATTTTGGTTTTGCATAGATTTCGCTTTTCTTTTCTTTCATCCAAAAACAAAAAAATTCAAAAAGCAAAAAAAAAAAAAAAAAAAAAATCTAGAAAAAAAATTGCATTTTGATTTACTTTTAAATCAGACGTGATGAAGTTAACACGCAATTTTGGTCGTTCAATTAAAATGCTTAGAATTTTACTTCTCCTAACGGATAACGGAAGAAAAGTTTGAATTATGAGCAAATTTGGCGTAACTGGTATATAGGGAGATTCGTAGGTGATGAGTATGAAATGTTTTCTAAATTGTAATCCGATTAAATGAATGGTTGATTGAGACTACTTGCGATAACATTTTAGATCTTTTAAGTGAAGTTGTGCTAAGATTTTCTCGCTAAACTCTCTCTCTTAAAAAAAAAAAAAAAAAAAAAGAGAGAGAAAAAGAAAATATATATATATACATATATATAAATATATAATAATCCAAGGGTATCCAACATTGCTGGTACATCTGGCGTTGGTGTGCAAACCCGCCAAGCTCTATCCGGCACCTTGTTGACAAAGTCAGCGTCGGTATATCTTGGTCTCATTTTATGAGTTGGACACCTTAGGATTACTGACCCTCACGTAAGTCGTAGTGCAGTGTAGGGGAGGTATACCTAGGTATTTGTAAATAATAATAATGTAAATATTTTGTAATAAAGAGAGAGTTAGCACTTGAAATCCAAGCACACTCTTCACTTATTTGACCTAACTTGCTAACCAAAAGTAATTAAAGATGCCATCTTACGATTGTTGATATCGAGTACAGAATTCATTTCATATTTGCACTATGTTTTTACCAAAACAACTGGCCAAGCTGGAGGAGTTTGTAGCGATAACTGACTTTTGTTTGAAGTTTTGATTAGTAACGGACTTAAATTTCATAGTGACGACCCAAACTTGTGTTAACTCCTTCGTGTAAAAATTAAAAAGTAAATTACCCATTTGTAAATAATCTTGCATTCATCTTATACATATTTTCTAATCTTACATTTTGTAAATATTTTTTGCATTTAATATTTGGATTTTGTGGGTAGTATCCGCTGAAAACCCTCACGAGGCAACACTCGTCCTACTGGGGACACCCAGAGGTTTAACGGCTTGTTGCATACGCTCAATGCAATCGTGCTCCCTACGAAAGTGGATTTATCTTAGTTTCTTTACTTTATTCGAGGACGAATAAAAAGATAAGTGTGGGGGTATTTGATGTGCACGTAAAAATGCACATTTATATTCACATATTTACTCTTGTTTAGTTTGATAAATGAACATTCTTGGGTATTTTATGTGATCAGACCATGTTTTAAAGATTTTCAAAATTATCACTTATTTTGGGAAAAAAGGAGGTCACTTGTGCATGTTTTAATTTGTGAAATCTTTTACTCGTTCCTTGTTATTTACTCTCATAGGAATTTTGGAGCTAAAATGATCCATACACATGAAGAGATGAAGGAAAGCATGCACATACACAAAAGAAGGCAAAGAATTAATACATCTTATGGATAATGGAGGACCCATCTTTCAACTAGCCCACTTACTTCATATTATTGAATGGGACAAAAGGCCTCATGCATTCTACATGACATATTAGTGGCTAAGATCAATTAGAAGCTTCATGAAGGGCCATTTTGGGGAATTCCCAAGAAAAGTGATTAGGGTTTTAGGGTTTTAGATCATGTATATATACCCCTTTGTTTCATGTATTTTGTATCTTCTTTTTAGCATATGAAAGTGTAAGTGATCAAATAAATAAAAATGGCTTCCAAGCCTATTTCTCTTATGTCTATCTTATGTCTCTTTTAATTTCTATGCTTTACTTTCATGTTCATAGCTTAGATTTATTTACATTCATGTTCATAGCTTAGATTTACATTCATGTTCATTTACTTTATGTTCTTAGTTTAGTTTTCTTCTTGTTCTACTTAGTTTTCTTTCATTTTGCTTAATTTTCTAATGTTGAAACTTACATGTGTTGATATGACAACACATATGAGTGGCTAATCCCTTGATTTAGGGGTAATGATACTATCTAACTTTGTGTAAGTTCAACAAGTGTATGATTTGTGATCTTTAATATGTTCTTAATGTTAGTGAATATGGATGTAAGTTTATACAATTGGGTTTGATAGGTCATGTTGCATTTGCAAATGATCTATGCTTATTCAATATAAACACAAGTTACATCAATATTTGCTAAGTGATTATTGATTTTGAAATAAAAGTATGAACAAAATTTGATGGTCTATAGTGCTAGCCAATAGTTCATAGACCATACTTAGAATAGTTTTGCTTTAGTTTCATTTTCATGAGAATCATAAGTGGTGTAAATATTGCATTTATATCACTTGTTGAGATCATACATTGTATGTTTGACAACTTACATAAAGGTGAGAGTGGATTTACCTCTAAATTACTCTCTAATTTCATATTTAGCTCTCAACTTAGTTTCTAGTTTGATAGTTTTTATTAGAACAATTCAAAGTTTGGTTTAATTCGATTGAATAAAATTGAAATCACTTCTTTCCCTGTGGATCGACCCGCACTCACTACGTATTACAATAGTACGCCGTGCACTTGCGGTTATTTTAATATTCGTGCGACGGTTTTCTAAATTAATAGAAATTCCGTTGTAGCGAACAATTGGTCATAAAAGAAGCCAATGTAGATTAGTAAACTAGGATTTTGTTTTGTAGTTTATGTTTGAACTATTTGTATTAATGTTTGAACTATTTGTGTTAATGTTTGATCGTAGAAGAACTTCTTTCTTTCGTGCAATGACGACAATTTGCAATGAGTTTATATTCATTACCTCCATTCGTACATTCAAGCAATACATACATTAACTATTACATTGTCACAAACTACTTTAGCATTTTGATACATTGGATACATTGGTACATTGGTACTACTCGTTAGGATATCGTGGGAACTGGGACTCTAAGTCCGAGTTCCATAATTTCAAACGGAAAATCTCCTTTTTGAGTCGTTCATTCTCATCCTGCATCTCCAATGCATATTCATGTCCTCTTCGGCACATCGGAGGATCAACCCACTCGCAATAGTTACAAACTCGAAAGGTGTTCGGATAAAGGATGCTCATTTCATAGCGACTACATCTATACATCCTACACCCTGTACTAACGCTTCAATTTTTGTTCACAACCACGCAGCTGACTGACCTACAGTAACAAATTTTTCTTGGGACTGGCTCGCCGATTGCTAGTGCTCGACCTCGATTAACATATTTACCTCTATCCACCGCAATGAAATATTTTTGATGTGCGCAAGGGAGATGATCTGGGAGTTCAACCATTTTGGACATTTCTGGATCGGGGAAAATTTCCTTACCCGATCGATGAACAATTGGTGACAATGGAGCTTGTGGCGTAGCATCAACATGATGAATGCTATCATACACTCCTGACATCAAACTTTTCCAATTCTCCTATAAAGTCTCGTCGTCAATTACCCATTCATCCATCCTACCTAATGATAAAACTAAACTTGGGGATACCCAATCATATAGCATTCAATGTATGAGAATAAGAGATTTATTGAATGTACATTTGAATTTGAGCTAAATCCTGCTAAGTAGAACAAAGGCTCCAATGTTTAGTTTTCAATTTTTATAGGCTAATTTAAGTAAAAAATGGTTATAAGGTAGGTTTCTGTGAAAGAATTTTGTAAAGTTTTAAGGAAGAAAGGGAAAGTGATTGGCGTGTGGTAGATGAAGGGGAATTTAAGAGGGTTGGTGCAACTGTAAATTTCTCGGGGCGCTATCCTGGTTTGCGCCCCAGGATAGGGTAATTCACAGAGAACTGACGGCTCTCAGTAAATTTCTCTAAGCGCAATCCTTGATTGCACCCCAAAGAGAAGAGCTTTTTTTTGTAATACTGGCGCAATCCAGGATTGCGCCAGTATTCATGCCTTGTTCTGGTCAGGCTTACGTGGCTAAAAGGGGGCTATATTTGCAATATTTTTTTTGCAAAAGGAGGCTAAAAGTGGGAAAAAAGGGCCAAAAATGAAAAATGCTCTAAATTATTGAACTTTCGAAACAATAGTTAAACCATGAGTTTTACCCGAGTGAACCACAGTTTTAACTTACCATGTTTTCTATGGTGCAACTTTGTCTCATTTTCATTTTTTTTTATATTGCTTTTAAGAAAAGAAGTAAATATGTACTGCAAAAAATCATAATCTTTCCAAGATCTAAATCACAAACTTCATGATAATTAATGAGGATTAATTCAAAATTGGTAGCAGTTAAATGATTTTTAATGAGTAATTAATGTACAAATTATTGATAATTAACAATGTTTCATACGAAGTGGTGGTTAAAGTGTTCTAGTCTAATCGATTAGTAAAATATAATTTTTACTTTAAATTATCATTGAAATATTTTGGATAAATTATAGCTAGTAGATTACACATTCATGATTTAGTATTTTGTTATTATAATAATCAAGTGTGTGCAACATTATTCACTGTTACTTTTATAGTGTTTAAAAATTGTGTAAACAAGAATCTGGACACATTTAAAGGGTTATAAAAATGTTTTAGGAACTCACTAATTCACAGAAGAGTGCTTTTAATAGAATTTTCATCAGAAGTACTCTAGCAGAAAGTTCGAGTTTGAATGCGAACAATACCCTTCTTATTGATGGAAATGATGATTACATTGATGATGGTATGACCATAAAGATATGAGCGAAAAGGAAGCAAGCATTGATTCACCATCATAATAGGAGAAAGTTTGCATGGTTTTAAATGATCTGGTACATGGAAGAAAACTGTTCAAAATTTAAGAAACCTAATGGTTGAAAGAGGTAATTTTTAAACAATAAAAGATAACAACTGTGATTCTATTAATAAACATTTTTCCATCACATTATATGCCAGCCATTTGTCTAACAAGGATAAGAAAGACAGAAAATAGTTGGTATATTCAAATTCACTTGACCAAGTATTTTGTTTTACAGTAAGTTAGTTATTCACGAATCAAACGATGGCTGATCATCTTGCAAGTGAAGAAATCAATGACTGGTACAATATTAGTACTAAGTTAAAAAAACATGAAAGTACTAAAGATTTTCTTTCGAATATAAGCAGTTGGATTGAGTTGGAAACAACATTGAAAGTCAAAATAAACTCAGACTAGAGTGTCCCAGATCAAACAACCAAGGAAAAGAACATTGGAAAAAGCGTTGATAAGAATAATTATTGTTGTGAAAACACACTTTGCTTCCAATAATTTAGCATTTCATGAAGCAAATTGAAGGCTTTATGAAAATAATAATGGTCTCTTAGCAAATTAATTGAAATGAGTGAAAAGAACATGTTTGACAACTTGAAAAAAGGAAATCCATATAAATTACCTTGAACATAAAATTCACATTAGCTAATACTTACATCGGTGAATGAAAGTAAAATTGAAATTCTTAATAGAATATAAAAAAAGGTATTTTTCAGTTATATTAGACTACACTCCAGACATTAGTTATGTTGAACAAATATCTCTCGTAATAAGATGTGTTAATATTTCAACTAATCCTGAAAGTTTATGAGGTGGATCGTATAATGTAATGACAAGTATATAAGTATTCTACTAAGCGTAATATAAAGGTAGTAAAATAAATGCAAATACGGAAAATGCACACCATAATTTTATATTGGTTCAGACCTTCATCCTACGTCTAGTCCCGAAGCTCACCTTCGGAATTTCAAATCTCAGAAAAAACTCTCGCTTCGCCCAGAGGAACAGACTTGGTTACAATAAAGTGTTCGTGTCAAAGAGTGTGTTCTAATATAACACGAATATTTTGACTGATGAGTACAAAAGCTTCCAATATATCTTCAAAGTAGTAATGTAGGAGTAAGTGGGAGAATTGTTGATGGTGTGAATTGCTAAAATGCAGAAAGATATATTCAAAGAATATAGAAATAGTCGGGTAAGTCAAATTGATGTCATTCTCTTGAATCTTGTTGCTATATATAGTCGTGAGGAGTTGTATTTGAATGGTGGTGGCCACTGCTGATCATCCAAAAGATGCTTTGATTAACGATGAAGGGTTGCAGTGACGAGAAGTGGAAATATCTTTTGGAAATGTGTAAGTTACAATTCAAACCTTCCGGTCGAAACCCCAGTCAGACGTTTGGAATTTATTTCAGACGTCTGATTTATGCTTCTGATTATTTCCGAAGCCAAACAGCAGATGTTTGGAAATAATTTCAGACGTCTAATACTGTGTATCGTCAATTAATTGTTGTCCATTTTGTGTATGCTCTTTGTTGCTCTAATTAGTTTGCATTTTCTTGCATTTCCTTTGCTTGTTCTTGAGCATTGCTGTCATAGCTTAATTTGAGTCGATCTTGTAGATAGCCTGCATAAATGTAGATATGTATTTATATACGATTTCCATTGTATATACAGTTGTTGTCATCTATTATGCAAAAATTACACAAATTGCTCAGATACCAATCTGTTGGGATATTATGCATAGCGGAAAAGACAAAACATCAAAAAACGAATTTTTTTCATCCAATCACTAGAAGAAGAATTTGCATGAAAATACAACATAGTAGATAAGAAATAATAGCAATACACAAATATTCCATCCAACCACCATCTTTGTTGATTCACCGAGATTTTGCTTACGCTCAATGGATCAAAACAAAAAATAAACAAAATACAATTGAATCAATAACCAGATTGAGAAAGAGAGTATTAGCCCACTTTATGATCAGGCTACACAATGTTAGAAGTTTACTCGATGTATAGATGTGAAGTGAGAATTTTAAGCAGGAGCCCGGATCGGCTCGGAGACTCCCGAACCGAACCCGGCTGCTCTAAAGCAATCAAACCAGAAAATAATAAATAGGAAACACAACGGATCGGTTCGGGCTCCTCCGATCCGGACCCCCCAATTATACCACCCGATCCGATCCTAAGACAGCTGAAATAGCAGTTATACTCCACGACTCTAGAAGATACGGAGCGGTTAAGCACCCATCGTCCCACGTTCACCCACGAAGGCTATGCGCTGGCAACATCTCAGGGTTCCTCATTCTGAACCGAACGAAATGGCCGACACGTGTACCCGAATCGAAGAACATCCAGAGCAACTTTCTGCCTATAAATACATCACCAAGCCTCAATTGAATTGAACTTTTGGCAAATTCTTGGCTCTAACCCTCATAAAAATTGAATTTCACCACTTTATTCAAATCATCATCATCATTTGAAGCACAATATAGCAAAGATTGAGTGAAATTATTCTTTATAAAAGTGAGATTGAGTGTTATTTAATCTTGTATTTGAACTTGAATCATTCATCAACAAAGTATAAAGTGGACGTAGGCTCTTTAACGCCGAACCACTATAAATCGCGTGTTTTCATTGTTTCTTGCTTTCATTTCAGTTACAATTATCATTCATTTGGGTGTTAAAACCATTTTTGGATCAAACATTTTGGTGCTTTCACTGAGAACTCTTCGAATTTTTTATATTTTGGGCTACCATTCTACTATTTGGGTTTGTATATCCAAAGAAGATAGTCCATACAGTCAATATTTCTAAAATTCTCTTCAAAACAGGTCTCAACAAATTGGATACTATGACCAAAGGAAAAGAAGTGCAGAACGTGCGGGAAAGTGAAATGGGTGAGGATCAGCAAGTTATAGTCGTTACAAAATCAAGGGGACAAAGTTCAGGAGCTAACCGATCCGGTGATGCAACGACGATCTGATCTGGTTCCCTGAACACAGCTGCTCGCTCCCCTCTGATTCGAACCACTGGAACAACTTCTGGACGATCCGAACCGAATACAGGAGAGGCTGGAAACTAAACTCGAGCCCCTACAAATGCTCCGATACCAGCCGTAGCAAATAATGATCAGCCTATGCTTTCTGCACTCATCACACACGGAGAATTTTCGCGCTTGCTTGATATGCTGGATAGCACTAGGGATGCTTTGGAGGATCGCAAACGCGATAGTGTTCTGATGAGGGAGAACATGAGAGTTATGAACAAAGAAATAAGTGAACTTTGCCGACAATGAGTGTCCTCTCTGATAGTCATCCTGCAATGGGTCATTCATCATCTTCAGATGAAAAGCGCCCGCGTGAAAGGAGGCTGTATGAAAGGCATGAGAATCTGGATCAGTTGACATTCAGATCATTAGGATCTTGTGAAGATGCGGTTCGCATTCTGGGACCCGACGATCCGAGTTTGAGGGAACCAATGTTGTTACCGATGCATGGATCACATGCTCTCCCCAGAGACCTAAATATCACTAATCCCACTCAGGGGAAACTCCTTCAGCCTATTTGTCCTGTGAATGACCGGGACCGCAGGAGGCGAGGAGGTTCAGCTACCAACCGAAACTGAAAGGCATCGCCCGAAGTAGACGCTAGGCGTGTTAGAAGAGACAGAAGCATGGATCCTAAACCGACTTTAACCAACGCAAAAGTAGAAGCGATGGTGCGTCAAATCATGGTCGATAATCGCTGATATACCAATGAAGATTGGTGTATTGAGTGCAGTCACACTTCATTCACCAATGACATCCTGAATTTCCAATTCCCTCGACGGTTCAATCTGCCACAGATGGACCGATACGCCGGGAGAACAGATTCGGAAAAACACCTGATGAGATATGCGTGGTATATGAACGCCGCAGCTATGCCTGATGCTGTAAAATGTAAAGCCTTTCCGATATATCTAGAAGATGTTGCATAATGTGGTTTACTCGACTTCTCCCACGAATAGTGTCGAGCTTTCAAGAACTTAGCGAATGTTTCATGAATCAGTTCCGACTCCATGCCCGAAAAGCTAAAAGCGTTATTGAACTGTCCAGAATCAAACAGTCCCCTGGAGAATATCTGAAGTCGTACTTGGACCGCTTCAATTTAGCAGTTACCGAAGTAAGCGATCCCCACGAACCAACCATTTTGATGGCCTTAATAGATGAAGTCGATCCAGTTACTGAATTCAGAGGATAACTAGCTGGAAAGCCACTATTAACTGGGGAGGAATTTTATGAAAAAGCAAATATTTGTCTACGACGAGAAGAGATATATGCTAGTCGAAAAAGAAAATCTGATGGAGTTTCAAAAGAAGATATTTAAAATAATGTTGCTGTGAAACAGTTCGGTGAGAGGTCGGGGAAGGTTGAGGTAAATGTTGGCAATAAAAATGATGAAAGTAACAATAGGAATGGAAACGACAATAGGAGGAATAGGAACCAAGGAAACAACTCTGGTAAGAGACCTCGATTCCAAACTTTTGAAAACTTCTTGTCATTGAGTGATACAATGGAAACATCTACCTGGATACCTACAACGTCTTGCAATATTAGAAGCCTTTGCCTAGAGACTCCACAGAGAAGGAGCTGGCAATTGGAAAAAAAAATTTGTTTCATGGAACCCACGGTCACTCTACTAATGAGTGTCGGCATTTGAGGGACGTTGTTGAAAAGCTTCTACGAGAAGGAAAGCTAGATGAATACAAGGTTGCCCCAAGAGATAGGGGGAAAGGAGGGCTGGCTCGGAATCAAAATCAGCCTGCTCCTAAACCGATAGCTCAACAAAAAGGTAAAGGAATTGTCATCAACACTATAGTTGGGGGCCCTATCTAGCTAGTCATAACTACAGGGCAATGGACCAGTATGTGAACGCAGCCAAACACCTTGAAGTTGGGGAACGTATTAACTTCAAGGACACTGCTCTAGTGAAGCAACAAAATACGATGTCAGATGATGTCATATTTCATGATAGAGATGATACTGGAGTTCAATCGCCCACCGAAGACCCATTGGTGATCATTACCACTATCGGTCCAGCACTAGTTCATAAGGTATTAGTGGATAATGGGCATTCGGTTAATATTATCTTTAAAAAAGCATTCGATCAGATGAAATTCGAAGCAAAAGACTTGAAGCCTTGTGAGGGATGGATACGCGACTTCAATTGGGCATCGACAGCTCCAATGGGATATGTAGAATTGTCAGTGACATTGGGATAAGGAGACCACCAGACAGTGAGGATCCTCCCATTTGTAGTTCTGGACATCGACTCACCTTATAACGCCCTCTTGGGCCGACTAGCCCTTGAAGAATTCAGGGCATTCATTGCGTCCTGGTGCTTATTGTTGAAATTCCCAACCGAAGCAGGAGTGGGACTAATGAGAGGTGATCAAGCCACCAGATGAGCCTGCTACATGGCAGAACTAAAGTTGTTGTTGAAGGGATTAAGCATCGAAGCTAAAGGTGCCTCCTCCCCAGCCAGGGAGGGTTCAGCATAACAATTAAAGGGACTTACTCCGAGGGAATTTCCCAGAGCCCGAGGACATAAATCCCAGAGAGGATGAAGAGCCTGGGGATAGAAAGGCAACCTCCAGCAAAACGATTGTGGACATCTCCATTGACAATGTTGATCCGACAAAGGTTTTAAAGATTGGATCCCAGCTGGATCTGTTCCAAGCAAAGGAATTGACTGACTTTTTAAAGGCAAATTTGGATGTGTTTGCCTGGACCCATGCCGATATGTGTGGGATATCCCCCTCCGTTATGAGCCACTCATTGAGTATCAATCCAAAACATCCACCCGTGAAACAGAAGACACAAATGTTGGGGCCCGGAGGGGTCAGCGACCTTAAAGGAAGAAGTTGAGAAGTTGAAAGAAAATTGATTCATTAGAGATTCGACGTATCCCGACTGGATATCGAATCCTGTCTTGGTCAAAAAATCAAATGGGAAATGGCGAACGTGCATTGATTTTTTGGATTGGACAAGGCTTGTCCGAAAGATAGCTTCCCACTTCCTAGGATTGACCAGCTGGTAGACTCAATATCCAGACACGAACTTCTTTCCTTCATGGACGCGTACTGAGGGTATAAATAAATCCCCATGCATGTGTCGGATTGAGAGCACACAAGTTTTATTACAAACTTGGGATTATACTGCTATGTGGTTATGCCATTCGTACTAAAGAATGCCGGAGCCACGTATCGACGCCTCGTGAGCCGAATGTTCTATAATCAGATCGGAAAAACTATGGAAGTTTATGTAGATGACATGCTCATGAAATCCAGGCAATCTTCTATTCATACACAAGATCTACCAGAGATGTTTGACATTCTACGGAGGTGCGGGATGAAGTTGAACCCCTTAAAGTGCTCATTTGGTGTTGCATCGGGAAAATTTCTCGGTTTCATCGTAAGTTCTCGAGGGATCGAGATTAATCCTAGCTAAATAGTAGCAATCAGGAATATAGAAGAGCCACAGAAGATTAGGGATGTTCAAAGCCTGGCAGGGAAGGTTGCAGTGTTGAGCAGATTCATTTCCAGAGCCATGGACAAGTGTGTCCCCTTCTTTGATTTAGTCAAACGAGGGAAACGTCATTTCGAATGGACCCCTGACTGTGTAGAGGCCTTCCAAAATATGTTGGACTTGTTGGAGAAGCCCCCGATATTGTCAAAACCGGTAGATCATAAAGATCTATTTGTCTGCTTGGCAGTGTCATCTCATGCTGTTAGCACAGCCTTGGTGCGTGAAGAAGAGAAGGTCCATAAGCCAGTATATTATGTAGGCAAGAAGTTAGCAGCTGCAGAATGTAATTATCCGAAAATAGAAAAGCTTGCGTATAGTCTCTTAATTGCCTCCCGAAAGCTCCATCATTACTTCCAAGCCCATCCGATAGTCATATATACCGACCAACTACCATCGAAAGTGTTACAAAGACCCGAAGCTTCAGGACGATTGCTTAAATGGAATATCTAATTAAGATAATTTGATTTAAATTTTCAACCAAGGAGGTCAATAAGGAGGCATGCCCTAGCTGACTTCATAGCAGAACTCACGATTCTCGAGGAAGAAACAGTGAATGACAAGATTGTCGCTTCAGATCATAAATTAGAGCTTAGTCTACGAAAATTATAGATGGACGGGACTAAGAATGATCGAAGATCCGGTACCGGAGTTATTTAACTATTCCTAAAGGACGATCCATTTACTACGCCCTACGGTTGGAATTATCAGCCACCAATAATGATTCCGAATACGAGGCCTTGACTGTCGGGCTGAAACTCACTAAGGAATTAGGGATAAGAACATTGGACATATTTTGTGACTCCAAGATAGTTGTCTACCAAATTCGAAAGGAATTCGTGACCAGGGGACTTTGACTTGTTACTTATCTTGAAAAAGTGGAGGAGTTACTAGGCAACCTGGAGCATTATAGTATAACTCACATTCCGAGAACGGAAAACCAGAAGGCAGATCGATTGGCTAAGCTAGCAAGTTCTGACAACCCAGAATAAACCGAAATGGTTCCAATAGAGATATTGGAATCATAAAGCTTTGACCAAATGGAAATTGAATTAGCCTTGGAAGCTGAGCCAGAAAGGAAGTCATGGATGAAACCGATTAAGAACTTCCTTAAGACCGGAATCCTCCCATCAAAGAAGAGCAAGAGACGAGCTGTAACACGTAAATCTACAAGATACATTTTATAGGACGACGTCCTTTATCATCAAGGATTTTCCATGCCTCTGCTACGGTGTATAGCACACGACGACATTAAGCGTGTACTGAAAGAAGTACATGAAGGTGAATGTGGGGATCATACCGGATGTCAAACTTTGGCGAAGAAAGTATTACGATATGGCTATTTTTGTCCTGCCGTGACTAGAGACGCAGCTAATTATTTACGACGATGCGACAAATGCCAAAGATTCGCTAAAGTTCTAAGAGCACCCCCTAAACAACTCAAATCAATGGTCAGTCCATGGACGTTAGCAATGTGGGGATTATACATCATCGGGATCCTACCAATCGCTAAAGTAGGAGCTAAATATGCGATCGTGGCTGTGGATTATTTCACAAAATGGGTGGAGGCCGAATCCTTATCCACGATCACGACAAGAAAGGCGATAAGCTTTGTGGTCAGGAACATTATTTGTCGATTTGGGATACCAAAAACCGTTATAACCAATAATGGAACCCAATTCGATAGCACGGAATTTAGAAACTTCTGCCCAAAATATAAGATTGACAAGAGGTATACCGTCGTAGCTCACCCACGGTCGAACGGGCAAGTTGAAGCAATAAACATAGTTATTAAGTCTATTCTTAAAAAAGCGGTTGGAATGAGCAAAAGCCATGTGGGTCGACGAATTACCGCTAGCTTTGTGGGCCTATCGAACAAGACGGTTATTGGTCATACCCCTTTTTCACTCTCTTTTGGATCAGAAGCGATAATTCCAATGCAGCTTAAAGTCCTCTCTCATAGAGTGGCGTATAATGACACAATGACAAATAAAGCACTCCTCCTAGAGTCCCTGGGCATGATTGAAGAGAAGAGGGACGAAGCAGACTTGCGTGCTTCAAGACATCGACGCCAAGTGGCACTCTATTACGACAGAAATATTTGCCTTAGGACCTTTGAACCTGGAGACTTGGTACTAAAGCGAGTCTTCCCACCTCCGGTTCATCTAGGTCCAAAGTGGGAAGAACTATACACCATCCAACGGATACTTGACACGGGAGCTTTCAAGTTAATGACCGTGGATGGTGTAGAAATTCCTAGGGCTTGGAATGCCCAACATTTGCGACGATAGTTGACTTGAAATTGTATCATTTTCTTTTGTTTTATAGGCCATGTAAAAATGCATGACTTTCCTAGAAAAGTCTGATTAATATAAACAAAAGATTATAAAGTGGACGTAGGTCACGACTTGGTCGAACCACTATAAAATACTACATGTGATTTACTTTACCCATTCGTATTTTTTTATGTATTTTCTATGATTGTCAAAACATAAGTCGAAAACATTAGACATTTGAAACCATTTGCACAACGACATAAAAAGGACGGGAAGCCGACGTCCCAAACTCTAACTGTGACAACCCAGATTTTTACAACATGCTAAGACAAGAATCAAGGCAGAATTTAATTATAAATTCTGAATCAGGAGAAACGGGTTGCGCCATTGCGTTCGTCTCGGAAAAATACGCGAAATAGAGTACGATTTTTCGAAAATCGGAGTCCGTATGACCAAGTTATGGCCCGTCAAAGTTTTCAGAAAAATTCCAGTCCAAAAACAGTTCGAAACCAAACGAACTGGGCGGGAAAATTCCCGCCCAAGACCCAGGTCGACATGCCCAGGGGGCAGGTCGACTGCCCAGTCGACACGGGTGTCGACCTGGGTGGTCCGACCACTTGGGCCTGGGTGCACCTGACTTGTTCCTCAAGACATGTTTTATGGGCCTGTGACGGGTTTTGAGGGCTCAGATCTATCCTAGGGTTTATCCTACGGCCTAAACTACTCCTAATCTCTATAAAAAGACCCCTAGACCTAGCTTAAACCCTCACAAATCACTCTTGCAACGAAGTGCTACCCAAATCTCCATTGATCATGGCCTCCATCTCCAACTCCAAGAGACTATGCACTCAAACAAGATCTGAATCAAAGGTGCTAGCTTGCTACATCAAACCAAGGGAGTGGATCAACATTGCTAGGCCAATTTCATGACGATTCTTCAACAAAGGAGCCACCTTTCTTCGTCAAGACGATTCATGCACCTAGCCCTCTTGCCACGCTATGTAAGTTTTAGCTACTTCTAGATCTAAACGGTAGTTTTAATGATGGCATGGAATAAAACGAGATTAAACTAAGTATGCTAGCCTATATGAACATTGTCATGCCTCTTTTGCTTAAACCTATGACTTTTGGCTATGCTTAGTGACTAAATCAAGTCACTTTTGTTATGTTTAACTTAGTCCATCATGAAAGATTGAACCTTTACTTGTGGAATGTTGGCATGAATACTTGAAACCACTTTGACTTGTGAAATATGTACATGAATATGACTTGGGGCTTATGCATGTAAATGAACCCAAAACCCCCCCTTATGATATCATGCATGTTTGTGGCTAATCCTGTTGTGACATTATGCATGTTTGAGGCCAAAAACCCCTTATGATGCTATGCAAATTTTGAGGCCAAACCCCTTATGATACCATACATGTTTGTGGCCAATCCCTTTTTGGCATCGTGCATGTTTTGAGGCCAATATGTAGCATAGTATCCTTACTATGTTGACTCGCTTTTACTTGGTTTGGAAACACGAGTTGGGGTAGGTTAGACGAGCGTGATTATGACATGATAATTTGACATGGGATTTCATGAAAATATGACACTCATGATACACCTAAATGTGGACATGACATGTGGGGTAAACATGGGACTTGAAACTAGACACGTATGGGTTGTAAGTGTAATATGACACTAGACCAAACATGAAAGTGGCCAACTCGAGGTTGGGTTGAGTTTGTAGCATAAATCTACCCGGACCCGCCCGGCTTTACTAGTGGCTACAAACAATAGGACCCAATGTGAGTAGTTGGTCATATAGCACTTAAAACCCGAGGTTAGACTAGGTTGTGGTATAAATCTACCCGGACTTGCCCGACTTAACTAGTAACCACAACAAAGTCTAATGTGAGAGGTTGGGGTGCATTAATCTAATTTATGCCACATGAAAAGGTTAAGTAATTTTGACTAATGATACTTAACCGATATGACACGAATGGGTAGGTTAAGTGGAACCAGACTTGATTTCTTAATGACACTTAACCATATAAGGCAATTAGGGGATTGGGTTAAGTAGTTTACACTTAACTAATCTAAGCACGGTACTTAGATGGGGTTAAGCAACCTAGACTTAACTAATCTAACACGGTAAATTCGATGGGGTTAAGTAATCCATAATTAACTAATCTAACACGGTAAATTCGATGGGGTTAAGTAATCCATACTTAACTAATCTAACACGGTAAATTCGATGGGGTTAAGTAATCCATACTTAACTAATCTAACACGGTAAATTCGATGGGGTTAAGTAATCCACACTTAACTAATCTAAACACGGTAATTAGATGGGGTTAAGTAACCTAGACTTAACTAGTCTAACATGGTAAGGTGATGAGGTTAAGTAACCAATACTTAACCAACTTAACATGATAATTTAATGGGGTAAGTAACTTATACTTAACCAATTATACATGATGATTTGATGAGGTTAAGTAACCTATACTTAACCAATCTAATATGCGGACCTAATAGAGTTAAGTCACAAGACCTTTTAAATATACTTAACCAATCCGACTCGATAATTTGATGGGATTAAGATAATCTATGCTTAGTTAATCTAACTCGATAATCTGATGGGATTAAGATAATCTATGCTTAATCAATCTAACACGATAATCTGATAGGGTTAAGATAAACAAATACTTAACCAATTTGACTTGATAGGGTCAAGTCATGAGCTTCTTGGTATACTTAACCAACTTGTAGGGCTAAGCCTTGAACTTAAATACTTAGCCAATCTTGACATATAGGCGGGTTAAGTCATGAACTTGAATGACAACACTTAACCCATTAGGCAAAACCCTAGCTCAGGGGACTAGGTTGAAAATCGTAGTTAACAAGGATAGCGGGAAGAGAAGCTAAGAGGTAAACCTTAGTTAAGGATAACTAAGTAATAATTCTTAGTCAAGGAAATTGGACCAGTTCACAGATAGATGAGTAACCCGATACGGTAGGTCATCGCTTGAACACACGTGGAGGAGCGAATTATCTGACTTAGATAAAGGCTCCAACGAAATGGGTGACGAAGCGGTAGCTTCGGGGGACGTGAGGATACTCTTGGTATCCCTTTGTGAGATTGCAGATGATCTGCCTAGGCTCACAAGAGGTTAAGGTCTGCGGTAGAAGAACCAAGAGTATGCCTTGGTTGCTATGCGAGCGTCCTAAAGACTAGGATGGATTAGCGTGGTGTCGGCGATACTTGTTTTTTCCATGGATAGCACGTCGCCGACTACCTACCATCTTTAGTCAATCGTGTACGAACGGAAAGGCAGAGAACTCCCAACAGACCATGTTCTTGCTATCGAGTCATGGGTGAAGTTGGCCAATAGGAAAGTGGGGCATAGTGGGGCCGGGATGTATTTCTCATACATGATTTTTCTTGGATTGTCTTTCAGTAGTTGAGGGAGGGGTCACGTGGGACCATAGCCACGGATACAAAAACAGACCTTGATATCTGCATCAGCAGACGACTTAAAGCTCCCGACCGAGTTCCGTATTTCTCGATTTACCCTGGCACGGAACTCGGATGGCACATTGAGATACGTGTGCGTCTAGACATGGAAAACGATTCACGATTTATACGTGGGACAAAGGGCGGTTGACGGGTGGCATAATCCCTAGTGGTCCTAGGTGGCTAAAACCCAAACCAAGTTACGGAAACGTTCATTAGGTAGAATAATCCCTAGCGGTCCTAGGTGGCATAATTCCTAAGTGAGCATGCGATAGTTCATGGTAAGAAAACATAACCAGATCAAGGGTAGCAGTCCAAAACAACATCAAGGATAAAATGGTACTACGTTGAGGTGATATAGATTTACATGGGAAAGCCCGTACGGCCTACGACAAAGGACTGAACTTATACGTGGAAAGAAACATACGAGTTGGGAAAACCTACAAATGTTATATATTAGGTTGACATGGACCATTACATGACATTGGGCAAGGGACATTCATAGTTAATACATGACACGGGTTGGGATACTAGTACGAGAGGTGCCGAGCAAATATACATGTTAGAACCATGAGAAATATACTTGATAGTAACCTCGGGATGTCATACATGATAGATACCTTGGGATAGTATACTTGATAAAGACCTGACGATGTGATACCTTGACTTATCTTGACACCGTAGTTTATCATGATACCTTAGTTTATCTTGATACGGTAGTCCAGCCTGTTATCTTGGTTTAGCTTATCTATCTTGTAGTCATCCTTATGTTTACTTTTAGTTTATGCATGTCATGTTACCTTTACCTGTTTTTATACTGGAAGTAGATAGGACTTACCAGTCTTTATGACTGACCCCGTTTTCCTTCGCCTCTTTGTCTTCCGTTCCCTCCCCCCCCCAGGTTTTCAGGGAGGAAATGCTGTTGTTTAGTTCGGACCTCTTATGCTTGAAGGTCATCATGTATAGCTTGGTCTTCTCTTGGCTATGGCTGCTTCACCGCTTTATTTTGGGGAATAATTTAGGAAAAGGTTTTATGCTTCTTTACTATTGCAAGACAGGTTTTGATGTATTTTGATGTAAAAGGCTTTAGACCTTATTTTATAAGGTAATGAAATTTGTTTTACTTCCGCTATTTTATACATGTTCTGTCTTGTAATATTTCTGTGCATGTTTACCTCGATAATGCTTCACTAAACTTAGTGCATTCCCTTTGTGAGAGACCCTAGCGGAGGTGGGGTGTTACATTTGGTATCAGAGCAGAAGGTTACCAGACTGGGCAAAAGTTTCAAAACCTTCTGAAAACTATTTGAAAACAGTTTACAAAGAAGCATTTTTCAAGAAAAGTTTTTGAAGGCTATTCCCCAAAAGCCATTAGCACTATCCTTTGTTTCCTTGACTGAACCTCTTTTCCTTTCTTTCCTCCATCTGTAGTCACAGTAGTTTTAACTGCGACTAGTCCTTGTCTAGCTACGTAAGTGTTTTCCCATGCGATGGAGGAAGTTCTCGAGAGACCTGTTACCGAAGTTATAAGAAGGGATAATAAGAGCAAGGATAAAGGACGTGAGCTTAAGTATAAGCAACTTGTTGGTATGGCTTGATCCACAAAGGAAGATAAGGACAAGATCAGCGAGACGGCAATCGTATGCTCTCATTTCTAGCGTACCTAAGAGGAATGGTACCGTTTCTGTTAAAGGCTTAGCCTTTTTCTTCTATCGTCCCGTCTAGACTTTGTTTTGATCATCGCATCATTTAAGTCTGCCTCGATAGTTAAGTCTCTGCACCTTAGTACTAGCAAGGTAGAAGATCCCACTTTAGTCCCAAAATCTGGTTGGAGAGTCGGTCCATTTATTCATGACTTGGTTGGATTTGAGAACGTCTATGCCAAGTGTTGAGATTAGAAGCAATGCTTCTATTGTTGAGCTACGGATGGATTCTAGGGATGGAGTGGTGATCCAGTAATGGATGCCATTCTCGGTTTTGAAAGGAGGATAGTTAAACTCTTAACTTGCCTTGGTAATACCCTCGAAGTCTCGTGTAACCATTTGGGTTCTGTTATGGTTAGTTACCTAGAATCTCTTGATGCATTTATCGGAAATCTCTGATCTAATCGAGTAACGTTCGCCAATAAGACGGATGGTTCATTCCGCTTGAGCATGGGCTATAGGAATCACCCTAGTAAGTGCACGTGGTAACATGGATTGGCATCGGTAAACGAGATCCAGAATTCACTAGTGAATTTTGGAGAGCTTGCATGAGTACGCAGATATGGTTGAGCCAAGTATACTAGGGAAAGAATAAGTGAAAGTGGAACGAGAGGCGATAGTGAAATGAATTCCAACTCATACCTTGGAAATAGGAATCAAGGAGCTATGAAATCATGAAGTCAAAGGCAGTTAAGGCACAATGGAATTAAGCTCAAGGAAATGCGGCTTAGACGCGCGCATCATGTCTCTTTTTAAGAGTATATCTTTGATCCTTGGTTCACCTGTAGAGCTTACTTGCATGCTATCGCTTGGTGGATATTCTGTTGGTCCTATTTCTGTTACAAACCCCGTAAGGAGTTTGTCTTGTTTATCTCCTCGATCTTATCTTGGGAATCTTAGATAGAACTCTATGGATGTAAACATGTATTTGAAACATGTTATGATTGATATGGTTGCAAATGGTTGCAAGTGGTTGCTCGTGGATGCGCGAATACACATTAGATACTAGATCGACGCACTCACATTTCGTATTGCATATGCACGAGTATTTATACTTGTTTATGGATGAAATTTAATGTGTTACCATGTGGATGTTGCATGTGGATGAATGTTTGTGCACACATATAGTACTTATATGACTAGGACTATTTTCATACATGTTGGATTCATGGCACTAAACATATTTTGCATTAGAAAGATCATTCAGGCCTGATCATTAGCATTAGCTAAGGAGAATATACACACACACGTTCTGCATATGTTCATATGGCATTAGAAATCGTCTAAGGACAATGGTTGCCTGTAGATGATGTTTTGAGTAGATGGATAGTAGGATACGTTCTTCCTAACTTGGAGATTTCGGGGACGAAATCCTTTAAGTTGGGGAGAATGTGACAACCCGGATTTTTACAACATGCTAAGACAAGAATCAAGGCAGAATTTAATTATAAAATCTGAATCAGAAGAAACGGGTTGCGCCATTGCGTTCGTCTCGGAAAAATACGCGAAATAGAGTCCGAGTTTTCGAAAATATGAGTCCGTATGACCAAGTTATGGCCCGTCAAAGTTTTCAGAAAAATTCAAGTCCAAAAACAGTTCGAAATTCAAATCTGGAGCCAAACGAACTGGGCGGGAAAATTCCCGCCCAAGCCCCAGGTCGACTGGGGTGTCGACTGGGGAGTCGACACGCCCAGGGGGCAGGTCGACTGCCCAGTCGACACGGGTGTCGACCTGGGTGGTCCGACCACTTGGGCCTGGGTGCACCTGACTTGTTCCTCAAGACATGTTTTATGGGCCTGTGACGGATTTTGAGGGCTCAGATCTATCCTAGGGTTTATCCTATGGTCTAAACTACTCCTAATCTCTATAAAAAGACTCCTAGACCTAGCTTAAACCCTCACAAATCACTCTTGCAACGAAGTGCTGCCCAAATCTCCATTGATCATGGCCTCCATCTCCAACTCCAAGAGACTATGCACTCAAACAAGATCCGAATCAAATGTGCTAGCTTGCTACATCAAACCAAGGGAGTGGATCAACATTTCTAGGCAAATTTCATGACGATTCTTCAACAAAGGAGCCACCTTTCTTCGTCAAGACGATTCATGCTCCTAGCCCTCTTGCCACGCTATGTAAGTTCTAGCTACTTCTAGATCTAAACGGTAGTTTTAATGATGGCATGGAATAAAACGAGATTAAACTAAGTATGCTAGCCTATATGAACCTTGTCATGCCTCTTTCGCTTGAACCTATGACTTTTGGCTATGCTTAGTGACTAAATCATGCCACTTATGTTATGTTTAACTTAGTCCATCATGAAAGATTGAACCTTTACTTGCGGAATGTTGGCATGAATATTTAAACCACTTTGACTTGTGAAATATGTACATGAATATGACTTGGGGCTCATGCATGTAAATTAACCCAAAACCCCCCCTTTATGATATCATTCATGTTTGTGGCTAATCCCATTGTGACATTATGCATGTTTGAGGCCAAAAACCCTTTATGATGCTATGCATATTTTGAGGCCAAACCCCTTATGATAAACCATACATGTTTGTGGCCAATCCCTTTTTGTCATCGTGCATGTTTTGAGGCCAATATGTAGCATAGTATCCTTACTATGTTGACTCGCTTTTACTTGGGTTGGAAACACGATTTGGGGTAGGTTAGACGGGCGTGATTATGACATGATAATTTGACATGGGATTTCATGAAAATATGACACTCATGATACACCTAAATGTGGACATGACATGTGGGGTAAACATGGGACTTGAAACTAGACACGTATGGGTTGTAAGGGTTGTAAGTGTAATATGACACTAGACCAAACATGAAAGTGGCCAACTCGAGGTTGGGTTGAGTTTGTAGCATAAATCTACCCGGACCCGCCCGGCTTAACTAGTGGCTACAAACAATAGGACCCAATGTGAGTAGTTGGTCATATAGCACTTAAAACCCGAGGTTAGACTAGGTTGTGGTATAAATCTACCCGGACCCACCCGGCTTAACTAGTAACCACAACAAAGTCTAACGTGAGAGGTTGGGGTGCATTAATCTAATTAATGCCACATGAAAAGGTTAAGTAATTTTGACTAATGACACTTAACCGATATGACACGAATGGGTAGGTTAAGTGGAACCGGACTTGATTTCTTAATGATACTTAACCATATAAGGCAATTAGGGGATGGGGTTAAGTAGTTTACACTTAACTAATCTAAACACGGTACTTAGATGGGGTTAAGTAACCTAGACTTAACTAATCTAACACGGTAAATTCGATGGGGTTAAGTAATCCATACTTAACTAATCTAACACGGTAAATTCGATGGGGTTAAGTAATCCATACTTAACTAATCTAACACGGTAAATTCGATGGGGTTAAGTAATCCACACTTAACTAATCTAAACACGGTAATTAGATGGGGTTAAGTAACCTAGACTTAACTAATCTAACACGGTAAGGTGATGAGGTTAAGTAACCAATACTTAACCAACTTAACATGATAATTTAATGGGGTAAGTAACTTATACTTAACCAATTATAGATGATGATTTGATGCGGTTAAGTAACCTATACTTAACCAATCTAATATGCGGACCTGATAGAGTTAAGTCACAAGGCCTTTTAAATATACTTAACCAATCCGACTAGATAATCTGTTGGGATTAAGATAAGCTATTCTTACTCAATCTAACTCGATAATCTGATGGGATTAAGATAATCTATGCTTAGTCAATCTAACATGATAATCTGATAGGGTTAAAATAAACAAATACTTAACCAATTTGACTTGATAGGGTCAAGTCATGAGCTTCTTGGTATACTTAACCAACTTGTAGGGCTAAGCCTTGAACTTAAATACTTAGCCAATCTTGACATGTAGGCGGGTTAAGCCATGAACTTGAATGACTACACTTAACCCATTAGGCAAAACCCTAGCTCAGGGGACTAGGTTGAAAATCGTAGTTAACAAGGATAGCGGGAAGAGAAGCTAAGAGGTAAAACTTAGTTAAGGATAACTAAGTAATAATTCTTAGTCAAGGAAATTGGACCAGTTCATAGATAGATGAGTAACCCGATACGGTAGGTCATCGCTTGAACACACGTGGAGGAGCGAATTATCTGACTTAGATAAAGGCTCCAACGAACTGGGTGACGAAGCGGTAGCTTCGGAGGACGTGAGGATACTCTTGGTATCCCTCTGTGAGGTTGCAGATGATCCGCCTGGGCTCACAAGAGGTTAAGGTCTGCGGTAGAAGAACCAAGAGTATGCCTTGGTTGCTATGCGAGTGACCTAAAGACTGGGATGGATTAGCGTGGAGTCGACGATACTTGTTTTTGCCCTGGATTGCACGTCGCTGACTACCTACCATCTTTAGTCAATCGTGTACGAACGGAAAGGCAGAGAACTCCCAACAGACCATGTTCTTGCTATCGAGTCATGGGTGAGGTTGGCTAATAGGAAAGTGGGGCATAGTGGGGCCGGGATGTAGTTCTCATACATGATTTTTCTTGGATTGCCTTTCAGTAGTTGAGGGAGGGTTCATGTGGGACCATAGCCACGGAAACAAAAACAGACCTTGATATCTGCATCAGCAGACGACTTAAAGCTCCCGAACGAGTTCCGTATTTCTCGATTTGCCCTGGCACGGAACTCGGATGGCACATTGAGATACGTGTGCGTCTAGACATGGAAAACGATTCATGATTTATACGTGGGACAAAGGGCGGTTAACGGGTGGCATAATCCCTAGTGGTCCTAGGTGGCTAAAACCCAAACCAAGTTACGGAAACGTTCATTAGGTAGCATAATCTCTAGCGGTCCTAGGTGGCATAAATCCTAAGTGAGCACACGATAGTTCATGGTAAGAAAACATAACCAGATCAAGGGTAGCAGTCCAAAACAACATCAAGGATAAAATGGTACTACGTTGAGGTGATATAAATTTACATGGTAAAGCCCGTACGGCCTACGGCAAAGGACTGGACTTATACGTGGAAAGAAACATATGAGTTAGGAAAACCTACAGATGCTATATATTAGGTTGACATGGACCATTACATGACATTGGGCAAGGGACATTCATAGTTAATACATGACGCGGGTTGGGATACTAGTACGAGAGGTGCAGAGCAAATATACATGTTAGAACCATGAGAAATATACTTGATAGTAACCTCGGGATGTCATACATGATAGATACCTTGGGATAATATACTTGGTAAAGACCTGACAATGTGATACCTTGACTTATCTTGACACCGTAGTTTATCATGATACCTTAGTTTATCTTGATACGGTAGTCCAGCCTGTTATCTTGGTTTAGCTTATCTATCTTGTAGTCATCCTTATGTTTACTTTCAGGTTATGCATGTCATGTTACCTTTACCTGTTTTTATACTGGAAGTAGATAGGACTTACCAGTCTTTATGACTGACCCCATTTTCCTTTGCCTCTTTGTCTTCTGTTTCCCCGTCCCCCCCCCCCCAGGTTTTCAGGGAGGAAATGTTGTTGTTTAGTTCGGACCTCTTATGCTTGAAGGTCATCATGTATAGCTTGGTCTTCTCTTGGCTATGGCTGCTTCACCGCTTTATTTTGGGGAATAATTTAGGAAAAGGTTTTATACTTCTTTACTATTGCAAGACAGGTTTTGATGTATTCTGATGTAAAAGGCTTTAGACCTTATTTTATAAGGTAATGAAATTTGTTTTACTTCCGTTGTTTTATATATGTTCTGTCTTGTAATATTTCTGTGCATGTTTACCTCGATAATGCTTCACCAAACCTAGTGCAATCCCTCTGTGAGTGACCCTAGCGGAGGTGGGGTGTTACACTAACTCTCACGAGTCGAGAGTAAAGGATGGGAAGATGATGTCCTTGAGGCGTGAAGGTGCACCATGACAAAAAACCGCCTCGAATCCACTCTAACCTGACCTTACGACAGGAGAGTATAAAGGTACAAAGAATGGATACCAATAAAGAAGAATTTCAGCCCCGCTGAAAGAGTTGGGGGCAGTGTAATCAATCTCGAACAATCCTTAGCCAAGTGCTATATTCAAGATTCATTGGGGGCATAAACATCACGCACCCTGCCATCAATCATTTATTTTATTTATTTAAGCGGCAATCCCTGTGAATAATATTTTCTCTGTCTATACATTAGCAAGGGAACGTGATTGCGACTTAAATTATTATTTACCACTTATGCTTATTAATTTCTGGACATTAAGAGAAACAAATGACGAACTCGCAAGTATTTGACATAGTAGAAAACAAACTACTTTATTTACGTAGCTGCAGGTTTATACAAAAGAACTAAATAAACAAAAAAGCAAGGGCCGCACTCGCTACAACAACAACGGATTGAGGAACAAGTAAAATGAAGAATGGAACTTCCTCTCATTTGGACTTCGGAGTGGACTTCGCTCTCTTGGCAGCTTTAAGTTTTTCCTTTTCCTCCTTTTCAGCCTCGGTTTGGATTTGCTTTGGCTTCTTCTTCCGTAAATCTGGAGCGTTGGGATCAGTAGAAGATTTTTCAGCAAGCTCTTCAGTAATCGACCTGGTTGAAAGTTTGACAACTAACATGGATCCAGGAGGGATTTCCGTGAGGGGTTTAATAGCCTCAACATCTTCCTTCTCAGCCTTGGGTTTTAAGAGATTGTTCTACTTGGCTTTCATATCATCCAAAGTCATGTCATCGACATTGACCAAATCCCTAGTCACAACAACATCATCCTCTTCCTCATGCCTATCATTACCACCGTCGACCTTTAGGGCATCTATCACATCTTCGTCTCGGGGGTTGTCAGTGGTAGATGGTATGGGAGTCTTCTTGGCAAACTCATCCTCATCCTTGAACTCTTCCACCAGTTTTGAGCCAGTGACTTCAACATGCTTCTCTTGGATCCCTTTAGTAAACATCGGATCAGTGATTTATTTTCGTTGATCATAGGCCTTTTCAATTGTTTGTGCACCTATGGAATGAGAATTAACCGGTATTAGCTCAGGAGAAACAATAAGGTCTTCGGTTAACTATCCAATAATGGAGAGAAAGGCTGAAATAGCCTTAAAAATTGGGGAGAAAAGGTAGAGATACCTTTAGATGATTTCTCAATTAGGTGGCTAGAGTCTCTGGTGTCGCTTAAGGAATGAGGAATGAAAAAGATGTCTTAGGGGTTCTCGGATTCTTTGGGTCATATCCCTTTGTTCTGCTATCCCCAAGGGCAACAGAAGAAGAGCTAGTTTCAAGGATGTTCGTTTTCCCTTTAGCTTGACATATCTCTTCTTCCATAGCCGCAACAATGAGCCTGCATCCTTCAGCCAAGTGCACTGATTCTTCACCCCTTAATAATTTCTCCATAAGTTTGTTTCCATCGATGGAGTCAACCTTGAGATCTTTCTTCTCCCATTCGATGATTTGTTCCCACACATAAACCAGAGTTGTTGGGTAATCTTCGATCCAAGCAATGTGCCGACGACGGATCACTTGAGCAAAGAACTGTACCATTAGCTTATCATAACTATCCAATTCCTTCTGGGCCGCAGAAAGATGAGCTTGGACCTCTTCGGCAGATTTAATGGCGATGCTCATATCCCCCTCGACCAAGGCAGCTCTAAATTCAGCCTCCACTAATTTGGTTCTCAATTCAGCCAGCCTTCTCATGTTCAAGGGTAGCGCAAGCCAATTGTGCTTTAACACTCTCAGATTTAGCATCCTCGGCTTGCTTCTTTAGATCTAAGCGCTCTTAGCTATGGGATTCCAATAAAGTGTGATAGCGCTTTTGTAACGCCTCGTGCTGCATTTTGTAGTTGTCAACATCCCGTTGAGCAAGAGCAAGCTGAGCGTGTGCATCTTATAAGTTCTTCTCTGAAATTTTCAACATGTTTTCGTCATAATCGACCATTTCCTTCATGTGACCGATATCAATAATTAAGTCCCAAATAATCTTGGAAAGGTTGCGTGAATATTTATACATCTCCATGTCCATCTTTGCTTTAACATCATCCGCCCACTTCGAAGAAACAGGCTCAAGCGAAGGAACAAAATGCAAACGATCAAAATAATGATCCGGGAATTGTTTCTTCAAATATGCCAGTTATGCTTCGTGCTCAGAATCGAGCGACACGGTACTGGATAGGGAAAATTTGACATTTCTTCGCTTAGCAGGTACAATGGATATTTCATCTTTGCTCAATCATTTTTCGGAAATTTTATGTTTATCCTGCGAATCAACACGCTTCGACGACGGTTTCTCTTGAGGATGCTTTTCTTTAGGAGGAATTGGATCTTTGGAATATGGTTTGTCCCCTTCGCGATGACCTTGGTAGCTCTTATACTTGTTCGGATCTGACCGACGGGGAGTATGAGAGCGCGAAGAATGAGGACAATTGGAATCATAATGCCTCCTGTCATCCCTGCCATGGCTCTCGTGGCGATCATGTTTAGCATCAGAATCAAATCTAGGCATGCTGGTGTGGACTTTCCTGACATCATAGCGGGGGCATGTCATCGTTCCTCTAAAATAAGGTACGTAAAGTTCATAACCAATGTTTATTTAAAGCACAGGTACTGTGACGTGTAGTGCTGGTATGTTATGCATATCCTAAGTGATATACCCCCAACCAACCAGAGCCCGAAGTTAGGCTAGTATGTGCAGTTTCCTTAGTCTTCACAGGAGCAACTTCTTCTTCAGAAGTAAAGGTAAGAGGGTTCATTCTGAAATCTTCTGAAGTATAAAGGGTCTCGGGTAAGGGAAGATTTCCCAAACCCCGAAATATAGATTCATCCGCATTGGGGGCATCTCCTTGAGGAGCGTCTGACGACAACTCTTTTGGAGAGACTGATTTTTCAGGAGTGGTAGCATCCTCAAGAGTGATGTATTTATCTCTATCTCTTTCCGCTATATTTGCTAGTATATCATCTTGAGTCGAAGAGGGAGAAGGTGGATCCCTAAGGGGTACATTAATTTGGTGAAAATGGAGATATTGTCCCCAACAAGGCACATTAATTTGGTGATAGCCATATACCCTTCCGGTGGATTATGAGGACGATCAGTTTTCAAGGGAAACTCAGTATCTCTTCGAAGAGTCCCATGCTTTAGGCATATTCGTGCAAGTCTGTCATTGTCGATCGTTGATTCGACTGAATCTTAGGCGGTTCCAAGATGTTAACATTCGCAAACTCGTCTGGGGCATGACTATCTCCTACCCCTCCTTCTTCTTCCTCGCCTAGAGAGACATCACCCTCGGATGATATGTCACTTTCATAAGTTCCCATTTCACAGTCTGAACCTATGTTATTCCAACCCGAATCTGAAGTGGAAGATACGTCTTCAACGGGTGGATTCTCAGATGACCTGTGATTAGCATAGAAATGTGTTTATTTTATGCTCTTACATCTTATCTTTTGTAAATAAATAAATATTACTTTGGGTATTTTTCAGTGTGTTTTCATAGGTCCAGTATAAGTCTCCTTCATTCAATCAAAGACCAATTGCTAAGAAAAAAAAGCTACTTCCCCATATCAACGCTATCTCAATTGCAAAATTAGTTGTAGCTCACTAGTAAAGGCACAGAAATTTGTATAAAGAGACCTGGGTTCGATTCCCGTTAAGCCCTCTTTTCGTTGAAGAAAGGAACATTCACATTGCCTTCTTTGCTCTGAAGAATATATGGACTAGTGTTATATTATATATATATATATATATGTATATATTTTCATATGTATATATATACTAATAAACATTTCAGGAATAGCCGTATTCTTCTCATGGAAATCAATTCAAATCATTCATTTTACAACTTCCATTTAGAAGAATATTTGATTGAATTATTGCCAAGGAAAAGCCAATCAATCTACCACATGTCACTAATCAGGAGAGGAAATCTGCATAGAACATCTCAAGTCTATCTGCATATTTTTAAATAGATTATTTCATAGGATTCATGTTACGTCAAGGAATTTCGCTCGGTCCGAACCAGTCGCTAAACCGATCCAGGCCGCTCTAAACGCCCTATCGTTTGAGAACAGGCCACAACAGAACGCATACAGAAGAACATTTCA
Source organism: Allium sativum (assembly GCA_030737875.1). Lineage (NCBI taxonomy): Eukaryota > Viridiplantae > Streptophyta > Magnoliopsida > Asparagales > Amaryllidaceae > Allium > Allium sativum. The sequence continues at coordinate 134,234,746 of CM060911.1, read as the reverse complement.
TTGTATATTACAACAATGCATCAGATTACAAGAATATACAGGGTATAAATGAATAAATATTACACAGAAATATCAGAGATTTAAATTACATTTAAATACATTGCAGCGGAAAATAATACAATACACAACTAGAATGAGATATACGGATACAAAGCTTTCCGGATATCGTTCCAGCTGTAAACCAGGATCCTGTGAATATAAATCTGCAAAACCAAAACTTCTAGCTGCCCGTGTCAAAATAGGGGCACCCAGAGTTTAGGTTAAAACAATAAACTCCAGGTCAGTCATGTGACTGGTGTGAGAACTAAAAACAGCTATTAATCTTTCTTTAAAAAGTTAGGTAAATCAAGGGACCACGCCGTATAACACGGAACGGGTTTCCTCCGAAGAATACCAGTGCATAAAACCAACAGCGCAATGCTAAATAGAGAAAAATGAAGCTGTTATAAGACCCAGGTCCTATCACACAATGCAACGCAAGCCGGGGTATAGGGTTTTCCCTTATAACAGCCAAAGAATGCTTGATACGTTTAAAACAAATCATTTGATACTATAAGAAGTGCATAGTGTATAAAACAACTTCAAATCATAAGTATCAATCATAGGCGACATGAGCGTCCCATGCCACTATGTCGCCATATATAGGTTTACAAATAAAACCGCAAAGTCACGTATTTGGAAATTGGATTTCCGTCTATGAACCGAGGCAAAAGATAGTCCTCAACCGATTCGAGACTGCCTAGCCCGAGTCTCAGGATCAGAGCTCGAGTGACCCTTGGATCGTCAGGGCCGGTCCACCGATGTGGATTAAACTTAAACCCTGAACATGCGTTTCCCCGCCCTATGGGGCGTAAATGAGCCAACTAAATGACTCCATCGGTTCGAGAACGACCGATCAATCCGAGGCGCCTCGCAACAGCAACAACCACATAAGTCAAACTCGTCAGGGCGTGTAAAACCACTGACTCCACTTCTAACTAGGAAGAAACGCATGCCCTCCCTGAGGTCCTCTCCCGTTTTTGGTTCATACCGGGTGTGAAACACGCGAAATAAACGTTACACAAAGCTACGCCACAAAGGCCTTGCTTTGATCATCACCACAAGACTTTGCTTTTCAACAGAAGCCTCGATCAATTGCCACTTACGCATGCCACACAGGCAATTCACTCCATGCGTTTGATATCCATCAATTTATAACCCCTGAGCTCGTACGTCTCAGAGAAGGGCGTTAAGCAAAAGAATAAATTCTCCGCCGCCAAACAGATATATATTTAATAGAGATCAATCACACAGACTAAAATCCAATGTCAGACACACAGTCCATTTACAAGTCCGTTCTGGGTCTGAACGAAACCGGAGGCACCTAGTACCCCGCATATCCATCGATCTCCAAGTACGTCTGGACGATCACTAACCGTTTCCATCTTCTTGGGTGTACAGCCCAATCAAGATCATCAGTAATTACCCAGACGACGTGAAGACCTCCGGTCTTCGACCACCGTCTTCTTCTTCGACTTATCGTCGTATCAGTTATTCAGAATGGGATAAACCTGGTCTTTCCGAATAACTCGCGTATATTTAAATAAGTGTTACACAAACACAACATACGCCTCATTCCAATTCATTAGCCACTAACCGTAAATTAATCAAGAGAATAATTCCCCAAATGTTAACCCCGAAGGCCGAAACCAACATTAGATCAATATCCAGAAAACCATTCTGCTTGGCCAACCGACAGTTAGTTTATAAATTTCACATTCATAGGGAAATGTTTCCATTAATTTTATCCAAGATAAATTTCTTGAATTTATTCTTCTTTTGAATTTCGATTCAACTAGTCGAGATTAACGAACCTTACCGAAGTAATCATTGGTTTTAATTTCCAAATCCCAACCTATTTATCCCATGAAGTAAAACTGGTAATACTTCATATCTAACACCACAGTGTTATCGGTAAATTCAATTACCATTTCACGTTCAAATCTAATTAAAGATTTAACTATCGCCTGGAGCAAAACTGGTGATACTCCATTTCGATTATTTCAATCTAATTAAAGATTTAACTATCGCTTGGAGCAAAACTGGTGATACTCCATTTCGATTATTTCAATCTAATTAAAGATTCATTAAAACTCCACTTAGTTTTAATCTGTGACTGGGTTAAAGAATCAGTGTCATTTAAAACACGGTTCACGATAAACCCAAAATCACATCACATTTCAATCAGTCCCTAATTGTAAATTAGCAAGTGAGCAATTCCCTAAGTATTAATCCCGAAGGCCGAAACCAACATCAGATCAATACCTCGGAAACTATTCAACTTAACTAATCTCCAGTTAGTTTCTGATTTTCTTAACTCCTTTAGGTCTAAGAACTGTATTATTGAAGATACCGTTCACGACAACCCAAAATCACATTTCATTAATGATCGGGTCAAAGAACGAGTGTTATTTAAAACACTGTTCACGATAAACCCAAAAATCAATATCAATTCAATTCCAATTAAATATCATTTAATTGGTACACTTCATTAAATCTAAATAAAAAGATTTAATCATTTCTCAACTGGGTTCAAGAACAGTGTTAGTGAAGACACCATTCACGACAAACCCAAATCATATTTGATATTCAATATAAGGCTCTGAATAGAAAATATATCGGCTTATATTCAATATCAAATTCTACGATTAACAAATGTCGTATTGGAAATAACGATACAAATATATCTTTCAAATTTCCATAACAACACCTGTATAATCACGAATTCCAACATCGAAATATTCCGAAGACAACTTCGATTCAAATCCACTCCAATGCAATCATTGGATATTCTGGTTATTTTTAAAACCCTTTTCTAATTCAATTTATTTATTTATAAATAAATAGAATTTTAATTCTAGTTCAAACTAGTTCATTTCGATAAAAATCTATTTTTATCTTTTCAAATAGGGAGTTTTTTATCCCAATTCTTCACAAATCATTTCTTATGATTTTACACAAATTATTACTATTTTTAATAATTTTATCAAGGCCCGTACAGTCGATTTCCATCAACGGCCATCGAACTGCACTTATAGCGACCTTTTTCGAATTTGATTTGGACGTATCTCCAAATCCAACCGTTAGATTTCAAATTTCAAACATTCGTTAGAAAGCTCTTTTCGATACGAACCCAACGGTTCCGGTTTTAGGAGAATCCGACGGTCGGATCTCCCGTGATGCCCGTTTGAAATAAATGGTCGAAATTCACGAACTGCCGCGGCGCGGCGCGTTCTATTCAGGCCATTATATTATATATAATATATATATATATATAATATATATATTTCGTCGATTTCTATTTAAAACGAATTATATAAATAGTTTTAAAATTCGTTTCAAAAGCAATTTCAACTTCCATTTCAATTCAAATCAAAATTGAATTCTTCTTTACAAATTCGTTATAAAATTCAATTCTATTCAATTCAAATTTCAATTCAATTTGAATTCTTTTTAAATTCAATTCGAATTCGTTTTATATTCAATTTTAATCGAAATCGTTATATATTCAATTCATTTCGAAATCGTTTTCAATTCATTTCATTTCGAAATCGTTTTCAATTCATTTCATTTCGAAATCGTTTTCAATCGATATAAATATCGTTCACGTCAAAATGGCGTCAATCTAATCAACACGGCTTCATAAATTTCTATTTTCAAATATCCTATTTCAAATATTTCTTTTTCAAAATAGTTGTTATTATCAAAATATTTCGTTCAACACATGACCAATCTCAATGGATGAGTACTGTCAACACATGAACCTTTATTTTATATTGGTAAAGATGTAAACTTTATTATTAAAATATTTCGTTCAACACATGACCAATCTCAATGGATGAAACTGTCAACACATGAACTTTTATTTTATATTATAAAGATGTAAATTTTATTATCAAAATATTTCGTTCAACACATGACCAATCTCAATGGATGAGTACTGTCAACACATGAACTTTTATTTTATAATATAAAGATGTAAATTTTATTACTAAAATATTTCGTTCAACACATGACCAATCTCAATGAATGAGTACTGTCAACACATGAACCTTTTATTTTATAATATTCTTTATTTTTCAAATTGGAATGAGGCCCAATCAATTACCATATAAAGTTAATTATATGGATTTTCATACAACACATGTATATCATAGCATTGAAAAATAATCAACCATCAACCAAAGTGCACTACACTGTATAAGCATCAAATATAGATATTCAACGCTTATAACAGCCTGTCAATCGATCGATCGACATATTTAATCAATCAGGATGAGTGAACTTCAAATTTCATCCTAACACCCTTGTGGGGTTTCAAACAATCAAACACAGATTTTATTCGTGCAGCTGGGCGATGTGTAAAATTTATCGACCCAATCAATGTCAGTCAAATCAGTGTACATAAACAAACCGTCTGATTTGTAAATGAATATTTATTTATTCACATTCACGTTAAAAATTATATTTTTAACGATAAAACATTTTATTTTAACATATGAATATCTATTCAGTTCATTCTTTAAATAAAATGATCTTTCTATTTTTCTAACTTATTTTAGAAAATTTCGGCGGCATAACGGCACGATACTAGAAACGGGACGAGGCCTAGCCTTATCCCCGGTCTAGTGAAGGCCCACGCCATTCACACACCAATCAAATCAATTTATTTCACCAAACAATTCAATTCAAATCAAATCATCCAACTAATCTACGCAACCAAACAAACAAGTCCATGGTTTGTGGACGATTGTGTCGGGTGCTACTAAGCACCGTCTGCATCCTAGTATATATATATAACTAGAAAAATAAATTGAAAGGTGAGAAATTCTCACTTATAGCTATCCAAGCTCCACGGCACTTCACTGATCGAAATCTTCATCACTATCGCATCTTCGTTGCCCGTAGTCACTATATATATAATAAAAATCGAATTTTTATTGCGATGTTCAATATATAAAAATCGAATTTTTATTTCAAAGTTCAACATATAAAAATCGAATTTTTATTTCAAAGTTCAACATATAAAAATCGAATTTTTATTTCAAAGTTCAACATATAAAAATCAAATTTTTATTTCAAAGTTCAACATATAAAAATCGAATTTTTATTTCAAAGTTCAACATATAAAAATCGAATTTTTATTTCAAAGTTCAACATATAAAAATCGTATTTTTACTTCGAAGTTCTACATATTTTAATCATATTTTTCTTTCGCGAGGATTTCGCCTTTTCCCATTTCGCAAATCTAATTTTTCCTATTTAAAAAAAAATATGATCTTTTCCATTTCAAAATTCAATCTTTTTCATTTTCAAAATTCAATCTTTTTCATTTTCAAAATTCAATCTTTTTCATTTTCAAAATTCAATCTTTTTCATTTTCAAAATTCAAATTAAAAATCAGTTTTTAAATCTGAAAAAAATTAGTTTATAAATCTTTAACAAATCCGTTTTTCCCTAAATAAAAATTAAGTTTTCAACTAAATAAAAATTCAGTTTTAAAGTAAATAAACAAAAACAGTGGGAACTTACAGGGGGCTCGTCGGAGGAGGATGGTAGGGGGGCGCGAGTCAGCAGGGAGGAGGAAGAAGAAGGTGGAGGGAGGTGCTGTGGTTGGTCAGGGGTGGCGCGGCGAGTTTGGGTTCGCGACAGGGGGGGCTCGCGACTGGGGATTCGCTTAGAGGAGGAGAGAGGAGATCGGGAGAGAAGGGAGGGGAGGCGGAGGCGCCAGCTCCGGCCTCGAGCAGCGGTGGGTGGCGGCGGAACCTCGATGGCGTCCTTCCTCCCTTTTTTTTTTATTAATCGATTTCTGTTGAATGAATTTGGACGGGGGGGGGGGGGGCAAAGGAGATAAGGGGGTTTTTCCTTTTTTTTTTTTTTTTATTTATTATTTTTGAAAGTTGACTTTTACATACGTCATCAAAACGAGGCCCACCGCCTGTCGTCCATAGCGTATTACCCCCATTCCGAACACAATGGGATATGTATCGTCAGCTGATTCGGCTGTTACAAACAGTTTCCGTTAAATTTACATTTAAATCACTTTATTGAATTCTAAACGTACATTTCGAATTACCGAGGTCACATACTAACTCAAAAAATTCAATAAAAATATTTTCTAGCTTCGTATTGACGATACGGTCCTAACAAAACTAGTTTCGTCGAATTCTGAGACCGTTAGAAAAATGGCCAATTTCCAGTCGATTAAAATCAACTGAAATGGTCAAAACACGTTTTCCTATGCCACGCTCACATATTGATTCGAAAAACTATGAAATTTGAAACCTAGCGATAACTTGACACCACGGACCCAACAAAACTGGTTTCGTCGAAATCCGAGGTCATTTGCAAAATGTCCATTTTTAAGGGCCTGAATTCCATAGCGACTATTCAGAATTTTCAACTGGACATATCTTTTGATTCACGCTATGAAATTTCGATTCTTCGGATTCGTTGGAAAGATGCTATCAATTAGATCCTATTGTTTTTGGCTTCACTAAAATCCGGATTGTTTTGCACCCGGTACATTCAATTGAAGTTTGAAATCTAATTATCGAACTACCGCGCCATTTTTCATTATATTTATAATTATATATAAATATTTATATTCTAACGACGACGTATATAATATATACGTCGAATTATATTCGAAATAAATTTCTCGTCGATATTATTTAAAATAATCAAAATTCGTTAAAATTGCCAAAATAAAAATTTTAAACTGGCCCAGATTTTCGGGTTGTTACAATCTCCCCCACTTAAAACTTTTCGTCCCCGAAAAGGAACAAAGTCGAAAGTGGTTTGATTACTCAACTCTACGCTCGATCAGGCTTCCATTCTCTAACTTTTCAGTTTCTGAGAATTTTCTAAAATTTCAAAAATTTGGCTAACACCCTAAATTTTCGAAAAATTTCGCCATAACCTCCCCTGCACCGGGAGCATCGGGGAATTTCAAATAGCTTCCCCGGTCCTTCAGATCTCAAAAAGAAAAAGAAAAAGCCAAGCGGCTAGCCAATAGGCTCATAAAATCATCATCACCCAAACAAAACAGTAAATTACGTAGTAAACATGTACCTATTTGTCGGGCAAACAAATTTTATTCTCTGGCTCTAGCCTCCTTGCTATGACCTGTTCAATGATATACATGTATATGCAAGCAAATGCGACCAAATTTCAATACAAGTCAATATTTGATTCAGTTAGGCATAATGGTTCAAAATTATCAAACAATTAAACAAACAACACAAACATCAATCAATTAGTGGATTAACGTTTCAAATTCATAATTTTGATACATATACAAAAATCATGTTTTTGATGCCAAATCCCAACAATAGGCCCTATCTAATTTTGGTTCTCACACCAGTCAATAGGAAATATATAGATATCACACCTTTGAAACACGAATACCAATTCTGATGATGTTCGAACTATCATCAGAATCATCTTCGGGCGACTGGAGTGCGATCCTATATCTATCCAGTATATTAAAACTTCAAATACACGTTTGCAAGGCGTATATGCAAAATCTTTATATACTGGACTGTCCTTATCAATATGAAATAAATAATCAAATACGAATAATTGATTTAAATTTTCAAAACAAAATTTGTTTTCATTTGAAAAATATACTATTCACACTCGTTCTAGGATACTATTGATCCCATCTCTAACGAGTCATTCCCCTTGGATTTTTCTAATCCAATATCTGTTGAATTCTTTCATATGGTTCTAATGTGTCTTGTTCTCTGAGCTTTGTAAACCAAAGCTCTGATACCAACTGTTACGTCAAGGAATTTCGCTCGGTCCGAACCAGTCGCTAAACCGATCCAGGCCGCTCGAAACGCCCTGTCGTTTGAGAACAGGCCACAACAGAACGCATACAGAAGAACATTTCATTGTATATTACAACAATGCATCAGATTACAAGAATATACAGGGTATAAATGAATAAATATTACACAGAAATATCAGAGATTTAAATTACATTTAAATACATTGCAGCGGAAAATAATACAATACACAACTAGAATGAGATATACGGATACAAAGCTTTCCGGATATCGTTCCAGCTGTAAACCAGGATCCTGTGAATATAAATCTGCAAAACCAAAACTACTAGCTGCCCGTGTCAAAATAGGGGCACCCAGAGTTTAGGTTAAAACAATAAACTCCAGGTCAGTCATGTGACTGGTGTGAGAACTAAAAACAGCTATTAATCTTTCTTTAAAAAGTTAGGTAAATCAAGGGACCACGCCGTATAACACGGAACGGGTTTCCTCCCAAGAATACCAGTGCATAAAACCAATAGCGCAATGCTAAATAGAGAAAAATGAAGCTGTTATTAGACCCAGGTCCTATCACACAATGCAACGCAAGCCGGGGGATAGGGTTTTCCCTTATAACAGCCAAAGAATGCTTGATACGTTTAAAACAAATCATTTGATACTATAAGAAGTGCATAGTGTATAAAACAACTTCAAATCATAAGTATCAATCATAGGCGACATGAGCGTCCCATGCCACTATGTCGCCATATATAGGTTTACAAATAAAACCGCAAAGTCACGTATTTGGAAATTGGATTTCCGTCTATGAACCGAGGCAAAAGATAGTCCTCAAACGATTCGAGACTGCCTAGCCCGAGTCTCAGGATCAGAGCTCGAGTGACCCTTGGATCGTCAGGGCCGGTCCACCGATGTGGATTAAACTTAAACCCTGAACATGCTTTTCCCCACCCTATGGGGCGTAAATGACTCCATCGGTTCGAGAACGACCGATCAATCCGAGGCGCCTCGCAACAGCAACAACCACATAAGTCAAACTCGTCAGGGCGTGTAAAACCACTGACGCCACTTCTAACTAGGAAGAAACGCATGCCCTCCCTGAGGTCCTCTCCCGTTTTTGGTTCATACCGGGTGTGAAACACGCGAAATAAACGTTACACAAAGCTACGCCACAAAGGCCTTGCTTTGATCATCACCACAAGACTTTGCTTTTCAACAGAAGCCTCGATCAATTGCCACTTAGGCATGCCACACAGGCAATTCACTCCATGCGTTTGATATCCATCAATATATAACCCCTGAGCTCGTACGTCTCAGAGAAGGGTGTTAAGCAAAAGAATAAATTCTCCGCCGCCAAACAGATATATATTTAATAGAGATCAATCACACAGACTAAAATCCAATGTCAGACACACAGTCCATTTACAAGTCCGTTCTGGGTCTGAACGAAACCGGAGGCACCTAGTACCCCGCATATCCATCGATCTCCAAGTACGTCTGGACGATCACTAACTGTTTCCATCTTCTTGGGTGTACAGCCCAATCAAGATCATCAGTAATTACCCAGACGACGTGAAGACCTCCGGTCTTCGACCACCGTCTTCTTCTTCGACTTATCGTCGTATCAGTTATTCAGAATGGGATAAACCCGGTCTTTCCTAATAACTCGCGTATATTTAAATAAGTGTTACACAAACACAACATATGCCTCATTCCAATTCATTAGTCACTAACCGTAAATTAATCAAGAGAATAATTCCCCAAATATTAACCCCGAAGGCCGAAACCAACATCAGATCAATATCCAGAAAACCATTCTGCTTGGCCAACCGACAGTTAGTTTCTAAATTTCACATTCATAGGGAAATGTTCCCATTAATTTTATCCAAGATAAATTTCTTGAATTTATTCTTCTTTTGAATTTCGATTCAACTAGTCGAGATTAACGAACCTTACCGAAGTAATCATTGGTTTTAATTTCCAAATCCCAACCTATTTATCCCATGAAGTAAAACTGGTAATACTTCATATCTAACACCACAGTGTTATCGGCAAATTCAATTACCATTTCACGTTCAAATCTAATTAAAGATTTAACTATCGCCTGGAGCAAAACTGGTGATACTCCATTTCGATTATTTCAATCTAATTAAAGATTTAACTATCGCCTGGAGCAAAACTGGTGATACTCCATTTCGATTATTTCAATCTAATTAAAGATTCATTAAAACTCCACTTAGTTTTAATCTGTGACTGGGTTAAAGAATCAGTGTCATTTAAAACACGGTTCACGATAAACCCAAAATCACATCACATTTCAATCAGTCCCTAATTGTAAATTAGCAAGTGAGCAATTCCCTAAGTATTAATCCCGAAGGCCGAAACCAACATCAGATCAATACCTCGGAAACTATTCAACTTAACTAATCTCCAGTTAGTTTCTGATTTTCTTAACTCCTTTAGGTCTAAGAACTGTATTATTGAAGATACCGTTCACGACAACCCAAAATCACATTTCATTAATGATCGGGTTAATGAACGAGTGTTATTTAAAACACTGTTCACGATAAACCCAAAAATCAATATCAATTCAATTCCAATTAAATATCATTTAATTGGTACACTTCATTAAATCTAAATAAAAAGATTTAATCATTTCTCAACTGGGTTCAAGAACAGTGTTAGTGAAGACACCATTCACGACAAACCCAAATCACATTTGATATTCAATATAAGGCTCTGAATAGAAAATATATCGGCTTATATTCAATATCAAATTCTACGATTAACAAATGTCGTATTGGAAATAACGATACAAATATATCTTTCAAATTTCCATAACAACACCTGTATAATCACGAATTCCAACATCGAAATATTCCGAAGACAACTTCGATTCAAATCCACTCCAATGCAATCATTGGATATTCTGGTTATTTTTAAAACCCTTTTCTAATTCAATTTATTTATTTATAAATAAATAGAATTTTAATTCTAGTTCAAAACTAGTTCATTTCGATAAAAATCTATTTTTATCTTTTCAAATAGGGAGTTTTTCATCCCAATTCTTCACAAATCATTTCTTATGATTTTACACAAATTATTACTATTTTTAATAATTTTATCAAGGCCCGTACAGTCGATTTCCATCAACGGCCATCGAACTGCACCTATAGCGACCTTTTTCGAATTTGATTTGGACGTATCTCCAAATCCAACCGTTAGATTTCAAATTTCAAACATTCGTTAGAAAGCTCTTTTCGATACGAACCCAACGGTTCCGGTTTTAGGAGAATCCGACGGTCGGATCTCCCGTGATGCCCGTTTGAAATAAATGGTCGAAATTCACGAACTGCCGCGGCGCGGCGCATTCTATTCAGGCCATTATATTATATATATAATATATATATAATATATATTTCGTCGATTTCTATTTAAAACGAATTATATAAATTGTTTTAAAATTCGTTTCAAAAGCAATTTCAACTTCCATTTCAATTCAAATCAAAATTGAATTCTTCTTTACAAATTCGTTTTAAAATTCAATTCTATTCAATTCAAATTTCAATTCAATTTGAATTCTTTTTAAATTCAATTCGAATTCATTTTATATTCAATTTTAATCGAAATCGTTATATATTCAATTCATTTCGAAATCGTTTTCAATTCATTTCATTTCGAAATCGTTTTCAATTCATTTCATTTCGAAATCGTTTTCAATCGATATAAATATCGTTCACGTCAAAATGGCGTCAATCTAATCAACACGGCTTCATAAATTTCTATTTTCAAATATCCTATTTCAAATATTTCTTTTTCAAAATAGTTGTTATTATCAAAATATTTCGTTCAACACATGACCAATCTCAATGGATGAGTACTGTCAACACATGAACCTTTATTTTATATTGGTAAAGATGTAAACTTTATTATTAAAATATTTCGTTCAACACATGACCAATCTCAATGGATGAAACTGTCAACACATGAACTTTTATTTTATATTATAAAGATGTAAATTTTATTATCAAAATATTTCGTTCAACACATGACCAATCTCAATGGATGAGTACTGTCAACACATGAACTTTTATTTTATAATATAAAGATGTAAATTTTATTACTAAAATATTTCGTTCAACACATGACCAATCTCAATGAATGAGTACTGTCAACACATGAACCTTTTATTTTATAATATTCTTTATTTTTCAAATTGGAATGAGGCCCAATCAATTACCATATAAAGTTAATTATATGGATTTTCATACAACACATGTATATCATAGCATTGAAAAATAATCAACCATCAACCAAAGTGCTCTACACTGTATAAGCATCAAATATAGATATTCAACGCTTATAACAGCCTGTCAATCGATCGATCGACATATTTAATCAATCAGGATGAGTGAACTTCAAATTTCATCCTAACACCCGTGTGGGGTTTCAAACAATCAAACACAGATTTTATTCGTGCAGCTGGGCGATGTGTAAAATTTATCGACCCAATCAATGTCAGTCAAATCAGTGTACATAAACAAACCGTCTGATTTGTAAATGAATATTTATTTATTCACATTCACGTTAAAAATTATATTTTTAACGATAAAGCATTTTATTTTAACATATGAATATCTATTCAGTTCATTCTTTAAATAAAATGATCTTTCTATTTTTCTAACTTATTTTAGAAAATTTCGGCGGCATAACGGCACGATACTAGAAACGGGACGAGGCCTAGCCTTATCCCCGGTCTAGTGAAGGCCCACGCCATTCACACACCAATCAAATCAATTTATTTCACCAAACAATTCAATTCAAATCAAATCATCCAACTAATCTACGCAACCAAACAAACAAGTCCATGGTTTGTGGACGATTGTGTCGGGTGCTACTAAGCACCGTCTGCATCCTAGTATATATATATAACTAGAAAAATAAATTGAAAGGTGAGAAATTCTCACTTATAGCTATCCAAGCTCCACGGCACTTCACTGATCGAAATCTTCATCACTATCGCATCTTCGTTGCCCGTAGTCACTATATATATAATAAAAATCGAATTTTTATTGCGATGTTCAATATATAAAAATCGAATTTTTATTTCAAAGTTCAACATATAAAAATCGAATTTTTATTTCAAAGTTCAACATATAAAAATCGAATTTTTATTTCAAAGTTCAACATATAAAAATCAAATTTTTATTTCAAAGTTCAACATATAAAAATAGAATTTTTATTTCAAAGTTCAACATATAAAAATCGATTTTTTATTTCAAAGTTCAACATATAAAAATCGAATTTTTATTTCAAAGTTCAACATATAAAAATCGAATTTTTATTTCAAAGTTCAACATATAAAAATCGTATTTTTACTTTGAAGTTCTACATATTTCAATCATATTTTTCTTTCGCGAGGATTTCGCCTTTTCCCATTTCGCAAATCTAATTTTTCCTATTTAAAAAAAAATATGATCTTTTCCATTTCAAAATTCAATCTTTTTCATTTTCAAAATTCAATCTTTTTCATTTTCAAAATTCAATCTTTTTCATTTTCAAAATTCAATCTTTTTCATTTTCAAAATTCAAATTAAAAATCAGTTTTTAAATCTGAAAAAATTAGTTTATAAATCTTTAACAAATCAGTTTTTCCCTAAATAAAAATTAAGTTTTCAACTAACTAAAAATTCAGTTTTAAAGTAAATAAACAAAAACAGTGGGAACTTACAGGGGGCTCGTCGGAGGAGGATGGTGGGGGGGGGGGGGGGGGCGCGAGTCAGCAGGGAGGAGGAAGAAGAAGGTGGAGGGAGGTGCGGTGGTTGGTCAGGGGTGGCGCGGCGAGTTTGGGTTCGCGACAGGGGGGGCTCGCGACTGGGGATTCGCTTAGAGGAGGAGAGAGAAGATCGGGAGAGAAGGGAGGGGAGGCGGAGGCGCCAGCTCCGGCCTCGAGCAGCGGTGGGTGGCGGCGGAACCTCGATGGCGTCCTTCCTCCTTTTTTTTTTATTAATCGATTTCTGTTGAATGAATTTGGACGGGGGGGGGGGGCAAAGGAGATAAGGGGGTTTTCCTTTTATTTATTTATTTTTATTTATTATTTTATTATTTTTGAAAGTTGACTTTTACATACGTCATCAAAACGAGGCCCGCCGCCTGTCGTCCATAGCGTATTACCCCCATTCCGAACACAATGGGATATGTATCGTCAGCTGATTCGGCTGTTACAAACAGTTTCCGTTAAATTTACATTTAAATCACTTTATTGAATTCTAAACGTACATTTCGAATTACCGAGGTCACATACTAACTCAAAAAATTCAATAAAAATATTTTCTAGCTTCGTATTGACGATACGGTCCTAACAAAACTAGTTTCGTCGAATTCTGAGACCGTTAGAAAAATGGCCAATTTCCAGTCGATTAAAATCAACTGAAATGGTCAAAACACGTTTTCCTATGCCATGCTCACATATTGATTCGAAAAACTATGAAATTTGAAACCTAGCGATAACTTGACACCACGGACCCAACAAAACTGGTTTCGTCGAAATCCGAGGTCATTTGCAAAATGTCCATTTTTAAGGGCCTGAATTCCATAGCGACTATTCAGAATTTTCAACTGGACATATCTTTTGATTCACGCTATGAAATTTCGATTCTTCGGATTCGTTGGAAAGATGCTATCAATTAGATCCTATTGTTTTTGGCTTCACTAAAATCCGGATAGTTTTGCACCCGGTACATTCAATTGAAGTTTGAAATCTAATTATCGAACTACCGCGCCATTTTCCATTCTATTTATAATTATATATAAATATTTATATTCTAACGACGACGTATATAATATATACATCGAATTATATTCGAAATAAATTTCTCGTCGATATTATTTAAAATAATTCATTTTAAATAATCAAAATTCGCTAAAATTGCCAAAATAAAAATTTTAAACGGGCCCAGATTTTCGGGTTGTTACAATTCATTCTTGGCCTAAATTATTCTGATAGAGAGGAGTCTACATCCCTATAAATACACATGATATCCCATTGTAAACTCATCCATTATTTTGTATTATGTTCTTCTTCATTAATAAAGTTTTTCTTTTATTTTTCTGCAACTTGATTTTTCTTAGCAATTAGTGATGTCTACACAATTAGATTTGGTAGAGCACTATTTGTATTTTTCACTTATTTTCATTAGTGATTGACCGTCTGATTAGATTCAGCGGCAATCCTAATTTTATTTTTCTTTCATTTCTGTTTGCTATTTTATTTCTCTTTTAATTTGTCCTTTTGTTTAGTTGTTGAATTTGTTATTGATCTGATTAGATTCTGATCCATACTAAATTCATTAGCATTAATTCAAAACCATCTCTAGATATTGTCTAGCTCACCTAAAAAATATACAAATAATAAAACTTATAATTCCTCCATGTGTTTGACCTGCATATTACACAATCTGTGTGCTTGCAGTTATTATTACAAAATTCGTGCTTTTCTAGTTCTTAGAAAACGTCGATCAACCTGGCAGCTTCTCTCCTTTCCGCTAATCTAGACGAGCGTCTCTCTGGCATAATTTCTAAAGTATTGAAGAAAAATTAAGATTAGTTAGAGTAAAATTGCATCTGTCCCCTTGTACATATGGTGCCAATGTGTGTGCAGTGACAGATTGTAACAACCCGGAAAATCAGAACCAATTTAAAATTTTATTTTAAGGAAATTTTGTTAGAAAATGCGTCAGAATTTAAATTTATCATTATAGAAAAAAGAAAAAATGTCATGTAGATTAAAGATAACATTTTGGTTAGAAAATGTCATGTATGTTAGAATTAAAAAAAGAACATGTATGTTAGAATGAGAAAAGAACATTTATGTTAGAATGAAAAAATGTCATTTATGTTAGAATCCAAAAATGTCATTTATGTTAGAATTAAAAAGAACATCTATGTTAGAATTAAAAATGTCATTTTATTTAGAATCAGGTTTTGTTAATTAAAAATGTCATTTATGTAGGGTAATGTTTTGTTCATATTTAAAATGTCATTTTTGTTAGAAATGTTATAGAAAATTAGAAATGTCATTTAATTAGATTTAATTAAAATTTGTCATTTAAATAAGGATGCCATTTAATTAGATTTAATTAGAAGTGTCATTTAATTAGAAATGTCACTTAAGTAGTAATGTCATTTTGTTAGAAAATTGATCATAAATCAAAATATGATTTGTACTAGATTAAAACATTGTCATTATAATGTTAATATTAATATGGTGGTTGAAATAAAATTATAAATATTTATTTATAATTTAAATGGTTTGTTGACTAAGTTATGATAAGAATATCCTAATCAAATAAATGGTTAGAGTATTATTGAGGGAAATTTGTAAATCTGATTTAATAGATAAGTTGATTTTGAAAAGAAGAAAGAAAAAAGGTAAATGATTAAATAGAATAAAACGTAAGGGGTTAAAATGAGATTTTCTCCTCTATATAATATCCTGAACTCTCTCATACCCTAACCCATCTTCTCATTCATTAGCGGCCACCTCATTCTTCTTCTTTCTTCTTCAATGGTCTATCTCCTCCGATATTCGTTCCTTAAAATGGTTCAGTCCACTGTAACACCCCACCTTCGCTAGGGTCACACAAAGTGAATGCACTAGTTTGGAAGGAGCGTTATCGAGGTAAACAAACACAGAAATATTACAAGACAGAACATAGATAAAGCAGTGGAAGAATCAAAAGATAAATTTCATTACTTTTTAAAAAGAGTCAAAACCTTTTACATCAAATAGCCAAGGACATTATTTTCCATTACAACAAATTCTGTCTTGCATAAATAAAGAAGCATAAACTTTAAACATCAAAAGTAGCTTAATTCCCCAAAGGTAGCAGAAATGTAGCCATAGCATAGCTCAAGATCAAACCGAACATGAGTTGAACCGAAAGCAAGCGAAATCCAAGCTAAGTGCTAGAGTTTCCTCCCTGAGAACCTGGGGAGGAGGGAAGCGAAAGAAAAAGAGGCAAAAGAAAACGGGTCAGTCATAAAGACTGGTAAATCCAAGTGACTTTCAACATAAAAACAGATAAAGGTGACATGACATGTATAAACTAAAAGTAAACATAAGGATGCTGTCAAGATTGGCAAGATAGACTAAGATAGCATGATAATTCAAGTGTAAATCAAGTATAGCATCACATATTCGAGGTTCGCTGCATCAACTGTACTAGAATCCCAACCTATGTCTTATATTAATCATGAAATGATCCCTTGGCCCAATATCATGAAATGACCCATTTCTAGGTCCAACGAAACGATCCACTAGTCGATCGGCTCCCTACAAGTTCTAGATCGTCATGTGTCTGTGTCATACGGCCCTTTCACGAATGTAGTCACCTGTGTTAGGTCCACCATAGGGTGTATCAAGCCCTAGGGTGCCAACCACCGACACAAATCAAGAATGCACATATAAACCTACTGATGTCCAATGCCTGCTTTTTCAACTCCGGATCACGTGCACGACCATAGCCTGCCTGAACCTACACTGGTGCACCAACACAGCCGTCATTTTGGTCGCTTACAATCAGCCCAGTAATTGTGCCCCACCCTGCCTAGTTTCAGGGAACCATGATACATCTAGTGGGTTATTACTGAAATGGACCGCGTAACTAGGGTTTTCATCCAATTGGTTAAGTGTTATCATTTAAATTCGTGACTTAACCCTTTTTAGTCTAGCATGTCAAGTTGGCTAAGTGTTGTCATTCAAGTTCGTGACTTAACCTGCCTAAGAATCATGTATCAAGTTGGTTAAGTGTTGTCGTTCAAGTTCATGACTTAGCCCTACGAATCATGTGTCAAGTTGGTTAAGTGTTGTCTTTCATGTTCATGACTTAACCCTATCATGTGGCATTAATTCAATAATGCACCCCAACCTCTCACATCAGACCTATGTTGTGGTCACTGGATATGCCGGGTGGTTCCGTGCAGATTTACACCACAACACAGTCTGACCTCGGGTTTCAAGTGCGATATGACCAACTACCCACATTGGATCCTTTTGTTTGCAGTAACTGGATTTGCCGGGCGGTTCCGGGCAAAATTACACTGCAAACTCAACCAAACCTCAAGTTGGCCGTTTTCAAGTTCATTCTAGTGTCATGTCCATGTTCAAATTTCATATCAAGTTCGTGACAAGTTCAAGGCAAGTTTCATGTCCATATCCAGATTCAAGTTTTGACAATGTTCATGTTTCATGGCGAGTTTCATACCAAGTTTCCTATAATTACCAATTTTTCCCAACGTTACCCCGTCTAAATATTAGGCTAACAATCTTAGCCTAATTTTCCGTCTGCATGATTTTTGGCATAATATTAGGCAAAAAACTTAGCCTAATTTAACGTACACAAAATTTGCATAAAGCGATTCATTAACATGACATAGGTGTAAACTTGGCATTCTTGGCATAGTCAATATGAACACCATAGGTGTGTGCTTGCAAAACAATCAACATGAATATCATAGAGTGATCTTGCAACGTAGACTAAATCAACATACATATATGTGAATTTGCAACATAGACTAAATCAACTTACATATATGTAAACTTGCAAATCAATCACGAGCATATGAATAAGTGTGAACTTGAAATATGACATAGGTTTAACATATACACATAAACATGTAGATCTAACATTTGGTCACATAAGTGGTATGATTTCACGACCCAAAACATGCATAACATGATAAATTACACAACTTATCATAACAGGTTATACTTCAAGTTCCTATACATATGAATAGACTTATTCATTAATTCCCAATTCAACATGATAATAAAATAGAACCACAGGCATAGATCAATATCATTCAATAACATAATCAATCTATTTTCAAGGCATGACATAACTGAATAAATTGATTAAAACATCACAGGCATATAGATCTGATAACATTATGAACATGAAAAGGTTTGAATAATAATCTAGATTCAAATATATGGATAGATCTAACTTAAATAGAAAAATCCCCAAAATCAAGATCCAACAACAAATATAGAAAATAGGTCTGAATAGAAAATCAAGCTTAGATCCAATTTTCATAGTCATAATCCTAGGCAATAACCTCATAGGTGATTAGCCACAATTGTCCTTGTCATAGTTATAGGCAATAGTCTTATATTCACAATCATAGGCATTTGAAGAGTCTTATGTTCACCGTCATAGTCATAAGCATAGACATAGTCTTATGTTCACAGTCATAGGCATAGTCATGGTCTTATGTTCACAGTCATAGGCGTAGGCATAGTCTTATGTTCATAGTCATAGGCATAGGCATAGTCTTATGCCATTAACAATGGTTTCAACGTCATAGGCAATAATCCTAAAAGTCAAGATCCAACAAGAATAATATGAATCATACATAGATTAATTCCAATTTATAACATGTCCATATTAAGTTTATGATTTTTATCTAAAAGTAACTAGAACTTACAGATCGTGGTCTAAGAAAGATGTGGAAGTCAAGTCTAGAAATTTGTCGTTGAATTGTTGAATCGTTGAATCTTGATTGTAAAAGCAAATCCCCAAATCCTAACCGTAGTCTTCAAGAAATAATCTTTACGTTTTTAATTTAGTTTATCTTAATTTAATTTAGACGAAGAAGAAGAAGCCATGATCATCAAGAGTTTGAGCAGCATAAGGTCAGAGAAGAATGATGTAAGGAGAATAAGGCTAGGAGGCTGTTTAAATAGGATTAGGCAGATGAATCTGGACAAAAAATGAGTCTAAATACATCTGGTTTAGAAAAGGGGTTCGGGAGGCAGGTCGACCTGGTCTGACCAGGTCGACCCCCAGGTCGACCCTATGGTCGACCTGGGCTGGAATTTTCCCGCCCAGCCCGCTTTTGGGTCTTGAATTCGAATTTTTGAGCTGTTTTTTATTCCGAAAATTTGTGAAATTTTAGAGGTCATAACTCAGTCATACGGACTCCGATTTTCGAAAACTCGGACTAGTTTCCAAGCAGAATTTTGAGACGAACGCAATGGCGCAACCCATTTCCCTTGATTCTTATTTTTAAAATTTAATTCTGCCTTAATTTATGGTTTTAACACATTATTAAAATTCGGGTTGTTACATCCACTATATGAAATTCGAAATTTCCAAAGGCAAAAATGAAGAGCAAAGAGAAATGAACAACTTCAAAGGTGGTGATCGAAAAAGAGACTTGTGGGTGGCGCGACTTTCAAAAAATGGAGGCTGGCTTTTTGGGTTCAGTTTGACGAAAGGGAAACGAAGAAGATGACGCTGCGTTTGAATTAAAACATTATTAAGGGTGGATTAAAAGGTTATTATTTAATTTAATTAATTATTTAATCATCGAATGAAAAAAATTATCATAACTTTTGCATACATTGTCAGAAAATTGCAAAATTAGTCGCGTTGGAATCATGGTGAAAATGTCTTCGCGATGGAACTGGCTAGAGCTTAAACGGAGCACATTGAAATTCAAACAAAAACCAATGTGAGATCTCTCATTTTAAAATTAAAATTAATTTTAATTGTGATGTGAAATCTTCCTATGTACGTTGTCAAAATTTACATGTGTGTTGTACGAGATTGGATTGGATTGATTTTGATTTCAATAATCTATTAGATTGCATTGAATCATGAAAATTGTCATGTTGGGCAATGAAAAATTATTCTGTTATTGTCAAGTAGAAAATATTAGAATTATCATGTTAGACAATGGAAAAATTATTCTTTTATTGTCAAGTAGAAAATATTAGAATTATCATGTTAGACAATGGAAAAATTATTCTTTTATTGTCAAGTAGAAAATATTAGAATTGTCATGTTAGACAATGAAAAATTATTCTTTTATTAGCAAGTAGAAAATATTATAACTATCATGATTTGTTAGACAATGAAAAATTATTCTTTATTTGTCATGTAGAAACATATGAATTGTTAAAATTTGTTTTACAATAAAGGTTATTCTCTTTATCGTATATATGAACAAAAATATTCATTGTTTGTATTCATTAAAAAGAATAGATTAGAAAGATTACATTTTTATGTAATTTTATTTTCATTAAAAAGAATATATTAGAAAGATTACATTTTTATGTAATTTTGTTTCATTAAAAAGAATAGATTAGAAAGATTACATTTTCAATGTAGTTTTGTTTTCATTAAAAAGATTAGATTTTTGATGCAGTTTTGTTTTCATTTAAAAGATGAGACAATAAGTAAAAAAATTATCATTTTTATTGGAACCTGTTTTCATTAATAAAATTAAACAATGAAAATTATAATTTTCATTGTATTTTCCTTTTATGTCAATTTTGTGATAAAAAGTACATTAGAAATAAAAAGAAAATTTTGTTAGAAAATGTACATTAGAAATAAAAAGAACATTTTTTTAGAAAATGTACATTAGAAATAAAAAGAACATTTTGTTAGGAAATGTACATTAGAAATAAAAAGAACATTTTGTTAAAAAATGTACATTAGAAATAAAAAGAACATTTTGCTAGAAAATGTGCATTAGAAATAAAAAGAACGTTTCGTTAGAAAATGTACATTAGAAATAAAAAGAACGTTTCGTTAGAAAATGTACATTAGAAATAAAAAGAACGTTTTGTTAGAAAATGTACATTAGAAATAAAAAGAACATTTTGTTAGAAAATGTACATTAGAATAAAAAAACGTTTTGTTAGGAAATGCACATTAGAATAAAAAGAACATTTTGTTAGAAAATGTTACATTAGAATAAAAAGATCATTTTAGATACAAATGTTTATTTAAATTAAAAACAACATTTTAGTTAAAATGTTTATTTAGATTAAACATGTCATTTTTATTAGAAATGTCCTATTAGAACAATAATATCATTACTGTTAAACATGCCATATTAGAATAAATGTCATTTATGTAGAATAATGTAATATTAGAATAAATGTCATTTTTGCAGAATAATGTCATATTAGAATATATGTCATTTATGTAGAATAATGAAATATTAGAACAAATGTCATTTTTGTAGAATAATGCCATATTAGAATATATGTCATTTATGTAGAATAATGCTACCTTAGAATAAATGTCATTTATGTAGAATAATGCTATATTAGAATAAATGTCATTCGTGTTGAATAATGTCATATCAGAATGAATTTCTTTTATGTAGAATAAGTTCATGTTAAATAAAAATGCCATTTATGTAGATTATGTACATGTTAAATAAAAATGTCACCTTTATCATGTTAGAAAAGGATAATTACTTATTCAAAATATGTTTTGTTGAAATCAATTTATAAATATTTATTAGAAATAATTATTTATAAATTAATAGTGAAAATTGGTTAAATAGAAAATAATTCAAACTGAATTATAATTGGTTAAATTTATTAACCAAGGATTTATTTATGTAGACTGTTGTTATTTGAAAACCCCACACGGGTATTGGGATGACATTTTTCACACACTAGTCCCAATATTTAGATGCTGTCAATCGATGGATTGACAGTTTGTGATGAGCGTTATTTATTTAATTATTTTAATGCTCACACAATTATAAGATTTCACTCTGGATGTAAATGGATTGTTTATTGACTATTTCTCATTATTGTTATAAATATGCAATGTATGAAAACCATACAAATGAATTTATATGGTAATTGGTTGAGTCGCATTCCGATTCAGAAATAATAAATATTTGGTAACAAGAATATTATAAAATAAATAACAATTTAGTATAAAGGACATTTTAGAATAAAGGATATTTTAAATTAAGAATATTTTAGAATAAAGATATTTTAAATAAAGAATATTTTAAACTAATGAATATTTTTCTGTGAATTAATTACAATTATGAATTATAATTGCACTTTTGACACGAGGTTAGGTTGCATTTGTGGTGGAAGTCTGCCCGGACCCGACCGGCATATCCAGCAACAACTAATGTTGAACCTAATGTGAGAGGTCTAAGTCGCAAATATGAAGCGGGCTATGACACGAGCTTAACCCCGACTTGTGGGATAAGTCTGCCCGGACCCGACCAGCATGTCCAGCATCCACAAGTTGTTGGCCTAATGTGGGAGGTCTAGCTCATTATAAACCATAAATGGACATGGCAATGAATTGGACTAAGCCCATTATAAGTTGAAACGCCATTTTAACCCGAACGGGCTTATCGATTGTTTTTATTCATTTTGTAATGAATAGAATAAAAAGTAGTAATTTCCAAAATCAAATATTTTGAAATCATTATTTTAATAAAGAAATAGAATAAATCTTTAATCAAGATTTAATGGAGTTTTCCAATTAATTAATATTTATTTGGAATTAAATAAAATAAATCGGATTTTGGGTTTGTCGTGAATGGTGTTTTAATAACACTGTTCTTAAACCACGTGTGAAAAAAATAAATCTTTTAATTTAGATTTAAAGAAGTTTACTAAGTAATTAATGTTCTAATTAAGCATTAAGATGAAAGTTGATAGAGGGTTTATCGGGAACTATGTTTTACACGACATTTGTTCTTTAATCCCAATTAATAGTGAAATTATAATTTTGAATTTATAAATCTTTTATTAAGAATTAAATGGAATTTATAAATATTTTATTAAGATGAAACGGTAATTTTCCGAAGTGAAGTTTGCCAATTTAATATATTGAATAGGAATTGAATGGAATTCGATTCGGTAATAATCGAGATAAGCTTCTGTAAAAGAAGACCGATACTATATATGGAATTTAAGAGACTTTATTCCATTTATATTATTGGTCTTTTACAGAAATTTATACCGATTATATATTGATTTGATTTATGTGAAAATTCCATATTTAATGGAAGACGATTTTGGGTTTGCCGTGAACTGTGTTTTAAAATGACTTTAGTCCTTTAACCCAGTTAGAGATAAGATTAATTTCTTAAATTTAAATAATCATTAAATAATGATTTTTGATATTAAAACCAAATTGGAGTTTTAATAAATCTTTAAAAGAACGATTTAAGAATAAATTTGAAGAATTTATCTTTGATAGAATAATGTGAATTTTTTATTAAAAGAATATTCTGAATTGGAATGAGGCGTTGATGTATTTTATAACACTTGTTTTTTTGTTACAAAATACGCGAGTTATTCGGGAAGACCAGGTTTAACCCATTCTAAATAATTACTGCAACGATTAAAAGTCGAAAATGAAGACGGTGGTGGAAGACCGGCGATCTTCACATCGAATGGATGACTACTGATGCCTTTGATAGGAGTTGTCAGCCTTGAAAGGGTTACAGTGGTAGTCGTCTAGACGTACTTGTTGATTTTCCGGATAACCGAGCACCTCTCTTCCGTATTGGATATACGGGACGAGGAATAAGGTGGCTCTGGTTTCGTTCAGACCCAGAACAGACTTGTAAATGGATGTGTGTCTGACATTGGATTTCATTCCATGTAAATTAAATCGATTTCTATTTAATATATACCTGTGGTGGAGGAGAATTTATTCTCTTGCTTAACACCCTTCTCTGAGACGCACAAGCTCAGAGGTTATATATTAGTAGTTATCGATCGCATGGCATGAATTGTCAATGTGGCATGCCAAGATGCAATTGATCAAGGCTTTTGTTGAAAAGCAGAGCCTTTTGGTATGATCAAACATAGCCTATTTCGGCATAGCTTTGTTAATAACGTTACCTCGTGAGCCTCACATCCCGGTAAGAGTCAGAAACGGAGCAAGGGAACATAGGGAGTGCACACGTTTCTTTCTAGCTAGAAGTGGTGTCAGCATTTACAATCCCCGACATTTTACTTATGTGGTTGATGGATTATGAGGCGCCTCGGATTTATAGGTCGGCAATGGCCAAATTATAGATTAAATAGGACCGGGGAGCGTGTGTTCAGGCATAACTGATCCACTAAAGTATTTGCGGACCGGCCCTGCAGGATCCAAGGGTTCGCCAGCGTCCGAATCCTGAGACATTGCTAGAGTGTCTCGATTTGGTAAGCAGATCGTTCCTAGCCTAACTCATGATGGAAAACCAACTTCGAATACGACATCGTGTGGTTTTGATTGTAGAACTAGTATGACGACATAGTATATGGTAGCTATGTCGTTTATGATTGATACTATAACACCCTACCTTCGTTAAGGTCACTCGCAAAGGGAATGCCTTAACTTCGGTGGATCGTTGTTATTAAACAGAACATAAATTTACAAGACAGATAAAGTAGTACCTGAAAAATTTATAACTTTATTACAACAGAAACATAAATTAGTTTGGTTACATCTTTCAAAATCACAATATCATAATGCAAGTGCATAAATATTGGTCTTGTACAAAAGCCTTCAGAATGCATAGTTTTTAAAGCCATAATCCCAAATATAAACTGCCATTGAAAGATAGAGCCAAAGCCCAGCAATACTTCGAACACTTCAAGCAGAGAAAATCTGAATCAAGCTCCTACCACCCTGAAAACCTAGAGGGGGGAACGGAAAGAAAAGAGGCGAAACAAACTAGGTCAGACATAAGTCTGGTGAGTCCAGTGACTTTCAGCATATAAACAGATAATTGTATCATGACATGTAAATAAAACTAGATGAGGGATAACCGTAATAGAAATAGCAGGTTAACAGAAGAAACGGAATGATATAGGCTAAGCTAAGCTCTTCACTTCTCTGCACTAAAAATAGTATAACAGGATTAGGTGTTACCCTAATGTCTAAACTGAAACAAAAACGGAAACAGAATAATCCCTACAGAAACAGAATGCTAGTAATAGGCCTTTACCGCCCGAACAGAGGCGGACGGTACAGAAACAGAATGCTAATAATGGGCTTTTACCACCCCAACAGACAGAAGGTACGGAAACAGAATACTAATAATGGGCCTTTACCACCCAACTAATGGGCCTTTACTACCCCAACAGACAGAAGTTACGGAAACATAATCGGAAATGGAATCAGAGACAGAAACAGAATAATCCCTACGCAAACAGAATGTTAGAATTAGGTGTACACTAGTAATGAGCCTTTACCACCCCAACAGACAGTACCACGCAGAAACAGACAGGTGTTACCACCCAACAGAAATAGACGGTACCAACAGAAACAGACAGAACTAAGCATACCCTAAGTCCTACCCCCAAGCGATCGGCTCCATAATACATAAATACCCTGTGTTGGCCCCACAGTAGGGCGTATCACTACCTAAAGTGGCAACCTATTGGAACAGACCTATTTACAGATGTCACAGTGTCTTACATCCTCATAGCAGACCGGATCCATAGACGTATATGACCCGGTTGGAACGCGCCATCAACACCCCTCACCATTATCAGAATGAACCGCTTATAATTAGTTCAGTAAGCGTGTCCGGACCCCTACATAGTGTGGGGTCAAAGTTTTGATACCAGAAAGGGTTACTGACTAATATGGGTCCCAAACAACAGATGACATAAGTATTTCCCCTCCTAACCTTGTGTCCCCAAACTAGCAGATTTCGGATTAATTTGTTTACATGTTTCAGATAGAGTTCAGATTACTAGTTCACAGATCAGACAATCAAGTTAACAAGTTTTCAGATTAACAGATCAGATGTACGGATTTAACAGACTTATAGATTGTCTAACTTTGTATTGGGCCTACAAATTCACGAAACGGGTTTATTAGATTCATTAGTCCAGTTGGTTTAACCCTATCCACCCAACACGTTTTTAGACACCACATTTCTCTCAAATTTTCATTAGTTAAATATTAATGCATAGACCACTCACATTAGGTCGGTAGCTTGTGGCCGCTGGGTGCCGGGCGGTTCCGGGCAGACTTCTGCCACAAGCCAGACCTAACCTCGTGTCTAAGCATATTTTGCTTATGCCTACGACCTCTCACATTAGACTGACAGTTTGCGGTTGCTGGTTAAGCCGAATGGTTCCGGGAAGTCTTCTACCACAAACAGAGTCTAACCTCGTGTCATAGCCAATTTATTCCAATACAGATTATACAAATATCAGACTAATTATGTCCATTCAACAGATTAAACTTCTTTACAGGTTACAGCAAATTAATCAAGTTTCCACGTTTTACTCAGTATTAGATCGAGCCTACGGATTTTCATACCCAAATTATAATTATCTAGCTTTCAACAGATTAGGCAATTCAATAGATAACAGATCTAGCAGATTAGGAGACTCAACAAATTTAGCAGATTAGGCAATCCAATAGATTTAGCAGATAACAAATTTAGCAGATAAGGCAATTCAACAGATTTAGCAGATAATGGATTTAGGAGATTGGGCAATTCAACGGATTTAGCAGACAACAGATTTAGTAGATTAGGCAATTCAACAGATTATATATTTCTAAAATTCTATTTACATATCTTGCCTAATCATAAATTAAGCCTAAACTTACATGCCTAAATCATGGTCATAATTCATAATACAACATATGCCCAAATTTTTAGTTAAACTTTGCACAGTACAGAATATTCTCTGAAAGACCTAATCATGTTATAAAATATGAATTATGCCAAATTATAGCCTTTAATGCCAAATATCCAAAAATCCACTTTTAGGCGTATTCACATTGATAGTTGTCCTATTATAATATAGGTCTCTACGCCTAAGTCACATATTCCTTTTTCAAGTCATTAATCGTTACATAAAAATTTACCCCAAAAGTCTAGATTTTTAAATTATAACATCTAAAAATCAGATTTAATTTTTATATGCATTATGTCCCCAAGTTTCCAAGTCATATGTTATCATACAATGATTCCTCTTCTTCCAAATTACAGAGTATACACAGATCTAGATCTAATTTACAACATATGTCCATTTCTCAAATCAGTCAAAGATCAGTCATGTCCAATTATGCATTATCCATTATTTGTCCCAAAATTTAGCGTTCGTACGTTAATCCCTTATGAGATTTGGTGCAGGTTCGTGGTATCCTGGCTATAAACAAAAAGGAAGGAAAGAGGGAACAAATACAGAACAGTCAAAATCAAGATAGATCCACAGAAAAGTATGCATAACCTCAGATCCACATTCACAAAAATGTCAAGATAATTATTAAATTTCTATCTGAAAATAACTGTACTCACAAAAAAGAATGATTCTTGTATTCTGGAATCTGTATTATGAAACTGAAATGCTCACCTTTGATGTAGACTAGTCGTTTTAGATTTGATTCTCTTTTAATTCTATTCAGATTGGAAGAAGATGCATTAATTCTAGTTTTGATTCTAGCAGAGTAGCGACGCATTTTGATTTTTAATTAGAATAGAGGCAGAGTATAGGCAGAATGAAATTGTGTGGAGAGAACGCTAGGTTTGGGGGTGTTTAAATAGCATAGGGGTCACGAATCTGGTCAGAACGGGTGTCTAAATACAGAAAAATGCATCTGTCCACGGATCTGGAAATAGGGCGGAGGACCCTAAGGTCGACCCTAGTGTCGACCTGTTTACCCAGGTCGACCCTAGTGTCGACCTGAGTCCTGGGCGGGAATTTTCCCGCCCAGTCGGGTGTCTGTTTTGAATTTTGAAATCTGAATTTTTGAATTTCGGGCTGGTTTTTATTGAAACTTCTGAAGGTCATATCTTCTTCATACAGAGTCCGATTTACGCAAACTTGGACTCTATTCCAAGCAGCATTTCGAGACGAACGCAATGGCGTAACCCGTTTCCCTTAATTATTTTGTTACAATTTAATTATTCCCTAATTTGTTACTCTTATGTTCACAGAAAATACGGGGTGTTACAGATACATTATGACTGAAATGCTTTTGAAAAATATATACACTAATAATATCAAATTCGTTTTATCGTATCAAGCATTTTTGACCATTATAAGGTAAAACTCTATCCTCTGGTTTGCGTTGCATTGTGTGATGGGACTCGAGTCTTATAATGGTTTCATTTTTCTAAAAAGCATTGCGTTGTTTAACGATTTACTTTATTTATGAACTGGCAATCCAATGGAGTAAACCCGTTCCGCGTTAGCGGCGTGGTCATGTGATTAGCCTTATTGTTAGATAAGTTAGGAAAGATTTCTCATACCAGTCCCATGACTGACCTGTAGTTTGTTTCACTTGCAAACTCGCGTGCACTCTTTTCCACACGGGCAGTCGAGTAGCTTATTTTACAGATATATTGAGCAGGATTCTGGATTGAAGCTTAAAGCTGTGTCCAGAGCATTGATTGACTACCACTGTATCAAATTATTGTTCCGCTGTGCATTGTATTATATTATTGTAAATTATCTTCCACTGTATATTATCGATGTACTCTGTACTCTGATGTAACATTATTATGATGTTTATAAAAGTCTTCTGTTATTTGTTCTAATGTGTTGTATACCCAGAGTTAACGTGTTCAAGTTTTGAATGGTCCTGGTCGACTTAGCGATCGATTAGGTCCGGGCGAAAGCCGGGTCGTTATAGTTGGTATCAAAGCCCTGGTTAGCTCAAATCTTTGGGGTACAACTCGTTTGAACTAAACAAAAGACTCATCAGAGATTGGATTAGTAATATCCAATAAGAATAGTATTTAGAGATAAGATCAGTAGTATCCTAGAATGAGAAAACTCGTTAAAGATAGGGTTAGAAATGCCCTAGAATGAGTTGAAAGTGACAAGTTTATACTTAACGTATTTGTGATTATATATATAATCCGATCATAGAAAATATAATTTTTGAATATATATAAAAGTGATATATCTTTGAAAAGTTAATCAACTAATAAAATTATTGAAACCAATAAAAAAATGAAAGTTGTGTTGTAATACAACTTTTAACTACGTTCCTTTTCGAGGATGAAAAGATTTTAAGTACGGGAGATTGTAACAACCTGGAAAATCAGAACCAATTTAAAATTTTATTTTAAGGAAATTTTGATAGAAAATGCGTCAGAATTTAAATTTATCATTATGGAAAAAAGAAAAAAATGTCATGTAGATTAAAGATAACACTTTGGTTAGAAAATGTCATGTATGCTAGAATTAAAAAAAAAACATGTATGTTAGAATGAAAAAGAACATTTAAGTTAGAATGAAAAAGATGTCATTTATGTTAGAATTCAAAAAATGTCATTTATGTTAGAATTAAAAAGAACATTTATGTTAGAATTAAAAATGTCTTTTTATTTAGAATCAGGTTTTGTTAATTAAAAATGTCATTTATGTAGGGTAATGTTTTGTTCATATTTAAAATGTCATTTTTGTTAGAAATGTTACAAAAAATTAGAAACGTCATTTAATTAGATTTAATTAAAATTTGTCATTTAATTAGGGATGCCATTTAATTAGATTTAATTAGAAGTGTCATTTAATTAGAAATGTCACTTAATTAGTAATGTCATTTTGTTAGAAAATTGATCATAAGTCAAAATATGATTTGTGCTAGATTAAAACATTATTATTATAATGTTAATATTAATATGGTGGTTGAAATAAAATTATAAATATTTATTCATAATTTAAATGATTTATTGACTAAATTATGATAAGAATATCCTAATCAAATAAATGGTTAGAGTAGTATTGAGGGAAATTTGTAAATCTGATTTAATAGATAAGTTGATTTTGAAAAGAGGAAAGAAAAAAAGCAAATAATTAAATAGAATAAAATGTAAGGGGTTAA
The DNA here is from genome assembly GCA_030737875.1 of Allium sativum. Taxonomy (NCBI): domain Eukaryota; kingdom Viridiplantae; phylum Streptophyta; class Magnoliopsida; order Asparagales; family Amaryllidaceae; genus Allium; species Allium sativum. The sequence goes on along the minus strand of CM060911.1, from coordinate 134,204,283 downwards.
AATGATATTTTCTCCTTTATACAATATCCTGAACTCACTTATACCCTAATCCATCTTCTCATTCATTAGCCGCCACCTCATTCTTCTTCTTTCTTCTTTAATGGCCTATCTCCTCCGATTTTCATTCCTTAAAATAGTTCAGTCCACTCTATGAAATTCGAAATTTCCAAAGGAAAAAATGAAGAGCAAAGGGAGATGAACAACTTCAAAGGTGGTGATCGAAGAAGAGACTTGTGGGTGGCGCGACTTTCAAAAAAGAAGGCTGGCTTTTTGGGTTCAGTTCGACGAAAGGGAAACGAAGAAGATGACGCTGCGTTTTAATTCAAACATTATTAAGGGTGGATTAAAAGGTTATTATTTAATTTAACTAATTATTTAATCATCGAATGAAAAAATTTATCATAACTTTTGCAAAAGTTGTCAGAAAATTGCAAAATTAGTCGTGTTGGAATCATGGTGAAAATGTCTTCGCGATAGAAATGACTAAAGCTTAAACAGAGCACACTGAAAATTCAGACAAAAATCAATGTGGGATCTCTTGTTTTAAAATTAAAATTAATTTTAATTGTGATGTGAAATCTTCCTATATACGTTGTCAAAATTTACATGTGTGTTATACGAGATTGGATTGGATTGATTTTGATTTCAATAATAAATTAGATTGCATTGAACCATGAAAATTGTCATGATTTGTTGGACAATGAAAAATTATTCTTTTATTGTCAAGTAGAAAATATTAGAATTATCATGTTAGACAATGGAAAAATTATTCTTTTATTGTCAAGTAGAAAATATTAGAATCATCATGTTAGACAATGGAAAAGGTATTCTTTTATTGTCAAGTAAAAAATATTAGAATTATCATGTTTGACAATGGAAAAATTATTCTTTTATTGGCAAGTAGAAAATGTTAGAATTATCATGATAGACAATGAAAAATTATTCTTTTATTGGCAAGTAGAAAATATTAGAATTAACATGATTTGTTAGACAATGAAAAAATATTCTTTTTTTGTTATGTAGGAACATATGAATCGTTAAAATTTGTTTTACAACAAAGGTTATTCCCTTTATCGTATATATGAACAAAAATATACATTTTTTGTTTTCATTAAAAAGAATAGATTAGAAAGATTAAATTTTTATGTAATTTTGTTTTCATTAAAAAGAATAGATTAGAAAGATTACATTTTTATGTAATTTTGTTTCCATTAAAAAGAATAGATTAGAAAGATTACATTTTTAATGTAGTTTTGTTTTCATTAAAAAAATTAGATTTTTGATGCAGTTTTTTTTTTCATTTAAAAGATGAGACAATAAATAAATAAAATTATCATTTTTATTGTAAGTTGTTTTCATTAATAAAATTAGGCAATGAAAATTATAATTTTCATTGTATTTTCCTTTTATGCCAATTTTGTTATAAAAAGTACATTAGAAATAAATAGAACATTTTGTTAGAAAATGTATATTAGAAATAAAAAGAACATTTTGTTAGAAAATGTACATTAGAAATAAAAAGAACATTTTGTTAGAAAATGTACATTAGAAATAAAAAGAACATTTTGTTAGAAAATGAGCACTAGAAATAAAAAGAATGTTTTGTTAGAAAATGTGCACTAGAAATAAAAAGAACATTTTGTTAGAAAATGTGCATTAGAAATAAAAATAATGTTTTGTTAGAAAATGTGCATTAGAAATAAGAAGAACGTTTTGTTAGAAAATGTACATTAGAAATAAAAAGAACGTTTTGTTAGAAAATGTACATTAGAATTAAAAAAACATTTTTTTAGAAAATGTACATTAGAATAAAAAGAACATTTTGTTAGAAAATGTTACATTAGAATAAAAAGATCATTTTAGATAGAAATTTTTTTAAAATTAAAAATAACGTTTTAGTTAAAATGTTTATTTAGATTAAACATGTCATTTTTATTATAAATGTCCTATTAGAACAATAATATCATTATTGTTAAACATGCTATATTAGAATAAATGTCATTTATGTAGAATAATGTCATATTAGAGAAAATGTCATTTATGTAGAATAATGTCATATTAGAATAAATGTCATTTATGTAGAATAATGTCATATTAGTTTAAATGTCATTTATGTAGAATAATACCATATTAGAATATATGTCATTTATGTAGAATAATGTCACATTAGAATAAATGTCATTTATGTAGAATAATGTCATATTAGAATATATTTCATTTATGTAGAATAATGCCATATTAGAATAAATGTCATTTATGTAGAATAATGTCATATTAGAATGAATGTCATTTATGTAGAATAATGTCATATTAGAATGAATGTCATTTATGTTGAATAAGTTCATGTTAAATAAAAATGTCATTTATATAGATTATGTACATGTTAAATAAAAATGTCACCTTTATCATGTTAGACAAGGACAATTACTTGTAAAATATATGATTTGTTGAAATTAAATTATAAATATTTATTAGAAATATTTATTTATATTTAATAGTGAAAATTGGTTAAATATAAAATAATTCAAACTAAATTATAATTGGTTAAATTTATTAACCAAAGATTTATTTATGTAGACTGTTGTTGTTTGAAAACCCCTCACGGGTATTGGGATGACATTTGTCACACACTAGTCCCAATATTTAGATGTTGTCAAACGATGGATTGACAGTTTGTGATGAACATTATGTATTTAATTATTTTAATGCTCGCACAATTATAAAATTCCACTCTGGATGTAAATGGATTGTTTATTGACTATTTCTCATTATTGTTATAAATATGCAATGTATGAAAACCATATAAATGAACTTATATGGTAATTGGTTGAGTCGCATTCCGATTCAGAAATAAAGAATATTTGGTAACAAGAATATTATAAAATAATAACAATTTAGTATAAAGGACATTTTAGAATAAAGGATATTTTAAATTAAGAATATTTTAGAATATAGATATTTTAAATAAAGAATAGTTTAAGATAATGAATATTTTTTAGTGAAATAATTACAATTATGAATTATAATTGCACCTTTGACACGAGGTTAGGTTGCATTTGTGGTGGAAGTCTGTCCGGACCCGACTGGCATATCCAGCAGCCACTAATGTTGAACCTAATGTGAGAAGTGCGCAAATACAAAGCGGGCTATGACATGATGTTAAGCCCGAATTATGGGATAAGTTTGCCCGGACTCGACCGGCATGTCCAGCATCCGCAAGTTGTAGGCCTAATGTGAGAGGTCTAGCCCATTATAAACCATAAATGGACATAGTAATGAATTGGACTGATTAGCCCATTATAAGTTGAAATGCCATTTTAACCCGAATGGGTTTATCGATCGTTTTTATTCATTTTGTAATGAATAGAATAAAAAGTAGTAGTTTCCAAAATCTAATATTTTGAAAACATTATTTTAATAAAGGAATAGAATAAATCTTTAATCAAGATTTAATGGAGTTTTCCAATTAATTAATATTTATTTGGAATTAAATAAAATAAATTGGATTTTGGGTTTGTCGTGAATGGTGTTTTAAATAACACTGTTCTTAAACCCCATGTGAAAAAAATAAATCTTTTAATTTAGATTTAAAGAAGTTTACTAAGTAATTAATGTTTTAATTAAGCATTAAGATGAAAGTTGGTTGAGGGTTTATCATGAACTATGTTTTAAACGACATTTGTTCTTTAATCCCAATTAACAGTGAAATTATAATTTTGAATTTATAAATCTTTTATTAAGATTTAAATGGAATTTATAAATCTTTTATTAAGATGAAACGGTAATTTTCCAAAGTGAAGTTTTCCAATTTAATATATTAAATTGGAATTGAATGGAATTCGATTTGGTAATAATCGAGATAAGCTTTTGTAAAAGAAGACCGATACTATAAATGGAATTTAAGAGGCTTTGCCGTTATTCCATTTATATTGTTGGTCTGATACAAAAATTTATATCGATTATATATTGATTTGTTTTCTGTGAAAATTCTATATTTAATGGAAGACGATTTCGGGTTTACCGTGAACTGTGTTTTAAATGACATTAGTCCTTTAACCCAATTAAAGATAAAATTAATTTCTTAAAATTAAATAATCATTAAATAATGATTTTTGATATTAAAACCAAATTGGAGTTTTAATGAACCTTTAAAAGAAAGATTTAAGAATAAATTTAAAGAATTTATCTTTGATAGAATAATATGAATTTTTTATTAAAAGAATATTCTGAATTGAAATGAGGCATTAGTGTGATTTATAACACTTGATTTTTTATTACAAAATATGCGAGTTATTCGGGAAGGCTGGGTTTAACCCATTCTGTATAATTACTGCAACGATTAAAAGTCGAAGATGAAGACAGTGGTTGAAGACCGGTGATCTTCACATCGAATGGATGACTACTGATGCCTTTGATAGGAGTTGCCTGCCTTGAAAGGGTTATAGTGGTAGTCGTCCAGACGTACTTGTTGATTTTCCAGATAAGAGAGCACCTCTCTTCTGTATTGGACATATGTATGAGGAATAAGGTGGCTCCGGTTTCGTTCAGACCCAGTATGGACATGTAAATGGTTGTGTGTCTAACATTGGATTTCATTCCATGTAACTTAAATTGATTTCTATTTAATATATATCTATGGTGGCGGAGAATTTATTCTCTTGCTTAACACCCTTTTCTGAGATGCACGAGCTCAGAGGTTATATATTGGAAGTTATCGATCGCATGACATGAATTGTCAATGTGGCATGCCAAGATGCAATTGATCAAGGCTTTTGTGGAAAAGAAGAGCCTTGTGGGATGATCAAAGCATAGCCTAATTCAGCATAGCTTTGTTAATAACATTACCTCGCGAGCCTGACACCCTGGTAAGAGTTAGAAATGGAGCAAGGGAACGCGGGGAGTGCACACGTTTCTTTCTAGCTAGAAGTGGTGTCAGCGTTTACAAGCCCTGACATTTTACTTATGTGGTTGATGGATTATGAGGTGCCTCGGATTTATTGGTCGCCAATGGCCAAATTATAGGTTCAATAGGACCGACGAGCGTGTGTTCAGGCATAACTAATCCATTAAAGTATTTGTGGACCGGCCCTGTAGGATCCAAGGGTTCGCCAACATCCAAATCCTGAGACATTGCTAGAGTGTATCGAATCGGTAAGGAGATCGATCCTAGCCTTGACTCATGATGGAAATCCAACTTCCAATATGACATCATGTGGTTTTGATTTTAGAACTAGTATGATGACATAGCATATGGTAGCTACGCCGTCTATGATTGATACATTATGAGTGAAATGCTTTTGAAACATATATACACTAATAATATCAAATCCGTTTTATCGTATCAAGAATTTTTTACCATTATAAGGTAAAACTCTATCCTCTGGTTTGCGTTGCATTGTGTGATGGGACTGGAGTCTTATAATGGTTTCATTTTTCTAAAAAGCATTGCGTTGTCTAACGATTTACTTTATTTATGAACTGGCAATCCAATGGAGTAAACCCGTTCCGCATTAGCGGCGTGGTCCTGTGATTAGCCTTATTGTTAGATAAGTTAGGAAAGATTTCTCATACCAGTCCCATGACTGACCTGTAGTTTGTTTCACTTGCAAACTCGGGTGCCCTCTTTTCCACACGGGCAGTCGAGTAGCTTATTTTACAGATATATTGAGCAGGATTCTGGATCGAAGCTTAAAGCTGTGTCCAGAGCATTGATTGACTTCCGCTGTATCAAATTATTGTTCCGCTGTGCATTGTATTATATTATTATAAATTATCTTCCGCTGTATATTATCGATGTACTCTGATATTCTGTACTCTGATGTAACATTATTATGATGTTTGTAAAAGTATTCTGTTATTTGTTCTGATGTGTTGTATACCCAGAGTTAGCTTATTCGAGTTTTGAACGGTCTTGGTCGATTTAACGATCGATTAGGTCAAGAAATACAAAGTAAGTATTTAAGAATGCAATGCGGAGATAAGAAGAACAGTTATATATTTGAAAATATTCCAAAAGTTCGTTCGAGAAGGGCTCTATCCTAACTGTCCATGATTTCACTAGTCGCTCTTGGTCTAAATTTAGACTGACTTGGACATGTTTATGTTTCATGTTGAATGTTGATGGATCCGTTCGGAAGTGCAAGATTTAAGTGGTTCGACTCAGGGATATGGCTAACACGGCAAGACCAACTCAAGGGACAGTATATTACTACACATCGGATCTGATCGGAGGTCGTGGAGAATAGCGGATCTGTTCGGAGTCTTTAAACAGACGGGTCTTCAAAGAGGAAACTCTGTTCAGATCGGTCAACCTCGAACTGAACCATATCAATGTTTGGAAACTGACTTCACTTCTCTGCCTCCTACCTATACGTAATACTAAGCCGAACCATTGTCATCCTCACCGCAATACATAACTCCACCAAACTTTCATCATCCATTCAATCACCTTCACACCAACATTCTCTTCTTAATTTGAACCCATTCGCAACAGTACTCCATCCTACCACAAACGTTTCTAAATCGCAAAGAACACTCAAAATCACCCGATCCCATCACTTTACCATTGCCGCAACCTTCCCAATCTCCAACTTTTTCGTCAAGAACACCATATCAGCCTCTCACTAAAAATTCAACATAACCAACTTTCTGTGTGCCACATATTTCACCAATCACCTGAAACAACAGTCACGCAACCACATCCAAAAGTCACACCATCTCCCAATTCTCCACTGCAAATCTTTCAAACAATATCCGCTAAAGCAACCCACAACATAAATCCTCAACCCTCAAATCCCCTCCTACCACCTCTGCAACAACTTCATCACGCAGCACTGCATACGTCTGTACATCATACATCTCCCTCTATCTCAACTGCTTTGCACAAACTCACTTCGATATCACAGTCAACTAACATCAGTCCATCCCCACTGAATTCTCAATGAACCCTCATCCACGTCCCAAAAGTCATAGCATACAAAACACCATTCTCCAAACCACAATTTTTCAGTGAATCCTCCCCATACCCAGTCAACACCACCACGGTCCAATCGAAATCCACAACCAGTTTCACACTTCCTATCTTCGAATCCATCAGCAACCCAAAACCCAAATAGCTAAAGTAAATCCAACAGTTAAATCCCAAAAGTCCGAATCCTCAAATCCCGAATCAAACTCGAGGCGCTCAATCACAGAACAAATCCGAGCCTAATTTGTTTGAATTCGAACTTGGAAATCAGGCCGAGCAAAAGAAAAAAAATATGATTTAATTTTTGTACGAGATCTGATTCGAACCAAAGAAAAAAAGAGGGGCTGGGTTGATTTTGCTTTAGAACGTGCATTTGTACTTGATTGTTGTGGTTTTCTAGCTTATTATGTTATTTTATAGACTGGAAAGAAAAAGGAGACGGTACTGATCTGTAATTTACGTTTTGAGTTTTCAGTGGGAACGTGGTTTTGTGTACTTGAGAAACTAGACTGGTGGTTTGCTTGTTCATTTTTATTTTTACTTTCTGCGTGATACTACGACCTTTGTGAGTGAGTGAGTGGTTTTTATTTTAAGTTGGGTTCACTTGAGTTTTTCTTTTGTCTTGAGTCTAGTTTTTTTTCCCTTAGAGTAATATTTTTATTTTCTTTTTAGTTTTTTTAGGCTTAATTTTTTATTTTTATTTTAGCTGCGTTATTTTTTTATACCTAGTTTTCTTTAGTTCCTAGTCAGTTGGTAGCTTGCAGTTTTCATTTCAATTGTTTTATTTGTCTTCTTTTTCCAAAAAAAGAAAGAAAGAAAGAAGAAGAGGTGTTCAAATCAATTCGAAGACCAAAGTGAAGGAGAAAATTCGAGCAAACGAAGAAGAAATTCGAAGGTCAACCGACTTCAAATAGCAAACAATTGATTTGAATTGTCAGTGCTACTCAACTGCTCTGGACAGACAGCCACATCTCACTGTAAAAAATTTCTGAACTCTATAGGTGTTCTACTACAAAGATAGAAATAGAAATTGCTTGTAAAATTCTTCTATGGGGCAGCGGCTTGCTTGTACAATATTTTAATTTTATGCAGTTATTATTGTTTGACTGCTGTGTTGGCTGTAATTTCTGAATCGATTTGGTGAGAAACAAATTTCCATAATTACAAACGTCACTCCCTTCATTATTCAACAATAAAAATTTGATTTGCAAAATAATTAATTACAGGAGTGTATTTTATGAAATTGATTCTCTTAAGGGTTTGATCGCGGATATATATTGGTTCAATTAATTGAACTTCTAGCAAAAGAGGTTGCATACTACCCGTAAAACATTGGTCGTATCCCTTAGTATTTGTACTATACGTGAACGACCCTAAGACCCTCTTCCCCCTTCAAATCGAGATTATCAACTAGTAACATATACTTGAGTACGTTATTTATTTTGTAATAAACAACTACTTGTGTCAAATAAGTCAATTTTTTTATAACGGGATGGATTACAATTGAATAAATCAAAATTTTCAAAATCTCAATGTCGGAATGGATAGACCCTTGTCTCTTCGACAACAATGTTACCCCACAAGGACTGTTCAACCTTATGTTATCATATTTGCACCAGTTGAAAGAAATTTTGAGCGTAAACGTTCATTTATTCAAGGGGTTCCAAAATTTTCTGGTTCTGAAAAGGCTTATGAATTTCTAAGTGAATTTGAATTGTATGCATCCATAACTAAAATGCAACAATTATCTAATGAATCAATCAAGCTAAGGCTAATTCCATTCGCACTACTTGAAAGCAGTAAAAGGTGGCTAAATTCTCTTCCAAGACAATTCATAAGAAATTGGGATGAATTTGTCGCTGTATTCTTGAAGAAGCTTTTCCCTTTCCATAAAACTCTAAAAATCCGAACTGAAACAAATCAATTTTCTAAAAATGAGGGGGAAACTTTTTCAAAATATTTTGATAGATTCAACCAACTTCTGTATAGTTATCCTAATCATGCAATTCCAAAATATTATCTGTGTCAAATTGCATATGAAGGGCTAAACTATCAAACTCGAACACAACTAGAATCAATGTGTGGAGGAGTTTTTATGTCTAAAATGGCCGATGAAGCTTAGGAATTATTAGAAAATTATTCTGAAAAGGACATGCAATGGGAGTCAATTCGTGTTTCCATTCGTGCTTCTACTAGAGGAGTGCATGTCGTGGATCCAAATCAATTTCCTTAGAAACTCAAACTCCTCAATTCGAAGGATAACTCCAGTACTACAGTCAATGCCATCTCTCAAAATAGTCATTACTCATCCCCATATAACCCTAGTTTGAGAAATCATCTAAATTTTTCATGGTCTAATCCTAATAATGTTGCAAATCCATCTTACATGATTCCGAATTCGAATTAACAAGCTCCATTTTCTTCTAGTCCTCAAATTTCTCAAATTCCACCTCAATGCAAATAAACTTATAGGCACCCCAACTTTCAATCATCAAACCAATCCTCTTAGTCTTCTCAACCGTCACAAGAAATTGTGCATTTAGAGAAACAAATCGAACAAATGATGGATATGATAAAGGTGTTAATGAAAAGTATTGATAAAGGAAAATTGCCTAGTCAACCCGAGGTGAATCCAAAATACAATTCTCGTACTGTGAACTCTTGTGAGGACGAAAATTATAATTCAATTAACATTGTCAACACCCTCAGATCCAAAAAAACGATTGATAATAATGTTGGCAATCCTGACAATTATTCGATTTCGACCCCAATCAAAAAGCTTGATTCTCTGCCGTTGGCAACTAAGGCCAATTCTTATGAACCTTCCAAATCTCCATCTTCTTCGAATGTTGGTAATCCCTACATCCCTTCCTCTATTGTCGGCAACTCCGATAATATATCGTCTTATAATATTGGAAATCCCAACATCCCCTCTTCTACACCCTTGCATCCTTCACTTTCTATATCGAAACCTTCTTCTTCGAACAACCAAAATTCTGAAAGAGTCTATAAACCTGTAGCTCCATATCCTCATAGACTTAACAATAAGAAGAAGGATGCGAATTTTGAAATAATTCTTGAAATTTTCAAACAAGTTCGTGTCAATATTCCACTCTTAGACACCATTGAAAAAATTCCTTGACATGCCAAGTGTTTGAAAGAGCTATGCACCTGAAAACGAGCCACTAATGTTCCTAAAACTGCCTTCTTGACTGCGAACACTAGCTCTGTTTTCTCGAATTCGTCACCCATCAAGTATAAGGACCCTAGTTGCCCCCACAATCGGTTTCAAAATAGGAAATATTCACATCAGTCATGCCCTACTTAATCTTGGTTCAAGTGTCTATCTTTTTCCATACACTGTTTATCGATAGCTTGACCAGGGGAATTGAAACCTACAAACATCACAATTCAAATGGTCGATCGATCTACAAAAAAACCATTGAGCGTAATTGAAGATGTTTTGATTCAAATTGAACAATTCTATTTCCCCGTGGATTTCATAATCCTAGAGACCAAGCCTGTTTCGAATCCTAATAGTCAAATTCCATTGATTTTGGGTCGCCCCTTCTTAGCCACCTCGAATGCTATCATAAATTGTAGGAGCGGCCAACTTCGACTATCGTCTGGGCACTTAACCATTGAACTGAATATTTTTCATCAACCAAAGAGATCGAAATAGGAGAAATTGACATAATAGAAACAATATTAGATGGCGCGTCCGATTTAACCCCTCAGAAAACTTCACTTTCCTTTGTAGACATGTCCACTATGTCTTTTGAAGAACTATTCGAAGACGAACTTGAACTTTTAAATGATGAGGATGAACATATAGAACGTCTCAAACATAATCGTAATTCCATATCATCTGAAGAAATCAATGTTAAACACTCAAATTTATGGAATTGTGGAAATGTTCATCTAAATGATATAAATCATTGGCACAACAAAATTTTTATAGGAAGGATTTTCATTTCAGAATTCACTGACATGCCTGTTGCACCTCACAAATCAAATAAAAATCATTGTGCACCACTTTCAATAGAGGCAAGTGTGGGGGGAAAATGAAATTTCATTCTTCACAAACCATTCATTATCTTCGTAAATTTCATCTTGCATATGATTTTCACACGCATATAGTTGCTAAATTGCATTTTATTTCACAAATCATTTTGCATTTAATCCATCTCTGGGTTTTGTCGTTCAAATGTAGGAAATGTGTAACAGTGTGGACATTGTTTAGATCCAGTGGGGGAGAGTCTGCATTTCATTCATTTTTCTTTATTTTTCTTTCTTTTCATTTTCAGCCATTTAAATAGGACCACCATGCATTTTAGATCGTAGTAACATACTTAATTTATTTATTTTTGGTAAATAAACTCATTTTTGATTGATACAACAAAATAAGTTAACGATTGTTAATCAGTTGATTGTTTTTTCCTCTCAATTAAGATCAAATAAGAAATATAATGAAAAGTTGAATTTTGAGGGATAATAGTGTAACTGGTACATAGAGAGATTCTTAGGTAATGGCCATGAAGTTTATTCTAAATTGTAGTCTTTGTTTGATGAGTATCGTACATAAAATACTTAAATTGGATTTTCGAATCTTTAAAGCTAAGTTGTGTTAAGTTGAATTTGTGTAACTCTCTCTTGTTCTTATATTTTCAATAATAATAATAGTAATCCAAGGGTATCCAACATTGCTTGTAAATCTAGCGTTGGTTTGGAAACCAGTCAAGCTTTATCCGACATGTTGTTGACAAAGTCGGCATTGGTATATCTTGGTCTCGTTTTATGAATTGGACACCTAAGGATTACCGACATGTTATTGACAAAGTCAGCGTCGGTCTACATAATCCGCCAAGCTCTTTCCCAACTCTCCGTCGGTCCGTGAGGCAATGCATGGGTGGTATACTTTGGTCTTTAAAGTTAGGTGTATGTAATTAATCATAAATTTCAATTTTTATAGAGATAGAGAATAAACAATGATGCCCAAGCACTTCTTGACCTTAATGATTTGACTAGTCATACATAAGGAATTTAGAGTACCACTTTGCGAACGGTGACAAGCAAACTAAGAATTTATTTCATGGCTGCACTATGTTATCGACCGACCCAACTGGCCAAAATGGAATTTAACATTTGAAAACTTGATTTATGTTGAAAATTTGTGACAAGTTTAGGTATCTAAAATAAAATCAACTGATTAGAAATTATTACTTTAATTTGTTGTACCACTTTCCTGAAACAAGTCTAGTTTTCATTTTTTGTTTTCAACTGCATAAGTCATCTGCATTCATGTAGTCACATTAGAGCCATAGCATACTGCATTTGGATTTTGTGGGTAGTATCCGCTGAAAACCCTCACGAGACACCACTCGTCCTACTGGGGACACCAAGAGGTTTAACGGCTTGTTGCATACGCTCAATGCAATCGTGTTTCCTACGAAAGTGTGACCTATCTAGTTTAGTTTAGTTTTTCATCTTTTTTACTCGAGGACGAGTAAAAGATAAGTGTGGGTGAATTTGATTAGCATAGAAATGTGTTTATTTTATGATCTTATATATTATCTTTTGTAAATAAATAAATATTACTTTGGGTATTTTTCAGTGTGTTTTCACAGGTTCAGTATAAGTCTCCTTCATTCAATTAAAGACAAATTGCTAAGAAAAAAAGCTACTTCCCCATGTCAACGCTATCTCAACTGCAAAAGAAGTTGTAGCTCACTGGTAAAGGCATAGAAATTTGTACAAAAAGACCTGAGTTTGGTTCCCGACAAGCCCTCTTTTTGTTGAAGAAAGGAACATTCACACTGTCTTCTTTGCTCTAAAGAATATATGGACTAGTGTTATATATATATATATATATATATATATACATATATATTCATATGTATGTATATATGATACACACTAATAAACATTTCAGGAATAGCCATATTCTTCTCATGGAATTCAATTAAAATCATTCATTTTTCAACTGCCATTTAGAAGAATATTTGATTGAATTATTGCCAAGGAAAAACCAATCAATCTGCCACATGTCACTAATCAGGAGAGGAAATCTGCATGGAATATCTCAAGTCTATCTTTCTGTTTGTAAATAGATTATTTCATGGGATTCATTCTTGGCCCAAATTATTCTAATAGAGAGGAGTCTACATCCCTGTAAATACGCATGAAATCCTATTGTAAACTCATCCATTATTCTGTATTCTGTTCTTCTTCATTAATAAAGTTTTTCTTTTATTTTTCTGCAATTTGATTTTTCTTAGCAATTAGTGTAGTCTACACAATTAGATGTGGTAGAGCACTATTTGTATTTCTCACTTATTTCCATTAGTGATTAACCGTCTGATTAGATTCAGCGGCAATCCTAATTTTAATTTTCTATCATTTCTGTTTGCTGTTTTATTTTTCTTGCAATTTGTCCTTTTGTTTAGTTGTTGAATTTGTTATTAATCTGATTAGATTCAAATCCATACTAAATTCATTAGCATTAATTCAAAACCATCTCCAGATTTTGTCTAGCTCGCCTAAGAAATATACAAATAATAAAATTTATAATTCCTCCATGTGTTCGACCTGCATATTACACGATCTGTGCCTTGCAGTTATTATTACAAAATTCGCACTTTTCTAGTTCTTAGAAAGCGTTGATCAACTTGGCAGCTTCTCTCCTTTCTGCTAATCTAGACGAGCATCTCTTAGTAATAATTGCTAAACTATCGAAGAAACAATAGCAGGGGTTAGAGTAAAATTGCTTGTGTCCCCCTTTACATGTGTATGCCAATGTGTGTGCAGTGACAGAATTAAAGAAATACGAAGTAAGTATTTAAGAATGCAATGCGGAGATAAGCAGAACAGTTATGTATTCATAAACAATCCAAAAGTTCATTCGAGAAGGGCTCTATCCTAACTGTCCATGAATTCACAAGTTGCACTTGGACTTAATTTAAACTGGCTTGGACATGTTTATGTTTCACGTTGAATTTTGATGGATCGGTTCGGAAGTGCAAGATTTAAGTGGTTTGACTCGGGGATATGGCTAACACGGCAAGACTAACTCAAATGACAGTGTATTGCTACACATCGGATCTGATCGGAGGTCCTGGAGAATAGCAGATCGATTCAGAGTCTTTAAACAGATGGCATCAGATGGGTCTTCGAAGAGGAAACTCTGTTCGGATCAGTCAACCTCGAACCGAACCATATCGATGTTTTGAAACTGACTTCACTTCACTCGCATATCTTTAAAGTCCCCACCCATCTTTAACCATCCGATCTGAACCGAGACTATGGAGTTTTCTAGAAGTACTTGGATACACCGAACCAACATGCCTCCTCTCTTCTTAAAGCGTCATCTTCCTTCTTCCTCGATTAAACAAGAGGACCGTCGATAAAGCTTTTAACTCATGAAGGACCTCTGCACACACACAATCACCCCGACGTTATGTTTGGATTTTCAGCACTGACACCTCGAGGTGGTGAGCACCCCACCGACAACAGCGGCGGTGAACTGAAAACCCATAAAATTGACGTCGAAATTGATTGAGAAGAATTGCCATGAGCTAATGCGGATTTCAAGTACGATTGCTTCTAGATTATCGATCAAATCAAATAAAAAAGATTAAAATCCAACCTATGAGTTTATTTCTGAAATTAGAGAATTTCTTCTCAAGATTTCAAAGTTAGGGTTTTAGAAATGAAAGAGGCGGCGGTGAAAAGTGAAAGATTATAGAAGAATGCATGAATTTATATGAAAGGAAGGGGTGTCTCTTCGTGTTCTGATGGATTAGATGCCTTAGCCCGATCCGATTAGCAGATGGCCCTCACTAGTATAAAGCCTTTCAGCCCATTAGCGCAGTAACGGTTAGAACATGGACTGGATCAGATGAGACCGATCCGAACCGAAGTACGGTCACTAATATTAATTCGGTGCATAAAGATAAGTCCAAGAAGGAGTGAAGAATTCATAAATATCTGTCATAAGAGTTTTACCTGAGTGTATTACCCGGATGCTAGATGGATCCTCAAAGCTACTAAAAAACGACAGGAACAATTAGCGCATCTAAGGTTATATTTATAAGCTTCCAAGTGATACGACTTCATGAAGCGTTACAACTTTATGAGCTGATGGAAACAACTATTCAATGGCCTTAATTCAGAAGTGAACAGAAACATCATTTCGAAGCACATCCTATCTCCAATAAGCATGTACTTCGAGGGGGCAAAATGTTATCCCACTTTGTGATTGGGCTACACAAATTTAGAAGGTTACTCGATGAATAGATATGAAGCGAGAATTTTAAGCAGGAGCCCGGATCGGTTCGAAGACCCCAGAACCGAACCCGCCTGCTCTGAAGCAATCAAACCAGAAAACAATAAATAGGAAACACAATCGAATCGGTTCAAGCTCCTCCGATCCAGACCTCAAATTATACCACCCGATCTGATCCCAAGACAGCTGAAATAGCAGTTATACTCCACGACTCCAGAAGATACGAAGCGGTTGTGCATCCATCACCCCACGTTCACACATGAAGGCTATGCATTGGAAGCATCTCAGGATTCCTCATTCCGAACCGAACGGAATGGCCGCCACGTGTACCCGAACCGAAGACCATCCAGAGGAACTTTCTGCTTATAAATACACCACCAAGCCTTATTTGAAGGGATCTTTTGGCAAATTCTTGGCTCTAACCCTTATTACAGCCGAATTTCACCACTTTATTCGAATCATCATCATCATTTGAAGCACAATTTAGCAAAGATTGAGTAAAATTATCGTTTGTAAAAGCAAGACTGAGTGTTATTTAATCTTGTATTTGTACTTGAATCATTCATCAACAAAGTACAAAGTGGACATAGGCTCTTTAACGTCGAACCACTATAAATTGCGTGTTTTCTTTGTTTCTTGCTTTCATTTCAGTTATAATTATCATTCATTTGGGTGTTAGAACCATTTTCGGATCTAACAGAGAGAGAATATTTAGATGACTACAAATATTACTGGTGAAGAAGAGCAATGAAGAATGACGACAAACCCTTGAATCAACCTAGAGGCACCAACTGGTCGGTCCTAATTCCTTCATTTTCCTATCCAGGGAGCAAGATCCGGAGTTACACAACCTCTGCAGATGTCTCACATGGTTTCGTATTTTCATGATCTAACAATAAAGGATATATATATAGGATAATAGAAGACCTAGGTAAATATCCACATTTCCCCTTCAAAATATCTCCAGAATGTAATCTTTTTTCTTTCTATGATATAATCAATTGATCAATCAATCAAATCAATTAATTGATTACTTTCTTCTTCAAAAAATATTTGAATCAACAAATTTAACAATTGTCATCGAAACCGCAGAATGGATTTTCTAACATTTTTCCACTTTGACGATGACAACTATACAATGTACTTAGAAATATAATTTATACATGTGAACTCCCCCCCCCCCCCCCTTGAATATATGAACCCCCCTATATGGATGCTTTACAAATCTACAAACCACTCTCCCTTTGTCATTATCGAAAAGGAGATAAATATTTGATAAGAATCATAAATATCTGAACTTTAGATAACATGTACACACAAAATTCACGAGCATATAGTTGATCATACCATGATATGTATAATATTAACCTGATATTAATTATAAATATTTTAACTTTAGATATGCACACACCAAAATCAAAAAATATAATCGAGCATAACATGAGTTAAATTACCATGAAATTAATACCATTACATAATTCCACAAGATTTGCACAAACATAACATTAAGTTTTTAACAATATTTATATAACCATCCAAAATACAACTTTTTAAATGATTTCTAAGCGATGTCGTCTTGAGTTTTTCTATCCACCTCTTTATCTTTGTCACCAGTTTTAGATGATTCTCCTACGTATACGTCTTTTTCTAGTGAAGAGAAAGAGATGGTGGAGATAATGTGGGTGGTCGCGTAATAGAAGTTCTTTAAACAAAAATACCATTGTACTCATTGTTTTTTCAACCGTTGTGAGTAGTGAAACAAGAGTTATCTCCATATTAGCAATCTGATTTCCTAAGGCCACTTGATTTTGATAAAGGATTTGTTGATTTTGAACTGTTATTTCATGTATCGATTCATTTGAAAGTATTTGAGTTTTAAAAGGAACCAACTCTTCATTGGATTGACAAAGGAACGCGGAGGAGGAGGTTCGTGTTGATGTTCATGTTGATGCTCTTGATGATGTTCTTGTTGTCCTTAATGTTTTTCCTTTCATTCTTTGAGGGTAACACATGTAGGAAGTTCTTGTGGTAGATGCATAAGGTGAAAAACTTTTTCGAAGCTTCTTTCACCAGATACTCTTCAAATGTAGATAAATAAGAATGAACCTTTTCCGATTGTAATAACCTCATAATATATGGAGCATAGATGATGGATTGACATGATCAAATTTAAAAATTCTTCATTTCATCGAATATAAACAGTGCCTAATTAACTCTTGTTCCACTAAAGATAGCGTATAATGTTTTGTGCTCTAGATCGTGTATTTGTTCATGTCTTCCTAGATGGGGAATAATTATATTGATAAGCATTCGTGTACGAAGCCTAGCTTTTGGACGTAAATACTTTGTAGTAAATCGTGGCGATCTTCCCAAAGTTTATGTGTGACCTTATCTCTTGGTTTAAATCGCATGTCAGGAATGTCATAAAGATTTTATCCAGTGTTAGAATATTGTAGAATACACCCTATACTTTCGGGGATGTATCATACCATATTTCCATAGACACTTGACCATAGCCAATCATTTTCATTCTCGGTATTAAAAACAACGGAACTATCTAAGTTAGCATAAAATAAGAATTCTGAAATTTGATTGATTTGAATATTATTATGTGAATACGAAATAGGTGTATCAAGGCCAACATCTTGACATAAACCATGTATTTCATATAAAGGAAAATCTTAGAGAGAATAGAATGGACCCGTATGTATTTTTGAAAAGTACAAAACGAAACTAACTTAGATTTTTAAATTGATCTCAACCGATCAATACTAATAAGAATAGAAAGAAAAAAGAAAGAGAAAGAAATGGCAACGAAAGAGGGTACACTATAGAGTTTAATATTAAAACTTTTCTTTGCATGTTTTTGCAGTTCAGAAAACACTAGTCGTTTTTTCCTATCACATACAAGAATCAAAGAAAATTGCCTAGATTCTAAAGTGGAAATATGTACAGAAGGACACCAAGTTTCATTTCTCGGCTGGTGGATAAACTTTGAAAAAAAAATAGATTGAAAGTGATAAATATAACTAACATTTTACGCAGTGTAAAATTAAGTTTAACTAGCAATTTTTAATAGTACAAAAATTGAATATAATCTTAGTTATATTTAGCATTTTTTTTCAATTTTTTTTTCCTTTAAAATTTGTTCTTCAGCCTAAAAATGGAATTTAGTTTGCATTAGACTAATTCGAAGTATGTCCTTTCTAATTACCTCAAGTTTAAAACCGATCAAGCATGCATGGCACGACATAATTCCTTTTTTTCTTCATATTCACTGTTCTTATGAGCTCACTTCAAACCCTACATCAGATTATCTTATTTTTGATTGGGTTCAACCATGCTATTAAAACAATGATTTAACATAAAAATAAGTGGCTATGATGAATTTGAGACAAGTGGAGAAAGGAGATTGGAGATAGAGGAATTAACTTTGCACATAACTTCAATAGGTGAATTCCTCTATTTCCATTTCATATGTCCTCGTTATCCCCGTTATATCGCAGTCATACATCATCATTGTTTAATTAATCTTCGAGATCAGAAGTAAAAATAGATATGGATGATATCGAAAACAACGATTGAGATATAATCCACGGTTTAGTAAGTAATCATATAGTTTAGAGGCTTTAGACTCAACAATTAAGCGATTCTTTGATTTCATAGTTTCCGTTTGTTCAATTAACACATAATACATATAAGAAACCCTCATCAATTCCTGAAGGTTAGGCAAATTAGGTCAGGAAATTAAATAGCTAAGACTACCCAAAAATACCACAAAGATATTCCAGAAATGTATACACTCTACCCGAAACTAGTTCATCCTTTAACAAAGTTAACAGCAAAACTTCAGAATGAATTTTCTTACAGGTTTATGAAAGACACATACAAAAATCTCTAAACGATGTCAAGAACAACCCTGGGTTCAGGAGGCAGCGGCAGCAGAGCCAACAACTGATTCCTACAAATCGGACAAACGGCATTAGCCGTCAACCACAAATCGACGCATGGTTTATGAAAGACGTGGCCGCACTCAGGCATCACCCTTGCAATCTGCCCTTCCTCGATCTCATCCAAACAGACCGCACACTCCGTCCCTTGTACCCTTGCGCCCTCCTCCACTCCTGACATTGACTCCAGCTCCAGCTTCGACAGTCCTCTCGAAAGATTCTTTCTTAATAGCCCCATCATTTGCTCTTCTGTACGACGGGCAGCTAAATCGCGTGACCAAAAGAAGATGAAAAATATGGTAAGCAGCACTGCTAGGCCCGGGCAGATAAGGAGGATCACCACCGTCACATCCCAGAATACCACCATTTATTTTCAGATTGTATATATGTTGTGTATTTGTGTAATGGTGCAGCTTGGAAATGCTTCATATATATATATATAGATGATGTATGTTGTTCGAATTGGTGTTGGGTACATCCGTACATGCATGCATGCTGGAGAGTATGAATGGGAATTATAATTTTGTTGTGTTTAGATGGAAGTTTATTTAATGCCTGTTTTACTCGTTGCCCGTGGATTCGAAGGTGGGTGAATTTTATAGGAATCTACAGTTAATGCACATATTATCTGTTCAGAATAATTCATTAATATAAACATCGCTGCCTGCCATTTAATTAGTTCATTCATCGAATGTAAATTCGCAGGTTGGTTGCAGGTTGGCTGTAACAGTACACCATAATATTGGATGCCCTCATTGCCGGTGTTTACATGATCCCATCCTATCTTCTTCTTCTTCTTTATTTATTATTCTTTCTTTCTTTCTTTCTTCTTCTTCTTCTTCTTCTTCTTCTTCTTCTTTTTTCTTTTTTTTTTTTTTTTTTTTTTTTTTTTTTTAACAGAAAAGAGAGGCCCAAAGACCAAATAGCGAGTACAACCCGACACCCACAAAACAAAAGGTATGGTTAACAAACCCTAGCCGCCACACAAACAGAACAAATCCTATAGAGCTCCAAACAACACTCAAAAATGGCGAGCTCAATAGGAGAAACAACCTCTCCGTTTTTAAGGCGGATTCCAAACAGTATCTTCGTTCATTTCTCTTCTCTTTTCACTGGATTCAAGCTTGCGATTTACTTCGTAGTCTTTCAGATGAAAGATCTGGTCTTCCTTACGAAGATTCTGTAATTCGATGAAGACAGTTGGGTTCTTATCTTTCAGATCTGAACTCTTCATGCTCTCGAAGCTTCTCTTCAAACTAAGTGAACTACTGTTACCCTCCAGAGGACTAGCGCTGCTGCTCTCGCCTTTAGACCAGACAGTTAAGCGATAGATCTGGTTATTCAGCTTGCTCTTATAATGATTATTCCCAATTCTGTGCAAAAGACTTAACTTTTCTTCTGATTTTCTCTTGTCCATGGGTTTGCTACGATTTGGATCACTGCTCCAGTGTCCACTCTCTGAAACAGATATAAAGAAAGCATTACTATTTGATTAATCACGCACTAAAGAACCAGAATAATGTCTACTTCCCTCACAAAACTGTGATTTGCATTTATAGTTAGTGAAACCCCAGGTAGGACGTCAAATGTAGCCAAAACATTATCTCTGTTCCCTACGACAGGTATATGCAAAGCATTATTATTTCAATTATTAAAAACAGGAAAATTTAAATTATTAAAGGCATGTGTACTCCCTTTGCAGTGTTGTTGGCTATTAGCGTGACAGAGATAGCTTTCACCAGTGAGAAAATCTTAGCACTTATTGATGGGATGATGCTTGTCATTGAGTAAAAAATCTTCAACTTGCTTATCTTCATCTACATTACTATTATGAAATGCTTGATTGAGCAAGTTATCTATTCTAAGTCTGTTAGCCTTTTTCATGACAATATCACTATCATGTAGAATAGTGTTCCAGGTTTGATAACAATTAATCTCTTTATTAGTATGTAACCTCTGATTTCTCTCTCTCCAAATATAATAAATAGAAGTTGTTAGGAGAACATAAGCTCTATTAAATTTGGTGGATTTGGATTTAAAAATTTTCAAAATATACTCAATGCTATCCTAATATTCAAAGCAGCATAACTTTGATTGAACCCTAAAGTGCATTTGGCATTAATCCAAATGTACTTAGAGTAATCACAATCAAAAAACAAATGATTGGAGCTTTCAACCTCTTTTTTACAAAGAAAACAAGTATTTTCAGAGTCCTTATTCCATTTACAACAATTATCTCTGATTGGTTGGGAGTTTATTTAAAAGAGCAAAATAGGCACAATGTGCCATTTTAAGACAATTTGATTTATTTCAAATAATTTTATACCAATCAACCTCCACCTCTTTTCCCTGTAAAAACTCCCAAACTTTTTTAAAAGAGAATTTATCCTTAGAGAACAAACTCCAGTTCCAATGATCCTTATAACAGCTCTGATCAATATGAATTTCCAAAATAGCATTTTTAAAAATATGAGCATGCAGGGTTACTAAGAAAGCTCCAACAATTATTATTAATGATATCCTGCACTTTGTCATTAACCCCTCCCCCTAATATATAAAGATTGTTCCACCCAAGGAGGTTAATGAGAGAATTACCACTAATCTAAGGGTCAAACTATAAACTGGTTTTGCTACCATCTTTAATTTTTCTAATTAAAAGATTTCTGCCAATATCCCTACAATCCAAAATATTTTTCCAAACATTGGAGTGGTGAATCTCCTTTCTGGCTAGCCAAAAGTTTTTATTTTTCAAATATCTAGCACTCATCCATCTAGCCCAATGAGATTTACCATCTAAGAATTTCCAAAACAATTTAAACTTGCAGACTTCAGCAATATCTTTAATATTTCTAATCCCTAATCCACCAAATTTTTTAGGCTTACACACTTTATCCCAAGCAACCTTATGATGCTTGCCTCTCCAAATAAAATTAGAACAAATTTTTTCTATTTTATGAATGACACTAGCAGGGATGCTATGAGATTGCACCCAATACATGATCACAGCAGTGATGACAGTGTGAGTAAGCTCTACCCCATCAGCTAGGGAGAGCAATTTACTAGACCACCCATCAAGCCTACCATGAATCATATCTAAAAGCTTAATGTAATCTTTATCATTGATCTGATTAATGCTTAATGGAAGGCCAAGGTACTTAACAAGAAGTTTTCCCTCTTTGAAATTCAAAAGGTGCAGGATTTCCCCTTTAACACTTCAATTTCATTTTGAATGAAAAGTATTCCATAACAATAGAGAATAAGTAGGGTAATAGAGGGTCACCCTGCCTTATTCCTCTATTGCTATAAATAAAGCCTTTAGGAGAACCATTAATCATGACATAGTAAGTTACATTATTAATACATTCCTTAATCATAGCACAAAATTTCTGATCAAACCCCATTTTCTACATAATATAAATGATAAAATTTCTACTAATTTTATCAAAACCTTTATGAAGATCAATTTTAATGCACATTAGATTACTATTCTTCATATTAAAATTCCTAATTAACTCATGAGCTAATAAGGAATTCTCAAAAATTAATCTACTAGGAATAAAGGCACTCTGGTTTTCAGAAATTATGAACTTAAGAAAGCATTTTAACCTTTTACAAAGTAAGGAAGAAATAATTTTGTAAATAAAATTGCAACAGGCAATTGGTCTATATTCATCCAGCCCAGAAGGATTTTCTACTTTGGGAATTAATGTAAGAAATGTATTGTTTGTGTTCTTCAGTATTTTACCAGAATTAAAGAATTCTGTGACTGAATTACACAAAACAGATTTTAATTCCTCCCAATGAGTTTTGTAAAATTTGGCTCCAAATCCATTTGGGCCAGGACTCTTATCATTATCAACTTTAAAAATAATATTTTTAATCTCTTCCCGTCTAATAGGAGCTAAAAGAATATCAGTGCTATTGCTGTTAATAATAAACTTAAAGTCAATATCAGGAAAAATATTAGAATAACATGGGGTATTATATAAAGAGCTAAAATAATAATTAGCCTCTTCTTCAATAGAGGAGGCTTCATTAATTATTTTGCCTATATTATTAAGTTTACCAATATTATTCCTGTTTTTTCTGTTTGACTTCCTAGTATAAAAGAATTTACTACTTCATCACCAGCTATTAACCAGTTTACCTTGGCTTTCTGTTTTAAATTAACAGAACTAATATAAAGAGCATTAATCAAATTGGCTTGAGCATTAAAAAAATTCTCAGCCAAATCCTTGCCTGAGCTATTACTATCAAGGCCATTTTGAATCTTTCACAATCATCCCTTATAGATTTGATGTCAATTCTACTTCTAGAACTATTCCAACTTTTAAGACTAGATTTCACCAATTGCAAAGTTTTATTGAATTTATATTGAGCAGTACCAAAGAAATTGTTGTTGAAACATTTAGTAACAACAACCTTGTAGTCTTTCTCATAAATCCAACCATTCACAAATCTGAAGGGAAAATTGCTAGATAATCTCTTGTCCATGGAAACGGAAACAAGAATAGGTGTGTGATCACTTGTATATTGTGGAAGGGTACTACAACTGACATTAGGAAAGAGGTTAATGAACTCATGATTAAATAGAACCCTATCTAGCTTACAGTGTATGTTTCTAAATTCACCCGATTTCCAGGTGAATTTATTGCCTAGAATATGTGGTTCTATTAAACCATTTTTCATTAAATAAATTGGCAATTTTTTCCAATTTAGAAAAAAATATAGGATTACCACTCCTTTTTTCAGAGTTGTGAAAAATAGAGCTGAAATAACCAATTAGCATCCAAGGGCTGCTAATAGTATGACTAATTTGCTCAATACAATTCCATAAAAAAAGTCTTTCATTCTCAAAGTTTGAAGCATAGATAAAGGTGATTTTAATAACCAGACCACCCTTGTTCTTATAGGTGCAGTGAATATACTGCTGATCAATAAAAAAATTGATGAGGTCCCAAATGATAGGATTATGTAAAACCATAATCCTACCATTTCCTCCCATCATATTATTATTGATAGTGCTCCAATTTGAAAGATTTTTAACATGCAGATCATTGATTTTGTAATCACTTAACTTATGCTCAAGTAAACCAATTATATTAGGCTTATGCAAATTTAAAAAATTGGCAAGGTCAAGCTGCCTTTCAGGGGAATTTAGACCCCTGACATTCCAAGCAATGATATCCATAAATATATAAAAATATATTAAAAATAAAGGATTTGGTTTAACATGGACCACTGAGCTTCCTGCTGTCCACTTTAACCTCCTTTTGTTTACCACTCTTCTTAAAGCTGGAATAATCAGAAGTTTTTAGCTGCTTTTCCCATTTTGAATTCTTGTTTATATATTTTTTCCTGAACTCATGATCTGCAGCATGCTCAGAGTCCTCTATTGTTGTGATATCTGAAAGGCTTTTAGTCTTGCACTTCATCTTCTTTTTAATTGGTGATGCATGTTTCAATGGCTTAGGAGCAACCACCGTGTTGAATGCTTTCTGGATGCTTTCCTCGGTGACAGAAGAGAGCTTAATAGGTGCAAGTCCAGGAGCTAGCAGGCTCGAATAAGTGAAAATAGGGTCTGCAGCTAATAATTCACTGCAATCAATTTCTTTACCTTTTAAATTGATTTTTACAGAATCTGTAATTAAACTTGGGTTCTCCTTTGGAGGAGAGGACTCAATGACCATTGAATTTTTGTACCCCTCTACAATGCTTTGATTTCTGCTGGTGTCTGAAGGTTGTTCCATCTGAACAGAGGAAGTATGTGCAATACCTACCTTAGTTTCATTTGGACCCTTGTCAATCTGTAAGTTTTTCATTAAACTTGCAGTCATAATGTCTTGCTGAGTTGAATTGAGTTCTGAAGAACCTCGAGACCTTGTCAAATGTTGTGATGGGGGCAGATCCAACATACCCACTTCAATAATCTTAGTTTCAGTTATGTCTATATTCATAACATCTGAAGCGAGGGGCGCCGGTGTGCTTGCATGATTGGTGGGAGAGTAAGGAAAAACATGTGAATTAATTCCAGAATTAATGGGTTCAGAATTAGATTAAAGATTTGTGGGTTCTTTAGAATCCACTCTTGAATCCTGATTATGGATACAATTATCAAACGAATGTCCAAAACATTTACATGTTTTGCACCTGTCTGGAATTAGTTCATACGTGATTGGCTGAGAGATTAATTCTCCATCATGCATGTACACTGATGCCTCATTGGGTAAATCGGCATCTGCTCTGATCTCAACAGGAATGTGGGCGTAACTCAGACGAGTTTCTTTCGCAGTCTGCTCGTCCATTTTCAACGGAGTGCCAACTAAATTTGCTATTGCGTTGAACACCTTGTCCCATAATCTTAGGTTTAGTTCAGGGAGACGTATCCATACTGGCATTGTACTCAACAAATCTCAATCCAAGATTAATTTCTTGGTCCATCTTTTTAAGATAATTAGTTTTCCATTGATGAAATATGGCCCTCCTTGGAGGAGATTTTCACAATCTTCGCTATTACCAAACCGTAGTATGAAGAAGCCATTTTCACGAGTGAAAATTTTGAATGAACCTGTAGGATTCCATGTTCTGATTACAAAAGCCCTAAAGTGGTGATACGGGGGGGCGTTTTCCAAATACATAGGCAACAACAGACAGCCCCCACTTTACTTCTGTTTTAATACTTGTCTCCTCAGAAACAACAACAAACTTCTCTTCAATACCCTCCACAGGAGGAATAAAATCTAGACAAATTTGGAGTCTTGGCCCCCAGTCTTCACTATTTCTGCCCAAGAAGATGTCTTCAGATCTTTAGGTAGGGCATCATTGATTTGCTAAAGCGAATCTTGACCTTTACTGTTACCATTTCTTGGCTGAATTCTATTTCTTGATTGAAATCTTTCTCCATTAGAAGCCAGAAACGGTTTATTTCTTGGTTTTGTTGGGTATTCACTCGATCTACCCGCACCTTGCAGAGTGTGAGCACTCGATTTTCTTGCCCCTTTTCTAAAATGGGTAGAAACATTAGGTTTAGAAAAAGATTTATGGTTCTTCTTCCGATTGACAACCCTAGTAAACCCATCCTCATCGACCAAGAAATCTGAAGAAGATTGAGGAAGACTAAAAGGGGGATTGGTGGAGAGAAGGGGAGGAGATGAAGAATCCCCCTTTCGATCGGGATTATTGTCGAAAATTGGATTGTGGAAGGTCTTGGAAGTCATGGCTAGAGGAGATCTCAAGCTTTTTTCTCTTTCGCTTTTTTTCTTAAGACTGAAATAGAAATAGACTCTGTTTTCAAGGTTATATGCATGATCGCATCCTATCTTGATCCAATCAAGAATAGTACTGAATCTTGAATCACCATGATCTACAAACTAATCTAACATCATTTATGCATAAATTACTGAACTTTCAAAGTAGCAGTTGAACCATGAGTTTTACCTGACTGAACCACAGTTTTATTTTTCCACATTTTCTATGGTGCAACTCTGTCTCATTTTCATCCTTTACGTTGCTTTTAAGAAAACAAATAAATCTATATTCCAAAAATCATAATTTTTTCAGGATCTAAATCACAAACTTCACCACCTCCTTATTCATTGCGGCAAACTCCTATAATACCACCGCAAAATACATCAAGTTTGCTATTATTAAGCTTTTGTTGGTGTGCATTACTCTATCGTGCATATAGTTCTAGTAGTGTTGCGCTATTGTGCGCTGCAACAACATACAACTTCAGTTGCAGACCATAAAAACCATCCTTAGCTTGTGCAGATCGCATTATAATTTCAATATTTTTTCATATAGCTTATACATGAATATGTAATTTTTTCGAGAAAAGAAATCACTGTTTTAACGATTTAATTAATTGAACCATCAAAACTTTAAAGTTTGAGTCGTTATAGTTTGACTTCTGTCCTATTATGAAAACTATTTGCGTACTATGTATAAGCAAATAGGTATATTCAAGGATTTCCTTTTTAAAAAAAAAAATAGGACTTTCGTAAATTTTATTTCATAAATAGGTTTGACTTTCGTTCCCAAAGTCTTATATGTAGAAATTACGGAATTCACATGTAAAATACAATTTTACTATTAATAGTTCTACCTAGTAGCAACGATTACTTATTGTTAATGTTAGAATATGTCAAAAAAAAATCACATTTAATTGTTCTAGTCTATATCAAATAATCGAGCACTTATACGACTATACTTTAGGTTGCTTTGGTATAACTTTGTCCTGGTTTTTTGGTTTCTTGGTATTTTCTTCTGGCTCATGTACAACCTATAAATGTGTGGCTAAAGTTGTTTAACAAAGTAATCTTTTGAGCTTCTATTTTTATTATTCTCAACAATCGGTATCAGAGCTATAAGGCTAACCCTTAGTAGAATCTATTGGGTAAACTTTAAATGTGATATTGGGAAATGATAAAAAAATAAAAAAAAAAGGGATAAGTGTCAGTTCATAAAGTGATGTGTGTCAATAGTCATAAATTAAGTGTTGTGTCTATTAGTAAATTGGTGTGTCTATTTAATAAGTAATGTTTATTGGTAAAGGGTTATGTCTATTGATGAAAAGGTGTCCGTTGGAATTGTAAGGTCATGTAGACTACTATATAAATATGGCTGGTCATTTTGTGTGGTAGTAAGAGAAAGTGAGTAAGAGAAAGCGAGAAAAAAGAAAAATGATGTAATAAAATGAAAAGTTGAATTACAAAAGTAAACAAAATTAGTTTTTTATTCTCCTCCCCTTTTAAATTTATCAAATTGGTATCAGAGCCTGACTGAAATTGTGACATTTATATTTTTATCGTCTCGTTCGTTCTCACAAAAGTAAACTTCGAAAAGTTGAGTAATAGAAAGAAAGAAGAATTGATCTCCAAAGGGTTATGAGAGATTGTTGAGAGTGGCTGCGAATGGCCAAAAGACGTTAAAAATATGACGGAGAAAGAAAGAAAATCATTTACAAGTATGAGAAAGAAAGATCTTCAAGCTCGTATAGTGTTGAGTGAGAACGTCGATAAAGAAGCATGATATTATACTAATGGAGAGAAAACCGTGAAAGATTCTTGGGAATTATTAAAAGAGATGTATGGAAAAAATGAAAAAAAAATAAAATAGGAAGAAGATGAAGAGGAGGTCGAAGAACCTGAAGTAGAAGAGAAGGAAGAAGAAGTAGAGAAACAGATGGTTAAAGAAAATGATGAATTAGATAAAAATGTAGATGATGAAATTAAGGAAGAAAAAGAAGATAATAATATTGAGGAAGGAAACGAAGATGTGGATATGTTACCACAGAAAGTGCATAAGAATGATGTGAAAAAGGCCAAGGAGCTAAAAGAAAAGCTGATATTATAGCAGAAGTTAAAAGCTGAAGAGGAGCTAATGAGAGAGAAAGCTACTAAAGAAGAAATTGAGCAGGAAGTCGAGGAATAGTATGAAGTAGAAGAAGAAGATGATGTAAAAGAAGAGAAAGAAGAAGTCGGTGACAAGAATAAAGAGAATGAAAATATGAAAGTTGATGTCGATACTAATGTGGAGAAGGATGCTGCTTTTAGGAGGAAATTTCAGCAGGTGTATTTTACTGGACCCAGTGTAGCTGACAATGAGAAGCGCAAGCAGGATGATAAGAAAAATGGAGCCTTGGTTGTAAATCTGAAGCCTAATAGAGGAATCATTTCATCTGTAATCAATTTGCTGGAAAAAGTAGTAGTTTCTTTTCTGCATGATATTCCAAAATGTCTTCACTATCTTTTTAGTAATTTCATGCCTACTAAGGAGGAGACGCCTCCGTATACAGATTTGGTCATTGATGAATCGCTTCCTGACTGTTTGAACGGAGAATTTGAGAGAATTGGCCCTAATCGTAAGTTTATGCCTGCCACTGGTTATTACTGGTTTTGTGGAGATGGAATGATTCATGGAGCATTCTTCCATCTGAGGCTGATGATCATGCTGCAACTACTGATGACATATACAGACGAGAATTTTTAGAACCAACGGGTGAAAATAGGATGTATAAAAGAATTTTAGCGAATGTTATGCAAGTAAAACATTTCGGACATAGTAGGAAGACTAAATGGACCCATCATGTTGATAAGGATTGCAAAACTGATGAAACGTGAAGAGCTAACGGATGACGTATACAAACCGCCCTAAAAGACTAAAACATTTAAAGTTTAAGGGGGAGTTTTGTTGGGTAAACTTTAAATGTGAGATTGGGAAATGATAAAAAAAAATTAAAGGGATAAGTGTTATTTCGTAAAGTGATGTATCAAGAGTCGTAAATTAAGTGTTATGTCTATTAATAAATTGGTGTGTCTATTTAATAAGTAATGTTTATTGGTAAAGGGTTATGTCTATTGATGAAAAGGTGTCCATTGGAATTGTAAGGTCATGTAGACCATTATATAAATATGGGTGGTCATTTTGTGTGGTAGTAAGAGAAAGTGAGAAAAAAGAAAAAGAAAATTGATGTAATGAAATGAAATGTTGAATTACAAAAGTAAACAAAATTAGTTATATATTCTCCTCCTCTTTTAAATTTATCAGAATCGATCATGGTATTTCGTTTTTCCAGAGGCGGTAGCCACCATTTAAGGCTATCGTCCGTCGGACCAATAACCGTCAAAATGTTTGTTTTTCAATTTCAGTTATCGTGGTCGTGCATGTAAGAATACACTTCCTCTACTTGCATCCAGTCCGTTAAGTACACATGCAAGTCGGCATATTTTTGGTTAGTCAAGTAACGTTCATTGGTCCATGTATAAGCAATAAAATCAGTTCCCAGATTGATGGAACTATAATTTCTCCATTGAACTATGTAAAATTCAGAAACAAAGAGGAGTAGATACTTTTGAACATCTAAATGGTGTATCCAAGAATGAAGGACTATGTGATGGCTCTGGCACTTCTCTATGGTCATGCAAAGCTAATGTAGACAACTATCCAGTAGGCAAAACTGGACAAAAATATATATTTAATAGTATATGTCAGCAAGTAGATGTAGATGAGTGAATATATTATCGTCTTCCAAATCCAAGTGAAGGCTTTTTAAACTCAATCCAATCGAAATACTTAGTGGTTTAATAAGCGTTGAGCAATTTGATATTCTTTAAATCATCGAGATCACCGTTAGTTTCATAAGTGCACTAGCAGGTGCAAATTGGCCAAAAGAGCACTATGCATCAAAGAAGATGGTCAACGAACGCCATCTTTTAGACAATAGGTCAAGCACTTCAGAATGGGTTGTGTAATCTACTATGGGGTATACACGACAGTGGGAGCGGATTGTTGATGAGTGGCAAAGGTTGGACGGGTCGATGTTGATACGATGCAGCAGTATGACTGAGCCAATGAATGGGAGCCGGTTATTGACAGGACGATGAGTGAATATATTGCGATGATGATGAAGAAGAAATGTATTATTGTTGGAGACATGATCAAATCAGGGAGTGAAGTGAGCTGCATGTTAATATTATATTGAAAGAAAAAGGAAGAAGGAAAATAAAACTATTTGACTAAGAGGATGGGAATTGTTTCGATTATAAAATCACGATGATTGACGTATGGTTGAAGATAACTAAGTTATGTTTGGAGTACAACTTAGTTTATCAATAGGGAATGATGGAGTTTGGGTGTGGCATTTCTGGTTTTTGATTTGATGAAGATGCGTGAATAATGATGTGGGTTCGTCATTGAGTTCATTGTTGCTAAGTGTTATTGGAAGGTTGGAGTTGTATGATGGTTGGTGAGTTCCCAAAAGAGTTTAGAAGATGATAGCTCCAAGGAGGCGCTAGTGAAGGAATAAAATTGCAAGCTGTGGTTGTTTGATGTGAGAAAATGGGGATGTTGTAGGAAAATGGTGATTGCGACTGTAGATGAGTGCCTGAATGTTGGTGAGAAGTTGAAATAGGATTAAGTATGATTGCAGTGATACAATTTTGGTCCGGTTTTGTGAAGTGACAAGAGGATGTTGGTATGGTTGTGCTGATGTCTTATTGCTATGGCTTGCTATTGAAGTGTAGTTGATTAAATGGGGATGGTACGGATGTAGAGGGATGAAGGAGTGGGATTCAGTCTCGAGTGATGCAGGAAAGATGAAGAAATAATGGTTTTATAGAAATAAATTATAATGCGTCGGTTGATTGTTTGAGGAAGGTGTTTCTGTCAGAAGTGTAGTTGGATGAGGTCGAGATTGAGTAGTTTGGTGTGGCAGTGGTGAGAAGCAAGGTCAGTGGTGATGAAGATGGTTGTTCCATGTAAAACTGATGAAAGGCTTGCATGCTATTTTGGAGATAAGATAGTGTAGGAGTTTTCCTGCTAATTATTTTCATCTAGAGTTGCTGAGAATCTTAACGTTGTGAGATGGTGGATATTTGAAATGTTGGTTGTTGTCGTAGTGCTGTCAAATAGAAGATGGACTGCTGTAACCGAGTTGTCTGTATCAAATATTGAGATGAACTGCAGTTGTGTTGAATTCGGTCTGTAACCTGAATTGATCTTGTGTGATAAACTACGGTTACTTGCTAAGACCTCAAATTGCTAATGTGGAGATGTCGGTTTATTGAACAAATGATGTGCCTATCAGTGATTGTGAGTTGAATTATTGTTGTTTGAATGTGATGTTGATGCTAGCACAAAGAAGGGTTGTAAATGTTGGCAGTGAAGACGACGAAGAGTAGACTGTCAGTTACCAGGTTAGACATTTGTGGAGTGTTCGGAACTATTCGATGATATGTCTATAAAAAGATAGATATGCCTACAAGTGAAGTAGACAAGACCGTGGTGAAGCAGTTTTGGTTTCGTTCCATCCAACAAGAAAATGAGGAAGAGCCACAACTCTAGCTTATTGTGGAGATGACAAATATAACAGTATCAAGGGATGAACCAAATGGAGAGGTCTGTAAATCCCTAATAGGAAACCAAGAGTATCTGTTGATTGTTAATGAGTGAAGAACTATTCGACATGAAATAGTTGAGCATGTCCAATCATGTAAAAGCCCGCATTTTACATATCGAAGGATCATAAAATATTTTTATTTTATTTCCCGAGGGTTTGATCATTCTCATATTTTAATATGTTGCTTATGGGGATGTGCGACATGTCCGTAAATTTTACCAATTTTGTTTGTGACCATTTTCCCCTTTCAGTCTTGTACAGGGAATAACTTTTGACTCAGGTCGAATCAGGTGGTGCGACCTGTGCCATTGGAAAGGAAACGATGATTGTCTTTCCGTGAAGTGGTTATATTAATGATTTGGCTTAGCGGTTTGGGAGGAATCGTTGTTTTATGGTATTTCAAATGGCAGTTCATGTTTTGAGAGCCACAATGGGCTGATTTGGGAAGGCCTAGTAGTGGGCCGGTGGAAACTATAAATAGGGGTGGGAGATATGGGAAAGGGTTTAGTTTCTCTATGCTCTTATTTGGTGGCCTTCTGCTCCTCCTTCCTCTAACACCTTTCCTCCATTAAAATCAAAATCTAAGGAAGGAAATCAAAGATCTACACCATTGGAGGCTAGACCTACATTAATTGAAGTGAGAATTCATTGGATCAAGGAGTTTTGTTCGAATCGCTTGCTGTTCGGAATCTTAATTCATCGATTTTACCTTGTTTTGGAGAATCAATGAGTGGTTTACATCTCTCACACGGATTTAATAAAGTATATGAAAGTTTGATCATGTTTTTAATCAAATTCAAGTGTTTTACCATAGATCTATACCATGATAAGTCCATTTTCATATGAATCACCATAGGATCCAATTTACTAAGTTAAACCGGTTATTTCTATGCCATTTCATATGATTATGCAAGTTAGATCCGCAATTTAGTTCTTATGTTCATTTATCATGATTTTGGAGTGATTTGCATAATTTTAGTGATAATCGCCATATTCATGTTTTTAGTGACTTCACAACATGCTTATGATTGTGTTAAATGAATTGGACGAGTATATTTCGTCGATTGGAGAAGTTTTGGTCGAAATTGGAGTTGCATTAGGGTGGTGCAGGTTTTGGGTCGGTCGCGGTTGGGTCGGTCGGGCCGAAATCATGTCTTGGGAAGCAAGTCAGGAAATGCGTCGGTCCGTGCCTGGTCGGTCAGTTATGTAGTGGTGATGTGGTGGTTCGGTCGCTCTTGGTTGAACGGGTCGGTCCATGTAGTTTTGAATGGGTCAGTCCTAGGCGAGATGACTGGGTCGGTCGTGAAGTATGGAGGGTGAAGCAGTTATGATGGCTCTGGTCGGGTCAAGCAGTATGGCTCGAGCAAGTGGAGTTCGGTCATGCAAGGGGTCAAGCATGGTTTGGGGTCGGTCAAGCATGGCCAGGGGTCGGTCGCACAGGGCCATTTTCTGAAAAATATATTTTCGTGTATGACTCAGATTTGAATAAAGGAGCTTGAAAAAAAATAATTTTCGAACCCTAGCCGCAGTGCAGTGATGTAATTTGGCTCAGTGATGTTGTGACTTCGAAGTGAATTCAATAAGGAATATCGAAGTGGTGTGAAGTATTTGTTGCTCGTTGTGATACAACGAGTATGATTATAACTCAAAGGTGTCCTGAGTTGGGTGATAATGGTTTGATGGTCGCTGTCGATGATGACTAGAGATATTGAAGGCTAAGAGACTTTCGTTGTCGTAGGTTCTAGCGGCCTCAAAGTAGGGATACAATAGAGACGTCTGAAAGACCCGATGTAGGTCGAGTACCTAGGGGGTCGTGTATGGCCTAGATATGTCAAATTATATGACGTATGGAGTTTTTGCTAGAACCGGGGTTTCAATTAGCCCATGATGGACGACAAATTGTTTGGTCAATCATACGATTAACGATGGTTTCAAAGCTGGATTGGTGGTGACAGCTCGAGTCAGTCATGGATGATTAGTTGTTCTGTTTGTACCATCTCATGTAGGTTGTCCAGAGTCGAAGAAGATGTTCCTTGGGTGTTGGTCTGATATTGGTTTAGGCCTCTGGGGCTTGTGCTTGAGGGATGTTAAGTTCGATTAGGATGGTTTACATGAGATATATAATTTGGATGTCATGAGTGTTTTGCCATGATTGAATGAGTGTTCTGGTTTCCATGGATGTATGGTTGAAATGTTATTGTAAAGGCTGTCACTGTCCGATGTTTGGAAGACGGAAGTTGAGTTGTTCTCTGGAGTTGTAGGCAGATTAGTTCATTTATATACCCATTCTCTTATACTTTATTGTTGAAGTTTGTTAGCTGTTTTATCGCTCATTAAGACAATTGTCTGACTCAAGATTTATGTTTCCTCTTATTACCTTGGGTTGTTCATCCGGTTGTGGATAGGTAGACTAGGTAGCAGGTGACAGGTGATTAGTGAGGACGATGCGAACGCTAGCAGGAGGCTGGCGTATTATCTTTGCTACTATCTAGTATTTCTATTTCCACTGTTGGTTATTCTCTGAGTGTTATAATGAGGCAATTTGTATAAACGGTATTGTTGAAATCCAAGTGTATGGATATTACTTTCTAGCAGTTATGAAAGTTTAGTTTTTCCTACTTCACTATTAATACCTGTTGTATATGTTCTATTATATTTTATCCTTGCGATGTGAGTTTTACGACATGTTCCGCTTGTGTTTACCTATCTTGATGATCGTCCATAGCTGGCTGCACGCCTTTCAGTGCATTATTCCTCATGTAGAGTGCATGGGTTGTGGGCAGTCGTCACATTTCGTATCAGAGCTCTGGTTAATGTTTTTAACGAAAGTTCAAAGACGTAATTACGTATGAGAGGCGTGTTTGTAGATTTCAGTTGGATGCTTACTATATATATTAGCATATATAGTAGTAGCGGTTGTATTCCTTTAGCAATTTTTCTTGGAAGTGGCTAATTGTTCTAAATTGCAGATTCAGAATGAGTAGACGACCATCGAGACACGCTGCTAGGGGAGCTAATACTGGTGGGGGGAATGGCGGTGAACTAGACTATCCTACCATGTTTTAAGCCATGATGGAGGCATTCATGCGAAGGGTGCCCGTTCTAGTGGCAACTACGGTAGATGTAGGTATTCAGTTTCCTAGGGTTGTGAATTTTGCGAAGCTATGCAAAGACTATACATCTCTAGGAGGAAAACCCTTCAAAGGAACTGAGCCAGCTGAAGAGGTTCACAGGTGGATGGATTATTGTGTCCATATCTTTGGAGACTTAAGTTTGGATGGTGCAACCAAGAGAAAGCTTGCATCAAGGCAACTACAAGGCAGGGCCATGAAATGGTGGAATTCAGTTACACTTGAGACTCCATAGGAAGAGATTTCATGGAAGCAATTCCGAGCTAAGTTTGAAGCAAAATTTATTTCCACGACTCAGAAATCCATTCTCTTCAAGAAGTTCATAGAGCTGAAGCAGAATGGCAGATCAATACTAGATTACATTTCTGATTTCGAGGCCTTGTCCAAATATGCTTGTTCATACATTGATACTCCTTACCAGAAGAACGAGAAGTTCGTCATGGTTCTGGACACCTACATTGGAAGGCTGCTGGTGGATCATCTTGATGATCCATTTGAGAAGCTTGTGTAAAAGGTTGTCCGTCATGAGAGCTTGTTCCCTAAAGAGGCCAATGTTGTTGCTACAACCAAGGAAGTTCAGAAGCCAAAGTAGGGTGGTAATAATAAGAAGAGGAAGCAACAACAACAAAAGGGAAAAGAGGGCCAAAAGAAGCAGAAGAGTGAAGTGACATGCTTCAACTACTGGCAGAAGGGCCATTTTTCTAGTGAATGCAAGAATCCTAAAGCTGAGAAGAAGTGCTTCAAGGGTGGAAAGCTGAGAAATGAGAAGAAAGATTATCCAGAATCATCTAAAGGGAAGCAAGTGGTTAAGGCTTATGCTTTGGGGGCAGTACCGTCTTCTTCAAGAGTTCCTATTGCTGAGGGAAAAGGAAAGGGTGTCATCGTGCAAGGTACTCTTTCTATTCGAGGTGTTTCAGTTCGTGTGTTATTTGACACTGGAGTATCGCATTCATTCATCTGCAATGAGCTTGTGTGTCGTTTGGGTTTGGAACCCGAGATTTGTGATAGACCATTGATTGTGACTAATTCGGTTGGGGGTTTATCCAGTTTGTGCATGTTGTGTCGTGGTCTAATGTTGTCAAATCATGGTTTCTCTTTTGTGTGTGATTGCTTTGTTCTTAACTTCTCCGGATTTGGGATCATCTTGGTCATGGATTGGCTCAAGAGGTATGCGGCAAGGGTGAATTGCGAGAAGCTAGAGGTGAGAGTCAGGGATGTGGAAGGGGCCAAAGGTGTTGATTAGTTGTAAGTGCGAAGTGGGTGTCTTCGTGAGCTATCTATATTCGCTTGGGATTCCACAAGAAGACTTGTCATCTATGTTGATCGCTAATGAGTATGAAGATGTCTTTGAAGAGGTCAAAGGGTTGCCGCCGCATCAT
The DNA here is from genome assembly GCA_030737875.1 of Allium sativum. Lineage (NCBI taxonomy): Eukaryota > Viridiplantae > Streptophyta > Magnoliopsida > Asparagales > Amaryllidaceae > Allium > Allium sativum. Next base: position 134,167,674 of record CM060911.1, on the reverse strand, counting down.
GAGATCAAGTTTAGAATCGACTAAGTCGAGGGTGCTAGACCAATCGTTATGCCTTTTAGGCGGATGACGCCTAAGGAACAGCGAGAGTTGGAGGTGCAAGTTCGAGACCTTCAAGGGAAGGGATTCATTCAGAGAAGTGTTTCCGGATGGGGTGCATCGGTCATGTTTGCAACCAAGGCGGGTGGCTCGTTAAGATTGTGTGTAAACTATCGTAAGCTGAATAAGGTGACCAAGAAGAACAAGTATCCGTTGCCAAGGATTGATGACTTGTTCGATCAGCTTCACGAACATGATTTGTTTTCTCAAATGGATTTGGCAATGGGATTTCACCAATTGAGAGTGGCAAAGGATAGTGTGTCGAAGACTACTTTTAGGACACCATCCGGTTTCTTCGAATGGCTGGTGATGCCATTTGGGTTGACTAACGCGCTGGCATATTTTGCGGATCTTATGAATAGAGTTTTCAGAGATCAGTTGAACAAGTTCGTGCCTATGTTCATGGATGATATTATGGTTTACTCCCGGAACGAGGAAGAGCACAAGACGCGGTTGAGAGTTTTTTTGGAAATCTTGCGAAAGCATCAACTGAGAGCTAAAATTTTGAAGTGTCACTTATGGAAGAAGGAAGTGAGGTTCTTAGGCCATGTTGTTTCTGGAAATGGGATAGCCGTTGACCCCGCTAAGGTGGTAGCAATCCAGGACCAGGATCGACCTAAGAATGCGACGGATGTGAGAAGTTTTTTTGGGTTGGTTGGTTATTACCGACGGTTTATCCAGGATTTCTCCAAGGTAGCTGCACCATTGACAAAGAAGAACCAAGTGTCCACATGGGATCAAAGTGCGAATAAGCGTTCCGATCCTGAAGGAGAGGCTGATGAGTGCTCCTGTTTTGACTATTCCAAGTGGGAATAAAGAGATGAATGTGTATACCGATGCATGTGGTACTAGATTTGGTGTAGTGCTGATGAAGAAAGATAAGGTTGTGGCCTACGCGAGTCGATAACTGAAGCCGCATGAGAGGATTTCCCCAACTCATGATTTGGAGTTGGTGGCGATGGTATTTTCTCTGAAGATATGGAGACATTACCTATTGGGTGTTCGATTTGAGTTGTTCACAGATCACAAGTCGTTGAAGTATCTTTTATCCTAAAAGGATTTGAATCTTCGGTAGCAAAGGTGGCTAGAGTTTCTGGCATTATATGATTTTGGTATAGCTTATACTCCTGGAAAAGGTAACGCAGTGGGAGATGCGTTGAGTCAAAGACACGCAAGTTTGGGGGCGATGTTTTCAGAATGGAAGAGCCTTGAGTACTTGGCAAGATTTGATTTCTGGCCAAGGTTTGAATTGGAACTTAAAATGTTGGCAAACTAATTGATAATACCTACTCTCATCGAAAGGATTGGCGAGACCCAAAAGTGAGATGCAAAGCTTATCGAGTTTATCCCGAAGCTGGAACCAGAAGATAAAGAGTTCAAGGTCAATCGTGAAGGTTGGCTTCGGAAGCAAGGGCGATTAGTTTTTCCTGATATCGACGGATTAAGATATAAGGTTCTGAAAGAATGTCATCACTCGAAGTTGATGATTCAACCTGGTGGCAATAAGATGTATCAAGACATGAAGCGAGTATACTACTGGGAAGGGATTAAGCGAGATATTGGAAAGTTCATTTCCAAGTGCATGATCTGTCAGTTGGTGAAAGCTGAACAGAAGAATCCAAGTGGTTTGCTTCATCCGTTGGAAGTTCCTACGTGGAAGTGGGAGCAAATATCGATGAATTTTATCGACAGACTACCTAGAACAAGGGCAGGAAATGAAGGGATTTGGGTCATCGCGGATCGCTTGACCAAAAGTGCAAGGTTCATTCCTGTCAAGTCGACTATGATGACAATGAAATTAGTAGAAATTTATGTGGAATGGATAGCTTGATTCCATGGTATCCCAAAGAGCATAGTAAGTGACTAAGATCCATTATTTACGAGTGGATTTTGGAAGAGTTTGTAGGAAGCTTTGGGAACTGAGTTGTGCTTAAGTATAATTTATCATCCCCAAATAGATGGTTAAACCGGGAGGGTTAATTGAGTTTTGGAAGATCTCCTAAGAGCTTGTGTGTTGGATTTTGGGAGATCATGGGAAGACCATCTACATCTAGTCGAGTTTGCATATAATAATAGTTACCAGTCTAGCATTAGTATGGCACCATACGAGGCGTTGTATGGTAGGCCTTGTAATTCTCCAGCATGTTGGTTAGAAACTGGAGATAAGGTGATACTTGGGCAAGAGCTAATCAGAGAGACATCAAATTGTATCGAGATCATTCGGCAACGAATGAAGGCGCCCTAAGATCGTCGAAAGAGTTATGCGGACAAGCATCGTAAAGAATTGGAACTCAACGTATGCGACATGGTTTTCATTAAGATTTCACCATTAAAGCATGTGGTTCGATTCAGAAACAAAGAAAAGTTAGCTCCAAGGTTCGTTGGGCCTTTTTCGATAGTCGAGCGAATTGGAAAGCTCGTGTAAAGATTGGAGTTACCAAAGAAGATGTCGAGTGTGCATAATGTGTTCCGTGTGTCGTTTCTACAGATGTTTGTGCATGATTCGAATACGGTTATACCTCCAGAGCAGTACGAAGATCTAGAAGTAGAGACCGTAATTGCAAGGCCTCGTAAGCCGCTTCGTGTTGTGGGAAATGGAAAGAAATAGCTCAGGAGGAAGATGGTTAAGTTAGTCAAGGTAAAATGGAGCGAAAATGGCGATGATTGTACGTAGGAGACAGAAGAGAGCATGAAGGCGATTCATCCAGAACTCTTCGTCGGTAGGACCCCTTGATATCATATCATCGTTATGTTGTTGTACCTTGTTGTTGTTTGATAAAATTCCGCGTGCTAGGATAAGGCTAAGGATGAATGACTTGATGGTTGCTAGTTTGGATGATAGAATTGGCTTCTCAGGGATGATAGGCATGCGGAATTATTGTGGATGCTTATGTTTGCTTGGAATTTCGGGGGCGAAATTCTTAAAGGGGGAGAATGTAACAGCCCGCATTTTACGTATCAGAGGATCGTAAAATATTTTTATTATATTCCCTAAGGGTTTGATCATTCTCATATGTTACTTATGGGGATGTGAGATATATCCATAATTTTTTCCAATTTTGTTTGTGATCATTTGCCCCTATCAGTCTTATACAGGGCATAACTTTTGACTTAGGTCGAATCAGGTGGTGAGACCTATGCCATTGGAAAGGAAATGATGATTGCCTTTTCGTAAGTGATTACATTAAAGATCTGGTTCAGCGGTTTGGAAGGAATCGTTGTTTTAAGGTTTTTGAGTTGGTTGTTCAGGTTTTGAGAGCCACAATGGGCTAATTTGGGAAGGCCCATTAGTGGGCTGGTGGAAACTATAAATAGGGGGTGAGAGATATTGGAAAGGTTTTAGTTTCTCTATTCTCCCGTTTAGCGGCCTTGTGCTCCTCCTTCCTCTAAAAGCTTTCCTCCATTAAAATTAAAATCCAAGGAAGGAAATCAAACATCTAGACCATTGGAGGCAGGATCTACATCAATTGAAGTGAGAATTCATCGGATCAAGGAGTTTGGTTCGAATTGCTTGTAATCCAGAATCTTAATTCGTTGATTTTAGCTTATTTTAAAGAATCGGTGAGTGGTTTACATATCTCACATGGATTCAATGAAGTATATGAAAGTTTGATCATGTTTTTCATCAAACTCAAGTGTTTTATCATAGATATATACCATGATAAGTCCATTTTCATATGAATCACCACATGATCCAATTTAGTAAGTTTAAACTAGTTATTTCTATGCCATTTCATATGATTATGCAAGTTAGATCTGCATTTAGTGCATATGTTCATTTATCATGATTTTGGAGTGATTTGCATAATTTTAGTGATAATCACAATATTCATGTTTTTAGTGATTTTATAACATGCTTATGATTGTGTTGAATGAATTGGACAAGTATATTTCGTCGCTTGGAGAAGTTTTGGTCGAAATTGGAGTTGCATTAGGGTGGTGGAGGTTTTGGGTCGGTTACAGTTGGGTCGGTTGGGCCGAAATCATGTCTTGGGAAGCAAGTCAGGAAACGGGTTGATCCTTGCCTAGTCGGTCGGTCATGAAGTGGTGAAGTCGTGGGTCGGTCGCTCCTGGTTGAACGGATTGATCAGTCCTGAACGGTCGGGTCGGTCTATGTAGTTTTGAACGGGTTGATCCTAGGCGAGACGACAGGGTCGGTCGTGAAGTATTGAGGGTGAAACAGTCAGGTTGGGTCGGTCAGGATGGCTTTGGTCTGGTCGAGCAGTATGGCTCGAGCAAGTGGAGATCGGTTATGCAAGGGGTCGAGCATGGTTTGGGGTCGATCGCACAAGGCCATTTTCTGAAAAATATATTTTCGGGTACGACTCAGATTTGATCAAAGGAGCTTGAAAAAAATATTTTTCGAACCCTATCCGCAGTGTAGTGATGTAATTTGGCTCAGTGATGTTGTGACTTCGAAGTGAATTCAATAAGGAATATCGAAGTGGTGTGAAGTGTTCGTTGCTAGTTGTGATGTAACGAGTATGATTACAACTCAAAGGTATCCTGAGTTGGGTGATAACGGTTTGATGGTCGCCGTCGATGACGATTAGAGATATTGAAGGCTAACAGACTTTCGTTATCGCAGGTTCTAGCGGGCTCAAAGCAGGGGTACAATAGAGACGTATAAAAGACCGGATGTAGGTCGAGTACCATAGGCGTCATGTATGGCTGAGATATGTCAAATTGTATGACGTATGGGGTTTTCGCTAGAACCGGGGTTTCCATTGGCCCTTGATGGATGGCAAATTGTTTGGCCAATCATACGATTAACGATGGTTTCAAAGCGGGATTGGCGGTGATAGGCAGAGTCAGTCATGGATGATTGGTTGTTCTGTTTGTACCATCTCATGTAGATTGTCCAATGTCGAAGAAGATGTTCCTTGGGTTCTGGTCTGATATTGGTTTAGGCCTCTAGGGCTTGTGCTTATGGGATGTTGAGTTCGATTACGATGGTTTACATGAGATATATAATTTGTATGTCATGAGTGTTTTTCCATGACTAAATGAGTGTTCTGGTTTCCATGATTTATGGTTGAAATGTTATTGTAAAGGCTATCACCGTCCGATGTCGGGAAGACAGGAGTTGATTTCTTCTCTGGAGTTGTGGGTAGATTGGTTCATTAATTTACCCATTCTCATATACTTTATTGTTGAAATTTGTTAGCTATTTTATCGCTCACTAAGGCTGTTGTCTGACTCAAGGTTTTATGTTTCTTCTTATTACCTTGGGTTGTTCATCTAGTTTTGGATGGGCAGACTAGGTAGCAAGTGACAGGTGATTAGTGAGGATGATGATGTTGTGCGAGGGCTAGCAGGAGGCTGGCTTATTATCTTTACTACTATCTAGTATTTCTATTTTCGTTGTTGGTTATTCTCTGAGTGTTGTAGTGAGGCAATTTGTATAAACACTATTGTTGAAATCTAGGTGTATGGATATTACTTTCTAGCAGTTATGAAAGTTTAGTGTTTCCTGCTTCACTATTAATACCCGCTGTATATGTTCTATTATATTTTATCCTTGCGCTGTGAGTTTTACGACAGGTTCCGCTTGTGTTTACCTACCTTGATGATCATCCATAGCTGCCTTGCACACCTTTCAGTGCATTATTCCTCATGTATAGTGCAGGGGTTGTGGGCGGTCGTCACAAATGAAGTAGAGATGAAAGTTGTGATGGAGTTCATTCATGTAAGACAATGAAGAAATTGAGAGCTGCAGTTTGCGTTTGAGAGTTGTAAACTAGATATTAGCACATTCAGCTTAAGGGAGGATATTATAATAAGTTAAAAATATCATCTTTCAGTTGTTCTAGTCTACATCAATAATAGAGCACTTATATCATATGCTATATTTTAGGTTGCTTTGGCATAACTTTGTCCTAGATTTTGGTTTCTTGGTATTTGCTTTTGGCTCATGTACAGCCTATAAATATATGGATGTAGTTGTTTAATAAAGTAATCTTTTGAGCTCCTATTTTTATTATTCTCAATAGTTAAAAATATACCATATTAACACTTAAGGAATTTATTTTGGTCTAAATTCCGATGTTACCTACATTACATTTTATAGTTATTATTAATTTTAACGTTGTGCCCAAAACAGACCTGACCCTTTTCCAAAGCAGGAGAAGCAATGATTCGGGGCCTAAATAACCTAAGGAACTATTTGAAGGATATAAAGCCAGAGGAAAAATTGCGATATGGAAATCAATGGAATCACAAACCATGAAAGACGAAATAACTATCGCCACTCTCTATCTAGCGGTGGGCGAATGACGACGATTGGCCTCCAAACGACAGCGATCCAAATTGCGATTCTCCAAGCAGGTAAAGACAAGCATGATTGCACTACAGTCGACAACAGCTAAGGTACGAACAACAGACACTTAAATTAAAATATTCAATTTCATTTGAACTTCAAGTTGAAGGACCTTTGGTATGTAATTTGGATTTTATTTTTTAGATAATATCCTAACATATATTTTAATCCCTTTAGTGCAACTGCAAGTTGTAGGATAGATTTTTTTTTTTTTGTATTTCTTTAGGCATAGTCGGTCGGTTTTTAAATTGACCGCAAACACTTATTATTATGACAAATACTAATTACAACATTTTTTGTATTTTTCATTCTTGCTAGTTGTATTTTTTTCTTGAACTCTAGTATTTTAGGTTTGGTTAGGTTTTTTTATCTTGTACGGGGGGGGGGGGGGGATTTATGTTATCTGTTAGGTCTGTTGACAACTTCTTTCTTTAATGTGGAATAAAATTGCATGTGTGCCCTCCTTCATGTGAAAATCACTCTTTTCTCTCAAAAATATTTATTTATATATGGTTTACCATTTATTTGCTGAGCCGAAGTTGCTGGACACTGAATTGTAAAACAAAATTATATCTATGCTGAGCCTGAGTTACAAATCCAAAATTTCTCTTATATTTTAATTTTAGGTTTGTCGTTGTATAGTAATTAAGGATTAATTTACAATTTCAACATTTCATGATAATTAATAAGGATTGATTCAAAATTGATAGTAGTTAATGAATTTTTTAGTGGCTAGTTAACGTGCAATCTTGTTGATGATTAATTATGTTTTCATAGAAAGTAATTGTGGTTAAAGCGCTTTAGTCTAATCGGTCAGTTAAAAATATTTTTTACTTCCAATTATCATGGAAAATATTTCTGATAAATTATAACTAGTAGGTTACATATTCCTAATTTAGTTTTTTTTGTTATTATAATGATCATTAATATGTGATATTATCCAATGCTAATCTTATAGTGTTTAAAAATACATAAACAAGAATCTAGACACATTAAAAGGGGTGATACCAAATGTGATGACCGCCCATAGCTCCTGCACTACACAAGAGGAATAATGCACTGAAAGTTGTGCCAGGCAGCTATGCACGATCAACCGTGTAACATAACACAATGCAGAACCTATCGTATAACTCACGGCGCAAGGATAAAATATAATTGAACATATACAACAGGTTATAATAGTGAAGCATGTTTGATCAAAAACTTGAACTTTTATAACAACTAAAAAGAATATCCATACATCTTTGGATTACGATATAAGTGTGTACAAATTCGCTTCACTTCAACACTCAAAGTCAAACATCAAACAACGGGACAACAAATACTAGATAGTAGTAAACTAATACGCTAGCCTCCTGCTAGCCACCGCACAACAGCATCCTCCTCATTAATATCGATCACCTGTAACATGCTATTTGGTTTTCCCATCCAAAACCGGATGAACAACCCAAGGTAATACGAGGAAACATAAAACCTTGAGTCATACAACAGTCTTAATGAGCGATAAAACAGCTATCTAACATCATCAACAAAGTATATGAGAATAAGTAGACTTACCAACAAATCTACCAAAACACCAGAGAAGAACCCAAACTCATCTTCCCCACATCCGACTGGGATAGCCTTTACAAACAATCATTTGTAAATAATTGTACATTCATCACAATCAGGATTAATCAGACAATAGTAATCATAGCAACAAGTTATATCTCACATAAACCACCCTAATCGAGATTAACATCCCTCAAGCACAAGCCCCGAAGGCCTAAACCAACATTAGATAAGCAACCAAGAAACATCTCCTTCGACGGCAGACAACTTACGTGAGATGGTACAAGCAAAACAACCAACATTCACGACTCTAGCTATCACCGCTTATCCTGCTTCGAAACCATAGTTAATCATATGATGGCCAACCCTGCCACATGGGCTAATGGTAACCCCGGTTCTAGCAAAAGCTCCATACGCCTTTCAATGATACATATCTAGATCTTCTGACGATACCCAAGGTACTCGACTAGCAACCCTCCAGTCTTTTAGTTTCCCCTATTATACCCTTGCTTTGAGCCAACAAGAACCTATGACATTGATAATCTCTTGGACTTCAATATTTCTAGTCGTCCTCCCTGACGGCTATTCATAGCTCAAGCAACCTCCCCGAGCAACCCTTATCCATCAACTCACCACTTTGAGTCGTCTTCACATTCGTTGCATTTCAACGATCAACGAATGCATCATAACACTTCGAACAATCCTACTTGAATTCACGTCAAATCCACAACCATCGTCGACCCAAAATATACATAATTTGGTTGATATACCATTCCATAGCATTTCCAGATTTCCCCCTACGAAAAACAAACCACAGCGTTTCTTCTCCTTTCCACTGTGTTTCATAACGCTGCTATTTCCCTTAGGTCATTTTAACGACCTAACTCTATAGGCCAACCCAACGACCTAACAACCCAATGACCCAACCATCTTTGACCCATCCTGTCATGATCTAATCGACCCAAGCCTGCGGTGCCCTCAACAACCTGACCCTTGGAATCCAACAACCTAACTTCACTTTGCATTCATACCACCATAGTTGACACGACCCGAACTTCCCCGTGAAGGAAAGCGCGGACAGCGTTGAGTACAAGACAAAATAGAACGCAGACGGAAGAACATTTCATTGCTATTACAACAATGCCATCAGATACAAGAATATACAGAGTATAAATAAATAAATTACATTCGATAAATATCAGATATTACAATAAATTACATAACAGCAGAAAATAGTACAAAGCACAACTGAATGTGATATACGGATACAGAGCTTTCCGGATATCATTCCAGCTGTAAACCAGGATCCTTTGCATATAAATCTGCAAAACCAAAACTACTAGCTGCCCGTGTAGAAAATAGGGGCACCCAGAGTTTAGGTCAAAACAATAAACTCCAGGTCAGTCATGTGATTGGTGTGAGAACTAAAACAGTTATTAATATTGGTTTTAAAGTTAGGTAAATCAAGGGACCACGCCGTATAACACGGAACGGGTTTCCTCCCAAGAATACCAGTGCATAGAACAAACAGCGCAATGCTAAATAAAGAAAAATGAAGCTGTTATAAGACCCAGGTCCCATCACACAATGCAACGCAAGCCGGAGGATAGGGTTTTCCCTTATAACAGCCAAAGCATGCTTGATACGTTTAAAACACATTATTTGATACTATAATAAGTGTATAGTGTCAAAACAATTTCAATCATAAATATCAATCATAGGCGGCATGGGTACCATCTATCATGTCGCCATACTAGTTCTACAATTAAAACCGCAATACACGTATTGGAAATTGGATTTCCGTCATGAGTCGAGGCAAGGGGCAAGCTCCTCTCCGCGTTCGAGATACTCTAGCAAATGTCCCAGGGCTACGCACTCTGGGCAACCCCTGGATGCTTCAGGGCCAGTCCTCACTTACGTTAGAGGATTAGTATTCCTGAACACACATTTCCCGGTCCTTACAGACCTAAAATCGAGGCGCCTCGTCCAACAACCACAAAGGTGAAAAGTATATAAATGTCAGGGCTGGTAAGTCACTGACACCACCAAAGCTAGAAAGAAACGTCGTGCTCTCCCTGCAGTCCGTATCCCGTTTTTGACTCATACCGAGGTGTGAGGCTCGCGAATTCACGTTATACACAAAGCTACCACGTAGGCCGTGCTTTGATCATCAACCACAAGACTCTGCTTTTCAACAAAAGCCTTGATCATTGCATCTTAGTGTGCCACACAGGCAATTCATGCCATGCGACTGATGTCCATCGATATACAACCTCTGAGCTCGTACGTCACAGAGAAGGGCGTTAAGCAAGAGAATAAATTCTCCGCCGCCAAACAGATGTATATTTAATAGAAATCAATCAACACAGAATAAAATCCAATGTCAGACACACAATCCATTTACAAGTCCGTTTTGGGTCTGAATGAAACCGGAGGCACTTTCCTCGCATATCCATCCATCTCCAAGTACGTCTGGACGACCACCAACTATTTCCATCCTCTTGGGTGTACAGCCCAATCAGGATCGTCCGTAATTACCCAAATGATGTGAAGACTTCCGGTCTTCAGCCACCGTCTTCATCTTCGACATATCGTCGAATCGGTTATTCAGAATGGGTATAAACCCGGCCGTTCCGAACAACCCGCGTATATTAAAAACAAATGTTACACAAACACAACATACGCCTCATTCCCGTTCAGAATATTCTTAGGGAAAGGTTCCCATTAATTTTATCCAAGATAAATACTTTGAAATTTATCCTTTAATCTTCCTTTGGATGTCATTTCAAACCAAATTATGGTTTTCCAAACTAGTCGAGATTAGCGAACTACACCGAAGTAATTATTTATTTTATTTCCCAATCCCAACCTATTCATCCCATGAAGCAAAACTGGTAATACTCCATATCTAACACCGTGGTGTTATCGGTAAAATTAATTACCATTTCACGTTCAAATCTAATTAAAGATTTAACTATCGCTTTGGAGCAAAACTGGTAATACTCCATTCTCGCTCATTTCTAAATTTGATAATTTAGATTATAGATTCACATTTCAATCTAATTGCAGATTCGTTAGAACTCCTTTTACTGGGTTAAAGAACTAGGTGTTATTTAAAACACAGTTCACGACAAACCCATATCACATTCTATTTGTTATCGGGTTAAAGAACTAGTGTTATTTAAAACACCGTTCACGATAAACCCATTTCAAATCCAATCAAATATATTAGAAATTCCGATTATTTAAAACCCCTTTTTAAATCTAATTTATTTATTTAAAAATAATTGGGTTTTAAATTTAGTTCAAAACTAGTTCATTTCGATAAAAATCTATTTTTATCTTTTCAAATATGGAGTTTTTCACCCCAATTTTTCTCAAATCACTTCTTATGATTTTACACAAATTATTACTATTTTTAATAATTTTATCAAGGCCCGTACAGTCGATTTCCATCAACGGCCATCGAACTACACTTACAGCGACCTTTTCCAAATTTGATTTGGACGTATCTCTAGATCCAACCTTTAGATTTTAAATTTCTAAAATTCGTTAGAAAGCCCTTTTCGATACGAACCCAACGGTTCCGGTTTTAGGAGAATCCGACGGTCGGATCTCCCGTAATGTCCGTTTGAAATCAATGGTCGAAATTCATGAACTGCCGCGGCGCGGCGCGTTCTATTCAGGCCATTTATATTTTATATATAATATATATAATATATATTTAGTCGATTTCTATTTAAAACGAATTTTATAAATAGTTTTAAATTCATTTCAAAAACAATTTCAACCTCCATTTCAATTCAAAGAAAAATTGAATTCTTCTTTATAAGTTCGTTTTAAAATTCATTTCTATTCAATTCAAATTTCAATTCAATTTGAATTCATTTCAATTCGCTTTCTATTCAATTTGAATTCGTTTTCAATTCAATTCAATTTCAAAGTCGTTTTCTATTCGATTCAATTCAAATTGGTTTTCTATTCGATTCAATTCAAATTGGTTTTCTATTCGATTCAATTCAAATTGGTTTTCTATTCGATTCAATTCAAATTGGTTTTCTATTCGATTCAAATCAAATTCGTTTTCTGTTCGATTCAATTCAAATTGGTTTACTATTCGATTCAAATCAAATTCGTTTTCTATTCGATTCAATTCAAATTGGTTTTCTATTCGATTCAAATCAAATTCGTTTTCTATTCGATTCAATTCAAATTGGTTTTCTATTCGATTCAAATCAAATTGGTTTTCTATTCGATTCAAATCAAATTCGTTTTCTATTCGATTCAATTCAAATTGGTTTTCATTTCGATTCAAATCAAATTCGTTTTCTATTCGATTCAATTCAAATTGGTTTTCTATTCGATTCAAATCAAATTGGTTTTCTATTCGATTCAAATCAAATTCGTTTTCTATTCCATTTGAATTCAATTTGTTTTCTATTCAATTTAATTCGAAATCGTTTTATATTCAATTCATTTCCGTTTTCTATTTGAATCAAATTCATTATATATTCAATTCGAATTCGTTTTCTATTCCATTTGAATTCAATTTGTTTTCTATTCAATTTAATTCGAAATCGTTTTATATTCAATTCATTCCCGTTTTCTATTTGAATCAAATTCATTATATATTCAATTCGAATTCGTTTTCTATTCAATTCAATTCAAATTTCATTTCAAAATATGCGATTTCAAAATCACTTTTCAATATTCATTTTAAAATGAATAAAATCAATATAAATATCGTTCATGTCAAAATGGCGTCAATCTAACCAACACGGCTTCATACATTTCTATTTTCAAATATTCTATTCAACAAATGAATACTTATTTTTGTCAACACATGACTAATCTCAACAAATGAGTACTGTCCACGTGTGACTATTTTTGTTAAATTATTTCGTTCAACACATGACTAATCTCAACGGATGAGTACAGTCAACACATGAACCTTTATTTTATATTGATAAAGATGTAAATTTTATTGTTAAAATATTTCGTTCAACACATGACTAATCTCAACGGATGAGTACAGTCAACACATGAACCTTTATATTATATTGATAAAGATGTAAATTTTATTATTAAAATATTTCGTTCAACACATGACTAATCTAGACGGATGAGTACTGTCAACACATGAACCTTTATACTATATTGATAAAGATGTAAATTTTATTATTAAAATATTTCGTTCAACACATGACTAATCTCAACGGATGAGTACAGTCAACACATGAACCTTTATATTATATTGATAAAGATGTTAATTTTATTATTAAAATATTTCGTTCAACACATGACTAATCTCAACGGATGAGTACTGTCAACACATGAACCTTTATTTTATAATATTCTTTATCTTCTAAATTGGAATGAGGCCCAATCAATCACCATATAAAATTAATTATATGGATTTTCATACAACACATGTATATAATAGCATTGAAAAATAATCAACCATCAACCAAAGTGCACTACACTGTATAAGCATCAAATATAGATATCTAACGCTTATAACAGCTTGTCAATCAATCGATCGACATATTTAATCAATCAGGATGAGTGAACTTCATATTTCATCCCAACACCCGTGTGGGGTTTCAAACAATCAAACACATATTTTATTTGTGCAGTTGGGCGATGTGTAAAATTAATCGACCCAATCAATGTCCTTCAAATAGGTGTACATAAACAAACCGTCCGGTTTGTAAATGAATATTTATTTATTCACATTCACGTTAAAAATTATATTTTTAACGATAAAATATTTTATTTCAACATATGAATTTCTATTCAGTTCATTGTTTAAATAAAATGATATTTTTATTTTTTCTAACATATTTTAGGAAATTTCGGCGGCATAACGGCACGATACTAGAAACGGGACGAGGCCTAGCCTTATCCCCGGTCTAGTGAAGGCCCACGCCATTCACATATCAATCAAATTCACCAAACAACCAAATTCAAATCAAATTCTCTAACTAATTTATGCAACCAAACAAACAAGTCCATGGTTTGTGGACGATTGTGTCGGGTGCTACTAAACACCGTCTGCATCCTAGTATATATATATATATATATATATATATATATATATATATATATATAACTAGAAAAAAAAGAAATTGAAGAGTGAGAAGTTCTCACCAATAGCTATTCCAACTTCACGACACTTCTAATGTAGAAGTCTTCGTCATTTTCGCCTTTTGTCACTTTCGTCACCCGTATTCACTACATATATAAAAATCGAATTTTTACTATGCTATTCAATATATAAAAATCGAATTTTTACTTCGCTATGCAATATATAAAAATCGAATTTTTTCTTTGCTATTCAATATATAAAAATCGAATTTTTACTTTGCTATTCAATATATAAAAATAGAATTTTTACTTTGCTATTCGATATATAAAAATATCGAATTTTTACTTTGCTATTCGATATATAAAAATATCCCCTTTTCTATTGTAAAGATTTCGCCTTTTCTATTGTAAAGATTTTGCCTTTTCTATTATGAAGATTTCGCCTTTTCAAAAATAAATATTTCGCCTTTTCAAAAATAAATATTTCTTCGCCTTTTCAAAAATAAATATTTCGCCTTTTCAAAAATAAATATTTCGCCTTTTCAAAATAAATATTTCGCCTTTTCAAAAATAAATATTTCGCCTTTTCAAATAGAAAGATTTCTCCTTTTCAATTATGAAGATTTCTAATATTCCTATCATGTAAAAATTATATTTTTAATTCTCTACATAAACAAAAATCACATTTTTACATCTTCTATATAATAAAGATTATATTTTTAATACTTTAAAAATATAAAAATCATATTTTTATTACTTTAAAAATATAAAAATCACATTTTCTACCTTCTACGCTTCCATATGATTTTTAATCTTTATAAAAATCACATTTTTATGAACCAAAATCATTCTTTTTATTTCTAAAAATAATATCTTTTTACTTCTATTTCCTATAAAAGAAAAATCAGATTTGTAAAACAAAATTATATATATATAAATACTTACAGTTTTTTCTAGGGTTCGCTGTGTCGGTGAACTGGAAAGCGTTAGGCGGTCGGAGTTGGGGTCTGCAGCGGTTTGAGGTGGCTGCCTTTGGGTTGGGGGTGCTCGCCGGAGGAGTCGTCGCTGGTGGGGTCAGCTAGGGTATGGATCGACGCTGGGAGGGGGCGTGAAGGTGGAAGAGGAGGAGCAGGCGCGGGGAGAAGGAGGGGGAGAAGCGGCGTGAGGAGGAGGAAGAAAAGGGGGGGAGGCTGATGGGGAGGCGCGGCGGTGACCCCCGATGGCGCGCGTCGACGATGGGCGGGGCTGAGCTACCGTCGCCCTCTTCTTCTTCTTTTTTATCTGATTCTCGATCGAATTGAAAACGAGAAAAGGGGGGGGCAACATGATTTAAGGGGAGGGAGAGGAAAGGTATATTTTTTTATTATTTTAATTTCAAAATATTGACTTTTACATACGACCTCGAAACGAGGCCCACCGCCTGTCGTCCATAGCGTTTTACCCCTATTCCGAACACAATGGGATAGGTATCGTAAGCTGATTCGATCGTTTGAATCAGTTTCCATCAAAATCTACATATAACTCTATATATTGAATTTGAACGCGCATTTCAATTTACCGGGGTCGCAAACGAACCCGAAAAATTCTAGAAAAATATTTTCTAGCTTCGTATTGACGATACGGTCCTAACAAAACTAGTTTCGTCGAATTCTGAGACCGTTTGAAAAATGCCCAATTTCCAGTCGATTAAAATCAACTAAAACTGGTCAAACGCGTTTTCCTTTGCCTCGCTCACATATTGATTCGAAAAATTATGTAATTTAAAACCAAGCAATAATTTGACATCACGGACCCAACAAAAGTGGTTTCGTCGAAATCCGAGGTCATTTGCAAAATTCCCATTTTTAAGGGCCTGAATTCCATAGCGACTATTCAGAATTTTCAACTGGACATATCTTTTGATTCCCGCTATGAAATTTCAATTTTTCGGATTCGTTGGAAAGATATTATCAATTAGATCCTAATGTTTTTGGTTTCGCTAAAATCCGGATTGTTTTGCACCCGGTACGTTCAATTGAAGTTTGAAATCGAATTATCGAACTACCGCGCCATTTTCAATTCCTAATTATAATTATATATAAATATTTATATTCTAACGACGACGCGTATAAATATATACGTTCGAATCATATTCAAAAAATAAATTTCTCGTCGATATTATTTAAAATAATTTATTTTAAATGTTCAAAATTCGCTAAAATTGCAAAAATAAAAATTTTAAGCTGGCCCAGATTTTCCGGGTTATTACAATCTCCCCCACTTAAAACTTTTCGTCCCCGAAAAGGAACAAAGTCGAAAGTGGTTTGATTAATCAACTCTACACTCAATCTGGCTTCCATTCTCCAACTTTTCAGTTTCTGAGAATTTTCAAATTTTCAAAAATTTGGCTAACACCCTAAATTTTCGAAAAATTTCGCCATAAACTCCCCTGCACCGGGAGCCACGGGAAAATCCCGAAATTGCCATATAGGCCTTCTGATCTCAAAATGAAAAAGAAAAAGCCAAGCGGCTAGCCAATCGGCTCATAAAATCATCATCACCCAAACAAAACAGTAAATTATGTAGTAAACATGTACCTATTTGTCGGGCAAACAAATTTTATTCTCTGCTCTAGCCTCCTTGCTATGACCTGTTCAATGTAAGTATATGTATATGCAAGCAAATGCGACCAATTCTCAATACAGTTCAATATATGATTCAATTAGACTAAATGGTTTAAAATTATCAAACAAATAAACAAACAACACAAACATCAATCAATTAGTGAATTAGAGTTTCAAATTCATAATTTGATATATATACAGAAAATCATGTTTTTGATGCCAATTCACAACAATGCGTTCTAACTATATAAGTTTGGTTCTCACACCAGTCTAATGGAAATATATAGAAATCACACCTTCGTCACACGAATATAAATTCTGACGACGAGTACTCAACCATCAGAATCATCTTCGGGCCACTAGAGCATGATTCTATATCTATCCAATATATTAAAACTTTGAATATACGTTCATGACGCGTATATGCAAAACCTTTATATACTAGATTGTCCAAATTCAAAATAAATAAATTATTCAAATACGTGTAAAATGATTTAAATTTCAAAACAAATTTATTTTCATTTGAAAAATATACTCTTCACACTGTTCTAGGATACTACTGATCCTATCTCGAACGAGTCATTCTAATTGGATATTACTAATCCATTGTCTGATGAATTCTTTCGTATGGTTCTAATGTGTCTTGTTCTCGAGCTCTGTAAACCAAAGCTCTGATACCAAACTGACACGACCCGAACTTCCCCGTGAAGGAAAGCGCGGATAGCGTTGAGTACAAGACAAAATAGAACGCAGACGGAAGAACATTTCATTGCTATTACAACAATGCCATCAGATACAAGAATATATAGAGTATAAATGAATAAATTACATTCGATAAATATCAGAGATTACAATAAATTACATAACAGCGGAAAATAGTACAAAGCACAAATGAATGTGATATACGGATACAGAGCTTTCCGGATATCATTCCAGCTGTAAACCAGGATCCTGTGCATATAAATCTGCAAAACCAAAACTACTAGCTGCCCGTGTAGAAAATAGGGGCACCCAGAGTTTAGGTTAAAAAAAATAAACTCCAGGTCAGTCATGTGACTGGTGTGAGAACTAAAACAGTTATTAATATTGGTTTTAAAGTTAGGTAAATCAAGGGACCATGCCGTATAACACGGAACGGGTTTCCTCCCAAGAATACCAGTGCATAGAACAAACAACGCAATGCTAAATAAAGAAAAATGAAGCTGTTATAAGACCCAGGTCCCATCACACAATGCAACGCAAGCCGGAGGATAGGGTTTTCCCTTATAACAGCCAAAGCATGCTTGATACGTTTAAAACACATTATTTGATACTATAATAAGTGTATAGTGTCAAAACAATTTCAATCATAAATATCAATCATAGGCGGCATGGGTACCATCTATCATGTCGCCATACTAGTTCTACAATTAAAACCGCAATACACGTATTGGAAATTGGATTTCCGTCATGAGTCGAGGCAAGGGGCAAGCTCCTCTCCGCGTTCGAGACACTCTAGCAAATGTCCTAGGGCTACGCACTCAGGGCAACCCCTGGATGCTTCAGGGCCGGTCCTCACTTACGTTAGAGGATTAGTATTCCTGAACACATGTTTCCCGGTCCTTACAGACCTAAAATCGAGGCGCCTCATCCAACAACCACAAAGGTGAAAAGTATATAAATGTCAGGGTTGGTAAGTCACTGACACCACCAAAGCTAGAAAGAAACGTCGTGCTCTCCCTGCAGTCCGTATCCCGTTTTTGACTCATACCGAGGTGTGAGGGTCGCGAATTCACGTTATACACAAAGCTGCCACGTAGGCCGTGCTTTGATCATCAACCACAAGACTCTGCTTTTCAACAAAAGCCTTGATTATTGCATCTTAGCGTGCCACACAGGAAATTCATGCCATGCGACTGATGTCCATCGATATACAACCTCTGAGCTCGTACGTCTCAGAGAAGGGCGTTAAGCAAGAGAATAAATTCTCCGCCGCTAAACAGATGTATATTTAATAGAAATCAATCAACACAGAATAAAATCCAATGTCAGACACACAATCCATTTACAAGTCCGTTCTGGGTCTGAACGAAATCGGAGGCACTTTCCTCGCATATCCATCCATCTCCAAGTACGTCTGGACGACCACCAACTATTTCCATCCTCTTGGGTGTACAGCCCAATCAGGATTGTCAGTAATTACCCAAACGATGTGAAGACTTCCGGTCTTCAGCCACCGTCTTCATCTTCGACATATCGTCGAATTGGTTATTCAGAATGGGTATAAACCCGGCCGTTCCGAACAACCCGCGTATATTAAAAACAAATGTTACACAAACACAACATACGCCTCATTCCCGTTCAGAATATTCTTAGGGAAAGGTTCCCATTAATTTTATCCAAGATAAATACTTTGAAATTTATCCTTTAATCTTCCTTTGGGTGTCATTTCAAACCAAATTATGGTTTTCCAAACTAGTCGAGATTAGCGAACTACACCGAAGTAATTATTTATTTTATTTCCCAATCCCAACCTATTCATCCCATGAAGCAAAACTGGTAATACTCCATATCTAACACCGTGGTGTTATCGGTAAAATTAATTACCATTTCACGTTCAAATCTAATTAAAGATTTAACTATCGCTTTGGAGCAAAACTGGTAATACTCCATTCTCGCTCATTTCTAAATTTGATAATTTAGATTATAGATTCACATTTCAATCTAATTGCAGATTCGTTAGAACTCCTTTTACTGGGTTAAAGAACTAGGTGTTATTTAAAACACAGTTCACGACAAACCCATATCACATTCTATTTGTTATCGGGTTAAAGAACTAGTGTTATTTAAAACACCGTTCACGATAAACCCATTTCAAATCCAATCAAATATATTAGAAATTCCGATTATTTAAAACCCCTTTTTAAATCTAATTTATTTATTTAAAAATAATTGGGTTTTAAATTTAGTTCAAAACTAGTTCATTTCGATAAAAATCTATTTTTACCTTTTCAAATATGGAGTTTTTCACCCTAATTTTTCTCAAATCACTTCTTATGATTTTACACAAATTATTACTATTTTTAATAATTTTATCAAGGCCCGTACAGTCGATTTCCATCAACGGCCATCGAACTGCACTTACAGCGACCTTTTCCAAATTTGATTTGGACGTATCTCTAGATCCAACCGTTAGATTTTAAATTTCTAAAATTCGTTAGAAAGCCCTTTTCGATACGAACCCAACGGTTCCGGTTTTAGGAGAATCCGACGGTCGGATCTCCCGTAATGTCCGTTTGAAATAAATGGTCGAAATTCACGAACTGCCGCGGCGCGGCTCGTTCTATTCCGGCCATTTATATTTTATATATAATATATATTTCATCGATTTCTATTTAAAACGAATTTTATAAATAGTTTTAAATTCATTTCAAAAACAATTTCAACCTCCATTTCAATTCAAAGAAAAATTGAATTCTTCTTTATAAGTTCGTTTTAAAATTCATTTCTATTCAATTCAAATTTCAATTCAATTTGAATTCATTTCAATTCGCTTTCTATTCAATTTGAATTCATTTTCAATTCAATTCAATTTCAAAGTCATTTTCTATTCGATTCAATTCAAATTGGTTTTCTATTCGATTCAATTCAAATTGGTTTTCTATTCGATTCAATTCAAATTGGTTTTCTATTCGATTCAATTCAAATTGGTTTTCTATTCGATTCAAATCAAATTCGTTTTCTATTCGATTCAATTCAAATTGGTTTTCTATTCGAATCAAATCAAATTCGTTTTCTATTCGATTCAATTCAAATTGGTTTTCTATTCGATTCAAATCAAATTCGTTTTCTATTCGATTCAATTCAAATTGGTTTTCTATTCGATTCAAATCAAATTGGTTTTCTATTCGATTCAAATCAAATTCGTTTTCTATTCGATTCAATTCAAATTGGTTTTCTATTCGATTCAAATCAAATTCGTTTTCTATTCGATTCAATTCAAATTGGTTTTCTATTCGATTCAAATCAAATTGGTTTTCTATTCGATTCAAATCAAATTCGTTTTCTATTCCATTTGAATTCAATTTGTTTTCTATTCAATTTAATTCGAAATCGTTTTATATTCAATTCATTTCCGTTTTCTATTTGAATCAAATTCATTATATATTCAATTCGAATTCGTTTTCTATTCCATTTGAATTCAATTTGTTTTCTATTCAATTTAATTCGAAATCGTTTTATATTCAATTCATTTCCGTTTTCTATTTGAATCAAATTCATTATATATTCAATTCGAATTCGTTTTCTATTCAATTCAATTCAAATTTCATTTCAAAATATGCGATTTCGAAATCACTTTTCAATATTCATTTTAAAATGAATAAAATCGATATAAATATCGTTCATGTCAAAATGACGTCAATCTAACCAACACGGCTTCATACATTTCTATTTTCAAATATTCTATTCAACAAATGAATACTTATTTTTGTCAACACACGACTAATCTCAACGAATGAGTACTGTCCACGTGTGACTATTTTTGTTAAATTATTTCGTTCAACACATGACTAATCTCAACGGATGAATACAGTCAACACATGAACCTTTATTTTATATTGATAAAGATGTAAATTTTATTGTTAAAATATTTCGTTCAACACATGACTAATCTCAACGGATGAGTATAGTCAACACATGAACCTTTATATTATATTGATAAAGATGTAAATTTTATTATTAAAATATTTCGTTCAACACATGACTAATCTCAACGGATGAGTACTGTCAACACATGAACCTTTATATTATATTGATAAAGATGTAAATTTTATTATTAAAATATTTCGTTCAACACATGACTAATCTCAACGGATGAGTACAGTCAACACATGAACCTTTATATTATATTGATAAAGATGTAAATTTTATTATTAAAATATTTCGTTCAACACATGACTAATCTCAACGGATGAGTACTGTCAACACATGAACCTTTATTTTATAATATTCTTTATCTTCTAAATTGGAATGAGGCCCAATCAATCACCATATAAAATTAATTATATGGATTTTCATACAACACATGTATATAATAGCATTGAAAAATTATCAACCATCAACCAAAGTGCACTACACTGTATAAGCATCAAATATAGATATCTAACGCTTATAACAGCCTGTCAATCAATCGATCGACATATTTAATCAATCAGGATGAGTGAACTTCATATTTCATCCCAACACCCGTGTGGGGTTTCAAACAATCAAACACAGATTTTATTTGTGCAGTTGGGCGATGTGTAAAATTTATCGACCCAATCAATGTCCTTCAAATAGGTGTACATAAACAAACCGTCCGGTTTGTAAATGAATATTTATTTATTCACATTCACGTTAAAAATTATATTTTTAATGATAAAATATTTTATTTCAACATATGAATTTCTATTCAGTTCATTGTTTAAATAAAATGATATTTTTATTTTTCTAACATATTTTAGGAAATTTCGGCGGCATAACGGCACGATACTAGAAACGGGACGAGGCCTAGCCTTATCCCCGGTCTAGTGAAGGCCCACGCCATTCACATATCAATCAAATTCACCAAACAACCAAATTCAAATCAAATTCTCTAACTAATTTATGCAACCAAACAAACAAGTCCATGGTTTGTGGACGATTGTGTCGGGTGCTACTAAACACCGTCTGCATCCTAGTATATATATATATATATAACTAGAAAAAAAGAAATTGAAGAGTGAGAAGTTCTCACCAATAGCTATTCCAACTTCACGACACTTCTAATGTAGAAGTCTTCGTCATTTTCGCCTTTTGTCACTTTCGTCACCCGTATTCACTACATATATAAAAATCGAATTTTTACTATGCTATTCAATATAAAAAAATCGAATTTTTACTTCGCTATGCAATATATAAAAATCGAATTTTTTCTTTGTTATTCAATATATAAAAATCGAATTTTTACTTTGCTATTCAATATATAAAAATCGAATTTTTACTTTGTTATTCGATATATAAAAATATTGAATTTTTACTTTGCTATTCGATATATAAAAATATCCCCTTTTCTATTGTAAAGATTTCGCCTTTTCTATTGTAAAGATTTTGCCTTTTCTATTATGAAGATTTCGCCTTTTCAAAAATAAATATTTCGCCTTTTCAAAAATAAATATTTCGCCTTTTCAAAAATAAATATTTCGCCTTTTCAAAAATAAATATTTCGCCTTTTCAAATAAAAAGATTTCTCCTTTTCAATTATGAAGATTTCTAATATTCCTATCATGTAAAAATTATATTTTTAATTCTCTACATAAACAAAAATCACATTTTTACATCTTCTATATAATAAAGATTTTATTTTTAATACTTTAAAAATATAAAAATCATATTTTTATTACTTTAAAAATATAAAAATCATATTTTCTACCTTCTACGCTTCCATATGATTTTTAATCTTTATAAAAATCACATTTTTATGAACTAAAATCATTCTTTTTATTTCTAAAAATAATATCTTTTGACTTCTATTTCCTATAAAAGAAAAATCAGATTTGTAAAACAAAATTATATATATATATATAAATACTTACAGTTTTTTCTAATGTTCGCTGTGTCGGTGAACTGGAAAGGGGGAGGCGCAGGCGTTAGGCGGTCGGAGTTGGGGTCTGCAGCGGTTTGAGGTGGCTGCCTTTGGGTTGGGGGTGCTCGCCGGAGGAGTCGTCACTGGTGGGGTCGGCTAGGGTATGGATCGACGCTGAGAGGGGGCGTGAAGGTGGAAGAGAAGGAGGAGCAGGCGCAGGGAGAAGGAGGGGGAGAAGCGGCGTGAGGAGGAGGAAGAAAAAGGGGGGAGGCTGATGGGGAGGCGCGGCGGTGACCCCCGATGGCGCGCGTCGACGATGGGCGGGGCTGAGCTACCGTCGCCCTCTTCTTCTTCTTTTTTTTTATCTGATTCTCGATCGAATTGAAAACGAGAAAAGGGGGGCCAACGTGATTTAAGGGGAGGGAGAGGAAAGGTATATTTTTTTATTATTTTTATTATTTTAATTTCAAAATATTGACTTTTACATACGACCTCGAAACGAGGCCCACCGCCTGTCGTCCATAGCGTTTTACCCCTATTCCGAACACAATGGGATATGTATCGTAAGCTGATTCGATCATTTGAATCAGTTTCCGTCAAAATCTACATATAACTCTATATATTGAATTTGAACGCGCATTTCAATTTACCGGGGTCGCATACGAACCCGAAAAATTCTAGAAAAATATTTTCTAGCTTCGTATTGACGATACGGTCCTAACAAAACTAGTTTCGTCGAATTCTGAGACCGTTTGAAAAATGGCCAATTTCCAGTCGATTAAAATCAACTGAAACTGGTCAAACGCGTTTTCCTTTGCCTCACTCACATATTGATTCGAAAAATTATGTAATTTAAAACTTAGCAATAATTTGACATCACGGACCCAACAAAAGTGGTTTCGTCGAAATCCGAGGTCATTTGCAAAATTCCCGTTTTTAAGGGCCTGAATTCCATAGCGACTATTCAGAATTTTCAACTGGACATATCTTTTGATTCCCGCTATGAAATTCCGATTTTTCGGATTCGTTGGAAAGATATTATCAATTAGATCCTAATGTTTTTGGTTTCGCTAAAATCCGGATTGTTTTGCACCCGGTACGTTCAATTGAAGTTTGAAATCGAATTATCGAACTACCGCGCCATTTTCAATTCCTAATTATAATTATATATAAATATTTATATTCTAACGACGACGCGTATAAATTTATACGTTCGAATCATATTCAAAAAATAAATTTCTCATCGATATTATTTAAAATAATTTATTGTAAATGTTCAAAATTCGCTAAAGTTGCAAAAATAAAAAATTTAAACTGGCCCAGATTTTCCGGGTTATTACAATAGTTGACCCGACCCACTTCGGACGACCTAGCCCATAGAAACCAACGACACGACCTATCACCTAGGCCAACCAGACTTTGTTAAGCATCCATATACTATCCATCCTCCGATCCATCTATTTCTGATCGATCCATCACTTTCTGATCGATCCATCAATTTCTTGGATTACAGCCATGACCCAAGCTCCATGTCATGTCATTAACGACCTAAGAAAAACGAGACATAACCAAAATAGCTCCAATCTTGACCAAATCATCACAAACGGCATCATTGATTCAAACTACTCATCCACATCATCCAATTCAACAATCAACACATTATAAATCAATAACAACACCAAAATGATAATTATTCATCAATAATTATATAAAATTCACCAAATCATGATAAATGAATGAATAAACTAAAACAATGGATCTAACTTGTACAAACATATGAATTAAACTAAGAATTACCGGTTTAAATTTCCTAGAATAGATCCTATGGTGATTCAAAGGAAATTATACTTATCATGATGTGGATCTAGGTGAAAACAACATGTAAATGATGAAAAAAAGTTCAAACAACTCATACACTCGATTGAATCCATGTGAGAGATGCTTATCACTCACTAAATCTTCGAACCAGCTTAAAAAAAATGAATCACGAATCCGAAAAGAAAAAATTTGTCTATAAACCACTTGATTTGATGCAATCTTCCGTCACTTGATGTAGATCCAGCTTTGATTGAGGTAGATCTTCAATCTTCACATGTAGATCTAGAATTTTAATGGTGGAACGACGTATTTGATTGAGCAAGGAGGATCTCGAGCTCAACCAAATGAGAGAATGAAAAAAGTAAACTATTCTCCATGCCTCTAACCCCCTATTTATAGCCTCCCACAAGTCCACTAATGGGCCACCCCAAATAAGCCCATACATGGTTTCCAAAACCTGAACAGAAAATTGTGAAACACTAAAACAGCGATTCCTCCAAAACCGCTGAACCAAATCGTAAATGTGACCACTCTACGGAATTGTCAATACCATTTTCTTTCCAATGAAATTGATCTCAATACCTGATTCGATCCCAGTCATAAGTCGTGCCCTGTACAAAACTGACAGGAGGCAAAATGGTCATAAATAAAATTGGTAAAAATGATGGATACATCCCACATCCCCATAAACAACATATCAAAATATGAAAATGATCCAACCCCCAGAGAATAAACTAAAAATATTTTACGATCCTTCGATGCGTAAAATGCGGGCTGTTACATTCTCCCCCTAGGAATTTCGCCTCCGAATTCCCAAGCAAACACAAGCGACCAAATAACTCTGCATGCCTATCATCCATGAGCATCCAATTTATCCCCCAAACTAGCATCCATCAAGCCATGCATTTATAGCCTTATCCTAGCATGTGGAATTATAACAACAATAGTACATGTTACAATTATGTATGGTGACACGACATCAATGGGTCATACCAACGAAGAGTTCTAGATGGGTCGTCCTCATACTCTCTTCCGTCTCCTATGTATAATCGTCATCATCCTCACTCCATTCCATCTTCACTAGCTTAACGGTCTTCCTCTTAAGTTGTTTCATGTCATTTCCCACAAGGTGAAGCAGTGTGACGGTCCGCCCCGCACCAGCCGGCATTTCCTCTGAAAGTGCGCTGTACACATGCCCAACTAGCACAGAATGGTCGCCAAAGAAAGGAAAGAAGAGAATGAACTAATCAAAAACCTGTAGAATGTCTCACAGCGCAGGGAACAAAATATAATAATAAGGTACTTGCCATAAAACAGGCGAGATAGTGCATAAGCTGATAACTAAAACCAACATCAACATCAGAGCAACAGAAATCCAAATACAGCTTGATACAACTTTCCAAATTACTGTCTCTAAACAAAAGAAAGAAAGATACACTACTAATCCCCAAAATAGTGACCACAACAACACATGGAGAATATCTATATATGTATCATACGTGGAAGCCTCCTGCTCGTCTCCGGTACAACTACTCGAGCATCACCAGCTAACCTGTCTCTAGTCTGCTCGTGAGAGCACCCAGAGTAATAAGAAGAAACATAAAACTCTGGGTCAGAAAAAAAGTCTGGTATGAGCGATAAGCAGCAAAACAAAACAAAACAATAACAGGTATAATCCAATCATACCTGGACCTGCAACCAAAGAGTTAGCACTACATATCGTACAATACTCTAAGGTGCCACTAACATAGGTGTAAAGAAATACGAGGTAAGGGTGTGCATGTCATGGTGATGGCAAACAATCAAGCATATCAACCACCCTCACATCTCTCGCTCAGTGCGTAAAGCATACGATATCCACTACCTTGATCACCTAATCCTTTGGGCCATGACGGAGTCCAAT
Organism: Allium sativum; assembly: GCA_030737875.1. NCBI lineage: Eukaryota > Viridiplantae > Streptophyta > Magnoliopsida > Asparagales > Amaryllidaceae > Allium > Allium sativum. The sequence continues at coordinate 134,140,714 of CM060911.1, read as the reverse complement.
CCCGTACAACTATCACTACAAGCCCACTATCCGTCTCTTAGTGGTGGACCAAAGTTATGAATACCGACAACCCCTTTGCACACGTCCCGCAGCAAAGCCCAACTCATGAAGTGGACTCATTGGTTCCCTTCTCGATCCTGAGTTCTGCTTCCTATTTGGACTTCCTTTACATCTCGGGTTTTGGTCGAATTGGAGTTGGTCTTCAAAAGAGTCGTCACAATGAGGTAAAAGTATACGTCTGGTTCGGTTCGGTAGTCCCGACCCGGTTCGATTCGGTGATCCTGGCCCATGCCTTGATCAGTACTCCATTCCTCCTCGGTTCGGTCCTCCAGCTCTGGTTCGGTTCTGGTGCCCTATACCTGGTTCGGTGGTTGCTCCCTCCTAGACGTCCCGATCTGATCCAGTGCTTTGCTCCAACTCCAGCTCCAAGCTTGGTCCTCCGATCCGATTCCGCTCCCTGGCTCTAATCCGATCTGATCCCCACGCCCTTACTTCCGATCCGATCCCCTATTAGTCTCTCCGATCCGATCCCCAGCCCAACTCCAACTCTAAGCAAATGGCCTTCCTTCTTTCCAAGCCCCTTATGCTAAGTTCCAATCCGAATCAGATCCACCTGCCCGGTTCTCCTATCCGATACGAGCCCAATGATCTGATCCGACCCGGTCTGAAACCCTGCATATTTCCTGCAACTTTCCAACGACTGTTTTACGCCATACGACGGCGTTTCCGACCAATCTAACACTTCTAGGCAATCACAAAGCATACCATACAGTCATAGCAACATGTATAATCATTCACAAACACCAAAACAATAATTTGGTAGGTTAAAACGGATCAAACATAGCCAAAATCCCATATTTTCCCTTAAACATGTTTAAGCAAATCTAATGATATGATTAGCGAAACTTAACCAAATTAACCCAAACTTCTAACAGAGGTCTAAAACATCATTTCAGAATTAATAAATATTTTTCCAGATTTTTAACGTATATAAATTCGCTAATTATCACTAATTACCCCCAATTAGCCGTAATTAGTGAGAAACCTTGCATATCACTCACCTTGGCCATAAATGAACTTTAGATATGAAATAATCTACTGTTATGGCGTTGTTCCCAATGCAACACAGCAGCTCTAACCTTGCTTTGGCGCTATTCCTCCTTAATTTGATGTAGTTTAAGTCAAAACTTGATTAAGAAGTGATTAGAGGTGTTTTTAAGATGTTTGAGGCCATTGTTAGGTGAAGAAAGGGTTTGTGGCGGCTGGAAAATGAGTGAAAAACCGAAATCCTAACCCTAGCAGCCCTCAAATACCTCTAATCCTGAAATCCCCCATTGGGCCTTGCTGTTAATCACCCGGTTAAGCCCAATTAAGCTGTTTTCACCATCTAAAACTTGTTTCAGCCATATCTCCCAAACAGTGAGTCCGTTTGCCTAATGTGACCAGTCTACGGAATTGTAAACCATCATCCGGAGCCAATGGAAGTGGTTTCAGGTCAAAATTCCTTTCAAGTCAAAAGTTATGGCCAAAACAGTATTGGCTATGGGCAAAACGGTCATTTAAAAATAGGCAAAAATCATGAACATGGGAAATGACCCCAATAGTCATCTCCCAAAGTTACATGACCATACGACTTCGTATGTGAAAGAAATAAATATCCTACGATCATGCAATGCGTAGAATGCGGGTCGTTACACTCTCCCCCCCTTAAGAAATTTCGTCCCCAAAATTCCTTAACCCAAAACATACAAAGGATCCCGCATACCTACCAGCCACAAACAACAATCAAACATGCAAAACAAACAGAACCAATCTTTCCTAGTATGCGGTTTACTAACAAGGGAAGAATCATCGCCGCTAAAATCTTACCAGGCAAAGAGTTTTGGATATGACTTTCTTATGTCATCCTCTACTTCCCAAGTACAGCCTTCCTCTCGCCATCGATTCCCATCTCTACCCTAGAGGTGATTTTCAATAGGGTAGGATCGTCCCTCTGACTGGAACCGATCTACTCAATCCAGATCGATCTAATCGTCAAACTTACTAGCGTTTCCGAATCCAACTCGCACTTCGGTCCGAAGTCATCTCCCGTGATATACTCTAGTTGCTTCCATTCCAGAAAAATAGCCTCTAAACTGGCACGTCTCCTACCTAATGCATCAGCTATCGTACCCAGTCCGATATTATGGCATCCGTCTATACTGTCATCTTCTTAGGTAATCCAACCCTATATGCCAAATTTCCAACTACATTCCAAATGTCCTTTCAAGTCCAACTTGAGTCCTTCCTACATTCGTATTGCACGTCCAATGTACATTCACCTCCTAGAGGCAAACTAGACCCATCCAATGAACCTTGGTACTCCACTTATACTCGTACTGCACGTCCAACGTACATTCACCTTCTAAAGGTGAACTAGACTCATCCAATGAATCTAGGTACTCTACCTTCGGGTCCAAGTCCAACTTGAAGCTCCTATATCCGCTGAATATCCAAGGTCAACGGACGCTCCACAATGCCCAACATACTCCAAGTCTAACGTAAATTATCTTACACCCGTCATATCACCATGATCAACGAACTTATCCTATTTCCATTCAACAGGATCCTACATGTGATACTCAAGAGAAGAAAGGTCGAAACAAACACAACAACCGTATCATCCATCAAACAAATCCTGTCTATCACCTGCTAAAGCCATGAATACGTCAATACCTGTATGTTTAGTCCAACCAACATCAATAACTAATGGAAGCCCTGTCTCCAAACGGACTACCGTACGTCCAACGTACGTTCATCCTCCAAGGATAACTAGATCACGTCCAACGGATCCAAGGTAAGTAGGCATCCCCAGATACCCCTGTTTTTAGTCCGCCTGAAACACTCGAGTCCCACCCAAGTCTATCCATTATCTTGCTGCCCTCTCGAGTCCAACTCGAGCCATTCCAATTCCTTGCAGCCTTCTCGAGTCCAACTCGAGCCAATCTATTACCCATAGACTCAGACCCAGTCTTGAGTAACCATTACCTACAAACCCTAGTCCAACGTGAGTCGTCTCCCTATTCGTTGCATTTCCAAGATCAACGAATACCCATTTTCTTTTACAAGTCCAAGTCCAACTTGAATCGTTCTAATCTTCGTTGCATCTTCCATGATCGACGAACACATCCTATTTCTTCAAAGTTCTACTATCCAAAGAAAACATCAGTAGAGGGTCCTAAATAATCCATTACTTTGTATCTTTCTCGAGTCCCACTCGAGTCATCTCATAACCCTAACGAGTCTAACTCGGTGCAGTCCATACCATCGAATAGTCTTATCCTGTCATAGCTGCCCATCGCTCCTCAAGTAACCCAAGATATCATCCAATGAAGAATCACAACAACTATTTATCTCTCATGCAAACCATCCTAGTCGAACTCAACATTCCCCAGGCACAAGCCCCAAAGGCCTCTCAGACAAGCACCCAAGGAATATCCCCTCCGAATTCGGACAATCCACGTGAGGTGATACTAGTAAAACAACTAAGCACTGGAGCGCTTATTTGCCTCACAGAGACAACTAAAAGTTATTACAACGATAACCTCTCAACTTCCTTAACTCCAGTTATTATCGCCATCACTAGGTAGGTACTTAATACCACCCTATTCCTTTAGAGTAGATCAACTCCCCAAAATAATGCTAAACCCAGTAAAGCCCAAAACAAAGTAATCACAAACAAACATACATCCATGACTCGATAAGACCACGTTACAGCAAATCATATTAAGGCTAGTCGAACCACCGATCGGGTACGTCACTACTAAAGGTCTATCGACTAACTCAGGTTTGTCAAACAAAACTCGATTAAAAAACATCTTAAATAGAAAGCATACCTCGAATAACGACACCTTTTTCCTTCTGCGCCGCAGTTGGGGCATTCGACGAAGAAGGAACAACGTTGATAACATATGCTTTCACGATCTGCTTCTCCCTAGGAGGTTGTGGACATTCATTCTTGTGATGTCCCGCTTGGCCACAATTAAAGCACTTCCTTTCCCCGGGCTTTTCTCGACAATCTCTGGCGTAGTGGCCCTTCTTGCCACAGCTAAAGCACTCGCCATCTTTCTTATTTTTCTTATTCTGACCATCCATGGTTTGGTCTTGTTTCCTCTTATTCTGGGAATTATTCTTACCTCCACCGCCTGCTGGCGGCTTTGGCTCCTCTGCAGATGCAATAACAACCTCAGTCTTTGGCTTAGGGTAAAGACTTTTTAAGCTTAATGCCTTTCCTACAATCGACTCAAACGTCTCATCGATGTGGTTGATAAGTCTTTTCCCCAAGTACCCATCTAAACCAGTTATGAACTTCTCGTTCTTCTTCTCGGCGATATCTATAAGGGATAATCCATATTTCAATAAAGTATCGAACTCAGCAATATACTTCGAGACTGCCCTACTATTCTGCTTAAGCACCAAGAACTTCCTAAACAATTCTGACTTCTTAGCAGCTGGGATAAACTTATCACTAAAACGAGTTCTAAACCGATCCCAAGTGACTTGATCCTCTGGAGTGGCTGCCTTAATAACATTCCACCAATTCATTGCCCGTCCTGCAGCTGACGGGATGCTAGCCTTCTCTTCATCGCATCCTCGATACCCAAGTCTTTGAAGATATGTTCACAACTATCCAACCAATCCCGAACATCCATAGCCGACTCCGTTCCGTGGAATGGCTTCCTACCAAGACTAGTATAATCCTTATTCAGCTTGGCGAAATCGGCCCTAGGCGCCTGCACTATTGGATCACCACCATTCCCATTATTGGGAGCTTCCCTCTGCACATCCCTTAGCATCTCTCTCATGAGGTCAGTAAACATTGTCCTCAAGTCAGCAGCATTCCCATTATTGGCTCCTCTACCGGCACCTCTTGCATATCGGCTCATCGTTCAATCTGTAAAGAGAAAACGATTAACCATCTCCATAGTGGTGCTAGTGCAGTGCGAATTCATCCTTAGCTATACTAATAATATATATAGCCTTTGAAAACCAAAATAATCACAAATACGCGCTCTCATATACGTATTATCTCTCCCTGGTGTCTTTCCCTAGGTTAACTACGCAACCTAGAGCTTTGATACCAAGTGTGACGGTCCGCCCCGTACCAGCCGACATTTCCTCCGAAAGTGCGCTGTACACATGCCCAACTAGCACAGAACGGTCGCCAAAGAAAGGAAAGAAGAGAATGAACTAATCAAAAACCTGTAGAATGTCTCACAGCATAGGGAACAAAATATAATAATAAGGTACTTGACATAAAACAGGCGAGACAGTGCATAAGCTGATAACTAAAACCAACATCAACATCCGAGCAGCGGAAATCCAAATCCAGCTTAATACAACTTTCCAAATTACTGTCCCGAAACAAAAGAAAGAAAGATACACTACTAATGCCCAAATTAGTGACCTCAGCAACATAGGGAGAATATCTATATATGTATCATACGTGGAAGCCTCCTGCTCATCTCTGGTACAACTACTCATGCATCACCAGCTAACCTGTCTCTAGTCTGCTCGTGAGAGCACCCAGAGTAATAAGAAGAGACATAAAACTCTGGGTCAAACAAAATGTCTGGTATGAGCGATAAGCAGCAAAACAAAACAATAACAGGTATAATCCAATCATACCTGAACCTGGACCTGCAACCAAAGAGTTAGCACTACATACCATACAATACTCTAAGGTGCCACTAACATAGGTGTAAAGAAATGCGGGGTGAGGATGTGCATGTCATGGTGATGACAAACAATCAAGCATAGCAACCATCCTCACATCTCTCGCTCAGTGCGTAAATCATACGATATCCACTACCTTGGTCACCTAATCCTTTGGGCCATGATGGAATCCAATCCCGTACAATTATCGCTACAAGCCCACTATCCGTCTCTCAGTGGTGGGCCAAAGTTATAAATACCGACAATCCTTTGCATATATCCCGCAGCAAAGCCCAACTCATGTAGTGGACTCATTGGTTCCCTTCTGGATCCTGATTTCTACTTCCTATTTGGACTTCCTTTGCATCTCGGGTTTTGGTCGAATTGGAGTTGGTCTTCAAAAGAGTCGTCACAATGAGGTAAAACTATACGTCTGATTCGGTTCGGTAGTCCCGACCCGGTTCGGTTCGGTGATCCTGGCTCATGCCTTGATCAGTGCTCCATTCCTCGTTGGTTCGATCCTCTAGCTCTGGTTCGGTTCGGATGCCCTATACCTGGTTCGGTGGTTGCTCCCTCCTAGATGTCCCGATCCGATCCGGTGCTTTGCTCCAACTCCAGCTCCAAGCTTGGTTCTCCGATCCGATCCCTCTCCCTGGCTCTAATCCGATCCGATCCCCATGCCCTTATTTCCGATCCGATCCCCTATTAGTCTCTCCGATCCGATCCCCTGCCCAACTCCAACTCTAATCAAATGGCCTTCCTTCTCGCCAAGCCCCTTATGCTAAGTTCCAATCCGAATCAGATCCACCTGCCCGGTTCTCCTATCCGATCCGAGCCCAATGATCTGATCCGACCCGGTCTGAAACCCTGCATATTTCCTGCATATTTCCTGCAACTTTCCAACGGCTATTTTACGCCATACGACGGCGTTTTCGACCAATCTAATACTTCTAGGCAATCACAAAGCATACCATACAGTGATAACAACATGTATAATCATTCACAAACACCAAAGCAATAATTTGGTAGGTTAAAACGGATCAAACATAGCCAAAATCTCATATTTTCCTTTAAACATGTTTAAGCAAATCTAATGATATGATTAGTTAAACTTGACCAAATTAACCCAAACTTCTAACAGAGGTCTAAAACATCATTTCAGAATTTATAAATATTTTTCCAGATTTTTAACGTATATAAATTACCCCCAATTAGCCGTACTTAGTGAGAAACTTTGCAAATCACTCACCTAGGCCACAAATGAACTTTAGATCTGAAATAATCTACTGTTATGGCACTGTTCCCAATGCAACACAGCAGCTCAAACCTTGCTTTGGCGCTATTCCTCCTTAATTTGATGTAGTTTAAGTCAAAACTTGATTAAGAAGTGATTAGAGGTGTTTTTTAGATGTTGGAGGCCATTGTTAGGTTGAAGAGAGGGTTTGTGGCAGCTGGAAAATGAGTGAAAAACCGAAATCCTAACCCTAGCAGCCCTTAAATACCTTTAATCCCGAAATCCCCCATTGGGCCTTGCTGTTAATCACCCGGTTAAGCCCAATTAAGTTGTTTTTCACCATCTGAATTTTTTTCAGCCAAATCTCCTAAACGGTTAGTCCGTTTGGCTAATGTGACCACTCTACGGAATTGTAAACCATCATCCGGAGCCAATGGAAGTTGTTTCAGGTCAAAATTCCTTTCCAGTCAAAAGTTATGGCCAAAATAGTATTGGATAGGGGTAAAACGGTCATTTAAAAATCGGCAAAAATCATGAACATGTGAAATGACCCCAATAGTCGTCTCCCAAAGTTACATGACCATACGACTTCGTATGTGAAAGAAATAAATATCCTATAATCATGCGATGCGTAGAATGCGGGTCGTTACAAGCGGCTTACGCGTTTCGTAAATATGGTCTAGACTTCTAGTCCTTCATACTGCTTTGGAGGACATTTGAATCATGCACACACTTCCGTAGAAACGACGCATGGAAAACATTGTGCACACTTGACATCTTCTTGGGTAACTCCAACTTACGTGCGAACTTTCCAATTCGTTCGAGTATCGGAAACAGTCCAACAAAACTTGGAGCAAACTTTCCTTTGCTTCCAAACCGAAAAACATGGTTTAACGGTGAAATCTTCACGAAAACCATGTCACCAATGTCATATTCCACAGCCTTACGATGTTTATCAACATAACTTTTTTGATGATCTTGGGCGACCTTCATTCGTTGCCAAACGGTCTCAATACAATCTGATGTTTCTCTGCTCATCTCGGGCCCAAATATCAACTTATCTCCAGTTTCTAACCAACATGTCGGAGAATTACACGGTCTTCCGTACAATGCCTCATATGGTGTCATACCCATGCTCAACTGTTAGCTATTATTGTACGCAAACTCAAGTAGATGTAGATGGCCTTTCTATGATCCCCCGAAGTCTAATATACAAGATGTTAGGAGATCTTCCAAAACTCGGTTAACCCTTTCGGTTTGACCATCTGTCTGGGGAGGATAAGTCGTACTCAAACACAACTCGGTTCTCAAAGTCTCCTGTAGACTTTTCCAAAAATCCACTTGTGAGCAATGTATCTCAATCACTCACTATGCTCTTCGAGATACCATGGAATCGAACTATCCATTTCCTATAAAGCTCAGCCAACTTCGATGCTTTCCTAGTCGATCTGACAGGAATAAAACTTGCATTTTTGGTCAAGCGATCCACGATGACCTAAATTCCTTCGTTTCCTGCCCTGGTTCTAGGTAGTCCATCAATAAAATCCATCGATATATGTTCCCACTTCCATGTAGGAACTTCCAATGGCTAAAGAAATCCACTCAGCTTCTTCTGTTCAACTTTCACTAACTGACAACTCATGCACTTGGAAATAAACTTTCTAACATCCCTTTTCATACCTTCTGAGTAGTAGACTCGCTTCATGTCCTGGTACATCTTATTACCACCAGGATGAATCGTCAACTTCGAGTGATAATATTCCCTCAAAACCTCATCTCTCAATCCATTGATATCAGAAACAACCAGTCGTCCTTGTTTCCGCAGCCAACCTTCTCAATCGACCTCGAGTTCCTTATTATTTGGTTCAATCTTCTGGGGATAATCTCGACAAGCTTTGCATCCCTCTTTTCGATCTCGCCAATCCATTCGATGAGAGTAGTTCTTATTGATAAGCTTGCCAACAAGTTAGGTTCCAACTCACACCATGGTCTGAAATCAAATCCTGCCAAGTACTTGAGGTGCTTCCATTACGAAAACATCGCTCCTAAACTTGCGTGTCTTCGACTCAATGCATCCGCCACTGTGTTACCATTACCAGGAGTATAGGCTATACCAAAATCATATGATGTCAGAAACTCTAACAACCTTTGCTGCTAAAGATTCAAATCTCTTTGGGAGAAAAGATACTTCAACGACTTATGATCTATAAACAACTTGAATTTAACTCACTACAGGTAATGTCTCCACATCTTCAGAGAAAACACGATCGCTGCCAACTCTAAGTCATGAGTTGGGTAATTACTTTCATGCGGCTTCAGCTGTCGACTCGCGTAGGCCACAACTCTATATTTCTGCTTCAGTACTGCTCCAGGTCCAGTACCACATGCATCGGTGTATACCACCACCTTCTCTTCATTCCCACTTAGAATTGTCAAAACAGGAGCAATCGTCAGTCTCTTTTTCAGGATTTCAAAAGCTTGCTCACACTTTACATCCCATGTGAACACTTGGTTCTTCTTCGTCGGTCCTATTAATGATGCAGCTATCTTGGAGAAATCCTTCATAAAACGGCGATAATATCCCGCCAGCCCATGGAAACTTCGGACATCCGTCGCATTCCTAGGTCTATTCAAGTCCTAGAATTCTGCCACCTTCGCGGAGTCAACCGCTACCCCATTTCCGGAAACAACATGGCCTAAGAAACTTACTTTGCTCTTCTAGAACTGACACTTCGAAAATTTAGCTCTCAACTGATTCTTTTGCAATATTTCGAAAACAAATCGCTAGTGCGTCTTATGCTCGTCCTCATTCCGAGAGTAAACTAGAATATCATCCACGAACACAAGCCCGAATTTGTTCAGCTGATCCCAGAAAACCCAATTCATAAGATCCACGAAATACGCTGGCGCATTAGTCAACCAAAATGGCATCACCAACCATTTGAAGAAACCAGATGGTGTCCTAAAAGTAGTCTTCGATACACTATCCATCGCCACCCTTAACTGGTGAAATCCCGTTTCCAAATCCATCCGAGTAAACACTTTGGCTTCATGAAGCTGATTGAACAAGTTATCTATTTTCGGCAACGAATACTTGTTCTTCTTGGGCATCTTTTTCATCTCACGATAATCCACACACAATTTTAAAGATCCATCAACCTTGGTTGCAAACACAGCTGGTGCACCCCATTCGGATACACTTCTCCGAACGAATCCTTTTTCCCAAAAGGTCACGAATTCGCACCTCTAACTCTCGTTGTTCCTTAGGCACCATCCACCTAAGAGGCATAACAATATGTCTAATACCCTCGACCAAATCGATTCTAAACTCAATCTCACGATGCGGTGACAAACCTTTGACTTCTTAAAAGACATTCTCAAACTCATTAGTGATCAGCATAGATGACAAGTCTTCTTGTGGAATCACAAGCGAATATAAAAAATCTCATGAAGACACCATGTTCGGGCTTACATCGAATCAAAACCCTTCGCCCTTCCACATCCCCGACTCTCACCTCAAGCTTCTCTCAATTAACTCTTGTCGCATACCTCTTGAGTCAATCCATGCCCAAGATGATCCTAAACCCAGCGAAGTTCAAAACAAGGTAATCACACACAAAGGTGCAACCATGACTCGATAACACAAGACCACGAAAAAGCATACAAATGCTGGACAAACCCTCGACTAGATTAGTCATAACCAAAGGTCTATCAAAAATCTCAACTTCCAAACCCAAGCGGTAACAAGATCATTACAAATGAATGAATGCGATGCTCTAGTATCAAACAACACACGAACTAAAGCACCCCTAACTGAAAGAGTACCTTGGATGATGACACCCTTCCCTTTCTACTCTGTAGTAGGATCTCTTAAAGACGATGGTATAGCCTCCAAAGCATACGCCTTCACAATCTGCTACCCTTTCTCAAGCTCCATACATTCCTTCTTATCATGTCCAGGTTTTCCAAACTTGAAACACCTCTTCTCAGCTTTAGGATTCTTGCATTCATTGGAAAAATGTCCCTTCTATTGGCAGTTGTAGCAAACCACCTCGCTTTTAGGTTTCTTCTTACCATCCCTTCCTTTTTGCTATTGTTGCTTCCTTTTTTTATTGTTATTACCACATTGCTGTGGTTTCGGGGCTTCCTTGGCTGCAACAACATCTTCTTTTTCCTTGGGAAACAAGCTTCCATGTCTCACAGCTTTTTCCACTATCTTTTCATATGGTTCGTCAAGATGATCCACCAATGGTCTCCGAATATATGTATCCAAACCCATAAAAAACTTCTCGTTCTTTTGATAAGTAGAGTCAATATATGAACAAGCATACTTGGACAAGGCCTCAAAATCAGAAACATGCTCTAGCACTGGTCGACCATTCTATTTCAGCTCCACAAACTTCTTGAACTAAACAAACCTCTGAGCGGTAGAGATAAACTTCGTCTCGAACTTGACTTCAAATTGCCCCGATGAAATCTCATCCTCTAGAGTTTACAAAGTAACGGAGTACCACCAATCCATAGCCCTACCCTGTAGTTGCCTCGATGCAAGCTTCCTCTTCATTACATCATCTATGTCCAAGTCTCCAAAAATTCGTATATAAGCATCTAACCACCTCTGAACCTATTCAGTCGGCTCTGTCCCCTTGAATGGTTTTCCTCCTAGAGATGTGAAGTCCTTGCTCAGCTTTGCAAAGTACACGACTCTAGGAATCTGCATTCGAACTCCTACATCTACCTCGGTTGTATCTGGAGCAGGATCCCTCCTCATGATCGCTGCCATCATGGCCTCAAACATAGCAGGGTAGTTTGGTATACAGCCATTTCCCCCTCCAGAAATAGTCTCCTCCCTAGCAATGTGTCTCGATGGTCGACGACTCATTTTAAATATGTAATGTAGAATGATTAGGCACTTACGAGAAAACTACTATAGAGTTCAAACGCTATTATACTATACACTAATATATAGTATACATCCATCATAAATCTACAAATACATCTCTCATACATTATTACGTCTTTGAACTTTGTCTAAAATCAACAACCAGAGCTCTGATACCAAATATGACGACCGCCCATAGCTCCTACACTAAAAAAGAGGAATAATGCGCTGAAAGGTGTGCCAGACAGCTATGGACGATCATCAGGGTAACATAACACAATGCAGAACCTATCGTATAACCCACGACTCATGGATAAAATATAATAGAACATATACAACGAGCTATAATAGCGTAGCATATTTGATCAGAAACTTGATCTTTCATAACAACTAGAAAGAATATCCATATATCTTTGGATTACGACATAAGTGTCTGTAAAAATTCACCTCACTACAACACTCAGAGTCAATCATCAAACATTGGAACAACAATTAGTAGAAAAGTAATACGCCAGCCTCCTACTTGCCACTGCACAACAGCATTGTCCTCATTAAGATCAATCACCTTTAACCTGCTACTCAGTTTGCCCATCCAAAACTGGACGAACAGTCCAAGGTAATAAGAGGAAACATAAAACCTTGAGTCAGACAACAGTCTTAATGAGCGATAAAATAGTTGTCTAACATCATCAAAAAAGCATATAAGAATAGGTAGACTAACCAACCAATCTACCAATACACCAGAGAACAACCCAAACCTGTCTTCCCCACATCTAACAGGGATAGCCTTAACAAACAAGCATTTGTAAACAACAGTACATTCATGACAATCAGGAGTAACCAGACAATAGGAATAATAACAACGAGTTATATCTCACATAAACCACCGTAATCGAGATCAACATCCCTCAAGAACAAGCCCCGAAGGCCTAAACCAACATCAGAAAAGCAACCAAGAAACATCTCCTTCTATGTCAAACAACTTACGTGCGACGGTACAAGCAAAATAATCAACATTTATGACTTTGACTATCACCGCCTATCCTACTTCGAAACCATCGTTTATCGTATGATGACCAACCCTGCCACTTATCAAGGGCTAATGGTAACCCAAGTTCTAGAAAAAATTCCATACGATTTTTAACAATACATATCTAGGCCTTTTGATGATACCCAAGGTACTCGACCAACAACCCTCCAGTCTTTAAGTTGCCCTTATTATACCCTTGCTTTGAGCCCACTAGAACGTATGACAACAATAATATCTTAGCCTTCAATATTTCTATTCGTCCTCCCCGATGGCTATTTATGGCTCAAGAAACCGCTTGAGCAACCATTATCCATCAACTCACCACTTTGAGTCATCTTCACATTCATTGCATTTCAATCATCAACGAATGCATCACAACACTTCGAACATTACTGCTTGAATTCACATCGAAGCCACAACCATCGTTGACCCAAAATATACATCATTTGGTCAATATACCATTCGATAACATTTCTAGACTTTCCGCTACGAAAAACAAAACACAACGTTTCTGCTCCTTTCCACAGCATTTCGTAACGTTGTTATTTCCATTAGGTCGTTTTAACGACGTAACTCCATAGGCCGACCAAATGACCTAACAACCCAATGACCCAACCATCTTTGACTCATCCAGTCATAATCTAATCGACCGAAGCCGGCGGTGTCCTCAACGACCTGACCCTTGGAATTCAACGACCTAACTTCACCTTGCATTCATACCACCATAGCCGACCCGACCCACTTCGGACGACCTAGCCCGTAGAAACAAACGATCTGACCATTCACCTTGGCCGATCCGACTTTGTTAAGCATCCATACACTAACCATCTTCCGATCCATCTACTTCTAACCGATCCATCACTTTCTGGCCGATCCATCACTTTCAAGGCAATCCATAAAATTCTTGGGTAACAAGCCATGACCCAAGCTGCATGCCATGTCATCAACGACCTAAGAAAAACGACCCGACTCTAGACCTAACCAAAATAGCTCCAATCTTGACCAAATCATCACCAAACGACATCACCGATTTAAACAAATCATCCACATCATCCAATCCAACAATCAACACATTATGAAATCAACAACATCAAAATGATAATTATTCATCAATAATCATATAAAATTCACCCAATCATGATAAATGAATGAATAAACTAAAACAATGGATCTAACTTGTATAAACATATGAATTGAACTAAGAATTACCAGTTTTAAATTGCTAGAATAGATCCTATGGTGATTCAAATGAAATTATGCTTATCATGATGTAGATCTAGGCGAAAACAACATGTAAATGATGAAAACAAGTTCAAACAACATGTAATGGCCTGCAAATCTGTACCCTTTGAGTTGAATAATAACACCACACCTCCAACCCAAATGACACAGAAATACGAATCATTAGTAGAAAGAAGCTAGAGGATGAGGAATAGAAAGAAAGAAAAGTTAGAATAGAAGAAAAACGAAGAACAAAAATCTCACAGCGGAACGAATAAAATATATTAATTTACATAACTTTTGAAATACGAATCAATAACTGTATATACATACCATTATCAGAGCACAACAGTTATTCATGGAATAGTTATAAACACCTGTTTCCAGATACAAACATAGTACACAACGGAAATATGATAGTCTATAGCTAACTGGTGAAGCCTCTTGGTTCCAGCTCTTCCAAGTGAATCTTAAAAAATCCGACTACTTGACTGCCCGTAAAAATTTGGGCACCCAAGAGTTTTAGGGAAAACAAAAACAAAATAAATTCTGGGTCAGTCGTTGGACTGGTGTGAGTAAACTCCAACCATTTGTTTAACTTTCAAAATCCTTTCGAAAGAAAGGATAATAGTAAGACCAACCCACATATAAACATGGATGGTTTTTACCTTACTATAACCCAAAACACTTTGATACGAAAATCCAATGATATTATAGTAGTGTCTAAATCAAATAAAAAACAATCTAGCGGAACACTTGCATCTCACGCTCCATATATAATATAAAATTAAAAACCTTAGGGTGCTTATTGGAGATTGGGTTCTAACTATGACAAGGTATCGAACCACCTGCCTATAGTGTATCTCTAAAAGGGAATACACTGGGTTCAACAAGAACATCTTGCAACCCGGCCCACACATGACCGACCACTCATTTCGCTTGAGTGTATCGAATGTATATCACCAACGGTTGGGATCAGCAACCGTTTCCCGAAAAGGGACAACATCAATAGATTAAAGAAGTAAAAGGAATTTATCTAGATAGGTGATTATACATCCTAATGGGAGCGACCCACATAGCCATGCTGCATGCCCCATTTTTGTCATTTCCCGGTTGTTGAGGCCTGAGGCTACGATTGCTTTCCATTCATTGATAGCACAATCACTTTGAATCCCACATTGTCAGATCCGTTAATCACTAATTGATTGTACAAATATATTCTGGATATTATGCTAAGAGAATAAATCCTCTGCCACCATATATATTTATACAGACCAACATATTTGATCATTGGAAATACTTTGTCAGACATTCGTCCATACACGTTCGTTCTGGGACTGAACGAAATCGAAGGCACAGTTTCCATTAATAGAAAAAGCCCTTGCACTTTACTCCATCTTCGATTATCTTTATATAATCTGATTCGCAATGCTACTGCCAATACGGAGTGGTTCACGAATAATAATCCAACCGGTCTCTCTATATTAACAACGATATTTGCAAATACTTCGATAGTCAGTTATTTAACTATCAAACAAAAATAAACATTCATTCAAAGCATCAAACAAATCACTGGGCCCTTAATTAATATTTCATTAATTAAATCACTACTCCATTTCCTTATCAATATTTGTTAACCAAATCTTTTCAACAATCATCTTGGCCTTTTACATTATTTGGAAAACATATCCATATATTGCCTTCTTTTATTTTCTATACTTAGAAAATATATTCTATTTATAACTAGAAAACGTTCCAATTATTTATCTCTTCCACGACCATTCATTTATTTCTATACTTAGGAAATATTTATTATTATATTTCCAAATTTCCACTTACTTGGGATAAAACGAATGTTGTGTAAAACATCGTTACAACAACCCAAAATACTGCATTCAACTAATCTTATTAAAACATTTATCTTCGAGACTGAATCCTGCTATTTATCGGTTAAAAACGAAATCAATCAAGTTGGGGTATAACTACCTCTCAGACCTTGACCGAAAACATCCTTAACTTCAAAACAGACAAAACCACTTACCTCGAATAATCAACACCACAAACCCATTATCCATTTTTAAACCGCATACGTTTCGCTTTCTAATTTTACCAGATTTGATTATAGATTTTCTTTCTGTTTATAATATTCTATTCTCAAGTTCGTTTCCTTATCGAAATCTATATATATCGATACATTGATTTCTAACTATCAAAATTACTTGCAAATGTTCTAACTCCTTAGATTTCAAGAAAAATTCGCCATAACCTCCTTTATACCGTTCGATAGTTCAAACCTTAACTCGCTTCTCTAGGCCCTTTCCATTCAAAAAGAAAATCAAGAAGCCAAGTGGCTTGCCGATTCGGCGCATAAAACCTCATATGGAATTTAAACATGTACCATTTTGTCGGGCACTCGAAATAAATCTTTATACACTTCATTCCACACCTGTCTAATCCATATACGTCCATTCACATTTTATTCCAACTCTTTGGTCATTTTAATTCAATTCGCTAATTAATTCTCTAATTAGCTATTTTGCCTATTCCACTTTTTAATTGAACATATCACGTTCATATACTATTTTTAATTTGGTTATAAACCAATCGAATTCCATTTTTAATTCAAAGTTTTATATTCGATTTCGAATATAAATTTACAAATCACATTCACTTATTCAGCGCTCAAATCCGATTCAAACTCCATTAACTAATTATTCTTCAAACTAGTTAATTCTATTCAATAATTAACAAAACCCGATTTTTGTTCCAAAAATTATTTTCATTACTCCACTTGAGTTCAGATATATTTTATAACTCAAATCTAGATTTTTCTAATGAAGATTCGGATTCTCTTTGCTCAAAATCCTTTTATAATTTAAATAAACCGTTATGGTTTTATAATAGTTATGGCGCTGTTTTTCTGAAAATTTGATTTTGACATAACTCAAAATCTATTCGACGAAATCTAGATTTTTCTCTTCCATTAGAAAATTATTATTAGATCGGTCCTGATGATTCTTGTTTCAAAGAATTTCGACTTAATTTGAGTCCTATATACTCAATTGAAGTTCGAAATGCCAACTTATGAACTACCGCGCTGCGGCGAGTTCGTTTTAATTATATTTAAATATAAACATTTAAACTTCGTTTATAATAATTTCAACTCCATTCTGATATATTTCAAATCAAGTATCCTAATTCAACTTAATATTTCCAATTCTCTATAATTGTCGATTTTTCCTTACTCGGTAATAAATTTATTTATACTTCGATATTCTACATTTAATTCCAATTCCCTTTATAAATAAATTATTTATGAAATTCAATATAATCGAATTTCCATTATAAACCCATTAGATTTTTCTCAATTCAGCTTATATTTCAAATTCAGAAATATAATCAATTGTTTTGTTTCAAAACACTTCCCAATTTACTTTTAAATTCCTATTTGAATTTAATTGGTTTAAATTATCCAAATGATAATTTATTTTGCCAAATTTATAACCCTATTTATAAATTCAACTTCCTTGTTTCATATATTTAAACAAGTTCCCTTTTCAAATTTCTATTTGAAACTCCATCCCTTTGATATTCCGAATTGCGGAATAAAAACCGTCGTTCCCTTTCGAATGATTTCAAATTCTATTTTTAAATTCATATTTGAATTTAAATATTCAAATTATCTATTGATAATTGATTCATTATATTTATAAACACCATTTTATAAATTTCCTTGTTTTATATATAAACAAGTCTATTTTGAAATCTATTTAAAACCAAAATCTTATTTTGGAAATTTCTATTTATAATAACTTATACATATAACACCTAATTTATTTTCATATTCAATTTAACTTCTATTTAAATAAATTCTAATTAATCGAATTCAAATCATAAATCCCTACGGATTTATTTTAGTTCAATTTATATTCTGAACATCAGAATAAATTCCATCGTTTATTTCTTTAAAACGATTTCCCCATTTCTATATTTAAATTCACATATGGATTTAAATATTCAAATTATACAATGATAATTTTTCCCACTACATTTATAAACACTGTTTTATAAATTTAGTTCAATTCAATTCCTTGATTATCCAATGAAAATCATTCCATTTCATTTATAAACACCGTTTATAAATTTACTTAAATTTCCTGTGTTATTTAATTTATAAATATCATTTATAAATAAAATAATTGTTTTATTTATTTAAAACAAGTTAATATCTTTATAGTCTATTTGAAATTCAAATTCTATTTTAGAAAAATAGAATTTTCCTTTTTAAATCTCAAAACCCTATTTACGATATTTTTATAAATTACCATTTAGGCGCAGTGATATTTCAAACATCCAAAATACCAAATTATCAAATCACGGGTTTTTCTAACACATCATATAAGATAACATATATTAAACCAAACAAACGATAATATTTTTGAGGAATCCAGTTGGATTCCTCCAACCTGTTTTCCTGCATACACAGACGTTAGTCACATAAATAATATCACTACAAGAAAATGTTATATTGATAGCAAGTGGGGAATGCAGGTATCTTGACTTGCTATAATTAAGTGGTTAATGGTTGATTAGAATTAACGATGACTTGGGAAGATGTCATTGTAATTAAACTGCCGCCGTGTAAAAACTTCTGGCATTTCCCTCCGTCTTTTTTTTTCGTTGCCGCTAAAATCTCTTATCCCTTTTCTTCGTTCGCTTCCAATTTACTCACGCTCCTTCCTCAATAACACGAATCCCTTTTTATTGTCGCTCTGCACCACAATCGCAAACGCAAATCGCAATCGCAAATCACTATTACTTCTTCCGCAGGTGGCGGATCGGGTTTTCTTCTGACTGTTACTGCACCTATTTTTAATGAAATTTAGTAGATTTTGTTTTGATTCTGCTGTAGCTGCTTCTTAGAAAATTGATTCCCAGATTATCATTTTTTGAACGGATTTTGTGTTTGCTCAGGACATCTGAAGTGCTTATATTGAGGAAATGCATACATGAAAATTTGGGCTGATCTACTTTTGTTAGGTTTTCTAAATTTGTATATTTTTTGTTTCTTTTTACTTGCCTTGATAAAACAATTGGGATTGTTAATTAGGTTGATAATTCTCTTGTTATCACCATTGTAGTATAGTGTAAATAGAGTTGATTTACAATCACTTAGCTATGTGAATTTTCAGATGTCTAGTTCTGTTTCTATGCAGTTGAGATTCCTCCTACATTCTCTTTGGTATTCTATAAGGAACTAGTCAAATGACTATGTGCTAGCTTGGTTAGGATGGGACACTTGTAATTGGTCACCTTCGCTTATTTGGTGAATTTTTCAATTTTGACTGGTGAAGATAGCTTAGTGTATGGAACATATTACATGTATTATGTACTATTAGTCTAGGAACTGATTTTTTGCATCACAATATCTTATTCTTCCTTTTGCATATTTCCTAGTTTTTTAAGTACATCATTTTTTGAAGTTAGTGATCAGTTACACCATAGTTTATTAAATCCATCAACTCAACCTTCAGTCTGGTAGTGGTTACTACTGTTCCCTTGATTATATACTGTTTTAATTTACAGGGTTCTGGACAAACAAATAAAATTTCATGGAATAACGTTCCTTTGGTATGCTTCAAAGATGGTAGTCCTATTCCAGATATATATCAGTCTTATTTGACCAGTTCATGTATGCTTGTTATAAATTTTGGTTATTCTTTTAATAATTAATAGAATCTGCTGAAAATAATTATTGTTTTTTGCACTACTAAACTCATTTCCTAATATATCATTTGCGGGTAGCGAGGATATCAGAAAAGATCAATGTGTTCCGTTTTCAAAAAAATATTATGATTGTTTTATCAAAGGACCAGGCATGTAATCTCAATGCGTCAAATGTTTGTCTTATCAAGCTGGCTGACAGTATGACTATGTATCAACTAGTTTATTCCATGCACACAGTATTTCTTGGTCTAACATATACATAGTGCGTGCAGCGTGGTTTCTTTGTATTCATGTTAAAACTTTTTATTCATTTATTAGTTTTTGAAAGTTTCAATAGTTATATGTAATAATGTAATGCAGATATATCCAGGCGTATGGTACTTAGGATTTTTCAATGGATTGGGCCAGAGTTAACTCAATCGAAAATGGTACATTTAGCTTTCATTATTTGTGTAAATATAAACTGTTTTGCACTTTAACAATGCATTAACATGTTTTAAACTTACTGAGGGGATGGATATAAGTTCAGCACAAACATAGTCATAAAAGGACGTCCCACTCCAAATGCCCGAAGAGGGGGGGGGGGGGGGGGCTGTAACCAAGCTATTGACATGGTTTCATGTTCTCAGTCTCTACCTAACACAGGAACATTTAGTTTAATCACAGGAACATTTGTAAGTATGCAATATGACAGTACCAAAGATATTCACTATCTTAGTTTTTTCTGGGTTGGACCGTGGACCGAAGTAGTTTGATCTGTATTTAGCATTAACATTTACCTTTTTAAAAATATTTTGCTCATATCATCTTAATATGCTAATTTATTTTCATATTTGGATCCATCTTAAAATTATTTTGCTGTAAAAGGTTCTAAAATTACAACCAAAGTAAGATGCATCCTCGATACACATAAATCTGAAGCTTGCACATTCATCTATTAGTTACAAGTTATTTCCACGGTCGTTAATATCTTGCAGGCTCTAAGAGTTAAGCACTATGAAAGAGGTCAAATAATAACAGCTGCAAAACGAATATGCATTGTGAAATGTCGTGAATGCGTGTTTTTCCAAGGTACTAATCAGCAACCAATCTTAGGGGATAACCCAAATTCACAATTAAGCTACTGTTTGTTTGTACCTTTCGGCAATTGCTTCATCTTATTCAATTGTGCAGCAACTAATTGTTATACTACCTGTTCGCAGGTATTCTCCTTTGCATGCCTGCTCTTAGCCCGAAGTTTTTCTATATTAATGTAAACTTTAGCAAGGTACGTCTGTATAGTTACTGCCAAATGATGCCTTACTACTATGGATTAGTCAGCTTATATGCATGTATGCTTACATTTCTATTTATATGTACGGATAAAAGATAATATTAGCCGTCAATAAATTAGTTGATCTGACGACAGTTTTCAATAAAATAATTGACCAGACTATAGTTTAGGATTCTATGAAATAATGGTGTTTTCAAACAGAAACTTTTCGATGTTTGTCTATGAAGTCAGGATGTAAATATATTTTAGAACAAAAAAATTACTGCACATATAGATGCACATGATTGACATATATGATTGCAAAAGTTTCATCCCAAAAGGCTATATTACATCAGTTTTCCATGAACGTTTTGTTTGCATTTTTATGCTTCATAAAAACATATATGTTACACCCATACCTTAAGATTAATGTATAATACCAATACATTTTTCTTTCCTTTGGCTGTTTTATGATATCTGATGGTAGTAAAGTATGACACAACCATTGAAAAGTAAGCTATGTACGAATAGGTGCTTGTGTGTTGTGGGCATGACCGAGAGTTGGTACATGTGGCTATTTTGGGCTATAAATGAGTTGATTTATGGTATTTACATAACTTGCTTTGCTTGTGATCATGTTGCACTAAGTGTTGTATAGTTTTAGATGTTTGCTTATGATGCCTTATTTTGGGTTAAATCAGTAGATTGTTTATATTGCATCAATACAATACTTCTTTAAGGAGGAGGCGGTGTCATCATCTCAGAAACTTATCTGGGTAGATGAGTACATCTGTTCTGTGTGCTGTTTCGAATTTCCTCCAAAATGGTTACACTTCGTGTATATCTGTGTGTGTCTCTTTCAGGTTATTACATTCGAACTTGTGATGAGAGGCTTTATTTTGTTAGTCACGTGTACTTAGGAAATCTTGCACCCTACTGTTGGTTTGGACTGTACATATGGAAAGCAATCTGCAATACATATAGTGCAGATTCAGTGACTTACGTTGTAAGATTACAAGCTAGCTACAATATAAAATATGCAACTATATGCATTATGCTGATTTCATAAAAAATTTGCAACTATAAAATCTTTAGACGCTTATAAACACTGTACTATAACAGCAATAGACTACCTTGTTATTTGAAGCTTACAAACATTGTATGCTTAAATTTTTATTTACAAATATTTAAAGCTGAAATTTAGTATGTTCGAAGTGAATTATTTGACAAGATGGTTACTTCGACTATTTACCATGATATATTCATTGTTTTGATGTTCTCCGATTCATGTTACATAGAGAACTTTTGTTAAATTTTCTTATTGTTCAACTTCTTAGCTTCCTGATAGTGATGGTAATTATGCACTCATCTTAAAAGGTAAAATAAAATAGGAGTTCTTTAAAACTTATGGAAAATTGTAATATACTGTGTTAACAACTATATTTTTGTGCGAGGGCCTAGAAGTCGATTTTGCTGCTGTTGCTAAAGTCGTTATAGAAGAGTCTCTGATCAATTTGAAGGTGTCAAGTCTTTGGTCGAGTTAGTTGGGGTTAATTGCAAAATTTCCTGGTAATGAGTGCACACTGATTAAGCTGCTTCATGTGATTGTTGCAATTGAGAAGAGTGATGATATTGGGTATGTTGCTGGTGGTAAGCATTTCTTTTGTTGATTTACTGGTTCTTAAGGCACTTATTATTTTGTATATATGAATGTGTTAGACCGAAGAAACTCACATAGTATAAGCAAGACATTAAATAACGCCATTTTGGTAGAAGCAAGCTTAGAAAGATTAAATCTCGTGACCCTAATCCCCAATCTACTGTGTTCGCGCATGCAATTTGGTTCGAAAATGAGTAAGAATAGAAACAGAATATTTGCAATTGAAAAAAGATAACAGTGAGACTCGTTTTGTAGAGGTTAAATCTTTTTTGATTTGTAGTCCCCAACTGGCAGGTCAATCCACAACTGGTCATAATGAAGTGTGAAGAGCTTGGATGAAAAACCATCTGGTCCTGGATTTATAGCATCATAAATTGATGATAGTGCATTTCTTACTTCTGAATGTGAATTGAGTAGATAAGCATCTTCTTCCATTTTTTTCAAATTAGCCTAGTTTTTTCTTTTTATTTCACTTATAGCCCTCTTTTTCGAAATATATCAAATATAGCCATAACGGTACGGGCGCAATCTCAAATTGCGCCACTACAGTGAAAAAATAAAAATAAAAATTGGGCGCAACTTGAAATTGCACCAGTACAAAATGTAATTTTTGGCGCAATTTGAGATTGCGCCGGTACTTTTTGGTCAGCTCAACGCTGAGTTGGCCAAAAGCGGGCTATATTTGTAAAAGTGGGCTATAAGTGAAATAAAATTAAAAAATTGGGCTAAATTAAAAAAAAAAATCATCCTTCTTGATTTATAATCATTCTTTGTTTTATTTCTGGAAAATGCGAGTCACATGTATCATTATATAATGAGGAATAATAGCATAGAGATTCCTGTACTACTTGTTCCTTATTATATATGTATACTCCTCATTGGCATTTAGCTATGCCTGGATGTTACAATGCTTCCTCTTGGACATCTTGGTAAAAAAGAATTTTAAATTAGTACCACTTTTAGTAAGCCATAAAATTTTACTTTTCTGCATCAATGCTTCGTTAATGGATTTGAGAATGTTTTTTGAGTTCTTAGTTAACTTGCAACAATTGGACATATAGATTAATATCCTATGAGTCTTGATCTATCTACATAAAGATACAGTAAAAAGCCTATTTGAGTTTATAAATCACATCATTTTGCCTATTGTTTTATGCCATTGCTTTAACTTGTCCTTGACTTGTTTAAGTTTGTGAATAATATTATGCATATAGTCAACCCAACCCCTTACTCCGCACAATTTATATAACCATCTTGACTGCACCTAGTGTTAATATATTAGGAACTTACATTTTTCAATTTCCAGCTATCTTTAAAGTTGATAATACTAGGATTGTGATCACTTACGCTAGTTGGAACAGCCATAGTTCGGGTATCAAGCAAAATGCAAATAAAATCGTGATTTACCAGTATTTTATCATTGTTGCATGCAATGCCTCTCTTCCTCCATGTGTGCTTACACCCTTGTACACTGCATTCAAGTTAATCACTTTGTAAAGGCAGTTTTTAAAACGTTACGATAAGAAAAAGGCATAGTCAGTCCTCCTTTCTTATGTTTAGGGTGCAAAGCACTATTAAAATCCCCAGGTGCTATCCAGGGAATATGAATAGAATTAGCATTGAGAATTAGCAATTTCCTCCTTTCTTATGTTTAGGGTGTAAAGCACTATTAAAATCCCCAGGTGCTATCCAGGGAATGTGAATAGAATTAGCATTGAGAATTAGCCATTTCCATACCTGCTCCCTTTCAGTATAAGTATTACTAGCATAAACAAAAGTAATTGTGCACTGAAATCCATCTGAGTTTTGTAAAGGTGCTGTTTGATATTGGTAATTCATATTTATGTGCGCAGTCCAAACTGTTCTGTCAAGCATGACTTTATTCGTCCCTTTGTTCACGTACTATTGTTATGTACACCAGTCCACTGGGTAGGGAATTTGGACATGAATTTGGAAATACCCATGTCAGTAAGTTTGGCTTAATACAAGGCCATCAAATGTAGCCTATACGGTTTGAGAAAATGAAGCACAGATAACATTTTGTCATCTGTATTTAATCCTACCACATTTCATGAACAAGCTTTCATTTGGTTTCAATTGAGCCCCATATAGATCTTTTAGGAGGAATTGTGGTAGTTGCAGAAAGTTTCGCATTTTTTTCGAATAGTTCATATTTCTGTCCAGCATAGGGGAGGCTTTTACTCTAGATTTACTTGGTCTACCAATTTCCTCTTTCTGATTTGCTACTTCTTCCACAAAATGTTGTTCATCGTCTAAACTATCTGATATTAACTCACTGTCCTGTGTTTGATCTGAATGCTTTGAAAATATTTGCAGTATTATGAACAGGTACAACTGTGTTACTTGAAGATAGTGGTTGAACTTTGTCTGGAAGATCAGAATTCAAAGCACTTTCATCTTTTGCCAAACCAGAAAACAAGTTTGAAGCGAAGGTCGAACTGGAGCCATGATCAGTATGCCTTGAAACTATTGGTTCTACATGCGGAGGAATGGTTTATTAAGGGTAACTCCTTGTGTTTATTGTATTTCTTGTGTTTGTCGTACTTCACATTGATGAACTAAAATAAGAATCATAGATTGATTGGAAATTATTTTCTGTAAGTTAAAGGACAACTTACATACTGGTTCTTTAAATTGTAACAGAACAACTGAACTTGGATATTTATATTCATATACAGATTATACGGTGGAGAAGCTAGATATCTAACAAAAGATTAGCGAATTATGTGACTTACTATGAAAGAATTATGGGACAATATGGCCAAAATACAGGTAAATTTTGAACTCTTTTTACTATTTTTTTGTTAATATGCGAGTGGTATTACTCATAGACTTATAATATTAAATAATGACCAATTGCATGCAATTGGTTATCCATTCAACTATGACAAATATCAGATTTGCTGGAGTGCATGTTAGTGGAGAATTTGCTGAAAGTTTGTGGAGGATTTTACCTTCAGAATTTGCTGAAAGTTTGTGGAGGATTTTACCTTCAGAATTTGCTGAGAGATTTTCTGGAGAACTTGTTGAGAGTTTGTATTTATTATATTTGCTAAAATTTTACCTCAGCAATCATCAGCAAAAACTCTCAGCAACCTCTCAGCAATCAGCAAAAACTCTCAGCAATCTCTCCAGAAAAACTCTCAGCAATCCTCCACAAAATCTCATATTTCTAGAGCATTTGTTAAGAGTTTGTGTTTATTATATTTGCTGAGAGATTTTCTGGAGAATTTGCTAAGAGTTCTAAACGGTAGTAGCTTTTTGTAAAGCAACAGCAGCGATTAGAATCAACCATTCGAATCAGCAGTAAAAATTGTAATGAGCCATAAGCAAATATTTGTTGCTACTGGCTTATGACTTATCAAATTTAAATCATCTTATTTTATCACATAGTTAATTATGGTCAAACATGGAAACTGCAATAAGCAGTTTACAAATTGTTTAACTATTCCTGCTAAACATATTTCAGCCCCAATCCACTTATTCAAGCGTTTATATTCATAGATAATCACTGGTAATAAACATAAATCGGTTAAAAAGTACTTTGAATTTGTAGAATGTTGCGTTCGTTTTAACAAAATAATATGCAGGCCCTGATCGGCTACACATTAATGCTTATATACAAAGCATTTATGTATATTTCAGCCCCAATCTACGACATTGAAAACTACTGTTATTGCATCAACTCGATTTAAATTTTATATATGCAGACTCGTAGTTACTCAATGCTACTGTTATCTCAAGTCATTATATTCAACAAAAGATACTGAAAATCACGTCTTTGGGCAATGCATCTTTTGTAGTTGTACAAATTTGTATATACTCACTAATATACGTATGTTTATGCTTTTTCTTGACAGGTGTTGTATGACGCTTTGGAGGTTGATATATGATGTCACACACTTCTTCGAACCGGTTATGCTTGTCGATGTTCATGAATATTTTTAGTATTTATCGTTTTGGTTTGCTATATTCGTATGTATTGTTAATATTTATGTTTGAACTCATCATGTATGAAATATTATGGATATATATTTCATGGTTTGGCTTATCACTCCATTTGTGTGTTTATATTAATATGAAAAATATGTTTTTTTTTTTTTTTTTTTTTTTTGAATTGTTATAACATATTATTAGAATTAGAAATTGTAAACTTTTAATGTTATGGTTGCAAAATGTTGCAATAGAATTTTTTTATATAGCATTCTAACCGTGCAGTGAAAAGAAAAATTGTTATAGCTTTGATATATTATAGCAATATGGTAGTGCTGTACAAAATATTTTTCATGGAATAAATAGTTTATACAGTAACAAAATGATGCTGCAGTAGATAGTAGTGAGTTTTCCATAG
Source organism: Allium sativum (assembly GCA_030737875.1). Classification (NCBI taxonomy): domain Eukaryota; kingdom Viridiplantae; phylum Streptophyta; class Magnoliopsida; order Asparagales; family Amaryllidaceae; genus Allium; species Allium sativum. The sequence goes on along the minus strand of CM060911.1, from coordinate 134,113,642 downwards.
CATGTTTTGATGCGTCATAAAAACTTTCCATAGCGCGTTCAGGTGCTATAACAAGAAGGAATGTCAACATATTACACCATTTAAATGACGTTTCCATAGCATTTGGATGCGTCATAAAAACTTTTCATAGCACGCTTCACAAGCTATAGAAAAGTAGTTGTACCAATATGGCCTGTTTAAGATGACAACAAAAATAGGTTTTCTATTGCATGTATGACACGTTATGGTATCTATCAGACTTTTCACAACATGTTGATCTATGACGATTATAGAATCACTATAGAAAGTTTTTATAGCGGTTTTTACACGCTATAAAAAGTCTTTTTTCTTGTAGTGGTACCCATCCTGCTTCGAGGCAGGATATCGCGGTATAAAAGGTCATCCACTATCATAGCGTGGGGGCGTATAGGGTCATCCGCTAATGATACTGTGAACATCCGCTAATGGTACTGCGGGAACTATCCAATCACCAATATATATATATATATATATATATATATATATATATATATATATATATATATATATATATATATAATAGCCACAATCAAGCTAAATAAATAACTAATATATAATAACCACAAAAATATTTAAACGCATCCAAGCAACCAACAATTATTTTTAATGATTAAAAATAATTCTAACAGTAAATTTGAGTGAGATTTACTCACAGTGATTTAGTTGTTGAAATAGCGATTTTATTTTCCGATTAATTAAACAAGCATTTAAATTAATTGGAAACTCCAACTGGCTCCAGATGAACTCAATCCAGCTCTATTTCGAAGCTAGCTGGATACAAGTCCAGTGAACCTAAAGTCGTTCAATATGATATCATATGAGTTTATACAAATGTTAAAAGTTTATTTAATTTAATCATTATTAACTAATTTAAATTTATTGATCAATTTGGAATTACCTACTTCATTTTCCTGATCCATTTTCCTATTCAAAGTTGGCTTGAACCATTTTCCCATTTGCAGTGCTTCCCGAATACCATACTTCCTACTACCAATGTTTACATACCACAACTCTATTTAGGCATTACATCAGATGCTTCTAAGGCACACCTTTGTCGAACTGCTCCATCTCCCCTACACACAACTGTCGCTCCTCTAGTTCAAACAAGATCAGCATCGGTCCCCCCATATTCTCCAACGTGAACTTCCCCATCCGACCATGCCTCAAACTCCAAGTTCGATCCTCATCAACAGCACTCACCCAAAACAAATAACAAATTTCCAACTCTAATACCCTCCTTAGCTTCCTTAACAACCTCGCAGCTCCCTTTGAAGACCCACACACCACAAACCATCTCGTTCAACAATCGCACTCCCCATTATCGCTTCGATATTCCCCAATAGCAGCTCGGACAAAATCTGCACCACTCAAAAATTGTCGCCAACTTCTTCGCTCATCTGAAAACCCCTCACCATCAACTCACCAAAGTTGTTGTACCTTGCAAGGCTTGGAAATCAGCGACTCCCTCAGCTATACAGTGGAGGTCGCGATGTCTACAACCACTAAATCTACCAACTCGAGTCACCGAGTACCATGCCACCATAAACACTTCGCCAATCACTTCGCATTTACCTAATCCCTCCAAGCTCCACCTCGTCCTTCGATCAGATTAAAGCCATCGCTACTGACTTGTTCCAGATGCACGGAATCGAAATCGAAATCGAATCCATATTCGATTTTCACTTCTTCTTTATATTATTGGAATGGGTTTGATTTCCCTTTTTGATTTGGATGGAAATGATTTGGAAGAAAAAAGTAAATTTCGATTTGTAAAGAGGGATTTTCTAATATGGTTTGCAATGAAGAAGAAAGGCTCGGCCATTTCATTTATATCTGCCTGAAGTTCGATTTTTCTTTGAAATGAGAGGAGAAGGTTGCGTATTATATAGATGGAGAAACCTTAGTCCTTAAGGAAGTAGTCTAAGTATGGTACATATAATTAAATTCTGATTTGATATAAAGCGATTCTTATTTTTTTATACAGATATCGATTTGATTGCGAATCTATCCACAATAAAATATCTCAGGGTTCATTAATTTAAATCATGAACCACTATTTTTACGTACTAACCGATGTTTCAATATTATTGCGTTATTCTGAACTGAACTGGATATATTTTGATATTTCATTTGAACATATATATAAATAACTATATTAAACCGATATAATATAATTTAAATTCAGAAACAAATCACTTTCTCGATAATATATTATATTATCGTTTATAATCATATAAAATTCATATTTATCGTCTGAATCATTTTGATTCATTTTTCAACTTCGATTTCAGTTATATTTCGAATTATGATAATTCGATATATTCTTAATTAAATTATATTCGATTACTAAATCGATAACTCAATATAAAGATTCATTTATATTATCAATTCAATATTTAAATTCATATTAAATATTTAAAATAAACTGTTCGAAAATCCGGGTCACTACATTCTTCCCCCTTAAAAGAATTTCGTCCCCGAAATTACTAAGGTAGGATAAAGGCTATAACCCATTACTTTTCAAAAACCCACTTATTTTGAAACTCAACATTTCATATCAACAAAAATTTTTTGACCAAAACTTTTGGTTTCCATTCACATTGCACACCATATATGCTCACATTCATTTATTCAGAATGATTTATAATCAATTCATATTCCATTCAAATTGATTCTGATCAATTTATTTGCTTCAGTCCATTTAACTTGTTTAAGTTAAATTTAAATTCCAGAATTCAAATTCCCGGTTTTTATTTCAAATTCCTTTTGAAATAACATAAATATATACATATATTTATTTTCATCCCAAATTCAAAACATTTGAATATTCAAACCAATTTGTTTTCTTTCAAACAAATTTCCTTCAAAAACTTTTCTAAGGTTGCGATTCATCACTTAGAAATTCGAAAATGAACACGGATAATGCTGCAGTCATCATCAGAATTATTTCCCAGCCACTGAAGTGAGATCAGTGCTTTCTCACTTTCGAAATCCACTTAAAACGATTTTTAAATCAAAAATCCTTCCAAAACAAAGCTATAGTATCTTAATATACTTTAGAAAAATATTTTCCAACTTCCCAGGATTTAAATTCCAAATTCTGGTTTGAATTCAATTTCAATTCATCTCATTTGTTTATTTAATTCATATACAAATTCTATTTTGGTTATATATAACCATTCCAAATTTTTTATAATCTAATTTGATTATAATATTAACATCCAATACATCCATATATTATAATAATTATTTCAGAAAATTATGCATATCTATATCAAAATATAGTTTTGGGTAAAATTATTTCATTTACCCACTTAAAACAATATTGTGTCAAATTTCTCTGTTAAAGTGTTTAGGAATTCCTATCGACTTCGTGGCATCCCACGATTCGACCAGAATTCACAAATCACCCAACAGACTAGCCAACACAATATACAATAGTTTTTTTTATATCAATTAACAAATACGCTCTCTCGTATATATACACTCAACTCATCCTAGGGTACTACTGACCCTATCTCTAATGAGCACAATCCCACCAAAGCCTAGGTATTTACTCAACCTAAGCTCTGATACCAACTGTAATGGCCCACAAATCCGTACCCTTTGAGTTGACTAATAAAACCACAAGTCCAAACATAATGACATGGAAATACGAATCATTAGTAGAAAGAAGCTAGACGATGAGGAATAGAAAGAAAGAAAAGTTAGAATAGAAGAAAAACGAAGAACACAAATCTCACAGCGGAACGAATAAAATATATTAATTTACATAACTTTTGAAATACAAATCAGTGACTGTATATACATACCATTATCAAAGCACAACAGTTATTCTTGGAACAGTTATAAACACCTTCTTCCAGATACAAACATAGTACACAGCGGAAATATGATAGTCTATAGCTAACTGGTGAAGCCTCCTGCTTCCAGCTCTTCCAAGTGAATCTGAAAAATCCCGACTACTTGACTGCCCATACAAATTTGTGCACCAAAGAGTTTTAGGGAAAACAAAAACAAAATAAACTCTGGGTCAGTCATGGGACTGGTGTGAGTAAACTCCAACCATTTGTTTAACTTTCAAAATCATTTCGAAAGAAATGATAATAGTAAGACCAACCCACACGTAAAACATGGATGGTTTTTACCTTACTATAACCCAAAACACTTTGATACGAAAATCCAGTGATATTATAGTTGTGTCTAAATCAAATAAATAACAATCTAGCGAAAAGCTTGCATCTCACGCTCCATATATAATATAAAATCAAAAACTGCAGGGCGCTTATTGGAGATTGGGTTCTAACTATGACAAGGTATGGAACCACCTATCGATAGTGTATCTCTAGAGGGGAACACACTGGGTTCAACAAGAACATCTTGCAACCCAGCCCACACATGACCGACCACTCATTTCGCTTGAGTGTGTCGAATGTATATCACCAACGCTTGGGATCAGCAACCGTTTCCCGAAAAGGGACAACATCTATAGATTAAAGAAGTAAAAGGAATTTCTCTAGATAGGTGATTATACACCCTAATCCGAGCGACCCACATAGCCATGCTGCTTGCCCGATTTTTTTCATTTCCCAGTTGTCGAGGCCCGAGGTTACGATTACTTTCCATTCATTGATAGCACGATCACTTTGAATGCCACAGTGTCAAATCCGTTAGTCACTAATTGATTGTATAAATATATTCTGGATATTATGCTAAGAGAATAAATCCTCCGCCACCATATATATTTATACAAACCAACATATTTGATCATTGGAACTACTTTGTCAGACATTCGTCTATACACATTCGTTCTGAGACTGAACGAAATCGAAGGCACAATTTCCATAAATAGAAAAAGCCCGTACACTTTACTCCGTCTTCGATTATCTTTATATTATCTGATTCGCAATGCTACTGCCAATACGGAGTGGTTCACGGATAATAATCCAACCGGTCTCTCCATGTTGACAACGATATTGGCAAATACTTCGATAGTCTGTTATTTAACTATCGAAGAAAAATAAACATTCATTCAAAGCATCAAACAAATCACTAGGCCCTTAATTAATATTTCATTAATTAAATCACTACTACATTTCCTTATCAATATTTGTTAACCAAATCTTTTCAACAATCATCTTGGCCATTTACATTATTTGGAAAACAT